>JARFJA010000067.1:6618214-7933928 GCA_036326145.1 Rhagophthalmus giganteus | reverse complement strand
AGTGCCTGCATGACTGTACTTTGAAAAAAAAAGATTACAGCTTAAATAATTTTGCAGAATAGAAATTATTTGATATTCAGTTGCGAGTAGTTTCATGTTATTGAACATTATAAATTGATGGTACTTTTATAGATTCAAATCAGTGTCGTCTGTTATAGTTCATGATTTGACAGTCGAATACTGCAAGCATGTTTAAAAAACCAAATAAATACAATCGCCTGCAGAATCTAAAATACATTTCTATCTCAGTATTTGATGAATTTCATTATTAAATTTGAGGTTTAATTAATTATTAAATATTTACATTACATTTAAAACATTAATAATGATGGATATTTTATAACTTTACAATTAATTACACAATACCTACATTAATAACAATTCCAATACTTTTTTATTAGGCGATACAAAATTCACATTTTAATTTTTGTAATTGTCTTTTCTGCAAAATTTACCTATATTTATTAAACTTTAGTTTTCCAATTAAATTAATAAGATTAAAAGTATTGTTTCTGATTTGAAAAGTTAAAGTATTTATGAACTACCTACAGTTAAGATAATCATGACGATAAGACTCCAATACAACTAAATATAGTATTTAATGCATAGAAAAACATAAATCTTGTACCCACATCTAAATTTATTTAAAATTTTCAAGCTTTTCACTAAAAAATTGGCATTGATTTTACACATTTGTTTTATATTAATTAGGTACTTAATAAATGATAATAAAATCAAAGTTTGTAATAAGTAATAACAACATTAAAATTGGTTACTGCACTATTAACGTTTACTTAGCAAATTCCTTACAACTACCACATATCCTACTTTTAGTTAAGAACATTGTCATTGTCTCTTTTTTAGTAAGGTTTAACGTCTGTTTTAATCTTCTTCAATTGCAAACCTTGTCTTATATTTAATGAGAAGGTACTGCATTAAACAAATTAATTATGTTTCTGTGACCTAGTTTTCAAACGTACAAAAATGTAATTTTTGTAAAATATTAAAATTTGTATCAATTTTTTCATCGGTATAGCTATTTTAAACATTATAATTTATTAATAAGTATTAGTTACTTAGTTATTAATCAAATATAAATATGTGATTATATTTTTAATATAATAAACACATTTTTGTGCAACTTATGCAATGTTTTATTAACACCATACGTCATATAAAAACAATGTCAGTGAACAAAAGGTGTTAAAGCATAAAATTTAGAATTTATGTTGGGGGGGGACAACGCATGTTTAATTCATTTCAATTTTGTGAATTTTAGCAAATGATTTGTTAAGTCTATTATTTGTTAAAGAGAAATTTAATGAATAATGATGTTGTGATTAATGAGAAAAATTTGGAATGGGGTGTTTCAAACAGAAACATATAATAATGTGTATATTGGGCATGTTTAGTTGGGCTCGGTGCTAGGCAGTCAATGTACAATTCGAGGATTTTAATAGGAAAACCAATTACGTATCATTGTTAGCCTAATGCCGAGCATGCGTATTACTTTTGCAGTTGTGTATTAGCATCAGATGTTATAATGTCAATTTGTCATTCTTTCGACTCATTCAATTTTGGAATAATGCTCTTCGTATTATGTAACTATGTGATATCAGCCATTATATCAACTAATTAATTACTTGCGTATAATCATCAACTGTCAATGTTAAATTTCCAAGTTTATATTCTAAATGAACGACATGCCACTTATTATTTAGGAAATGTCCAAGTATTTTGGTTTCAAACAGTTGTCCTGCAGTTTTGGCCATGAATATAACACCTTCTGCAGTTACCACAAACTCTAAGGTATTATCGTTATGTTGTTGTGACAGTAATTCACCACCTAATAATAAAGAGATTAAATTATTTCATAAACCCGCAATATTTTTTAAAACTTACCAATACATGATCTAAAACTAAAGCTAGTATGTCGTTTTAATGAAATTGTCGTTTCCAATCGTATATATGAAGAACCATTAAAAAAGGCTTCTGGTTGATCTGATGGTCCTAATAATTGTGGCGAGATAAATGGACATATCCATGATATGTATAAAATTACTGAAACATTTTATAAATAGTATAATTATTTTCATACAGCACTTACATAGCAGACAACAATGTCATATTTATTTCAAAATTAATTCCAATAAAATACTAACAATTGAAATCTAAGCACAAAGAATGCCTAATCGTGAAAATTAGTATTAGAAGACACATACAAAAGTTAAAAATTGAATTAAACAGATCTCAATCATTGTCAATATTTAATGTATTTTATTAATTCATAAATAGTATGTTATTTTAGAATGAAAGAAAACATAAGATTACAAATAACTTATAAGGAGCCACAACTGTAATATTAATTTATGTGTTACTTACAAATATATATAATTTTTGCTTCTAATCTGAAATACATTGCACATATATTTATTAACACACAAGTTTAATTTAAAACACATCACAAAAATAAAATAATAATAAAAATGTATACATAATTAACAGGTGTCCATTTTTTTTTCAATAAACAAACCAACCATCACCCCAGAAACAAACACTTGAACCGTTCAAGTGACTCACTTAACAGGTATGTTCGGCGTTGTGACAAAAATTAATTAATTTAAAGGTCGTTTTACACTTCAAAATTTTGTTGCTACCTTCACTATGCTTGAAAATTGAGCTATTTTGGTAAGTTTATGAAACAAAAATAAGAAAAATAATCGAACGTTACTTGGATAGTAGGTATTTCGATGGGATACACAATCGCATAAGAAATAATAAATTAAAGATTGCATAAATGATCCTGCCACTAAAATATTACTTATTTTTCTTACACAAGTCCAAAACTTTCCTTCGCTAATAGTTTACAATTGCAAAAAGTTAACTGCATTATTATTTCTTCATTTCACATTAAATGAAAATGTTTAAAAATGTAATTTAATTGTTGAAGTGTTTCACAAAATACTTGCATGGGTCAATAAAATAAGCAATTATGTACTATGCAATTTATATTTGAATTGCTATTAAATACACTTTGTTCTAGCAAATCCTAATTTAAATAGTTGTCAATTCCATAAGAATATAACAAAAATTTACAATTTACATAATTGACTAGATATGTTTTTTTTTTAAACAATTATGAATAATATGTGTATAATATAGTGACCTGCACTAATTGTAAGTACCTACTACTTATTCTTTATTAAGAGATCTAAAATAAATTCTAATAAGTAGACCTCCAGAGATGCTCCCGAAGCTTTGAACTAGGATTTTACTCAACCAACAGACAACTGATGTAAATCTTTAATCGTTTTAAGAAAAAAGTAGATATCAACACTCTTCCATTATTAAGTAAAACTATATTTATAATAAGACTAAATATGTCAACGAACAAACTGAGAAATAGTTTGAAAATTTTATAAAATAATGATTGAGAATATCCGCTGGTAAAGTTGGTGTTGGATATAAATACATAATATCAATGTGTGTTACTGTATGTTTTTATAATATTGTAATAGGTGTTGAATTTGTATGTTATATTAAAACGTCACAATTTAGAAAAAAGAATAACGATCTAGGATTCACTTTTGACAGTGAAACGTAAACCTTCCAAAAGATACAGCTTTATAATAAACTTCACTTTCTTGCTTCATTATTTATAAAGTTAAATCCAAGATATGTAAGTTACCTACATATTTAATTAATTATTACAGGAATGTGAAAGTGTTGGCATCTATTTTCGTAAAAAATATTGAAAGTTCACTGTATAAAATTCAGTAAAAGGTCAGTCCAAAACTCTGGTGGACACTTAAGAATGGTTGCCTTGTAAAAAAAAAAAACTTTTTGCGGCCAAATTTTGTTAGAAGAGTATGTGAAAAAATCATTATTTTAGCTACAGTTAGGCGTCTTTGTTCCTATATTTTATTTAAGAAATAACGACAGATTTTGATTATACTCTTCTAACCGATTACCCATTATTTAGCGCTAAGGCTAAAAAAATTATAAAATAATTACTATGATAAAATATCACACATGGTAAATGCATTTAAAAAATACATATTTCAATACTATACAAAAACATTGATAAATAATTTAACGACTTATAAATAAAAATCTTATACTATTTTTTCTTGCATGTGCTGCAATCCTGAACAATAATGGAGCATTAAAACTGATAATGCTTGTATTTTTGCATCGGCTTGACCTATGAGAAATGCCAATTTTGCCTTCTCAACTTCAGAATCTTCCATACCTAATTGTTTTGTAAGGGTCATATGTTCAACTGTTGCAGTATCTAAAGTCCTTTTCAATTCTGTAACCTGTTTTAAATTGTTAATATGATGAATTCATAATTTGTTTATTGCATTACCATTAAATTAATTTTCTCTACTTTAACGTCATGTGCCATATTCGCGTATAATTGCGTGCCCGTTTCTTTAGCTACATCCATTAAAGTTTCATCTGTGGGATACTGCAATACCTGATCTATTGCACGCAAAATGATTTCATTTGCTTCGTTTGGCTGCTGTTGTATTTCATCAAGGATCATTGGACACATACTAAAAGGATTGCTAACAACCAACGATAATTTACGAGGAGTATGTTGTGGAGATGGAGGTAAACTACGGCTTTGACTTTGAGTAAAGTGTGAACCTAGAAATAGTTATGTGATTAAACACTTTTAAAAATAAAACAAATGATTGTTTACTATTATTGTTATCAATTTATTGATAATTTTTATATAATCTTTTTTGTACCTAGTGTACCACAGGTTATTTATCTCTTTTAAACTCTTCTAATTTTAGACGTGCAGTTCTCTAATGTGCTTTAGTAATGTAATAAAATTGTATATTTCAATGTAATTTTTAATTTTAAGTTAAGCGTTTTGTGATGAACTGAATAAAAGAATATTAATAGATAAGTATTTATTACCTGGAATTGCGAGATTATTTGCCGAATTAACCCGTTTTAAGTTTTGTTTTATATCTGCATTTTGGTATTGTGGTAAGTCGCCATCTAAATCGTCATCTGTCACTTCAGTCATAGTAATTTCCGGTTGTAGAATGTCAACAGGACTATCGTATTTTTGACCACAATCTTCTGTAGGAACACATGGCATATTCAATTGACATTTAGATAAACATTTTTTATGGCAACACAGGTTACATTTTCTACATTGAACCGCATCTTTAAGCCATATCTACAATTCAACAAATTACACGAAAGCGTACATTATTAAATTGATAAAGGATGTGTATTATATCACTTACTTTTTTTGAACAAAAATCACAGTGTGTAGTTCGATGAAACTGTGTCCTTACAAAATCGTGCTTAATCAATTTTATAGAATCGCCTTGTATATATGCATCGTTAGTTACAGGTTTTCTTTTTAATTCCGTAAATTCGTCATTAGTCCACATAAACGATAGTAAAGCGTCTCCATAACAAAATACGTGTTCAAATCCTGAGTGAGATATTAATGGATGAGACTGACTACAAAGATCTATTTGTACAATTACTTAAAAAATTATTAGAAATTTTATACCTTGTAGGAATTACGTTAGTAGGTGGTAAAAATGAGAAACTTCTAATATAATGTCCCAGCATAGAATTATTGCATTCGTTCAATATTTCAGTTAATGGTATGTTAGTGTATCCTAATAAAACTTCTTTTTTAAAACTTGTTACTCCCCAGACATTGACGTTTAAATATTTATCTGTTTCTTTCAAATTAAATAAATATTCGTCTTTACAATTTATAACACACGTTAACGGTTTTACTTGACCTTTATGAATCTCAATAAATTCGGCAACGGGCACTTCAAACTCTGTATCGTCGCATTTAGCACCTTCCGATACTTCCATGATACTTTGCTTTTTAGAAACCGACATGGAATGTTGTTTTAAACTGGAATGCTGGGGCGTGGAAGGTGTGGAAGCTGTCGGAGTACTTTTATTACTGCTGTCTGTCGAAGTTCTTTCTATAGAAGACTTTCGTTTTCGTAAGCTAAAATTGCCAAGAGTCTGTGCAAATTTAGAAACATTTTCGTTGCCACTGCTAATAATTTTTGGTATAGGCATCTTATCTGTACTTTTGGGTTTTTCGATACTATTTAGAATTTTCGATTTTTTAGGTACATCAGGTACGTCAATCGACTTCGGCTTGTTGTCTATAATAACGAAATTATCTTGTTCGGTTTGTACAAAATCATTTTCGTTAATCGAATTGGTGTTAAGAGTTGGGGTTTTTAAATCAGTCTTATCAAAGTACTTGGATTTAAATATGTAATTATTAGACATTCTTTCCACTCGAATACTAAAATTTCCTGTAGGCTGTAGCTTTAGTATTTTGTTTAGTTGCGTGATATTGTTGATAGTTTTCCCTTCCACTGCCAAAACCACATCTCCACTTTTAAGAGTTGCTCGGTCGGCTGGCATTTGAGGTGTAATGTAATCAACAACTATAAAGTTTTGTTCTATTTTAAATGACACACCCAACTGTTGCTGATGAAATTTGCTTATTGTTAATTCTAGTACAACATAGAAAATCGATTCTTTTTGGTAAATACAAATCCATGGTATCGAATCTTAAAACAAACACAAAATCTTAGAATATAACAATCGATGATAGTCTTGTTTAGTGATTATTTTTAAAATTAAAATTTAAAGTACTACTATAATGAAGCTTTTATCCATTATTTTCAATTATATTTTATTTTTTTGAGTTATCGAACAGATAATTTTGTGGAAAATGTTGTTAAAACTGTCAAGATTAAAATTTTTAAACTATTTGCTGGCTTGTCGGCTGATATGTCAAATTCAGTTCTATCTTAAACACAGTATAAGTACACAGTATTTGTGTCTAAAATTAACTAAAAAATAAGTGAGTGATATTGAAATTAAAAAAGAAAACAACAACTAAGAATTATAAATACAGTGCTCTTCCTCTACAGTTCCGCAGTTGGGCACGAGGGGAATAACTTTTCTTAGAAATTAAGTCGAACAGAGTTCCCCTACCAAGCGCCTTTCGTAGCGCTCGAACGATTCACTTCGTCTTTCTTAATAGTTCCATCTTTCACTCGTCCTAATAAAATGTTTTTCTTTTGTTTTGATTTCCTACTGATGGTTTTCCTCTGTTCGACAGTTAGTTGTTGTTACGTCTGTAATCTATATCTTTATAATATAAAATGTCACAAATCAACGTAATATATTTTGTTTTTATACTTCTTTTAATAAATATAAATAAATAATAATAATAAAATAATAAATACAATATAAATTACTTAATTTGTGCTATATATATTGGATACACTCGATTTTTCAAGCCTTACAACGCGCGGAACTGTATGGAGAGAGCCATTTGAATCTCGAGGTATGCGCTGATGTCTTAAGAGTGGGGGTACTAGTCGAGTCGAAAACTGGGGAAGCGGAACTGTTGAGGAAGGAACTATAGAGGGAGAGCACTGTATGTGTAAATGGAAATCTAGAAGAATAATCTCAATCATGAAAAAATAATAGTGAATTATAAGAAATAATCAATTTAGACAAGAGTACAGTTTTTATATTTTATATAAACACTTCTTTTTATTTATTTATAATATTACTCACATCAATTTTGAAACAGGAATAGATGGTATGTATTACACGATTGTAATGTTCTACTTGGAATAAATATTTTCAAAAAATTATTTTAGCATTATTATTGCTTTCTTAAAATAATAATAATGGATAAAAGATTCATCATATTATTAAGTAATAAAAAAAATTAAAAATGCATGAAATAAAGTAGGCACATATCTACACTTAAGGTAAGCATACATTGTGGTGGGGCGTAGTGGGTCGCATTTCAGCGCAACCAATTGCTGGTGTGCATTTTAAATGAGTCAATGCCGGGATCTCTGTTGCACGACAATGATTGGTTGTGGAATAATGCGCTGCGATGCAGTCCGCTGCGCACTGGCATAATGTATACTTACCTTTAAATGTGTCAATAAATAAATATGAATCGATGAATCAATATGAGGTTACTTTTTCTTAAAATCTTTATGATTATTATAAAATAAATAGATCTTATTGCCCCTACTTCTTAAATTAAAAAATCTCTGTCCTTCAAATATTTAGTGACAATTTATTTGCCGAATATTATAAATATAAAATAATAAAAAAATAAAAGAATTAAATTACAATTTTTGTTTTAGGTACTTTTGTTACTACTTTACTTTTTACCGCCTAATCTATAAAATTATATACATTTGTTACGCAGCAGTATAGGAAAATTTAAGAAAAATACTTTTCTTTTAGATTAGGCACCATCTAAAAATATGTAGCAGAACAAAATGTAATTAACGTAAACTAAAAATATGTTTTGCTGACTTCAGACCAATATGAAATATCTAGTCGGTTTTATAAATAAAATATAAAATACTAATTGTAAAGATAATTTTAAATAAAAAAAATAGTTTTATTTGTGGCCATTGGGTAGATACTTAATCGAGTGTCTACAATATTCTTCATAATATACACACATATCGTATCAAAACTACACATTACGTACATTATTTTAATAATGCCTTTATCATTTTTATTTAAATTTTCTTTACAATCAGTTTTCAAAATATTTTTTCTTAAATCATCCGATATATAGTACATTGTTGCATATAAAAAAATTTAAAAAACCCGATATTTTAATTATTATTTTATTACTGAAGCAACCACTGATGAATGAAAACTGAAAGGTTAAAAATATAGCTATATATTAATATCTAAATTACCTAGTTATCAGCTAATTGTAAGCAATATAAATTTACTACTACTTAAAAGCAATTTTTCGTTTATTGTCGTATCAAAATGTAGGTAATTAAAGCATGCAATGCAACGACAAAATTATTTATGCTATTCATAAATAACTATATATGCAACATTTAAACACAAATATTTAACATACCAGAAGAAAAATTACAGTATACTTGTACAACTTCGGGAGTTGTTGCAAGCCTACTCATTTCTATGCACATTACTTCTAACTGTCCCTGAGAAACAATTTCACTGTCATCAATGTCTAGCTGACCCGGATCAGCTTTTATGAAGAAAGGTTTGTATCTGTAAATTGTGATAGAATAATTGAATTTAAACAGGAAAAGCAATTAATGATAACTATTAATCTACTGCTTCATTATTTTAATTCTACGTCTCATTTTTGGTTTAATAAAATTTCTAGCAACTAGAGGCAGATGTACAAATAGATTTTACCTTATTTTATAGTTGGGTAAAGTGTGTTTTCTTTTGATCGCTTTCTTAATTTGATTAACGATTAAGTTTGTAACATTGGACTGTAACTGCCGTCCCTGGAAATGTGATTCGACTCCAAGTTCAAGTTCAGGTTCCCCATAAAAACTAAATGACCAATGTGTATACGGAAGTCTGGTAAATTGTAATCTTGCTACTCCACTCACATGTTTTACTGTAATAACGATCAAATACAATTTTTGTTGTAATCGACAAAATTATTTCACCTTTAATTGACAAGTATGCAGTTTTTCCAAATTTCATTTTGGCATCGACCGATAGTAAAAAATTTCCCGCATAATCGAGCTTTACGCATAAATTCAAAGTATCAATATGTCCTTCAGTCTTATCCAATTTAACGCTCTCTATTCCTACACTTTTAACATTGGGAAATTCAGAACCTAAATGCATGTCTCTAATCTGTAACGAGCCATTTATATAGTTATACAAAAGTAAAATTGCAATCGATAAAGTAATTACCGTTACAGCTTCGAAAAATTTTCCCGTCGTAGTTTTTGTAATAAGCTCTTCAAATTCCAAAGTAAGTTTTTTGTACAACCACCGTTTTATAGAATCGGTATGCCTGAGTTCGTGAAATAAAAACTGTAGCATTAAACTAATTGCTAAACTTGAATCTGTACTATCTCCACCTTCCGATTCCAGCTTCTTTTTCAATGTCTGCAAAGCAATATTTTTAAATACTACCTATAAGTAACTATATTGTAAAATCGTGTTTACCTCCGGTAAACTACAAGCTTCTGCGTGTGGTTTTTTCGGTGGATTCGCTACAGGATTTTTATCAAAATATTTCAATAAAACATAATATTGCACAACCAAAGTTAAAATCACACCTAATAAAACAGATATGCACGATAAAAACAACAACATAGACAGATCCATGTTGTATTTAAATTATAGGTAAATACTATCACAGTTTAAAAAATAAGAAAATGGGGGCAATACATTTTAAATTTATGTATTTACACGTAACGACAACAAGTCGATATATGATTTGTATACCATCGTTGTATCTTTTCTAACATGGGTCAATACTGAATTTGTGTCTCTTATATACACTGCAGTTACTTTTCATCAAACATTATTTTTGTAAAACGAAAATATCGTGATAAATTTATGAAAATGTGTAGGTACCTGCTAATTATTAGTCTAAAATATTTCAAAAGATAAATATCTATACATTTTTTCTAACGTTATACTGGGCGATTCAAATATCATTGTTGTAAAATTATGGAGCGTGACAGCTGTTCAATTGGTTGCCTATCTACATCAATGATTTAAAAATAATACTAATTTATTTTTAATTAAATAATGTAACAAAGTAAATTAATTTCATATGGTTTTTACTCGTCATCGTCGTGTAGTTACATTTTTAAGCATATTCGCGACTTTTTAAGAAACTTCATAAAAGTTTTTACTTATAATATGTTTTATTTTAAATTGTTTTTTCTTTTTTATATTTAGCAAGTTTATTTCCAGAGAACATGAAGGTAAAAATTGTATAATTATGAGGGATTTGCATCTATAAATTCATCAAACTAAAATGAGTTTTAATATTAATCTATAAATTTGTACAAACGTGTCCCCCACAGATAAGCTATAAAAGTCGATTCATATTTATAAACGCCAACGTGTTAGACACGTGCGTGACAGATACGGTAAACATTTTGTATAGTTTAAGAGCCGGTGACACTTTTAGGTACGACATCGAGTAATGAATAAAGACGTATTTTCCATGAAACGTGTGTGAAATACCCACTCGAAACGTGAAAGATTGCTTCTTTAATCCCTGTAACGGCAGAAATAAAAGA
The DNA here is from genome assembly GCA_036326145.1 of Rhagophthalmus giganteus. Taxonomy (NCBI): domain Eukaryota; kingdom Metazoa; phylum Arthropoda; class Insecta; order Coleoptera; family Rhagophthalmidae; genus Rhagophthalmus; species Rhagophthalmus giganteus. The sequence goes on along the minus strand of JARFJA010000067.1, from coordinate 7,922,814 downwards.
GATGATTTAAGATCATTTTTCTTTGCGCATTTATACGTCACATGGCAATGAGAAGCGAGTTTATCAATTTTGTAGAGGGGTACAAACTGTGCCCGAAAATCGCTCGGTTGCCACTCCTGTCGTGTTCGAAGACGCGACAACCGATTTTGCAATGAGCAATGAGATGAACTTTGCATTAAACGAAAGCTGAAAGTCCCCCGTTTACGAATACGTGACGGTTGCCAGAGGTAGCCTGATTTTAACGGTGGTAATTGAATTTTTCTTAGCGCGCTTCTGCACACCCAAGTTTCTAGTGTAGGTTTAGGGTTTAGTTAAAAAATTTTCAGGTTTTTCAATGTATATAGTTAAAAATGTAAACCTCTGACTAATTTCGGGGTTAGAAAGGTTAGGGGTTGTGCACCTCTGGCTCTACTTGAGACGATATCAAAAACCTATCGCAACACTTTAAAGATCTTTATTTATTACGTATGTATACTGAAAATTATTAAATACAAACAGAAAATAAAAATGTTATTTAAAAAAAATAATTGATTGATGAATAATAATTGATAATAATTGATTTTGATGTTTCAACTTTGGGGGCGAATATCTTCGTCGTACGAAAAAGTTTGCAGAAACCTAAAATTTTATTTTGACGTGTTCTATGCGTCCTCGGAAGATTAAATCTCACATCTGACCTTCACCTTCACTGGAACGCCCTGTATAAAGGATGTCCCACAAATCGGCATATGGTTCGTTAGGTGTTTTTTTTAAGAAATAAAAATTAAAAATCCATGGCATTATAATATTTAATAATTTTTTAATAAAAATACTTTCAAGATAATAAAAATTCTGGTTACAGCAACTTTGTTATTTATTTAAATAGAACGAGGTATAATTTGTTGAATTTCAGATTCCTTATTCGATTGTGAATATATTTCCATGAAATTGTTCGTATTTTTAAACTCTAACAATAAGTACGTACAGTTTTGAATACAAAAATATGACGAAAAGCTTTGGTTTTAAAAAACAATATTTCTTAACGAATAAAAGTTCTAAGGGTTTGTAGAGTAAATAATGTAAAGTGACATAAATCGAATTTGATCTTTAATTACAAAGAACTTTGAGATAAATAAATAAAATCAAAAAAGTGGTTTCGTTCGTACAATATCATATTATTATGCAATAAAGACAAAATTTAGTAAAACTGAAAATGCTAAAAATTCAAAGAACACGTTTTGTTACAATTTTAGCGTTTGTTTAACTTTTTATATATTTTTTAAATAATTAGGCCCCAAAATTTACGATCAGTTATCGAAAAGTAAAATGTTAAGAAAGCACGATATTCGTGAAGTTGTTTTAATTTTATTTAAATATCCGACAAAGCGCTTACTCATCCTCTCCCTATTGTAATCTTCATAGGCCGTTTATGTTGCTACAGTAGATTCTTTCTTAAACGATCGGAACGGGATCGGGTCGCGGTGGGATAAGCGAAGAAAAATGATTTAATAATGATTTATGAACGTCGAGAACTTAGAGTGGTATATTTGTAGTGGAAATCGTTTTTATAATAATATTTCAGGGGTAAATTGTATCGATAAAATTGGGTAAATGATAAAACTATCCTGGGGTGAATTAAAAATAGTGCAGATATACCAAACATTATTTAATTTATTATTTTAAATCCTCGTTCGATTAATGAAATGGTTGGTTAAGAGAAAGTCTGTAGTACGCACCATACTTTCACGTAACAGTTGAATCTGAACGAACTATAAAAAATGGATAATAAATAGACATGACTGATATCTTAATTTGTATTATTTTATTTTTAAAAAATGGGCTTTTTAAGCGATGATAATGATATTTAACACTAATGCAAACTCTAATGGACATAGGTAAATACATAAATATTCAACAACTTAATATTATATGAAAAAGATGTATAAATTTATTATACAATTTTCAATACACTTCAACTATGCTGCTCGAATACAGACATATTCAGGAATAAATATAATAAGTATACACTTTATATACACGCTATAATAATTAAAAAAAAATTGTTTAGGTAGGTATCATTCTTATGATGAATATGCGCCGCAACATTTTTGAAATGTACTGTAAGGTCGTTTTGCATTAATGGATGCTTCTTATTATCGGGGTGTTCTTATTATATTATAGGTACCTATTCATAAAAAACGTCGAAAGAAGAAATTTGTTTAGATAAACGGAATACTGAAATTTTAAGAAAAATCCATTACGCATATAACCAAAAATTGAGCTAATTTTAAGCTCACACAAACGACTCATCATACACACGGGTATAAATAGTACGCACACATGTCATGTCTAAGCTATACGTACAAGTAATAGAGTAATTCTAAACCCGCATTTTTGTTAACTTGGCAGAATTATTAAATAGGTATATTAAAATAGATGGAAATGGAATTACTAATGCTGTCGTTAACGACAGTACCGTACTGTTGTTATATGACAACAACCACAATTCTGCAAATATTAAATCAGAAAATTTTCATTGAATCATTGAGTGAACGTATTCGACGATATACAGTTTTCAATGGCAGATTCACAACTCGTCTTTTAATTTATTTTAATTAACGATTAATATATTTAGTTCGTCGAAAAAATTCACCGTAGGTATCTACCACCTATAAGAAAATTTTTTTACCTATAGGCGAAACGGAATAACGGTGATCGAAATTATGCGATTATTATCAACTTATAATACACAGTATGTAAAAGTACGAATTGAGACACACGATTACAAGATTACATAGGATAATACCTAAAACTTAATAGTTCTCATAGAATGAGTTTAATTTATATAAGGCATCCTTTTGTAATAAACTATAGTTACATGCTAGAATGTTTTCCACAACATTTCAAGAGATACTAAAATAATAACTAAAATTCACAAACCTAAGATAATTATACTATAATAGTGATAAAAGAACAAGTACGTACTCGAGCACAAAAATAAGAAGAAAGTCACTAACACAGTTAGTATTTGTGCTCAATACTGCACCACGTAGTGTGCTCATATATCACAGAAACAGTGATCCTATTAAACTGATGGCACTAAATCACACTTAAATCATTAAATCATTTGATAACCGTCAGCTACAGTTCAAGCTAAACTTTATTAACAAGTACATTTTGTAAATTTAGTGATTTTAAAGCACTTTAGGGAAGAATTATAATTATTTATTAGAATACGGTTTAATTGCAAATACCATTCACACATTTAGGTACAATTATTATAACGCAACGTCCGCGGGCACACAAATCGCACCTCTATGTATTGCAGATAACTAAAGAGCAACAAAATCGTATTGGCAGTAATTATAAAAGTTATATCAGCTTTTCGGATTACTATCTGTTTTGTTTCATATACATCTGACTTGTCGCAACTTATACGTTTAAGTTCATAATATATATAATATTATGTATATTCGTAAACAACGCACTATTTCAATTCCTAAAAGTTATCCAGTGCCAAAGATAATTCTGACTTTATATTTTGTCAGAATTGGAATAACATCTATATTCATAATTTTGAAATTATTCACGTTTTCGCCGTATACAATTTTAAGACGTTTGTTTTTTAAAAAAAATTTTTGGCTTTTGATTTCTAGGCACGTTGCAAAAGGATGTAAGTAATTAAATGAACACGAAAATTAATTTACTCTGAACAATATACAAAATCAGAAAATGGTTTCTTTTTTTTTGGCAAAACGGCACTGGATCTTTAGTTTAATAACTTCATTTAAAGCACTTTAACTGACAACGGTCTCTTCGATTAATTTTATATAATGATAATTATCGTTTGATTGGTCAAAGTTCATAAGCATCCCCTTATGTTAGCACCAGTCGTCGTCATCCGAATCTGAATGACGCGATCGCGTGGGTTTCGGTTTGTATCCATTAGGAACAGGACTGGGTAGCATTCGACCACCACGACCTAATGCTACAGCTTGTTCGAAACTTAAAGGTGCTGACGAACCTTCGAAATTCGTGGGCGGTATAATTTCTCGTAAAGGTTCTCGGTCTCTAACCAAATTTTGAGTTGCTACATGGCCATGGGGAGTCGTATGTGCGGAGTGCGTTTGAATCTGTTATGAAAACAAACTCAAAACGTAACATCATTTTAAATCACCAGCTAGATACTAACGTGGGTCGGAGAAGCATTGAGCTTCGGAAAGTTTATGGGTCCCGGTCGTAACTGTAAAGTGGACGGCTTACATGGTGTCGGTGGTAACCTTCTGCCTTGCCCCCGGCGTCCTCCCAACATAGGATGACTGTGCTGCATGCTGCCTTGATGGGCTGCAGACTGCTGCATCGGCACCCCCACGACAGCTCCGGCTGGTAATACTCAATAGGTTATTAAAATTAGTTATTTTGCAACACAGAACACACAGAATTTACCTTAAAAGTAAGTAGGTTTATTCGCAGGCATGCATTATATGATTTAAAAAATCGAAAATACTACTAACGAAATAGGTAATATATTTTTTTTATAAAAACGAAATTTTACCGTAGGTGAATTGTTTAAAATGTAAGTTCAGTAACAATTTTAATTACACGGCACAAAAAGTGTTAAGTGATTACCAAATGCAAATATTGTTTGAATGTGCACTTTCGAGATCATTTTGAGTTAAAAATTTCGAATAAAGATTAATTAAAACTACTAGAATACCTATTGCGGCTGGTCCCTGTTGATGTTGGGTTACATGTGTAGGACTAGGAGAACGCGAACGTTGACAAAGGCTTGTGGTTCCATACCCTTTACGAGAAGATCTTAATAAACCGTGTCTAGAACTATGATGCAATCTTCTTCCTGTAGGAGAAGGAGATCGAGCTGGACTAGTAGAGGCCGACCAAGATCCTACAACAATATTTGTCAATACACTCTTCGAGGCGTTAATGGATTTTAACCTCTAATATAACGACTCCTATTCGACTGAGCTCGTTGGTGTTCATGTTTTACAATTTCTACTACGTTCGATACAGTATCGGAGAAACCAATATCGTGATGAAGATGATGTGGATAATGCCTACGAGGAGACGGACTGCGAGCCAAAGATGGCGAATTGGCGCGCCTGTTTAGTAATATTATTTAAAATACCGATTTAACAATTTTTAACGATAATTTTACCGAAGACTAGGAGACCTGCGATGAGAGTTTGAATAAGTCGATGGATGGAGGTGTTGTTGGTCCACTAAGCTTTCGCACGAAGGTCTTCGTGAACCTAAAGCTTCTTGCAATTCCATAACCTACATGCAAACGAAACTACGATCAACTAAAATTTTCAGGCATCGGTGCTAATGAGCATTAAAATGCAGTTTTGTTCTAAACGTATCTCGTTAAATAACCATCTAAGATAAAAAAATATATATCCCATTCATACCATGTCCCGTCTCAAATACACAAATTTAAAACCATGCACTAAGAAAGACATGCAAAGTTGTGCTTTAAAACGTTACAGAAATCAGACACAAATATATACCTACCAAACTACAGTATGTACTATGATATGTCACTAAATAGGCGAAAATACAAAAGATTATACATCTGATCATATAAATTAAAAAAAAAACTAAGTAAGTATTAGAAATATATTATTTTTATGAATGAATTTAAATGTTTATGTTATTATTAATATAACGATATGAGTATATGTAGATATTTTTAATACTATCTAAACCTACTTATCTAAAAACTATTTAATTACTTACTAATAGGTAATGGAACATTTCATTTTAGAATATTATGTTGGTCCAAGTTACTCATTAAACAAAGATAATTTTTCAATTATATAATGAACTAATGATAGCTATATATATATATATATATATAAAAATATATATCTGTATTCGTTATAAAATTAAATCAGGAAGTTATATTTTTATGCATAGGGACATATTTTCAAACAATATAGACGGTAAAGTCTCTTTAAGCCGATCATTTTCGATTCCAGTTCATTTTGATATTTTGGGGTCGTCTTTAAGGGTTCTATTGTAGTTTTAAAAATGTATTCTTACCTACTTATAAAGTTTTGTTTATCTCAAATTTTATAACAACTTTATTATGTTATTGATATCTTGATTGATATCAACGACTTAGGTTCGTAATACATACAAATGATTAAAATTTCAAAGTAGAAGAACATAAGACAAACAAATTATTCAACTCCTAATGAGTATAGCTCCGCCGTTGATTCTTATGCACTCATTTTACTTATCATGGCATAGTTTCAATGTGATGATCATGTTGATCCATGCTTTTTGAAGTCGAAGATAAAGATCCCGTAAAATTTACGGGGATTGTTGCAAATTTAACAAATGTCTTCCAATGATATACAACACATGTGCTCTTTCAAGAATGTAATATTAGGAAACAACGACTTCGAGACGACTCACTCAACGACATTGAATAACTTGTTTATTTTATGTTCGTTTGCTTTGAAATGTTAATCATTTGCATGTATTACTAATTCAAGTCTTTGATAAAAATTTCAATAAAATTAAATAGAGTATAATAGGTGTTTCGTTGCTTTTTTCTTAAAGCAGTGTAGTATATTTGAGTATAACTTATCCAAACCTATATGATGTTCACGTCATCAATACAAGGTTACTTGACGATGACGTTTCACACAGTGCTGTCACCTCGTACCTCGTATTTTTGACAGTTCTAATAAATTGTAGACTTTCTTTATACCATCTAATATGTGTGCAAGTAAATCATCTATAGAATATGTCACTTTCCAAACTTTAAACTGAAAAACAAATAAACAATCTAGTAACTTTTTGTTGATGACGCGAACATCAATATATAGCTTATCCAAACCTATATGATGGTTTGGATAAGCTATATGTGTTCACGACGTATATCGAAAAGGTTAGTGAGTCGTTTGAACTTATTTAACAAAATACCTTTATACAAAGTGTCACGGTTTCTGAGATAAAGCCAACTTTGTGATTTTATTAAATATTTTGTTTTATCACATGTAGAGTGTATCAAGTGATTTTATTTGATAGAACAGATATCAAAGACTACTAAAATAAAAGTTACAAGAAATTAAAAGTTTGCAGTTGTGTCTAATTAAAATTAATCATACTAAAACTGCAGTAATTTAATAAAATCACAAAGTTGGCTTTATTTCGATAACCGTGAACATTATAAAGGTATTTTTGGTTAAATAAGTTCCAAACACTCACCTACACTCCTTTCGGATATACGTCGAACAAACTTTATTTAAATATGCTTACAAGTAAGTCAATGATAAGTTTTCTTAATTTTTCAATAATATTAATTTTGTTTTTTTTTCAAAATTATTTGTATATTAAAATGAATCTTTATCGATGCGTTTTCAGTTAAAGTAAAATGTATAACCCCGTATCTACCAACTAAAAGTTTAGATCAAAGTACTAATAAGATACTCACAGTCAACTAAAAAAAAACTACAACAAAATCACTTGCACAAGCGATTATTTTTTAAATACCTACATTTAATGATGTATAGTCATACCCTATAAAAGAACTACCTACGTTTACCATATTGTTGAGAATTACTATAACATTGAATTTAGTCACTATTGAACAAATAACATTAAAATATATGTTTATAGGTACAATCATATACGTATACTAAAAAACACCTTTTCACTAAACTATTTCACTGTTTCTATTTAAGATATTATTTATCGTTAGAAAAAATAAATAATTTACCATACAAATTTGGACTATCACCTTTTTATTCCTGAAATAAGAAAGAATTAATAAAAGTATTTCAGTGTTGGATGTAAAATTACCTGAATGATCGATTTCGTTTAGTACTGCGTCGGGCAAGTACCGCCAAAGGACCTTCGTCGTGATGTAGATGAGAATCGCTAGTCTCGTGACCACCCATAAGTGGAGCACCCTCCAAACTGAGCGAGCCTGTACGGCTTTCTCCCAGATGACCGGCCATATCCAAAAGGCAGTCAAAAAACGATGCTTTCTGTTATTTAACATAACTTTAACTTAACCTTTTTGGTGTTTTGAGAAAATTACGACAAGGATCATGTCTCCACTTACATACTACATACCTATATCTGCTCAGTTTGATGTTTATGTTTAAAAAAATACCCTAATAAACCATTACAAAAATAGTCCAAAAATAGTAGACAAAAAATAACTACTACGGCCTAGTTAGTTTTCTTTTTAATAATAATAATAATAATAATACTGTGTTCCAGTTGAGATACGAAAACTTTTATACCTATAGTTAAGGTAATAGAGTAAATAACAAAATGCAATTCAAATGCACAATAGATCATGCAGCAAATCCTTATGCAATAGGTTTATGTATTAGTTAATATGAAAAGTAGTAACTCTTAACTGTAGCAGCGAGCTTAAAAATAATTATTTTATGTCGTTCATTACCTTAACCGAAAATAAATAATAATTAACGTGTTACCTTGAAAGTCTTCCGAGGGCCTTCTTGTGAATTCTCGAGTATTTATTAGGTACATAAAAAAAACAGGACACAGTGATCTCGTGAGAAGGCGTGTGTGCCAAAACATTAACAACAGTTAAACTCACTGCTACTACACACAAAGCTCGAAATATCGATCATATAACAAAATTGTACAAAATAATGTTAAAATTATTTGGAATTGTTACGATTTTTGTTATACGTCCTTTATTAGATGGTTTTATAATGAAGATAGTACGAAATATATAAGCATGCACAACATTTACTAGAGATGTGTTCAAAATGTGATAAAGGTAAATATAGTACTGGAAGAAATAGAAACGCACGTTAATATATAAGTAGGTAGGTACTAATAAACAAGAGTGCAGGAATACAGGCAAAAGAGAGAAACTATCAAGAAGACAAAACTCTGTTACAGGACTATACTATGAATGAGAATTTGTGATCGCAGCATCTGTAAGATGCCTCGAGCAACTTTATCTCAATACTAATAAAATTCAGAGCAAAAATATGTACTACCGCGTGATTCGCCGAGGGACTATTTCCATAATCCTGCAATAAACACAAAAACGTTATAGGGAACTACCCTAGTGTCTCTATGTAGGTATTCACTTGTTCTATGCTATTGTAATAAGTGTAGGTAGGTATGGAACAACAATTTCAAGCAGAACTATAGGTCTAACAACGAAAAGTGACACCGGGTAAGAAAAACATCTGAGGTTTCTAATTACACATAAGTATTTCAACATATATCTACTACATCAATTGGCAGTTCTATGCCTCATTTACAGGAAAACACTATAAACACTAAATACCGTCGACGTTCGAAATTTATTTGCAATTTTGAAAATTAGTTATCGAAGAGACCCCATCTGAACTAATAGTGATTGTAATGTGTAATGAAAACTGGAAACGTTTGTTAGTATCGAATGTAAATGGAACATTTAGTCGTGATACGTACCGGAAGACCAGTAGGTTCCATTTGGCCGAATCTCGTAGAACGCCAACTTTCGAGAATCAACAAACCGCCGTAAATCTTTCCGACGGTTACCTTTCCGTTATTTAATTGGTCGCTCGGCGGAACCAGCAGATTAATCAGCGTTTTGGCTTGCAGCGGCCAAATGCTTTTAATCGTTTCTCTTAATTCGTCGTCGGCCTGATCCATTTCTTCGGCTGTAAATAATGTTACTTTTGGAATTTTTACTTTCTCGTAAGAACAATAACTTACCTGGTCTAATTTTAATACTAAGATTTTCCCTAATAAGTGCAAATAAAGTGGTAGTGAAGTTAACTTTTCCATCGGTATCTACCGGCATATTCATTCTGATGAGTTTCTTGTACGCCAGTCTATTGGGACATTTGTTCCCAAACCCTAACGGGGGGTCCATGTTTTTAAGCATGTCGTACATTTCTTGGTATAAAATTTTTCCCCTATTAAATAACAGATTAATCGAAGACCTTATCTATATTTATTGTTAAAACTTACGTCGCGTTGGGATCGTATTCTGCCCATATACGTACAAACTCGTCTAAATGATGAGCTCCTAAAATCGATGGATCTCTCGTTAGATAATCAAAGTTATCCATAATGACGGCAACAAACAAGTTAAGCATCTAAAACAGAATAGCGAGTCACTCGTTATCTTCCTGTTTATTTCGACTTACAAGAAAAGAACAGAAAAATATAAAAGATACGAAATATGCGTATGCTAAATTGGAACCGCAACTGTTTACTGGTTTACGAGCTTCTGGATCGCAAGATCGATCTTTAATACACGACAGCATTATGAACGGCCAAGATTCTCCCGTGGCACATCTACGGCAAATAAATCATAAACGTTGTCCCAAATACGGCAATTATTAAGGCGAAAGAGCTTACCTAAATAGCAGCATAAGACCTTGTATAAAATTACGAAAGTTGTTATGACGAGTAATAGAAGTACTGGGATTATTTTCGATGTTTCCAAATACCTGCAGCAACAAATGGATCCGATTAAGACAAAATACTTTTTTATCGATTATTAAATAAGATATTTAATAGTACCTGCATTCCGATTATGGCGTAGATAAAAAATAGCATTGCTATAAGAAGGCAAACATAAGGCAAAGCTTTAAAGCTCTGCACAAACGTCCACAGCAATATGCGAATTGTGTATCCCTGACGTAATAGTTTTATCAGACGTGCCGCACGAAACAACCTCAAGAAGCCAACGTTTATGAAGTTTTCCTATAAAATTTAATGTATCAGAAAAATATAAATTAACGTACGAAATATTGAAATTTGTTGTAGCTTTTAGTAAAACAAAACTAGTAGGTATGCTAAAATGCGTCTAGACATCTAACTACATAAAAGTCTGGCGATTTTACTACGACTAACAAAGAACCTATTTGGTTTCATTTATCTCATTAAGTAAGTGTTTTTTTTTTGTAGAATGTAGGTAGTTGGTGTAATGTTTTATATGTGTCTCTCGTAGATATGGGTAGGTATATATAATTTTACTTACCACTATAACTATTTTGAAACACATATGTAATGACCACTAATGTACAAAAAATAAACATGCTTTAATTGGAAAATTGAAATTTTATAAATTTATATCATGCATCGTTGTTTATGTTATTGTTCTTAATAAGCACTTGTGGCAGCAGTGCATATAATGTTGCCATAAATACAAATTTTCACAACATGCAACGAAAATACACCGTAAAACAGTGATATAACTAACCGATAACCATAAAGAAAATTTAGAGGCTATATCCAATTCTTCTCCAGGTTGCTACACATTTAAAAATACTAGTGTTACAAACAAAAAACTATATACTAATGTTATTTATACGTGGCACATGCTCTAATTGACAACTAACCTTTTGTTGATTAAAGAAGTCATACTGGCTACTCTTTTATTGAACTAGCTCTTCCACTAAATATTTTTTTGTATATTACTAAATATATAATATCAAACACCTAAACGTGAGACTAACAAAAAAATTAAGTAATAGGTATAACTATAAGTTACAGGTTTATTTTCTTACTTAACATTATCTATTTAAAACCTGTAACTATATAAAAACTATTATACCGTTATTTAATTATTTTTAATACTTTTTGCCAGTATAAAAATAGAGAAAGTAAACCTACGAAAATAACAAAAAAATTTAACTATCAACTATCAGTAATTAACAACGCTAAAGAAGTCCTCGGGAAAAGGTCGAAATATATTATGTTATTCGAGTAAAAAACAAGATTGGTAAAAGTATTAAAAATAATTATATAAAAACGTCAAAAAGAGTTTTTAACATTTAAAATCATGATACCTACATATTAACAAACAATAACGTACCCTTTCCTTCGCTAGACGTTCAGCTCTTTCCTTTTATTGTAAGAAAACGAATGTTTTAGTGTTCGAGTTTAAAAAAAGTATAATAGTGTGTTATATCCTAAATTATCGAAATAATAGTGTAGTGAAATAATTAAATGTATTATGTGACAAAACGTAGATTTAAATAAATTAGTGCTACTTACACCAAATTCCACAACCATCGCATCAATTATACTTCCTATAACGGTGACGAAATCAAACGTATTCCATGGATCTTTGAAGAAATTCTAAATAAAAAATTTAAAAATCAGTATAAATCGATTTATTTCGAAACTCATTTTTATTATTACTTATAGATATTTTTTTATTTATCGGATAAAGTATACAACTACAATAATTTCGATTATTTTAAATAAAATAAAAGCTATAACAGTCTTGGCATTAAATATAAAGTTTATTTTCGTTGATTTTAACGTTTAGTCTTTCAGGAACTATTCTGTAGTTATATAAATCTATTACGGAGCCCTAAAAAGTCCTTGAGAATTAAGGGAGTCAAAACAATTTTTCAATATCTCAATTCGTTATCAGATAACAAATCGATAAATCGTTAAAAAGTCTAGTTTTTAGTTAAGTCTATCGTCTTAATTTTGAATTTAATTTGACTTAAAAACAAATAAAACATATTCATTGATTTATAAACAACAAATATCGCGTCTTCTAGACGTAAATAGTATAAGTACAATCCCATGTACTTTAAATTTTTGTTTTTTCGATTAAAATTTGTTATCATCCAACCTTATCGTTTTTTGATTGACGTAAACAAAGATAGGCGGGCATTAACGAAATTAATTTCCCAAGGTTGGTGGTAACAAATTTTAATTCGAAAGACGAACATTTAAAGTAAATGATACTATACTGGGTATTTTTATTTGAGTTTATATGTTGAATTTGATATAAGTGAGAAGGTAATCCCACGACTCATCATCAAATCTCATTTTATACTTTTATAAAAGGTAATACGTTAAGATATTTTTTGAATAAAGGAGTTGTTCCTATTGGGAGGAAAAAATGACGATGATGATAATAATTCAGTCGACGAAATATAAAATCCATAGAGTCGATGCTAATGCAAATACATATATAAGCAACCATTAAATAACAATAATAGGTATACATATGGCAAAACGAACATTTCCTGTGCTTAAAAATTACGTTACGTTAGAAACAGTTACGTTGTTTAGGCTTTAGCTAATTTTATAACTATAGATACATATCATAAGCTTTGGATAAAGGTCAAAATCGTGTTAATTTGTTGACCTACTTGATATTCGTCGGAAAATATAAAACAGTTGAAATAATTTGCTTTATTTGTAAATCAATTTTAAAATACGAATTAATGTCAGCGAATACAAGATACAGTCAAAACTATGGGTGTTATTCAGAAACATTTTACAGCGTGATTAAGGCGTTGCTACCGATTAGCCTATAGTTCATTTATTCGTCCAGTGCAGTCCGAGTTGCTTGCAAGTTCTACCGAGTTGTGTAGATATGTTGAAAAAGGCCACAGTCGAGCTTGGAGGAAACCGAACAAATAAACGAATTCGGCTTGAGTGGTTAACCAATGAACCACTTCGTTACATTGTTAGTCACTCCGTAAAACCGCCTTAATCACACTTTAAAATGTTTCTGAATAGCACCCCATCTTATTTTCTTCTGTGTGTATGTACGAAATTGTAATTTCTATAGTAGTTATAGGTATAATAACGTTTATTATAATTTTTGAGTTTTGCATATTATGCATTAGTGAATTTTGGAAAATTGCGCAAGTTCTAATTATTGATAAAAAAGCGTATAAATATTAGATTGTAACTATCAAGCAATGCTATCGAATAGCACGAAACATAGCCAAATTATAATAGGTAATTGGGGCTAAAGCACGCAAAATAATGATTTACTTGGTTTAACAAAGATACCATTTCAGATTATAGTTACTTTTATCAACTAATTTTGTTTTTAAACTTATGATTTTATAAAATATAGGTATATAATTATCGGCACACGGCACCCTTTTACTATTATAATTATATAGATATTTGAAAATTTAGATCTTTAATTTTAAATTTACAATTAATTTAACTTATAGTGATATTTGATTGAGAATGCCTATAGATATAATAGATACGATATTAAGAATTCATTTAATGTGTACCAGAATACTAGTAGACTCGTTTGTGTTAATGCTATGCTTGTTGTGTGCATTGAATGAAGAAATTTAGCGACCTATTCTACTTGACAAAAGGGTCAATTGTAGAATACGAAATCACATCTTGGCCACTTCAAAATCGCGTCCTTTCACCATCCCTTAAAAGGTGAACGTTTTAAAAGGCTCTCTCACTTATCTTTAAAGATAGAGCTTTCATTTTAAAACCAAAACATGAAAAATGTTATGTGGAATAAAAAAATGTATAATAATAATAATTGCTTTTCCAATATTAAGCGAAATACTACGAAAAAAAGCACTTTAACATCAAAACATATTCATACCACCGCCCTTTATAAAAATATCGACATCCAAATAAAAAATACGAAAAAACCGAATACCTGCCAGTTTAAAATTATTTGAATAATCACTATCTACTGCCTTTATACCGCAGAATTATAAATTTACTCTATATTTAATTTAAAAATTATTCGTGTGCCCCTCGACATTGAAAATTTCCCTATTACAAACCATAAACCAGATAAGAGTTTAATTGCATTTTTACGCGACTGATACACCGACAAAATAACTGATAAAACATGTGCGCCACCTACTTTCATAGCTTATCTGAGTACAAACAAAGTAGTGAATGTTTTTTAAATAAAAGCGGGATTTCCTAGTATCACGTATAAATTCGAATGCATTTATATATAGAATTCCGAAAAACTATTTTAGATCTTTCGCGTCAGTGGTACAGAGCGGAAGTGCTTGTTTTAGTAGTTCGAATTTTAAATTACGGCGTCGTATTATTCGTGTGTGCGAGGAGTGATCGTTCGGTTTATAAGGCCTAGGTTTATAAGTGTAAATACATAGATCTTTAAGCTCTAACACAAATTCTCTGAAAATCGAATTTGATTAGGATCTTGGTTAGGGCTCCCCTCAAACATTCGACGGTCCAATTTCGCGATCGAAATTTTACCTTACGCGCGTTTTCGCGAGCACGGTGGTTGGTGAAATACAGTGAAATATGAAACGTGTAGGTACGTAATAATATAAGTTCGCAGTCAATGGAAGAATCTCCGATGGAAATTGACGATAGAGGGAAAACGTTGATGAGAAAAGGTAAGAAATATAAAGAAAAATTTTGAAGTTTCTAATTTTTTTTAAGTCTGTTGCAAACAAGTAGCAGTTGCAGCGGCTGCAGTGTTAGTCTGTATTTTATGTAAGTATTAGTAAAAAAAAACTGTAGTAAGCGCTTTCGATATTATTTTTTATGAGGTTTAGTTGATGCAAGTTGATCTTTAGTTTTACGATTTATTGTTATGGTGGCTTAATTCAAGTTAAGTAAAATATAAGATGGATTTCTTTTGAAAATTTATCTTCAAAGAAGGCACGCCAACGACGCTAAATGTCTTCATTCAATATACACGAAGGGGGTCTACTATACAGTAAAAACCCGTTAATACGGACTAATTGGGGCTGGCGTTGGTCCGAATTAACAAAAGTTAGAATTAACGCGAATATTTAATGTAATCGTACAGTTTTGTTTATATTATAGGCCTATACAATTTTAACAAAATAACTATAATTTAACTATGAAAAAATAAGGATTTAATTTTCAATGTTTATTTTTAGATACCTATATCTGTATTTAGTAACATTAATTAATTAAATAATAAATAATGTTTTTTATGGTAGGAATCTCTCGGGTTTTGCCGTCAGAATTCAACTAATAAACTTTTATATGTAAATCAATAGTTTAAATCATTTTGCAACGTTTTATGATAAAATTATTTCCAATTTTTAATAAAATCTTTAAATTTCGGAAAGATCTTGAATTTTTATTTTTTCTAAAAGCTAGTGTGGGGCACGGTTTAAAGAATAGATACGTATACGTACGTTACGTACTATGTAAAATAAAATTAAAGCTACTTTTTAAGAAATGCCTAATATTTTAAAAAATAACTTAAAATTTCGTTATCTACATTTTATTATCTAAACGATCTATAATAAGTAATATCACTAGTGCCTATATTTCCAATAAAATCAAAAAATAAGTGCCTAATACATATATTATATTCCATACTTAAGTATGCGATCATCTATTTAGGCTTTATATCTAAAAATCTAACATTTTTATTTTCTCGAAAAACATCAAATACATTTAGATACTTAGTAAACGACTAACAATAAGTAAGTTATTTTGGTATTATTTGTAATCTAACATTTATACTTGTTTATTCTTCGCTATTTATGAATTTAAATATTCTTAAAAAATAATTGGAAAAGCGCTCTTAATATCAAAATAAGAAACAATTAATGGATTCACAATCTAAAGACTCACATAATTAAAAAAAATATTGATTGGATAGGATTCTGGATGTCTAACATGCAGTCTATAGTAAAATTGGTAGAAGCAGACGTAACTGATCGAAGAGTAAATAGGACCTAGTTACGCTATAGCATTTGCACTACTTCTATCTACGCCTTACTCACTCAGTGTAAATTGCTAACAAATCTACGAAGTGAATGCCAGGTGCAGAAAAATATACCTATTATATGGTAAAAATTATTTAAAAAAAAAACACGAGCAGTTCCCATCAACTATATTAGTAATTTTACAGTGACTGTAAAAATATTAAAAAAAGAACTAAACGTACTAGTATTTATTACAAGTTCTTAAAAGTGAATAATATATAAGTAAGTAATTACATAACAATGAAATAGAATTTTACCATTACCTTAATCCCAAAGGCGATGAGCTTGAGTACAGTTTCACAAAGAAAGAGGAAAGTAAACAGTATGTTCATTGCTGCCAGGAGATCGGAGAGTAAGGGTGGAGCCGTATGATACTACAACAACTTATAAATGTAGCTTCTACGCTACAAGCCCGTGCCTACCTGTTATCATTTTTCATTTCAACTTTGGAAAAAGTCGGCAGATGATAAAAATGTCTGCATAATAATTAATAAGAAGCTTAAATAACTTTAATTCGTAACGAATCCCACATTATTGGTGTTTAACTGTAGCAGATCACCTTTGTATGAGTGACACGTGTTCAAGAATAGCGTGTTTAATATTTGCATATACATAGTAGTATAATAAACATGCTCAACAATATTTAACCATGCAACATACACGTCAAGCAGTGACGGACAGCTACAAAGGGCGTAGGAAGAGGTTAATATTAAAACAAAATATAATAACAAATGATCCCCTATATTTAGGGACGGAATTATCGATCGTTAAAAACATTTAAAAATAGATTTTGTCGTTACGAAATTATTTTTCTTCTTGCAATTAAACTATTTAGTATTAACTATTACAGTCAAGTATCATCTTACCCGCACACCATAGGCAAGGATCTTGAGGATGCACTCCAACGTGAAGAGACTCGTGAAGCCCCAGTTGAGATACTTAAGCATATCGGTGAAGGTTGGATCTTGATTGTCATATTGCTAAACATATAATGTGTCCATTCTGTCTAAATAATGTTGACATATTATGTTTACTGTCTAAATGTAATAAGCGTCCTTCGAAAGTAGAGGATCAAAATTAAAGTTGAGCGACATAGTAAATTAAAGGATTTAACAAACATGCTTTTAAGTACACTAAATTTGGATCATATCAGTTAACTTATTACATTCAGTCGTGAATGTATATGCAAGGAAAACTGGACATAATAAGTACGGTGACGAAATTGAAATGTGTTTCGTAGGTACCCTATACAAGTTTTACCGTTTCCGTTTATTAACACTCTCGAAACAAATTTCTATTCGTCGATAGTTAAAATAGAAGAAAAACAGGATAATGTACTAAAATCGATATGGATGAAAAGGAAAAGTTGCAGTGGAGCAAAAACATATAATGCATAGCTCGTTCATCTCTTGCAGAAGTATCTTTTATAGGTATGACACATCGAATCCATTCACAGCAGTGATACTCCCAACTGGAGTCGGTTATATAAACATTTAGTCGTACATGCACATTTTGATATGATGCGAACTCCAGTTCAATTATTATTTACTTATATTCAAAAGATTTCACATAAATTGACAAGCAAATTTATTAACTAGGAAACTTTGCACATAACTAAATCTAAAATGTATTTAAGAGACATATATATATATATATATATATATATATATATATATATATATATATATGAAATTATAATATGCAAGTAAAATGAAAATTTAAAAACAAAAATTCATTCAACATTTACTATGAGTATTCGGTACGACGTGTATCCTACATATGAACTTAGCAAATAGGTAGGTAAGTACTCGTTTTACACATTCCAATTTGGTAGACGTTTATTTTCAAAAATTTGAACTGCACTTCACTTTTATTAAATTGAGAACAGTGCAGTTGAAAGCAAATCAAGCAGCCAAACATGTACGATTCAAAATGCATGACAATGCGAAAAGTGCATTTGCGATCGGCATTCCGAAATTGGGCTGTGTTGTTTGTTTGAATTTGTGTGGCAACAGTGTCTCCTAATAAGTGCAATGTGCATTTATCGATATGTTCAATTTGGCTGCCGACTTTTTAAGTTATATGATTAATTTTTTCCACAATGAAACCAGTCTTCCGTTTTATCACAAATTATAGTTAAACATTGAATCTGAATTGCTTACCTTCATCATAAGTAATAGTGTGTTAAAGACGATTAGCATCATAATTAAATATTCGAAAGGTGTGGATACCACTATTCTCCAAATCTTGTATTTAAAACTATTTCTTTTATTGGGCATATACCTTTCCAACGGTCTCGCTTGTATCGTAAAGTCTATACACGATTTCTGCAAATAAAATATTTATTTATAAATTTCCGTATTCTATATTTTGTATAGGCAAAGAAAATTATTTTTTCTCACTTTTCACTTTTTCGCAATTTATTTTTCTCATAAAATATTAGTTAAATATCTACATAAAAATATTACGAAAATGAATTGAAACCTTACTTGATTTTTGTCTATTTCTCCACTTTGTAATTCCGCTTCTCCTTGCTCTTGAAAAGTAATAATAATTAACGCAACGAATATATTTACAAAGAAGAAAGGAAACACTACAAAATAGACAATGTAAAAAATGGACATTTCTATACGGTAATTTTGTATAGGCCCTTGATTTTCGTACGTGGCATCCATAGAGTTTTGTAAAACCCTAAAATAGATATTATCAGGCGACGTTTTGGCAAAAATAAATTTTATACTAACTGAGGCCAACCCTCTCCGGTTTGAACGGCAAACAACGTTAGCATCGCCATCGCTACGTTATCGTAGTGAAAATCTCGTAGTTCCCATTTACGATTTTCGACTTTTGGTACGTCATTATATTCTTCATATACAAAATACTGTCCTCTAAAGAATACGATACGATATCAAATATTTAAATAAATAACCGTTATATCGCAATAAACTTACTGACATGTAGGTTTAGTAAATTTACTAGCATCTGAACAAAAATGAAATTTTCCATTAAACAATTGAACAGCAATCACAGCGAATATAAACTGGAATAAAATGTATACTATAAGAATGTTTATCACATTTTTTAAAGAGTTCACTAGACAATCAAACACCGCTTTTAATTTGGGCACTCTTTTAATAGTTTTTAAAGGTCTCAGCACCCGAAGCACTCGTAACGATTTGATAGTCGATAAGTTGTGACTCGTTTTGACGCCCTCGGTTTCCCTAAACAAAATTGAACGAACATAGGAAAAACTCGCGCAAATTAAAATGTTACTTACATAAGATCAAATCCCATCGAAACGAGGGCACAAATAACTACTATGGCATCCATGATGTTCCAAAACTCTCTCAAATAAGAGCCCGGATGAAGAATGACTCCTAAGTCGATGATTTTAAGTAACATTTCAATAGCAAAGACACCTGTGAATGCATAGTCCAACTTATCAAGATAAGTATTACGAAGTGAATTTTCCACAATTGGATCTTCACATGCTAATGCTATCGAACTTAGGCAAATTACGATCATTATAAAAAAATCAAAGTAACGCAGATTCACCACCCAATGTGCTCCTCTTCTTATACTTGAAATATTATAAATATTCAAAAGTCAATTAAATGACGCTAAACAACAATTTTCTTACACATTGGTAGGTGAAAGGACGAACATACTAGAATATGGCAGCATCGGTTTGGGACCAACAATTTCTTCTTCTTCGTCAGCTGGTTTTTCGTCTTTTTTCTTTCTGCGAGCTGTTGGACTGGGAGGACAGACGTCTAGTCTTGGAGTTGGAGATCCTAATTTTTTAGTTGATTCAGTAAGTATTTACAAAATTTTGTTTCTATTTCCCCCCCCCCATAGTTGCTATTCACCCCATTTTACAATGTACGTTATTTGCAATAGGTTTCAATCCACGTCGCCAATAAAATATCGTATTTCTATAGTACCTACTAATAGATTGTAATGTTTCTTTGCCATGTCATATATGTTCAGATAAATCATCGGTAGAATATACCACATTTAAAACTTTAATACAATTTAGTAACTTTTTATACATGACGTGCATTGGAACCTATCGTGAATAACGTAAGTTTAACGTTAAAAAACCTGTAGGTAGGTACAGTTATTGTTGTTTTGAAAAAAACGTGAAAGTGTTATACCTTCCATTTTTAAGGCTTCCATTTCCTTTTCTAATTCTAAAGCTTGCTTTTCTTTATTTTCCTCGGCCTGTTCTTCTTCGGCTGCTGTTAATTCCTGCGCATTTGCTAAATTATCAACAGCAATGGCCAAGAATACATTGAGGAGAGTGTAATTTCCAAACAACATAAGGACGATAAAATATAAAGAATAAATCATATTTCCATCCTGGGCAGCGATGCCTTGGTACATTACTTCGTTCCAGTCTTCACCAGTTAATATCTATTAATAAAACAATCATTGAATAAACTCGATTAATCTTTGCAACGTTACTCTTACTTCAAATACTGTAAGTAAAGCAATGGGGAACGTGTTGAAATTCGTTGGAGGCGTGCCCGTGTCGAAATTAAATTGACCTCCGAACAATTGCATTCCAAGTAAAGCAAATATCAGAATAAAAAGGAAGAGAAGGAATAGTAAGGAAATGATGGAGCGCATAGAATTGAGCAAGGATATAACAAGATTGCGAAGCGAAGACCAGTATTTAGTAACTTTAAAAATTCTTAAAAGACGAAGAGCACGCAAGACCGAAAGCCCGAAGGAACCTCCTTTTACTTCTGACCAGATAACTTCAAAGATGGAGCCCGATATAACCACGCAGTCGAAACGATTGAACGCCGATTCGAAATAAATCCTCGGTCCAAGTGCGTACACCTTAATAAACATCTCCGTCAAGAAAAGACCCAAAAACACAAATTCGGCGTAATCTATGACAAAAAAAAAACATTAAATTATCGTTTTAAAGGCAATCGGTACGTTTACTTACAAAGAAAAAGCTCGAGCCATTCCGGTTGTTCGTGATATTCTACCGCTACACATATGGTATTCAAGAAAACAAGTACAATGACAAACCAATAAAACCACTGTGCCTTAACCACATGTCGAATCCAAAAACGGAAGCGCTTCTCTGCCCTCCAGAATCCCACACAGCCACCTTTGTTCTTCACTCTCGATTTGAAGTAGGCAGCTCTCCCAAATCCTGTTAACAACACTATTTTCACTATGCAGTAACGTGCCTAAGATAGATTTCAAATTATTTATCATTAATGGTGTTGAACATATTTGAAATTTGAACATGTTAAGACAAGCAAACGATATCACTGTAGTCATCTAACCTACAAGCATTTACCTACTAAATAGGAACTGAATTGCACGCATTAAACTGCATGTAATGCAACTAACACAGGTTACTATAGTTGCAGTTTTAATGAAGTTCACAGTAAATGGTAAGTGCAAACATTAAAGAAGTAGAGGATAGTTAGTATATTATAGGTATGCTTTAGTGCAGAAGTTTACTAATAATTAAAAATACTAAGTAGTCACTCTTCCCTAGCAAACATGCTTATGAATTATAATTCACTTTGAAATTTCTAATTCAGTCTTCATTAAATGACATCTATCTAAAGTACCTACAAACTAGAAGGCGCTAAATACTACTTTGTAGTCCTTAGTTTTCTCACCACTATAAAGAGATATAGGTTTGTAAGCATTCTATTACAGAATAGATGGGTGCTCTATAATTTACAACACGACTTTCCATAATAAATGATGAAAAACTAGAATTATCCCGTGCTACAAAGCATCCTGTGAAACTATGGTAAACGGTTTAGTATTAGATACTTGAATTTATGAAATTGCGCTTGTAGTTGTAATACAGTAGTAGAACTTCGATTGTCCGAATCCCGATAATCCAAAAGTTGGTCCCTATTAGTAACGGATTATCGAGATTCTACTGTGTATAGAAATAGCTTGTTAAAATATCTAATAAAATAAACTTATGTAGGCACTTGTAGAATTTATACTTTAAAAATTAATTAGAAACAGGGGATAAATGGTTTTTCGATATGAATGATGTACCTAATAAGAAAATGCCGGATATAAAATAAGTGATAAATAAATAAATTTCTTTTAGTTAATTCCAAGCGAATCACAGGATGTCATGTACCTACTAAAACTAGGACAGAACGCGCACTAGCAGCTACAGAAACTGCGATAGTATGTCAGCTAATAAGACTAATTTTCAGTTTACATTGCATGTAGTCCAGCAGTCTGCGTACCTTTCAGTTTTTTCTTAGATTCTGTAAGAAATACTGTGGATTAAAACATGGAATCAGTTAGATAGTCACAAAAGTTGAAATATAGAAGTGCAACATTGTATATATAATATATATATATTAAACGGTTCTTCTGAAATTTATTTCTATAGTGGGCCTTTTAATATTTTTCTGGTTAAAATTTTAAAAGTTTTATTAAAATGATGAATTCAATTAAACATTCGTGCTGTGCAAATTGTGCATTAAATGAACCGTTATAACAAATATTAAAGGCTCACCATCATCTGCCATATCTTCTTCTTGCTCTTCTTCTTCCGTATCTGTGCTTTTACTTTTACCCATTTTTTTAAGCTTTTTCTTTTTCGCCGCCCTTCTTCTTGCTTCCATTATGTGCATTTTTTCCTCTTCCGTAGTTCTTTCCTCAGCTAAAATTACTTCCTCTACAAATACAAAAATATATTATTACAGATGCAATATTTTTATGCACTTATTGTACATACGTGTAACGTTAAACTATTTATTTATAATAGCAATTTAATTACTTGCTTGCAATAATGTATATTGATCCGAACAAAAGTGACAACAATTTAATATAGAAATATTAGCATAAAAGTGCGTTTACTTGAATTACTAAAAATCTACGTTATTTAAGCATTACACATTAAATTAGGTAAAATACTCAAAATTTCAAACTAACACTTCCAAACTTATTAAACTTCCTATTTGATAAAATAATAATAAAAAGTGTTTATAAGTACCAAATAAGTATAATTTGTTGTTTCCCAAAACAGTTATGTATAAGAATATACCTATATTATGTTTCTAGATCGATAGTTTTTTTTTTAAATCGCCTTACCTGCTCTGCAAATCCATTGCACATAGCCGTTCAACTCTCTTTCTAGTTGCGCCGCTCTTCTCATTTTAAGAAATTCTTGTCTGTTTTCGACTTTCTCTCTTTCCTTGGCAAATTCACTAAATACAAGCAATAAATAACCAACTACAGCATTTACATACATTCTAGCATTACAGTGTTAACCATAAAATAATAGTTTAGATAATATTTAGCATAATGTGTCTATAGGTACATATTAAATCCCCAATCACCTGCTAAGGTGATCCACGTGAGGTAACGATCTAACGATTGAATAAATTGATTTTTGGAACGTGTTTTGTAAAAATTAGCTCGACGTTCAACACGTAATCGTTCGTTAGAAAATTCTCTAATAATTTGTAACAACTTAATAACAATATTGTTTGATAGTGTAAATGAAACTTACCCACTTAAAACACCTAGCACCAAGTTGAGCATAAAAAAAGAACCCAAAACTATGAGTGGTACAAAGTACATCCAGTTGAAATGATTTCCGACAGCATCGTTCATCTACAATAAAAATTCGAATTAAAATTTTCTTTTAAATCACAGAACAGATAAACAAACAGATAATTATGTTTTTATTAAAATACGGTATTCCCTCCAATCCCAAACTGACCAATAAACGCCAAGGAAAAATTTGTTTACGACTCGGGCAGTCATGACACATTTAGCAAATTTTTATGTAGGTACTTCCCGTTTATTCGGATCGAAGAAGCCGGCGTTCTATCTTGCAAAGCAAAAAGATGGTCGTTGAAAACAACACACTGTTGCAGTTACAAGCATATAGAGACGAGAGATATCGTTTTTTTAATATTTGGAAGTTTCGAAAACGTTTATTAGAACAACGATTTGATGTGAAAAGACTATTTCCAAGGTTGCATTAACGTTGCCGGTGTTATATCTATCGTAAAGTTTAAATAAAATTTGAATGAAGTTTGAAAAAACATACCCAATACAGTATAGAAGTCCATCCTTCCATGGTAATACATTGAAACACGGTCAACATAGCCAAACCGATGTTGTCGAAGGAAGTAATTCCATCATTAGGACCCTCCCATCGTTCTAGACAAACTGAATTACCATCTCTACACCAATTGCTACCATACTGTTCGGCTTGTGACTTATTGTCCGTGTTGCAAGGAAAAGCCTGATCTCCTTCTTTCGCTATTACAGCTAGAAAGCATTAACAATGATTACGAAAAACGTCCGGCATCGTTGAAATTGAAAGAAAACCTACCTATGTCATAAAGACTATAGCAGGTTCTATGCAATGCTCCCGAATAGAATTCTAGACCAATTATAGCAAAAATGACGATGGCAAAAAGTACCAACAGCCCAATTTGCAAAAGTGGTGCCATGGCCTTGATAATGGACTTCAGAACTACTTGCAGGCCTACATGGAACAACGTATCGATAAATATCCATTCTTAAATTTTCTGGTACAGTAATCCTATTTCGTTACACAAAATTTTTGATTAAATTAGAGGATTACTATACTCATATTAGTAAGACATGCTCTACTATATGAACTATTTATTTATATTCTATATCTATTTTGTACACAAAAATTAATTTCGATGAAAATGAAATTTTTATAATAGGGATAAACTAATATAATCGTGCAAATTATCTACATTACTTTAACACAGCACCAGAAAAATAGGAAGAGAAAGTTGCTGTAAATTACTATAGCTTCTATGATCAGCTACTTACTAGGGATGCCAGAGACTAGCTTGAGAGGTCTTAGTACTCGAATAGCGCGTAACGTGCGCAGGTCCATAGCTTCGCTATCTTGAGTGAGCATCGTCAGAAACCTGCAAAACACTAGCCTCTAGCTCTACTCTCATCACACTACATTAAGATACTAAACTAGTGTACTAAGTTCCTAATATATAAGTTTGTGTAATATGTTAAATCTTAAAAAAAAACTAAAGTGTAACTATCGAATAATTAAGTATCTAAAACATTGGGAAATTAACGTTTGGTTTAATTTTGACTAAAAAAATCACCACACATGATAAACAATGCTCGAAATACAAATTTCTATTCATAAAATAATCCAAAAAGCAACTAAACAGTAAGAGTATTTTTAATTGTGTTATTTGTTATCGAAAGAAGTTACAGAAATGCGTAGCATTAGGAAAAAGCATGTTCTAAATGAGAACATCAACAAATGTTACAATTTCTACTCTTACTTTCAGAAAAATCTACTTAATAAAATACTATCGAGCAGTGTCTACCTACAGTACATTCATGCACACTTGAATATACACACAAATCTTTACCCATAATTCAAATTAAAATAAAATGCCTATATATAGTTTCGTACTACATGTATCGGTTAAAGTATCGATCGATTTTCGAGCCAAAACGTTATTTAAAATAGTATCTAACATTTAAATAATATCGTGTTTTAATCCGGATTTCCTTCTAAAACTATCTCATTCAGTCTAAGACTAAATTCTGCTCTACTGCAGGCCCGAACTTCAAGAGCTATACATGGAGAAGCGATGGTGTCCTTACTTGGAATCCGGGACACCAACTTCAAAGGCCGTAACACTCTGAAGGACCTCAACATTCGAAGATCAACATCTACGTTTGCTTCCGCAAAAATTGTCATAGACCTAACAAATTCAAATTCTGACAAAAACACGCCACCTCAATAATCTACAGGTCCTGAAATATCGTTACAACGAAGCTAATTATATTTCAGGACGTTTCACCAACACATAAACAAAACAGCCAATCGTTTCACTTACCCTGTGAGTACAACAAAAAAATCCATAATGTTCCAGATGTTCCTAAGATAGGACCCTCTGTGTAAAACAAAACCTAATGCTAAAATCTTCAGCGTTGCTTCGACACAGAAAATACCTAAAAAGTACTCTTCTGTCTTTTCCTAAAAATTGTATAATAATTATCGAATATAATATATTGTAAATTATATTACTAGTTTTAGCGCTAGCATTGTCTTGTCGTGGTTGGGCAAGTGCTCTTCAAGCGCAAGTACCACACAGTTGGCTATGATTGTCAAAAGCACTGCATACTCAAATGGAGTAATTAGCATTAAGGAAAACAATTTTATGTATTAAAACGATATTAAATTTAATATTAAAAAAAATATATAGATAATAATATACGAAAAGGATATGGCCACTCAATAATGAAGCGCGTGCATTTACGAATGATGTTCTCTTCAGATAAGACGAATAGCGAGGTGGGGCCTTTTCCCCCCGCCGTATTCGCGCCCCCCATCCTATCAGCTGCGCCCACCCCCGCCTGTTGCTGCTGCACCGCCTGAGCCGCCGCCTCCTGTGCTGCGGCCAACCTAAAAAAATAAATTACCCATCAATTTATTTATTTAATTATTTATTGTTAACGTATTAGGTCAAGGATATTAGTCTACAAGAGGATTGCTTATCCGAGCTAAACCAATGAGCTTCCAGCAAGATCATGACGTCACGCGTCTATATCACTACAAGCACGTATATGTGTATTTCAGAGATAATTTGATTTTTGTGTAAAATAAGGCGTTAAAACAATACTACATTGTAATCAATAATATATTGCAAAATATAAATATTACAGAATATTACACATGGAAATTAATATATCTATTAACATCGCAATAGGTGTAGGTTGTGACTGTAACAGAGAATTTTTAAAATGCATGCTGTTAGACGTGTAGACGCGTGACATCATAATGACCTCCCACTACGTATAAAAGTTGCCATATATACGAGTATAGGAAATGAACCATCTTGTTACAGTTGACTGTCCTTGAATATAGGTAAGTATGTTTCTGTCGATGTTCATACAGTTGAGTTACAAAATCAATATAGGTACTTTTTTTGGCTTTGGGAATTTAGACCGTTAGTCACTATTAGTTACTATTTGCAACGGTACCCTCTTGGAATTTAACGACGTTCACAAATATTCAATGTTGCAGGGAGATTCGACCTTTGATTTACTAGAAAGAACGTAAAGCTCTCCAGACCACCACACGGCCCATACCAATAGTAGGCTTATAATGTATAGTGCCACAATAGACTGAATTGAAGTAAGTACCTACACTTCGTCCAAACCTACATGCATCACGTCATCAATAAAAGGTCACTACATGATGACGTTTCACACAGTGCTATCACCTCGTACCTCGTAATTTTACAGCTCTAATAAATTGTAGTCTTTCTTTATGCCATCTAATATGTGCGCAGGTAAATCATCTATAGAATGTCACTTTTCAAACTTTAAATCGAATTACAAATAAACAATCTAGTAACTTTTTTTTTGATGACGTAAATTGCATATAGGTTTGGATAGGCTGTATGTAGATGTTTTTAAAGAGAAATGGTTTAAATTTTATAAATGACCTATTTTTTATAATTATGACGTTTAATATGCATATGTGTATCCTAGAGATAGCCTAATCGGTCGATCTTCTATCTTCAGATGCCTAAATTTATCTGACAGATACGCGCAAGTGTACTTACTTGCATTTTAACACTGCAAATACGCAAAAAATACTTTTAAATATAATCAAATCAATATTAGTAAATAGTTCTTAAAAGCTACGAGCTTTCAAAATTGTGAAAAGCTCTCATTGGTTTCTTTCGAAATCAGAAGTTTCTTTACGGATGCGGTGCAACGTGAATTTAAAATAGGATTGTAAAAAAAGACTTAGAACAAAGTGACAGCCACGCGGTAGATAAGTGAAAAAGTTTAGAGAAACAAGTTCGGTGAAATCAACTGGCACACCTGAAAATGGGGCCTTATGTTAGTAAAACGTTAGTATAACGATACTTATACAAATAAATAGGTACCTAATTGAAAATTTTTTTAAATATTGTGTACCTAAGAATAATTTACAAATCAATATACGGGGTGTTTGGATTCCGTATTGTAAATAATAGATGTGGGTATGCTTGTTCAATATCTCATTTCCGACTGTCAAGTATTGTTTAACATGGAAGTGTTCACGTAAATGATATGATATGATTTTAGGTGTAAAACTTAAATTTTTAGTAAATAATAAATATTGTTAATAGCATTCGGTGAATGATAAATTGTAAAGAAGTAATATTTTGGTAAACCTATTGAATAAAATATAATCAATTGTCGATAACTATGATCTTTAATATTCACTAGTGAAGTCCATCAAAAACATTAATAACTTATTTTTCACAGTGGAAGTTTAAAAATCGTTATCACGCAATAAATTAATTTCATTATTATAAAATATAGGTTCGCATTTAAACGATAATTATAACATTTTGGAGATTTTCGGAATTCTATTATACTGTTAAAGCAAAGCGTATGTACGTAATATACAAAGATTACTAAAGTATTGTTCGTCACAACACCAATTTCAATCTATTTTCTTTGTAGATTTGCCTATCTAATTATATTAAAAATATTATTATTTAGATAAGTAAGTATAGGTTGGTATAGCGATAAATAGGTAGGTACATATGTATCGTGCGGTTTTCAGGCAATATTCGTTTATTTGTTCTGTTGTAATAATCGTTATATTGAATGTTTATTATCAGGTTTCAATAAAACAATGTAACCACCACTAATTTATATTGTCAACATCAAACTTTTTGATTAAATTTACAATTCTCAATTTTTTTGGGGGCAGTTATTGGAAAATTATTTGATTAAAGAAAAAACTATTGGAGAATTTCACATTATCTACCTTGACTATCTATCTATATTTTGAAGAAATTTTGAATAAGGTAAGCTCATTAATATGGGGCAAGAGTGGGGCTAACGGGGAAACTCGAAGAGGTTTTTCTAAAAATACTTATAAATGCTTATACTTATATTTACTTTATATTTATATTGTTACTGTTACTCAGAATATTGCTTTGTGATAGGTACATTAATTAAATTATTAGAAAAATATAACTGTATCAAGAAAAACGGCATAAAACAACAACACTCGTTCATACAATTTTCGAGTTACCTATGCGAAACACCGTTACATAAAAAAATTAATAACTTTATAAAATAATTAAATTTAGGTATAAGTGTTGATTTGCCCCTATTCAGCAATGTCCGTTTGTCCCTATTTACATTGTTTCGATTTTATTTCTAAAAAAAAATACCATTGATATCAGATATAGGATTCCTATATCAGTATTTAACAGAACAGGCCTTGCCATTTATTATCCCCAAAGCAGCATTTTCACGAACTAATTTAAATTTACATAGAATTTTGTTTTCAAACAATTATGGACAATTAAGTATTATATCAAGCGGCAACGATAGGATTTATAAACTTATAATGGGACACATAAAAACAAAAGTTAAAAAAAAGTGAAAGGTATGCGCAAATAGTCGTGGCGGTGCAGTCAAAAGAAATCCCTGGGAGGTGTCCGTTTGATCCCATCTTATCCTTTTTTTTGTGTTAATTAATGGTTTCGGTCTAACCAATTAGCCAGTCGAATTTTTGTTTTATTGTTTCTGATTTGGATTAGTGTTGACGTTCACGTACATACATGGTTGCAACGGGATTCGAACCCGCAACCGCGAGTGCGCTAGAAAAGTCGAGAGACTGACTCTCTAGGCCACACGGCCCCCCACCTTATTCTAAACGTTATTTAAACAAATATCTATAAATAAAATAATACGATATAAACTTAATATTTATTGGAAATTATGTGTACCCAACAAACATTAAACAAACGGCCGATTAATGGTAAACAGTTTTAAATACTGGCACTACGTTATAATACCAAATAAGTACTTAATGAACAGAACTTAAAGAACTTTACTTAAAGAACTTAATGAACTTTTATACGTAGTATAAAAGGTAACGATATTTTGTAAATACATGTATGGTACTAATGCAATATCAAAATACTCTAAAAACTGTGGTAAAATGTATGTGTCTTTAAAGCACAGTACGAATGCTTTAAAAATAAATACAGAATAAAAGTACTTTATTAGTACTTAGTCAACAATACAATAAATTTGTTATCCGTCCTTGTTTATTGATACAGTGACATGGGTTGGCTAAAACAAAAGTATCTAACTTGCTAGTTAAGTTCTTTTGTTTTGTTAAGTTACTGTAATTGTAACTTAATAATGTTATGTGTGGTTTAGTTACTCCAACAATGAATAATAAGCTGTAAGTACATAATTAATTACTAATAATTATATAGGTGTTTAAATGTTAAATACGTATAAGTATTATACCTATATTTTTGTAATAGCATGAAAGTATAATCTCGCACTTTTACAATGTGTAAAAGCGCGTACTCATAACCTTAAAATTATTAATAATCGTACATTTCGGAAAATGTACAAAAGTAAATGCAAACACACGCAAAAGACGCTCATAAATAATAATTATTTTCACCTACATACACTAATTTTATGGGTTATGTTAAAGAGAGTCTATAAGAGAGTTCCACATGCTGTATAGTAATGTCAGATGATATATAGGAAAGCTGCAGTCGTAAGATGCTCTCCGAGGTATACCTATACCTACAATGAACATGGAATAAATTCATTTAAAACTAGTGCATAATTAATCTTTGGTAGTAGCTGATGATAGATATTTACAGATTATTGAATTTTAAATAAATTAGTTCCATAATCGGTACCTTTACTGTATAAAAGTATATAATGAGTTTTATGAATAAAGTAGAGAGCAAATGCTTTTACTTCAATTTACTGAAATTTTTCAGCTCATATAATTAAAAGTTGGTAGGTAGAAGATTGTACTTTCGATTGTTTTAATTACGAACAAAGGCAAGTATAGCTTATCCAAACCTATATGATGTCACGTCATCAATACAAGGTTACTAGACGATGACGTTTCACACAGTGCTGCCACCTCGTGCTTCGTATTTTGACAGTTCTAATAAATTGTAGTTTTTCTTTATACCATCTAATATGTACGCAAGTAAATCATCTATAGAATATGTCACTTTCCAAACTTTAAACCGAAAAACAAATAAACAATTTAGTAACTTTTTGTTGATGACGTGAACATCATATAGGTTTGGATAAGCTATAACTACCTGCTTCGAGTACTTTTATTTATACAAGTCGAATAATATCAGAAAAAATGAAGCAATCGCATTTATTCCTCACTTTATTCGTAAGACCCAATTAAGTACTGATCAAGTGTTAATAAGGCATTAAAACGGTAAATACTTGAAGTATTTATGTGGTGCTAATCAAATGCTATACTTAAGCACTTATTTTATACGAGTATTGTAATGGTTAAGTAACACGACCGCCGACTTAAAATATTTTTACTGCTAACGGCCAGGGGGACAGGGCGATGCTGGCCCATTGCTTTTGTGCAGTATTAATGCAGCACTGCTGCACTTATTCAGCATTATTCCAATGTAAAATGTTTGTTGGGTAGGTACATCCGCACAATAAAAATAGGTAGCTCGAGGCAAATAAAAGATACGGTCACTTGTGTTATTTAACTTTTAATGACTATCGTTCATCATACCTTTTACAATCACACCTGAATATTTTTTTTTATTAAACCCCATTCTACCTCTAATTACACTCGTATGTATCAGACATATAAACGAGCGATTATTTTTTTAATGGTAGCGATTGAGCCCATTGGCCTGACTACGAACGATTAAAAGTTACATTTTATAACTAATATATATCGAATTTATTTGTTTTATGGGGGCGGATAAAAAATTCGGTCAATCAAAATTAGCGTATCTACAAAAAGTTTAAAGCTCGAATTTCATTATGGCCAGCTTGGAAAACGAAGAAAGGTCGAAACGTCGCCGTTAAAGCGCTTTTTGCGGACATAAAGTTTGTAGTGTACGGTATATAGGTATCTATTCGATTTATACGATATTTTTTAAACTTACCAATGATTAAAATTATAGCAAACAAATAATTAATAGATATGTACGTGTTTTATGAAATAACGATTTACGTGAGCCCACTTTTCGAAAACATAGTATTTTATTAAACACATACTACATAAAAAAATTCTCTCACTGCAATATTTCAGTGGTTATGATTGATAACTGTTAATCACGAATTTTTACGATTAATACATTGACCTAAATTAATTTGTTACTTTGACAATGTTATTTTGCATTTTAGGAACGTGTATTGTAATGGTTACATTGGGGACGATTTGAACGTAAGCAGTCGTCTTTACTATCACACAAATTAAAAATGAACGATATATTCAGCGTGGAATAAAAGTAAGGTAACACGGCTGCCCTGTTCAAACGGCTCGAGTTATACATTTGAAATTTTGTATGATATGTAATGGGAAACGATTTTGCATATTTTAGGACTAAAAAATATATTTTTTAAATCTTACATTGTTTTAAATACGACTATAGGTCCCGCAATATGTCATTGGAAAGCTTATTTTTTTGTTTTTATAACCTTTGAATTTTTTATAGGGTTACATAACAAAAAATGTAATAAAAGTTAATAAATGTTCGAATTATACTACGCAAACGACTAAGGATTGCACTTCGAATCTAACAACTTCTGACTGAAACGAACAACTGCTTGGATTACATTCTCTAATTAAATACAACAGCGTTGGCTAGATTTAAGAGTGCAGTTGTTAATTTCGGTCAAAGAGGTTGCTAGAGTTGAAGTGCAATCAATACCTTAGTCCTTTTAGTCCTAAAATATGCAAAATCGTTTCCCATTACATCATAAAAAATTTCAAATTTATATTGCAAACCGTTCGAACAGGACAGTCGTGTTTCTTTACTTTTATTCCGCCCTGTATATAAACAAGTAGGTATGTATAATGCTGTTGGTTCACATTAAAGTTATATAAGGCTTTTTTTGCGCAATGTAATTTTATTGAACTGTACGAATAGACGTTAATCATGTTGATAAATAACCGTTAATCATGAAATTTTCACATTATAAAACAACCTAATTTAATTTGTCATTTTGGCAACATTCAAAGCAGGTTATTATATTTTCAATAACTTTTTAAGTTAAAAATACGTTTTTACGAATAAATGATGCAAACAGTTAACATGAAACGACGATATGATTCGGCATGCGATTTAATTGTTATTTCGGTACCTATATGATTTGAATGGGCTAATCAAAATTATTCGTTTGAAAAATTAAAGTACGCATGTATATGTGGTTTATTAAAAACTTCACCGAAATTATTGGCGAAAGTCGAAGTGAAAAAATGGCTTCATTTACCCACTTGATTTGATATTTTACTTGACGTCAATTGATTAAAGGTTAATGATGAACGAAAGTTGTCCAATGAAAGCGCAAGGCAATAGTAATAAGAATCTGTTATAACGTCGCGTCGCCCTTATTTATATTGATTCTAAACTTCAACTGAATGAAAAATAGAATATTTTATTTTCGGCAGTGTTTATTTTGTAAGCGTGTAGTTTTAGTATTCAACGGTCGTTTCATTT
The DNA here is from genome assembly GCA_036326145.1 of Rhagophthalmus giganteus. Taxonomy (NCBI): domain Eukaryota; kingdom Metazoa; phylum Arthropoda; class Insecta; order Coleoptera; family Rhagophthalmidae; genus Rhagophthalmus; species Rhagophthalmus giganteus. The sequence continues at coordinate 7,888,799 of JARFJA010000067.1, read as the reverse complement.
TTTTTTTTCCATTTTTGTCCAACGCGTTAGACATATGATTTTTCGCACTTAAAAATATAATTTGTTCGTTCTCGCTTTTATCACAACGAAGACCGAAATCGTGTTTTGTTCTATCGAAATTTAATTTAAATGTCCTCGGCAGGGCGAATTCGCCTGATTGTGACTCCTTACCTTCACGCAGCCCCCAGTAGCTGTTTTATGCGATAATAGTAAAATCATTAAAAAAAAGTGAGAATAAAAATCGTACCAAGCATACAACATACAATGTCGATTTTTTATGGTTTTATTATTATTGCACAAAGGGCTACGCACCACTAGAGTTACCGAAAGGATTAGTTTAATGGGCTATTAGGTGCTATTGTTTAGAAGAAATGATTAACAGCAATGTATTTTAAATGGGAATCGCGAGTTGCCCCTTTCGAATTGTTTCGTTTTTTTTTTTATTATCTATCGAACGGTATACAAATCAACAAAATCGACTGGTCTTTAGATTTCCGTTTAAGTAGTGCGTAGCCTTTTAATAAAACAATTAAACAAAATTTGAATTCTGTAATTGTAAAACATTGCAATAAATATCTAATAATACCTACTTTCTAAAAATGTTTGGTGGAGAAATAAATAGTGTTTACTTATATTCATTGGACGATAATCACAATCTTTGCATTACTGGGAAAATAAAGTGAAACAAGCAGAATGAAAATAAATCAAATGGGAAAGACGTGGCAGGTAATCGATTTTTTTTTTGAATGCGTGTGAAACAGTTTGCTTACTCGATGGAAAGAAACACATAAAAAGGTTCATCTTTGCATTATGTTGGTACAATTTAATATACGCGAGATATCAATTCGAGCACAAGTTCAATTTCGCCCCGACCCATAGACGAGCTAAATAAAAAACCTCTAGTACTAGGCAGGTACTTAAGAGTTTAGCATTGTGAAGCATTAATCGTACAGCCGAATTACAAATCAATAAGTTGATAAAAAGCACGAGAATTTGTCAAAATATTTCTCGTATGCTCGGCACATAAAGCACTTGAACAACGATCGAAAGCGCATCTTAATTTATTACTAAAATTTATACACGTTACAAGGAAATCGAACGTATACTTATTTGGAAAGTAAAAGCTTGTTAAAAACTAAAATGATAAGTAGATAATTTGAATGTTATCCTTACCAAAAAAAAAACGCCCGTTGACTAATTTTAACGCGTATGCATTCAACGCTTAATTTTTCAAAAAAAATTACAATTGAAATAAAAAAAAAGTTATTTAAAATGTGTCACGTATGTTGTTGTGGTAGAATAAAACATCAAAGCAAACTTGCCATTGATAAACGTAGCCAAGGCATGCAAACGATAAATTGGAAATATATAAGGTTATACACACATCACTTTATCACAAAATTAGAGCGTCGATTATTACATTTTTGAATATTTTTAATTTCAAGATAATCACAAGTGCCGGCGCTATTATTAATCCGACGATAGAATGAATTGCATTTAACATCACACGCTTCGTCGAATGTCTATCCAAACCTAGTCGTTACAAAACTTTGTATATGCGTTAAATATCCAGATTTCTCACCATGACTATCGCAACCGGCGCCAGACGACGCCAACCGGAGCCAACAACATAATATGCGTTGTCGGCTTCAAGTACGAATTTTGCCCCTCCATTCGGTTAGTGGAACAATGATCGGTACCTCCATATATTTTATACTGCTGACTCATTTTTGAAATTAATATTAAAAATTAAAACCTACTTTTATAAGTATTAAATGTTGATATCGATCGAAAATAAACAACGTTTCCCAAAAACAATTTCTACGACCATTGAAAATTATGTTTCTCGAACAACTTTTAACATTACTCCAATCGATTAGGCGGCACCTTTATTTTTGCCGATGGTGTTTTACAAACTTACGTTTGTTCGAGTGCTCCAAAAAATTTCGATTTTCTTTCATGAATGACTCGGAATAAATGAATGAAAAGTGAAATGTGAACTGTGAAGTACCACGCAGATCGCAAATTTTACGGATTATATTTAGGATAAGAAAAATCTACGTTACCACGATGATTATTTCACAACGTATGCAGTCAAATTCCGACGACGTGGCGCCGTCCAGCATATGGTTAAGTATTCGGTCTCGTTCGTTTTCCTCAATGTTTATTCGAATTTTAAGAACTTATAAAAAGAATCATTATTAAAATATGATTTCCGGTAATTCGGTCATCCCCTTTAACCACCTCACATTATCTACAGGATATTTCGAGTGAAATAAAATTAAAAAAAAAAGTCGGTGCTGATTTTCGTGATGAGTAATGGAAATCAAAAAGCACGTGTTTTCGTGACGCACTGAAAATGACGTCGCGACGTAGTCGCCATACTGACGGATGACGTCAGCCTGGGTTGCCCGGATCGATATGGTATAAACTGCAGTGCTTGAGATGAACTAATTGAGTGGTGTCAGATTGTTTTCGATAACAAGTTTTCCACGATCGATAACGTGAATCATACCAAGGCAGAAGGTGGAATGTAGGGTGGTGAGTGGTGACACTGCAGCAGAACGATGCGTTAAATCATTCGCATCCGCAATGCCGCCGCGGCCTCCTTTAATAATTTTCTTTAGTTGCATACAAACAAGGATAATGATTATGAAATGATGCAGTTGGGCTGACGACTTCGCCCAGGTTAAACTATCAATATCCAGAATTAACTTCAATTTGATGATTTTCAAAGAAATAAATTCTCCAATTCTAATTGTCATACGTAAAATTGACAATCTAGGTTTATTATAACGTCAATAATAAAATGTGTGAACAATATGTTGGTCGTCTAAGCAACAGGTGGTGATAATTTTAAGGAACAATGATAATTTTATATTGATACTTATGTACTTACATTATTGGAGTAGGTAGCTATAAAAAAGTTTTCTTCTATTAATATGTTAGGCAACACCGTTATCGAGAAACAGCAAAATATATATATAAAATGAGAACAAGTAAAGTGGTATAAAAATAAAACAAAATAATAAGAAATCGTTGTGGTATTAATAAGTAAAAGTTCGTAATGAACTATTTGGCGCCAAACCTTTTTCAGTAATTGCATTGAAAATATAAATTACTGTAAAGTATAAAGGACTTGAATAAGTTCTCGCTGTTTCCGGGCAGATGGTGTTGTCTTAGTCTTTTTGCATCGGGCAATACTACAGCCAACTTCATCGTGAAGCTCCACCATTAGGCTCGAAATGGCAGTATATGTTATTCGGCCGAAGCGTAAACAACATATTTTTTCATAGCGTTAAACATGTCGAATTGCGTGCCACAAAAAGAGTATTTGCGGGGAATATTACTGCATTACTTTTTTTTTAATCTGCAGCCGAATCACATAGAATTCTTGTGGAGACTTACGGCGACCATGCTCTGTCGGCAACAACATGCAGAGATTGGTTTAGACGTTTTAAACATAACGATTTTGATGTTGAAGATAAACAATGCTCTGGCTCACCGAAATACTTTGAAAACGAAGAATTGGAAGCATTACTCGATGAAGACCCATGTCAGACGCAAAATAAACTTGCAGAATCATTAGTGGTTGATCACACAACAGTTGCCAAACGTTTAAAAGCATTAGAAATGATTCAAAAGCAAGGAAATTGGGTGCCGTACGAATTGAAACCGAGAGACGTCGAACGACGTTTTTTCACGTGTGAACAGCTGCTCCAACAGCAGAAAAAGAAAGGTTTTTTCCATCGTATCGTGACTGGCGATGAAAAGTGGATACACTACGATAATCCGAAGCGTAGAAAATCGTAAAACAACATCGACGGCAAAGCCGAATATCCATGGTTCCAAGCTCATGCGCTGTATTTGGTGGGATCAGCTGGGTGTAGTATATTATGAGCTCCTCAAACCAAACGAACTACAATTGATGTATTTGAGAAGTGCATTGAAGGAAAAACGACCGCAATACGAGGAGAGACGCGACAAAGTAATTTTGCAGCATGACAACGCTCGGCCACATGTTGCAAAACCGGTCAAAACCTACTTGGAAACTCTCAAATGGGAAGTCCTACCCTACCCGCAGTATTCACCGGACATTGCTCCTTCCGATTACCATTTGTTCAGATCGACGACTCATGACCTGGCCGAGCAGCACTTCCATTCTTATGAAGATGCCGAAAAATGGGTCGATTCGTGGATAACCTCAAAAGATGAGTCGTTCTTTCGACATGGTATTCGTATGCTGCCAGAAAGATGGGAGAAAGTAGTGGCTAACGATGGACAATACTTTCAATGACGTGTTCTTTACTAATTTTTTAAATAAAGCATTTATTTTTATGAAAAAACAGCGAGAACTTATTCAAGACCCCATTACATAAGCTCATCATTATCTGCAACGAATTTTGTTATTGTTGGCTCAACAATATTTTTCATTTCTTATTTATAAAGTTTTATAATTATTATTCATTTTACATTACTCAACTCATTTTACAACTCTTGTCTAAAAAATTACGTTATCCCACACTTCGTCGACATTTTACTGCGTTCAAGAATTTATTTTCTCCCCGTGTTTTTAAAGCGGCTTATTCAGTAGAGAATTCTTTATAATACTTTTCCACTTTACATCGCTATAGTTTTAGTAAAATGCTCTTGGCGGCCGAGTTTGAAAGCTTATATCTTAAAAACGGCGAGGTCAAGTTGTATACAATTTTTCCCGATTGTGAGTATTCATCCACTATTTAAGATTGTCACAGTGAAAATTTCAGTCTTTTACGTAAAGTCGTTTTGGAGATTTTTTAAGGTATTTCACGAAAATTGTCGAATTTTGCTGCTTGTTTTTCTGTATTGGCAATTTTAAGGTCGTCATACGTAAAGAATTTCTGCACCAAGTTATGTGAAATTTGCCTCTGGGCAAAGTCGAACAAGTTGCTAATATGTGTATTTTTAAATACAACAATAAGCATCTTTCCAACGAATAAGCAGCGTTACACCAAAACTTAAGTCGTGCATGTCTTGCATACGTTTTGCGAATACGTCTTTTAAGCATAATATGATGGAAAAAGAAAGAATTAATTACGAAATTTTTATTATTTCAAAATTTCATTATTATTATAGTAATGGTAGGCGCGATATAGCACAACACCGGACTCTTCGCACCCCGAACACGCGAGCATCCCACTTTGTTTAGCAATATGTTATAATTTCCGGAGCCTTTAAACATTCATATTTTTATTAACCGTTTTACTCCACAATTTACCTTCTTTGTCCATCCACGTGTGCACGAGAATTTTTTTAATAACTCCGCAAACAAGCTAATTGAAATGGCAGAAGACTTTTCGTTAATTAACAAAATTGTAAGTACACTTGCCACAGAAAAAATCGGGACAGTTGAAGGATAGAATTTTAAAAATGTTTGGTTGTGAATTGGGTTTTAGGTAAAATGCTTGTATTTTTAAAAGAGATTATTGTAAGCCATAAATCATCATCGTTACCTACAAAGTGGACAACTCTTTGTCAACAAAATACTTTAGAAGCAAGTGGTAGGCAGGTTTAGTTTATGCTTTCTGCAAATTAAAAAATGTATTGATCGACGTAATATATAGATCGCGTTTTGCCAAAAGGACGTAACTCACACTTTTTGTGAAAATGAGTTATTCTGACTATCTTACGCATTTAAATCAAAGACATCGTCTGATAAAATCTAGTAACAATATTTCGATTTTTTTCACCGGAAAAATCGATTTATATTTCCGCGAAACGTATCTTGTTATAGCTACGCGGCGACATGACATGTGCTCTACTGTAAAATTTACTTTTTGTGGATTACGCCCTTTTGGAAAAACTGCGTCGATATGACCGATAACATGTAGATTTATATAAAAAAAATGGTTACTTACACACACAAAATTGACATAGCTTGAAAAATATTTCGTTTTGTTAATAGTGCTTCCTCAATTAAATTTAATAAATCGCATTTTTGATTTTTCGCCTTGACTTTTCTTTAACAAGCCATAACTTTTCCAAATCGGACCTATACATTGCTATAGCTTTTTTGCTTAAAATTACTTAAGAAACGCGCCCCTAACGTTTGGCAGATTCCTCCCGGGACACCCTGTATGTATCCTTAATTACTATATGTGTTATTTAACCTACGAACCTTATATCCAAGAACGAGAAACGATAAATAAAATAATTATGTAAGTAGGTATGTAATCATTCTTTGTGTGTATAGTAAAGTAATAAAGATACAATTCTTTGGCCGAATTAATATATTATATATTCATTAATTGTTTTCATCGTTTATATATTTGTAGCATTAAAGATGGCTCCAACCAGAGCCGAAATATATAGTGTTAATTGTTCCAAGTTTTTATATTGGCTTATTACCACAGTTTTTAAAAGAAGTATAGTAAAGTAAGCATTCGGTCACTAGTTTTAATTTTAAGGCGATCCCCTACCTTTCAGTAAGTTCATAAACTTCAATGGAAATCAAGATGTCGCACTTTTTATGTTTTGGAAAAAATTTTTTAATGATATTTGGTATCGAAATCGAAATTATCGTAAGACGTCAAAATTATATCAAAAATATTACATTTAATAATAAAACAGGGTTACAAACAGAACAATGAATTAAATCTGCAGGTTCTAGACGAGAGCGGTATAATGGAGTATCGACAGATATACTGGACACATCTTTCACTGGAAACAAATATTTTGAAATGTATTTTTAGACTTCATCAGTAACTATAATTGTAGAGGAAGGAAATCAATATATAATTCAATACATTGACATTATTGTAGAAAAATATTTAAAAAATCATAGTTGTTTTCATAACGATCACATTCTAAATTAACTTTAGAGAAATAAGTAAAGAAATACCAAAAATCATAATTCGCAACTTTGTTGGGTGAAGTTTACCTGTTTACGTTCTCGTCTAACAACAAGTAGAATACATTGTTCTCTTTGTAACCTTTTTCTATTTTTTTATTACGGATTAGTAAATGTCATATATTTGATATAATTTTGACGTCTTACGATAATTTCGTCGATTTGGGATGATTTCTTTTTTTGTGCTGATGATTTTGGTACCAAACATCATATAAAGAAATTATTTTAAAACATAAAAAAGAGCGAAATGTGGATTTTCATTTGATTTACATTGAAGTTTGTTAGCTTACTGGAAGGTAGGGCTCGTCTTAAAACGCAAAAGGCTATTTCAACCTTTCCGATACCTAACATCTTTAGAACCTCATCTATGTAGGTAACAATGCTTTTATGGCTTACAGTAATCCTTATGTACTTGCAAACAGTTTATTTAAAACCCGATTCACAACAAAACATTTTTAAAATTCAGTCCTTCTACTGTCCCGATTTTTTCTGTGGCGAGCGTACCTAAAAAGTTCTCTAATGCCTTTTAATACGAATAACTATTTTTATGTAATTTTTCTTTGAAGCTTTTAAACAACTTAATTGCTAAAATTTAAAATTTAAATAACAATCCACATTTTGTAAATAGGAAACCACTAGGGCGTTGTTAAAGTTATTATTTGAGAAAATACGATAATTTTAGTCGATGTTTTACTCTTTTAAAAATTTGCGAATCCTTTTTTAGGTCCTCATAAACATTAATTTTTGAAATAAGTTTATTTTTGAAAGTGCAGAAAATCATTTCGACGTCGAAAATTGCGAAGTTTCTTCTTGCGATTTATTTTTCTAAAATTTAATGCAAAAATACGCTTCGTATATAAGTCGCATAGTAACAATGTTTACGGCTGTTTTCGCCTCGAGCGAGCGAGCCATCGTCAATGGCAACGAAGTTAATTCGGCTTTTAGTCGACGTAGTAAACGTGAGATGCGCGGACGTACTTAACGCGCGATCGCGAAAGTGTTGATATCTAATTATGCGAAATGCAAATATTTCAATGCGTTCAATTATTCAACTACTACCAATCATAAGATTAACAATTACGAACTTATAATTTTAAACAAAGGAAACGTCTTTTCCGAGAAAACATTGTGGTTATGAAGTGCGCGCGCCGGTTGTTACAGCTGTTCACTACAACGCCAACGTAGCAGTTTCTGGCAGTTCTTGAATCTGATCAAACATTTACGAACGATAAATGCATTCGGCAATTATAATTAACAATAAGTGTTCAATAATTCACCGTTTTCGGCGGTGAAAGACTAGGTATCCGTTATCGGTGTAAAGCCGATGGTAACGACTATGGGATGTTCAGAAACGTTCTACAGATCTGTCGGAAAAGGTCAGTAAACTGTTCATTTTTTTAAATCGATCTTTAGGTTTTGTATTTTGAAATTCGTTTTTCGCCCGTGCGTAAATAAGCGCAAAAAATAATTTATTACCATGTATGGTTGGTGTTTTTTTTTAACTTATCGAAATCTAAAATTGTTAATGTTCGTGTGAAAGAATTGATTGACTGATCCACGTCAGCTAAACGTGCCTAAGTTATTGTTATACTTCGTCCAAACCTATATGCAATCCACGTCATCAGTAAAAGGTTACTAGATTATGACGTTTCTCACAGTGCTGTCACCTCGTACCTCGTATTTTGACAGTTCTAATAAATTGTGGTCTTTCTTTATGCTATCTAATATGTGCGCAGGTAAATCATCTATAGAATATGTCACTTTTAAAACTTTAAACCGAATTACAAATAAACAATCTAGTAACTTTTTGTTGATGACGTAAATTGCATATAGGTTTGGATAAGCTATAGGTAGGTTTATTTCTACGAATAGTAATAAAAGATATATATCTAGATATATAGCTTATCCAAACCTATATGATGTTCACGTCATCAATACAGGGTTACTAGATGATGACTTTTCACACAGAGTTGTCACCTAGTACCTCGTATTTTGACAGTTCTAATAAATTGTAGTCTTTCTTTACGCCATATAATATGTGCGCAAGTAAATCATTTATAGAATAATGTCACTTTCTAAACTTTAAATCGAATTACAAATAAACAATCAAAGTAACTTTTTGTTGATGACGTGAACATCATATAGGTTTGGATAAGCTATACTTACCTATACTTTTTATCTTTGAAATCTCACGAAAATAGTTTAATTTTTAATTGTGCTTCTCAATAAATGAATATCTATAAAACATATTTTTATTACGTAAATTCTATTTGAAAATTTTAAGATAGAAACCCAGTTCTAAGTAGGAGCTCATCGATATTTTCCAAATTTTAACATTTGCATTAATTAATTTACTTAAATCTTAGACATTTAAGGATTTGTTTCATACAAAATTCTAGAGCTCCACTAATTTAAAATTGGAATTGTCAGTCACAATAGTTACTGGTTTTCTTTCACGCAATTACAAAAACAATTGACATCTATACTCCAACAAAATTTTAGATTTTGATTGGTTGAAAGCATTTACTGTACCGTTCGCAAACAGGTTTGATGGTGTGTTGGAACAGACCTTATAGTAACTATTATGATTGACATTTCCAATCTTTTACTGGACGAGTTGTAGTTTATAAATAATTGTAAGTGTTGTTATACGGGGTGCTTCAGAATAACTATTCCTACTTTTCAGATATGATGGTGTGATGGTTTTGTAATAAAGTAATGTCCGGAAACGCTTAGTTTCTGAAATACAATGTGTTAAATTTACGAAAAGAAAGGTAATTATTTCGGAAACGAAGCATTTTCGAACTAAAGTCTGTATGGCATTTTTTTCTTATCTTGATGCTTACTTATTACTTCTCATAGTTTGGAAACGGAATTATGAAATGAATGTTTCCATTAACGTAAGTACGTTTAAATGGGTACGAATCGGATTTTGTCGTTTATACCGAAAACGATGCGTCTTACGGTAAGAATACCGGTTGCCTTATTTTTGTACAACACACTGATAAACTTAAAAATGCCGGTAATTTTGCAATCAACCTGGAATCGTAGAAGTTTTAACTAATAAACTAACGGTATGATGTATCTCGGAAACTAAGCGTTTCTAGACATTACTTTATTACAAGAAAATGTTCAATTACATGTCCTCCATTACATCTGAATAATAGGAACAGTTAGTTTGAAACACCCTGTAGAAACAGTGTTTTTCGATAGCTTGTTGGTTGATTTTACACATTTTTTTGTGCAAAATTTGTGAAATTGTAGAATCGTATTTTTTGTAAAAGACCCCAAGTTACAGGGAGGTATTTCATTTCACCGATCAACTTACTCATTTAATCACTATGTGATTTTTCACCGAAGAATTTTATACGTACCTATATTATACTAAATCAGATGATCCATTGCAAAGGAAGATTCTGTTCAAGTGATTAAGAGGTTTTGGACTACCTAAAATCAGTTGAATGGAATTCGCCTAAACTAATACCTAACAAACTTATTGTTCGTTATTTAAAATTCGTGTTTTATTTCGTTTTTTCCGAGTGGATATTCGTTTCTCTGTTCATCGTAAATATAGATGTTATTACGCGTTCTTATAGTTGAAAAAGTACTAATATTGATAAGGGTATGTTTTAAATTTTAATTTTCCGTTTCCTCTAATTTACGTTATTTAATATGAAACATTAATGACGAACAAGGAAGATTAGAAAATGAGAAAATGTGCCACTTTCCAGAATAGTCAATCACACCGAAAACGTTTCTTTATTTTAATTATCGGTAGGTATATTTACCTATTTACCTGAATTAAAGAAATTATAAGAAATGCTATTAATTTTTATTATGTAGGTATTATAAAAAAATAATGTAAAGTAATACTTATAGCTACATATAGTTATCCAATAAAATCATAATAGTGATATAATAATAATTCACCAGTAATTTGCATAACTAATTACAGGTATTACATAACATAAACTAATTCATAAATTATTGTTCTTTGCAGATGTGAAGTGTGTTTCTCTACAAGAGTTTTTGCAGTTCTTACCTACGATCGAGGGGGACGATAATGTTTGAGGACGTCGAAGAATTAAGGTATTTATACACCATCTGTTTTATAATTAATACTATCATTCTTATCTCTATTTAGTAAGGTACAATTGAATTTTTATTACAAACATTTTCATCCTTGAAATTTTCTATAAATGTAGGATAACTTTTTGAAGGGTTAATATCATACGTATTATGTCTTACTATTTTAATATTTTCCCCTTCTTCAAAACCAAGAAGCATATCTGTTGTAGTAATAATTTAACTTTTCTAATCATTTAAGAATTGGTTAAAATTTCTTATGGCTTTTGGTTTTAAACTTGAATTGAATATAGGCAGTAAATAATAAATAAATGAAGTAAATTCTGAATCAACTACATGTCTTTTTCTGTATTCTAAAAGCATTAATTTTGGTTCGATATTTGATGTCGATTTTCTTAACATATTTTTGCAAATGCCTACTACTTTTCAGGCAGCCCATTACTTTTAGAATACATGGGTGAAGATGTTATAATTTCTAAACTGCACATTTTGACAAATTTATGCATTAAATGCGAATTAAAGCGTATATTATCTGCCATGACTACAATATCTATGCCATGAATTACAAATATGAATTTTAAAAGCTTTTATAGTTTCTATTTAATCTTTAGTTATTAATTTAACCAGCTCGATTCATTTCGAATAATAATAAAACAATGTCCAACAATACAATCAACAGACATCCAATAAGTCGATCGTATTTGAAACTAATTCTGTTTTTCTTTGTTACAGGCAGGATCTTTCTATATATTGTATCGTGCGGGGCTATTTTTACCGGTGAGTTTTATTATTGAATTTTATTGTTTTTCGAAATAGATACCTACTCAAAAAAGTAAAAATCGTAACGCTAGCAGTTTGCCCGCGTAAGTCAGGCTTTCCTTGCAAACATTGTTGCTATTTTCGATTCTTATTTTCTTTACTTTTAAAAGTTATCCCTTACAATTAATTACACAAGTAGGTGTTTAAATAACGGAGTAATGCACCTATGAATTACATACAATACAATTTTAATACATATCTACATCTATTTTATTATAAGACCACTTAGTATACCTGAATTTCTTGTATTTAATAAAATAATTTTATTTACGGAGGTTTCTCAACATTTTATCCGTTTCATTTAATTCCATTTTGTTAAAAAACTACTATCTCGTCTTATTTTTTTTTAATGAAGAGGACAATAAGAACACATTAATCTATCCTCTCGTGCACTATTATTTGTTTTCAAAATGTGCAATAAGTAACTACCTTCTGTCACACTATTAAATGAATAATTTAAAAAATGATTCAATTAATCGGAAATACCAACGTGCAAATGACATCGAAACCCTTCCTTTTGAACAGCAAAAAGTCAAGATCTATTTGAAAGCATTTGTTATCTCTTTGTTTAGAAGATTAACTCTTGTTAGAAATAATACAGGCACATACCTATAAGGTACTAAAAGAAATCAACCCGTTTACAACAATTAAAATTTTACAATTTAGCACTCAAGAGTCGTTATGATTTTTATTTATTTGAGTAGATATTTCTATAAATGTAATTCGAACCATATGCAATTCGCTTAAATAAAATTTGAGGATTAATGATAGGTATCATACTCACATCTTAACTTTGTAACAAATAAGTAAACAATATGACGTTACAATGACGTAACAAAAGGTTACATTTAAAATCGTTAAAATGATGATTACCTATGATGATAGAAAGATGATATTTTTGTGAAAATTGATTATGCACAATTAATTTATTGTAAGTAATTCAGATACGATATTTAACTATTTTTGTGCGTTTAAATACTATAAGCAAAACAAAACGTAGAGTGTATAGAAACGTATTAAGCGAATTTATGAAAAATCAATTTAATTGTAGGTATAATATATAATTCTATAATATCCATACATAGTACGTAATAAAGGGCATACGGAACAAATTAAAACGTTCATTATTAAATTGTGCGTACGGAAATTGACACGTCAAAATATAAACTTATATTTCGCCGCCCTGCGCCACAGCATAGATAATACAAAATAAGAACGAAACAGAAATATGCCCCGCCCATTGTTGTTTTTCCTATCACGACGAGTGACTTCGGATTTTTTATCCCAATTTCTTATACACAAAAATTAAACTACGAACACAATTGTAATCATTATAACATCAGCAATGCAAAATTAGGAGCTTGTTTATAAATTTAATTATTGTCGAGGAAACTTTCTGCAGAAATTTGTACGACGTCGGCGCTCGGAGAAACGACGGTGGTTAATATGTATGTTAAGATGTAAAAGCGAAAAAAGTAACAGCAAGAACTATACCCCTTTCCCATTATTACCGCGTTTCTAAGTAGGGTAATGTAGGTAAACTCTGCGAGGGATGCGGGACTGTGTACTTGCAACCGCCGATCAAAGGTAGGAAAGAACCATTGTTGTTCTACTAACTTCTCTATTCATCTATTTGTATAATATTTACATACACTTTACGTGTAGGTCTTATATCATATAAATATTTGGATAACCTTGAGTACTAAAACCAATTCTCTACGACAAAATCATTTTCTCTTTGAAATTGAAACTTTTTGATACATTTTGATTGTCATAAATATGATATTTCTAAGAAAACTAGAATACTACGTCTCGATTCGATGCGCCTACGCTGCGGTATTCTTCGTCATCGTTTCATTTTTTATTTTTGAACAAATATAGATGGGAAGCTTCTGTATTCAGCGGTCCAAATACGTCTGGTCAGAATTTGGCCGACCCAAAATCTACTTGCGACGTCAAGCTATTTACCGCCATTTCGTTATAGAACGATTCTTGTGTCATACTGTGTCTTGTGTCATATGGACGATTTATGTTCTGCCATTATGCGATGGCAATTATCAAAGGATCAAACACGAGGATGGAAAACGAAGATGCGATACGATCAGTTGTAGTAATATATGCAGTCCAAACTAGGACTCAAGTATTCAAAACTAAACAACTTGCTACAACAATAGAAATGTCTACTTTAAGATCGATACCTGATGGCCATACTTTAGATAGAGTTTCCAACCAAGAAGTCAACGAGAAGACAATGTAGAATAAATACAAGATGTCATCGAATTCATTAAAGATAAAAGAAACCAATGGAATGAACTTGTAGGACGGGTGCAGAAAAATAAATTATCTACTAAAAATAACAAAAAAGTAAAAGCCGAAGAGAAGAATAGAAGTGTAGGAAAGTCATCGAAATTATGGACCCAGAAGGCAGTCTTTATCAGAGGACAATCATTGTAAAGTTGAAGCAAAACGAAAGGACAAGAACAACAAGAAGAAGAAAAGCAAGGGATGTGCGCCACGTTGCATGCGCTCGCAGTCCACAGAAGATTGACAACTAGAAGGTATGCTTAGCTTTCTCATCCTCCCCCTACGTTAAATAAATTGTTGTTACGTTAATACTGCGCCAAAACGTTTGTTTTATCGGGAGTGTAAGTGTTAAAAACAAAATAATAGAGGTACGTGAGGTTCGAAAGAAAAATTTAGAATCATCTAATTTTTTCTTAATTCGCTCGAGTATCTTATATATCGTGTATACACCTACTTGATTGATTTTAAATTTTTAGGACAAGTACATGTTGGTGATCCACTTATTAATTTTACTTGATTCACGTTATTAATGTCGTTGCATGGTTTTATTGGCACCTACTCGAAAATCAAGCTTTGGTGATGAATATTTAATTTTTCTCGTCCATTAGTTATATTTTTTGTTAGGTAAGTCGAATAAGTGATGTAAGCAAGTTGAATATACGTTACTAACAAAACACATTTATTTACGTAATTTTGCGTTCAAACAATTCTTGAAAATTTAATTTTTTTATTTTCGGTTGTTTAAAGCAATTAATAGATATTAGAAGTCATCATAATATCTTTCGCATTCCACATTTCAAAAATCAACATATTTTCCAGTTTCACCTCCTTAGGAGAGGAATCTCGAAAAATGTTTTCTTAGTGGGTGTCTACATCATAAAAAGAACAATCCTCCACATCTAACTTTTCTAGGATCAGTAACTGAGGCTGACCGTTGATTAGTTGAATTTTTAAAAAACATACTGTCTCCGTTTCATCCCCTTAGGAATGAAATTTAGAAAAATTCTTTCTTAGTGAGTACTTAGAAGGAACATATTTTTCAATCTAAGTCTATAATATACTTTTTTAATTACAGGAACAACATTGCCTATTAATTAATTGCTTATTTTTAACGCAATAATCTATACTTTTAATTTCTTGCAGGTACGGATTTATTTTAACCGTTATATAAATCAATTGTTTTACTAAATACTAATATACTTTTTTTCAAATTACAGGTGGTACATTATGTGTTATTTCTTTGTTTATTGTTAATGTAATTGTTCATACTTTAGTCTGTTACAGGTACGGATTTATTTAAATTCGTAGGTACGTCATATAACTTTTGATAAATGCTAATATATTTTTATAATTACAGGAACGATATTGTCTATTAATTCATTGTTAATTTTTTAATGAAAAAATTTATAATTTTAATTAGTTGCAGGTACGGATTTATTTTAATCGGTATTTAAATCAGCTTATATAATAAATGCTAACACACTTTTTTTTAAATTATGGGTGCTACATTGTGTATTATTTCTTTGTTTATTTTTAATATAATTGTTCATACTTTAATCTGTTATAGGTACAGATTTATTTTAATTCGTAGGTACGTTATATATCTTTTGATATGTGCTAATATATTTTTATAATTACAGGAACGACATTGTCTATTAATGCTTTGTTTATTTTTAATATAATAATTTATACTTTCAATTCTTTGCAGGTATGGATTTATTTTAATCCATTTGTAAATCTACTGTTTTAGTAAATGCTAATATACTCCTTTATATAATTGCAGGAACGACATTGACTATTAATTAAGTGTTTATTTTTAACGTAATAATCTATACTCTTAGTTTGTCTATTTTGCTATTATTTCTTTGTTTATTTTTACTGTAATTGTTCATATTTTAATCTGTTATAAGTACGGATTTACTTTAATTCGTAGGTAAGTTTAGCTTATGTCCTATAAGTTTTAAATAGTAGGTATACATGTAGGTGGATACCTACTTATATAATATAAAATAAAAATGTTTTATCATCTGGTGGAATTGACGTAATTTGAAAATAGTCATTATTCGTAAATATGGAATTTCTATTATTAAAAAATAAGTAATTGGGGAAACAATTGAAAAATTTAAGAGAAACAAATAAAAATCAATAGCATTTTCATGTTACCTATGTTCAAAAGTTAACTGTTTGTACTATTAGAGCTCTTTTGATTTTTAAATCTAGAACAGTAAAACGAAAATAAAGTAGGTACACACATTACGTAGATATTTCAACGTTCTTGTCATTTGATGTATAAAAGATATCTCTAATTTGGCATTCCTTTGAATTTCTTTTGAAATTTAAGAAAACACACAGACGTTTAACGTTAGACAAGCATTAAAAAGCTTTTTTATATAAAAATCAACTAGGAAAAATACTTAGATTTTCTTTTATATTTAACAACGTTGGTTGCAATTGTATAATTTTTTTATTTTTATAGCACTGTTTTTTTTAAACTGTGTACAATTTGGGAATTGAAAAATAAATTTAAATCATTGGTATATTTAGTAGTGCACAAATACAAACGCGGTAATAGTTTAAATCTAAATTTATGGTCAAAGTTGGAACTTGGGAAGCAGCACTGGCATCATTTCTTATTTGGAATCTCTGCATATATACATAAGTCGATCCGAAATAGAAAGTTTTTATACCAGATTTTTGATGAAGTAGCTAGTTTAAATTTTATAGTTTTTAACTTAAACTGATCGGTTGTGGTTATTATATGAATTGGTATATTTTTGTTCAGTTTCATATTTGCTTTATTATTAAAAACGATTAATAAGTTTAAAATTACAATCTTTTTGTTATACGAACACCAATTTCAGACGATTAAAATACCGAAAATGCACAGCAAAATCTATATAAAAATTAAAGTATATACAGTAGAACTCCATTTATCCGAACTCCAGTCCGGATCGCCAAATATCCGGATCGATATCGGGAAATACAAAATTACGTTTTCTACGTCGAAACAACTAACTTTGTTGGATATGTTTAATTCAAAATCTCTAATTGTATATGTTAGTACAATTTCTTGATTTTTTGTAGAAAAAAATACATCAAGCCTATTTTTTATTAATATATCATTTAAATATACTTTATTCTTATAATGAAAATAAACAGAAGTAATTTTAGAGCAATTTTCGCGTTTCATTTCACATCATAATCTATCCAGCATTCATTAGTCCAGATAAATAGAGTTCTACTGTATCTACTTACTTTTAAAGTAACTGTTCTCTTACAAAATAATCGTTACCGGCAGCTACAAAAAGGACCAGAAATGTTTTAAAATTGCATCATTCCAATTTCGTGTTCGTCGAAATGACTAGAATAAAACCTAAGTTGGTGAACGTATGTCGCTACATTAAATTAAATAAACATGTTAATAAATAAATATGTTTAGTTAAATATGTTTAGATATATCATTCTTTTTTTATTGGGTACTAATAAATTTTATTCCTATTATTAGCATTTTTTATTAGGCAATAGTAACAGCTGTAATTAACTGCTTTTGGCCAATCGCTGAATCAGAAATACGTAATTCACCGTTATTTGGTCCCATAACGACGGTTTATTTCAAATCGCATGCGATCACCCTTTCTGCGGCAATCTAACTTGACGATTAATAAGTTGACACGAAATTAATGATTTTTAATAAGAGTATTATATTCGCAATTATGGCCGTTATTCACTCGAATGATTTGCTCTACTCGCGTACGGCTCGTTTCGAGAATCTAATCCTAATAGCTCGTATAATAATTTACTGTATTCATAATCAAGTTGATTAGAAGGTTTAAAAGCAATGCTTCGACATTTAGCGTTAGTTACTACTTAAAATACTTATCTACTTGAATTTTTTGTTCAACGTAAAAATTGGCCTACCATCTATTCGAATAAAATTATGGTGATCGACCTTTTTTAAATTAAATCTTAGGTATTTGAAAACGCCGAGCCACATAGCATAAATCTTTTTAAAAACTTAATAAAAATACAGTAGACTTTCGTTAATTCGGCACATATCAGACCAGGTAGTGTTGGATTACCTAAATCGCCGGTTTACTGGAAAATTATCAAAAAAACGCATTTAGATACCATAAATTACTGTATTTTTTATTATAAACGACAAATAAAGTAAGAAAATAAATTGAACTTCAAATATGAGCGCAGTAGACGACTAAAGAGACAACGAAAATATAGTTATTGTTCTGCATCGCGCTTGCAAGGAGTCCGCTTGAAAACGCCGGATTACTGGAAGTGCCGAATTGGCGAGAGTCTACTGTAAGTGTTTATTTACGAAACAAAATCATCGATTTTTTTAGAGGGAATGGAGGATACAATCTTATCGTTAAATTATTTTCACCAAAAGACTCTTGACATAATAAAAAAAATTGCACTTTTGAATTCAAATTAGTTGCATTGTGTGAACTTGCCGTACTTGCAATTAGCGGGAGGTATGGGACAAAAATTTATTTACATAATTTACGTAAATAGATAATAGAAAAAGTAAGTAAGTAATATTTTGTTTCTTAGCAGCCACGATAGCCGTCCACCATTTTAAGAATTTATACTTCTTATTGTTAGTACTTGCTACTACTTGCTTGAACTACTTGCTTATTTACACAGAAATCATCTATATTTGTTTATCTTAAATTAATTAATGATACCTATCGAGATTATTTCTAGTTTAGGGTAGGGAATTATAAAGTTTCTTCGGTAAAGGTCAACTTGAGAACATCGTATGACATTTAAACTGTTAATAATAATGTGAAATAATTTTCTACAGGTTATAAAATTCCAACTTAAAAACATTGAATAATTAATGTAAAATTTCATAAATATTAACACCATTATAGTTATTATAATGTTACAAATAAATCTATAAAACCGTAACTGACAATAATCAACGTTAGTCATCGATTAACAGTCATTTATTGTGTCAAAAAAAAATTACAGGCACAATCTAATACTTCTAATATTTAAGAGGTAGTAAGTACCTACCCATTACCTATTTTTAAATATACTGCAATATAATAATTGTGGTGATTGTCATTATTATTTTTTTACTCCATACTTATAAGGATAATATTATTAATTTTCATACTCAAATGATTGATAACGATACTCAACCTATTTGAAAATGAAGAATGAGTTGTAGGTAAATTAAAAATGATTATCGCTAAATAAAAAAAAATTATAAAAACAAATGAGATTTTATAATTAAACACGTGGTCACATTTTCTGAGTTCTTAATTAAATTACAATTATTTAAAAAGGGTTTCTAAGAGGTCGCGGAGGCTGTTCAATATAAGGTTTCTTTACATGTATGCGGATTACCTTGTTACAGATAATTACGCTATTAAAATCAATTCTAGTTTGTTTTACATGCTAAGATAAAGTGTTTCAGATTTCGTATAAAAAGCGATTATTAATTTAATAATAAAGTTTATCGTGTAACGAAGGAAAATGCACGCTTCGCCAAAAATAGAATATACTGCATAAAAATTCATGAAGTTTGAAAATGTTCTGGCTCGCTTTGTCCAAAAATAGAAATAAAATTGTTTAACCTTAACAACGTTAAGGTTATCGACATTGTGATTTACAAGAGAAAATACGATTATTTCGGTATCGACATTGTTATCATCTATAATTTCTAAGGGTAATAAAATATTAAGGTGGTAGTTTCTTTTCAAATTAAACTTTACCTGATAGAAAATTAACTACCTATCTGACATTAATGAAATCGTTAAAATTAATTATAAACGTAATTTATATATATATTGTTTACACTATAAAACACGGAATTGTTTATTATGTTGTACATTGAAATCGAATCGCTCTTATTGCAACATAGTTTTCAGTATCACTGAAAAACACGAATTTATTGGTATTATGTTTCAAGAATAAGTTTTAACCATTTAAAAGCAATTAGTACTTATATAAAATGCCGAACAAACTGAAAACCAAGGCACGCAGATATTTTTCAAGTTAGTTGCGTAATAGGGTAAATACAGGGTGTCCAGGAATTGGTGACGAATCTCTCGAGAGCGTATAAAGCATGTCAAAATAATGCCACAAGTTCCTATAAATTTTATTTATATGCGGCGTTGGCGCTCCCTCGTTGAGATTATCACCGCCAACGTTGAAAAATATAAATCGATTTTTTCTAAATAACAGTTATTTTTCGTTGGAATTTAATAATTTTTGTAATACCTACGTAATAAATGAAGATATTTAAAACTGTGCAATAGGTTTTTTTAATATCACGTCACGGGAGCCAGGGGTGTACTACCATTAACGTTTCTAACCTTAAAAGTTTTCAGAGGTTTAAGTTTTTAAATTTTTAAGGGCATTATTTGATTCTTCAAACATTTGAAAATAAAAAAGCTACCTTGTTTAATTTCGATAAAATAAACCATATATTCGAGCAAATTATACATAAAGGAGATGCAGAGTACATAAATTCACACGTCTGATTATTTATTACTGAACGTTGGCCATTGCAAATAAATAGCTCTCGGCCTTCTGCAAGGAAGTTCGGTTAGTTAATTCGAAAGCTTAGGATAATATGTGAATCATTTTTCTTTTGGCTACTCTATTAATGAAATTTTCTCGAGGTCTGGGGTAGTTGCGGGTTTAAAAAAAAATTGTTAACATGTTAAATGTCATATTGACACGGCTTTTATCGAAAATAATTAAAATAATTCTGGGATACTCGGCAAAAATTATTAAATTCCAAACGAAAAATAAAAATGTAATTTAAAAAATTTGATTTTGATTTTTCAAATTTGGGGCTGAACGTCTCAACAGGGGCGCGCGTAAGAAAAAAAATATAGATGCTTGCGGTATTATTTTGACGTAGTTTTTACGTTCCAGAGAGATTTACCACCTATTTCCGGGACACCTTGTATAACGAAGTTTCGGAATTTATGAGAAAATAACTGTAGTTTATAGTCCTTTTATATTATCATTAATAAAGATGTAAACAGGCGTTATGCTAATTGATTTTTTAACCCCACTACCAGCTAAGACGACATAGGTAAAACAAACAGTATTATTTTCTATGTTTATTTTGATACAATTTAACACACGTTTAACCTTAAACATCCATTTACCTATTCCGTGAAAACTTTAAGGGTGTTTGGTACAGATTTTCAAAATTATTTTTTTCTGTTTATTTTATCACATATAGATAATTTATAATGTTTACATGGTAGTAAACGCAAAATTTTTCGAAAAAAAACAAATGTATGTACTAGTAATTGTCGTTCAAAGTTCAAATCTAATTTCGCGTCTATCTTGAAATCTAGTAAGAGAATTACAAAACTTTTGGTTTTGCAAGTAGAACAGCCAATGTACTGTTTATTGAAATATTTTCATTGCAATAAACGCAATAAATTGTTTATTATAACTGCTATAAAAATCTACAAAAATAACGTTTACACAAACTCTTAATTTGTCGTCCTAGAAAATACTTAACTGCGATAAAATTATATTCATTGCATAGCTTAAAATATTTACGTTCAAGTTTAATTTAATAACTTCATCAACATTTTTTAGTTTTCAAATTAACGCGAAATTAGAGATCGAGTGCATTTTCGATTTTCCATCCCGTAATTTTGTCTTCGTCTAATTTCTCCCACTCATAAAATACTATTCTACCGCACGTGGGCTAGTAGGGGAGGTAAACATTTGATAAATACCGAAAATCTTTATTGCTTACGATTAGTGGAAGTTATGGTTTTAAAGTTTGACTCGCAAATTTTGAAATGGTAGTTTTAGTCGTAATTATATTTTGATGGATTTATTTATATTTATAATTAGATACTTATTAGGTAATTAATATATTTATTTATAATATTTATACCTTCTAATTATCTATAGGTACCTATAAGTTTAGTAGATAAACTGATTTTAATTAAGAGTAGCGGAACTCATGTCCTTAACTTGAATTAAAGACACGTAACTTATGTAATCGTAATCGCCCCTGCCGGGCCGCCAATTTTTATTGTTACAGGAAGTAACAAGTAAAATAAGACATTTTGCTACATAAATTCTGGCATATTTTGTCGACCAATTACTGACACATCTGGGAACCAACCCCGACCAACTGAAACATTTCAAAATACGTTCAGATTCTATCTAATTTTAGTGCTCGATAGTTTGGATTTTCAACATTTTCAAAATATTTTATAAATAATTGACCCTAGGCTCTCTAGAAATCTTAAAATTAGAGATCCAAAGGAAGATTTGTTAGCAACTCCATTACCAGAAAAATAAATGTTTTCGATTTCATATTGTATATATTTTTCTTCTCCTTTTTTCTATTTGTATATAGTATATAGTTTGTAAGTATGTATATATTATTTGAATTGCTGCCGTACAGCTAAAAAACAGCAGCCCACCCTGCTAAACTAATGGGCTCTCGAGCCTACAACAAAATGAGACTTTTTTATAATTTTTGTTTGACAATTTTTTATGTGGTATATGGTTTTTTATGGTCTAACATGAAAAAAAATTAGTAGATATCTCATGTACAACTAATTACGATTATTTACGATATTTTGAGCTAACCAATACTGTCGAAAGACCTATGACGTCATCTATTTCTATAAACTTTCCACGTTTTTTATAAACCAATTTTTATAAGTCGTGGAATAACTTGAAGCTTGAGTTACACCTGTGACTAAATGTATAATGAGCGTAAGCGTAAAAATACATTTAATTTTGAATTATCTCATGTTGCATCGGTTTCTAATTTCTTTGTATTTAATAAATAATCTTTTATTCAAAAAAATCTTTTTCTTTTTAATAGTAGCAACCAGGTAACTAATTTTTACATTATTCAGAAAATTCAGAACGGCAAGTGTGTTCGTAGACCGAAGGTTTATGATTCTAGAGCTAATAAATTATGTTAATCCGTAAACCAAGGCGTTTCTAGGATCGCTGTCGGTTCCGTATTGTCCTCAACTATTCGGGTAGTGATGGTAACATAAAAAAATAGGGGAATACACTAGTTCGCTTACTATTAGTGGCGCCCCTATAGCGGAATAGTTTGGCTAAATTACGTACAAAACACCCTTAAAGTAAATAATTTAGTAAAGTCAAAAAACTCCCTTTCATAGAAATGTGATGTAAACACACACTTTCTATTTAATAGTAAATAAACGTAAATTCGCGAATTTAAATAATCTTTTAAAAGTTCAAAACAAATAAATTTAATACATATCAAAATTTTTAGCAGCTAGTAATAAAAACGATTACTTAGTCGTAAAAGTAAAAAAAAATGCTTTATTCTAATTTAAAATTCATATCTATTACCTATAGGTATAATAAATTCAGGAGCCTATAAACACTTAATCTTTTTACACATTTATAATAGATAGGTACCTAATATTAATTCATGCACTTTTTTGTAAAAGCCGAAACTAAATAGTGCAGAAAACAGTTTTGTACTTAAATGTAACACTAAAGTGACACCCTATGAGATTATCTATATAAGAGGTTAAAATATATAAAGTAGCAAGTTTCGCTATAAAATCATCATAAACCATCGACGATACAAACTTTACGTTATAGACGGCCGTATCGATAATCATAGCCGGCCGTTTTGTACATTTCTTTTAAAATTGAAATTTTTTGAAAATCGAGTAAAAGCTATACAATTTTCAACATAAACAAAAATGAAGAAAATAAATATTAGTTTAAAATTAATTCTCCAATAAATTAAATTTTGGTTAATTCTTTAAACAGAATATCATGTCAGGAATAATGTACGTAAAACCGATACCTACCTATAAACAGATATTATAGCGAATATTGGAGGTAAGTGTAAACAATAAAATTATTGTTTAAACTTTCTAAGAGCGCCGAAATAATTCTCTTATCTAATTATTATAATAAGCCGCACAATATATCGACTATTAGCTATAATATCTGTTTATAGGTATCGGTTTTACGTACATTATTCCCGATATGATAGTCTATAATAACAATAATTGTAGTGTACAATCAATATTTCTATGTTAAAAAAAAGAAGATGAAAGTGATTACGAGTAAGTTATACATAAAGGAAGTTTAGTTACTTAAAAACTATAATATCGTAGAGTTATTGATTTTTTAAGGTGAATTATACGTGAATGAAACCCTTAAGGACAACCCTAATTAGTATAACGACAACCATAACACATTCGAATATAATAATAATTTTAAAAATTAAGTCATAATGCCAAGTAGTCCTTTTGAATTTAGCGTGATCAAAGTACACAGTGTTAAATTATCACGACAAGCTATAATCCCCTACGAAATGTGCAAAGCATGACCCTTAGCATTGATGCCGCAACGATATAAACGCCAGATAAGGCACGTGAATCTGAAAGGTTTTAAATTTTCGTCGTCCATTTTATTTATAATGCAATAGTTCTACGGACGTTACGAACCAACGGTAAAAGAACCGACCAGTTTTTTTTTTGCCGATTAAAATTATTGTCTTTATAATATATGGGTCACAAAGATCAATGTGAAGAGAGTGCAGGACGCTGCTGGGACTGCAGATGTTTGACTCGTTGGTGCCAAAATGATTTCGAGACCAAGGCGGGCATCGATTCATTTTCTAATTGTACAACATTTAGAGGGCCGTTGAAAGCATTCTCATGGTCGATATGGAAACTAACCTGATTTGTTCGAGTGGGCTTACAGCAGCATGCCTCCATTTTGTGTTACTGTGTGCGAGTGCGGAATGAATTGGTCAAGCAGTAGCTGTTCCGGAGGACGCTGGCCAGCACCATCCTGCTCGAAAACGACACCTATTTTTTTCGACGCTGCCCGGACCTCACCACTACGGAACACAACACCTCATTTTCTCGTATTTTTGTCTTTTACGCGACTTTGCTTGTTTCTATCCGCACCCGTACTTTCTAAGGGTTGAATCCCTTCGGAGCTTTTCGCACGCTTTCGCGTGATATGGCTAGACCTGCATGCGGTTTGATCTTGACGTGGCACGATCCTGCGCTTTTGCCTACAAAATATGTAGGTGAACTAGAGTCCGGACCGGCGCCGGAATCCGGGGCGCGTCATCTGCAGCCTCGTGTTTACCACGGGACGGAATTTTATTGTATTAATACGGTTAAGTATTTCTCGAAATAAAGCTTAAAATAAGCGATTTCGAAATGCCGAAAACTTTTCCTGCAAGAAATGTTAATTTCACGACCTGATTGGTGAATTACGTTCGACGTACCCTCTCCGATTCGTGGTTCATTCATTACTACGGAGGCATTTCCCGCGATCTAGTGAAAACCGCGTGGAAGTTTGTTGTCATGGTAGTAGGAAAACTTTGAGTTTGAATTACGTGTTCGGAAAATTCGATATAGGTGGCGTAATGAATGGGTTTTCTGATACGTTCTCGATTGCCAAGTCAATTTTATGAATAATAAAATGTTTAATTATTACAATAAATGACTTATTTAATTTGTGGACGGCAAATTATTAATTATGACGAGACTAAATGCTCTCGAAATTAATATTAAGTAGGTACCTACTTAATAATATTAATTATCTATTAGATAGTTATATTTTAAATTTACAAACTTATTTCATTTATAAGATTTTAAAAAGGTTTAATACATTTAAATTAAATAACAATTTATTATAATTAAGGTATTCAAGCATTTAGATTTTGATTTAAACAAAAAAACATTTCTCATTCTTAGTAACCATTTTAATTACTATAGAAATGTTTTTAATATTAGCTTAAACCAAGACTGGAACTCTGGCCCTAGTCTCATGGTCAGGGCCAGTCTTTTAATCGTCAGTTAACTTTGACCGTCAGTCAGTGGTTATAGAAATGACAAAACAACTGTAAAAACAATGAGAAACAATCGTTTTATAGTAATTGACCGATGGTTAGCTAACAATGAGCCAATGTCATGAGCATGTCAAATCGACCCCTTATGATCAAGTTTCACCAAATAAATAAATAATTTAATCTGGGATTAAGTTGTTGTGGTCACGGTAACAAAAGTTTTTGCCTAATAGAAAATTATTATTCATCGATTTAATCTTGGATTAGTTAATTCTTCGTTTAATTTAGTTTGGCGCAACCGGCCGTAAGTCCTTCGATCGTCAAATAAAATTCCAAATAAACTATGTGTAGAATAATTTAAAAGTTATTCTACGAATAGCTTATTATTTGGAACTTTATTTGATGATCGAAAGGCCGGTCCTAAATAATAAACTTCAGAAACAAACTATTAATTTGTTGTATTGTTCATAGTTACTTCGCTAACATTTGTTACTTATGATGGAATTTGTTAAATCTAAAACTATATTATTGAAAAGATTAGCTACTACTGCTTCTGTTCTCGCATACCTAAATTGTTTTTTTTCTTGTCCCAAATTACGATACCTACGTGTATACATAATTTTTATTTAGTTTAATTTTATTAAATATCTATATACATTTATTATACAGGGTGTAACGAAATTCTAACTTCTTAATTAGAAGAACTACAAGAAAATGTTAAATAACGTTTTCTGGTTAAAAAGGAACTTTAAAATTATTCGGCAACTTTGCAAATCGTATCGCGTCTCAATTTGTTGTCGATTTTTCGTTACAATAATAGTTACAGTAGCTTTCTATTTCTTTTTTTTAACAGTTAAGTAATAATTGCTTTGATTTGATGTTTCTTTATACGATTCAAACTTTTCCGAGATAATATTAATTTTATCCTAATCATAACGGGTGCAAAATACAATGCACTAGCGAAATTCGATTTGGCAATATAAATAATAAAAGATATTAAGATATTAAAGATATGAGTTTAAGAAAACTTGTATTTTTCTGAAACCATGCATAATCTAGTTAAATTTATTAGTACTTAGAAACGTATAAGTACTTACCATATTTTGGAACAAAGATAGTATTTATTTGTATAACAAAAGTATAATTCAAATTTACAATTAAAATTTGAAACGGTTTAAAACTTTTAGTGGAAATAAATGTTTCAAATGCAATTTTTTTATACAAAGTGGCCGGCAGAAAGTTCAATCGTTTATGGAAAAAAAACTTTAAATTAAGTATGTTTCCAATATAAATTTTGCAGAGCAGTGATTCTTAAATCACTTCCCGGAGCACGTACATATGTCCCAATAGGACCGAAGGGCTGGACTATACTTGGAATGTCTATGATAAATGGTTTACTTCACATTCGTTCCTTTTGCTATCTTTATTATATATTTAAGTGAAATCAATTTCATTTATGTTTAATTTAAATGAAAATGGTTTTGATGTTTCGAAAACCATTAAATATTGCTTTTCAATTAAATGAATGTCAATGTTTTCAGTGCCCTGATTAAGCGTAAATAGAATCGTTAGTTTTCGAAGTTTTATAACACATTTCAATAAATGAGTACAACGTGCACTAGTCACGCCTTTATCAGTTAATAAAATAAAAATAGTATACGATGTAAAATGTGGTTAAAAGTGTGTATAGATATAATGGGAGAGCGTTGTAATAACATCTGATCTTATGTTTGCGTTGCGTTTGTCAAACATAATCAAAACAAAACCAACGTACTGTATAGAGTATTCCCTTTTGAGAAACGCATATTTGGAGAATGGAAATATACAGATACTAAAAAGTTTAAAAACACTCTCGTATCCTTGTCCTGTTTTAATTATTTTATTTTAAAACAGTACCTACATTATAACTTAACGTTAACGATTAAAGAAATTTTACGGTAAAATATATTATTGGTTAAAGACTCTCAATTTCCGAAATTTTAAAACGTTTTCGATGTAGTTAGGTAAGGATCGCGAAGCAGGATTAGTTCGTGATCATTCTCAATTAAACTGTAGGTACGTAATTATTATGCTGTTTACTGCAACCATTTTGGAAAATACGATTCATGCACTGAAAACTTTATAATCACTTCGTGGATAATCAATTATGTTTTATCACAACTTTCGTAATAGTTTTTATGCGTCATTATTGTTTTAAATTTATTGATTTTACCTACTGACAATTTTGTATTAGCTCAAGTTTAATTAGTAATCAATTACACGTTCTAACAGCAGATAGATAATGCGTTTATCCATCGGAGAAATCAAATTCAATTTTTGTTTTAATCGCTTTTTATTAAATTAATTATTAGGGCTAGAGCACTGAAGGAAAATTTGGTTTCTTTATGGAATCGGTTCGAACCGCTCGGATTTGAATGATTTTTCTTGTAAAATGTGGCAAATTAATAATACTAAAAACTTTATAGGTTAAAAATTGACGCTTCAAATGGGAAACTTCGTAAAAATTCGGAAAAACCAGTTTAAAAAAATATATAATTTTTTTAATGTATTAATCTGTGATAGTAATGTTTTATAATATACTAATGTAGTTAATGCAAAACCCTCTAGAAACAATTATATTTAGTTTACAAGCAGAAAAGTGCAAGTTACCATATTAAAAAATACAAATATGTACCTATATATATATTTTTTTCCAATTGTTTTTTCCGAATTTTTGCGAAGTTTCTTTAACCTATAAAGAGGTTTTAGTATTTTTAATTTGCCATATTTTACAAGAAAAATCATTCAAATCCTAGTTTTTTGAACCGGTTTCCAAAAAAAAATACCTAATTTTCCTTCACTACTAGCCCTAATAATTAATTTAATAAAAAGCGATTAAAACGAAAATTGAATTGTCTGCCAATTGGTTGGATATTTACCACCATATTATCTCTTAAATTCACTAAGAAAATTTTAGTAGTGTTGTGAGGTAAGTTTTTGTGCGGAAAGACTTTTTTAAAATATTATTTTAACGCTTTTTCTGCGACATTTTCAAATCGCATGCACCCCAGGCGCTACAATGTGCAAAGGCCACTTTCCTCTATATCTTCACTTTGAATAAAACTAACCGAAAACGGTGAGTAAAGCATTAACCTAGGATACTTTTCGTACACGTTGAATAAAACGCAAGTATCGCTCTGACCGGTGCTGAATTCGTCCTGACTCGTTAACTAACTCGAATCCTTGGCGCGGATCCGTACCATCAGCACGCTGTGGAGGCAATATGGTAACACGGATGCGCGCTATACGCAATGAAAGTGTTAATTAGTTCAATAAATATTTACAATATTAGTACTTATACGTAGTACTTATAGTTATTTACATTAATATGTATAATAATTCATATTATTTTTCTAGAACTAAATTGGTTTCGATTAAGTACCTCTTTTCAACCCGTGATTGGTGAACGAAACACTATATGTCATTAACTAATTTTAAGAATATTTTATGAATAATATTTAATATTTTATTTAATAATAATTAATATTTTATATTTTATTTATATATTTTAAGAATAGACGCCTGGCTCACGTTTGGAAAGTCAAACACGAATATTTAGTTTTAAAGCTAACGTTCGGGATACGTTATTAGATCTATATCATATTTAATCTATACCATGAGAGTTTTAGTTAACGAAACTTACCATAAACGACATAGGTATATACAGTGAGTTCTAAAAAGTTCTTTCCATATGGAAAACTTTTTTATTAATAGTTTCTCAAAAAATTTTATTCTTGATAAAAGTTGGTGCATCCTCTAAAACCAATAATAAACGCATCAGGTGATATCAGTGATATAAGCATAAGCGATTAAATGAGGATTAGTAGATTTTGTTTAAGAATAAAGTACCATTATTTTGCAATAAATCGGAAAAGTTTATTAATGAATACGCTTTAGAATTCCAAATAATATTTAAATATAAATTTTCATCGCCATATTTTAAAATTGAAAATTTTTGTAAAATCGGCCGTGTCTATTTCATTAAATACGCAAAATATTACCGGTTACGTGAAATAGGCAATTTCACAAATTCGGCGAAACAACTATAAAGAAATTAAAAATAGGTACATAGGTATTACCTATTATTATTACGTCGAAGGTGATAAATTGAAAATAGAAACGCGGCGTTAATGATACTAAAATATTATGATGCAATATTTTTATCTTATAGGTGTAATAACTGTGCGTAATTAACGATTAAAGTGTGATTTAAGGGAATTAAAGTTTTATGTGCTCCATATTTTTGCAGAGTCCCGAAAATCCTGGATAACATTAATATTACAGACTTTTTTAACTTAGATCAGATAAATAATTTATAGAAATAAAGTATGGAATATTTATATTGGTAGTAATTCGAAGTAATTGTTATCGTTGTCTATTTTTGTTTGTTCTAGTTTTTCACGAAAACAAATTATCGAATTCGACTTAAAAACAAAAGAAGGAGAAAGAACATAAGAAGGAATTCAGAAACAGATGCTCTTGCGTATTTAAAGTTCCTACGTAGGTACTTACTTTTAAACAATTACTATAAAAGAGATTTCAAATTAAAAAAGTGTAAATTGTATACCTATGGGTATAGATTTTGTTAACAAAATTATTTACCTACAGTAAGTGACGACCCCGTATCTATACATAGACTGAATTAAAAAAAAGAAAATATATCTAGAAATAAAGTAATTAAATCCATGTAAATTAATGAACGAATTTGAAATGTTGCGTGATACGCGTCGAATAAGTTTAATCGTTATTATATAAATTAGCTTTAAAAGTCAGCGTTAGATGCAGAAAATTTAATTAGTCCTGTTAACGTCAGTTGATTAACAAACCTATTTAAAAAAGCTTAATTGCGCTCAAATCAAAACAAACAGAACGCCGATTGATTTTCACGTTATCGCGTCGATGTTATTTCGTAATATCTTGCAAATACTAACGCGTATTTTTCAATTTTCAAGTTTTGCAGTAGGCATGTAGCTATAAAATAATTTGCTTTGCAAAATTTTGTAACTAACCAATATTTTTCATTTTCTCTGATAATGATTTGCAAAACCGACACGTTGTTTATTAATTTTTTTTATTAGTAGACATAACCAGTCCAATAAACTAATTTTATTGTTATCCGTTGTTCTATTGGTCTTTAGTAAAATAATATTTGTAAGTATTGTTGTATTTGAATGTAAAATTTAATTTAAATATTATTTTTTTCTGATAATTAGAAAAACGTTTGTGACTTTCGTCAATGACTCTTTTCTTTAAATAAATGTTTTTCTTTTTATAAAAATTTCCTTTTTTTTCAAATAGACACTTATTAGGGGGTCCGAAATTGGGCCACTTTTTGAATTTGACACTTTTATATTAACAACTCACAGTTATTCCGTTAACAGTAGCCCTTATATGATAAATAACAGAATGTTTTGGTGTAAAACAATCGATTTTAACTGCAATATATTATGAAAATTATAGAGCAAAAATGAATTGAGGTCCGATTTTGGTGCACTTCTTTACTGTTGAAAACTGTTTTGTTCTTGTAATGAGTTTAAGCGAACCGCAGATTTTGAACAATTATTTTAAAGTCATCTTGTATAAGAATATATTTTTAATTAATTAATTTTTAATTTTACCTAATAAAGGTGTCCAATATACAGTAATATACTCCTATAAAATAAACCTAACAAAAACAATTTCAAAGCTAAAATGAATTGTAAATTATAGGTTAAATTAATACTGTTTAAAATTTAAATCTTTAAAATATAAATCAAATAAGTAAATATAGTACTAATACTAAGAAAATAAATAAAAATTAAAAGCATCAATAGCATAGGTTGCCCAACCACAATCATAATCAATTTGAATTGTTTAGCTTTTAGTAAATTGAAAGGCGTTTAATGTCTAATACTGATAAGAGTTCAGTATCGATCCAAACCTCAATCGATAGTTTCAAAATAAATATGCAAATACGGATATTTTAGATTATTTACGTAGTATTTTGAAAGCGATTGTTAAAAAAATCTAAAATTTTAGTGTGACAATTTGTACTTTACCTGAAATAAAAGTAAGGATTCTTCCCCATTTATCAGAGCACGTCCAATAATTTATTGCTTTGGCGATCACTAACGCACACAACGAACAGAATCAAACAACTAAAGGAATTTTACAAAAATTAAAATCAGCGTAGGTGTTGTTTATCATTTAACTTTTTGCTGGCATAAGGCGTATTCCCTTCGGCCGATCAATTTTACTCGTCTGATGACGATCTACTTAACTTCTACCCGAAAAATTGTACCTACATACAAAATCAGATAATTGTAAAGGAAAATTCGGTTAAGCGATCAAGCGATTTTGTAGTAGGTACCTTAAATCGGTCAAATCAGTCGAATGAAAAACGACCACGATTACCAGCTGCATAAAAGTTAGACCTATACAACTAAACATTTTATCGTTGCTGTTATTTTATTGTTTAATTACGAGTTGTTATCAAATAATTTAAACTCTAACATTCTGTATCAATAATATTATAGCAACAACCCTTTAGCAATAATTTTGTTGAAATAAAATAATTCTATTTACATTTAAAATGAGTAATTTTTGTAAAAAAATTTAAATCGTAATTTATAATTTAAACTAATAAAATAAAACTAGACAGAGTCGTACATATGTAGACAATAATATTGATAAACATACGAGGTGAGCACATTTATCGTTTATCGTAAGGCTGCACGCATTTATTGCTTGATAAAAATAGAAACTTTCACAAATTTAAACAAAAACAAACGATAACGGACTATTAAAAGAATTTTTAAATACAGTGGAAGTTCCCATAAGCGGACACTCAAGGGACCAACTTTTTTGTCCGTTTATTGGAGGTGTCCGGTTGTGGGAACAGTATACTAAAAATTCGCTTTTCAAGTTGTTCGTGTATTTTTATTTGGAATTTTATTTAATTTTCGAATACAAAATACGTAACATAATTTGTCAATTGTAATAAAATAAAATATAAATTCTTTTAACGGATAAAATTCAACTTAAATACCTACGTACATATCAATTCAATACATAATTAAAAATATAAAAATATATTTAAGGTTGGTATAATACATGCAGGTGACAATAAAATTGTTATATGCTGGTTACTAGAACGAAATTCAAAATACTAGTTTGACGTAATCTTGCATTTTTTTTGCTGCAAGAGACAATTTTGAAAATGACTTTCTAAATTTTTAATGTGCTAAAATGCAGTAAAATCATCTCTTGCAAAATTTTTTAAGCTACCAACAAGTTTCAAGGCTTCATCATAAGAATTTATCTTGTTACCATTTTCACTAGTTACCAACACTTCGTTTTCTGTTTCACTTCCGTTATCTTCTTGACTATCATTTTCTGGACCAACGTTCGATTCGATGTCAACATTTTCGTCTTCTGTCACTAAATTTTGTCCATAGTTAAAAGTCTTCTACTACTAGATCATTTGCTGGTCCTAGTTCTTTGACACCTCTCAATAAATTAGCAAGTTCTTGCGTGGTAAATCATTTTCCGGACCAAACTCAGTTGCATTACATTCACTTTTCTTAAATCCAGCTTTAGCAAAACATTTTTTTATGTTTATGGTAGTTACTCTACTCCGTGATGCTCTAATAAAATATAATGCTTCCGAGACATCAATAGATTTTGAAAGCTCTGATGCAGATTTAACACCCCCCCATATTTGATAAAATATGTTTTAAAATTTGATCTCTATAATGAAATTTGAAATTCTGTATTATCCCTTGGTCAAGTGGACTGAAATTGTGTTAGATGGCAAAAATATAATTTTTACATTTCTCAGATTTAATTCGCGAAGATGTGATGCAGCATTGTCTAAAAATAGAAATAATTTTTCTTTTTTGAAGGCTCATTTTCTGTTCAGTTGCAACAACCATTCAGTCATAATGTCTCGTGTCATCCACGCTTTTTTGTTTGATTTCCAAGTTGCCGGTAAATCGTCGACAGCGACATTTTTAAACGTTCGAGGACGTTTCGCTTTTCCGATCACTAACAATTCTTCTTTATATCCTGCCATACTCCAAAGTGGGGACTGGAACCTTGAAAATTACGAGGTTATGTCTTTTACGTATCATGTGTACAAACATATTCATTCGTCCGTATATCGGAGCGTCGCGTCCGTTTAAGGGGAGATTTAAGTAGGAAATGTGCGAAAATATCGTGTCCGCGTCCAGTTATGAGAGCGCCCTCTTATCGGAATGTAATTTACGTGAGAAAGTATAGGGAAAAATTTGGTTCCAGGAAATTTGTCCGCTTATGAGAGATGTCCGCTTATTAGAGCTGTCCGCAAGGAGAGCTTTCACTGTATTTCTTTCAGTTCCTTGTTTCCTTTCGTAAGATTCGGGAGTGTTTGTGTGTTCGTATTTAGACTTGGATTTTACGTGTATAAGAGATCCTGGTTTTAACGGAGGACCTTTTGGAACTGTGTATTGTTGCCTGAGAATTTGATAAGGCAAAAAGGTTAGAATTTTATTAATTTAATTAATTTTGGATTTTTTAAGTATAAAACAAAATAAGGAGTGCCTCGACTTTCGGGGCCATTGGCGCTCATTATATAAGTACATTGTTAATTAAAAATAGGTAAGATACCTTCATACTTATATTAATTTTGGGTTTCACACTGTCGATGTCGATTATTTGGAATATTATTGTCTTTATGGTAACCGTGGACGTCTTATGCCATTTGCAGTAGTTAGGATTTCGGTTATATTTGTGTTTAGTTGGTATCGTCTTGTTGGTATTTCTGACAGACGAGTATTATAATATGCGATTAATTTAGATGACGGTGATGGGTTATTTTCTTGATTATGTGCATGGAATTTTTATAAAATCTTGCCGTTTTTGGAAGCACAATTATTGTTTAACTATTTATAGATTTTACGCAGGTATACCTAATACAAGTTTGCACAAAGCGTTTCATTTTTATGTATTTTAAACACAATTTAGAATTATGTGTATTAACGTTTCTATTAATTGCGGATTTTAAATGCATGCTAATTAACATGCGTTTTGTATGAAATACAAAACGTTTATTTTATAACAAATAAAAAACGAATGAAATTGATGAAGACATCAAAAAGATGTTTAAACTAATTTCAGACGTATTTTATACGTTACATTGCTATGTGGGGAGTTGCAATTTTCATCCCCTTAGAAAGATAGGAAATAATTGAAAATATTACTATCGGATACGTACTTTTAATAAATAAAAATCATCTATTAAATGTCATTCCTCTACATTTTTTCAAGTTTGAGAAATAAAATGAAACCCTTACCCTTCCTCTTTCGAGGGGTGTAACTCTAAAAGGAGACTATTTAGGAAAATTTTTTATATGAAAGTCCCCCTTAATTTTCCACAAGGAATCGGCTCTTGAAGCTTTTCGCAATATTTAAGAATCACCCTGTATAACTACGTTTTTAAATATTTTTAAATTTAACATCATTACATGAACTTTTTATACATAGCGCTGGCGCCGTCACGACGCGGTCAAAAAACAAGGGGTCAACAGTTATTATAGGTAGAAAAAATTGTAGAAGTTTGCGCAATGATAAATCTAAGCTTTCAATTCGTTACGTGGTATTACCTACTTTAAAGTTACACTAATACTTGCGTCACCTTTGATGATTCGACGTGTATTAAGATTTTATTTTTTTTAAATAATCGATTTCCGTGTTAATAGTTCCTGAACTTTATTTGATCGTTTATTTGAGTTTCATATATTTAATTTAAATTAAATGTACAGTACTTAGGTATACATGGATTTGTTTAAGGATATTTTAACCATTTTTCATCCAATCCATCTATTCAATTGATCTGTTCATCTTAGTTGACGCGGCAGTCCCATAGTCATCAAAAATTAAACTTTGCTATATCCCATAATTAGTTGCAAATTATAATTACTAATTTGTTGTCGTAGTCCCGAATTTATTGTTTCAATACTTTAGGATAAAATCGCAATTAAAATTGGGGGAGTTAACTTGCGTCCAACAAACGCACTTATAGGCACCTAAAGAAAAATCAAACCTGTCAAAATTAATTGCTCTACGATGCAATCAATAGATATCGAAATTAATGAAAAAATTCCAGTGGTCACGTACTCTAAAAGCACGTTCTCCGGACTTTCTCAAAAAATTCTATCATAAATTGTGTAAATTGTTACGTTTTAATGTGTGATAATATATTATACCTATAACCCCTATTTATGAATTAAACTTGCACTAATTGAAATACCTACCTACTTGTTAAATAGTTTTATTGTACCTAAGTAGGCACGATTTGGATATTTCGTTTCACGTTTGTGCAAAATAATTTAAACGTAATCATAAGTTACAAAGAACATTAGTAATAATTGCAATTAAAAAATAGGTATTTACCTATTTAAGTACCTACTTATAAAAGTAAAATTAAACGAGTTCTACATATAGATAGGTATAATTATGATGGGATAATCTACTTAGGTGTAGGTATATTATTTTAACAATAAGTGAAACAGTAACAAAAAGCTTTCAATATTCAAATCGTCCTGTATTAAATACAGGTATTTTCTATAATAATATATTTTATTTCCGGTAATAAAATTGTTTTTGATATCGATCTAAATAGTTATTATAATTTTTATGAACCGTTACTTCGATTAGATCGATTTACGATTAAAGCACGTTAAGAAGAAGCTCATTTAATAGCTTCGTTTTATGAAAGGGCTTTTATTATCTCATTTTGATCGATGTGTTAAATAAGTAATGGATGTATTTTATATGTCAATATTGTTGGAGCAGGTAGATCGTACAACAGCACCGTCGAAAGCACCGTGAGAATAATGATCAGCTATTTGCGTGACAGTTTATTGGATAAAATAAGGCGTCTTTGTAATTGTATAAAATTTTGCCGAGTGTTGTTCGTGCAGCTGCTAAGTCTCTAATACCGTTTATGAATTTGTCCAAAAACATTATCGGTTCTTTTATTTTTCGCACACAAATCTTTAGCTGGGTAGATGACCGGAAAAGCAATCACCTATCAGTGATTTAAAAATTGTTTTTTTCGTGTTTGATACACATTACCGGATTCAAATTAATATTAACAGGTAGATTACATGGAATCAACAGGTGAAAATTTGTTCAAATTGTCGCGGTTAAATTGTGTCGACGAATTATTTATAGAAAGTAAATAAATATATTTTAAGTATATCTACAATAAAAAAAATACATCCGTGAAATAGCAAATACTTTTATTTTGTTCAGTTTCGATTTGGAATTTAATGAAGTTACAATTTATTCCGCCAAATTAACGTTCTAAATTATTTGGTGTTCAACTCCGCTCACTCACTCACTAATAATAATTAACGTTGGCAATTTTTCGGGCCAATATTATTTTAACTGGATTAGGCCGTTAAATCACCAGATCGAACACTCTTCGATTTCTGTTTTTGAAGATAGGCACGCGAAAGCGGCGTGAAAGTCAAAATTTAAGCAAAAATGGCGAACGTATAAAAATGAATCGAAAAAATCAAACTCATCTAATACTCATCTAGTAGGCAAAAAATTGGAAGAGCTTGCTGGAAGGGGAGTTTTCGAAAAGTTTACCAACAATAAGTACCTACTTATACGTTATTCACGATAGGTTCCAATCTCGTCATCAATAAAACCTCGCGTTTTTACAGCAAGTAGGTAGGCACTATAATAGAATGTAGTTTTCATTGTCATATCATATGTTGCATTTATATGTTGGGAAATCTATTCGTTAATAAAGAGTTTATTTTTAAAGTTCAATGCATGCAATTCTCCCTTTACGAGAGAAAACGTAAACATTTTTGAAAACAAATACATTTTAGGTGCTGTAATTCTGAAACGAAAACAAATTGATCTACACTTTTAATTTTTGTTGATATTAACTCGTATTACTCGTAACTAGGTATTGAAGCATCCACGTTAACGTTATCATTCGAATTTGAATTCGTT
Organism: Rhagophthalmus giganteus; assembly: GCA_036326145.1. Lineage (NCBI taxonomy): Eukaryota > Metazoa > Arthropoda > Insecta > Coleoptera > Rhagophthalmidae > Rhagophthalmus > Rhagophthalmus giganteus. The sequence goes on along the minus strand of JARFJA010000067.1, from coordinate 7,850,838 downwards.
TGTCTACATAAAGGACGGTAAATTTTACGTATTTTTTTTCTGAAAATGTAGTTTTTTATTGTAATAAGTAATAAATTGTATTTAGTTAACTAGTGGCTAATTCATTTAGAAAATAATGTGTTATAAATCTAAATACAATTTTAATTTGATATTGTGGAAAATTAATAGCTTAATCGTAAAATTTCGTTAAGTAGGTCTTTTCTAATTATTAAATTGTTTACATTAAGTAAATGTAGAATTTAACATGCGGTTTTGGAATTCCAAAATAACATATGATTTAAATAACAACGTTTTACAGCAAGTTATTTACAAATTCAAGTTGTACTATATATACCTACCTATACATATTTAAAATGAAATAATGGTTTAATATAGAATTCATTTAATTGATGTGTCTATACATATATAAACACGAAAAGATTTTATTTTGGCGTACATTCATTATTTGTTATAAATACGATATAGGTACAATCAGATACAATAATAATGTCCCTGTCTTCCATCTCATTTTATAAAACGTATGTCTTAAATAGACCATTATGCATACCTACACCAGTTAACTCACTTTCATTAAATTATTCAATTTTTAAATCCTCTTATTGTATAGACGAAGGTCAACCGCTTGCTAACTGTAAAATTATTTTGTTTAACAAGTGACGTAATTTTCAAAAATTCTGATTAAATATGCAAGTTAACTAACAGGTTAATAAAAACAATAAAACTGCATGAAAATTTTAAAACCAAATTAGAAGTTATTATGTATTTATTTTTATTTAAAAACATGCTAAAAAGTATTATTTGACTGAATTGAGCTACTGAATCTGGCAAGAAATGCACTAAATAGAGTAGGTATTCTTTCTTACTTACAAAAGAGACTCGTAACTCGTCAGTAAAATTCTTAAATTTCAGGAATAATAAGATTTGTATGTGAATAAACCAATGCCCAAGCTAAAATGCAAAATTCCTTAAGATTGCATATAAATTTATTTACATATTATGTATTCTTGAGTTAACTTGAGTTAAATGATTATTTGTACGTCTATGACTAATGAAAATTTTTAAATGTTATTTAAAAAGTAATAAATCTGAAAGAACAAAATGAAAAATACAGAATATGTCACGATCAGCTTTGATTAGAAGAATAAAGGAAAGTAAGAAGAGTTGCGATTTGAAATTGTGGAAATAGTGGTTACTGGTTACGTCCTTTTTATTTAAAATAATTTTAGATTTCTATTTCTTCTGATTATACCAGAAATGGATACGGACTTCCTTATTTTAAATTGCACATTCTATTTATTATTGATTTTGTATTCCCGAGATAATCGTACGATTTTTTGTTTCAATAAATATTGCCTCTAAAATTAGTCCTTTTGGAATTATTTCATCTTTTGTAATAAAATTGATAGCTGCAGGTTACTAAAAACAATTACATTTGCGAGACATTTCTGCATGTACAGATTTAATATTTTAGGTACGTATCTTAGAAAATATCGAGTGATGTATTATAGACTTAACAAAATAAGAAAAAATGTTCAGAAAAAATGCCAGACTCCTTATCCGAAAAATGTCAATATCTTAGTAAGTTTAAATACCTTAATTATATTGCATTGTACGTTCAAAATTAGGGTTAGTATGTATTTACTTTCATACGTTTTACCTTCGGTAGCCTAATCAATACTACTAATATAAAATTTCGAGGGAGTTAATACATTTTCCAAAATAACTCTGAAACTATGAGATTTAGATATAGGAAGTAGCCTTAATTTTGAACGTACAATGTAATAGAATTGAGAAAAACGTAGGTTATTATTTAAAATTATAGATAGTATACAACAAGTTTGGCATTTTTTCTGAACATCCGGTATTATTTTGTTAAGAAAATACGACATCATTCAATGCAGCATATTTTTAAAAATATTTATTTAAACTTTTAAATCTGTGTGTGCATAAATGTCTCGGAAAAGTAGTTATTCGTAATACCCTTCAACTGCCAACTTTTTTACAAAACATGAAATAACTCCAAAGGGGCTAATTTTAAAGGCAATGTTTATTAGAACAAAAAGTCGTACGGGTAAAAAGTTGGTATCCATTTCCGGTATAACCAGAAGAAATAGAAATCTAAAATTATTTTTAATAGAAAGGGCATAACCGGTAACCATTACTTCTAAATATCAAATTGCAACTCTTGTTACTTTCTTATATTATTCTAACAAAAACTCGTCGTGACATACCCTGTATACATAGATAAATGAATAAGTTTTAAACAGGTACGCCAAAGTGCGCCCGAGGGTAGATTGTAAATAAACCATAATTTTTTAAAAGGAAAATCCCGTTGCATTGGTACCTACTCCGCAAATGATTTGACTGATTTAAGCTAACAGTAAACCCCACTTTTTCTTGTCACAATTCGGACGAGAGAGATTTTCATTTGATCTGATTGCGCATAAGTAGGTACTTATGTGGAAATTTTTGCTGACTTTGTAGATATAGGTATTTAAAAGCAAGTTAAACCAATTCCTAATTAATCTCCATAGACCGTATCGAGAATTAAATTTCTTTATAAAATTTCTTTAAAATTTTAAATATTTTAATAAAATTTTCTTTTCTTTATAAAATGCATCTCCTAATCTTATTGTTTTAAGTTGATGTTTTAATTACTTGCGAATTATAAATATTTCGATATGTTAAAAGAATAGTCAAAATTAATAATTAAAACTGCGAATAAGTATTAGGTACAATATACCTACATAACATCCACCAAAATTCTTTTCAATTACATTTGTATTTACAACTTGTTCCCGAAACTTTAAATTATAAAGAAAGGCGTGGAAGGAAACTAGCAAATTGATTTCTTAGAAAAGTAAACGTTGCCGAATAGCAGTCGAATTTAATCCACCTAATTGTAGGGCAGTAAGCAACAAATAAACGACCGATCTGACGTTTACGCAAGAGGAATTTCTAAAAAGCAAAGAAGGTAGGATTCGTCTAGTTTATCGGTCGTTTAATACCTATGTAAAAATTTCTTAATACCTTTACAAGAAGTTTAAAAAAACTCACATATTATACAAATGTACGTACATTTAGATCACAGATATTATTGTTTTATTTAAATGTTAATAAAAATACATAAAACTCGATGGATAAACTTTAGAATATTCAATTTAGGCAATCAAAAATGTAAAATAAAGAAACGTTCGGGATAAGAATTGAAAAGAAGTAAACAAGAAAACCGGAAATAGGAATTTTCGATAACGTTTACAACGAAAACTTCAAAGGGCAAATTTTTTAGTAAAATTCCGTTATAGATATGCAAAATCAGCAGAAAGATGTTGATTTGATGTTTTTTTTTTAAACTTCGCCGACAAAAAATGACGAACTGTTCAATTTTAACACATTTTATGTCAGGTAGATAAAAATGTAGGTATGTATCTACATTATAGTTTTAAATTTAGGTACGGACTTGCCTGGTAATACCTGTGTATATTAAATGAATAGAATATAATGGAATTTATACAAAAATTATTATTATTATAAGTAGGTACGATACTTAATTTTTCGAAAGCCCAGTAGAATTTCGATATCTTTTTTCAAAACCACCCGACGAAATAACGTCGTGTCGGTATGTCTAAAGTAAATAATTAGAACGAACAAACCGATTACTTACAAGCTTCTTTTATTTTTTGAAGTACTTCATTAGATTTAGATATAGATTAATTTAGCGAAAAGCACGTAGACCAATTCGGTCAGTACTGGTATCGATTCGTTTCTTCTTTTTTTAATTTCGACAGACTGTGCAAAGTTGCCTACAAAAATCAACATTCGGGAGGTTTATCGAATCTGCACTTTTGAAGATTCGTTTGATGACTTAATACCGTGCAATATAATACATATATATGCACATACATAGGTAGAATAATAATGTAAAGTTTTTAAGAAATAATCGAATAAATGATTTAAACTATATATTAGTATATTAATTTTATTAATGCCATTTCACTATCATTATTATATATTTATTGAATGCTTTCTGAAGTCCATTATGCAGATGCTATTGTACTGCTTTTTTTGAGTGATTATGGAAGTTAATAATGCTAACACTATAGTCAAATACGAAATACCTTTCGAATGCCATTTTTAAAAGTCTAATAGTATCCTAATAGCACTATGCATACGGTGGTATTTTTTGGTACCTATATTAAGTACGTATAACCGTACGTAATAACCTTGTGCAATAGGCCTACTATTGTAATGCTTTTAAAAGGTTCCAGTAGAATACCTTTTTGAGAATCATACGGCAGTCTAATGGTCGTGTTTACTGAGCATGCTGTTGGAGTGACAAAATCTATCCTCCTATATGCATAAGTATGTACCTACTTAAATTAAATAAGCACTAAGTATCTACTAAAAAAAACTTTACACATAACATACATAATATCTCCGAGTTTGAGTCTTGTTTGTATAAGGGCACAAGATTTGTGGTCGGAGGTGGTGACGGCTCGGCGACGCCTTGCATAGCGGTTACTTTGCGGCAAGGGCAGCTCCTCGATGGCGCGTACCATCGGAGACGATCCCCGACGTCGAGTAGACATATGCCGTCCAGCCATTCCGCCCAACATTCTGTAAAAAAGTTAATCTATAAAAGCATATATTCATAATAAAGGGAAGATAATCGAAAACAAAAAAAAACAAATCAACACAACGTCCTAAATACTGAATAATTTGATTCCAAAAAAATGAATAAAAAGATGCAGATTACACCTGTTGAATTTTATGTGTCACAGTAGATATTGCGCGCGGTTATTATACAGGGTGTTTAACTTGAGGTTTTGATCTCCATGTATTAGGCGAAATTTGTTAGTTTAAAAGTTGTTTAGTTTTTATGTATTTTTTAGCTAAATTGTAAACTCATTTTGCCCACACCCATTCTGACTAAACTTTTAGTAGATATATACACTTCGTCCAAACCTATATGCAACACGGTTATTAATACAAGGGTGTACTAGACTGATGAGGTTTTGATCATCCATGCTATCACTTAGGCGAACTTCGTTATTTTGACAGTTCTAATAAATTGCAGTCTTTCTTTATACCATCTAATATGTGCGCGAGTAAATCATCTATAGAATATGTTACTCTCCAAATTTTAAATCGAATTACAAATAAACAACCTATGGCCTATCCAAACCTATATGCAATTCACGTCATCAAAAAGTTACTAAATTGTTTATTGTAATTCGGTTTAAAGTTTGAAAGTGACATATTCTATAGAACTCGATTTATCGACAGATTCTAATAAATTGTAGTCTTTCTTTATACCATCTAATATGTGCGCAAGTAAATCATCTATAGAATATGTTACTCTCCAAATTTTAAATCGAATTGCAAATAAACAACCTAGTAACTTTTTGTTGATGACGTGATTGCATATAGGTTTGGATAAGCCTATTAGTGCCATGATTTTTTACTATGGTAGCCCGGTAGGATCGGTTAGTGTTATTAAGAGACAATATTAACTTTAGATTTATTGAAGGAATATCTACTTTTTTGGAACAACGAACGTAAAATGTTCAATGGGAGATATTGAAGATGTTTTTCTTCTTAAAAATTTCTTGTTTATGTCAAATCTCTTGTTATAACCTGAATATTTGTCAATGAAACGAACTTTTATGCTTATAACTTTCTCTGAAGATTTAGGTACTATCTATTTATTATATTTGCTGAAACGATTAATTGATGCGTTTCAATGTGATATTTTTTATATTGGCACAGTGAAGAAGGTCTTATGTCGTAAAACATGGCTGCTGGTTCAGGTGCAAATGTAACACCCTCTATTTGAGGTTTTTGCAAAAAGTATCGTTATAGCTACTGAACAGAGTGACGTTTTCACGTCATTATTAGATGTCGACAATTTGAGTGTTATGTCTCTAATGCCCAGCAAGCATTTAGACTTCGTCGTCATAAGGTTTTAAGAACAGCATTAGCTTAAAAAATAGAGCCAGTTTGATAAAACTGATAGTAAATTTGAAATTAACAATACAAAATCGCCGTAAAACTGTTTAAACGTAAATTAGAAACTAAAAAATCCTTTAACGATGTCTATAAGGCAACGTCCTTTATAATTTTATGGATTTATTTACTGACATCTATTTCTGCAGAAATCTTACCGTGTAACCTTCTACCTGATCGTCTTTTGGTTCGTCCTTAGCTCCCACATTAAAAATTCCGAGTATTATACCTAATTCGTGCATACGAGGGTTAAATAGTTTTCGAGGTAAACGATTTATCCAACCTTGACGACGATTAGTTAACAAAAGTTAATTTTACCTAAATTAAAGAGAATTTTAACAATTTTCGAGGAAAATAAATTAAAAAAGTTGAGCATATTTTAGTTAGGTATACGGTATGATTGCTTATTTTCGTTATAAGCAAAAGCAAGTACTTGTACCTACTTTGAGTATTTTGATTTATACGAGTCGAAGAATTTCAAAAAATTGAAGCGAAAGCATTTGCTCCACTTTATTCATAAATGGGGTGAGCGGCGAAATTAAAGAAACTTAATATACATCAGATAGTCGAATAAAAACCATTCTTCTATCATTAACACTATTTTTAAAATATAATACATTATCGCGATGCAAATTAAATATTTTAGAAAATTGCGACTAAAAATAGGCGGTACAAATATCAGTTCAATACAGTGGCTACAATATCAAACAAAAGCCTGGTAATCGAGTTTTCTAGAAAAATTTGAGCGGTTTGATTAATTTAATTTAGGTCTTAACTACTTTTGCGTCTGTCGTCCAATTAGTTGTCAATGTTGGCCAATTATACGGCAATTGGATTTTTACGGTGGGATACTTATTTGGTTAATTTTATCTGCATGCATTATAAGTTTTAAAAGTTGGAATCTTCAAATCAAGATGTTTATGGTTTTTAATATTTTTTTATGTAATATGTTGCCCATTTTGTTTTCTCTTTTGTTGTTATTGAAAGTACTTGTACCTGTAAGAAATAATTTTCGATTCGCATTCCACTTTAAATTTTACAGTAATAAATAGAATGCTAAAATTTTACAAATTGTAAGATATTCAGACTATTGGTAAAATATAGCGGATAAATAAAATAATTGATTTAGAAACAGTTACAGTTCCTGACCACATTATTCGACTCACTCATAATATTCGAGATTTTTTTTTAGTATTACGTTAAAATATCGTTCATTAACATGGAGAATCCTTGATCATCATACTACCCTGGGGCCACTGCAGACCCCACATGTACTCTGGAGGCGTATATCTTTGGAATAGCTTTTCCTAAAATTCCAAAAAAATTTACTTTGTACATGGCAGTTAGTTTTATGTTTTGGTAAAATATAGCTAGTTTTTTATAGGTAAATTAAATAAGTGATACGTAATACTATTGGGTTGTCATCGGCGACCCCCATAGTATCAAACACGGTTCATTAATTTTTTAATACTGTTTTGCCCTACATATAAATTCCAGTTGTATCTTTATTCACGGTTTGTCACTCATTAAAAGTCAGCGAGGGTTTTCTAGTTCCTTACTTGCGTTTGTTTTTACTCCGGTGTTTCGATGAAGAATAATCGATGCAAAGAAATGCCAGAAGAAACGATGCTAAATTGGATTGAATAATCTGAGAGTGATGATTACCAAAACTTTTAGGATCATTATGAAAAATGAAAATGAAAATTTCACTGGGGTATAATCAGAATCGGGATCTGACTGTCGCGAAGGCAATAATCAACAATTTAAACTTTCAAGAGCAATGTAAAAACAGATTTATTTATCATGTAGGTCAAAGAATAAACTTGGTAAATGGTATTTAGTGCCGCACAAACTGAAAACTGGACGATGGTTACAACTTTCCTGATACGATGGATAATAAACATTTTTGATTAATTATCATAATTTTTTTATTAATTATCTTCAAGAAATATCAGTATAACTTGTGTCGTTCCCTGTTGATTTCCCAATGCTTTTTTCAGTGTCGAAGGCACCCATAGAGCTTTCTCTATTATCAGGTGTAGAGGATATTCTTCCAAAATGTGTTTTATATTTGTTGAAACTCAGCAGGTGTTTTCAGATATCTATCACTTATCTGTAATACTCAGTTCTGAGAAATATATCAAATAGATGACATTCAAATAAATTTGATTCTTGACGATAGAGTCGAAGATTGATGTCTCGCTATGTGCGCACATGCCGCGTTAAAATTGCACGTTTAATTTTTTATTTGGGTCGATGCTGGAGGTAAAGGAATTTGAGAAAATTAAAAAATATTATGATTTGATGTGTGGTAAAGCTTTTAAGAAAGTGTTAATTAATGCTTTAATGTATTATGTTTGCGCTCTAATTGCAAAACAAGTTTTTAATGCCTTAAAAAAATCGTCGTTCAGATGAAACGGGGTAAACTTTTAAGAAAAGAAATTATTATAAATAAGTTGGTAGGTACAGTTAAAAATGTTTAAATAAATAAAATAATAAATAGATATTCTAATAAATTAAAAATAAAGGACTTTTTTTGTTTATATTTTCAACGTTATGTAAGTATCTACAGAAATCAAATTACTCGACTACGCTTCGATAATTTCTAAAAGTACCTATCTGTCTAAAATATATTAATTAAATTTCGGCCGATTATTCCACATCGTTTAACAAGATAATATTAAGAATCGTTAATGTTAAGCATTAAAATTTTCAAAATATTGCCCTACAAATACTTTCGGGCGTTTAAACTTAAACCTACAGGTAGTTACTGTTTATCCTTATAAAGGAGCGTAGCAATAAGAGATCGATTCTCTTAAAATTGTCTTCGAGTTTTATTTTTATCTTTTTTCTTTTCAACTAAAAAGTCAACTGCGATCTTGAAAAACGAATGCGTTTAGGAAGCTGTAACGCCCATCTGTTGCAAACGATTGTTCCGTTTTGAAACATTTTGGAATAAATAAATAAAGAGGTAATTAAAATTTGTTAGGTTGCCCATGTCTATGTCATTTATTTTATTGTTTAAACAATAATTGTATTTTGTATTGTTTAACATCGCGAAATGCGATGTTATCATCAAAGTAATTATTCATTTATAAATTTAAACGTAAAACGATCGTATTGAAATATAATTATTGAAATGAAAGCGGAGATTCGGGTTCATTAATTTGAAATAAAAAACCGTAGACAATTTAGGGAAATGCGGTTTAATACTGAAATCTGTCAACAATGAACGAACTTCTCTAATTAAGTCTACAACACAAATGATGCGCTTTTCGTTCATATTCCAAAAGGCGGTCGATATATCGACGACAATTAATTTTTAATTAAAAGATTATAATGTACGTAGATATATGCTATAAAGAATTTTGAAAATCGTTTAAGATAGTAGTAATATATATAAATAATACCTGTCTTTTCTTTTTTAAACGACTGACAAGTCTTACGTGAGCGACAGAAAGTGAAAGGTCGCGCATTGGGGCATCCTTCCAGTTTTTCTAGTCGTTTGTCATTGTTTTGAATGTGTTTGTCCAATTTTATTGTTGAAAATAAGGTTTCTAGAAGGTTTCTTCATTATTCACAACTTTATATTCTAGAGATTGTTTTAACCTATCGGGCCAGTTTTTTTTTTGTATTACATTTCAGAATGATATTTTTTCGTTTAATAAAAATTAAATAGGTACTTAATACAAAATTAAAGAAAATTAGTGCAGATTTATAAAAGAGGCATTTGTTCAAAGACTTTAAAAACATCGAGGGGAATCGACGTTCCAATCAAATAACTTCGGCACGTGTAATCTTTTATCACGAAAGTTTTATAAGCTCGTTTTTATGTTCTAAATGATAATCAATTTTCAGAATTTAATCGTATCTACTTACTTTTTACGTTTAGTGAATGACTATAAAGTGACGAACGGGTTCCTATTTAAAAAAAAATATATTATACAGGTATTGTACACTGAAAGAAAAATCCGATGAACGCGTCCAATGTACGTACATTAGATAAAAGTACATTACAAACGTACATTAGATAACTCTTAAAAAGTAACGAAAAATTCGTTATTTCCATAAAAATTTTCATTGTAGGTATGAAGAAGGTTATTAGGTAAAAAATTATAAATGATTCGTAAATGCAACGATCGTTTTAATTGCATAATTAGGCATTGATTTTCTTCAGTGTATTAGTAGTATTAATGAACTTTTCATTGTATCAATGATCAAAAAGTCAATAATTGGTGTTGGTTAATATTATGTACAATATTTTTTTGAGTGTAGATCGCAGCTTTTAAAATACATAAATAATAGTGATAGTCTATATAGTACCTTAGTAGATTTATATTTTTTGACATTTAATTTTAAAATAAAATGTTTTTACGTATCTAGATACTTCACATATAACAAAGATTTATAAATATATGTTTGTATTATATAATTTAATTTAAGTACATTGATAATTAGGTACTATATTTTGAGTTTACACAAAGCAAACGCCATAATTTAAATTTTAACATATTCCATTGTAAATTAGATTGCTTAAAGTAACGGTAAAAGTTGAGGAATCTGAGAACATCTTTCCTTTGTAAATTTTTGTCCATTTAGCGTTCCTTTTGTGAATCCGTAAGAATTGAGATTATTGTTGCAAAATGGCGTTGAATTAGAAAGTAGAAATAAATATCTTTGCGTTCGTTTCATTTTCATTTTAATTAACGATTAAAGATTTACGCTAATCAAGAGCTACATAAGAGTACTTATTAGCATGATATTAAATTAGGTAATAGGAATATCTAATAAGAGTTATTAACGCGTACTTATTCAAACAATATCGAAAATTTAAATGCTTGTTTATTCTTCTTAAAAAATGACAAAATAATTTTATTAGGTACAAACAAAAAATTGATAGAAAAAACATTTAAAAAAAATGTAAAGTCCTTTTGTTTAATATTAATTTTATTAATGATTACTTAAATGGCTAATCAACACTAATATTGATTATTGTACTGCATAGTATGTCCAGTTTAAAAGGCAGTACGAAAAGTTCGCCTCCTTACATAGCTTCGGGGTGAAAACCCAAAATTTGCATTATTAAACACTTATTCGTACTTATTTCTTTTATTTCAATAGTCGTCAAATTTTCAGGATACGGATAACAACTCGCAAGTATTTCAAAAACGATTTTAAAAATATTCTAGGCCTTATATATTATACTCAATAATTTATTTATATAAATTGGAGTTTTGCTCAGCAAGTTTGAGTTTTGTTTTTTTTATGAACGTCACCATATTGCACGTATTAGAGACTTTTTTGATTTTTGATTTACTTATGAAGATGTTAAAAATATAAAAATACAATATGGCGCTTATAAAAAAAATAAAACTTGGTTACAACTGTTCAAAACTTACATTAGTGGTAGATTCATAATATGCTTAAGGTCATTTTCCAAATCTTTGCCAGTTCTGACCTCTATCCTAAAAATTTGGCGAATAAAAACATAAAATAAAAGGAAATCAACTCCTGACGGGAGAAAATATTGGATTTTATTATAGTATCAAACATAATAGGTATTTTGTAATAAAAATATGCTACTTAATTGCAATTATACGTATATCAGGTGGCTATAAGAGCATTATTCATTAAACGTGTCATTGTGCAATTTATATCTATACGTTATTCGAGATAGGTTCCAATACACGTCATCAACAAAACCTCCCATTTTTATAATACTAATAAGTTGTAGTCTTATATTTTGCCATGTCATATGTGTGCAGGTAAAATATCGATGGAATATACCACGTTCATAACTTTAAATTGAATATTACAAATAATATACAATTTAGTAACTTTTTATTGATGACGTGAATTAGGGGGGGGGGGGTCTAGAAACAACTCTACCAGAGTTTATTGTAGAAAGAAGTTTTTGTTTTCTTTATTTAAAAATAAAATAATCGGCTTTGTTGACAATTTCCTTCACAAAAACAAGTAATACAGACGTCCTAACACATCAACACATCCGAAGACTAACACAATTTGTTACAAATTGATAAAATATGTGTTTCGGGCCGTAATCTCTCTGCGTCCAAATGGGTTCGCGTCCTAGTGGGTCGCGTAAAAAAATATAATATTTATTTGATTAGTTACATAATTAAGTGCTAGTTTTTTATTACATTTTTTTAAGTTAAAGTTAGAAGAGTAGGTATGTGCCCTTGTTGTTTCCCAATACACGGCATCTGGCTGTATGACCGGTGCCTGATGCCTAACAAAAAAAGTTAAAGTTAATTTTATTAAATTTAATCGGGCACTAAAATAATTCGACCGAAATTAATTTCGAACTCGATCTGGACCAATCCTTTGAAACCTTTGTTTAAAGAAAAGTCAGCATAACGTCTATAGTTGGAATTGTCATAAATGTATTTATACATAATATCTATACAGACTATAGAATAAAGATTCGATGTTATACATAGGTATTATATATCCACTACTTATATATAGTATATTGAAGTGTGCTCTTAATATAAATTAGATTTATAAAGTCGTAAATCAACTTCTAGCCAACAAATTTCGTGCACTGTCAAGTATCCACATTCCTAGCATTGTAGTTAAAGCTACGTAATTTAATAATCAATTTAGTTATAAGTAGCAGTTAAACTACTTCACACTAGACTTAGATTGTAGAATAGCGTATTTTGGGTAATATGCGAATGGAGCACTTGTTGAACATTTCAAAACCTGTTGCTTTAACTCTGCCACTATCGCAGAACAAAATAACCATAATCCTAAAGTATTTCCTGAGCTTTTCGATATCTTCAATAAGTACCTACATTTTTTTATAGGTCTGTATGCAAACTAAATTGAAAAACATTTCTTTACAAACATTACTAAACAGTACTTACCTATTTCATTTGTAACACATGTATCTAATACTGTAAAACTTACATAGATTTAGTTATCTGATAATATTAAAATTACTATTATATTTTTTTATTATAAATATTTCTATATTAAATTTATTATGAAGGCGATTGTATTTTAAAACTTATTGAAAGTAACGATTAAATTGTAGGTATTTAAAATAAACTTTATGCGCAACCAAATAAAATTTGTAGGTTACACATATTTATTTCGAACTATTCTCCGATATACAATCTAGGTGCCTACATAACTTTATTCAGAAAATGGAAATTAATAGCTCACAACTACTTATACCCGGAGGTCTTGAGCTCCATCGATTTAACCCTGCCGGTTGATTGACAAGCCGTGGCAGGTTTAGAAATCAAGCGTCGAAACCGTAGTTTTCAACTTCCAATTAAAAGTCTTATTTAGTAAATGCGGCATTAACAGCTCCAAATCAAAGTCAAACGCGTCAAAGTTCGCTAAACTAATAGCTTCCTTCTAAAATAAATCAAATATTCGCGATTAAGTGTGTATTATAAATACTTTCGGGGCATTTTCCAATTAAAAATGTAACGGCCCGACGACGGGCAATGATATTTTTCATGTCAAAAGGCGCTCGTTCGTTTTCATTGTCTCTTGTTAATTTTTTTAAGTCTCTATATTAATTAACATATTTTTATGGCCTAGTTATTTTTAATTTGATAAATGAATTGGCAATTCCTGATTGGAATGAAACTTTCGAATAATTGTACAACTTTTTTTATGTGCATTTTAACAATAAACTAGTGACTTTTAAATAATTGATATCTCTTTTTTGTCTATTATATTTTATCTTTATTATTTTATATCTATTATGAAATTAATATTATTTTAAGGGTAAATTAAATTTTGTGTAGGTACCTGTTTTTTTGTTTATCGCGCCGAACTTCAAAAATAAATGCTTAATTTTATTGTCAATCTTGATTTCTAAAGAATCCATTATACGCTTTATAAAAGTAGGTACCTAAATATTTCAATATTTTTCTAAAGGCGTGCATATAACAGTTTTCTGGTTGTTTTTATCAATATTTTTATACGTATAAAACAGTGTTATTCCGTAAAGCTTCTTTTATACGATAATATGAAAGCTTGTAGGCATAATAAACATGATATGTAGTTCGTTTTTAAATAAATATCATCTTTTGCATCGTTATACGCGGAAAGCAAATAATAATTTCTTTATATTTAAAGATACCTTATTTAGGTAGGCTTTACATCGCATAATGAATACATACCTGCATTTGCAAATAATAATGAAATCAATAATACTAACAGCTACAACTTTGCAAAAAACTTTCTAGTCGTTACCATGGTAACTAAGCTTTAAGCTTCACATCTATCGACCTGTTCAAAGCGGATTTTTTGGCGTACCTTTTCCGTGAGATCGTGCCGGAAAATGTGTTGTAAAACAATTCTAGAAAATCTTATATTTTTTCAAGAGATTATTGCACGGATTTTCTTGCACCTTAGAAAATGTGGTCCTTACAATTTCAGAAGGAAGTGTATTCAAAAGGACGATGATGACGAGATGCCAGTATTAAAAATGATATACATAATAACATTTAAAGAATAAAATTGCAGTGTTAGTTTAGCGTCTATAGATCCTGGACTATAATGTGTAGATAAATATAGTGTATCGTTTCGGACTGCCGTAAGTGCCGTTTACGTTATTCAACTGTATTTCTAAAACGGGAATTTTTTCATTTTTTTTTATATTAAAATTACCTACTTCTTATTCTTAAATGATTTGTATGTTATTGCAATGCAGTATAGGTAGACACAGTCTACTGTAATACGTTAAAAGGTTATAAAGATGGCGTATTCTATTTCGTACAAAGAACAGCAACTGTTGTATAATTTAAAGATAAAAATATATATCTACTATTAATTCATAAGCATTTGTAAAGGCATTCCAGTGACATTTAAATTGCGATAGACTGTACATATATTATACAGATATTCAAAAAAAATAATTTTCTTAAAGAAACAAAATAGGAATATTTTTTGTACACTATAAACGCATTTGTTATTATTTGTTAATTTTAATGTGTTTTATGGTGACGAATAATATTTTCAATCAAAAATTTTTAATCAAATAGATATATACATACATATTATGTAATTAAACGTTTTTAATGCAAATTGAAAGTACTCACAAAATTTACAATGAATGTTGATCATTTTAAAGTAAAATTCTGAACGTCGTTTCTCTTTGAAAATTCAATTCGAAATAAATATCAAGGAGAGCGAGTTAATTCAATCAAATGAACGAAGGAAGTATTTCGAAATCTCACAAATATTATTAAATACCTGAAAACAATTTGCATTTAAAATATTATTTCTCGTTTATTTGATACAAATAACTAAATTTCGTATAGCTATAAAAGCGATTTTACATTTTATTATTATTTACCAGATATCAGATATATGTAGTACATAACGAAATAATGATAGCATACAGGGTGCTTCTGAAATAAGAGACAATACGGTAACAGATAATAGCTGAAATGACACTGAAGCAGAATCCAAAAGATGGCGGGGCTATCTTTACGCAAAAGCTCATAAAAAATTAATGTTGAAATGCCAAGTGCTAACTACGGTCCTGGATTATTATTGCTGCAACGTACATAGATGTGCAAAAGTTAATCATAGTTTTCTGCGACAGTGTTGTTTATCGACGAATGTTATTTTACAAGGGATGTCATTTAAAATTATCGTAATACTCGTAAGTGGACCCATGTTAATCCCACATAGGTAATTCGACAAAGTCGTTGTCAACAACGCTTTTCGATAAATGGATAGGTGTTACATTAGTAGGCCGCATGCAATTATCGTGTAATGCAACGTCTTAGTTTAATTTTTACAGAATCGTTGTTCGATTCTTTAGACAATGTTCCTCTGGGAATATGTAGGTATACGAATTCTTTATATTACATACCTACCAATTCAAACTGCAACATTCTTGCATATTAATTATTCTTATCTAAATAATACACGTGAAATGAACAAAAATCCTACGCGTTCCTAAGAGTACTATACGTTTGACATGCATTTATAGGACAAGACATTTACTTATAAACAAGAACAATTATTATAGGTAGTTGCATTTATATCGTTCTAAAACGGAAGTCGGCGTTTTTTTTTACCACCTTGCACGTACACATAAATATCAGTTTACACAAACATAGATAAAGTCAGTATTTAAGTTAGGTTATTGATATACAGATCCGTATTAGGTAATTATTTGCATTTTAGATTCCCAAAAAATTTTTTTTGGGTTGGTTGGGTTTGGATAAAGTTTATGTAGGTATATCGTGTTTGTTTAGTGTTTGTTCGTTTGGATAAAGTTTATGTAGGTATATCGTGTTTGTTTAATTACATCTGTAAAAACGAACTTTGTTTTTATAGGTTATGAAGGGCATTATTGTTTTATTTCTGGTGTGACTGAATTATAAATTGTCGAAGTTTTCCCAATTTTATTGTTGCACTGCTTTATATTGCACCTAAATCGATTATTAATTTATAAATAACTTCATTTTAATCGTTTTTGCTTTCTGTTATCAAATAAATGTTTATCCAAAATACATAGGTACTTGAAATAACGATTACTAAAATACTAGCTACAAGTTTGTTCAACGTGTATAGTTTTTTATTCTGTATCTATTTATAGTAAATAAACTTTGTTCAAAAAAAAACCTCGATCCTCGAACACAAAAATATCAATTTTGTTACTATAATGTGTATATTATAGATAAGCAATAAGGTTGTAATTCGAATTATCTACCGAATAGGCATACTTTTATTTTAAAATTTGTCGAACTCCAGAATTAATTTATAAGACGTAGGTATTATTCTACAATTTATATTTTCTTGCTGCCAGCTTGTATTGTAGTCAAATAAATAAACACACGGGTTGTACTATTTTATTGGCGGTTCTAGGGCTTTATTGTGAATAAATACAGAATACAAAGCTTTGCAAAACGATTGAAGTTGTAGATTCTGGTTCGCAACGAAACCTTTGTCTTTGTTCAATATACCTATTGATTTTTTATTTTGCAATGCCTTCTATGTTATTTATTGAAAATGTGAACACAGTGTTCTATAATAGTATATTAAAGTACAAGTTTCATAAGGCATGTTTTTATCGCACAAGTCTAAGTTTTGATAAAAGGCATAATGAAAAACATCGTATATTATAAATTTAGGGAATTTTATTGTGGTTGGTCATATGTCAATTTAAATCAAAATATTAAAGTTTATAAAGAAATTTATATAGGAATTTATGGAGTTACGCTTAATATTATCAACTTCGAAAAATGAAAAGTTGCGTGCCGTAATGAGGCTTCGATAGCACTCATTTCGGTGCTATAATGAGCTTATTATAGACGCAAAATATAAAAAATTATAAATAATACTAGAGTGCTTCTGGCGAAGAAATAGGATCGAGGAGGTTCCAGTCGTGTAGGAACTCGGCCTAACGACCAATGAGCACTAAGTATAAATTGTTTTAAACCACTGCAAAATCGAGCGGTACTGTGCCGTATTTAATCTGCTTATGTTAGCGCTTTATTGCAATATCATGCGCCTACTATTAATAGGGGTTCGAACAGAATGATTGGCAGGATTAATTCTACACCGAACGAACTCTAGTCATATACATCTGTTTTGCTTTTAACTATCTATTTATAGGTAACAATTTTTAGAAATACTTATTAGAAATCCGTACCTACTTTAAAAGATCAATAATATTGTGCTTAACTATTAAAAAGAAATAGAAAATTAATTTAATTTTTCTAAAAAATTTGAATTACTATACCTATTATATTTTATATTAACATTTTTATTATAAACAATATTGCCTATATACAGGATGAACTATTTTTATTTAAGTATTTACTAAATGGAATCTTACAAACCGCGTAATGGGTGAAAATCCAATTAAATGGGAAAAGGATAGTAAACGTATAAAATGGTAAACAACGGAAATTTCAGAAATTCTTAATTAAGAGATGCTCGTGTCGTTATTGGTCGTTATTGTCGTTTCGCAGGTAGAAGCAGAATAAAGTTACTCGTATGTTTATTTTGCAAAGTTACTCGTATGTTTGCTTTTAAATGCATACATTTTTCAATTTTTATTTTTGGATCATAATCTTAATTTAGTTTCTTTAATAGTAATTATGATTGGCTTTAAAGTGTTTAAAAAAAAAACAAATTTATACTCCCACTTACAATAATAATATAAAAACGACTAGAGTTATTTTAATAAATAAACGTAAGAAACATATTTGTATTATGATACATTCCCACGTAGACAGCTAGCTGTATATATTATATTATTATGTACGTCAGTTTTGATGAGAATTCGTGTAATATGTTAACAGAAACGTAGCTTTTGACATGGAAAACAATAACTAGACAAGTAAACTATTATTATTAATATTATTCTATTATTATTATTCTATTTTAGTGCATTTGTAATTTTAACAGTAGTCGAAAGAAAATTTTGTAGGGCCATAATTTTAATTATTGTAAAACTACGAGTAACTTCTATTTCGACAGTTTTTTTATCGTATGTAAATAATGAAAGCGTTAAGTTAGTTAGGTACTTTAAGAAATTATGGTCTCATAATCAGTTTTTTTTTTAATAATATTTGCCCGGTATATGGACGTATGTACTTAATTATAATTGATAAGAGTAAAATTTATGGATAAAATTCAAATTATAAACCGTGATAACTAAAGCTCATTAATTAGAGACAGTCTAACAAATTCAAAATAAACACAGTAATTAAAATTATGTCAATATAAACTAACTAGATATTTTATATCTAGTTATCTCGAATTGTAACTGTACTTTTTTATACGACCTAACCAACTAACGAATTAATAAACCTGTAATGTATAACACTTACATGGAAGGTTAGGCAGGTGGAAATCTCAGAAAAATTTGAAACTTTACTGAATTGTAGTACTGGTCAACCCGCCTAATCAAGAGCCGTATCCTGTTCGTGCTCTTATGCGGTTTAAGAGGGTTAAATTCGCCCTTGAAAATTGGAACTTTTTTCGATTTGCTTATTATCTGTGAAGCAACAAGAGCTATCGCCAACAAACTATATATTTTTGTAAATGGCTGTTCAAGACCTACATTATGATACAAAAATTAGAGATGAAAATCTTAAGGGGTGGCATCCCTTCGAATTTTTACTCCTAATTTTTGCCATACTCGGGTACATTTTTACATCGGCAGACATATATATTCATGTAAAGTACAATTAAAACTATAACTTGAAAAAAAATAAAGCGATGTAGTTTTTTACAGTAGGTGACATATTGAAAATTTATTCATTTGGAGGGAGGTCTGCCAGGTTTGCGAGGCAGACTACAATAATTCTAAATAATTAATATTTCTCTAAAGTCTATAATAAATTTTATCAAGTATCAAGTTTATCAAAAATGATTAAAACAAAAATTCAATTGTCTGCCACCGGTTGGATATTTCCCACCACATTAACACTTAAACACACTAAGCGGCCCGGTTTTACACACGTGTTTATATAGTAGAATAAACTATTCCTGGAATAACTGCTATGGAAACCATTGTTTCGACAAACATTTCCATAGCAGTTATTTCAGGATTAGCTTATTCTGCAGTATAAGCATGTTTTTAAAACCGGGCCTAAGAAACTTTTAGCAGCGTTGTGACGTAGGTTTTTGTGCGATGGGAGCTTGGGATTATTACAGGGGTCATAGTGGAGTTTGATAAAAAATATGCAGATAATGACCGAAAATTTTTAAAATATGTACTTTTTAGAAAATTTATTCTAAAATTATGTATTTTTTGTGCAGTAAAATTATTTGAATAATCACTGCCTACTGCCTTTATACCGCAGAATTATAAATTTACTCTATTATTAATTTGAAAACTATTCGTGTGCCCTTAAGCATTGAAAATTTCCCTATTATAATCCGTAAACCAGATAAAAGTTTAATGGCATTTTTATGTGGCCGATAAAATATAAAGCAACTAATAAAACATGTGCGCCACCTACTCGTAAGATAACTTATCGAAATGCGAACAAAGAATTGAATGTTTTTAAAATGAAAATGGGATTTCCTAGAACTCCTAGTTCCGCTCGAATGCATTTATATATAAAATTCTGGTAAAACCGCTTTAGGTCTTTCGCGTTAGTGGTATAGAGCGATAGTGCTTGTTTCGGTAGTTCGAATTTTAAATTACGGCATATTATTGTTCGTGTGTGCGAGGAGTGCTCGTTGGGTTAATAAGGCCATTTTGCGTGTGAACGGCCATTTACAAAAATATGTAGTTTGTTGCCGATAGCTCTTGTTGTTTCACAGATAATAAGCAAAATTGAAAAGAGTTCCAATTTTCAATGGTGGATTTCACGCTCTTAAACTGCGTAAGAGCACGAACGGAATACGACTCTTGATTAGTGTTGACTAGTACTACAATCCTGCAAAGTTTCAAATTTTTCTGAGATTTCCACCTGCCTAACCTTCCTTGTAAGTGCTAGAGCAAATGTAATATTATTTTCAAATTCTCTGTTAAAAAATGTCTCGATTATGTTTTGGTTAGAAATGGCTAAACTTGATCGGTTTTCGTATAAAAAAAAATAAAAACGAAAATCTCAATTTTTAGTTTTTTGCGATATTTTTAAAATTAAAAATGGCATCTCAAATTTTTTCGCATAATTAATCTTTTCACGAAGATGCTCAACATAACCGAGATCCCCATACATTTACTCGAAAAAAACGAGCACCCTGTGTGAAACCAATCTAGTTTTAGTCTGGATAATGAATCAGTTGTGTCCTTTATTTAAACAATTGTGAGGACGAACACTTCAATTTGTGCGGGAAAACTATTATGCATTATGTGTTTATATTCTGCCTCTTGGGAGCATAGTCTGTATAATCCATATTATAATACGTTTGCATATGGATGGCATTCGACGGTACGTTATTGTTGGCGACGACACATTTTGTACCAAGTTGTAACGTATAGAGATGCGAAGTCGGTACATTATATAATACTGTAAGCTAAGCGTTTCTTATATATACCTACCCTATTAACATCCTACAACATACAAATTGCATAGCAATATAAGGGCATTCGCTTAACTAAACCCAATAATTTAATAAATAATATACATATATGCACAGTGTAAAGCAATTATAACATTTTTTATAATAGTTACATTTAGAAAAAATATATATAAGTAGGTATAGGTATACAGGGTGTCAGGCTCAAATAACGACATAGGTAGGCAATTAAAAAACATTATAAATATTTAAAATTAATTAATTGTCAATTAAGATCATGAAATAAATTTTTTTAAATCTATTGTTTTCAACACCGATTAGAAACAAATTACAAAAATCATTTATTTCCATGGCAAACCTACAACTTGAACTTTAAATCGTATTTTTATTGAAAATTTTCAGATATAAGACCCGTAAAATTATTTTACACGATTGCAAAAGAAGAAAAATCTCTACCAGAATAATTAAAAAAAAAAAAAACCTATAGTGTTATTTAAGAAATGAAAGTTGAATGCTGCACCTCTGGCTTCTATAATTTACCACTAACTTGTAAAGAATTTCATATCATTTACGAATATATCGGGTTCGATGGGACAAGTCTCAAAAATCGAGATATAAGTCTGGGGAGTTAAATCTGAGACACCCTGTATGTTTATTTTGTTTTTAAAAATTCATTAAAGAAACTTAATAATCTATTAAATATTGGAATTTTCGGAATATATGTTGTCTAATCATAAAAAATGAGACTTTTGCGTAATCACGGACGTGGGAGTGGTAGCTACTTACTTAAAAGCTATTAAAATAGTCTTATTCACGCCTTCAAACGCGCGAGTTAATGTAGTAGATATTAATCAAATACCCTCGAATCAAATTGTTTTAAAAACATTTAAGTGTATTAAGTATATTTTAACATCGTTTTTTTTTTATTTTGTAGCGATAGCCCCCCACTACTACACGACATTGTTGCACACATTCAACTCTTACATTGAAAATACAAGAAATTTAGATTCACGTTTTGTGTTGAGCATTAATTGAAATACAATATCAAACTTCTATAAACTAAACAAAGTCGTACCTACATAGTTTACAATGAACTGTGTCGTAAGATTTGAGAATGCTCGAGGCGAGGTGCGAATCAAAACTTTGTTTATACACGTTTAAACCTTACCGTAAATTCTATATTTTATGGAAAATTTTGAATGAAAAATGTGTTTAATCAAAATACAGGTTATTATTGAATAGGCATATGAATGCGTAATGATATACATTAAAATTGATTATTTTAATATTCGTATATTGATTCTATTTTATTTATGTTAGAAATGCCTATACATTTTTTTGTATAATAAGTACCTACATATCGATTCATCTATAACCTTAAAGCTTCCACAAATAAATATACAGCTTAACTAGATTACCAAGTTCTGCAGGCGAATACGGTATATTATCATGAAATTCACGCTATCGCACAATATGAATACATAAAAGTATTAAGTAACCACAATGACGTTTTCGGAGTTTATTCAAAGGGAGTCATATCATTAGGTGATATATTAAAAAAAGTTACTGAACTAAATTTAAATTAGTAGGTAATTAAAATAATAATTTTTTATTAGATAAATAAAATTATGACTGGCCAGTTGAGATTTCAGGTTATTTAAACTTTTTTCAAAATCACTTGTCTCTTAAGGTAAAATTAATTTCTACCTATGTCTGTACTTATTATGCGCGAGTAAATTTTCCAGTGGTCGGTGAGCATCCTTTTCTAGTTTCTCCACAGTTTTTAGCGACTTATTTTTAGTTTGAGAATTTTACTTAAAGGTAAATATCGATCCGCTTCGGGTCGGTCATAGGATCGTTAGGTAGGTTGCAGAGGGATGTATTTAAAATGATTTTGCTGTAAATTCGATTTCTTTTGGCGCACAAAATACCACGGTCAAACAGTAATTTAAAAGAGCATTTTAATTAACGGCTAAATAAAATTGAATTTTATTCATGTTAAGATCATCGAAAATGTATTTATGCGTATATTTAACATTCCCTACAGTTTTCTTTATAATAAACACTTACTCATTTATAATATAAAAAATAAACTATTTTCAACTATTGTGCAAGACGTTATTGAATTAAAGACGCAGAAAAACTGGGAATATATGAAATCAAAAGGAACAAAAAAACTAAATAAAAATATTTTCCAAAGTAAATAATTTCCGAGTTATTACGATTATTAATTTAATGATCATCTTATTGGAGTTTTAAGGACTTTTAAGAATTCTGAAAGTGAAAGTGGCGCAACACCCTAACTGGTGCATTTAGTTTATGAGTTTCATTGTGTGAGGGTATCGATTGTGCGATTGTAGTAGATATTTTCATTTATTTTAAACAATTTGAGTATTTGCCCGATTACCATACATACACATTTAGTCAATAATTTCAAAAATATTTACTACTTAACATTAGTCTTTAGAAACGTCTTTCTATTATCGTAGTAATCTGAAATGCCAGCAGAGATGCCGAATTGAATTTTAAATACATACACAGGAGTATTAAATTTATGTTTTCGTTTGGTGATGAATTAGTTTTATTTAACCATTAATTAAAATGGTCTTTTCCAATTACTGTTTATCCTTTGCATTTTGTACGTCGAAGGAAATCGAATCTGTATCAAAAACATTTTATACATCCCTCTGCAACCTATCTACCGATCCCATGACCGATCCGAAGCAGATCGATATTTAACTTTATGTAAATTTCTTAAACTAAAAATTAGTCGCAGAAATTGTGGTAGGAGAAACTAGAAGAGGATGTTCACCGACCACTGGGGAGGGGAATTGACCCGCACACAATAGTACTTAATATATTTGGCAACGAATCAAGTACAAGAGTAAATGTGTATTTAACAAACAAAAAATAAATTAGGTAATGGGATAGGTATCAAAAATTTCCAATGCCAAAATAAATTTCTTTAATTTTTTATCGATGAACCAATCGTAATAGAATCTGTGTAAACTATTAATTTAAACAAATTTCCCAGTTTTAGAGTAATATTATCAAACGATATTTAGCAGGTTCAATTTTAAATTTTGATTTTCGGTTTTAAAAATCCCGGTGCTCAATTGTTTTTCTATTTGTAACGAATTATTAAGGGCCGATCTTTTTTTCGTCTTCTACGTATAATAAGTTCCAAATAAGCTAATAATTTGTAGAACAGTGTTCACGTGTATCTTATGAAATTCGTTTTATAAATAGCTTCTTTATTGGAAGATTGAAAGCCCGGATATAAGAACAAAACATACCTATTTCTTATTTAGGTATTGCAGTCTGAAGTAAATATATGCCGTAACATACAAAATTAAACATAAGTAGAAATTCAGTAAATTCGAAATAAAAGATGACGGATACAAAATCTAATGCACGCACAAACAAAACAATAGTGTTGTGTTCATATTATATTCAAGTAAAAAGTTCCTTTATTATGTCGTAGCGTTAAATGAGTTTTACGCTTTTACCGACGATAATAAAATAAGTAAGTCGGTATAGTATTGAATTTTTACGACGACGCGACGTGACGTTAGCAATTTTGTTTTACCTTCAAAGTATATTTTCAATATAATTATTTTTCATTTAAGTAAATGGCATCCGTCGCTATTATAAGTTAGATAGATATTTTATAACGTTTGCGTCAACAGAAAAATAATGAAATGTAACTTTCAAAACACGCAGTTAATCTTGCTCGAATCTTGCTCGCACGCCGTGGTTTCTATATATATATATATATATATATATATATATATATATATATATATATATATATATATATATATATATATATATATATATATATATATATATATATATATATATATATATATATATATATATATATATATATATATATATATATATATATATATATATATATATATATATATATATATATATATATATATATATATATATATATATATATATATATATATATATATATATATATATATATATATATATATATATATATATATATATATATATATATATATATATATATATATATATATATATATATATATATATATATATATATATATATATATAAATATATATATATATATATATATATATATATATATATATATATATATATATATATATATATATATATATATATATATATATATATATATATATATATATATATATATATATATATATATATATATATATATATATATATATATATATATATATATATATATATATATATATATATATATATATATATATATATATATATATATATATATATATATATATATATATATATATATATATATATAATATATATATATATATATATATATATATATATATAATTCTTATAAGTAGGTAATAATAGTTTGCCCTATTTCTATAAAAAGAATATTAAGTAAAATAATAAAAAGTAAACGTGGACGTTTAAAAGTATTCCTCAAAGGTAACATACCCAAGTAAACGAAATACATACTTAGGTAGATTATTATTGTCAGTATAAGTAGGTATCTAATTTAGTCTTTGTACCTTTTCTGTTTAGTTACATAAAAGTGTAGTTGGAAATTGGAATGTTAAACTTCATTTTCGTTTTACGTCGCATCGCTAACTTTATACCTTATATCTTATACACAATATACATATTTTATATCTTTTATATATTAATTTTTTTATACATACTTATTATAATATATTTTGTATATCTTTTTGTTTTGATATTTTGTGGTTTTTATTATTTATCTATACTGTTTTAAGTCTTAAATTGACAATTAAGTTAATTAAAAACAGTCATTACAGTCCGACAGAATGTTTGACGCATATGGAACATATTTTATATTATTCTCGAAAAAAAATTTTTTCTCGATAAAACTTTCTGTATCTTTTGAAACTCAGAACGTATTTTTAAAAATTTGAATATCTTTCGTCGTCCACGAGGTAGATAAATAAATATGAAAATTGACTGAAGAGCAATATTGTTCAATATTGCAAGACGATATTAAATATGAAATCACAGCAAGCTAGTGCGAAACAAATTTTTTTACCCTGTAACTCATACGACAAAGGATATTCGGCGATCCTTTGATTTTTTCAATCACACAACTACTTAATGGTGCTTTTATTAGAACTTAATTGGTCTATTAAAATTTTCATAATATTGTCAGATTGTTTTTGGTGCAACTTGTAAATTATTATATAATTCAAATAATTGACTGGTCCTTTACTGAATTTAAGTTAATTTTATCGACCAATCTTGCCTTTTATATTATATCAAATACCTAAATTAAAATTTAGAAAACATCACATTTTTATAGTTTCTATTATAACGTGTACCTACATAATAGTAATTAGCAATTGACAATTAATTTGAAAGAGATTCCTGCAATAATCTAAGAACGTAGTAAAATTACTTGACGAAATTATTTTACATATTTTACTACAAATCAATATTTACATATTATTTGTACAAAGGAGTGGATAAAGAATTTTCTAACTTATTCTATTTTGTACAACATTAGTTATAGTTTAAATTTCCAGATAAATTACCAATTAATGTAATATGCATCTTAGAAACTTTTAAAAATAAATTACCTAAATATGAAACGGTCATTCATTGATACCTGGTCAATTACTGGACGAGCCACCCTATGTAGAAATTTAGTTAACATATATTTTAAGATTTGATTAGGTACATTATCTCCTTACTTTGAAGGCATAAACAAAAATACATGTATTAATTAAATACGTAAAAGAAAAATCAAGTTCCTAATCAAAAATATTTTAATGAACGCGTATAACGTAATTTCTTACCTATTGCGAATGAACTGTAATTTATATTTACAGTTAGATACGCAGGTATAAATATACACATTTTTGGATACAGATATAAATAAATTTCTTTTTGATCTAAATTATCTGACGGCTTCTCTTTTGAAACTTAATACTTATTTTACTTCAAACGTAATATTTTTTTATCTCTTTGAATATATGTACATACGTGCCTATGTGAGTTTCCTAAATTAAATAATACATTTATATGGGTATCTAATGTTTGTTGCGGGGAAAATATATAGAATATAATTAAGTTTCGTGATGAGAAATATTTAAAAAATACGAATTTAAATACTCTATCAAATTGATTTTTGTATCATTGATGAATTGCTTAACGGATATGAATGAATTGCTCATTGTTGAAAGATCCATTTACGCGCGATATTTTGTTCCAAAAATTGAAGCGTTGCGTTATTAGTCTAAGAGCTGGTGAACATTTTCACATCCGAGTTTATACCTCTTGAAATTTTGTAGGAAGGTAGTTTTTTTAAGTCTGGCTAGGGAATGGACCACCCGGTTAAGCAACTCCGGTTTCGAATTACCCCACAATCGTTTAAAAATTGCAAAAAAGGGGTGAGACATTGTCATTTATACCTCTTGAAATTTTGAAGGAAGGTAGTTTTTTTAAGTCTGGCTAAGGAATGGACATTCTGGCTAAGCAACTCCGGTTTCGAACTACCCCACAATAATTTAAAATTGCAAAAAAGGGGATGTGAAATTGTAAGGGGAATTGTAGTGGGATTTCTATCTCATGAAATTTTATAGAGAAGTAGTCTTTTTTTTAAGCCTGCTCGAGGAATGAACCACCTGATTAGGTAAATACGTCCGCGAACTACCCCTAATCGTTTAAAATTAAAATATATTCGAAATTTTCATTCGTGCCTCTTGAAATTTTGTAGGAAGGTAGCTTTTGTAAGTCTGACTAAGGAATGGACAGTCTGGTTAAGCAATTCCGGTCGCGAACTACCCCTTAGTCGTTAAAAGTTGCAAAAAGGGGTGTGAAATTCTAATTTTTATCTCTTGAAATTTTGTAGAAAGGTAGGTTTTTTTAAGTCTGGAAGAGAACTACCTGATTAGGTAACTCCGTTCGCGAACTACCCCTAATCATTTAAAATTAAAATATATTTGAAATTTTCATTTATACCTCCTTGAATTTTTTTTTTCTTAATTTAAATCATCTCTATTTCACACCTATTATGAAAATTTTTACAAGAATCATTGCGATGTCTATGACGGGCCAATATGCCTCCCGATATAAGGCCTCTCTCGCACTCGCGCGTCTACGTAATGCTCTCTCCGCCGCACTAATGTAAAAATACTTTTTTCCGTTTTTCTTTTTGGACGCGAAGGCCGCCAGATTTGTCTGGCTTACGACACTTTTTTCTTTTAAATATTATTAACAAGCTGCTGGAAAAACGACAAAAGGTAGAATGCTATTAATGCATTATTTCAAAATGCAACTTTAACACTGTCTGTAACTAGGTTAAAACCGGCCTGGCCGTTTGGCAATTATTTTTTCATACTTCAATGAGATGATATAAATTTCAAGAGGTACGAATGAAAATTTCGAATATATTTTAATTTTAAACGATTAGGGGTAGTTCGCGGACGTATTTACCTAATCAGGTGGTTCATTCCTCGAGCAGACTTAAAAAAAAAACTACTTCTTTATAAAATTTCATGAGATAGAAATCCCACTACAATTCCCCTTACAATTTCACATCCCCTTTTTTGCAATTTTACACGATTGTGGGGTAGTTCGAAACCGGAGTTGCTTAGCCAGACTGCCCATTTCTTAGCCAGACTTAAAAAAACTACCTTCCTTTAAAATTTCAAAGGTATAAATGATAATGTCTCAATGTCTCTTTTTTTGCAATTTTAAACGATTGTGGAGTAGTTCGAAACCGGAGTTGCTTAACCGGGTGGTCCATTCCCTAGCCAGACTTAAAAAAACTACCTTCCTACAAAATTTCAAGAGGTATAAACTCGGGTGTGAAAATGTTCGTCAGCTCTTAGACTACATGCAGTATACTAACATACTAACGCCGGTACAATTGATCGATCAAGTGTACAAAAAAAATTCCCACATTTTTTGAATTTCCGCTTTTATTTTTTAACCGCTCTTTTGTGTATTGTGGACGGAATGCTTAAGAATGTGGTCTTCGTACAGTTTGCCTGACATCGTTAACGGAAGGTTTTACCTTTATTTCGTCGTATCACAAGATATTTTTCAATTCCTCATGGTCCGCTTCGATCTATGTGATTTATTGCGAATTTTAACTGTGTCTCTATATTCTTCTTTTTCAATAATGGTACCTTAATTAATTGGTATCCTACCGCGCAAATTATTTTTTCGGACTCTTCTCCGAATAGTTTTTGCCAAAACATTAAGGCTATGTTCCGCTTTAATATCACTTTACGATTTAAATGGGTTCGAATTCGATGTACGAACAATTATTTTCAATTTTTCTTTTTTTTTCAATCATTTTCTACGATCTTTTTTGAACGATTAATTATCGTGGCAATTTGACGAAGTGATTTACCTTCTTTTAGTGCAACACAGTGCTTATTACGATCAATTTTTTGCAAACGATAACACACATTGAATCAAATTCTTATAACCTTGTAATGACTAAACACTTTTACACAGATGTAGGTAAATAATGCAACTGTTCCAAAACATATATATATATATATATATATATATATATATATATATATATATATATATTTTTAATAATTTTGTAATGAAAACACTGTAACTTTCAACTTTCTGGGAAAAAATCTGTGTGTGCAAAATAACCGTAAGTCTTCGAGCAAACTACAATTGATAATACACTCTTTTGTTGTTTTTTTTTAGTAATACATAAGTACATGATTACATTCACACAATCGATGGCGCGCTTTTTCTTTAGGAGAATTCTTCAAAATTAATGTTTTTACTTTAAACAACAAGGTGCCTCATGCGTTTTTGTTTTGTAATATGACCACGGCTGCGTATACAGGTATCTATTACTAAACCAACAATAATAATTTAACAAAAAGGTGCCTACATTTAATAATAAATGCTCAGCTATAAAATAAAACAATGTTATATTTATAAACAATAATTTGCTAATATTTATTTATTTATTGTAAATAATACAGTTACCTGTAAAATAAAATACCTGGGTACATTCTTTTATATATATATACATATATATATATATATATATATATATAAACACGTTACATAAGATTAACAATAAATAAAAGATCAAATCAATACTATAATACATCAAAACTGAAAGTAACATACGCTTTTAAAATTTGCAATATAAGAATTCCTTTTTTATTGAAAAAATTTTAATCTTTTAATCTCCACGCTGAAATTTTGAATACACCTTTTCATAGATTCAAATCACGAATAACGTCTCTCACGCTTACTTAATAAGATTTTGTCGATTAACAGTTACGTACTTCGAAGATAATAAATTCTAGTTCGGTTTAATGACTGAATTATGTTTTAGATTTTTATTTGAATAAATTTTGTTTCTATAAGTACTTACATTAATTTTATGTGTATGAAGTAAATAGATACCATAGATACTACGATAATAATGCAAGTACTTGTAGGTAGGTACCTATATGAGTTAAATATTTATCTACTATTTTTTAAATATAATACCTATTTTAAGCAATAACATTTTATTATATTAGCTTTTTATGAAGAAATTAAAAAGGGCTATTTACTTTACGATGTGCATCTTTACTGTTTAAGATATGCAAGGAATTTAAAATACTTTAATTAAATTTTAAAAACGTAAAAACGAAATATTTTTAATTAAAATATGGATCTCTAGAATGTTTTTAACTGACATTTAGTACGTTTTATACGTGGTACTTATATCTCTTTAATTTCTGTTTATGTAACTATATTCATTGTGTTGCATGAAGTTAATCCGTTTTAGTCGGTCTAAAGGGGCACATATTTGTCTGATTTTGTTATTGAACGACCTTGACGGATCGAATATGTACTTACACTTTATGTGAATATCGCTAATGATTTTTTTGACTACCGTTCGTATATATCAATTCTTCTGATGGCCGATACCGACGGATCTATCATCTGTGGGTCCTAATAGAAATCTTATCAATTTGATTAAGATCATTATTATTTATAAATGTTTTAAACAATCAAATTCATCGTAATTCAAAAAAAACTGTTCAAAATTCTGAATTCACTAATATTCAAATAAAATTGTTTTATTGATGTAAAAAGAAATTAAAAATGAAGCTACAGTCATAAATAACGTTACAATATTAATTAAGTACTTCTAATTAATAATTTTAATTAATTACAAATAAAAATTTAATTATTGCGACTATCAACCGGCATAATGAAATTGTTTTTATACTCAGAAGTGACATGAAAACTGAACTTTTTTCAGCTTCCTTCAATTTTGTATCTGGTTCTTTAAGAAGTTTTCTCATTAAATAAGTAATATTAAACGCAATTAACTGATGAATATTATGTTTCACCACAGCTTTCTGACCAAACATAAGAAATAGCTTTCGTTTTGCCGAAATCGTTAGAAATTGTGCAAACAATATTTAACAAAAACTCACACATAAGACAGTAAGTAACAATAAATTTAATTATAAAATATTAATTCAAAATTATAACCAAACCATATGTTTTAAATCGTAGCAGGTAAATTCATCTACAACAATTCGTGTACCAGCAATTGATCTACAAGACAATTCGTCAAAACAATTTGCCGAATTGCTATTTTTTTTTAATTTTCGTTTTAGAAAAATTAAATAGCAGTTTTAGATTTGAAGAATGCTTGGGCCGTTATAAAATGTATTATGAATTTCGAATTATTTTCTCTTACTGATTGCAAATTAAAATCAAGTATTAGTTTGTGCTCTTATGGCGTATGCATCTATTTGGAAATTTGTTACTGCTATAAAAAGGGAACAGCCAGAAAGGGATCGTGCCAGAGGAATTAGAAATTTAGTATCTAATTTTGATAGACAGACAGTTATGCATTTAAGATTGTGCACTCGGAGCAATTGTCTGTGTACACGAGGTTAGGTTAGGATGGAAAAAAAGATAAATCTCCTTAGTTTTTATGCAGAATAACCAAATTTTCGACAATAAGGCGACGTTTTGTGAAAAGGCTGATTTTACAATTATCCTATAACATCCGTAAAAAGATATTAAAAAAAATGTCAAAACTTCACAAATGTAAAAAATAAAAATGTGTGCATGTAGCCAATTATGCATATGGCAACAAGTTAAAGAACCAAAGTATTCATTAAACAAATAAAGTTCAGCACCTTGAAAGTTTACAGAGATTGAACCGCATTCGGAAAATTTCATTTTTAGTACTTACGTTTTATTCTACATATTTGACAATAACGCAGAAATCTATATAAGGTCACAATGAAATTAGATACCTAGCTAAAGCTAGAATTTGTAGGTAAGGGATGTTCGATGTCAGTAAGTTATTGAATAAATTACTCATATTCCCATTAAATAAATAATATTAAACGCAATTAACTGATGAACGATTGAAATTTAAGAAAATAATAATTCGAAAAATTGTTGTGACGAATTTATCTAGATCCGTTTTAAATAATTAAGTTCTAATCACAAAGAAATTCATTTTCTAAATAAACTTTCCACGTTGCATTTCTCACAGTTGCCTATGTATAATAAAATGAAAACCTCTTTCCATCGTGTCATAAATTTTGGTAAGTAATTTATAATAAACAACTGAAGGCATTATTTTTAATGAATAAAATAGAGCGGGCATCCGTCGGAATTCTTTTATAATTCAAAAGAAACACAAAGTTCGAAGCAATTATTCGTATTCGTATTAATAACATAGTTGAACGTTGAAGGATCTTCACAAGTCTTTGTCGATTAACAGTTACGTACTTCGAAAATAATAAATTCTAGTTTCGTTTAATGTCTGAATTACGTTTTAGATTTTTATTTGAATAAATTTTGCTTTCGTTTCTATAAGTACATTGATTTTGTATAAATAATTATTCTTAAATGAAGGAAATGGGTTCCTTATAGATAGAATTTAAAAATGCTACTTTTTATTAAGTTTTGTAGTTATTTATACGATATAATGATTTATTTAATAGTATATAACACGCTTTTAATACTATATAAGTTTTTTAAGAAAATATCTAGTAGTTAACATGTATTTATTAGAAGACTGTGGAGACAAATTTTGTTCATTTTTAGCTCTACTAATAATGTTATCTTTAAACTGCAGGATCCTGTTAAAGAGAACACGTCCATTCTTTTCAGAATTGCCTCATTTCTAATCTGGGTTAATACATTTAAACGAAAATGAACATTGTCGTATAATACCTACAGATAAACCAAAAAACGTTTAATTAGATATATAATTTATATTATCTAGTACATTATTAATATTGTAACATTTATTTCTTTTAATAGATTTAGGGCTGGTTTTATAAAATTTTAAGATTAAAGTTTAGTTAGCAACTAAACTAATTTAAGCAATAAAATTTTGGTATTATGAAAGTTTAGCGAAAACTAAATCTAATAATTAAGTATCAACTAAAAAAATGAGAAGCCATTAAATTTTGATCAACTATAATAAACGTCAAAATAAAATGTATTGTTTATATATGCATTTGGAAGTAAAAACACTAGCCGTATTTATTAATATCAAAATTTTGTATTTATGTATATCTTATTGAAATTAAAATGATTGCACCTTTTTTCAATTTGAGATAGGTAGGTGCTACAAGACTATTTTGATTTAAATTAATTTTTACCTTTTCAGTGTACAATGAATTTAATGATTTCATTTCGGAAAAAGTAGATAAATAGTTCATAAGTAGATATCATTTTTTTTTATGAAAACGAAAACGTAAAAAGGTAAATTTATTCAAAAATTCTTCTAATAAGTAGTTCGCATTTAAAATATTTGGAGTTTTAACACTAAATAAAAAAATTAACGCAAATAAATATGTAAGTAGGTACATATACATAATTCGTAGGAAGAGAAAAACAATTTTCTAAATGTATTATATTTGGAGAAGAGGGTTAATATTATCACCGGTGTATCAAAACACAGATACAAAATGAAACGTTTTAATTATTTATTAGATTTTTGATAAATAACTAAGAAATATCCACGTATTTACCTACAGTTTAAAACAGGAATGTCTGCCATGTTCTTTTAGCGTTAAGTATGCGTAAAATGTGCGATTTAATAAATCATAAACATGAAATTCATTTAATAGAATATTTAACATAATATAATACATTTTTATTAGATTTACAACAAAGATTTTTGTTCAATTTACAGAAATATAAAAAATATTTTTTAAAATAAGATTAATTTAATTTCTCTCAACACTTTCGCTGCGACCTTTTCAATACGCGTGCACACCAGATATTGCAATGCGCAAAGCAACACTTTTTTCCATATCTTCACGTTGAATAAAATTAATCAAAAACGGCGAACAAAGAAGTAACCCTGAATACTTTTCGTATACGCTAACTAAAACGCAAGTAGTATTTCTACGCAGCGCTGAATTCGTCCTGTCTCGTTAATTAACGCGAATCCTTGGCGCGGATCCGTGCCATCAGCATGTTGTAGTTACACGGATCCGCGCCACACGCAGTGAAAGGCCTGACTAAATATCCACCTAATAAAAATTCAACGGAATTTATTCCTAACAAGGTAATTGCAATTGTAAATGCAATTATACATATACCTATTTTACATAGAGTATGTCCCCGAATCGACGTATGAATGGGTGAAAAATTTAAAACAATTGGAGTTGAAATTTCGTCTTCTGCGATTCAACCCTGGTTGGATAGAAATTAATTTGTGCCACAATTTTAGTTTTGAAGTACGTCTTTGAAATACAAAAAAAATATTTTTCTTGACAGAAATTTCAATTCAAATTTTTTTAGATTTTTTCCACCTATTCACGCGTCGATCCGGGACACGCTGTATGTATAAATACAAAAATAAATTACGACGTACGAGATGTATTGTTAAATTAATAAACTTTGGGCATGCTTATCAAATTTATTTAAATTTAATTTGAATTTCTAAGTTTCTCGTGGCAAACTTTCCAATTCTATACCTCAATCTACTATCTGTTTTACTATTTGTATACCTCAACTCAAACAAATTCATAAATTATACAACTGGAATTAAGATAGTGGTTGAACTTCAAATCAGTTGGCAATATACGCGTTAACGCGGCAATGTATTGTTAAGATTTAGACTGTTTTAATGTTAATAATAAACAATTAAATAATAACTATCTAAAATTGCGCATTATTAGAAACATAATTAACTGGAAAACCTAAACTGTAACAATGAAATAGATAACATTATATATAAAATGTAGGGGTGGTTAAAGAATATAAGATTTTGTGCGATAACACGAAGGAGTAGGTAACACCTGTTGTATCTCATCTTAATTAGTGGTTCCCTCGTTAAATTTTGGATACTTAGATATACCGTGTCGACGCTTTCGAGTGGTTTTCTCGTCTTACGATTAGTGACTCCATATTGTACATAAATAGATGCAATAATAGCATTGATAATAATTAAGGATAACATTCTTTTCGAATGAAATTAATTAAAACTGTCGTTTCTCGCTACAATGGCAACTTCTCTTTTAATTATTGGTTTTTCTAACTTCGGCGCTCAATTTTTGACTGCCCCTAATAACACGTTCTTTCTTTATATTTAGGTAAGTGAAACGTTAAATATCAGTCTTAATCAATAACGCTATATAGGGCGAAGGGGAGTAAAAATGAGTGAAAATTAATAATTTGTTGGATATAATTTTTTTTTAGTAAAAAGCGCAATAATGCAACTTTCAATTCTACCTCACCTTCTATTAACTATATAAATTTAAAATAAACAACAAATTTTTAAGTTATAAAAAATGAAATTACATTTCCATCGACGCACGCCCAAATTGGTATGAAATCGGATTTCGTCGTTTATCTCGAAAACGAATGCGCTGTACGATAAGAGTGCA
Source organism: Rhagophthalmus giganteus (assembly GCA_036326145.1). Classification (NCBI taxonomy): domain Eukaryota; kingdom Metazoa; phylum Arthropoda; class Insecta; order Coleoptera; family Rhagophthalmidae; genus Rhagophthalmus; species Rhagophthalmus giganteus. The sequence goes on along the minus strand of JARFJA010000067.1, from coordinate 7,814,940 downwards.
AGTGGTCTTATTTTTGCAAAACACACTGAAAAATTTAAAACTGCCATCCTCTTTGAAATAAACCCAGGAGCGTAGAAATTTTAACTGAAAAACTGTATCGAATGATTTCAAAACAATTTCAATTTAAATTTCAAATGATTTAAATAAACCGTTTACGAGGTAATAAAAAAAAACATAATTTTTTTCAAATTTTTAACATCCGATATCTCGAAAAGTAAGCGTTAATATCTCTCGTGAGATATTTCAGTGAAAATAATCTAAAAACGATCGATTCTTTCAAAGGATGACTGGGATTAAGAAAACTGAAATAAGAATATTAAAATTGTAATAAACTTGAGAATAAGATATATGATGTGCCAACGGGCAACGTCGACGGTAAAATATTGCGACAATTTTATATAGGTAAAGCACGGACTTGAAAACATGGTGATAATACAGGATATTATTTGAATAAAATAAGTACACTATCAAATTTTATTTTTTTAAGTAATATTAAAACTTATTTAACATTTATGAAACATATTGGATACCTCTAGACAATTACCTAAAGATTACTTTAATCTTGATATCGTTAAATGTAGGTAGTAATTAATGTATGTGTCTAATATTCGTTTATTTTTTTTTTTAAATAACTCCGTTAAACCAAAATGCAACGCACGAAATAACATTATCGACTTGATAGCAACAAGTGTCGATCCGTTAGCACTAATTTTAATAAGAACCCTCTGTACGTACGCTTTACATTATAATAGGTACACGTTTTTCTACAGTCTTTGTTAATAAGCACCAACCGTTAAAATATAAAATACGAGCTTTCTTTTTAATTATTGTAAAAACATGTTACCGTGATCTAAAGCTGTCCTTAAAAAGATCGAGATACCTATCCTACAGCAATTTACTAAAAATACGCCTGAAAATTGACGGTGAAAAAGTTGTCGTTCTATATTTTAGTTTAATATATAAGAAATCCCGAACAAGAAAAATAAGGAGAATACCCAAATGACTTCGCCAATGTCCGTTTAGGATTACCGTCGAATAGACGGGAAAATTTCTTATTCAAATTCGAACCCTACCCTGACGATTCTATTCAGATTTATCATTGGAGATTTGACGATGTGATTCGGAAGATGTTTCGAAGAGACGCGTATCTACGGCGACGACGACGGCATCGAACAGGTGGCCGCACGCTTTAGTGTTTGGTTGCAGCTATAAATACAGTCGAGCCGGGTTGGGATCGATGAGACAGGCCGCGAGGGAGCCCCAGCTATGGACCCCGGAATCGAAGGGAGCGAAAAGCCGACAACAACCCCCGCTCCGAAGTTTTACCTTGTATAACTTATGGATGCATCATTACACGAATTGACTTCCTTTATCGCTCACATAATAACATCCATGAAACGAGATATTACGTTAAACTTAATACATTGATACTAACTATAAAGTGGTGAGAATACCTAAAGAGTTCAAAGTTCCGAATTGAATTAAAATTAAGCCCTCACTTTCAAGTTTGTGGCTCGTCCTGTCCCTTTGTATTGTTCACGAAATACTAATTAAGAATATGCTCGGTTTGAGTACTTTACATAATTACTTCAGCTCTAACAATCCCTCAGGTTAGAAAATAATAAAACCCCAAAAACAGGAATAATCTGCACGTTGGTGTCAAATCGTTCTTCAAATTTCATTAAAACAAAATTGTAATTTAAGAGAAACGTGTGCTTATCCGATGCGGTTGCTTTATAATTTCGATATATTTTGATTAACATCGTTTCGTATTGTTTTAAAACTTGTAATTTTTGCATCGAAACCAAAAACGTTTTTCGAAAGTGCATATTGCGTACTTTTGTTGAAACATCCAGCATTTTTTTTCATAACAAACACAAGTAGGTACCGATTTTTGTTGATGTTTTTAAATGACACCTTGTATATTTTTTACATTTTTTTTTTGTTTCAAAGAACTATCTTTTCTCTGAACGTTGTTATAAAAATATTGTTGGGTTAGATGACAAAATTACACTGTTAAACACGATTAAAATTGAAAAATATCCTATTTCGCAATATCATCTCTAATAACCGTCATGAAACAAAATATTCAAAAAATTTAATAGGTTTTTATACGTAAATCATTTATAATGATTTTAATAATTGGCGAATCAAATTGTGTTATTAAAAGAGCGAGTGAAACGTTTATATTTAGAAACATTTCTTGATAAAAGGCAGAACCAAGTAGAAAAGCTATTCGGAATATTTTAAGAAGGTTTCGTGAACCCCTTCAGTACCAGAAACGTCAATAAAAAAAGCTATGTCATTTTTCAATTATATTGCTAAATAAGACATTTTTCAACTTTAATCGTATTCAACAGTGTAATTTTGTTATCTAACCCCACAATATTTTTATAACAACGTACAGAGAAAAGATAGTACTTCAAAAAAAATGTAAAAAAAATACAGGGTGACGAAAATGTAGTAGTAGTAAAAACGTCGATAAAATCGATGGCGATGATTAATTAATGTCACAATCATTATTGTTTTATTCTTTTCGTAAGTATCTACAAAATCTTAATTAAATCTGGGTAAGATAAATAAATATTTAGGCGAGGATTTGAATATTCTACGAAATAAAATAATGTTTTTTTCGTGTACAATAAAATTTCTTTATCGTTGTAGTATTATAGAAAGTAAAACTGATTCACAGAAATGTTGCTTTCTCCGTTACATAACGCTAAAGGTAAAAATCGTTGGAGCTGTCTCGGCTAATAAAAGTATTAACGCAAGCCCCAAAAATACGTCTTATTTCATAAAATAAAATGATAAACTACGGAATTTACTATATTTTTCCGATTGCGTTTTTCTAAAATTACCTACCTCCTCGTTCTGTCGTTCCAGTGCATAAATTAGTTGCCCTTTCATAATTAAAGGGTAGTCTTGCACCTTTTCGTGATTAAAAATAAATGGCGTTAATTTCACTTCAAAGTACTTTCGAATACATTACAAATTGTCTCAGTTTACCTATTTTTTTAGACTACATTATGCCTTATTCTAATTACGCACGCTCTTAAGTAATTTAAAAATTGCTAACTTTAAGATCAACCAGGCATTTCCTTTGTCAGAAAACAACACACACACAAACGCAGTCTAAAATTGCTGTATCTGTTTGTAGACCTTCATTCTAGGTACAAATCTCGTATTTACGATATCCTACAATTTGTGAAATGGATTATTTTACATCAGTAAGTAATAGGTAATTGATTTGTTTAAATATTTATTTTAACTAGTAACAATATTTTGATCGTTATAGTACGCATACAATAAATTGTTTTAAAATCATTACTTTTTAAATGAAAACGTCATTTTAGTTTTACAAAATTGTTGCAAAAAATTTTTGTAACTTCGTTATAAAAGTTTATGACTAACGCAAACATTTCACTTTCACAAAACTTCACATAAGTACATTTTAAAGCAATGTATTTTTTTCCAATATCGAAATCCACACTTTTTATTTCTTTTTTGATATTTTATGTTGTTATTATCTAATTGTAAGTAGGTATGTATTGCTCTAAAATGACAGTTGCTCCTTCTGGACCATACAATAACCTTTGTACTTATTTATTATAAAAAATGTATTGCAATAAAACGGTATAACGTATGTAAGTAGGTCTATAATATTCAGTTCCTATGTTGAAGTTTTTAAAGTTATCCATTACGCAACCGAATTCTAAAATTTACTAGGCGTGTGTGTTGAATAACTACCTGAATACAGAACACTATAGAAATATACGATCTCCACCGAAATATTTGAATGTAAAATTTTACCTACTTTTTTAAGACAGTGATAAATAACTTACGAAAACTTAAAAAAAATATTTTTAAGTTTGATTATACTGGAAATATTCGTAGACATTTTTTGGTAGACGTATCTACCTATATTTAAATTGTCTACATTAAATTCGAAAATTTTTTGCGACTTGCGTTAATCCGACATTTATAGAACCGGGGGTTTGCAAAAGCTCCAAAGCAAATAATGTTATTTTCTAACACACCGACCTCATTTGAAAACAAGATGTTTAATTTCCATTTACTTAAACATTAGCTATTAATTATTTTACATTAAAATTATATTTCTTTTGGTTTATATTTTTTTAAGTACCTAATAAACAAAAAAAAAACCAGTAACGCAACACATGAAAAAATAATTTGTTAACTGGACACTCGCTCGTAAGCTCTAAAATGCGGTGTAATTTCTCTCGCAGTTACCGTGTAGAAAAATAAAAAAATAAAGTAATAAAAAATGAAGTAAAAAAAAAACTTCTAAAATAACACCTACAGGCACAGAGAATTTAAAACAATTTTTTTAACGTCGCCTCACTTCTTTGGTTATTACAGACACGATTAGGGTTTGTGGTTTGTGTTTTTGGCAATTTAGAATTTGCGAACATTCACATATATCCATGGTTATAGCGGGATTCGAACCCGCAGCCGTGAGTCAACTAGCAAGGCTCCCAGGCCACCGCGGGCTCCAAAAAAATTTACCTTAACGTAGGCAACATTGTATTTTTGAGAATTTATTGTCATTCGTTTATTTCGAAAGAAAACATCCTATACAAAAGTAGTTTTCTAAAAATCGTAGAGGTACCTACCTATTTAAAATAACAGATTTTGATTTTTAATCGAATATCTACTAAACTTACAACGTAAGAATTATTTTTAAAAATATTTTATTAAAATTAACATATTCTATCTGCAGCGTATGTCACGACGACTTTTGGTTAGAAAATATAGGAATATAGTAAGAGTTGCGATTTGAAATTTTTGAAGTAATGTTAACTGGTTACGCCCTTTTGATTTAAAATAATTTTTGGTTTTCGAAATGGGTATCAACTTGTTTATCTCAAATAGAACGCTCTAATTTTTATTATTGATTTTTATTTCTGAGTTAATTTTACGACTTTTTGTTCTAATAAATATTGCCTCTACAATTAGCCTTTTTGGAATTATTTCATTATATTCAGGCCAAATAAATAAAAACAAAAGAAATAATATTGTTTCTTTAATCTAAAACATGGAAATCAATAACTACTGTTATACAAGACTGCGTAACAGCGTTTATTAACAATAAATAATGATGGGATCTTAAAAGAAATTTTCAAACACATCATCATCTCTCTATCCAAACACTTGTCCATTCTTTCTAAAATGTTAAGTGTGCGGCACGCCGAATCATCATCATAAAGCTCTGGTATATGTGTTGGTGCTCGAACCACAGACACCACGAGCTTTGATTTTAACGTTTTAGATGATTAAGAAGCAATTTATTTATTTTTTTTCAATTTATTTATGCAACCTGCGGTAGCCTAATCGATTTTACCAAAATAATATTTTGAGAGAGTTAATACATTTTCCAAAATATAACTTTAAAGCGACAACATTTGGTTATAAAAAAGTAAATTCATACTGCCCTTAATATTGAATGTACAATTCGAATGTACAATTGCAATTTGCTGGTAAAAAAGTTGTAGTGATACCTACCCATGTATATATATATATATATATATATATATATATATATATATTTTTTTTTTTTTTTCAAGTACTGAGATGGGAGAAATTGTTTCAACAATATAATAAACAACTTTATAATAAAATACTTATTATCTTATGAAAGCTATTATATTTTTATAGCCAGTACTTATAATTTAGTAGCCAACTATAACGGCACACGCATCGTATTAGCACTTTGCTTGCCGTTGTATTTTACAAAACATGAGTACATACATAATATAAGACCACAAAATTAGAATTAAACTATTAATTTTTTAACAATAATTTATATTTATTAATATCGTGTGATAACTTAGATTAGATGCTTAATTTGTGACTTACAATTAAATGTCGTGATAGGTAAAAGATTACCTATAAAAGATAATTGGTATTTTTGTTTTTATTTTTTTCTTAAAAATAAACAACATAGATTCGATATAAAAGTGAAATGTTGCAATACGTAATAATAATTATCATTAATTATATGATACATAAAAATAATAGTACAAAAATTATCTTATAGAGTTACTTTTAGCATCTTTTGTTGAAACGTAGGCAAATGTTAAATCTGATTAAGTCTTTATATTTTGTTGACGTTCGTGTTTTATTAAAACACTGTTTAATAAATTATATTAAAGTACATACATACTTCCTGATCGACGATCCATTTCTTTGTTCTACGTCTCCTTATTTTTGGACTGTTTTAAAATCGATAACGTTTCTTCAAACTTCGTATATAGTTATGATAAAAGTTCATACTTGTTTCCTAACACCGTCGGGCGACAATTTCTCGGTCTAGAACTTTGACATATCAACCGCATTTCAAAATAACACCTCCGATATTAAGGAAACTGCAAACTCACTTCGCGAGCATTTTCGTAAATTGACTACTAAAAACCAACTTCTTGGGTAAAAGTAAATTGTAATAAATTACCTATGTAAGGAAGTGAACCAAAAAAAAAGTAACTACGTACCGATATTTTTACTTTATTAATCCCGTATCATGAATAACAATTATTAATTAGATCTTAAAAATACACGTGAATCTATTTCTATTCGTTCGACAAACGCGCAATAGCGACATTACTTTGTATCAAAGTAACATACATTATAGGTATACCTAACCATCCTGTAACATACACCTAATCAACCTAAGAAATTTCTCCAAAGTAAAAAAAATTAAACAAATAAAAAAAAAGGTGATTACACATTCAGTGCAGAGTTGTTTTGGTATTGATTTGTATTTAAGTTGACGGGGCACATAATCCCGTTGAAGGGAAGAATTCACGTCTACACGTGACCTGTTTTCCTTCAGAAGCGCAGTAATGCAGTTACAGTTTAAATAGTTTACCGTATAGGTGCCTTGCTGTTTTCCTTTGAGGTTCATTTCCTGGTAATAATTTGCAACTAAAAATATACGAAGTTCGCGTGAGCTTTAAAGATTAATTTCTCAGATGAAAGTTCTAAAGCGCGTTTCGAACGTTTTATGTCAATTTTTAAAATTCTCCACCGTCAAAACTACGAAGCACGTTGTATTACTCTGCACGATTAATAATTCTCTTTAATGTAGAATGCGATAAATTATATTTTAATCCGATTATTATTGGTCGTTTAATATGAGAACGTGTGCGATTTCATCGTTTTAATCTAAAATACCTACTTTGACGAGACGTTACTTGTTAATGCATTTTTGATGCGCTTTAACAGTTTTAAAAATAATTCCGATTAAAATATATTTATATACATAGTGTGACGCTGTCGAAATTTTTAATTAGATAATATATAGATATTGGAATTGCGTCAAGCATTAAATTGATTTTTAACCGATGAAATATAATATTAAGGATTCTAACCGCTTGTTTGATTATCCCTGAAGATTTTGATTAATTTGCGACATGATTTATTTACTAGAGGCATGATGCGATGTTCTACCCACGATCTAGTTATTAAAGTTAAATTTACCTGAGATTACGAGTTAGTTAACTATAAGAATATTTTGATTTTATATACTTAAGGGATCTACTGAACGACAACAGAAAATTAATATTAAACCTGCCATTAATATCTAAACATTTTGGTGATAACATTAATTTATAAAAATATTATGTGTACTTATTTATTTTGTTGATTGTTAGAGATTAATAGTTTAGTTTACTACTTACCTACATCGATATGCCTGGTATTTTCTTTTTTAATTTTAAAAATAAAACGCGTTTTACACAATTTTAATATCGGATGCCGATTTTAAACTTGTACGTTATTCATGATAAGTTTCAATGCACGTTACCATTAAAAAGTTATTAAATTTATAATACCTATTCAGTTTAAAGTTTTGAACGTGACATATTCTACCTACACGCATATCGCATGGCCAAAGAAATACTACAATTTACTTAGTACTGTAAAATACGAGGTTTTATTGGTAACGTGTATTGGAACCTATCTAGAATAACGTATAAATAATTTGAAAAATTTTGGAATACTCCTTTAAAATCTAGAATGTTGCGTTGTCGCATGTTTTATAGTTTACAACCATATAAATCGCGTCATCCATACGACATCCTTTGTTTATTTATAAGTAATAAGTAAGTAGAACCGGTAGATATAAAATTAAATTTATTAATAAAAAAGTAAACGCTTGAAAATGTAATGGTGAATTGCATGAAAATTGCAAAACGCGTTGCGAAGTTAAAAATAATATAAAAAGTACGCAAAAAAATAATTATATTAAATTTCACGTATTTATTGATTAAATTATTATATTTATTATGAATATTTTTAAGGAATGTCTCGATTTTATTTAATAGCGTACGATACCCATAACGGAAACGTTCGAAAACATGACTTCAAAGCAGAACGATAGATAATATAATAAAATATTAATTTAGTACTTCAAAGGCGTTGTTTTAATAAATATGTTTCTAATTTTAATTAGTTGAAAGATTTTAAACAGTTGAGTTGGTGGTAATATATTATAAAATAATTGACGTATCGTCTTCATGTTCGCCAATTTTCGCATAAAGTTTATTTAAAAATAACTATATTTTTTTCATTTAATTTTTACTTGAATAATTCATTGCAGTCGAATTATAAAATACTCCTAATTTAGAAATAAATGAATTTGTAAATGGTTGTACCTATGTACCTACTTATACCACCTATTTTATTTTTAATCGTTATTTTTAATAGTAATTTTATATTTACCAAAGACGACTTTTAGTAGCATAATTCATGAACTTATGTAACTTTGTCTTTTATAGAGCTATGTATCACACGTCCTATATAGATACTCCGAAATTCTATTACTTTGCCATGTTTGTTTCTGATTATTTACACAAAACATTACAAAGCTAACTTGATAAATCTTAAAACAAATTATTCTCCAGAACGCGGAAAATGTAAGAACGTAGCGGAGCCGTAAGGTAGTTGTAAGAATATGAGAACAGAAGAGGCACGTGCTCTACCTACACGTATAAATATTTAAACATGTATTACGTATAAGAATCGTACTCGTTATTTTCGATATTTTTATGGTTATTTCGAAATTCGTACGTTTAGAGATTATTCGTTTTAGCGATATGTTTCCAGGTAACAAGTTTTATTTTTAATGACGTAGTTTTAGTAAATTTATAATTCGCTTTACGATCTAGGAAATTATAGCTCAGCCATATATACTATTATATTACTATTATTATAAATTTTAGTATTATACTAGACGATTGCGCTATTGAAATAATACACACCCACCAAAAATTAAAACAAATATTCGCAGTGGTTCGAAACTTAGGGCTTATGAAAGAAATCGGCAAAATCGATAATCTCACAAAATATAAATCGTCAAATTATAGGAAAATATTATCTACGTACATTCAGATTATTTTTTTCTTATTTAATAAGTAATATAAGCCACTGCGGTAATAAAGACGGCGCGGTATGGTCAACTTTTGGTGTCTTAAAAAGAAATTCATTAAAATGATGTTTTATGCCTATAATGCGGCTTTAAGGGAAATGTGTAATTAAATATGTATAGTATTAAAAGAGTAAGACCTTAATTCCTTCTAATAAAACGTGGCTCGCGTTTATCCAGATATACCTTAATATACAAGGGTTGAAGAGTCGTAGTACAACATAATGGTGTGGGGTAATGGAGTTACGATTCTGGACAGGGAAGATGCGATCCCAGAGCTTATTCTCACACAAAACAAATCCTCTGTGTACGGATTTCAAATTTAGTAGTAAATATAATTACCTTCGGTTATAACTAGATTGCGGATAGGACAAGATATATACAGTGCGTTTGTTTGACCAATTAAAATTACTGACATGTCCATAACTATTTTATTACTTATTTGTTTCTCAAAATTTAATTATTTTTTCGATTTACCTATTTACTTCAAATCAAATATTAAATTATCAAAGTAAAATTGACTTTGTAGGGTAATATTTTGTACAACCACTTCGCATACACGACATTTTTAAATAAAAAAAATCAAAAAGTAATAACTTAGGTACGTCAATAAAATGTAGCGCATAAAATAGAAATTCTGTAGAACGCCTTATTTACAGACATCGCCGATTGAATATCTTATAACCGTAAAATATAAATTTCGATAAAAAAAAACTTATAGGTATTTTGAAAATAAAATATTTATAACGATTTAAATTTTAAATGCACGTTATCTACAATTAAAAAAATTGTTTGCATAATAAGCACATATCTAATCGTTTTAAAATGACGTTTTAGTAAATGCGTTGATTGAAGAGTTATTTATTTTTATACAACAAAATCATAAACGGACTGCACTGATAATGAGACAATATTAAAAATTTATAAACAGCGAAACTACTGTAGATCTATAAAAATTACCGAAATAGAGACAAATACAAACAAAATACATATGTATAGATGTAAGAACATTATTTATATAAATAATATTATAGATACAGCTAAAGTTTCTTCTCAAGTTTAACAGATAAAAATAAAATATAACACATTCGTTCTTTTAATCCCTTTAAATCTCTTTAAACCGTGAGATTCAAACGAACGATTAAATAAATTACGAAAATCTCATCCCTGTCATCATAATTCTGATATTTCGCGGCATCTATTTTTCGATAATTACTTAATTGTATCCGAGTTGTTTGCTAAAACTAATTATTAAAAATAAATCGGTTTTGATAACTTTCAAATAACACATACGTATTTTTTCCGTTACGGATTATTGAAAATCACAACAAACGCATATTGGAAATACAAATTCTTAAAGATGAAAATATTTCGGCATTATAAGAAATTGAATAGCTGATTTCATTTCTTGGTGGTTTCTTGATGCTTCCCATATACCTACCTATAAATACCTGCGAGCGTTCTCCAATTTGTGAAGGATGTTCGTTTTTCGTTTCATAAAATTGTATTTTTTTTTAATTTCTGATTAAAATCGAATAGTATATTCTACCAAAAGATTAACTACTTACGTTTTTTCTAAAGATACATAATTATTAACGATTTTATTATTTAATAAGTAGTACATACATATCTATGTATGTGTACATATATTATAGGTGTAAAGTAAAGCTTTTATTTAATTTTTATATAATATGTTGTGAATTTCTCTTATGGTAGATACTTAAGTCTGGTTTAATGACTATACAAGGTAGGATCTTCGAGTGTTCTAAACATGTTCAACTTCGCGCAGTGACGTCAATGACGCGTAGTAGCACGTGGCAATACGTGTAGAAAGATTACTTTCAGACAAGTTCAATAGTTCATATTTTAAATTGTCATTTTTAAAATGTTTCGAACAAATTCTTGAAGTGCTAACAGCCGGTAATACAAATGAACCCACTTTAACCTCAATTCAGGTTCATTGCGAGGAAAGCACCAAAAACCAGTTATTCGTCAGAGTTGCAATCAAACACAGTGCACCTTATGTTTATGATGAGACATAAAAACAATTTTAACGTCGAAACTACGTTTTATTGTACTTGTGAACAACGTATCCCTACCATCGGTATTCGGAGAATGTTTGACGGTGTCTGTTGGCGTCTGACGGTCTTATTTGCCCTCCAATGGCGTCAAACTATATGCGCAGAACCGCCCCCAGATCTTACCTCGTGTAGTTAAGTTATATTCATTTTATCCACATTTTTAATATTTAAAATTACCTAGTTATTTATAATTAAAACAATTTAATTAGGTATTTGCACACACATATCTATGGTGTTAAATTTTAATTGATTTGGATTAGTTTATCTCTGTTTACAGTATATTTCATTACCGGGCTTTTCGTACGTTAATTAATTTGTATCTGCCCGAAACTCGAAATTAAGTAACTATCTAACTTGATAATCTTCTCGTGATGTATTTTTTATAGTTGACCTTACTGTTAGAGCATTTTAGAAAATTGATACATAGATATGTACTACAGACGGTAATCAAACATTCGCTCGCAATATCGGTGTTGGGTACGTTTGATATAATGATGAAATGTTTGTTATTAGTGATTTAACTTTATATTGTACTTTATATTTTTTTATCGAGATTAGTCAACGTCTGAAAATCTTGCTACGCTTTCTACAATATCAATTATAGGTACTTTCGTATAATTTAAACAATAATAAAATTATAATATTTTCTTAAAGTAATTTAATTTATTCTTGTAACATGATTACCCGTATTATTATTATTATTCGTGTGTTGTTTCAAATTCTATTACAAAAATGTGATCGTATCTGAGTGAATTACATATTTTTCATATAACTACAAGACAAGCCATTTTGCCGAGTTGCATCACACACTGTTCGAAAGAGCATTTCATGGGGATGATTTTGGTATATACCGGATGCGTCAAGTTTTAAGGCTTATAAATAAATCTTGCAAGAATGAAAATTTGAAAATATGATCATCTGATATCATACTTTCAAAATTGACAATTAAAATTATTAATCAGATTTTCATTAAATAACAAAGGCACTGGCGTACTTTACCTAATAAAAGATTAAATTAAGATTGTAGTAATTTAGTGGAGACTATTTTATAAAATAAGTAGCTACATATAGATACCTAAATATTAAAATACGCCTAAATTGAAATTGTATGTAACTGCAAAAGCAAAAACAAGATTATTTTAAATTTTTTTAATCTTTTGAAGAATTTTTGCGAGTATTAATGATGAATTTTAAAGGATCTATTAATTTTTTTCACTTATAGGTTGTTCCCATCAATTTTAATTAACATATCAAAGACAGATGTAAAGGCTTTTGTCAACTAATAAAGTTCGTTCAAAGAATACAATTTCCATTTTTGCCCAGGGTGCCAATTTACCTCCCGCGGTCTTTATTAAATCGGTAGCTTTATTGAATATGTATGACTAAGTAACTTACAGCCTTATGATTCGATATCTTTGATATAATTTGTCGACTTTACTATAATTTCAATCAAAGGTGTGTAGTATTATTCAGATGTACCTATTTACAGTTCTATTATTAACTAAAACAACTAACGTCAAATACAAGATATTTTTATCTGTATTTAATGTTTACTGAAATACCTATTTGCAACTAAATATTTTAAGCTCGATAAAACATTTCATCCTTAAAACGACAACGACGCGCTAAAACTGTTATACACTTACAATTATTGGAAAAACGACACTTAATAAAAATTGCATTACACACTATAGGGACAAAATCTTACACGAAAACTCTTCCTAAATACGATTGGAAAATCCAATATGGATTTGTGAGAGACCATTACAGAACCTTCGCGACGAGAGAGACTGCTGTGTATAAATTAGACAGTCAAAAAATTAAAAAAATGAAAAATGTACTAACGCAAATGTTCTTGATGGCCTGCGTTGACAAAAAGCTTCTTACATACAATAATGTAGTAAAACTTTTTACTTTATTACGTAAGTGTAATTTAAATGTAAGTAAGATTTAACTTATTTTAGACTTTTTTAAAAATTAATTAAATGAATTAATGGATGATTGAAAACGTTAGTAATATAGGCAATTTTTAATTTTATTATACAGAGTGTCCCAAAAGTGGACGATAAAATAAAGTGAGAGGAGAGGGCGATGGGAGAGGTCATTTGCAACCAAAATAATCATATATGTGGTTAACCGATTGTTGATGGTTCAAAAGTCATTGCAAAATTTGTATTTTTCTGCGAAATCGCCTAGTGCAAGCGTTAAAAAACGATTTTAAACAAAATATTTGGTTAATATTTTATTGTAAATATGATCCTACAACTTGTAATGTTTGAATAAAAGCATTTGTATAAATTCTGTTATTTCCGATCAAACAATAAAACTGGTTTCGTGAACACGTTTCGTTGGATAAAAAAATTATTTGATTCTTAAGTGATTGTGGCATAAAAAATGTAAGTAATACAGAAATGTGACCAACTATCAAACAAATTTGCACCCGCTGTTATCTGTCCACTTTTGGAACACCTATTCATTTAACTTTTTATCACATTTGCAAGTTGCAAAATTAATTACAAGATAGATAAAATAGATTAATCTTATTATTAAGCTGTTTTTAACACATATCGATTGAAGATTTAATGTTATTTTCTGTTTAACATAAATATCTATTCCTAAATTATTCCTAAAAATATCCAATTATCTATCTATAAAATAATCTCTATCTCTTTTTCCGTGTCACCAACCGAATACATTCAGGAGCACTTAAGTTTTATTCTAGCCGCTTCTCTGCTACATACATTTTCCGTCAATTCTATTCCTCCGGCGTTTCCGATTGTTTTATGAAAGTCGCTGACTTTCGAATCTTGAAATTGTAAATTGGCAGGCATATTATTGAACAGTTTATTTCGCAATTTTTTCGTATGTGTGGTTGGTTTATTACTTTCGCAGTTGAAACTTATCGATTTTGTTCGAATTCTTGGACAACAAAGCAACGCGTATTTACGTTTAAATAATAATTTAATATATTTTGACTAATTGTCGAGAAATGTTTAAACAATTAGGACGCGTGTAAAATATCGATCGCAAAAATATTGTTTTTTTTTTAAACGAATATTTCCATCAAATACCGGACGTTTTTAAAATCTCCGGTATTTTCTATATAGGGTACTAAATACTAGGGTACTTCTACTAGGGTACCTAAATTAAAATTAAAATTGTACAGTACCATATTGTTAGAGAGAAAAGAAAAAATATATAAAAAATATAATTTATTTATATATGGGATATCTACTTATCTGTTCAGAATAATTAAAGTAGATTGAAAAATATTTAAGTTGTTTTTAGTTTTAATCCTCGTCTGTATTGTAGAAATGCATAATTTCCTTTATAAGTATTAACAGTCTTCAATCGATTAATACAATGCCTAGGTACCTATAAAATATTGCCAACATATTTTCTTGAAAGTACGAACTACACATTTCGTTTACCTACTTATGCCTAATTAAGTAGGTATATAGTATTATAAGTAGTTAGGAGAGCCGGTGACACTTTTTGGTACGTCATCGGGTAATGCATGAAGACGTATTTCTCATGAAGCATGTACGAAATGCCTACTTGCAACGCGAAAAATTCTGTACCGATGGGAATAGAAGGGTTAATTTAGATTAATTTTTCTTTGTGCATTTATGCGTCACATGGCAACGAGATGTAAGTTTTAATTTTCGGTATACATACGTATAACAAATAAAGGCCTTTAAAATGGTGTAATAGGTATTTTATATCACCTTAGGGGAGCCAGGGTGCACGACTCCTAACCTTTCAAACCCAATTTTCCAGAGGTTTTAAATTTTTAACTACATCGAAAATCTTGAAAACCTTTTTACTGAACCCTGAATCTACTTTTACACTAGAAACTTGGGTGTGCGGGAGCGAGCAAGGAAAACTTCAATTACCATCGTTAAAATCGGACTGCCCCGTCACATATTTAATTAAACTAAATTCTTTAGACTTTAAGCTTTCGTTTGATCTAAAACTCATCTCATTGAGCGATAGCAAAAAAAATGCCACTACTTATAATATTTCGATTAAAATCGGGTTGCCGCTACTTCGAACGCGACAGGGGTGGCGACCGAACGAGTTTTGGACACAGTCTGAACCCCTCTACAAAATGGGTAAAATCACATCTCGCTGTCATGTGACGTACAAATGCGCAAAAAAAATTAACCTAAATTAACCCTTTTATTCCCATCGGTACAGGATTAAAGGAGCAATTTTTCGCGTTTCGAGCAGGTATTTCACACGTGTTTCGTGAGAAATATGTCTTTATTCATTACTCGATGACGTAAACGACTAAAAAATGTCACCTGTGCTTATTGTTAGACTAATACAATGATTTATAACGAATATAAAAACTTTCGACAATTTTGTTTGAGGATGTCAAATTCAAAATAACATTATGTATTTTCACAACAATTACGGCTTTTGATAAATTAATTTTCCGCAAATTCGAATACAAACTTGACGCAGTGAATCGTTCATGTGAAACATAACATTATCGTTAGGAGTTTGATTTGTCTCATTAATAATTTGTTGAAGTCATTGTTCGCGATTATTATTTATTTCAACGCTATTTGCGATTTCGACTATCAGTGGTGGTGTTACCGTTTCCCTTGTCACGTGTTCTATAAATCATACAACTACTATTTTATGAGTTTTCGTAGGTATTAATTTTGATTTTGCAATTTTAAATACAACACAATCACAATTATTATATAATTAAGTACATCTACATTTTATGTAGATCTTATTATTCATTGTGGTCGTCTTACAAGGAAGGTTAGGTAGATGGAAAATTCAGAAAAATTTGAAACTTTGCAGGATTGTAGTACTAGTCAACCCTAATCAAGAGCTGTATTCCGTTCGTGCCCTTATTTGGTTTAAGAGGGTGAAATCCACCATTGAAAATTGGAACTTTTTTCGATTTTGCTTATTATCTCTCGAACAGCAAGAGCTATCGCCAATAAACTATATATTTTTGTAAATGGCTATTCAAGACCTACATTATGATACAAAAATTAGGGATGAAAATTCTAAGGGGTGCCATCCCTGCTCCCAACCCTCAATTATTTTCAGTATTTTCTTTGTACGCTGCAATTAATTGATAGATTTTTAAAAGAGTTATTCATTAAAGTGTATCACCTTACATTTATTTATTTGTATTTGTGCAATTGCACCCTTTCGTAATAATATCCGAAGCCGCGTATCTTTTAAACAATAAGAATTGTCACCAACAGATTATATATTTTTGTAAATAACTCTGTTTGTACTCTCCCAGACCTACACTATGATACAAAGATTAGGGATAAAACGCCTAAGGAGTTTCATCCCAACCCCCAACCCCCAACCACCAATTATGTTTAATATTTTTCTGTACGCTGTAATGCATTTTTATAACTTATCGGCATAATTATTCATTAAAATGTATCACCTTAAATTAGTTGATTTGTATTTGATCAAAACCACCCTTTGTTAATATCTAATAATCAAAGTAACATTTCACCGAAACTTATCTCTTGAACAATAAGAAATATCGCACACTCACGGTGTTGTAGTGTGAATATTAACCGCTGTTATAATAATAATATGGATAACTAAAATACAATTTAATATAAATACATAAATACAGCAAATAACTAACTGTTACATTCACCATCTCACTTCTCTTTGTTAGTCTAGGAAAAATTCATTATTCCTACTAATTATTCGCACACTTTAGGGCTTATTATAATAAGGATATTTTGTTGCATATTTTGTTTATTTATATATCTATATATTTCATACGTCAGTAGGTGGGTAATTATTCTCTAGTATTTTTATTTATATGTACATATTATCTATATATTAACAGTTCTAAACTAAATTACAGGAATACAAAATAGCATATCTACACTATATAGATTTTAGTACTATAATAATAATTAGTACACCTTTCCACTTACTTGTTGGTGAAATTACCCGAATTTTTGCTTGACCTTTCTGTAGTGATACTATGTAGTTCATGACAAACTAGTTACACAAATACACAAACTTGAAAAACACAAATTTCTTATTGTTCAAGAGATAAGTTTTGGTGAAATGTTACTTTGGAAATTATATATTAACAAAGGGTGGTTTTGATCAAATACAAATCAACTAATTTAAGGTGATACATTTTAATGAATAATTATGCCTATAAGTTAAAAAATGCATTGCAGCATACACAAAAATATTTAAAATAATTGGGATTTAGGGGTAGGAATGAGGCGTTAGGCGTTTTATCTCTAATTTTTGTATCATGATGTAGGTCTGGGAGAGTTATTTACAAAAATATATAATTTGTTGGTGACAATTCTTATTGTTTAAGAGATACGCGGCTTCGGATATTATTACCAAAGGGTGCAATTGCACAAATACAAATAAATAAATGTAAGGTGATACACTTTAATGAATAACTCTTTTAATAATCTATCGATTCATTGCAGCGTAGAAAAAAAATACTGAAAATAATTGAGGCTTGGGGGCAGGGATGGCACCCCTTAGAACTTTCATCCCTAATTTTTGTATCATAATGTAGGTCTTGAATAGCCATTTACAAAAATATATAATTTATTGGCTATAGCTCTTGCTGTTCCAGAGATAATAAGCAAAATCGAAAAAAGTTCCAATTTTCAATGGTGGATTTCACCCTCTTAAACCGAATAAGGGCACAAACGGAATACGGCTCTTGATTAGGGTTGACTAGTACTACAATCCTGCAAAGTTTCAAATTTTTCAGAATTTTCCACCTACCTAACCTTCCTTGTTAATCGACAAATATTCAAAGTATACAAATATAAAAAGTCATTTTAATAAGTTGTTTAATAATGTGAACATACTATATAATGAAAAATAAATATTCCTGTTAATTAAAAAAAAAGTTAGGTATCTGAATTATTGATGGACGGCAGGGTAAAATGATTCAAATCAGTAATAATACAGACATTTTAATATACGCAACTGTCACTGATATAGGTACGTTAATAATATGAAATAAAAGGAGGAAATGAAAGTATTGATAAATTCACGTTTATGTTTAATGTAATATATTTATTTTATTTGAACAGAAAGTAGAAGAATTAAAAGTGAGATATTTCGAAATTATAATTTGTAAATAAGGTAAAGTCTAATATGTAAAATCATTTAAAAATATTAAATAAAACTGTTTAATTCGATTCCATATACTTGCACGTATTTTTGCAGCAACTGAAATAGTATAGAACAATCAAAATTCTAATAATGACGCACGACTTTTTCGTTATTCACATACTTATTGTGTGGATGCTCTAACAA
Source organism: Rhagophthalmus giganteus (assembly GCA_036326145.1). Taxonomy (NCBI): domain Eukaryota; kingdom Metazoa; phylum Arthropoda; class Insecta; order Coleoptera; family Rhagophthalmidae; genus Rhagophthalmus; species Rhagophthalmus giganteus. The sequence goes on along the minus strand of JARFJA010000067.1, from coordinate 7,796,106 downwards.
AGTAGGTAAGCGAAATAAATAATTTCATCGGTAACGAAACATTATTTTTCCCAAAACTTTTGAATTAAATTTCTAATACAGGGTCGAGCGTAATTAATAATACATTCGTCAAATGGGCACATATTTAATTATCGATTACTTACTAGCCTACAAATTTTCTCATGTTCTATTCAAAAACGTCCACCATTTTTATAATTTATTCTTCTAATGACAGTGTGATTAAAAAATATATATTTGATACTAACTTACTTATCAACATTTTTGGGAATTCACTTGGAAACCATGTATTTACCTAAGCTATAGTTCATCAAATTCCTGTGTCATCTAAATACTTATATATATAATCAAAACTTTGTGGACACGATTCCGGTCGCAATTTGGACAGTGTATTGTTTTTGCGAAATAAAGGACGCATTTGTTAATAACAAGCCAAATCGACCGACTCGTTTCAAAATGGCGGCCGTTCAAAAATTTTAAACAGGCTTATCTCCGTTATTAATCATCTTATCATTAATGTAAAACATGTTTTAAAATCACCATACAATTTCCTATCAAAGATTTATCTTTATAATTTTCGATAAAATGCTCCGTTTTCGAGATAATCGAGAAATTAAAAAATATATATCTTTTTTTACTCTTGAGAATGTTTCTCTATTAAATGTAATTTTCCAAAAGATGCATTTCTTTTCAGAAAATTGAAAAAAGGGAGTTTGAGACGTATTACGTGAAATTTCGATACCGAGGCTTACCCGTGATCGGATCTTATTTCTTCTAATTGAAAAGATGAAGAAAATTCAGAATCTGGCGCTGTTTTTCTTCGGTTCTGAAGTATTAATTTGTTTGTTAAGTGTTTTTTTTTGTTTTAATTATCTAAATAAACAATAATAACAATAATAATAGTAATATAAACAGTTATAATAGTTTAGCTGTTGTATATGTATTTCTACAATATAGATTAAATCTTATAGAGATATGTACAATACACAGTTTATAAACATATTGTAATTTTTGTTCATTTTCCTTTAACATTCTTTCGTAACCCGATGTATTTCCACTTCAAGAACCCAACTCGCTTTATTATGTTCACATAGAATAACCTTACGACGCTCGCTAACGTTTAAGGATTTGCTATACAAATTGACAGGTTTTTTTTTATTTCCTTAAAATAGGTAGGTAACTTTATATTTATTCGAAGTAACAATATTACAATCTGCAATCAATATTACAATTACAATACAATATCAATCAATTACAATATTGCAATCTTCTCCGGACGGAGAAGAATCTCATGGCTCAAAAATCTAAGGACGTGGTTTTCTGCATCAACAACAGGACTATTCCGAGCGGCTGCCAATAAAGTAAAAATAGCCAGTATGATCGCCAACATCCAGTAATGGATAGGCACGTGAAGAAGAAGAACAATATTACAATACAATACAATACAATATTACCTAATGTTTTTTAGAGAAAGTATGTGACATACTCACTTAATTAATTTGATCTTTTGGATGAATAATACTTTAATACATTTCTACAATTAGTTTCTGATAGAACTAACCTAGACAAATAATCGGCCTGATTTATTTAAATTTTGTTGACATTAATTTAGCAAAGAACGTTATTGGTTATTATTTTTTGCTATACAGAATGATTCAGAATTTATATTACAAAAAGTTCTACGTTATACAAAGTAACTAAATATTTGCTCGCGAAACCATGTCAAAAATGGACGGTTTATGCCCTACAGTCATGAAAAGTTGTCGCGAGTATTGATTGGTGTCTTGTGTCAGTTTGAAATACATTGTAATATGAATTCCAAATCACCCTCTATAACAAACAACTACCAACAAATAAGCAATAATTTTTTTTGTTAATAGTCGAGGCATTTCAGGAAATTTGACTAGTCTTGCCGACTAACATGTCAAATGTCCCCATAAATCCAAGCTGTGCTTCGGCCGCCATCGTGAAGAAAAAACACCAAAAATGAGCTTTTCGCCAGAATCTCCTTTGCGGATTATTTTACGACAAAAGTACTTATATAATAAAATAAACTAATGTAAGAAAAATTTCCTACAGTTTATGTTCTTATCATTTTTTTTTTATAAAGTCAATAGTAACGGCATAATTTCACAAAATTTACTCTACCACCACGTATAATTAGGTAATTAATTAGCATAGAGAAATTACAGTTTAGCTTCCGCTTCTTACATGAAAATTTGCACGTGGTTAAACCCATCTAGGATGTACATTTTCAAGTAAAGAGCATAGAAAGCGCATTTTCTTCTGTGGTTAGGAATTATGAAGTTAGAAAATTGGCCGCCGTCACTTAACACTTTTACCGAGGCTGTAAAACCGTTAGTTCGATTTTCGACCTTTAAAGTGTGTTTCAGACGGTTATAAAAAAATTTTAAAATGTCGAGAAATTTTTAGTGAATCGAGTCGATTAAATAGGTTTATTACTAAATAATTCAATAGATTTACTGTAAAATCAAAATTTACTGTAACTCGTTATACCTACACATTATTATTTATTTTCCCATTTTCAATAATAAATCATCAATTAAATTACTACTAAGTACATTCTATATTGTACATTCTATTATAAATAATATACCTAGGTACAAATTTAAAAAAAAATTGTTTTTTAGTTTAACAAAAAATAAAATCGACTATTACGAAGTGATAATAGGTTTTTAATTATTTACATTTGTCAAGGCATAAAAAATGTTTTGCGACTTATTTAACGCTTACATAAAATCCACATTTTTATAATATCCTGGAGCATAACCTTTAATTTATTATCGTTACTAAATAAGGTAATATACAAAAATTCCAATTTTTAAGTTGAATTATCTGTTTAAGTTATATTTACGAGTGGAATTTTAGTGCTATTGAAGGAATTAAACTTGTGCAAGTTGCCCGTGAACACGAACGTCTTGGTAAAGTTAACACGCACGCAATTTTCACAATACTTACCTACATCCACTCTACATTGGACTAATTATGAAAAACAAAATCACGACGGTTTAAAAGTTTGTCCTCTAATTCGAACAGAATGCACGCAAATCCACTCACTATTATCAAATTTTAAAAATTACTTCAAAACTCGAACCAAATTTATTTCGGCCTTCGTGTTTGCGCTAGAGACATTTTGAAAAGCTTATTATGAGCGAATATACATATCACCTGCCAATATTTGTTCAGCTTTTGACTGCAGGATATTTGATCAAAAGCAGCGATACTCTTATGGGCTTACATCCTTGACAACATTATACGTAATGTGAATGCTTTTTGTATAAAGGAATAATAACCTAATGGCTTTTACTAGGTAAAATAAATAAATTCGTAGAAACGTAAATTTAATTGTAAAACGCCGACATTTCCATTTAAGCAATGAACATTTAAGGACAATTATACAAATAGGTATACTTACCTATTTTAGTATCGTTTGAAATTTATTCACGGCGAAACGATTAAACACCTAGTGGGTATAAAATATTATTAAGATGATTCTATTGCACCGACATTATTGAAGCTTCTTTTTGAAACCTTACGGATACCTAATAATCCGATAAGCTTTGAAATAATAAAATTTATTAGAAAAAGTTTTATAAAAAGACTTTCGTTCTTTGCGTGATATTAGAAGCATATAATTCTTGTATTATTAATAGTACACTGTTCTAAATATTTTTTTTTATCAAAATTAATTTTATTACGTGACCGTAACAAATGAAATTCCATAATACACTGCAAATGAAATTAAACGCAAATAAATATAGATTTCGAATCTATTTAAGTACCCACCTAAACAGAAATTGAACGCAAATAAAAGTCAGAAAAAAATAGTATGTAGTACTAACACTAATAACAAAATTAGATTTTGGTTATTAAAAGGAGTTTACCTTTCTAATAATAGTTAATACGTTGCAAGGCTTCCCCCAACTTAAATTTCATGCGGCTACGAAACCAAATAAAATGTATTATTTAATTTTTTTAAGCAATGCTTTCCTCTACTTTTAATTACCCTATGAGATACGCTCGAGTATTATATTTTGAAATTAAAATATGCAATTTATACGAAGACCAAAATGTCAATGTACACCATCACAATCATTATCCCTTTTTAATTTATTTTAATTAATTTTCTAAACGTACTTATAATCTAAATGACATCGAACGATGAGCAATAATGTCGTTTCTAATTTTAATTATTAACAGTGAATCGGTTATCGAGAATATTCATCCATTAAAATTCGACGAAAACAATTGATTTGCTTGGATTTTATTTTGTATATTATTTTGAAAAACGAAATTGTTTTTTTAACAACGAAATGTAAGGGCATCAGAAGTACTTCGTCGATATTTAATGAAGCGTCCGAAAGTCAACATAAGTTAAAGTTGCCAATTGATTAAATTTATTTAGATAAAGCTCGTTATTTCATGTCTTACCTACTAGAAAAACTTTCATAGTAAGTAAGTGGATGATGTATTTACTTATAATTAAACTAGTAATTAGGCAATTTCTGTTATACGTTTTGACAATTTTCTCGCTTTTACTTCTTTTAGTTTTATCTCGTAACTAAAATAAATTTCATGTTTTGGCTTATTTTTCTACATATTTCCGGTTTTATTGTAAAATAATTTTAATAGTCTAATGTGTGTATTGTAAATATTCTATAACGAAATTGACAGTAGTAAGTTAATAAATTAGTACTTGCCTATTTTAACAATTCATTTTTAAATGGCACAAACAGAATAAAATTGATCTTATAAATTAAACGAAAAAGGTGTTAGTATTTAAATAATTTTAAAATTGTGTTTCTTAATATAAATTCATATCCAATTACATTTTCAGTAAAATTACCATAAAATGATATTTTTCTTTAAAATATTCGGAATCTAAGACGACACACTCCAGAACAAAAACACACTTTTACTCTCTACCTTTGACTCTAAATAGTAGCATTTTACCCCTGGAACTACAAAGAATAAAATTGTTTTTGTTATTTAATAATTTACATATTTGTGTTATAACAACTTTCCTTCAATTTTTCATCGCGTTATAGCGATTTCCAAATTTTCATTGTTTCCTTATACGGTCTTGTTTTTAATTAGGTACTAAACTGACGTTACGGTGACGCTGTATTACAACATTATTTTCGTATTTTAATAAATACAAGAAAATTAAATTACCGTTTTCGAAAACTCAATGGAAAGCTCAACAATAACGTAATAATCAGCCTGGTTATTTCTTAAACCTTTTTTAATTGTAATAAAATTGTTATTTAATTTATGTAAATATACAGTTGGCGAGTCGTTCAAAAATACTCGTGTACACGAATATCATTATAAAGAAAATTAATCGCCTAAAAGAATAGCCTGTTGAACGTTGGTAGTTTTACCCTTTAACGGAGACATGATCGCGCATTATGCTGGGGAATTTAAGACTTCTAAAATTATGCGCAAAACGGATATTATTTAATCGACCCTTATTTATGTTCCTAACTATCTGCATATTTTAATTTTGCCTTATAGTTGATTTCGTGTATTGAAAATATCGCTTTTTACATTTATCTGAATCACGACTTACAACTGCAATGAAATTGTGGCCCTAAAAATAAGACACATAGAGATGAATAGACACATTGTAGATGCAATCTAGAGGAATGTTCTGAAGAAAATCGTTCTTCGATAGTTTAAAACGCCGCCGTCCTCCTGTAGTACGTAATCGATTTGTATCGGCCGCCTTGGACTAAAAGGATTGCCGACCGGTGTTCTCTGGGGAGAATAAGATAGATAAGATTCTGTTGGTTTGTTCTGCGCTAATGAAAAATCCGAAAGAACAAAATTTTGCAAATTTTGCATCATCTTCGATTAGTTTCTCTTATTTTTTCTAACTTATATGGGTATTTGTAATTACTTAGGTGCCTACATATTATTAAATTTTTTCCTAGATTGTTTTTATTGGAACTATTCTACCAAGAAATCGACAAAAATTGAGGTTTTAAAGAAAACATCGGTAGTGTGTGAATTCGCGCAAATCGGCAAATCCCAATCGAAAGTGCGAAGTTGATAGGAAATATTATTTACGTCTGTTGCGTCCGATTGTTCTATTTGGACTTACATAAAAAATTGAGTATCTTGTATAACAAAATATTTGTTGTTAACCTATCGACTTGTATCACAAAAAAACCAGCTTAAACACACATGTAATACACATGTGTTCGTTTAGCCAAAACAAACATTATACAGTATACAAACAATTTCGACCAAATGTATTTGTCTAATTTTTTTTGTAGACAAACATTAAAACTTTAATAACTTTCCAATTTAATTAAATTTACAATTGTCGATTTGTCTCCATTCGGCTGTGTTCGTTTGTCCACTATTAAACGAATTCAGTTTTATTTCTAAAAAAAATATAATGCAACAAAACATCAATTTTTGCTTATTTACTGTTACTTAAGATAACTGCGATCGATATTTATTGTTACACTTAAATAACAATATACTGCAACATATACCAAACTATACAGGAAATATTTAGTTATCATCTTGATATTTTAATATCTCAATTTTTTTAAGAGATGTTCGTTTGCTCCCATATCCGCTTACCCCATTTCGAATTGTTTAGAATAACAAGTTTGTCTAATTATTTACTATTAACACTATAAATGCAATGCAACACAACAATCATCAAATAAGAAACGGTTTCCATTCTACGATTGATGGTAACAGATCAAAAGAAATTAAATAGATAATAATAGAATACAGCTTCTACATATCTTAACCATTCCACTTGAAATAAATTGAATTTTTATTAGATCAAAATTTCATTTTTTTATTTTATCCCGTTCCTTCAATTTATTTATATTACGAAATCCTTTCATATTTTATAAAAAAATTCTCACCATACACAATATTAAAAATAATACATAAGTACATCTTAAAATGCCGTATTTTCTATTCTAATTTAATATAATCGATTAAACAATACGGAATAAAAAACCTAAATTCATAGTTAAATGTTTGTGTTAAAGTAGACAATAAATTATTGTTCAGGCTTACATAAACTTTAAACGCCTTTACCCCATTTAATCTTCAAAAGGATTATATTTCCAATTAAGATGCTGAAATTGAGATGGCTTGGATGCTCTGAATTCATTCCGTCATTCTATAAATTCATATTCTTAAAGTTTATTGATAAATCGAACATCCTGTATATTTAGGTATATGTATTTAGTTAAATACAAGTAAACGTACATATTAATACGGCTGTTGGACCATCTCATATGAAGATAAAAGCTGTAAATTAGGCGGCTGAAAGCTAAAAATTTACGCACCCTTTAACACCCTGTATAAGCTAATAATTTGGTTTTATAATGAATTAACAGCATAGTAGCACTAATTTGTTTATATGCCGAAAATAAATTATTTATTTATTTATTTATTATCGCCGAAAGTGCCTATATTGAATAGGTACTTAACGATAGGCACTCATAATTAAACAGTACTTAAGAGTTTAACAACTTCATTATTTATACGAAATTTAATTCTTTTTCTTTCGCAAGAATAATCTGAAGCATGAATTTTTAATAAATTAAAATTTTAACGCGAACCTAAAGATATTTAAAATTAATTAAATTCTAATATATATATATATATTTTTTTCATTTTCTGTAACGAAATTTAGACGTTCCAATTTAACAAATACCGAACCGTATTCGATTTTCTGAAAACTCTAACAGGACTGAAGACGGTAAAGATAAATATAATTTAATTTAAAGGTTATTTTATTTGAAATCGCAAATCTTTATTATTTATTTATTTATTTGAAGATATGAAAACGTTAATATTTATGTGTAATAGTAATTTGCATAATAATTTTTAATTATTGAATTGTTGGTTCAACTTTTACATGTACTTTATACTTTATATAGGTAGAGCTTATGTCTCTCTAAACGGCGTAAAAACGTCCAGGACTGCTGCTATAGAATTATTATCACAAAACGTAATAGTCGGCACAACGTGATTTTACACGGATTGTGGTTTTCGTAAATATCTTAAGGTAGCCCAATTGTTCTAATGCGCAACCAGGGCTTTCGCTGTATTTTACAGCTACTTATTTGCTCCGTTAATTGAAAAGTTTATTTAACGATTATAGATTTATTAATTATCTATATTATAGATGGTATAGATTTAGATGGTAATACTAATTCATTATAAATGTAAATTCAAAAAATAATCTAGTTGCTGTAGCTTAACGTAAGCTTCGATAAAGCAACCAAACATTCATAAAATGGAAAACATGTTAATCTCATAAAATAAAAGTTTAAAAAGTTAACTTGATTAAAATTTTAATTTTGCTTTTCTTTATTAATTTACATCGTCGCTTTTTAAAAACATATTTAATAAAGTTTGAAGGCAATTTAATTTCATTAGTTAAAACGTGAGACGATTTAGAAATAACACCACACATCTATCTATATACCTAACATCATGCATTATCTAATACAATAAAAACCTTAATACAATTTATAAATCGTTTACCTACTCAATTATAAAACCATAAAAGATAAAATCTTTAAATTGTATAAATTTAAAGAATTACATTTAAAAAATCAACTAACAAGTAGGCCGACTACCATAAATAAAGAACAAGCGGGAGCAAAAGGTTGACAAGTGTAAGTGATGGGTCACAACTTCTGGATAAAAATGAATATCCATTGATTTTCTTCTTCGCGCAATTTGTCTTGATTTTTTAGGTATAATATTTCTTGAAAAAAACATTATTTAAGGCGATTCTTTCCCTGTCTGCTTTAATTTATCACCTGCATTACGGATTATGTGAATAATTGAAATGAGGTTGATTAATATTTAACATAAAAGTAGAAACATTAAAAAAATTTAAATTTAACATTTATTACCTATATTATTATCAATTTTGTGATGAAAGAAATTATTTTTATTCGCGGTTGTATTACTACCTGAAAATAGCTAAACTATCTAGATGCCAATAAAAAATATTCGTAAAAGAGCACGAGCACAAGCAGCGGTCTAACTTAAAAAAATTATAATAATAATAAAGAAGACATCGAGTTACATAAGATCAGCTAGAAACCGAAAGTTCGGTCGCCACTTTTTCACCCGGAAAACAATTAAAAACCGATACATCTTAACCACAAACACTTACTGAAATGGATGGAATTTGTAAATATTTACAGCGATACCTCGTAGTTATGAGAAATAATATTTAAATTTCATTATTGTTTTATTTTATCTATTTTAGACTTTTTAATAACTTACGTTAAAAAAAAATTAAACAAAATAATTTTAAATTCAAGACGAAAATAATGCTCCCGTTGATGGGCGTCTTCTTTCTGCTTCGTAGCTGATGGAGTTGAGGATGTTGATTCGCGTTCTCTTTATTCTGCAGAGAAGAATCTATCTAACGTTTGACGCTGACGATTTTTTTGACGTTTTTAAAATAACCCGTCACGTTGTCATCGAATAACTTTTTACTCCCGATTACTACTGTTTTACCGGGGTGCCATTTCTCCACTTCTTTTTGTTGTTGATCGTGAAAACGTTAAAGTCCTTCTGTGCCGAGGTCGGTTTTGTGATCATCTATTAATTCTTCTAGATTCTTATTACTTACTTCTAATCCCATCGACACACAATTTCATTCACAGATTACTACTTCACTGGCTGAAATACAATATGGCCAGAGTTTTTTCCGAGTTTTCTTTCCACGCCTTAATCACTATCTTTAAACAACGAAGAATGTTCGAACTTAGAAACGTCCCGTTCGAAATCCCAATTAAATTTCTCGCGTTCTCGAACGTTTGAATTCTCGAACGTTCGAAGTACGAGACACGCTGTAAATGCATATAAGCAAATGGATAATCCTTGAATGTTCGTTAAAAATTAATTACCCGCTAGACAAAAAGTTTCGAAAGTCGGGATATTTCTTAATCGGATTAAGGACATTTCTTTTTGACCATAGAATCGAAATTTAAAATTAATTTTCGGATTACTAAGTTGCTCCAAAATGAGACAAATCTTAAAATTCTGTTTTAGTTAAAAATAATTGGGCTTTGGCTCAAGTAAAAAAATAACTTAAAAAGGTCCAAAAGTAAGCTCGGGCGAATTAAACTGACTCTCAGATCGCCAATGCTTTAGTTAAATAAAAAATAAACCGTTTCCCGATTAAGTGGACCACGCGACGTCCGCTTCGTCTCGGGATCAAGAATCGAATCCCCAGTCTTTACGCTTCTCGTCCAGGGTAACCTATGATCGTGATTTTTCTCCAAACAAAAACCATCAACGCAACGGAGGTCAACATCCGTCGCCCCAGACACCATTACTCAGTTCTTAAAGCGTACATTGGTTCATTAAGGTCGAGAACTATGCGATTTTTACAATTCTCGCGATCGAGTGAGGGTTGTTTACCATTCTAAGGTGGTCGTCGCGGATCACCCCTTCTTTAATCGTTTACAAACTCGAGTTTCAAAACTTTTCGTCTAATTGTAAGTAGTACTTATTGTTAGTTAATTTTTAAACAACTCTCAAAGATGAATATTTCTCTATTTACCTACTATTTATTTATGACTAAGAAATGTCGGTTTTTAATTTTTTTCCGGGGTGAAAGAATGGCGATCGGGATTTTTGTTGCGAACTAACCTTGTCTAACACGATGTCCTCTACAAGATAAAATAAGTTTCATTTTTTAATTTAAACTACTGCCCATGCTTTGCTTCAACTCGTCCTTTTTTTAATGGCTTTAGGACATGACCCTTAGCCAGATCCTAGTGTTTTTCGGGAGATATCGCGTTAGTAATTATAGTCACAAACGTGTTCATGGTTGCAATCGAGTGACTGGCTCTCTAGGTCACCACGGCCTCAATTCGTCCTTTTAATAAGTACTTACCTACATAGGTATTAAATAAATATATCTGTAACCTACCTATTTATCTATAGATGACTAACTAACAGAGTTTTCGTATGGAAAAAAATTTACATTTAACCGAACATGTCCTGTATGTAATTGTTATAAACTTATTCTATAATTTGCAAAAGATTTTTGTTTTCCCACGTTGCGTAAAATATGATTTAAAACGAAGGATTTGTGACAAACTTTCTAACAGAATATTTACATTTAATTTATTGAATTATAGAAAACTTAAGTTTTACAAGTATTTAATTTTCATATCTATATTTAGAATTAACTAACAATTATGAATCTACAAAATCCGCTTATTCTGTAACGTATTTGCATTGATAATTTCAAGTACAAATTATGAATAAAAATAGAAAAATATATAGTACGCACAGCTTTTCATAAACCACGACTTAAATCGTACTTTATTTTGAATAACATTTCCGAGCAAAAAAGGGTTCATAAATGACTATGAAGCTCTAATTATACAGTAATCTACAAATTGTAACTGTTAGTTAGCTAAGGAAAATAGCAGGTATTAACATTATAAATGAAGTATGTTCTTTGTGCATATAGAATATATTTACAATTAGTAGTTTAAGTATAAAAAATTTAATGACGACACTATTATAATGATGATTTACTATGATAATTTTTGGTATAGGTACGCAATAAACACATTGACGTGCTTTTAAAAATCAATTTTTTTACTGACAAATCTATACCTATATCAATACAATCAACTCATTTGAAGATTTACATATATTATTAGGTATTAGGTAAATACAAGGCGTTGACGAAAAGGTTTAAATATGTAGTACGATCAAAAACAACTAAAAAAAGTCTTAAGATACATATTATGAGTTCCCGAATCAAAAATTTTTGAAGTAACACTATTTTTTTTCTATACCTAACTTAAATAATTGACACATTTTTAATTTATTATTAGGTCTCCCTATTTAACTCTTTGAACTTTGTAATATTAAGGTTACCTACTTAGAAAATTTAGTGCTTACAACACCAGTAAATAATTGAATTGCAACATTTCTTTCATATTTAATACATATCTAGGTATAATTGATAATAAAAACCCAAAATAACTATTTACTTTTATTAATTTACAAGAATGTATTAAAATATGCCTTTCGTTAACTACAGGATAAGTTATCGAGCAGCAGACGAAAACAAAAATATGAAATAAGATGTTGTCGAACAGTTTGAATATCGCAGATAATCGTCTTAAATACTTATAAATTGATCTCGGAAATACTAAAATAAATATATCTACACGTACATACCCACAATAATAACTTGAAAGACTATTCTAAAACACATTGTAAATTTATAAAAATGGCCCACATCAGATATGTATGTAAGTAAGTACTTAGAGCAAAATTTCACCGAGAAAATTTAGAATTTATTAGATAATATTTTAAAGAAGATTAAAGTTCTCTTTTTAACGATCGCTTTTAATTGTCATTTCCACATTAATTTCCTATTAAATTTTCCATTTAAGTTCTGATAAAAAGCGCCGAAGCTGTTTAACACTGCAATAAAATTAATTTGATCGTTACCGAAAAATTCGTTCGAAACGTTATTAGTAATTTGCGCGTAGCAGAGGTGTCGATTTTGTCGATTAAAGTAGATCGAATTGTTATTTTAAGGAAACTTATTCGATGGTCGTCGTTCACGATATTGTAAGTATATAAAAATGAAAAATGAACTATAAAACTATTATTATAAAACTTATTGATCTGGTAGACTGGAGGTGAGACCTGCCAACAGGTGGTGTACATCAATAATACGCCCTCGTCCCACAACTACCAAGCTCTTTACGAACAAGCAAATAAAATAAACATCTTTTCCTTGCAAAACACATTTTGCGCGTTATCTATTCTGTTAAATTGAAAATTTAAAACGCTTTCAAAAATAATAGGGTTCGGTATTTCAGGGCGCCAAGAGATTGTACACTAAATCCATACGCAAACCGTTTTTCAATCCCATCTACTTTTAAATTCTAAAGGATTATTCGTCAACCTTCTGGGATAGACTTTTCCCTTATTTTATATTATCTAACAATTATTATTTTAGTAGCTAAGTAATTATTAGAATTTTTATGTGCTTCTTCACTTACAATAGGTACATTTTCTACGTAATAAATTATATTTGTCGAGTCCTTGTAAAATATTTCTATATATATATGTATATAAAATTGGAAAGTTTGTGTACGTCTATCAAATGCTCGAAACAGCATTTCTACACTTTTTTATTGGAACGCGATTGTAAACATCGTACCCTTTCAATTTCAAATATTTTTGGAAGTTACCTCGAAACATAATCGATAAGCTTTAGGTAGTATAGGTAGGTAAATTATCACAACTCACACAGCTAACCGAGAAAATTTATTGAGTATTTAATTCTTACGTATATACATACATACTTATATTTTAGGAGTATTAGGAATTCGATGAATTATTATCGAGAATAAAACAGTTTTAACCAAATAATACGGCAAATATTAACATCACGTTTCTGACATTCTTGGCATTCTCGCATACCCGGGATCAAATACGACATAAATCACATCGCACCTTAAATGCCACCCCATTCCCTTATATTTTCTTTGTAAAAGGGTCAAGCATTACAATTATCGAAGTGTAATAAAACAGATTAAAACATAGATATCTACCTACTAATTAATACAAATTATTTTCTACGTTTTCACTTAGATACTGTGTGTGTATATTCGTATATATTACCTAATTGAAGTAGGTAATTAGAAAAAAAACTATAATTGTAAGTAATTAATATAACAAAATAATCATTAACGATCATGAATTAGGATCGTTAAAATCGATTTCTATAGTATTGCACGTCATTATCGACTATACATATGTATTCAGTTATATTCGTAATCTTTACGGAATATATTATCTTTATTATTTTATTTATCTATATTTGTTCTTTGTTATCTGATAACTTACTGAAAATGTTAATTCTTTAACAAAAAATTTATTTAATTCAATGTTACGTAGGCATCAGCTTTGCAAGTTTCGGATAAAAACTACTAATATGTAATGCCAACAATTAATTTTTCTTTTTTTTTTAATTCATGCCACCCGATCTTATTTAGAGTCGCAGTGAAAAATTGTACCTACTACTAACGATAAGTTCAAAAATTCCAAAAAAAAGCGAATAACTAATTAACGGTAAAATTTATCTGAAAAGTAAAAACAATTTCGGAGGTTTGAAATCAAGCAGGGAAAATTATGTAGGATAGAAATTTTTGAGAAATCAAAAATAATTTTTTTTACTCTCTCTTTGTAATTCTACGCTGGGACATAATGCATATTATAAACAATTAAAGCGAACAAATTAAAGAAAATTCAAAAAATAGTTTTTCAGTGATTTATACATGGTATTTAATAAATTCATACAAAAAATTTTTCAATTACGAAGAAAACAGGCCGGAACGGTTTCGTTTTGAAAATTTTTCTGGATTTGAATAAATGCGGATTTCTGAAACGTTATTTATTTTCTTGTCTGCCACCCTTCACCATGTCACCTACAGTCATTAGCAATGTCAAATTATGTAAAATGTTTACTTGCATTTCATTGCAAAGAGAGAATATCGCGAGCTTTTTTAAAATCTTGTTTTAAGATTTTCCGCATTAAATATTGCATTTTCAAGCAATTTCGCTATATTAGAAGGTGAATTATCCAAAGGTGTAATTCAAAAAACTGTCAAAACTGCATTCGCCGAGTTTTGTAACTACACGCCTCATATGTCAGTTGCGGAAAAACGATTTTAAGTTTTTTCGAATTTTACAAAACTAAACATAAATTAATTAATAGATATTATTTAATAAACAGTGCCCTTTTAAAGATACGTAAATTTTAAATTCACTTTAGTTACGTTATGAAATTGGGCTAAATGTGATTGTCTTTTGTTAGATAAAAAAGAAAAGAAAAGTGTCGGAATTGTTTGTAACATCTTGAAAATGTACCTACTGATATTCACGTTAAAATAGAAATGTACATCTGAACAGTAAATAGCTAAGTAAACATATAATATAGGTAACTGAAAGCGTCGTTTCAATTATATGTCGCGAAAATAAACATTTATAATCCGAACAGATCGTTTCAAATATGACTAATTGTATTAACTTTTAGGTAGATATAAGTAACTTACATTTATGAATAATATATTTATTATTAGTAATTAGGGTGACAACAATTAACTATTCTTTATTAAATTGATAATAATTTTAACGGTTTTTTATAGCTTTTAGAAAAATTGAACAAAAGAAAGGTAACTCGGAGAACAAATATATGTGTATACCACCATAAAACTGCCTTTGAACTTTCGAAGCGCGTCAAACGTCTTGGTCTTATTCAGTTACGTTGTAGTTGTATGAAAAAAACCACTTCCATACAAAGCACGAGATTTAGAGAGAAAAATTGTATTGCAAGGCAGTGGATATATACGTATGTTACGACAATATGTGGCTATAATGCAATTTTCCTTTACGTATTGTGTGAAAATAAAATGGAAGATGCCTTTTATAAATAATGAAATATTTTAAAACACGATCGCACGATCGATTTAACAAGTACATTCACAGACAATTTTATTTAAAACGGTTGCGCACATAAAGTTATACGATCGGGTAGTACTCGAACGTATTTTGCATTTACAGCGAAATATTGTTTTTAAAATTTTCACGCTTTCGTATAAAACCGCGAAGTACGATAAAACTTCCGCGTTCAGCGATATTATCGAGCCCATACACCGCGCGTTTTTCCTAAAGTCCAGCTAAAGTTCCTAAAATCCGTTGAGTTCTGAATTAATTTTGTATTTTTTTAACTGCGGCTACATTTTTAAATGAATCAATTGTATTAAATAGAAGTCCCTATCCGCATTCTAAGTTATTCTAATTTAACAGTTTATTTTTTTAAATTAACGTTAAGCACCTATTTAAATTAATCTGTAAGTATATACGTATATAGTTATCAGCTCCACACTGTGAGACGTTTCCGTTGTGTAATATTTACATAATATATATATACATGTAGGTTACAGCTTGTAACTGAACCAAATTCAATGAGATTTTATTAGGCTGAAAACCCGAAGGTGGGCTTTTTTTGTAGAATAAGAAAATATAATCGCGATCTCCGTATCGATGGGACGTTAAAAGACCAAAATTACTCGAACTCAAGCAAAATGACAATAGAAAATAATACTAATCGCTACGGCAATTAATACGCTCGGTAGGTTCACTTCCCACTTCTCGGATCACGAGACTATTTCTATTCGTTATTGTTACTGTAACTTCAGTACAACCTTTAATCGCCATCTTTACCGTCATTATTTAAATATGGGCCTCGCTTAAGTGATTAAGTTTTCTTGGGTTAGATACGATTACACACTCGCTGTTAAATTGGGCCGATGCAAAAATGATAACAAATAATTGTTAAATTCCTTCCTCGATTTTAAAAACAACAATTAAACCAACGCGACCCGGTGAATTTTAAGTTTGCCTCTATCTTTTCCCTTCGTGAATTTTTAAAGCGTCGGATACTAAACCGCAGAGCTTATAGCATTTTATTTACTAATATACTTAGGGAGAATGTGGGGTAAAGTGCGAGACTTAGTAACAAGCAAAAGTGTTTTTTCATCTACTAGGTCGATTCACGTTATCAGGCATCGAACGTATCAAACGCGAAGCGTTTCGATTCCGAAAAATATTTTATCGTGAATTATTAATAATGACGTTTATGGTTGATATACGTAAGTTCGATGTCCGATAATATAAATCGTCCTTAATGAAAAAGAACTGAAACTTAATTAGGCATCCATTTCGCTGTATAGTGTAACAAATCCTTATTCTTTTATTTATCTTTTTCGTCGACTAATTACGTCGCGTATTATTTTTATGAAATAAAATAACACGAGAAATTATTCGACAATTTATACTATTGACTTTACTGAATTTTGTTGACCAAGACCGCCAAAGCTTTGCTGCTAAATGTTTCCGTAATTTTGAACATCGCGCATTTCACAAAGTAACAAAAGTTGTGATGTATAGGTATCTCGAACGTGATGTGTATTACGTCGAAGTCTTGGGCCTTCTCAATTCCAGATTAGTACAGAACATTCCAATCAAGATACTGAAACATGTTTGGGACCCAGATGGACGATAACGAACACACAGAATGAGCTGTAAAATGTTACTTCGTTCGGCGACACAGATATTTATCAAAGCTCTTTTTTTAAATAAACCTGAAAGTCGAACAAAATATGATGAACTTAAATTAATACGTTTATTATTTCACCAACAAATTAGTTGAGCTATTTTATTACCTGTTAGACTAAAACTGTATCTATGGGCTTATCACGAAATTAGAAATTAACAGTTTTATACCGTTCAATTCATCATCTGTTTATTCAAACCGATCGCGAGTTAGTAAGATTTATTGTAAAACGTAGAGAATTTTAAATAAGAATTTCTGGTATGCTGGATAGCATGTATTTTTTTACATTATTTTATATTACGCGGTTTGTAACGCTGACTCGATATCCGCGTGAATAATGTTTACATATTATGGACAAACGGCGCTTCCGAAATCTTGTACGAAACAAAGATGAATGTTCGAAACGCATATTTATCCATAAAATTTGTTCTCTCGTTCAGTTTTTCGCAGTTTTCAGGACCGTTACAATTCTAAAATTAAATTTTTTTCTTCGAGAAATTAAAATCTAATTAATAAATTATGATTAAACTTTTTGCATGTAAAAAAAAAGAATTGCTTAAATGTATCTTTTAGAACGATGGCCGCAATGAAGTACATTAGTTAAGATCAATAGACACGCAAGGCAGTAATTAAAGATAAGAAAGACTAGTGGCGGAAGAAACACAACATCCAGATTACCATAAAATCCTAATAATTTTGTATTACGGGTAACTACAGTTTTTAATTTCATACGTTAGCGTACGTTACGTAGAAATGTATTTTGTCAATTCGTGTTTGTGGTATCCAAAAAAAAAAAAACACAAGATGTAAAACTGCCATTAATAGAATACGCGGTTACATAAAATCGAACAACCCTGCCGAGAGTTGAGATAAAAATCAGGATCCGACTTTAAATATTTATTATGGTAATAGCCTTCGCATTGTGCACGTAATCCTAATCTAGGGGATTAATCGTATTTGATCAATTTTATCGGGCCACGTAGATTAGGTAAGTATTAAGAATAAAAAAAAAAACGTGCGTTCTCGGGCAGGTAGTTCTTTTCAATATTTTACTGGCAGTAATTTTACTGCCATAAATATGTTTTATGGTTTATTTATGCATAACCGTCAGGAAAATTTAAGAGTATATTTTTAATCAAAAATCATTTTGACACGGTTAATGAAATATACAGTACGCGTACATCTAAATCGGGGGTTCTCGTAATTTTTTTATATCCTAGAACATATTTTAAAACGCCGACAGGACGGTGGGCTCCTAACGTAACCTTAAATTGCATTTTTTTTACGGATATTCCTATAAGAAATAGATGTAGGGAAGGCAAAATAAGTATTTTTGAAACTAACAACAAATTTAAATAAAAACCTTTTTGTCGTGGTTGAACTGTGGCGGGCGCCGTGCCGCGCCGTAGTTTTCGCAGGTATAGGGTTCGGAACCCCATGATCTAAATTATCTAATAATAATTACAGTTTTATGTTGTTATTGCGGAACTCAATCCGTACAAAATTATAGAGGCAAAATTATTTGAAAATCATATTTATATACCTACCAGTTTGATTTTTTGGAAGATAATTATTTAATTTCAAATAACTTATTATACTTAAGTTTAGTTTTTATTATCTACTGGCAATAACGTAGTACTGATAAAGGCGTTTTCTATAGACATAAAAAGTTAAAAATAAAATTTCTCGCATAATTAAGGAAGTCACTGCCGTATTACATTTTCAATAAATGAAAACGAGCGGAAAAGGAACAGTTAAGGTAGGTACTTATTTATATAGTAACTATATATAGTACAGTTATCGCAACAAAAAAATAACCTAGTTTACTGAGTTGTTACTGCTATAAAATTACCTACGGTATAGTAGGTGAACATGCAAAATAATGCTTATAGTTTTTTCTTACGTATAAATATTAAAAATTTAATAAATTAAATAGATGAACAAAATAGAAATAACTTATAGAATTAATTACATATCGTTATTATCAACCAAAACCGATTTTGATAATCATAAATATCTATTTACAACACTAATATCCTTTCCATCAAATTATACCTTTAAAAAAAAACGTCTAACGCTGTAGAGTATAATTAATTTTTTTTATAACCACGGAATCATTTCGGCACCCACCTGTTGAAAAGGTTTGTCTAGTATTCCTCGATTTAGATAATTTATGTTGGTTTCATTTTACACACTGACCTCTATTATAATAATAATAAAAGATAACAACGTAACAATCGATAAAAGATTCGTCCAAAACGTTTCTGGAATCGTTCAAATTACGAAAAAAAAACTATTCCGACATAAATATTAAAAATTAATAAGATACACAAGAAGGCATTTTATTATTACAGTAATAATAATTCATAAGACAAACACCTAAAAATATCGATTATCAAATATAGGCACCTATATGTTTATAAACCGCAAAAATGTGAGCGTGTATGGAAATTGGACAAGTCAAAACCGACATCTACTCTATCCAACGATTATTTTTCTCGAACCATTTTTAAATTATCAAATATCGAAAGTACCCACTTATCGTAAATTTCTATATTAATTAATAAATATTTGTGTTGTATTGTACTTACTGAAAAATAATGCGATCTTCGAACCAATTAAAATAATTTAAACCCTTCTACTTATTAAAATCATTGTCAGAAGATTAAATTTTATTTAATTTTTAATTCAGCAAAGCAACTTTAATATTAGTTGAAATTAAATTTGGAACGTTTTAATTAAATTTAGATTTAAATTAATTTTAATCAAATTATGAAGTTTGTTCGTTTAAAAAAAAAATATGTCATTCGCATTCATTTAAATGCCATATTCCTACGTAAATATTTGATATAGTTTATATTGTGTAAAATCGATAGGTATTTCTATACGATTAAATTGTTCCTTTATTAAATTTCGTCTGAATTGTGAAAAATAAACAATCGTTGTCAAAACGAAACAAAAAATTTAACGTAAAATTTAATTTAGGTATCACTTAACGCGAATTAGTAATTTTAGCTTAGCTAAAGATAGGTAGTATATTTCATTGCCATTCAGGGAGTAATTATTCCTTTAATGTTTATTCACTCAATTGTAAGCCAACTGACTCGAACGAGCGCAAAATCACCTATCTCCTTCGTTCAAGTTCACCGAGCAAGTCACCGTTTTATAACAATAATATTGCCAACATTTGAGCATTATTTCTTAACATTATCAATCGAATATACGTTTGTTACATCTTTCAATTAATGATCGCTTAAAAAATAAAGACCGTCCATAACGCTTTCTACGACAGTTAACTAAAAGCTGTTGAATGTTCGAACAAGTTGGCTAATGGACCTCTTTATCTTTTAAAAGCCCGCATTTTTACCTGAATTAATAAAATTAGAGTCGTAAATCTTTTGAAATATCATTGCAATTACAACACAAATCCCATTTTTCACACATTACACTAAAAAACTACTACGTATCGTCTTGGACGCGGAAAAATCTGCTGCTGTGCAACATGTTCGCGAGTTCGCGGCCACCAGCCGACTAATCAGCGTCGGTTCAGTCTTCTACAACTGCGTCCTGACGCACTGTTACTTGTATCGATAAGATTGGTATTGTAAGATAAGTAAGTAGGTAGGTACACGTCTTTGCCACGTATCGATGCATCGTCAGCAATTAAATTTTAATTTAACGCATCGACAGCTCTTTTAAATATGTATTGCAAAGTCCTTTCGAGCTAAACAGTCTTTTTTTTCTTTTGGCTGTTCGAATCATTTTATATTTATTTATTGTTCTATCGTTTTGCAAATCACACAGCGAGTTTTCAAAATTCTAAAAGTTGCATAGTTGCGTCACCAACACGCACAACAATCTACCACTTTTTGTTTATTACTGTTACAGGCACATTCTTCACTATTTTACCAAAATTAGGTACCTATGTTGAATAAAATAAGGCGAGGGAAAGTTTTTCCCCCATTTATATGTACCTTACTTATAATGTACTTAGTTGTAGGTATTTCATTGCCATATAGATTTTTATTGCCCGTTACGCCGTTTATCGGTGATATAACTGTTAGGTACTGTTTATAACATTGCCATCATACTATGTATATGTATCTAATTATATAACTACATATAGTATTATACTGCATCTGCGATGATTTTATCGCTTATGTGAATTTAGAACTTTTTTAACATCGCCGAATTTAATGCGACTTTTCCAAGTATTGTCCGTAACTTCAGGGTGTGATTGCTTGCGATATTTTAAGAAAAAAAGTTCCTATAAACGAGTGACCGGAAGCGCTTGCTTTCCGAGATGCGGCGTGTTTAAAATTTTGCTTAGAAGAAATAAGAAATCGAAATACTCCCGGAATTTTTGAACGTGTGAGACAATCAATGATGAAACGATTGAAATCGTGTGTTTTATCGGAAGGTGTCCATTTTCGATATCTGATTAAGTACCGGAATAGACCTTTTTTCCTGCACATTGTTACCGGTCAAGCTTTTATTTGAAACAATAATATATTTCTTAAAAATTTCAACACGCTGCATCTCGGAAAGTAAGCGCCTCCGGACACACGTTTATAGAAACTTTTTTCTTTAAAATATCATAAGGAACTACACTCCGAAGTTACGGATAGTTCTTAGGGAACACCCTATATAGTAAAACGTCAGCATGAGCGATACAAGAAAGTCTAATCGTAATTCGAATTTAATAAATTTTTCAGGAGGCGCATTTGAAGTATTTTACTTCTTTATTAGCTTTGATTAACCCAGATATGCCTAATGTACTATATTTAAGACGGAATTTTGGGGGACACAAACTTTCGAGCATACCTTCAGCTTTGCGGAAATGTACATGTTTATTCCGTCCTAAATATAGTACAATAGGCATATCTGGGTTAATAAAACTTTTCTTCGAATTCCAGCAATTATGTTAGTATTAGGCAGCTAATTGGTAATTGGATGATGCAATATTAATTCCATTTCCGAAAAATTTCGCCGACTATAATATGACTTATATATCTACTTGTAATATATATACAGGCTGTTCTCGATTTACGAACGAGTTTCGTTCATAGAAGACGTTCGTTATGAAGAGTAAACAAGATACACTAGTAAATAGTTAATTTTAATTAAAAACAAACAAAATTATATAGGTAATATATTATGTACCTACATAATTATAACATACGTGTCGTACTATATTACATACATGGGTGTCACTTAACGAAATCTTGAAATTGTGATGTTCGTTATAGCGAATGTTCGTAAATCGAGAACTGCCTGTAGGTACTTCTATAGGAAATGTTTTAATATGATGCTACGCTAGTGTACTATTTTAACACACACAAAAGTATAATTATAAACAACACAAAACATACTATGTGATAAAACATAAGTTTTATCTTTTATTTATTATATTTTTATACTTAAGGTATTTAAATAACGATCGACTGCCATGCTTATTAGTGCTTACTGTAGCTAATTACCGTGCGATATCCACTCCAAATAACTGTTTCAAATGTCCCCGTCGGGATATTTACGTCGGGAATTTCAGCCTAAAATCGCTTCGAGAAACAATTTCAGGCTGAAATGTCTGGCACTTAAATGACCTGGATGACACATAGATGAAACGGCCACATTCAAATAATACTTATGTTAGTGGAATTATTGTTATAAATATGTTATAAACTACTTACATTTGATTAATGTTGAATTTGTTTTTTAAATTCAAAATCGGATCACAGTTAATAATTTAAAAGTAAATAATTTTGTGAAACTAATTAATACCTTTTTACTCGTTCCAAGATTTTTACCTGATCCGTTAAATCAAAAGTCACTCGCGCAGGGTATTTTTCGTATCGTCATTGTTTTAAAAATCAAAATAATTTGTTGAGGATGATATTTGATGAGAATATTTAATTTATTTAACATTAATGATATATATCTGAAAAAAAATTTTGGATTATCTTGTTAATTGTTGTTATTTGTAGTCGTTTTCCGACGTGCAAATTATAGCGACGTTATAGCGTATTATATTATTACCGTCTCTGCACATTTTTTTTGTAGCATATGGTAGGTACATATAGCAGTACCTACTACAGACAATTTTCAAAATTTTGAAATGTTAGTAATTAATTAAATGTTTTTTAAAATTATGTATTTTTTCTGGTCATTACATTTTCGGTAAAACGTGATCAAACTTTCAAAATTGCATTTTAAATGTTTATTAAATGAATACAATTCTTTTTAACATTAAAAGCTTCAACACAAAATGAAAAATAAGCATATAGAGGTACATGAGTTCCTAGCTATAGATTGCTTGAAATTGTAGTAATACATCATCGCTGCAAAAAACATTACCTTGAAATACTTAATCATTTAAAAACTTATTTGTTAGTTTAATTTAAATTTTTATAATAATTCACAGACGATTTTATTATTAAAACTTTTAACTCATAAATATAATATTGACGGTTTTATCGTCAAAATTAATAACCGTAGAGAGAACATTAACCAGCTAATATTTGAAGGGACGACACACTGATTAATAGTATTAAATCAAATATGCCTATATGGTAGCGAATAAGCGTATAATGTTGTTTCTACAAAATTCAACACGCTGTTGCTGTACTGGTACATTTAATTAGTCATTGGCGAATATATATTAACGAAATTTTGATTTAGTTTGTTAAAATAATCTGATTATTTCAATAGAGAGCCAATGATTTATTAATGGTTTTATTAATAGTTTTTATTAGTCCTTTTATTATTATTATTTTTTAATTAAGTAAAATTTTTTACGTGAATATTATAGTAATTTGAGACTAAGCTACAACTAGAAAACATATAATGCTCATTATTTTAGTTAACAAAATGAATAGGAACATTTAATATTAAAAAAAAAATACTACCTACATGAAACAATCGTAAAAGCGAATGTAATTTTGCAATCCAGCGAATTTGAATGCTTGGTAAACTAACAACACAATTATTAATAAATTCATCGCTGTAATTTACAAGCATTAATCCAAAGGCTAGACTGAATCAAAATGACGTCCCAATTCTAGTAACCGATTTAACACTCTAACAAACTTTGTCAAATTATGGCACTAATTGTAAGAGAGTTTTGACCTACTCCAAAATCATAATAATAAGAAGTTGTTCAGTGTCCGTAAATTTAGGCATTATTAAACGGATAAAACTGCCCGACATCCAGCCAGATTCACTAAAATCATGCCGACACTATTGTTAACAAGGAGCGTTATTATTGCTTATTTGACAGTTGCTTGCTATACAGGGCGATTCAGAATTCATATTAGAACATTATATGGGAGTTAAACTAATACAAAATACTAATAAAAACTTACGACAACCCTCCACGACTGTAAACGACGTATATATAAACAGTTCCGTACTGGCCATAAAACAAATATTTATCTACATTTTTCTATGTAGAGCCTAGAGACTTAAAACATTGTTTAAGTTCAATAATAAATTGAAATACTGTATACTGTTTTGTGGACTGTATTTTGACCGCTCGAGGGTTTACACTGTACTGTATCTGTTCTAACAATCCCTGCAACCCCCGCAAGCCAGTTCGCAGGCCTAGGGTTGCGGGTGGTTTTGTTCAGTACGAACAAACATTGTAATATGAATTTTGATCACTCTGCACAGCAGATAATTGTCAAATAAGTAATAAAGCTCCTTGACAAATGTCAGCACGATTTTAGTGAATCGACGATTGTCATCATGTCATACCAAACAATTAATATAAAATAATAACAAAACAAAAGTATAATAGTTAATACGAAACGTCCGTTTAATAGGAATAATAATATTAATAATAAAGAAGATTACTATTTGGATTAGTAAACATTTAGAATGTTGATGTTTTAAAATTTGTAAAATATTTAATGCAAAACATAAAGCATAGTAATAATAGATTAAATAAATAATCTACAAATAGGTATACATATATAGTCAAATGTCCATTATAATAGTTGAACACGGACTAACGCCAACGCCTGATATTGACACGCAATTACATGGGCTATTTCCGGGAAAATGAAATCCGCGATTATCAAAATCCTTAGGAAAAAAATATTATTTCGTCGATATTTGACGTACAAATAAAAAGAGAGCTGTTGTAACTTGAATTTCTGTAGCGCTCGTTAAAAGAGAGAAGATCGTAATTAAAACTTTTGTGTTTTATGAATAACAATTTACAAATATAAGCTATTCGTATTAAAAATACGCGAACAGCGATTTCTAATTATAGTGTCACAACGGAAACAGAGTGGTAACGAAATATTTTCAATTACGCATTATTATAGGCATAGAAATATTTTTAAATCTGTATTTTATGTATACATATGAATATTTTACAACTATCCATAATTTAGCTACATACTATTCTGTTAAAATTTGCTTTGTATTTACATCTTGTCGAACGGAATTTTACCAATACAAATTCACAAAATTGAAGTTCACAAATCCATGATTATTTTATATTAGTTTCTAGTAGGAGAGTCGGCGACATTTTTTTTGGTACGTCATCGGGTAATGAATTTCCGAACGTATTTCCCATGAAACATGTGCGAAATACCTAGATCCGAAATGCGAAAAATTGCGTTAATTTAGGTTAATTTTTCTTTGCGCATTTATACGCCAAACGGCAACGATATTTGAGCATTAATCTTCTAAGGACGTGTAGGAGAACACGTCAAAATAAAACTTTAAGTTCCTGCAAACTTTTTCGTACGACGCTCCCCTGCCGAGATATTTGTCCCCGAAGTTGAAACATCAAAATCAATTTTTTTAAATAACATTTTTATTTTCTATTTGAATTTAATAGTTTTCGGTATACATACGTAATAAATGAAGGTCTTTAAAATGACGTAATCGGTTTTTTTTTTGATATCACTTTTTAATGGAGTCAGCGGCGCGCAACCCCCAACTTTTCTAATCCCAAAATCTTTCGGGGTTTTAAGTTTTTAAATTTTTAACTAGGTACGTTGGAACACCTGAAAACTTTTTAACTGAACCCGCGGCGCGCGGGAGCGCGCAAAGAAAAATTCAATTACCACCGTTTAAATCGGGCTACTTAGACTATACGTATAATTAGTAAATGTTCTTTTACCAATTTTTGGTTTTAAATAAATGTACATTTTTCTTAATATTAATTGTCCTACCTTTACGTGGATTTTATAAAGACCTTGTTTAATGTTTAGATAGGCGTCACATATAGGTAGATACAGTTTACGTATTTTGAATTTTCAGTACCTAGGTACTTTTTTAAATTATTATTAATTACATTATCTATATCAACATTTTAATCACTTAAAGTGATTGGCGTAAAACAAATACGTTAGTTAAAAACGGATACCTACAGAGAATTATAAATGCACTGCTCTCAAAAATATTTCACGAATGTATATATATATATGTTTTTAATTGAACAACCTTTATATTTTTATATCTTAAAAATTGTTTAAAAATAAAGATTTAAATTGGATTATTTGTTTACTATACGGAATATAATGTTGTAAACGTTCACACAAATTGATATAAATGATTCCATAATGATATAGTGTAGGTACATGCCCACCAAATTAAATGTTTTATTTAAAATTGAGTTTACGAATTTCGGCAACTTTGTAAGTTACATCATAATATAAAAATAATGGCGAGAAAACTATCTTTTATTAGGTGTACAACTTTGCTTCCGCCGTTTTTTTTCCGAAATTCGAGGCTTTATTGTAATAAACTGGTTATACATTTATGATTCAAAGTATTGTCCATCGCTGGCCACTACTTTCTCCCATCTTTCGGGCAGCGTACGAATCCCGCGTTGAAAAAACTGGTCATCTTTTGAAGCGATCCACGAATCGATCCAATTTTTTACTTCTTCATAAGACCGGAAGTGCTGGTCATCCAGGCCGTGTGCCATTGATCGAAACAAGTGATAGTCCGAGGGAGCAACGTCTGGAGAATACGGCGGGTGGGGTAGGACTTCCCATTTCAACGTTTCCAAGTATGTCTTGACCACTTTCGCAACATGGGGTCGAGCATTGTCATGCTGTAAGATTACTTTATCATGTCTCTCGTTGTATTGAGTCTTGCTCAAGTAATGCCTCCAATTCTGCATCTTCGAAAACCTTCTCTTCCACCGCCATGCCGGTCTTCGACGTCAAAATCACCATTCTTGAAGCGTTGAAACCACTCTCGGCACGTTCTTTCACTAATAGCGGCCTCACCGTAGGTATTTGAGAGCATTCGATGAGCCTCAGCCGCAGATTTCTTCATATTAAAACAGAAAATTAAAACCTCCCGCAAATGACGAGAATTTGGCTCGTAAGCTGACATGTTTAATCGAGAATAACTTTATGATGCAGACACAAATCGACTAATATTTCGATGGCGTTATATTTACAAATACCTAATCTTATTGTGTGACAGCTACGATCTATTTATTTCGACTACCACTTACCGCTACAGCCATTTATTGCAAAACGGCGGAAGCAAAGTTGTACACCTAATAAAAAATTAATGACTTCATATATTAAGAAAGTTAAACGGTTTTCTGAAGCATTTAAAATTTTGCACAATAGGTACCTGCAACTTTATTTAACACTAATGCTATTATTATTTAACGAAGTAACTATAGGTACTATATTCTGTACTGCTAAACTACGTACATGTATAGTTCCCCTAATTATTTTGTCTAGTACAGGGTAATAAATATTTTGAAATTATTAATTTTAAATCGAATAACATTCAAAATAAAACAGGAAACTTGTTGGTTAAGTTGTTTTCGTTTAAAATTTCTATATGAAAGCACGAAAAAAATAAAAAATACATACAGATAGGTATATACATTATTATAATTATGGGAATAAGACAATTTTAACAACAAATTTTCGCGCAATTAATATTTTAGTACAGTAGGGTGAAATGCTGTGACGAAGAGACAACTAGAAAGGAAACAAAAACATATAGGTAAACATAATTTAAAAAATATTATCAGATATTAGCAAAATATATGTGTATTTACCTATTTACATATGTATATTTCTAGGAAATACCTAAATATTTATAGCTATTAATTCATTTTCCACTTCAAAATTTGTTTATTCGTGCAATTTTAATTTAAAATCTAAAGCCTAAAATTGAACAATTTTTCATTATTAATATGTAGGTAAATGCCGAGCCTTTGATAAATATTCGTAAAAACAAGTGTCTAATGAAAACACGTTAGTTTTATTAGAAAATTTATTGGATTTAAACATGCAAAGATAAAATTAAAGAAGTTGACGATTTTTATTGTTGGATAACATTGTAAAAGAACGTTACATACACGTAACATTACTGCTCAAAAGTAAAATGAACGTAATATCATAAAAAAAAAATCTGTTTTATGGTATACGGATAAATGTGCGGTTGGTAAATCGGTGGGTCTAATCCGAAAGATCTAAGAAACCCTTTCTTACTCGATCAAACAAACTTCGACTTGAATAAAAGGAATTTATACCAAAGCGAATTCCTTTAATGTAATTTTCGAAAGAAGTTCTTTATATTAATGCCGTTATTAAAAAGGAACTTTGAAGAAATAATCGTAGCACAAAAATGCTTCAGTAATTTATATTTATCAAGTTATATATTAGAAAGTCGACTGGTGTAAAATATTAAAACTTTGCTAGTAGGTAGGTAGGTATTATTAAAAGGCACAAAACCGAAAATACATTTCTAAAAGGAATTCCTGGCGTATTTTAATTAATGTTTTAGAATTAATTGTCTATGGTTTCAGTAGTTCATATTATAAAGTTTCTAATAAAAGAGATGTTTGTTAATATAATTTTGCTACAAAATATTTAATAATAATTTGTATAGACATTAAGAGCGCAAATCGACCAACTGCTGTCGAAATTTTTCTTCTATTACCGAAATAAATAGATCATAAACCGTAGATTTGTAGTCATTAAAACAGTAGCGTTTTCTTGTTCCGCTCGTTAATTCGTTTTTTATTGATATTTTAAAACTGCAAACTCAAATGGACAACGCTGTATATTAAAGTACTTATATTAAATATGCTGCGTTAGTTTTTCGTTTCCAGTTGAAACTCTAATTATAATCTATTGTTGTAGAATAAAATCCGTCAGTTTTTATACAATAAAACGACTACAACTGACCGGCCACTTATTTCTTAAACGCTTATAAAACTCGGCAACACCTAAATAATATAAGTAATAATTGATAGCTTAGTTATCTAGGGTTAAATAGTTAACGTCTAATATTCTTCTACAAATATTTAAAAAGATACCATAATAGTCATACCTTTATAATATATTATGTTGTTTAATACATATATCTATACAAAGTCGAAAAAATAATTAAGTAATTATTATTACCTAAACGTCGGGTGCATTCACTAAATACAATCTTTTGCCGTTTTAGAAGATCAAACGTTCAGCGTTGCATCGAAGAAAATTCAATAAGTAGGTGTTTCGAACGCGCCATCCTAGCAATATATCTAAATAAATGAAATTTCTTGCAAACTACTGTTAATTTATTACCGATCAATATGTATCTACAGCGATTTTTTAACGTATACAGACTTCGAAATAACTTCAACAAAAGTTTCTTTTTATTTAACCAGCTAGTCTATTTAATTAGATTTGTATAGTTAAATAAAAATCATAAATTCGGTTAAAATAAAATTTCCAATTTCAGTCCTGAAAATTCTGTTCTATACCGTATATCAGTATTAACGTTATTTTATATATCTACGTAATAACGACACGTGGGACAAACCGTTGACGTAGAAAATTTAATTAGACCCTTTAGGAACCCCATATCACTATCAGCATCAACAGTCGTGATCGATAATTTAGGGAGATCGTATTCCACTTTGCGTTTATTATACCTATCTTCATATAATTAATTTATAAAATTTAACTTTACTAGTAAAGGTTATAATTAAGTTACACTTACTCGGAAACTAAATTACCTGCATTCGTGCTCAAACAGGAAATCAAATTATTAGTATAGGTATAGTGTTTACGCTGCGGGAAATATGTATAGAATAGGTACCTGTTAATGCAAAAGCTAAATATTTGCGTAATATTCTAATGACTATTTTTGAGAATTTGCAAATTCTAATTTCTTATACGTATAGTATTTAAAGGTTTGTTTGTTTTATAGTGTTTATTATATGTATACTATCTGGAAAGTATTTACAGACTACTGCAGAAGACGTTTTTAGTGAATCATGTTAAAAAGAATGATTTTAGAAATGACTCTCTTCTTAACTTATACCATGCCCTCTTTTACCATATGCGTAGAGGTGAAATGAGTTTCGAAATGACAAATATTTTATTTCATACCTGTGATTCATTCTTCTTTTTCTTCTGAAGTTTATTTCGTCCATTGTCGAATGAATAAGTTTTCCTTAGGTATCTCCCATTCCTCTCTATTGTTTGTTTTCCGCATCAAGCCGTAATCTGCTTCTCTCCTTACATAGTTCGTTCATCTCGTCCACGTCCTTCCTCTACTTCTTTTGTTTACTTTGTTTCATTCTATAATCTTAGGAATTCATCTATTATCTTTCACTCGTTGGATATGCCCCGCGCAATTCCATCTGAAAGTGCACGGTGCGTTCTATAACATCAGTTACTTTAGATGATCTTCTTACGTTAGGTATTCAGACACCTACCTAACTTTATGTTCGGCAACCTCCCGAACGAAGAAACTCGCCTGCCCAAGTCAGCTCTCAAGACAGTCTATTCTTTGACAGTTCTAACTTTTGATCTAGTAGGTATATCAACTTCTTTGTCTTGTAGGGCGATTTCCTGTCGTTTTTCAATTTCATTTGTTAAGTGTAGATACCTATTTTGTTTTATTTAGATACCTACACATATTTTCAATCTTATCCGTTTCGAGTTTTCGTTCAGTTCTTCTAGCATTTCCTGTAATTCTGTTCTATCTTTGGCTATTGGTGTTATATCGTCAGCGAATCTAAGACGATTGAGTTTTTCTCCATCTATTGTCCCTTTCTTCCCAAATATTCCCAACGAAAGTACCAACGTGAACAATTTTAAGAGAAATTAAGTCAGTTTGTCGTACTGCACGGTGTATCTTGAATTTATCATTGTTATTTATTTATGCCGTTGCATTAGCATAAATGTTTTTAATGAAACTTATGTATCCGTCATCTACCCTGCATCAGTTGCTCTGCGTTTAGAACTGCCCACATATCTATCGAATCGAATGTGTTTTCGTAGTCTATCATTGCTATCCAGAATTTTATGTTACATTCGTTTATTTTCTCGATTATAATATTCGCATTATCTACAAATGATCCATCGAGTCCATATCCATGAAATAAACCAAAAAAAAGTGCGCATTATCTAAGTCTGCAAAATTTTCATATAAAGCATAATGATTAAATTAAATAGGTAGGTACATATAAGTACTAATTGCTTGTCCGCGTTCGCGTTCGTCGTAAATTTTATCAATAATAGCATCGAAAGTTTCTTCTTAAAACACAATATTAAAAAAAAAGTTTCAATTCGCAATCGCAAAGTTCCAACAAAGCATGAATACATAAAAATCAATACAAATTAATCGAAACCAAAGGAAAACTCGTAGCATCTGAATACGACTAAAATCTATCTACATAGCTGGTAATAAAAATATACAATATTTTATATACCTACCTAATACACTGAGAAAAATGTAGGTATATTAAAAACACAACAAATAGACAAGAGAAAATATGTTTAATTTAAACATACATATGTAGGTACATTAACATTTAATATTTGTTTAAATTGTTTAAATTTTTTTAAATATAGATATTTTTATTTAAAACGCATGTTAAATAAATTTGTGTTTGGTTTAAATGTTATACTTTTTCTCTGTATACCTAGTGGCACTTAAAAACAATAACGAAAATAGTAAGCTGATTATAAATAAGAACGCAATTTCACTTCAAAGAACCTGTTATTTGAAAAATTAGTTGCGAGAAAAATTCGCAAGAAATCTTCCCTATTCACGCCCAATAATTTTTAACTATAACGTGAAAAATGCATTGATCAGGTACTTTACCAGACTCACCTTTATATGTATTTGTATTTAAATAACCATTCGAACACGATACTAAAGTAATTACTTTTTAAGATCGTTAAACATAAACACGAAAAGTATGTATTTGAATAACTTTGAAAGTAATGTAACTACTAAACTTTTTTGTATAACGATCAATGTTGTTAAAAACCAAATAGGTATTATAATGTTTAAAATTAAAATAATTACTAACAATGCGCGACTGAACAAATAAAGCGCATTATTCAACAAGCAATCTTTCAATTAACTCCACCGGTTTAAATCAAACATCTACATCTTAATAATGTGCGAAGGCCAAAATGATCTAATATATAGTTACAATCAGATGTCATGAAAATGTCCCTCGTCCGAGTTCAGACAAGAAAATGCAGGGCTTAGATTAAACCAGACAATCGTTTGCCGAGTACCTACATACCGATGTAATAGGATTTTCCTTTTAAAAGATTTTATGGTTTATTTACAATCTACTTTCGGGCGCACTTTGGATTACCTGCTTAAAACTTATTTATGTAATTTTATTTACCTATGATGATCTAAAATGATGCAGAACACCACAGTAACGCATATTTTTTACTTTTCTTTTATTTCTTTTTAAATAACGTTTAAAATTTTTTTATTTTTTAAGTCATAGTCATTTAACTCGAGTATAAATAATATGTAAATAGAAGTAGTTTAAATTATATATATATTTTTTAATATCGCCAGCAGCTGGTGACGACATATTATCAATTTCTATGTTAATATGGTTTACGAAGTCAATGGAGGTGAAGGTTTTGATGATTTATTTTAGTTTTGTGACTATTTTAAACAAATTCAGACTTTTTGATCCTACTCACCCCATTCTACGGTACATTACTCAGCAATCTACGCCAAATATTCTTGTTTATGACGATTAATTACCTATTCGTTCGTACAACAGATAAAAAACTTCAATTTTGAAAATACGTGATTACGCCATTATATCGACGGCGTTTTAGCAGAACGACGTAACCCACACTTTTTGCAGAAATGAGTTGTTCTGACTATCTTATGCATCTAGGGCAAAGACATCATCTGTTAAAATCTGGCAACAATAGAAAAATAGATTTGTATTTTCGCGAAACGTTTCTGCTTATAGCTACGCGACAGCGCAAATGTGCGCTCCTGGAAAATTTACTTTTTGTGGATTATGTCGTTCTGCCAAAACGCCGTCAATATGATCATTTCGGAGACTTGAAAGGTCATACAAAACCGGTTGTAATCGATCTTCTTATAAATCGAAGATCTAATTGTTGGTCCTACCTATGCTCGTTGGTTTGCAGTGGAACGTTGGGTTATTGGAAAAGTCCAGAAGTAGAAAACGAACCTAAAAAAACACCAGATTTCGCACTAGCTGCGGCTACACGTGAATCGAGGAAAGAATATCTTATTAAAAATGAACTAGTACCGTTATTATCTTATTGCGGTTTCCAACATTCCGATGACCATTATAACGTCGAAAACAATATCGTCCTTGATGAATTTCCTTGGTTAGGACATGTCTCATATATAGAGTTTATTATACACACCCACCGCCCGAGTTCGATTTTAATTAGTAAGAAATTTATTTTAACATCATCGCACCGCATATGACTCGGTATTCCGTAAGGTATTTCTAAAATATTGATAATATACATAAGCAAATCAATTTGTACTATTCCAGATGATACCTTAAAATCGGACAGCATGATAAATTGCATAATATAAGTTGTGTTGCAAATCCAAATTACGAAGAATGTACGGAATCTGCGATTACTGTTGAGACACTCGAAAATGCGATAATACCTCACACCAGTCTTGTACTGTTGAAGTTGGATAAAAATATAGAACATTCATGTAGGGCTAATTTGTTTATCTTTAAATTAATTGCACGGGGCAAGTCGGGCAAACAGTAGTATCTTCTGGTTGGGGAGAATCCAATGTATACGGTAATTAAGATAAATTTAAACAAAACATCTTTAAATAAACCGTTTTGGTTCAGATCAAAAAGAAAATTATTCGCCAAGTTGTAAACATTTCGATTTATTGTAATGAAGATGGAAAAGATACGGACGTATGCTCCTTGACTGACAATAAGACTACTGATAATTATGTTTATCATGGAGCTTTAATATATTCTTATAAGCATCGATGGTTTTTTAAAGGAATTATTTATTTCCCACGTTCAAAAGAACCAATATGTGTTAAAGATACAGCGGCAACTGCGATAGTAAAGATCGGGCAAAACCCTACAGCGTCTGATGTGGGTACCTAAATACAGAAACACGTGAATTTTAAATTATAATTTCATAATTATATCAATTAATATTTTCAAATTTCAAAAATCCAACAAGGGATTTCCTAAGTAAAATTTTGAAGTTTGAAAATATACAGTTATATTCACATCTGGTTCTTTAAGATTAACAATAAAACATAAATAAATATAAATAGTTTATTGATAATACACAAAATACATATTACTTAATACATTATTCTACAAATTTTTAGCTGTGTTGCAACATGTACCTTACTTGAATTGAACGATAGCCCTTCAAATTACATAAATATAAAATACGTTTTGACGACAACTGAAATAGAAGACAGGGACATTTTAATTGGTTCTGATTGTACCTACTTATTAAATCATATTTACGAATCTACTAGTTATTTTAAGCAAAAAAGTAAAACTGAATTATTACAAATAATATATAGGTAGTTATCTATTAAAAATTCAATATCCGTAAAGTAGATAGTTTCCCGTTCATTAATAGCAAACTATTCTATTAGGTATTTACACAGAGGGTGATATTTATAAACGATAAAAATCAATATCTATGGCTGTACTGCAAAAATATCATCTACTGGATTTTTTATAAGTACCTAAACATATAGTTATTTCACAACTTATAAATATTATAACTATTAAAAATATTTAAAAATATAAGTTATCAATAGAAAATACCTACATTACACTACATCAAACATAAACGTATTGTTTAGGTCGAAATTTGAGAAACGGATTTCCCATGCGCTTCGTATTTACCACCCTGAATACATACTGAAATTTTACGTCAATCTATATTTTTTGCGAGTGTATCAGACATCGTTTTTATGGAAATGGTCGATCAAAAAAAACATCGGGAATAGAACAACAAATGAGAAACACTAAATTCCTGAATACATGTAAGTTTCATTCGATTATCAACTTAAAAAAACTGCGAAATTTTATATTAAAGGTAATCTGAAGAAGCTCCAACTTTAGATGTAGGGATCAAAGCGCATTTTTCTGGAATTCTATAAGAAATTCCATCATTTTGTACAAGCTTTACACGACCTTTATTTGTTTCTACATCCTCTTCAAGCGCCGTGGCCGTTATTGCGATTTAAAATTTTGCAATCCAAAGAAATTCCCCAGTGCGAAAACCAAAAAACGTTAGGATTTTTAATTGTCATTGTAAGATTTCTTTCTTAAACATTTTGTTACCCCCGGAAATACGGTTATCAAAGTTCACGTTTCAGGGAAACTTCAAGAAACGTTTTACAATAAGTTTACAATAATGAAATTTCTTTTAACCATTACATAGAAATATAGTAGATACCTAATGAATTTTTGAAATACAAACTTATTTTCCCAAATTGAATTATTATTGCTAAATTAACAAGTAATTGACATTATGGCAGATTTGTTTGTGACATTTTGTGACCAATTTTGATTTTGAATAAGTATTATGTATCAAGGTGGCTGCAGAAAATATATTACAAAATTGCCTGATAATTTCAGATTTTCCAGAGTAGTTTTTATCTTTTTCTCTGATATTTTATAAGTAAGCATATTTTGTATAGTATAATATAAGAAATTTGAAAGAGCCCTTTAA
Organism: Rhagophthalmus giganteus; assembly: GCA_036326145.1. Taxonomy (NCBI): domain Eukaryota; kingdom Metazoa; phylum Arthropoda; class Insecta; order Coleoptera; family Rhagophthalmidae; genus Rhagophthalmus; species Rhagophthalmus giganteus. Next base: position 7,759,923 of record JARFJA010000067.1, on the reverse strand, counting down.
GACTTACCTTAATGGGAAGTTTTGCCCTTGCAACCGGTCATATGACCACAGAAAACAATGTTGACTGTGATTAGCAACTACTTAGATAGGTGACCATTGGGGAATTGTTCCCTCGTAATCCAAAATAATTATTGTCATTGAGCTGTTACCGAGATCAACTTATAAATTAAAAAAAAAATTAACAAGTCATAATGTAAATTGCATAGTTTATTAAGACTTTTAAAATGCTTTATAATAAAGTTAGTTAAAATAAACAGTATTAATATTATATTAAATATTTTAAAATGTAATAAGACCATACGGATATAGTCAACAAATACGTCTACTAGCAATTTTTTGAGTAAATATTTGTATGCCTAAAAATAAATAGGTAAATAATTACTTAATAGGTATAGGTATCATAAAATCGCTAGTGAAAGTATTTACTTGACTTTATGCATATAACCAATAGATTAAGGTTCTTAAATATTTAAAAAGCTAAATAATTCATTTAAATATAACTTCAATGATATATAAAACATTTCCTAAGATTTAAGAGATAAATACATTTTTCCTTTTAATGTTTGTTTAATAGGATTAATTTTCTTCAATATTTGGGTCATAATATTAACAAGTTGTTCACTAGAAAGACCAGTCTTTTTGGATTTGAATTTCTGTAATAATTCAGTCGTGGTCATTGGTTTACGCATAAGATATTTACGAACAGCATCTTCTGTAATACCCGATTCGCTGCAATATAAAAGTTAAATAAATGTATCACAATTATTATTCAAGAGAAATTACTTAGATCCAGGTATATAATTCGATAATGGCTCAAACTTTGTTTTCTTGTTAGACGGTCCTCCCAAAGCGTCATTAACAATTTTTCTTTTATCAGTCGGAGTTCCAGAGCGAGAATTGTTGATACTAGAATTAAGCATAAAATACAACACAACGTATTATTTATGTTTACCTGCTCGACTCTTTTTCATCCTTCTTGGCTTTCTTTTCGGCTTTTTGTTTCTTTACATCTTCATCGGTACTACTATCAGAACTGAAATCACTGTTGTTATCTAAAAATAACGTTTTTTACAATTTTCAGCAAAATAACTTGGAATTACAATTGTTACCATTCTTTTCCTTTTTCACATCTTTTTTAACGTCTTTACTTTTCGTTTTTTTCTTTTTCTTCTTTTCTTTATTCTTCTCTTCTTGTTTATCTTCATTTTTATCATTTTCTTCCTCTTCGTTACTTTGTTCTTTATCTGATTTAAATTCATCATTTTCAGAATCATCTTCGTCAGATGTTAATAGTTTCCTAAAGAGTTAATTAATGTTAATGTGAGTTAATTGAATTATGGTAATATAGAAGTACCTGAGAGCTTTTTCTTCTGAAACACCTGCGATGTTGACATTTTCAGGTTCACTTTCACTACTATCGCTAATGTAATCAAGTTCTCTACCTTCACCATCTCCGTCATCTGATTCTTCTACTGCTTCTAAATCGGTATCTCGTTTGCTCTTCTTTTTCTTATCATCAGCAGCTTATATAAAAATTAGGATAATTATATAACTTTTACAAGTCAATTGCCTACTGTTAGTGACCTACCTTTCTTAGCCTTTTTCTTTTTTTCTTGTTTTTCTTCATCATCTTTATTTTCATCGCCTTCTGAAGAATCTTCTTCTGAACTATCCATCCATTCATCCATGTCTGATATTTTCAAATCTAAAACAACAGTGTAGTTAGTTTTAAAAGAAACAATCAGAAAAGTAATTACTAGTATATTATAATCGAAATAAGAACATTTCAAATATGAAATATTAATATATTCAAATAAACTAATTCAAGAAGTAATTTTCAGACATTAAATTTTAATTTGGCGTTTTTATAAATAAGCTTTAGTGCCATAATATCAGAATGTTAGAAGTGAAACAAATTTCAAAAGCTCAAAAATATTGTAAATATACCTTTAGTCTTTTTCCCAGAATTCTTTTTAGCTTCTTCGCCCTCTTCCAAATCTAGTTCTTCGTCACCTTTTAGTCGTTTTCTCAACATTAACGTAAAATAATTTAGATGTTTATTACGTTTACTAAATTCTTGTTCAGCTTCTTCTGCTGATAAAGCTTTGTAACGTTGAATTGGTTGAAATTTATACCTATATACCACAACAATGTTGATATGCAATATTTAATTAATATCAATATTACCATTCATGTAAAGGAAAAGCTTCGATAGCTCCATCTGCAGCATGAGTAAATACATAATATGCGGCATTTTCAGAAACACCACCTTCTCGAATACCTACAACATCTGATTAATTAAAAATTTACATTTCATAAATCAATATACCTTTAAATTTCTTAACTGCGCCACTATATGACTTCAATATCCATGGTTGATCGTCAGGTTTATATTTTCGCTGTATAATTCCTAGCTTCTTTCTTCTAGCTTCTTCTCGAGCTTCTCGGCCAAATTCAGATCCCGCACCAAATCTAAACAATTCAACATATACGATTTAATTATTTAGTCGGTATGGTGTTAACAAACTTAGGCTGATCTTCATCGATCCCTTTAAATTCCTTCATGTTATTTTCACGTTCCATTTTCACTTGTGTCCATTTTGAAATATCAACATCTAATGTTGCATTAAATCGCATTACGTGATAACGCTTTTGCAAGTTTTTTGGAACTCTAATGTTATATTCTTGTACAGTCTAAAAAGATATTTCTCCGATACAGAATTTCTAAATAATCGAAACTTACTGGTTGTGATGATGACGATGATGCTGCAGATGTAGAAATTGCAGTGGAGGTTACAGAGGATGTCATACTTAACAAATTAAAAGTTCGAGGGGGCAAAGTAAACTATATTTTGTTGTTATATATTATATTACTGGAAAAATTAAATCAGCATATGTTGAAATTAAAATGGACAGCAACGTAACGAAAAAGGTTATAGGTGAGGTTAGAATAACAACAAACGTCAAATAACATCAACAGTTCAAATAACCATTGTTTAAAAACATATAACAGACTACAGGGTGTTTCAGAATTAAAGAAATAGGCACCATTACTTAAAACAATTTAAATTGTTCTATATTATATTTTAATTAAATCAAATATATATTTTATGGCTTTTAACTATTTTTAAATATATTTTATCTTCTTCTTCTTACAATTCCAATCGTTATTAGATGTTAGCAATCATTACCTTTTGAATGTGCCATTCTGAAGAGTTCGGCTGATGTTTTGCCATATTTATTTATTCTTAGCTGATATACACCTTCTCTTTTCTTCTATTTTGTCTTGTAATATTATCTGTAACATGTGCATAGATAATTCAATATATTTTATAAGTTCTATATACCCTCAGACCTCTTGCTATAATTTGATAATTTCACTTCAGTCTATTCATTTTTGCTTTCAGTTGTTATCTTTATTTTGTTTTTCAGTGTACTATTTTATTTGTAGTTTTTCAGTTCAAGTATTTTGAGATCAACTAAAAAAATCTCTTATAATCAAAGAGATTAACTAAATTATAATTAAACTTTTTAATTTTTGCACAGGATAGTTTTAAATAAATGAATATGCCTTTAATATGCTTAGAGGCGGTTTTTTCTTCTCCCATTTAATTTAATTGACAAATTTTTACCATGGAAACAATTGTTTGAACAAATGTTTCTATGGTAAATATGTGTCAATTAAATTAAATGGAAGATGAATAAATAGTCGAAAGTAAATAACCAGATTTTTAAACAAATTTATGGGTTAACAGAATAAGATTTATTTATGATCAGAAACTGTTCTTTAAAAAAACCACCCCTACTTACGATGATACTACAACATACGGCCAATCTTAAAATTATTTCATATACTTTTAAGTACTTATAGTCATGTTTAATTAGTATCTTACACAAAAAAAACAAGAATTATATAAATTAACATGTTAATAAAAATCACAAAAAATTATGTTAATGAAAAAAATAAGCGTAACAAATAAAATTTTGTATGTGAACATGTTAATTAAATTTAAATACATTTCAAAGTTGAAATTATCATTATACAGATGATATACTTTATAGGGGTAATGTATTTACAAAATTCCTAATTGTAACAAATAATTTATCTAAATATAGATAACTTTCGACTTCCTGGCATTTTTCCATCACTATCTAGAAGTCCTTGTTGAACATATTGAAGAGAAGGTAATTTTCTGAGATCGCCTCTGGCAGCAACCGATGGCTGAGAGTTTAACAAACGTCGCGCAACTGATATTATATCATCTTTGGTAACTTTTTCTGTAAACAATTGCATAGTTAATATTTCTTAAATTCTATAAGTTCTATACTCACCAATTTCTCCTATAAAATATTCGGGCCGTTTCCTATGGCCAGTGGCTAATACTTGTCTTCCAATATCTTCAAAAACTACAGGCCTAGACTCTAAATTCATTAATAACATCGACTGCAACTGTGTTTTAGCTCTCTAAAAAGTAACTTTACTTAAACACTTTTCAAAATAATTGAAACATTAATTTACTCGTAATTCTTGTTCCGATACTGAACCAGCCATAAATACCATTTCTTTCACCAAAACTTCCACTAATTCTCGAACATGTGTAGGGGGGGCACTTGCGTGTATACAAAATAGACCACTGTCTGCATATGCATGATTGTAAGCTGTCGCACTGTACATCCAATGGTATCTAAATGTATAGGAATTTTATAAAATTCAATAAGTTACAATTAGCTACATTACCTGTTTAAAACATTTGTATAAAGACGGGTATACATTCCTTTACCAGGTCCTCCTGCACTAAAGAACCACCTCCACCCATCATCATATTCAAAACACACATTGGTATGAAATCATTATCTTGATGTGAACAACCTTCTAAAGCTAACATTACATGAGATAAAACAGGTAATCCTGCCGATGCGAATTGAGGGATATCACATTCTTCCTATTATTAAAATAAACTATTCAAATTTAAAATTATAATTGAATATTTCAATTTTAACCTGTATTAATCCACCAGTATACTGCGCTATACTGTCATCTACAGAAAACTGTTTACAACTTAAATTAATTTCAGTTTCCCAAACAGGTTTTTCATCTACAAAATATTTTTGTACGGCTTCAACTAATCTTTTATGTTCTAATCCTACGCCAGCTACAACCATGCGGTTTGGAGAATGATGATTAGATAGATAAGTAAATAGCATCTCTCGGTTTATTTTCGACAAGTTATCTTGGGGACATAATTTTGGCAAACCTAATGTATTATCTCTATAAGCTGCCTGAAAAAGTTTAACATTATTAATATAAAAAAGTCAAACAAACCGTGCACGTCTTACTGCATGTATCACGTCAGTAAGCAATGTTTCCTGTTCTGGACGCATATTCAACATTTCTAGTTCAAAAAGAATCGCTTGACGAGCAGCATCTACTTCTGCAGAAGTAATTTGTGGACGTAAAACTACTTCTCCTAATAATTTAACGACTTCGTCTAATCCATTAGAATAAGCTGATGCCGCATAAATAAATGTATCTCGTGATCCTTGACTATCGCATATTCCGCCGTGCTTTTCAAGTAAGTTCATCATTTCATTTTTGTTTGGATATTTAACTGTAGACTGATTAATTTTCTTTTAATATATTGTAATGATAATAATTTATATAAAACTTACATTAAAAGCGAGCTTTTCTAAATAATGCGATATTCCACTTGGATAAGCTACTTCATATCTAGAGCCCGAATCCACAACAACTAAAACAGATAATTTTTAAACACGCCAATTTAAATAATAATTAATTTACCTCCAACTGTACAAAATTCTCCAAACCGATTTTCCGAAGCAACTTTTATTCCATTTGTAAGTTCTGTTACTTGAGTTTTTTGATGTTCTTCCTTAAGTGTTGCATATATGGGTGTCGGTAAACCAGGCACGGGATCCGTCATCGGAGGCATATCGGTAACCTTGTTTTTAGAAGGAATATTTATTCTGTCGCTAGAAGAATAACATTTTGTGGATTGCCATAACCTAAAATTAGAGATTTCAATATGTATCGTGAACTTATTTTGTATACTTACTGTCCTATGGAAGATTTACTCCTAGAAACGTGTTTCCAAATTCTTAAAGCCATGTTTGAATATCGATAATTTTTTTTCCTTTTATTACATGACAAATTTTGGCAATAAGTTTGACAACCTCTTCGAGGGTGGACGATTAAAGGTAGTTTCACAATCTCGATAATAGTGGAATATCCTCTTTGTTAGTTCACAATGTTTCATAATATTGTAGATAACTAATAGATGGCGGATGGAGATTTTCCATACACTTGATTCTAAACAAATATAATTATCTACATGCTTAATTTATATTTATCTATAACTTATTACATTATAATATGATCATAAGCGCTTACAAGAAATGCAGTAATTTAAACAGTGATATATATATATATATATATATATATATATATATATATATATATAAAATGAAATGTGTATTTTTGGTCTTAATTGAAGAATAATGGTGAAATGAAAATGAAGACAGATACAATGGGGCAAAGAAAGCCCATAGACTAGACAGAAAAGAGTATATATAATTTTAAATAAAATGGGTTAATATTATCTCATTGTGAAGCACAACCTGAGAATATATGACACTAAAAATGAGTCGATAAAAATGAATTTATTATGAATTCCTTTTAGCAAATACTCCTATTATGATCAGGTTTTTTTTTGTTCGTCTTCTGACCAGTTTTCATTAATTTCAAGCAATTACTTTTAGATTTCTAGTTAAATTTAATTTTATCTATTAAATTTTAAAATTCTGATTAGTTGAAATAACTTCTCATCGACTTAATCATGTTTTTAAACAAATAAAAATCTACCTATATGGTCCGTTTTCTTATTATAATTTTAAAATATAAATTAAACTTATAACTATTCTGATAGGTGTTGCCATCTTTGGGAGAAAATTTTACGACAAATGATTCAAAATATTTTTAAACTAAAGGCATATATATTTCATTGACGATTATTGGTATAAATGTTTAAATTATTAGTGTTTGTATCTGCGATTTTTAAACAGCATTAAGTGTAAAAATGAAATATTTCATAAAACTGCAATTTATGAATGGAGTATAACGTTTGATTAACTCTAACGTCAGCTGGTCGGAGTCGGAAAGTTCGACAGAGTCGACAGAAATGGCGGCGCTCTGTCCAGGTGTTCAGTATGGTTTGTCATCGCAAGAAAATTTTGGTGGAAATAAAGACTTAATTTTTGTGAAACTAACAGATTCGGCTTTTCGTGCAATAGAGGAATATATAAAACATCAGGTGAGTTAATTGAAATTTTATAAATTCATTGGGAAGGCTGCATTTGACAGTTACAGCTTTCCATTCAAGTCGCCATATTTTAAAGGTCTTATTAACCCATTACAATTGATTTTTTAATATTATTCAGAAAAACAAATGAAAGTTTAGGGTTCTCTTTAGCCGGGCACTATGTTGTTTTTGTAAAATTCTCATTGCGAGTGTCTTAATTTTGCTTATGAAGTCGTCGCCACGTCAACATATTGAACAGTTTTAATTGATTATTTATTCGTTTAGATGGTGGAAAAATAAGTTTTTAATAAATTAATATTGCATCCAATTGTTACAATTGTTTCGAGAATAAATATTTGAATATTAGGTCGTGTTTGAGTCATTCAAAGTTGTTGCCTTACATGGTTGTGCCACTACTAGAATTCGTCGAGAAAGTGATAGTACAAATTCCTTTAGTTTTTATATTCAAACTGTATTGGAAAAACTAAATCATTTTTAATAAATCACTTCGAAAATTATTATCGTAAAACAATAGCCCAATTTAAAACCTGTTTATTAGGTTAGATAGTAGATAGGTTACCTACCTGGAAATAACCCAATGACATAAAAATGTAGGCAGTTGTTAGTTAACACGTATTTTCCTTTAACAAATATTTTTTTTGTAACTTTTTAAAATAAGAAGTTGATATCTAAATTACAAATAATTTGCATTTAAATTAGGTATTATTATTATTATTATTTTTTAATGTAAATTACATAAAAAGTATAAGGTTTTGGTCTTGTTCAGGAAATTTATTATTTCATAAGTTCATTATTTGGTATAATTTAGTTACGGTTTAATAAACAATAAAAATGGTGGTATATATATATATATATATTGAATAATTTTAATTTCATTATAATTAGGTATTTTAGCAGTGTTTTTTGTTAATCAGTAGTGGAACATTTTCGTTTATATTAATTATGCCTTTAGGAAAATATAGGGCATGCGATTCTAATTTAAGAAAATATAATAAAATTTTGAGGTACTTACCTAAAACAACAGTAGTCCGTCCGTCTAGTTTGATTAATTCATTATTAAAAAGAAAGAAACGACTCCTTAAATCGCTAAATTAAACCGCACTGTTTTAATAACTTTTGGATATAAAAAAGTAGTTCGATGTTAATTTACTACATCCGGCGTTACAAATTAAGGTTGACTACATTGCTATTTCTATTTTAAATGGATACTTATTATGAGGTAAAATCGTAAAATTTACTTTGTCGGACGTAAAAAAAAATAATGGTGTCTGACATTTTTGTTGTTGACGTTCGTTCTTCATTCATTTTTATTTTTGTAGTTTCATAGGATATTAAATAACGAAATTAGTTTTCGAATTTATTTAATGTGGAAATTGTAGATTTTCCCGTATCGGTTAGCTACTTACTATTTTTGAAACTGAAAGTTGGATTAAAGCCATTTAGTAAGTATTTACTACACTTGTTTACAATAATAATAGTTTATAAAGGTTTTCAACGAACACATTGTTGCATATCATAATTGCACAAACAAAAATAAAATTTATGCATTGAACATTATAATCGAAAGTGGAATTATCGATAAAACTTAAATCAAAATAAGTAATTTTTATTCACTCAAGTTAATAATTTTTGTTTTTCTAATTCATTGGGGATATTTGCGAAAATAAATACTTAACGTGAAAATGTTTTTGATAACAAACCTGACCTCTTAACTGTGGCTTTTTTTTTAATAAAGATTAAACCTGATTTAATTGAGTGATATCTACTATCGTTGTTGTATGTGGGATAAGTCAATAGAGAGATAACTTCTCGATTCAATTTTCGCATTCGCGTGGAATTAATTATTTTCAATTACCGATAAAATGGCTCGTTTTATTTTGAAGAACAAAAAAATAATTGAATGGACGTTTCAAAAAATAATATACTTGATCGTGTTTAATCGATATATTCTATCACCTTGATGATAATTGACGATAATCACATTCCGAGAATAAAACTGTGGCGAAAACACATAATCGGTAATAGTTGTGTTAAAAAAAAAAGTATTATTATGGGGTTTACGGAACAAGGTTGTTCACAAATATCTTGTAAATAATCAGGTAGTAATAAAATAGATAATCTATTTTCGAATATACGTAGCGAATATACGTTTAGACAGGGCGTCCCAGTGAAGGTGGGCAACCTCTTAGAGTAAAATATTTATTCGCCCCTAAAGTTGATTTTTCAAATTAGTTTTTTTTTTTGGTGATTTTGGGATCAGTTACATTCTGGTTGAAAGCAGTTATTTTTGTCTAAGAATTGTTCGAATATCACCTTCAGGGACGACCGGGGTAAACCACCTTTACCAAATTATACGCCCTACTTTTGATGGTGAAGCTTTTTTTTTTAAATTTTTTTCAACGCATTTTTGGATTTCTCAGGCATTTTTGCATAAAAAAGATTCTTTTACTCGAGATCGCTACAACGAACAGTTTCCGAGAAAAACGCATTTAAATGTCCTCGGGTCAGGATTTCATTTTAGATGCAGTAAATAACATTGGGCGACGCGACGGCTAGAATATTTTATGTATTTAATGTATCATTTTAAATGCTTTCGTGAAAGAAACAATAACAGCAAATTGACAGGACTAAGAAATAATATTTAAGCTATTATATCATAAAAAGTACTCAAAATGACTACCACCTACTCTGACGCATTATTTGTGTACACCTAACTGTAGATTATTACACTCGAAACCAGTTATGAATTATTTGTGATTTCATTGCCGAAGCGAAAAATTCTTTCTTGCAACTATTCCCTAGAATAAACAAAGACTTTAGATGTCCGCAAAGATAGAAATCAAGTGGGTTCGTTCCGGGATTTCGAGGCGGCCAAGCGATAGGTTCGCCTCTACCACCGATTCGGTTGTTTGAAAAGTATTGTTCGAGGTGCTTCCGTACAGATAATGTAAACTGCGGCGGTATGCCATGGTGCATGCGTTGTCTCATAATTGTATAATTGCTTCCAAGACTACCTAAGGCTCTTTTCCTCCGATTTCCAGTCCTTTTAAAACAATTTCACAGCTAAAATAACGTGCAATCAAATCCTGACCTAAGAACATTTAAATGTTGCAGCGAAATCTAGAGAGAGGACCTTTTTTGTGCTAAAAGACTTGGAGAATTCAAAATCGCGGTCAAAAAATTTAAAAAAGCTGCACCCTAAAAATTAGGGCATGTAAGTTAGTTACCCTGGTTACTCCTAAAGTGCAATTTGAACAATTTTTAGATCAAAATAATCGCCTTCGTTCAGGACCCAGACCCAAAAATCATCAAATTCCATCAAATCGTTCACAAGTTATTTCGAAAAAAAACGAATTTAAAATTCAACTTTAGGCGTAAATATCTTCTCGGGGTTGAATATTTTGCTAAGGTAAATTTTGGCAAATCGGCTTATTTTTCCCACCTTTATTGGGACACCTTGTATATCTAAATAATATCGATACCTATTCAAAATAGCGAATAACGTATTCTTTATATAAATACTATACAATTTGTTCTTAAAACTTAGGATAATCTAAGAAATTAATTTAATTGTACGTCGCGAAAATACATAGAACGGGAAGCAAGTAACTGTAACAAAATTAGCAGAAAACGCCATGGTTCCTTGCAATAATTGCATACTTTGTTTTACATTAATTCTATCGTTATTAGACACCTATTTATATATTACGTTGCTTGGTAATTATTGTTTTAAACGTAAACGTAGCACTATTTTTGATTTTCATTAAAGTTGTTTCCTTTACATGAATAGATAAGAGTTCGTTAGTGTGACACAAATAAATTTAAGTACGTTAATTATTCCCGACAAATAAAGAACAATTTATTTAAATTAAGCGTTAATTATAATCACAAGTTTAATTATTAACAGTAATTTAATCCATTATTGAAAGAGTACCCTATACAGTGTGTCCGAAAGATCGCGTTAAGCATGGGGATCTTGGAAACGGTAAGAGATAGAGATACGGTTAAATGAGAGAAAGTGTTCAGCACCTTAAGGGCAGGGTACCCATGATTTCAGCGTATTTTACGCTCATCCTTAAACTAATTATTGAGACATTTTGGATCATTAAAACCAAAATGTTTTTATGATTAGTTGTTTATCACTATTTTGTTTATATATACTCGTAATTTGAGTACATGATTTTTATTCGTTAATTTGTTATTATAAATTATAATTTTGTTAGTTATGGTGGAATTTTATAAAAACTAAATAAGTTAAAGTGAGTGGATTTTTGTTTTACAGAGAATAATGTACTCGAGGACTTAACAAGTTCTCACAAAATTTTATTATTGTTTACATAAAAAAATTGATTTTAAAATATTAATTTAATTTTTTATTAGTTTAAAATAATTCATTCGTTATGAATCTTTTATATGTCCTCGAGTACATTATTCTCTGTAAAACAAAAAATCCACTTCACTTTAACTTATTTAGTTTTTATAAAATTCCACCATAACTAACAAAATTATAATTTATAATAACAAATTAACGAATAAAAATCATGTACTCAAATTACGAGTATACATAAACAAAATAGTGATAAACAACTAATCATAAAAACATTTTGGTTTTAATGATCCAAAATGTCTCAAAAATTAGTTTAAGGATGAGCGTAAAATACGCTGAATTCATGGGTACCCTGCCCTTAAGGTCAACTCGGAAACGGCTTGAAAGTTTGAAACATTTTATTTGTTTAAGCCTTGTAATGGAAAAACTAAAATTTCGAGATATCTTCGTCTATCTAACTTTTTTATTCTTAGAGGTATGATAAAAATTCTTTGACATTATTGAGACACTTTTTTACGTAGATTACGAAGAAAATGTCAGTTTTTTAAAATCTTGTTTAGTTTAGACGATAGGGCCAAAATTTCTATTTTTGTAAATATAAGTCTTAGGCGGCAATGACTTTAATAAAAAGAGCTCTTAATTTCCTTTATAATGATATAAGGTTTGATGTGCTTATCTTTTAATGAAGAAGTTATATCAAAGAAACGATAGTTTTATTTTAAAGCTTAAGTACAAATTGATCTGGATTGCTTTGGAAAACAAAAGACATTCAGTTGTATTGACAACTGAATGTCTTTTGTCCTTGTTGTTATGAAATACGACTGAAAGTGTCCTTCAAGAATTTCGAAATATTCCGCGACGTATTTTACGTATTCGAAGAAGTTATCTGTGCCAGGGAAAATACTGGACAACTATTTGAAAATCGTTTATAATATTAGTCTTTTTAATTATTTATAGTTTAGATGTTGCTTTATTTTTAGCAAAATACTTTACTTTCACCACTTCGTCCTGTTTTTGTTCTTTAATTCATTATGCAGTAAACGTAGTATTTACAAATGTAAAGTTTTATCAGTTGTTTCGTAGTCGATGTTCCGTTGTTTTTAATACGTTTCCTGCTTTAAAATAAAACTATCGTTTCTTTGATATAACTTCTTCATTTTAAAAGATAAGTACATCGAACCTGATATCGTTAAGAACTTTTTTTTTATTAGACATGACCGCCTAGGACTTGCATTAAAATAAATAAATAAAAGTTTAGGTCCTATCGTCTGAAATAAACAAAATTAAAAAAAAACTGACATTTTCTTCATAATCTACGTAAAAAAGTGACTCGATAATGTCAAAGAATTTTTGTCATACCTCGAAGAATAAAAAAGTTAGAATGCAACGAAGACTTCTCCAAATTTCAATTTTTCCGTTATAGGGCTTCAACAAATAAAATGTTTTAAATTTTCAAGCCGGTTTTGAATTGACCTTAAGGTGCTGAACACTTTCTCTCATTTAACCGTATCGTGATCTCTTACCGTTTCCAAGATTCCTTTGCTTAACGCGATCTTTTGGACACACTGTATATATATATAAGGATTGTTATGGTTTAAAAAAATTTTTACTGTAAAAATGAAGTTAAAATTAATTCGTCCGATGGTAATCTTAAATTTTGGTTATTCCTTCGTTATTTGAAATGTAATTTATTAATAGCGAAGGTTTGTGAATTATGAATTATTCAACCTCACAATCAGTGTCACTATCATGAATTAAAAAAAAAACCTACGTTAAGCGCGAATTAGAATTATTAAAGTGATTAATAAATTATTTACAAACAGAAAATGAATACAAATAATAAGCTATGTAAGAATTTCATTAGTGCCAAAGGGAAGTAATCGAATGACATCCTTTGAAGGTTTCGCTATCATATTATTCAGTTATCCCTGCAAAAATGCATTCGGTTACATAATCGAATATATATATATATATATATGTATGTATGTATGTGTATTATATATATATATATATATATATATAATGTGTTATAGTAATATCCGAAAATTATATAAAAACAATAGGTGCTTACCTAAATGCGTAGTAATTAAAGTGAGGCCATATAAATAATAAGTAAACAGGTATTTATTCATAACACTCGATTATTGATATAAATAATTGTATCGACAAAAATAAGAGATAAGTAAAATTTTTACCAGTTCTATTGATCAATAAAGTAATATTAAGATCTTTATTTAAGTAATTAAAACTGGAGTGAAAACGTTAAAAAAACTAACTGAAACGAGGTAAACAATTTCAGAATTGATAAAACACAAACAATACGAGCGAGCAATGGATTCGTAACCTACTTAGTTTCTGATTTGATATGTTGTAGATTAAATCAGGAATCGGTCCTTCGTGTGTTCTTCGGAGTTGCAATAAAATATTTTACGTTAAATAAATACGTAGAAGTTTTATGAATCACCTCGATATTGTGAAGTCAACAACCATCGTTTTATGAATTTTAAGACGGAAAACCCGCAGAGTTTATATACATACGTAAAATACTCGATTAAGAATTAATTTACTGACGCCATAACGACGATGTTTGCATGTTTCTGAAAATTAAGAGTAATTGTGCCATCTTTTTTTTTTAGTTACGTAATCAAATTAGTATGAAGTAGAAATGATCGGCGAAAAATTTCACAGTTATCGTAGTACAAAATTGTGTATATGTACCTATTATAATAATTATGATAAATAACAAATACGCTTCTTTTATATGCACCAACTTGAAATTGTTTTAAATACGCTATGCGTTAGTAGTCATTAACGTTGTAAAAAAAACAAACAATCGAATAAAAAAATAATTGCGTCCAAGTATGTTGGCACGTATATGGTACATGTATACAACGGTTGATCCAAAGGGTATTTGCATACTGGACCAGCTCGTACCTTGGGACTTTTCATAATAATTACTTGTTTGTGTCGTTGCGTTGTTTTTTACGTAAATATGGCGTGATTACATTTTAAACAGTTCTCATATATTTAAAAAAAACATTAAAAACCGACTAAATTCGAATACCTAACGTCGTATTAGGTAATGATAATTAATTATGATGTTTTTCGTTGGTGGTGTAAATAATTTAAATCAAATTAGAGTTACTTGCAAATAATAGCTAAACGCTAAATGTATCGTTTATCGTTTCAGTTTGTACGTGTTATATTTATTGTAAATATTTTTTGAATAATCGTTCTACATTACCTATAGTCATTTTGTGTTAACGTTACGATTAACGTAAATTTGTTGTTATCGCTTCGTAATTTTAAATATTTTCGCATTTCGAATTTCATGGGTGTTTTGACGTTTTATCCAAATAAGAAAGCACCAACGAAAGTGTATTTTTAGTATCTATTATTTACCTAACTCGATTCATATCTAAACTAATTATAAGTACATCCATAGGTGCCCATGTACACTCATCCCACTTTGTATTCTGTTTATAGTTCCTATATTTGACGTATTCAAATTAACTATTTAGTAACAACAGTCACAATGGTCATATCGATTTTGTAAATGATCAAATTACGAGTGCAGCATTAAATATGTTATTACAAAAGTTTTAACGGTATTTCCATTGGTTATGTTGCAGGTCTCTGCGTTTCGATATCTATATATTACAATCTACTTGTTGTTAAACCACCATTTCCGATAGGAATTTTCCAGAAAAATGTTAAAAAATTAAATTACAAAACTATTTTAATTTAGATACCGTAAAATTAGGTTACTTCGTTTTATTTTTGTGAGTTTATTTTGATATGAGTGAAAAGCGTGCATTAATAAAAATAATTATAGGCACATAATAATTTTGCTATATATTTTAGCAGAGTTTATTGCACAGACATCGTAAAACACTTGCCTTCAATATAATATGGTTGACATTGTCTTTTTTATAAATTACAAGTATTTAAACTGTGTTGTAAAGTAGGCTATAAGCTGAGTTTACTTTGCACCATTAGATTTTATATAGACTAGGTTTTCTTCAATTAAAACGCATTTGATGCGATTAATACCCATTAAACACCAGGCATTTTTTTGGTCTAAATAGTTTTGTTTTAGGATTGATTTTAGGAAAATTACGTCCATTTTTTGAAGTGCCATACTTTATTAATTAGGTACCAGTACTTACCTATCTATATATAAATTTTTAATAAAATAATCAAAAACTTCATAAAAATACCAAAAAAAAATACCTACATTGTTATTTTATTATATGTAAATACTTATCTAAGTACTTATATAAGTACTAAATTGTGAAGTTTTTAAAACATAAATTTTCGACATACATATTGCTACGGTACAATCCCACTTTGGTTATTTTATATTATTATTATTATTTGAATTATATTATATTATCAACACTTAACTTTTTTAAACTAATTCTAAGTTATTAATTATTTATATAATATTAAAATATCTTATCTACTATAAATTTAATACTATTTCTATTTCAGTTCCTCCTACACATAACAGTCTTGTTTATAATTATTCAATAGTTCTCACCCTTTTTATTGTTCTTTTCTTTCAACACTTCCAATTTTCATTTCCATCCAAATACCCTTTTATCTGCTTTTTAATTCTTCGCCGGCTCTCACGAATTCTAGCTCCACCGTCACGGACTTTCAAATTTTCTTCTTGTTTGAGGATATCTTTTCCTTCTTCTTTTAACTTTTTATTATTACACTATTTATATTTTATTTATCCTTTATGCTTTATTCATACACTATTTTCTTCCTTATTGCCCCTTATACCTAACATTTTTTTAAAATTTTTCTTAATATTTTTAATTTTCTGACATTTCTTATTAAATTTTCAATCAAACTCCTCTCATTTCAACTGTCTCCTTAATTATTAATTTTTCCGGTATCCCGTATCATAGCAATATGTTAG
Organism: Rhagophthalmus giganteus; assembly: GCA_036326145.1. Lineage (NCBI taxonomy): Eukaryota > Metazoa > Arthropoda > Insecta > Coleoptera > Rhagophthalmidae > Rhagophthalmus > Rhagophthalmus giganteus. The sequence goes on along the minus strand of JARFJA010000067.1, from coordinate 7,743,329 downwards.
TAAAACAAAGTGCTCGATAAGTAAGTAATTGGGATCTATCATCGTAGCTATTACTTATCTACCGAAAAAAAATTAAATGTAAGAGAATGATGTTTATACTACCGCGTGTCCTAAATAATATACTTTTACACACTCGGTGCAAGGCAACCCGACACATAGCAAAATAACACTCCACTTTACAAGTAAATTTTCAGGCTACCAATGTTTAGCAATTGCGAATTTTTGAATAAAAGAAATTTTGAAAGTTTTGACAACGATGCGACCAAGTATTCGAACTTGTTTCTATTTTAAATGAACTTATTCACTTTCTCCATGATTATTCGCGTTAAAATCCATAATTTTAACAATATCTAATAAAATAAAACAAATTATATTATTATTCAAATCACATTTGAAATTTCTATGTTGAATAATTAAAAATTATTTAAGTTCTGTCTTAAGGAAGTTGTTTTTCATGTTGTTAGAATAATTAACTACCTATACTATATATATATACGTTTTTATTAGTAAGTAAATTGGTAAATACCTTGCAAAACGACTTTTATTCCGGTTATATCGTGTATATCGTCGTTGTAGTGTAATTTAAATTAATATGTAATGTAAGTAATTTAAACGAGTAAATTGCCACAAAACGTAAATTAATGTAAATGTAAAAAAATATGCATCGAAACATTTAATCTTGCTTATCTATCCCAAAAAATATCGAATAATAACGATATTATACATATAAATATTTTAACCAATCATTTTATTAAAATACGTTTAATTAGTAGAAAGTGAAAACGTACAAAAAATCAATTTGTATATGAAAGTGAATTACAAGAAGTTATTTTAAAGAAATATCCGAAAATGTATTTTCGCTACTACAGCTTTTGGTAAATAAACTTGTCGATTTTAAAGGCTCCAATTATTTTTATCCATTTAATATTGTTAAAGATAATGTTAAGTACCTTCATACCTTAGAAAATGTAGGTAGAAAATTATTTCACCAAAAAAAAAGAACGAAAAAATATCAGTTAGGTAATATAAGTAATTTTTTGTTAGGTATTTTGAAACATGACTTGCTGGTCTATTTTTATTAAAAGTGTTTGTAGATTTTTTTATGTATTGGTCAGTTTATGAAAGGAAACATTTTCATTATTATTAACAATGATAAGATAAAAATGACCTTATTTAATTTGCAATTAAAGGTTGCGTTCGTTAACTATGATTTATATGCGGGGTGTCTTTATATTAAGAATGTACAAAATGTAGGTACGTACCGCATATTTTTGGGATTAAAATAAAACGATTTAACACAATTTACCTATATCAAAAAGTTATGGTTTCGGAGATTACGCCCTCCCTCTTAAAAATCGATTTAGAATTTTGTTTCTAAATTAACCATGTGTAGGGTAAGACTGGGACATAAAAATTGATAAAATTCGTTGCAGTAACGAAATAGGTGAATATTTAAAGGGCTAAACGAAAATGGTTGGTGATAAAAAGTTGAAAGGATTGTTTAGACATTTTTCATCGCAAGGTAGCAACAATTTTTTTCTTTGCATAAGAAAGGTAGTTTAGAGGTGAAGGGTTAGAAATTTTTTAACCAACGAGAAAATAACCAAAAAAAATAATCCACACTAAAGACCAATGCAGCTTTTTTGTTTTTTTTTGTCAAATTTTGATAGACGGGTATCTTTTCTGTTTGATAGAAAAACATCAAATGTAAATCGTTTTATTTTCTCTCAGCGTAAATTCTGACGATTTCGTTAGAATTTTCCTGTCAAAAACTAGACGTTTATATCGTGTCGGTTTGTTTTTCAATTGTTTATCGCTAGGCCATGTTGAAAACAAAAATGCTTATTGAAATGAAAACTACATACTATAAACTTTCTAACGATATTAGTATAACACTAACAAAAAGTGCAAATAATTTTGTTATTATAATACTTACTACATTTCATAGTCAAATAAAAGGTTACCTATATCTTTTTGGATTCTCATGAGATTTTAGTGCTTTTATTTACTACTTACATCAAGAAATATCAAAAACTAAAACCATCGACACGTTTATTTAAAAGGCACCAAAAAATAAATTTAAGAATGCACCGCCCTTGTATAAATTCAATTACTCATGCGACTTTCAAATATACTGACTCGTAAAACCGGTTTTACGAAAATGTTGGGAACATTCAATTCAATTATTATGCACATGGACGTTATTTAGATGTAAAAAGTCGTTATAAAACTTTTTAAAATTTCCTTAATAACAGTAAGGAATTCATGTTTGTCCTAAGTGGGTGTACATTTTTTCGCAATTTAATAAATCGTAAGTTAATTCGAGTACGTACCTATTTGTAAATATACAAAAACAGTACCTAGTGCCTTAAACAGTGCCTATCAGCCTTAATCAAAGTTAGTATAATCATTATCGAGCTACTAGCCTGTTATTACTAAAAACTGTATTAATAATCTCATTTAGCATTCTAGTTGACTACTATCTCTTTTTGATAGACATAAATGCACTAAAATTAATCCCACTAAAATTTACTTAACCTCTATTTAACAAAAAAAAAGTGGGATAACTGTCAATTCAAGAAATCAACGAACTGAATAAGATTCAGTTTTCCATATTAAGGAATCCAAAAATATATATATGAAAAGATTAAATCCACTTGAAATTTATAGTGATAGGGAATTTAAAAAAAAAGTACAGAATGAGAAAAGCAACCGATTAGCGTTTTTTTTTCTTTCAAAAATGGCCATGTCCAAAACTTATGAAAAGCGAACCAAGACTACATTTTTGGACATGGCCGTTTTTGAGAAAACCGCTCCTCGGTTATAGAAAATGTTATTAATTTAATATATACAACGACATCGATAAAAGTACTCGAGGTGGAAGATTTTAAGTCCAGAAGTACAAGTTTGCTGCTCGTTAAACATTACTAATATTTTCTAAAATCCTGCAAATTACTTAGCGTTCAACCACGAATCGCCTTCTTTTTAGATAAGACACCTAATATAATTCGTTGTGTAAAAATTAGCAAATATCATAAAGCCTTCTAAATTTCTTGATGTTTATTGCTAAAATTATTTTCTTCATTTAATGCAATATTTCGCAATTAAACTAACCTAAATAATTTGTCAATTCGCTTTTTAAATGAAACACACATGAAGATTATGTTATATTTTTATTCCTTCGTCATAGTTTTTTCGTGTAGATGTATTTTACTGTGTGTTTATGTGGATCTGAAGTTAAATAATAAAATTGTTATCACTGTTTACGTATAAAGTTCAATTGTTTTATTTTTTATATAGAACATCCTGAAAATTATTAAAGAACTTTATTTAAATGAGTTAAGCATACTGTTTATCGAAATTTTTAGATTTCTGTATGTTGATGAAAATAAATATACAGTTGTATTATAAATAAATACAAGGTTATTTCGATTTTAACATATTCTATCGGTAAAAAAGAAAGATATTATCAATGTGCACCTATGAACTTGTGTCAAAAAGATCGGACAGTAAAGAAAAAAAAGTAGTGATGGAACGGTAAAAAAATGTTTTACCTGCTTTTGACCCTTAGTTAATGTGCAATGGTCTTTAATCGTTACAATGTAAAAGTTGTTTAAAATTCATTATTTCATACTGGACTTGCGGAAATAATTTTAGATATAATTTGCAAGGAGACTATCGATAGACATCCACGTACTTACTCCATACACGAACATTTCGAAAACGATTTGTTTTAAATTTTCAATTATAGGCCTGGAGACAGTCAACAAATTAGGGTATAATAACAGCCCGGTTATTTTGTACAAAACATTGTTAATTAAGATATAGAGAACTCAATTTGATGGGTCCTAAGCTCTAAATACACGGTCCTTAGACAAGGCAGTCCGTCAGTTATGTAAAAAAAAGAGGCGAAAAATTTATAGCAATCCGTCAGATATTTATAAAATTTGTTAATTTTGTTTGTTTAGTAACCACTATATCTGACGGCTTAAATGGCTTAAATTGTCGCTATATTTCTTTAAAACAATTTAATCATGTAAAAAAATATCCAACTTATTTATAGCCCCCCCCCCCATTCAAAACCAGTTTTATCTATATAGTCAAGTTAAAATCAAAATTCAAAATATCAAAATTTTAAATATCAGTCAGACTGCTAAAAAAACTTTTTTAAAGTCATATATATTTTGTAACTTGCTCTTATATATTTAAACAGTGCCAAGGGCGTCAGATATGTATTTATCAAAAATGCAAATGTCTGCCAGATTGCTATATAATTATGTGTGTATATATATATATATATATATATATATATATATATATATAACTTTGACAGCCTTTTAAGGGTAAAAAGCAGCATATTCTGCATCTGACAATCGACTCTTCGTGTACTACTACGCTAAATTAACAACTTTTAAAAGAAATTTTGCGGGCCGCTGTAATGTCCAAATTTTCGTAAATAAACATTTTGATATCCATTTATTATTAAATAGTAGTATTAGTAGTACGTAGTGGTAATTAGTAGCAACCCTTGCTGAAATGTCTGTCCGAACCTTTGCACACTCCCGATATATGTGGTTATATCTTTTCTATAAATATAAAATATTTAGGTAATTGCATATTTACTTATAAAGCGGCGATTAAAAATTCATCAGTTTACTAATTAATTCGATAATTGTTATATAATTTAATGCAAGTGAATTAGGTAAATGAGAATTGTTGCATTCATCGAACCGACGGGTGCCTATGTCTTTATTTCTTTTATGTTGCGAAATTAGGTGGGTACACAACTTTGAAACTAAACAATCGGATGTAGAAATCGTTGGGATCGCCAAGCGTATTTGAAAAAAAATCACCATTAAAAATGCGCGACTAGAATATATTGTCGCGGGCGTCTTAAAATTATTTAGTGAAAATCCATCCCCAGACAGATCTATTTCAATTTTGTTTGGCCCATATCGTTTTCTTTTATTGAAATAATTTATTGCGATCACTAATGCCAATTAATTAATTATTACTGTTTTCTTGCATATTAATATTTTGATTATGAAATGAAAATTATTTACTGCTTTTATAATCAATTTATTCTGATTATCATATTTTTAGGTCAGTTATTTTTTATAAAAACGATTTATCTCGATATAATTTGTTGCTACAAGAAAATTAAATAATTGCAATTTCCATTGTATTTACGAACTTATCATTAATAATATCGACACCGACGATTAAGCATTATCATGTTTATGTTTTTCAATTAAAGAATATAAAGTTTGTAAAAGTGTGATAGACATTATGTTTTTTTTTATCATAATTCAGTTGCCGTCGAAATCGTTTATAACGACGTCGATTATATTGATTATAAACGACCAGGTTTTGCCCACAAGTTTGACTTCCTATTTAAAAGGCCGTAACGAGGGTACGAAGCGACTGTGGCAATTGTCTAACTTGCGCCCACCAATCAAGAAATAGTCCCAAACCTAGTTGCGCCCGGCATGGTGGGCGTCTCTTTTGCGATTCGATCGATTATAACGACGGACTTTTCAATCGAAACGTGCTTGGTCGTCGATTGTAACGATCAATTTTCAAGAATCTTACATCCTTTGATGTCAATCGGGCAATATCGACTGTATTTGTATATTAACATTGACATTATGTTGGGCCAGGAAAAGAACGATATTAGTTATAACGACAAAGAGTAACGGCCGAATTTGCTCAGCTCTCGGAGGTTGTTATAAACGATATCGACTGTATTTTATTAAAATCATTTGTCGAGTCTGCGATGTAAATTTACCTTCAAATAAAATTCACATAGGTACATTATTAAATGAAGTCTACGAAAAGTATAACTTAGCATATCTGGTACAAGCAGTATCATTCAGGAATGGTGTCGACCCGGATGTTCGTGTTATTTTGCGTAATGTAAAGAATTTATTTATTGTCCATGACGTGTACGTATTGCAATATCCGCATTAATTCGTTTAAAGTATATTGTTCCCATTATTTAAGAACAATATCAAATGAGCCTTTCGAAAAAAATACCGAGCCTTTTAAAAATATTATCTAGGAAATTCTGTCGATTATACAATTGTTGTCTTAAAAAGAAATGTTGGTTAAATTATTTACATTGCGAAAATAATTAATATAATACTCTCCTACATCTTTAAGACTGTTATCGTCATATTTAGGTTAAATAATAGTAAGTACAATACACCACAAATTTAAAAATAATTGATCGTTATTTAATTTGTTTTTATAATATAAAAAATACGTCATTGATGTGGACTTTCTCTTATTTAACGAAAAATGCATATTAATATGAATAGTAATGTAATGGTAAATAGATTTATCTTTTTAAAATATCAGTTAATATAAATTGATGGTAGGTAACTCGACAGAGAGAGAGAGAGAGAGAGAGAGAGAGAGAGAGAGAGAGATAAGTTTTAATATCTTAAAATGTTCGTAATTATCGAAAGATGATAATTACGAATTCTTAATTTTATTTAAAAAAAGTGAAATAGAATTAAATGGTCATTAAATAATTAATTCGATAATACTAAATAATACATAAGTATTTTTGTTACATAAAGATGCGATTAAATGCTTAATTGATTTTCTATTAAAAAAGTTGTAAACGATGGACTTAATGCAATGTAGGAAGTGGGTTAATGCATCCAATGCGTTATGCGAAAACCCGCTGCGATTTATACGTTCGCGCTTTTATACAATTTTCTACGTTTAACTAATAGAATTACTTAGGTGCCTATGAGCGATTAATTTTTATTGGGAACTTAAGTCATTCAAGCCCACTTTATAAACAAACGTCTACGGTAATAAGCGGTTGTGAATTTAGTTTCCCCAAAACATCGATAAATTATATTCCGGCAACGACACCGTAAAACTTAAAAACAGAAAGTCAAAAACGTAAGAATTATGCAAATATTATTTTTTGCAGTTTGCGTTTAGTGAAATTAGCCGAAAATGGAATTCAATTGTTACATAATATTGTAATTTTCCAGTTACTGTGTGTCTCGTCATTTGCTATTAACGAAGCGGTACAAATGCAAATCTCATCGTGATCGAAGATTAAGCGAAAGGCTAATTTTAACAACTGGAACTGTGTACGCCAACTTCGGATTAATCCGTTCTTTGGAGAAAGGCATTATTCGTAATTATGCGTTTCTTTTAGAATAAATGTTGGTTTAGTTATTCGGTAATTATGTTATTAGTTGATTGTCGTTTAAATATTCGCATTTTCACGAGACGATTCGTAACGTGAATCGTTTGTCGTTTTTATAGCTATTAAATTTTATAAATTGTTAAATTTAAATTTATAGCGACGTGTTATTGCGACAGTCAAATATTCTAACGAGAAGCGACGAAGCTCCATTGTTAAACGGCGCTAAAAATTTTCTTGTAATCTTACATTAATATGAAGAGAGGCGCGGTTAAAAGAAATTCGCTTTTTACAGAAACCTTAATTTTATTTAGGTACTCCACATAATGTAATGCATCAATTCGATCGATTAATTTCACTTCCGGTTTTGTTTTTAAAACTACTCGCACCGAATTAAGAACTTAACAGCTTAAAGATTATAATTGTTTTCCGTGTTATACTAGGTATCAACTAGTTGCCAGAGAGCAACTAGTTGTTGGAAACATGTTGCACTTCGTTTGTATTAGTTTTCAGTATAAAATCTCTAATGGGGCGTACTTGCATTATTTTAACTAATCTAATACTAAACACATTTTGATGTACTCTCCTCGATTGTTCACGTAAATATCTTGCCTGCGTCTACACCTATAATATGATTTAATCGTGTTATACCGTCTTTTAACTTAAACTCATAGATTTAGCTGAATTATGTTGGATATACAACTTTGCGGCGTTTTAGATGTTATTGATCAACGTTGAGACATTTGGCCCGGACGGAGCTTCTCTCCCTTACCGAATTGTTACACAATAGGGAACAAACCCACTTTAAATACCGCGTTCCACTTACGGTCGATTTTTACGCAAATTAAGGATGCCGAGGTGCCCATTTTTATTGGAGCGATTTAAATTACCAATAAATGCCGTTTTCGCTTCAATATAATACTGCCGTCCGACAGAAAAAGTACCGTGTGACGTAATAATCATGTTAATTTGTGAAAAATTGCGTTTGAAGTTTAGGTTTCTGCGTAACAATAATGTTGCTTGGCTTTCAAACTCCTTTCTTTTTTAAATGTTTATTTAAACAAATTTGCATTTTTTTTTGTTACTTACAAAAAAATCAAAATATAGTCGTGGCATTTTAGGAATAAAAAACTCAAATCGACCTAAGTAATGTTTTAGTTTTGTTTGTTTTACGTGGCGTTATCTTTAAGTAGACTCTGCACGTCCGTTAAATAAATGCCTATACATTATCAAAACAAAGTAAATGTAGGTACCTATATCTTTAAAATCGATTCGTCATCCTCTGTTCTGGTCTTGATTATTTCATTTCACTATTCTTACGCAACTAAGTCGCGGTTGTTCAACTGAAATGTCATTTAACTCTATATTATGCGGTAAAATGTGGCGATGAAGTAATTTAAACACAAGTTAGTCGATTATTTAATTTATTTGTAATTAAACGAATTATGTTAATTACACTTTGCATTATGCTTTTTGTTACAGTGACGTTAGATTTAATTGGTATTTTGTTTTTAAATAATAAACAAATACCTACCCTAAGTAAATGATTTAGAACATGTCATTTGATTTACAAAATAGCCTTGAAAGTTATTAAATGAGTGCTTTTCAGTTTTACCATTTTCGTTAAATTTATTTTAGGTATGGATTTTGTCTTGCCTTTTTCCATCTATCATTATTATAAATTCTTTTATTGTATGGAGATGGGGACGAACTATCTCCAGGTGCTTCGCCCCTTTTCGCTCTCCCTTACTTACAATTAGTAGCAATACGGGAGAGCCGAAAGCACGGGAAAGCACCTGGAAATAGTGCATTCACATCTCCATACAATAGAAGAATTAGTTTATACTTCGTTAGATATCTCGATGCGAACAAATCTATTTAATTAAAAGACTATTTCGATAGTATCGAGATTAAACTTTATTTTATTTTTTTTTGGTGAAAGGACAAATTACATTACGCCGTTATGCATACCTATATATGACACGATTTAACATACCATATTATTCTGTAATAATGTGTAGTATAGCATATTAGCTACCTGATAGAATATTATTATAAGAAACTAGAACGGGTTTGAGAGCCACCCACGTATCAGATACGAAATCTGTGGTTGAAATCGAAAGTGCAGTCTGAACCGCGATACGCACTACTTACTAATTTATTATCCTTTCATACAGCACTAAATGCGATGTTAGTTGCATGCATAGTTTACTTTTGTCTATTTATTTAATATCATTCAATAGCAAATCGAAATCGATTTTAATTTATGTTTAATATAATATTCTTAAAATTTCAATTTTTCCTCGTATAACGTAGATTTCCATGTTAAAGCATACTTACTATGTAAAAATTAATAGAAAACTATTGATGGCGATTAAATTTTCTTAATTTAAATGAAAAACTTATTTTTCTTTTGACGCATTTAGTTAAAACGTATAATGTTTTTATATAAATTAACCCTAACACAAAAATACTAGGTAGGTACATTATAAAATATTGTAAAATTCGCCCTTTCCTATTCTTTACTTTAAAAAATTCATGATCGATGGAAAGTTCTATGTAACGAAATTTCTTATTTTCTTAAGTATTTAGAAAACAAGTATATACACGTTAAATGCGTACTTTACAGTGCATTTTTTATTAATTTACTTTTCTTTTATAATTACTTTATTAACTTAATAATAGGTATTTATTGTTTTGTTTGAGACATTTAACGTTGAAAGTTAAACGTATAACGATTGCATTTTTGTTGAAAATTATCTCATAATTACATATTTAATTTCAGTTTCTGCAAAACGAATCAAAGAATCGTAGTTTTTCGAATATTATTAAATATCAATACAAATTTTTATATAGATTTGTTAATCGGTGGTTATGGTCACTTGATTGACGAATATTTACGCCTTTCCCACACAATCTACGACTTTTTTTTTCAGAACATTAAATCGAGTCGATTATGTACCCAAAACGTTAAATATAACGCGTATGTTATATTTTTATAGGTTGTGTTTTTCAATTATATTTTTTAAATTCGTTCTTAACACAGCGTTAAAAACTGAATCGACAATGTATTAATTAATACTACTCCTACTTATAAGCACAAGGTACTGAGTGGTTTATGATAATTAATATTTAATTTGATATAGCATGATGATTTTAATAATAGGTTTGTGACTACGGCAATTTTTGACTAGTTGCCGAATTATTTCAACTAATCAGAATTTTAGAATTGCAATTAAATTTACTCGTCTGTCAAAATTTAAAATTCTGATTGGTTGAAATAATTGGAAACTCGTTAGAAATTGCTCTATAGGAACAAACCTACTCTAACGACGTAAGTACCTCCCTACATATTATATTTGATGTTTTGGATACATAATCGACACGTATACGTGCATGTTTTTACTGATTAAAATTGTCATCGGTAAAGTTAACAGTAGGATTTTTTTTTGAATTCGTGTGCGTATCATATATGTATAACAATTAAAATTAAAAAAATAAATGATAAGATAAAACATTAAATCTACATAAACCTGCAAAATTAGGTGATTAGATATTTTCCGTTTCCCCTTGTTTCAAATATTATAAATAAAATAAATCGGTGTCGAAATTTCTCTGCTAGGAAGCGAATTCTGTATTGTATACCCACTGTCAAAATAACTATTATTATATTTTAAGGAATATAATAACTCACATATATACAGAGCGTTTTTAAAATTGATTTCTATCTGAATGAACATGCTTAAAAAGTCCAAATCGAAGCAAAAACAAAATTAGTCGCTATTTTTTACCTGTTTAACAGAACAATTCGATGTGCTTATACAATTTTCTTAAATTATTAAGTACCTATCTATTTGGTATTAATACGACGTATACATACACATTATACATATGTAGATACGTCTGTTCATTGTTGGTTTTACATTGTTATCTTGAATTCGTTAGTATTGTTCATCTTAAATACATAGGCACACTCTTGACCTCACAATGTGGTGGTTATATTTAAATGAATTTCAAACATTTTATCAGTTATTTAATTTTGGAAAATACTGTGTTATGATAATTTTTACATAATATGTACGTAAGAGTTTCATTAAGTAGGTAGGTACTTATCGATTAATCCAGGAGTAATTTTTTTTTAGTTTATTTTATGGAAATAATTTTTTTATTATTATAACTTACATTATTTACAAATGTTTTTTTATCGTTATTATTTTTGTGCATACATTACATGCCTTTCTATTCACCTTGGTATAGTTTATATTAATAAATGTCAAGGAAAATGTTAACTTGGATCAACATTAGTATTATCGCACTTCGTGTTCTTTAATTATGTTTGTACTCCACATATTTTTATTTATTTGATTATTTTGCATTTTATTGGTGCGGGAATATTAATATACGGGTTATTAGGAAGAAATGCATTTGAAATCATTGTATAAAAGAAAAATTTATCACACACACATATCTGTTATGTATGTATAATTATGTACCTAACATCATTAAGTGCCTATACGAATAAAGTAAATTAGAGATGAATTAAATTAGGTACATATAAATAAGGAATTTTTCAAAATAATCGTGTAGAGCAAGTATAAGTAAAATTTTAAATATTTATAAGGATATCATAAATCGACAAATCAATTTTCATACTTTAGAAATGATCGGACAGCTAAACTATAACCTAAATTGAGATTTAACCATTGAAATCAGAAAAAAAACAAATATTAGAACTATATAGATAACACATTAATGGAATATGTTTTGCCTTTGAATAAACTTTTTTCTAAACTTCCGTATGTCTATAGTGATTAAAGAGCAATATTGTAGATATAGTATATTCATTTTAAATTACCCATTATGGACCGTAATCACAGAGTGATTACTTAACCATCTAAATTATTTCTAATTAAATAAAATGGAATGTTCCGTGCAAGTGTAACTTCTATATCATAAATTAAATCCTAAATTTTCCTTTTAATAGTTTAATCTTTGATCGAAGTTTAAATTAGAATTGAAAATCGGCCCTATAGTTTACATTGCATAAACGAAACTGAACAGTGGGCTTATCTAAAAAAAATTATATAATAAATTAGTTATAAAAGTAATATATAAATAATTATTAATACAAATGATATGTATGATAAAATAGATACATAACAAAATACCTTCCTATGTTGCCAAAAAAAAAAGAAAACGGCATATTTTTTATTACTTGTAGCAAGAGGGCCATTAACCTAAAATTTAAAAACTTGTAAAACTTTCGCAACGTATTTGGAAGATTGCACTTAAAAAAATGTGCACCAATGCAAGTTCAATTGGTTTTTAAATAAAATTAATCAAATTAGTAGGTACCTATAATTTTAATTACTTAAGTATTTTTCCTTTCTGAAAAAATAGACGACGATTAATATTAAAATACGCAGGGCGTATATATAAATATCGTTTAAAAAACATACGGTTCTTTAGTATTTCTTTCGAAAATATTGTGTAAAAACTGATTTTTTATCGAAAAAAAATTACTGGTTTTGCTGCAAGATTCCTATATTGATTTTTTTTTAAGTTACCTAATTCAAGAAGTTCTGTTACACAATTTTAATAAGTCCACCGTCAACGTCATAAACTGCGCGTTAAAGTACGTCTGTATTAAATAAAAAATGCAACTTAATTTTATTTCGCGTTTATTTCTAATTTTGTCGAATTTTAATCTTCAACCAACCTTTAAACAATTACTATAAGAACTAAGATAAAATAAATCTTTGGGCGTTTAGGTCGATTCTTTTAATTTTACTCGTAACCTTAAATTTAAAAGTGGGTCAATGTATTTTTGCCTACCTCATATTGCAATTTCTGTAATTAGTCACATCGACAATAACACAATCGTTGGGCAGTCGAACATATTTATTTGTTAATTCCTTTTCGCTGCATTTTCCCAATTAAAAGTCGTGTATCAGAAATTCCTTATAATTTAATCGCAGAAATATTAAATTTATTCTTAACTTGATGTCACAGTGACGAGGGATGAAACATAAGCATCTTGTATATTAAAATATAGTATAATAAGCTACAGATAAAGGGTTCATATGGTAATTTTGAAATATTCATAATTTCATCACTCCGCTGCGCCGTACTGATTACGTTCGAAAAATACTGTTTGAAATACTCACGGGTATATAGAATTCACTTTTATTGCGAACAATTACTAACCGTAATGCGTTGCACAAGGAGCATATTCTTAATTTTAATTAGATCAATTTAATTAATTATTATTTAATATTCCCGTTAGACTTGGTTTTTACAAGCTTCAAATAATTTATTGTTAACTATCTGTGAATCTAAGTTTACTTAAAAATGCTACATATAAAGTTGCAAAAAAGCAAGCGACCATAACAAGTAGGACAAAAATAATGAGAAGATAGAAACTGTTTCCGGTTCGATGATTGACTGTGGTCGGTATTTCTAATGTTGACGATGTGACAGGCCAAGGTCGAATTTCAGAGGCTACCGATGAACGAACAAGACCTAAAGATTAACAATTTACTTTTATTACATAAATAATAAATTCGGATTGAATAAATTTTGAATCGTCGTGAGATTCGAAGTTGTTTTAGTATAAAGAATATTATCAAGAGTTCGGTCAATTAAATCGCATCTAACGTGATATTAGAAATAAACAAGTAATATGTAGAAAGTCCACGTGAAACTTGGCACGCACACCTTCTAATCACAAAATGTTAATACTTTCCGATGTTTATTTTATATGGAGTTTTATATAACAACGAAATAGTTATTGATGAAAATATTATAATATTGCAACATCTTCGATGTTCTTCAATAATTGGTATTATGGAAATATTATAATAGATAAAAACATATAATACCTACAGATTTTAACAATAAACTTTTTTGCATATCAATAACAATTACATAGTTGCAATAATAAAGACTGGATAATATTTCGACGATGTGATGTATAAATTGATGAAACCATTGATATACGGCTACCGAACTATTTAACTCTTTTCAATATTTAAAGTTTATTATTATTAGGGCAGGTCTTTCAATCATCAAATAAAGGTCCAAATAAGCTATTTGTAAAATAACTTCCTTGGACACGTTTGTTGTAACAATCGTTTTCAACGAAGTTATTCTACGAATAGCTTATTTGGAACTTTATTTAATTATTGACAGACCGGCCCTTAATTTGCTATTACCTATAAGAATTTAATTTTAGGTCATTATTATGCATTCCACGGTTGTTGGGAAACCATATGTTATTGAACGTACAGTAGACCCGCTTGTGTACTTTCGTATGCATTGAATAAAGTTTAGCGACCTATTTTACTCGATGGAGGGTGAATTGTAGCGTACGAAACCACTTTTTGGCCACTTCCAAACCGTGTGCTTTACTCTCCACCGTCCCTTAAAAGGTAAATATTTCAAAAGTCGCTATCTCGCTTATCTTTAAAGATGGAGATCTCGTTTTAAAACCAAAACACGACAAATTTTATGGGGAGTAAGAAAGTTTCTGACAATAATGATTGATTTATCAATATCAAGCGGTATATTACGAAAAAACGCACTTTAAATATCAAGCCTCCATAAACATTTGTAAATACTTTCTGAAATTAATAAGTTACGGCCAAAATGCTTCAAATAACATTTTTCCCCACCCTTTCAGCTTTAATATGATATATATAGGTATATGACCTATCCAAAATGAACGACCTATATTTTCGTGATCTAGGAGTCAAGATTGGAGAAACTCCAACACGGCACGTCTGGGTCCCGTCGTCAGATAAGCTGAAATAGCAGTAGTTTCTATGACAATTTGCTAAATGTGCCTACAACAAACATTAAATTGTTGGGTAGTTTTCCAAATCACCTTCGAGATACTCTCTCAGGTGCATTGTCTTTGTAAGGTCGAGACTTTGCCTATAGCTCTACCACACCTTCAAACTCTCTCACGTGGGTTACTACGCGCAACCCACAGTAAACAAGCCAAGGTCAATTCAAGATCTTAACCTTCACAATGCACTCAGTGTAACTTGTTTATAACTCTCGAACTTATTCTGTTTTATGTACGTACATAATAGGCACACAGTCAGCCTGTTCTTCTTCGTCGCACCGTAAAACATTTAAAAAATCCTAAATAGAATTTTTTTAATACAAACTTACATAAAATGCAGACTAACACTGTTGCCGCTGTGACTGCCACTTGTCTGTAACAAACTATAAGAAAATATTAGAAACTTCTAAATGTTTCTTTGTATTTCCTACCTTTTTCTCGTCATCGTTTTCCCTCTATCGCCAATTTCCAAAACGTAGATTCTTCCTTTGTCTACGAACTTGCATTATTACGTATCTACACGTTTCATATTTCACTGTATTTCAGTCACCACCGTGATCGCGAAAACGCGCGTAAGATAAAATTTTGTTCGCGAAATTGGACCATCTAATGTTTGAGGGGAGCCCTAACCCAGTCTATCCAAGAGCCTAACCAAGATCGATTTTCAGAGAATTTTAGTTAGAGCTTAAAGGTCCATGTATTTACACTTTAAAATACATGGAGAGTTAGTCGACAAAGAAAGATCTTGCCTTTCCTCGTCGTATTAATCCTTTTTGTTTGTAATCCTTTTAGAGTACACAACACACAACACTCGCGGACTCACACGCAAAAAGGCTTTATAAATCGAACGGGCACTCCTCGCACACACGAACAATACGACGCCGTAATTTAAAATTTGAACTACTGAAACAAGCACTACCGCTCTATATCATTAACGCGAAAGATCTGAAACGATTTTGCCGGAATTCTATATGTAAATGCATTCGAGTGGATACTAGAAAATTCCGTTTTTATTTTAAAAACTTTCAGTTTTTTGTTCCCACGCTGATAGCTATGAAAGTAGGCGGTGCACATATTTTATTAGTTGTTTTGACGGTGTATCGGTCGCATAAATATGCGTTAAATTTTTATCTGGTTTATGGTTTGTAATAGAGAAATTTTCTATGCTTAAGAGCACACGAATGGTTTTTAAATTAAAAATAGGGTAAAATCATTTTGCGGTATAAAGGTAGTAGATAGTGATTATTCAAATAAATTTAAACTGGCAGATATTTGGTTTTTTGTATTTGTTATTTGGCTGCCGAAATTTTTATAAAGGGGGCGGTACGAACATTTTTGATATTCTTTGGGTGGTACGCAAAACCCACAAGATTGAGAGCCACTGCAAATAGATTCTTGTCGAAAGCAAGTCACTGAGAAAAACAGTAATTACGCGAGATTTTCTAATAGTTTTAGAGCCGGTCATCATGACCACGATAAATTTTTATACGTAAGATTAAATAATACCAAAAGACAATAACAAAACCAATTGACAAAAACGTTTGATTCTATTTAGTTTTCATGGTTTTTTTAATTTTGTTTTGTTTAAAAATTTGTTACTACCTATTCTTTATTTTATACCTAACACGTATCTAAAATTAAATACGTACGTATCTACATATAAATACCTACATAATTAGGTAATATCAAAATTAAAAACTCATAATTCATATGTAATTTCAGTAATATTTATTATAAACTACCCCTACGCTGTGCCAACCACTTTGTAGCACTTACGAGATCGGTGTCGGTCTACGCGACGCGCGTAGACAGCTCACTTATACATTACACGCGCACGTTCTGGGTGGTTTTTATGGGGTTCAGATAATTCCAAATTATTTAAGTATATAGATCATATTAAAGTTGAAAGTGTGGGGGAATAAATTTTATTTGAAGCATTTTGACGATAAACTAGTTAGTTTCAAAAAGAATTGCCAATGTTTACGGAAGGTTGATTTTTAAAGTGCGTTTTTTTTCCCGTAGAATCGCTTAATATTGAAAAATCAGATATTATTGTTACAGACTTTTTTATTCCACATGAAAATTTTAATGTTTTGGTTTTAAAACGAAAGCTCTATCTTTAACGATAAGTGAGATGGGGTCTTTTGAAATATTTATCTTTTAATGATTGGTAGGGGTAAAGGACGCGATTTTGAAGTGGCCAAGAAGTGATTCTATACTCTACAATTGACCCTTTTATCAAGTAAAATAGGTCGCTAAATTTCTTCATTCAGTGTACACGACAAGCCTAATATTAACACAAGCAAATCTACTAGTAGACAAGAATGACTAAATTTTTAATGATGTTAAAAATATAAAATTGAAATTGTCATTAATTAAACCATTTTAAATCTAAAATACCCATTAATTACAAAACGTCAAATAACATCGTTTTTCAATTAAATCGGGGAACGAAGAAGAAACTAGCACAATTAGACGGTTGTAATTTATAGAATTTTGAATTTACTTCGAATCTATTTGCTAGAATAAATAATATTGAAGCTGTATTATTTTTAAAATAAAACTGATTTATTTTTTGAATTGCAATTGCATTCTTACAATTATTAGTAGCGTATGTGGTTATGTATGTACAGCCTATCCAAGCCTATATGCAATTCACGTCATAAAAAAAGTTACTAGATTGTTTATTTGTAATTCGGTTTAAAGCTTGGAAAATGACATATTCTATAGATGATTTACTTGCGCACATATTAGATTTAGATATATTAGATTATTGGTATAAAGAAAGACTACAATTTATTAGAACTGTCAAAATACGAGGTACGGGGTGACAAGCACTGTGTGAAACGTCATCATCTAGTAACCTTTTATTGATGACGTGGATTGCATATAGGTTTGGACGAAATGTATGTACTAGTTAGTTAATAGATATCTACCTAGTAGTTACAAGTGTTCCACCTTGTGGTACCGATTTTAATGGATGTAATCTTTTAAATCTAATGGAAAATTAACTTAATTAGAACAATAAAAAAGTAAATGAAAACCATTTTCAAAACATTTTAAGGAGTCGGATAAGCGTAATTTTTTTTTTGAAAAAAAACGTGCATTAAGAAATAGAAATCTTTATAGGTTTCTCTAAGCATTGTCCGATGATTTTTACAATATTGTCTTTAATTTGTCAAATATTAACAAATTAATTAACAATTTTTGTGCGAAAATTCGCATTAAAAGTTCAAAAAAAAATTTTTTTAGTCAAATTTCAATAAATTTCAGTCGATGCTTTGGGCCTAGAACGCACTTTAGTGTATATATTGTTATTTGTGTTTTGTCGGAACGACACCAGTGACCGGATCGAAAATAATTGACTTTGAAGAATCCTTTAATAAATATATCTAATACCTACAGCCTATCCAAGCCTATATGCAATTCACGTCATCAAAAAAGTTACTAGATTGTTTATTTGTAATTCGGTTTAAAGTTTGAAAAGTGACATATTCTACAGATGATATTAGATGGTATAAAGAAAGACTACAACTTATTAGAACTGTCAAAATACGAGGTACGAGGTGAAACGTCGTCATTTAGTAACCTTTTATTGATGACGTGATTGCATATAGGTTTGGACGAAATGTAAAAAATTTGTTCTGCATTTTTTGCACGGTTTATACACCTTCATCGCAAACTTAAATTAAGTGTCAAACCGCAAGCCTATAGGTTTTTATTTTTTATTTCTTCGGCAATCCACGCTTAAAAATAATTCATTTTGTCGGTCGGTGACACCGATCTGACCCCTTAAAATGCATCTGTATTAAGAAGAAACCTGTTTCCCTATTATTATTTTTGTAGATCAAGCAGTTTATGAGCAGAATGAACTTATCTTTTAAAAATAATTTGTTGGTCTGCTTTTAAATTAGAAATCACTATTAGCAAAGAAACTGTTCAATAATAAATCTCGGTATTATTTTAATATCTTCATTCTTTTAAATGAAATAAACGTCGGATTTAATGGAATAAATAATAAATGACCTACTTTATATACTGTTATACGCATTTTAATTATCGGTATACTTAATGAATAATTCTTTAATTGGCGTAATAATTAAAATTTTTCAGTGTTAATTACGCTGCAGATTTACAATAACCAATGATAACGTAAATACGAATTAATTTTGATAAAAATTTCTTTTATAATTAGGCACGTAATTAAATAATATCGAACCCTTTTTTTCGGTCTTAAAGTTCAAATATTGATATTTAAAAATCGTCCTTGAAACATGCTAGTGACCTTTCGTAAAAAATTTAAATGCGTTCAATGCATTAAGATAAAATTAACGAATTTTTAATTACGTTAATATATGTACTTATATGTACTTATTGATAATTTTTAAAATTCTTTAAGAATGTTATTTATCATGTTGTAATATATCAGTTTATATAACTTGTTAAATTGTTTACAATTTTTATGATTGTAGTACAAAAATCAAAATCCAAATGAAATGACTGTCACCGATATGTATGCAGATAGATTACGTATTATAATGAAACTGTTGTTAACGATTAATCTAAAACTTTGTACACACATACCTATGTTAAATAGGTTAGGGGGTGAGGTAAGGAGTAATCTAAGTAAGTACTTGTCTGCCTTATTCGTTACCGCATGTAAAATGAAAAATCAATACCTAACGTTAAAATCGAAAGTAATGAATATCGAAATTTCACAAAACATCGATCGTCTATTAAATTAATTATTTGCCGATTTAAGTAAAACGAAATGCTTTAAGCTGAAGTGCCTATTAAGTATCTTACGAGAACAATTTTTGTTGTTTATACCTTTCATATTTCTTCGAACTGTAAATATAGATAATATCTACCTATAAACCAATATTAAATTAAGAAGAAAGATGATCGTCACATCGTTTATTTGTTTTTCCTACAGTCCTGTTCGAATGTGCCTTGGAACGGTCTTATAAGTCCGGTTTTTTGATTAATAAATTATAGGTACGTATTTGTATTAATTTGACGATGTCATTGACAGTTTCTTATGTAAAT
Source organism: Rhagophthalmus giganteus (assembly GCA_036326145.1). NCBI lineage: Eukaryota > Metazoa > Arthropoda > Insecta > Coleoptera > Rhagophthalmidae > Rhagophthalmus > Rhagophthalmus giganteus. The sequence continues at coordinate 7,723,260 of JARFJA010000067.1, read as the reverse complement.
TTATTATTCTGCAACGTCCCGTCATCTTTCAACTCACAATGGAATTACATTTTAAGTATAAAATTGATAGTGTTATAATACACAAGACGGCGACTAAAACATTCGGATAAGAGTCAACGGCCTTTGAAAATATTTGTGACATGAAAATTAAGATAACGTTTATGAATTAGTGTTACCTGCCAAAATTTTAATTTTATTTATTTGTTGCAGAATAAATTCAGCGGTAGCCAAAATCCAACTATAAAGTTCCTAGGAAATGAAGGGGTAAGTTGATCTATTCGTAAAAATTTTACAATTGTTGTATCCGATGTTATGTTTAAATTCATAAAAATGATAGGGTGCATTAATCGGCGATATAGAAGAAAATTTCAACGATCGCACAAATATCTTAAATACAAAATTACCCATAGAAGACGGATTTAAATGTTATTTCAACAACATTCGCTTGGTATTCAACTATACAGACAGACATCCTTGACATTTTATTGAGCAAGTCGAGTTTCACAGTTAAATAGTTTTATAAGTTCTATATGATAATCGTCGTACTTCACCTAAAGGGATTTTAATAAACTGGTTTGTTTTCATTAATTACTATATAGAAAAACGTAATATTTTCCACAATATACATCTTTTATTTATTTTTAATAAGTGACGTTTGGATTCCTTAATTTAAAATATTACTGGCGATGATTGGTGCTTTCCATCATTTTACTTTTAATAAAAATCAAAGGCCAACAGTTGTCTCTCTTTAAATAACTAAAATCTTCCGCGACGAAGTTTGGCAATGGCATTGAGTTTGATTTCTTTAAATTTTTAAATTTTTGGATCGATTATTTTTCGAATTGCTTTAAAAAAAATGCCGTTTAGGCATTAAAACCGAAAGAAATTTTGCCTCGCTCCAACGCATTTTTCTTACCATCATAATAAAAATTTCGAAATTTCGAGAAAAAAACGGAATAACGTGCAATACCAATTATCTCAAATATTTAAATTAGTAACGATTCCAATAATTTAAGTTGAATTTATTTAAAAAAAATAAATGTTTACATACGTTCTATGGTCTAAAGGTTCATTAATATAACCGGCGATTATTCTTCTTCATAATATATGTTATTTAGATTTTCAATTAATATTTTCCAATAAGTACATGACAGATTGCGACTGCAATTCGTGGTATTCTTACTCTACTCCGAATCTACATCTCTATAAAAAAATAACGTATAATTGTAATTAATCAGTAGGTACACTAATTGTTGTCGATAATCCTATTTATAAATTAGACGACATGGCTGCACGCCGAATCGAATGATTTTTAAAAGTTTATATAATAATGCTCCATTTTTTTTACGATATATTTTTACAGTGACTTTCGGATTGTCACTTTCAGCTATTAAAAAGTCGTATTCCATCCATTTATAGTGGCTAATAAAAATTTAGTTTTAGTCGTTTTATATAATTAACAGAATCGAAATTCTAAATTAAACATAGTAATGTAAATTTTAGAGTTAAGGAACTGCATATTTAATTTAAGGAAAAAATTTGCATTTTTATGTTCTTCCTTATTTAATATTAAAATCGGTGTTTATATGTAGGTAATTTGTTGTGTGGCCTCCACACACTATTCACCATTTAATTGATAATTTATTGCTTGTTATTGTTGACTATGTTCTGTTTCTATTTTATTTTTCCATTATTTTGTTGTTATATTATCGATTAACTCTTGGTGAAGAAATTTTACAATTTTTTAATTAGGTATCTATCTACTTAAAATTAGTCATTTTCATATTGCAATGTTTTTGTCGTGTATTTTTGTTTATTCCTTTGCATTATAGGGTATTATATGTATTTGATGTGATACGCTATCAATAATAATTATATTCTTCTTCCGCTATTAAATCGGCTTAAGCTTGCGCTTATCTTTAATCTATCTTATATGGTTAGCTGGATTAAATCGTATTCCACGGACGTTGATGCCCAACATTCGGTTTCATCGCTTACAATTAGTATAATCTATCATCAGGTTTTCGTTTTCCGTGGAACTCCTCTTGGGATTTTTGTTATGCGGTTTTTATGAATTCGAATTAAATGTCCATTTTAAGTCCTCCGGCGTTTTCTTGACACACAATTTCATAATCTCTTGAGTATCAAATATTTGACGTTTTATTTATTGACTTTGTACTTGATTCTCTTGCGTTTTTCCCACAAGTGTTTTTAATGTACTTATATAAAATAAATAATACTTAATAATAATCTTATAAACACGAACGATTTATAACCTGTTCGGTTTATGACTTTTACAGTATTGTTATTTCGATAATTTTGATAACGAATTCCACTAGTATATTACAGACGACTCTTGATATTCGCGAATAACATTTCTGGGATCAAGGCGTAAGTGTACTATAGGAAAATATATGTTTCTGTACAAGTACATAAATACCTACATATATGTTCGTAGGCGTCTTCTTTAAATGATAACAAACGAAAAAGAAGGAATTTTCTTTTAATAAGTAAATTAAATTATCAAAACAAAAACTATAGTCGATTTTGGTTATTTTCGGTTTCAATATTCGCGGATTCGCTTATTCGCGCGAAATTTTGTAACCCGTTTTTCACTATTCACGCTCGCCTCCTGCGTATTTGCGGTTATAGGATAAAATGGGGTAATTCCGACAACTTAAGCAAGAACGATCACACAAAGAAAACTGTTTATGCTAAGAAATGAAACAAAAGTGATATTTATGGTACATACGTGATTAAATATAAAAAACCGTATAATTATTGTTGGATAAATTGCAAATAATTGTTTTTAGACATTGCGTTTGATTGAAATTTCCCCAACTTGTGGGTAAAACTTTTTTTAGGACAACAGTTACACACCAAAATTGAAAAATTACCATAATAAGCTTACTGAGAATATGTATATTTTTTAATTTTCTTGAACGCCGAAAGTCTGATGATTTTAGCTCTGAATTTTGATTCAACTGTTCGGCTCGTTTAGTTCTTTTTGATTCGTGGAACAATTGGCGTCTTTGCAACTCTGATCAGCGGTGAGCGGAATTACCTCGAATAACCGTGTTGAAATTAAAATCCGTCTACTCCGTTATAATGTTAGACAATCAAGTTTGAAAATGGTTTGACTTATTGCGAGCCATCCAATGTTAAATCAACCAGTAAAAAAATATGTTTGGCGAAGAAATCGTACAAAAGTTACAACATCTTTAAACTCTTTAAAAAATTGTAGGTAACTCTCACAAACTATTTGACCTAGAGAGATTAATTTGATGTCATTCTCTTCTGTTTTTAACGGGTTTTAATTTGATACGTGACATGATTATGAGATTTCAATTTTCTAATTTTTTGAAGACTTTAAAAGAACTCTTTTTGAAATCTCACAAAAACACCTCTTTTGATTCCTTTGGAAAAAATATATGTTTTAAGGACATTCGTTGCCTATTTGTGTGCCAAATTTCATAATCGGACGCCAATAGGTTCCTATGGAAATTAATTTTTTTATATTATACTGCACGTGAAATTCGTTAAATTTGTCGACTTTCATAACTATAAACTGATTGTAAGTAATTCTAATTTAAAAGTTGCTAGTAATGTATTTCATCAGATTTATATCGACGCAGTATTTACAAAGTAATTTAACCTATAAAAAGTAAATTTTACAGGAACGCACATTTTGTGTTGTCGCTTAGCTATAAACAGATACGTTTCACGGACAAGTCGATTTTTCCGGTGGAAAAAATCAGAGAGTATCATTGCCAGATTTCAACAGATGATGTCTTTGCTTTAGATGCATAAAATGATAGTCAAAATAACTCATTTTCGCAAAAAGTGTGGGTTACGTTACTCTGCCAAAACGCCGTCGATATTATAAACGTGTATTCAGGTAAACATCAAACATCTACAATATGTTTTAATCCCGGACTGTTCGAAGCATAATACATTTGTCTTTTAAATTTCCAAAGAAAGTTGATTTCAATCTTAACAGAAAATTTGTTTTTCAATCTTGGAAAAATCATATACTTTTCTAACGGCAGGGCGGTGTAATAACGTAATAGGAAAAACTTATAACTTCATTGTTTTTCTCAGTTTCTGAAAATCAGCTTCTTGTTAAACCTTATTACTTTAATCAACATTAATGTATTAAATGTGTTACAAGTAATAGAACACATCACACCAACGGACTTGGAAAAAAATTGATTCTGAATTTGTCACTACATAATATATATGCATAGGTATAGACTATGAATATTTATTTTGGTCTTTATGAAGATTACTTTATTATTAAAATTAATAAATATTACGTACTATTTTATATTATTTATAGTGAAAAATTGATTACTAGCAACTTTCAAATCAGAATTATTGAGTTTATCGTTATGGAAGTCAATAAATTTAGCGAATTTCATGTGCATTAATTGAAAAAAAAATTAAAAAAATTCCAATAGGAACACCCATTGGTGTCCCGTTATGAAATTTGGTAAATAAATAGTCGATAAATGTCTTTAAAATATATTTTTTTCAAGAAAATTAAAAGCTGCGTTTTTGAGATTTTAAAAGAAAAGCTGGTTGTTCGCTTTTTAACGGGCATTTAAAAATACTTAACAGATTTGTTAGAGAATAATCCCCGATGACATATAATTTTTTTCTTACAAGAAATGTTACGTTAAAAAGAAACCCTTCTTTCAGTAGGTATTTACACCTTACTTAAACTGAATTAACCATTAAGGGGTTTCTCCCTCAATAAGTCGGAATTACCCCTATTAAACGACAACTATTAGACACATTTTTTCCAAATATTGCGACGTTGAGAGACGAGTAACAAACACAAAACGTTTTATATATCCAAATAATGTGTAACAATAATCGACTTTTTCAAAGTTTTGATTTGAAGGGGATATTTATAGCGTAAAGTTACCCTTTTGTGCACTTAACTTTTTATTGCTTTCTAATTTGTTTTTACAACATTATAATTTCTTCGACGTAAATATTGACTAACGCATCAGTTGTCAGCTAGTTGTGTAATAAATAATGGGTGTAGAATATATCAAAAAAAAATTATGTATGAAATATAAATTTTAAAAATTTCGATAGTTAAATTTTATTTAGAAAAAACACATGTTATAGTACCTACTTAAGTACCTATTTAAAAAAAAAATTGAATGGTAAAATATTCAAGCTCTAATTTTAAACGGATAGGTATCGATTTAATTTTTATACCTAAAATATTGTTTTTTTTTTTTTCTCAGTTTTATAACGCACGTCTATAACATAGTTGACATTATAATTGAGTTCAATGGAATATTCCCCTGCTTTGCTTATAACTCTTTTGATCAGTCGAGCATTATAATTGATCAGACTTCAGTGCGACAGGGTAAAATTGAAATTTTATTATCGAGGGGCGAGCTTTTGGTTTTTTGTTTTACAGATCGATACACTTAGAGAAGTGGTATATAATTTACTATAAATGTTTGATAAATTTCAAACGAAATTATTTAAGTCGTTATTTAAGTCATTGAAACAAAATTAATAATTTGATGTACCCTACATAAGTAGATTGCTAGACTAGCCTTATTTGGTTTATTTTTGTGTGATATAGTGGAAAACTGATTTTTTCAATTATAAATACTTATTCATCGATAGTAATTATAGGTCGTCACGGTAGATTTAGCGTTCTTATTATCTATGTATTTGTATGACTAACAATAAGTGAACGAAGCGTGCATTTCTATTGAGAATAGTTGAAAGTTTTATTACTTCTAAACTTACTTTCAAATCGTGAATTTGTAATATTTTCGCTGCTTTACATCTTGCACGAATTAAAATGACATTTATAATTCACTTCCTATAAAGATAGCCATTTTAGTAAGTGGTACCTGAAAATAAAGATTTAAATATGATTCATTTGCGATATGTATGAAAGTGCAGGTACACATTTTATTAAATGTTTTTCATATTATTAATACCTACAGTTGTATTTCTAAATATTTTTGCGTAAATTAAATTTAAAAATATCTACTACAAGATTTACTATAAATGAATGGATTATTCGCATTATTTTATCAACGTTCGAAAATTGTTCAGATATTGAATGAATTCAATTTAGGAACAACGGACAAGTCTATTTCGAGTACAAAGTTAATATGCGTCACTGATGTGTGCACTTAATGCTTCATTATACAATTTTTAAACCGCATTTATACTTGATTACACCTTGTTTTCCTTATTTTCATAAATTCTGTATAGAAAATTTATTTGTTATGATTTCGAAGTAATTACTTACGGTTACGGTTATACATAATATATAAATTTGATAAATTTTATGTTTTAAAGTGACCAATTATTTTCTAAAATTTCAGTGCCGGTACAATATCTATACTATTTCATTCTACTTAATAAATACTGATTTATCGAGCAACTAAGGTAACGAGCAATAATCAATGAAATAATTATTGAAAATTCTCTTACGTAAAGTTTGTACAAAAACAGTTTACAATATAACAAATACAATAATAAAATCGCGTTAATTTGACGCTCGTTAGTCCCTACAACCTCTTGTAATTCGACGCACCTTTCTTGGGAAACTGAGACAGTAACGTCTTTAAGGGCATTTTGAGCTTTATACGTAATTGATGTTTTGAATCATATTTGATTTTTGTTTATTAAACAATCCTTAATTATTGCATTTGCATTTTGGCTAATCCAGAATTTTCGTCAATTCGACGGATCATAAACATCGGATTAACGCGATAGTCCATTGTATAAAGAAAAACCGCCATCATGTGTATTTTTATATTTAAAATTGATTTTATTTGTCATTGTTGATTGACAAAGAAAAAAACAACAGTTCCGCGTAGCTTCCATCAATTAAGATTTATGTTTTTATTAAAATCTTCCACGACAAATTATAATTATCCATGTGTAAATTATAACGTGAACCTCAATTCATTTCGGTTAACCGAACATCCAGTTAAATACAATTTACTTAAGTAAGTACTTTGATGTTTTAATCTTATCAAAATTATTTTACTTTTGTATATTTTTGGATAAGGGTAGTTTTCCTTCATTTTAATATAGTACATTGTCCATTACATTTAATGAATAATAAATAGGTAAAATAAAAAATAATTTCGTCCAATATCTGCATTTCGTACGCACGATCTTTTAAAAACTAATAAATCTCATAATCAGATTTATAAAGGAAATGAAATATATTAATTAAATGGTTGATTAATATATGTAATTGGCCAATCATTTATTATTACTTAATTGATGTATTGTATTCAAGATTCGACGCTAAATATTTGCCGCTCGATTAGATTTAAAATTGACGTATTATGTAATAGGACACAAATGATTTGGATTTTTATTGTTATGTCGCGAAAGAATAAAATAATGCAAAATATTTAAAATATACGTAGGTGTGTTTTTCCATGTTGAAATAATGCAAAAAACAGCTGTTCAATAATTAATGTGAATAATAATTTTGTATATTTTAATTAGCCGAAATGAAAATATAAATAAAAGATAAGTAAGTACCTTAGGTATTTATAAAATATATATTTTTCATAGGTGTAATTTCGGAATTTTAAAACATTAGGCATTTCATTTTTAAATTATTTGTTATTTACATATTTATTATCTTAATATTGTACATAGATGCATTAGTTTGAAAATAATCTTGATATTATGTTTATTTAATTTAATTGCCGCTTTATTTTCGTATTATAATTCAAAAGAATATACCTACATTAAATTACTCTATTAAAGGCCTGTCTATTAAAAAAAAAACGATTGTGACAAGCTAGGCTCCGTGTATTTTAAAAATATTTTTTAAAGCAATTTACAAAATGATTTTTATTATATTTGACAAAATAACAGACACATATCATTATTTATTTTGTAATATCAGTTGTTGTTTGTTGGATTTTGATAATGGATAACGACAAAGCAGTAAACCTGTTAATGACGACTAAAAATTAAAGAAAATCCAATACACAATTTCAACTTTTTTTTATAGATATAATTTCGTTAGTTTTTATTAGTATTTGGTCGTGTTTACAACTTTTTATATTATAGGTAATTTTGTTATTCATTAATTAATTTAGTGTTACTGTCATATTGAGATTAGGTACGCTAGTTAACTATATAATTAGATACGCGAATAAATCAAATGCTTACATGTTTGTGACAATTTTGATTTTTTATATAAAATTTATGTCTAGAAATAAATAAGTAATGTAGAATAAAATCTAAGGCGCATTTTGATCACTTTAAAGATATTCCTTTTTCACAATCAGTAAGCAATTCTTACTTCATATTATAATAATAATAAAATAATATAAAAATAAATGATTAATTATGTATGATGATTACGTGCAGTGAAAATGTCCCTCGTCCGAAACGTGACGCGAAAAACCGTGGGGCTATTTTCCAGTAGGTACGGTTAAGTAGGGTACGATATTTTCTTTTTTAAAGTATTTTCTTTTTCCGGCATGTACGATAAAAAAACACTTTTCTTTTACATTTAATTTTTTTTACTACTGTTTGAAAGAGAGCCACAAAAATATTTTTGAACTTATTTTTGTTGACATTTGTTATGCTGTTCTGACGTTTTTGTAAATTTTAATTTTTCATATCAAAAATTATTTAAATTAATTTTACTTTTGAAATTGACGACGTTTAAACAATTGCCTTATTACCGACGGGACTATGTTGTGACTTGACAGCGATTTGACATAATACCAATCTATATAGGACATTGTTTTATAAAACGAATAGAAAACGGGACATTTTTATTGCACGTGATTGTATTTTTACTGATAAAACTCACGATCAGTTGGAACTTAACAAGTTGTAGGTATTTGAAATCAAATACAATTGAGGTTAAATCGAAGTATGTAAATTATACATACTTTGAAAATACCAATTGAAATAATGAGAAACATCAACAAAAGTTAATTACATATCTTGCAATAATTTCAAATTATAAAATTTTAATTGACACGATTTACGTACATATATGCCTTTTATCGATAGGTAAATACATAATTTTAAAAATTTCATGTAGATGTTTTTCTTAAATTTGTAACAAACTGATTGATGATTAACGGACGAATATCTGGGCTTTCTATGTAAATTATCAACGTACCTAAATATCCCCCTTTTAAATACCTACAAATTTAATAGTGTTAAAATTATTTTTCACATTATTCATTCGTTTGTCAAAAACATACTCTCGGATTTAGAAATATTGAACTGCGTTGGAACGGGATTTCTATTTTATAAGAAAATGAAAGTATTTGCGATATTTTGAAAATGTAGTATATTTTTTGTTTTATATCGTTATTTATAGTTTTAATAGTAACGCTTGCAATTATTATACAGCAATTTGCACTAACAATGCCAAATTTTTATTGTTAGTGGACGTATATATGTACCTAAGGATTTTTTCTCATTTTCTATTAAATAGATATACCTAATATGCGTGTAATTAAAACTTGGAAACGTGAACAAATGTTTTAACAATACCTTTATATACTGTCATTGACGTTTATTTTGTACCATATTTACCATGTTTTCAGAAAACTGATTCTGAATTTAATAACAAATAATTGATATAAAAAGTGTAGGTAAAATGTTTGTTCGAAATAGATAAAATAAATAAGAATGCTTTTGCGAAGTCTTAATTTTGTGTATTATAATATTAAAATTATGTATTTATTGTTCTGCAAATAAATAGTTTTTGGTCGTAAATGAGGATAGGTTGTAATTTATTTTTTAAAGTTCATTATTTATTCACCAACACAAAAAGTAGATAATTTCAGTATTAAAGTCATTGTAGTTATGAAAGATTAAAATTTTTTTGGCGTGGGACAATTGCTTGAACGGAAAATTGCCAGAAGGAAAAATTCTTCGAATTAAAAATGTTTCCATTTAGTTTCCAAATTTACTTGTAAATTTATGCTACGTGTTCTATTTTTTATCTAAATTAATATGGAAAAATAGCGTCGAATATTACGCATTTAAAGTTAAGATGTCACTTTTTATAAATAAATATAATTTAGACCTATTTTATTCGAGAAATTCTCCTAATCTAATTTTCACCTAATAACCCAATATGTACAATGAAAATCTTCACTGACAGCACGAATTGTTTTTTTTTTATCCAGGAATTTATCTTAATTTGTCTTTTTAAGAATCTACATTCATTGGACCTCCTTACTTAACTTGGTTTATTTTTACTTTTTTTTTCAGTGAAGAGCGTTCATAACTTATTTCAATAATAGTGTCAAATAACCCCCGTTAACGGTAGCTGAAATTTATAAATAAATTACCATATATCGTATGTAACAGAATCGTGGTACACCCCTCCAATTTTGTTATTTATTAAGATAAAATGTTCAAACTTGTTACATATCTAATGTACTCATCAAACGTCACTTTTTGACATAAAATTTGACAAGGGGGTTATGGCATTCTAATTTGAGAAATAAAACGGGCGCCAAAATTGGCATTATATTCAGAAAATTATACAGATTCCAAAAATGTAATAATATAATTCCATTTGAAAATCGAAAATTGATCCGGCGAAATCGGAAGTGGGAAAAAAAAATTCATGTCGAAAAGTGACGTTTGATACGTAACAAGTTTAAAAATTTTATCTTAATAAATAACAAAATTAAGGGGGGTGGGGTGTACCTTGATTCTGTTCTACACGGTATATTATTATCTATTAACTATACAAGGGGAAAATATTTAAAAATTTTAATATTCTTCCATTCGTTATTATTATGCAAAACATTAGTAGTTTTAGTTCAAAAAATTTGTAAATATTTATTTCAAAATCTACTGCTTTTACAATATTAATTACATCGATATTACTATATTACATTAAAGAAAATATTTATATGCTAGTGAAGAAAAATCAATTTCAATTTTTTACGTTTAATTCGTAATAATCGAAGTATTGTAAGATTTATTACCATTTACATAAATGTATTGAATAAAATTTTATTGAATTAACTTCGACAACAAATAATGTTTTATGAAATTTTATTAAAGATACATAAGTATGTATAAAAAGAAAGAACCAATAGCTGGTAGTTCCGTCTCACGTGATACAAACACACATGAATAATATCTAGTTATCCTTGAAGATTTATACTTTTTCTTTTAATTGTCGTTATCGTTATAACATTTGAATAGAACGCTACTTTTTAATTAATAAATAGAAATAGATTTTTAAATGGAAAGTTAGCAAAAATTGCCTTTTTACATATCGTTCATCCTCTATTTCTGTTGATGTGTTTTTTCTTAACGAGCTAATGTTTGGAGTGTTCGAAAGGGAAACTTGATTAGACTATTCATTTGATGTTAAGTAGAGAAAGGTCGTTCGTTATGCATTATCTTCGATTCAGTGTCAGTGGTGTATCGAAGGAACGTAATAGCTTCGTAATGTTAGTTACTTTACGGAAAGATCATCGGCATTTCGCAGCAGACGAGGTTTTTAGTTTCGATATACCTACATTTATTTTAATTTTTTGGTATTTTTTAATAAATTGTGTTGAATAAATAGCGTCAATACATAAATTCTGTTTAATTAGAAACTTTGAATTTTTTTTTAAAATTAAAACAATTGTCGAGGACACGAAAATTAAAATGTATCAGTAGGTATTATAAATGTGTAAACCTATATAATCACCGTATAATTACACTGTGCGGTATTCTTTATTAAAAAAAAAAACCTTTATATTGGGATAATTTTTATTTTTTATTTGGGTATTTAAGTATACCTACCTATATAATTATTTAAATATGGAACGTAGTTTACAAAAACTCTCATGTACGTAGAATTGATATAGCAAGTATGTAGATCGTTCACAATGTGAATGATAGGAAAAACAGTAAATGAAAATAGATAAATTAAATAAAATTTCCCTCGGATAAATGTTCAAACATACTATACAAAATTGAACAAAATAAGCAGGTCAAATTGAAAATTGTTCTCAATTGTAAAGTGCTAATTTTAGCAATAATTAAATTACCGGTTTACAGTTATCTATCCCACATTTCTTACATACATACGTTAAGTGATTTTGACCCAATAATTATCATTCTAAAAAGTGATTTTACTTTAGTAAAATTGATTACGAATCGTCGTAGGAATCGAATTTAAGTAACATTGTCAGTTACTGTTATTGTTATTATTTATATGATTTTTAAATTTACAATATTGCGATAATTTAAGAACGTCATCTATGTATTATGGTTGTTTTCAGTTACTGTTTAAATTTCAATTTATTACGTAATAAATTTATAATTAAAATTCGAAACATTTCTTGTCAACGTAAAGTTATTAGGTAATCACTAGTGATAACACAAATTTCTTTTTTTTTACTGAAATAAATGTATCGCACGAATAAGTTATTTTCCAAAATAATTACTGTATACATGACCAATCTTAATCGTACCTAGTTACAGATAAACTACTTTAATTAAACAATAACAATAATTAACAATATATTTAATTAGCAATAATTAAACCATAAAAAATCCTACATTCAAGATATTTTGAGCTTGTAGAAAATTAGAGCGGAAAGGCCTTCTTTAAAATCGTTAATCATTAATTCATAAACGGAGTATTTTTTTTGGCCCATACGTACGTATAGGTGCTTAATTAATATTTTTATATTCAGTCTCACTATAACCTAACCATGTGTATCCCATTAAATGCAATAGTTTTAAAAACTATTCCTTAATACGTCGATATCATAAACAAATCACAAACATTTAAGTATACCATACATCATTTTTCAGACATAAAATCTGTTCTCAAAAGTGTTCTGTTTTGTTCCGTTTGCTACGTCATTGCTTATACAATCTCATATAATAACCGTTTTAAAAATAACATAATTGACTTTACAGCTTTTGGATGTTTAGTTGTGTCTTTTATGCATTTTTAACGTCGGAATAAGTTGTTTTCTTTTTTGCGAAAACGAATCTTGGATAAGGTTTTTGATTAAATCTCAAAATACTCGAATTTTACTAATCCAGAAAACGAGAAAAATCAACGTTAAACCAAGGTAAACTGAAGTAACCGAAAACGGCTGCCAAAAACAAAATCTTGGCTAAGCACTAGTAAACTTGCCAAGAAATTTAATGTGTCAAAAGACATCATCTATCGTAATTTAAAAAAAAGCAATGCAACACTTTAAATAGATATATTATAATAGAAACGTTAAACTTGAATAAACCGATAAACGAATGCAGTTGTTTGTATCATATATATAGGCGACGAATAATGCTTCGCATTTTCAGTTTTCGTTCCGTACGAAGCGGAGCTATTGCTCGTGTAATAAGACTAATAATGATTTAGCATAACGTACAGTCCGATCCTTGTTTGTATCGCGGATTCGTATTATATAGCGCGACGATATTAATACTTCGCATTTTCAGTTTTCGTTCCGTACGAAGCGGAGCTTATTGCTCGTGTAATAAGACTAATAATGATTTAGCATAACGTACAGTCCGATCCTCGTTGTTCGCGGATTCGTTTATTCGCGCGCGATATTATATACTTCAAGTTTACTTACCTATCGGCAACAACGCTTACTTATGAATTAGCACAGTCAGTACGTAGATAAAAAGTTAGCTAGAACTTATTTATTTGCTAAGTTAGATTGAAAGTATTGGACCTAAGTAGCAATTCTGTAATAGATTTAAGGTACGACGACTTGAATGACGTAAATGAAAGTTACGTACAATTTATCCGAGTCTGTCAATATACGAGATACGAAGTGTGCAATTTTGCCATCCTGTCGAATACGTATCATTAGTATGCAATTTATATTATAGTACATACTTTGGAATTGAAAAATTATAGGTAATTTGGAGTAAGTGTATTACTCGTACAATTAAATGAAATTCTGTAATAATATGAAATTATAATGTTGATAATAATTTAAGTAATTCGTTTTACTAGCTGGAAATGTGGTTTCATAATTTAATAGATACTCTCAATAAAAACAGTTGTGATATAGACATTGAAACCGAACATAGAATTTGAGTAACATATTTTGAAGACACGCAAAGAAATTCAAAAGGAATAAATTACTTATATCTATACTTATGAGCGTGTGGTAGTAGATTTGATAATAATTTCAAAATCACTACCTACAAGACACTACTACTCATTGAATAAAATCATAACTGCAACTTTAAAACGACAATACCTTACCAATATGGTACAGGCGGCGTTTTGGCATGAAACGTAGATATCTGTTCTATCGTAACGTCACTGCGTGAACAATAAAATATGACCCATGAAACATTTTTCAGAAATTTTCAAATGTTTTTAAAAACTTATTTCATAAATTCCAAAAATAAAAAATACAAACAACACAAACAATTTTTATTCAATGGGTTACACATTAAATTTGCATTTTTATATCTCTGAGTGGCATATTCCTGCACACTCTGTGATCTATAAGTTCTGGAAGTTGACAATGTTTATAAAAGTAATCTAATTTAGTTTTCATTTTTGTGTTCCAAAAATCGTCGTCTTTTTCCACATAATCTATTTTTATTTTATTTACTCCAGTCCAGACAGTCAAAATACACTTCGTTTTCTGAATCACACGTAATTGCCCCTGTATTTGAAAATACCAATCGTGAAGTTGATTAATCGTATAACTACCATCTTTTTGGTATTTCCAAAATGTATTTTTTTTTAACGGATGGCTTCCTCCGGTGTAAGATTTAGCTTAAAAGTAACAAAGGGGCATTTAATTTCTACGATACTTTCAGTTTCTTGCTGATTACCATTCGGCGATGCTCCAAGATGAAATTTATCTAGGTTAATAAATAATCCACATGGTTTTCTTTTCAAATTAATGCTTTTCTCTAGTTCTTTCTTCGCAACATCTTCGTATATATTTACATGTTTTAGTGACGGAAAATGTGTTGACAGCGTATTATACAACAAATGTTTTACTGTATTTGCAGTATTTGTGTTTTTTTTTAATTTGCAAATTTTTGCAAAATTGATAACTTAAAATGTACGAACACTAATCTGGTTTTGAATAAACATAATAATAATTATTATGTAGTAAATTATCAGATTATCGGTTTTTGAGTAATTCAGTGTAAAGTTGGATAGTGAATAAATATGTATCAGTAATGAGCTCTTGAAAACATGCGATACATATACAACAAAAAAAATAATTCTTTCAAGTCGGTCAAGTTAAATCGACCATCTATTCGACAACAGGGTAAAATGCGAGCCGGTTAGCTTAGGGTCTCTTTTACGATCTTGTGAATACTGACTTAATTCCTGTCATAAATTACCAAACTCGGAGAGAACATTTAAAATCGAACCGAATCAAAAAGTTCCGCATCGATAACGACGTTGTTTATTAAAATTTTAACATTTGGTTTGCACCAATCGATTTTACAAAAATATATCTACAGATTGACTTAAGCAAACAGTAACTTTTTGGCTCCATTTATGCTTTACCTTTTTTTACCTGATGATTTTACATACTTCAAAGTTAAAAATCAACAAAATGCAAAAACTAATTTGTAGGCAATTGTCTAAGGATAAAATAGATACTAGAATCATTATATCTTTTCTATAACCGAAGATATGGGTGCGGAACTTAACATTGGAACTCCCATAAGAGAAATAGGTACGGATGGCTCTTAAGACGTTGAACGGTGAACAAAATAACCCGTGTCGATGTGGTACTTTATTTCGTAATTTCGTCAATTCGGAAGAGAAAATCACCAATGCCGTCACAAAAAATTGCTAGTGGATGAATCTAGAGCGAGGTATTTTTTTTGTGCGCTTTCAATGTTAAATTTCGATACGTATTTCGTATTTCTGTAAATTTTGTAACCACATAAGTGCAATAAATATCAGTTATTTTTTACGAGAAGTGTTCGAAATGATAAGTTTATGATGATTAGTAAGGAACGGAGTAACCAAGGAACCGAACCTCTTCTTTCCCGTGACATCGATGCAAAAGTATTCGTTGTATTTTTGAGGAATGTAACAAGTGCGTAATCATCGCGAACGGCGATGGTCGACTCTGTATGTACTAATTGAAAATCAAAATTCCAATCGTGAGTGCTAGTGTGTTGTGCAATAGAGAAAAATAATATCGTACCCACATAGTGTGTGAGTGATAATAATCGTGAGTAATATGTGAAGGGTTAGCTTCGGCATTATAATATATAAGCTAATCATAAGTTACGAACGCAACAGTTTGTTTGCCCGTTGCACGTGGTCGAGTTTTGTGGAAACTAATGTTCGTATTAGAGCTGATCTTTTCATCTTCAATTTAATTTAATTGACACATATTTACCATAGAAACGTTTGTTCAAACAATTGTTTCCGTGGTAAAAATTTGTCAAGTAAATTTTTTGGGAGATGAAAAAACCGACCCCCAAGGGCCGGTCTTTTCATCTCTCTGTAAATTTGCTTGACAAATTTTTACCATAGAAACGATTGTTTGAACAATGAAACAGGTAAAATGAAAACAATGAATCTTCCGTTTAATTTAATTGACACATATTTGCCATAGAAACGATTGTTTGAACAAACGTTTCTATGGCAAATATGTGTCAATTAAATTAAACGGAAGATGAAAAGATCGGCCTTTAATCTATTTAAAATATGACATTGTTGTGAACGTATTGCACCAAAATATGTAAAATATGGTTAATTTTCAACAAAAGCGTTAACAATTATAATATCGATGAGGAATAATGGACAAACGTTGCAGAAACAAACAAATAATATATACGAAGATCGTTTTCCGAATCGTAGCCGTCCTTCTTACGAGGCAATTGGGCATACAATTCAAATTCTATTATAGGTAAGATGCACTTAATACTTCCAAATTGTAAAGTTCGCGTAGTCTTAACAAACCGTAGTCGTAGAGGATGTTCTAATAGTTTACTGTGTATAACGATTTCAGCGGTAAACTAAATATCGATGGCGTTTTGCCAAAAGGGCGTAACCCACACTTTTTGTGAAAATGAGTTATTTCGACTATCTTATGCATCTAAAGGAAAGGCATCATCTGTTAAAATTTGGTATCGATATTCCGATATTTTCCACCGGAAAAATCGATTTGTATTTCCGCAAAACGTATCTTGTTATATCTTACGCGGCGACATAAAATGTGCTCTCTATAAAATTTACTTTTTGTGGGTTACGCCCTTCTGGAAAAATTGCGTCGATATGATGTCTTTTGCACGATATATAGTTTTATCGAATACAGTACTAGTTGTTTTATATCGGAAATAGTATTTTGAATTGCCATAACGATACCATAATTACTGTTATTAACGAGACGTTTCGCATGTTTTTCACCAAATCGGCCCTTTTCGAAACCAACAAAAGTGAAATAATAAAAATATTAGTTACCTAATTTCTATTTCATCAAATAAGCCTACAGTTACCGATAATGCAGTTCAGCTTTCGTATTCTCAAGGTGGGCCCAGACTCTCTCCATTCAGCTTTTTTCGTCCACGAGTGGACATATGCCTCCTCCATCCCTCTCCATGTGTTTCTCTCTTGTGCCAAAGCAATTTTCATCTTTCTCTTCGGCGATTCTTAGCACCCTCTGATCTTCCATAAGGTTCACTGTTGCATAGTGGTTCATTTCTGGTCTGCTGGGGGCTGAGGGCCTATCTGTTACTTTTGTATTCACACGGAGAGGTTTTGAGGGTAAATGGCCGTAACTCACCACGCTGGCCAGACGGGTGGGCGAGTTGGTAGAGATATGGTTAGGATTAGTTGTTGTTGGTTAGGGGAATGAAGGTTTCGGACTTGCTTCTCTCGCTGGATAGGGAATTGTAAGAGACACAAGGCTCGCGTGGGCAGGGGCGCGTCCCTCAAGTAGATCTGTCCTCTGTTCGGATTTACACAGGAGATCTACCCGCTACCCCAAAGTGAACTATTACAGCTACTAAAGGAATATATTGTCGACGAACATTTATTCTCGATCAATGGACTTTTAACGAACCCGCGTTTCTTACCAATTTGAGGAGAGTTATTGGTCGGCCAGATATAGAGAGCATCATATTCGTTTAGTTTGGATCCATCCGTCCGTCCATATTTTTTGTGGTTGTCCTGTTTTTCTGTCCGTCTATTACTTGGTAAAATACAGTGTTGCATTTTTAAAGATGCCTTTCGAAACTTATCGGTTTTCAAGAAGATTCGCATAATTGATCAAATAGTTTATCAATAGTAACGGGCCGTAATGCCAAAATCACAGTGAAAACGGCTAAACGTGAAATATATCATAAGCTCATGCAGTTAAAACATTTTGTGTATGATTTTATGTCGGCTGGTAAATAAAAATGTGTAGGTATAACGACGAGGGATGCATGCTTATGTGTTTTAGGGGAACACGGGGCAAAGTGAACAAGGTAACACACAAAACAACAATGCAGCAACATTTGTAATTAGAGGACCGCAATAAGTGAAGTTAATTTAAGGCCACACTAGAATCATTGCTCCTTATACTTTGAAGTGTATAGCAATAAGAGAAGCATGTTCAAAAAAACATCACGTTGCCCCATACACAGAACAAAGTGAAACCAGGGGCCAGTTTCACAACAGCCGATCACCTCTGCTAATAGACTACAATAGAATGTCCTACTTAAGTCACTGCTTAAAAGAAAAACATCTTACCTAGGAAAGTTGCCGACCACGGGACATCAAATAAACGTACTGTCGCGAATCTGTTAATCCCCCCAAAGTGGTTAATAACGTGAAAACAAAACTGGCCATTCCACTTTGCCTCCTGTTCCTCTGCAGTACGAATCACTAGAAAAGTGACAAACTTCAAGAGTGTACATTATAACTACATTATGTATGACTTAAAAACTCAAAAAGTAGTAATGCGATCGTTCAATATTTGTTTTTGCACTGCATTTGCCTTAAAAGTTAGTAAAAGTAGACAAGTACATTTTAATTAGTTGTCAAACAATCTCGAAAATTACAGCATTTTAAAGAAAGTCTGAAATGCATCTCTATGGACTTTCGCACATTTTTTGACTTGTTAGCGAACAGCGCGCGTTACTCTCCCGAAGATGTTCCTTTAACGTCTGGAGATCCATGGAGGCACTTTCTGAAAATTTCAGGAAGATTAAATTTCTTAGACGCTGTAATTTGAAAAGAAATAAACATTTGATTGCGAGTTTTTAAATTTTTTAGTCATATCTATAATACATTTTTATATGTAGTATAAATACACTCCCGGAATTTCTCACTTTTCTCTCGATTTATTCTGGTAGGTATAACTAGTTACGCTGTTTTTACATACACTGGTAAAATTTGGTGGAAAAATTCGATCTTAAAAAGTTGGTCTGTAGGTAGTCCAACCCTGGGCATGTGTGTGAAATGTAATTAGTTTACATTATATGTCGGTGCCGTTATCGGTTTCGGTTTTGTCGGTGTGTATAAAAACTACTCTACATAAAAAAAATATTATACGTTATTCAAAAAAGTTTCTAAATTGTATATTTGCAATATTCAGTTTTAAGTTTTGAACTTGGCATATTCTACAGATGGTTTACCTACACACATATGGCATAGTAATTTATTAGTATCTACTATAAAAATACGAAATTTTATTGATGACGTATATTGGAACATATCTTGAATAACGTATTGAGGTTAAATAACGCGTGAATTATATTTTGTTTTAAAAGTAGGATTTAACAAATAAAACAGCATACATTAATATAGGGGGCGGAGGGTAATCTCTCTCGGAAACGTATAAACCACATCAAAATAATGTCACAAGTTCCTATAAATTTTTTCCCTACGGCGGAAAAATAAAATTTTATTTAAAAAAAAAATGTATAGGAATGTGCGGCATTATTTTGACTTGACTTTTACGCTCCCGAGAGATTCGCCGAGACACCCTGCGTATATATATATATCGACAAAAAAGCCTTATAAAGCCATGTTTTTTTTTGCAAAATTTGACCCGATTCAAAATTGTTTATTTAGCTGCCCCGACACGCCGGATCATTCATTCTTCTAGCTAAAATAATCAATTTCAATTTGTCGCTGAAAAATTACACTTGTGAGATCAAAAATTGTTAGAGTAAAGCCAAGTAAAAACAAAAAGGCCATTAGTACCCCGCCCTACCCGAATGTTTAAATTGTAAGCAATTAACGCAATTACAATTTTAGACTGCTTATACATAAATTATTATAAAAGGAAAGTTTAGTGTTAAAATGATTAATTTAATAAATCTTGGAAATTAATCATTTTACATATTATGTTGGGCTACAATTTATAATACGGACATGTAAATTATGGTATTTTTTTTAGTTTGCTTAATGGACGTGGACCTTGTCCATCAAAGAGTAATATTTATCTGTGATATTAAACCTTTCATTAGAAAAAAAGATAAAAAGATTAAAAAGATATCGATGTTGACATTGAACTAGAGAAACCGGTTATCTAAAAAATTAATATCAGAATAGATCTACTTATGTATATATGTATTATGAAAAGGTAGGTACTTACCTAACTAATTATTCATTAATCAAACGCCAAAATAATTAGAAACTCGTTAATAAATAAAATGTAGGTACGTTAGGTAAACATCTGGAAGTGACAAAGAAACGTCCGGTATAATTTCAATCAGACCGTAAAAATACTCCATTTAATATTATATTATTACTTAACAACATTTATTTTGTTCATTTGAAAATTCACGCTTTCTATAAACAATTTAAATGCACCGTATGGGCTTTAGTTTTCGTAATTTACTAAACATGATTTGATTTGTAAATTGAATGGAAATTTTCAGCGGGACACAAAATTAATAAGTACAGTTTCTCTTCACAGGCCATCGAAAGCGATCATGCCAAGAAAATAATATTCGTAAGCAGATTGATTTATGACCTTTGATGCGGGGTCACTTTCAAATGGAATTAATGAATTTATTTTTAACATAAAAGTACCTATAAAATAATATTGAATTCGGCAGGCCTTATTATTTTTACGAAACTATTTAGTACACCAGAAAATTAATAATCGTTTTTGTTTATAATTGCGGTACTAGTAAAATGTTCTAACGGCTGAGTTTAAAAGCTTATATCTTAAAAGCGGTAGGGGTAAATTGTATAATTTTTTTACTGAGTATTCATCCACTATTTAAGATTGCACAGTGAAAATTCCAGTTGTGCACGTCAAGCCGTTTTGGAGATTTTGTAAGGTATTTCACGAAAACTGCTTATTTCTGTATCGGCAACTTTAAGACGTCATAACTAGAGTATTTCTGCACCAAATCATATGAAACTTGGAAATAATGTACCACAAATCTGTTGTAAGAGAAATGTATATATTGAAATTTAATTTCTCTAATTAATCTGTCTTTGGGGACGATAAAACTCGATCTATCGCAATTACCGACGTATATCACCAAATGAAAAAATTCTTTGTGTATATAATAACGTTATTGAATACCCATTGTATCATAATTTTGTTTAAATAATAATTCGTTACGCTTTTATATTAAATAATGTAGGTAATGTAAAACGAGACGTAGTATTAGATCGGCCGGCAACCTTCGTCATTAAGCATAGTAAACGGCTAATATGTGAATTTCTAAATGCAAGTATAATCATCTGTTCAATAAATAAGCAGTGTTACACCGAAACTTAACTCGCGTACATGTCTTTCATACGTTTTGCGAATACGTCTTTTAACCATATGATGAAAAAGAAAGAATTAATTACATAATTCTCATTATTTCCTTTTAAATTATTAATAATGCCGCTTTTTAGTAATGGTAGGCGCGATATAGCATAACACCACACTTCGCACCGCTTCTGCAAGCATCGCACATTGTTTATCAATATGTTATAATTTCTGGAGCCTTTAAACATTAATGTTTTTATTAACTCTTTTACTTGGTAATTTACCTTCTTTTGTTCACCCATGTGTGCTCGAGAATTTTTTTAATATCTCATCAAATGGAGTGGCATAAGACCTTTTATAATATAATTTAACATATAAAGCTAATTAAGTTAATTATAGCTTATTAATTCCTGGATTAAACTAAAATTAGTCAAACTCGTAAGAAAAGTTAACTTAGTGATAACTATTTTGAAAGAAATATTAATGACGACGTCTGCAGCATGTTATCGCTGCGTTGTCAATCGACAGCGTTTCAAACTTGTTAAGAAAAAACACACGTCTATTGCATCATCTCTACCTTTTGATTCAATATGTTAATCAAATCATATACCTAATTTTGTATTCGATAACAATTTGATAAAACCTTATAAGATTTTTTTGTTGGAAATGTTCTCTTTTATCTCCCCCTTTCCGTTTTATCCATACTCTCCGGGACACCCTGTATATGCAATGACAAATCTAAAAACAAACGTGAGCTGATTAACTAATGGACTTCGTTCTTTTGCGAGTGTGAAGCACTATCATTTAACAACGCAGCGACCAGCTTGCGTGCTTTTTGTTTTTTTTTGCGATTTGCGAATGCTATTTTTTTCGATTCATATACATTTAAACTATTATAATGCCTGATATTGTTATGAAGAATGAACAAATCACATACTAAAAATGCCGCAAGCTCCCTGTGAGCCAGCTATGTGCATATTATTGAAATTCTATAAATCTTTAAATTAATCAATTAGTACCTATGTATGGACATAATTAATGTCGTTGACAACGTTCTAAATAATAGCAAATTAAGCAAATTGATACCTATTATTATAAGTGCTTATATATAACATAATATACAAGACGTATATATATACCGTGTGTCCCAGGATGGAGTTGACAAGAGGAAAAAAATCTTTATTATTGATTTTACGACAAAAAGTCATTCTTTATAAAAAGTTCTGCTTGTTGAGTAGATAAATTAACCATCGGAAAATCTAAGATTAAATGTACAGAATGTCCACAAATTAAGATAAAATGAAAATGCGTCAACAGAAAAGTATCATTTATTGCATGTTTTATAGTTTAAGTACAAAATTTCAATTAATTAAAGTCAACAAAAATTACTCTACAAGGCCACCTACAACTTCCACACATACATTCGCCCTTTTAATAAATTCACCATAGACTTTGCGTATGGTTTGTGGTCCATTTATCTCATTCACCGCATCCTGTATTCGTGCTTTTAGTATTTCCTGATCATGCGGCAGGTCATTTTCGTAAACTTTTTGCTTTAAAGTACCCCACAAAAAAAATCAAGAGGTGTCAGGTCAGGTGATCTAGCAGGAAAATTTATTGGTCCAAATAATACTCAAACTTTAGACTTAAAATTTTGTATTTTAACTAATTGTAGGTTGTTAAAGAACTTTTTCTGTTAACAATAAACTCTAAAATGCAATAAATGATACTTTTCTGTTGAAGCATTTTCATTTTATCTTAATTTGTGGACATTCTGTACATTTAATCTTAGATTTTCCGATGGTTAATTTATCTACTCAACAAGCAGAACTTTTTATAAAGAATGACTTTTTGTCGTAAAATCAATAATAAAGATTTTTTTCCTCTTGTCAACTCCATCCTGGGACACACGGTATATAAAACCGACAACGACAATAATTATGTCTATGACTGTACATATATAATTTTATATCACTTTTTTCACCGACTTTTATTTAAATATTACGAAACATCAATGTAAATTATAAAATAATCTCTTCATACATATTTACAATTTCAGTTAAAATTCTAATTAAGCGTATATCCGAAAATAAACATAAATTTAAATAGGTAACAGTTTCGTCATATTTCACATTTACTCTAAAACTAATTCTAGCTCATGCATAAAAATTAATGTGGGTAATTTATTGTTGTTGCAGCAATTATCCTTCCCCTCGTTTGATAATGGGCACGCATCCTTTAACTTTTCAATGTCTAGTACGGCAGATATGGAAGGACCCGGTGGCAGCTTTGAATGCGTACAACAATCGTCACCGCCCAGAGGTTCATTGGAAGCATTGGGTGCTATACCTCACAAAATACGTATTCATGCAAATGAAGATATATATGAAGCAACTAGGCATCGCATGACCGTAGCAGAAGAAAACCATAAAAACAAATGGTGAAGAATAAAATTCCAATTTTTGTTCTTTAGTATAATTCTAATAAATTTAACTGTTTACAGCACAAGAGAAATAAAGCCAAACCAAACTGATATTGGACGAAAAGTTAAAGTAAAACAAACAACGGGTCGAACCTCAATGCCTCCGTCTCGTAGGGAAGCGCCGCCTCTACGAGACAACGTTTCGAAATTGTATCAGTCCAGCGTGAATTCTAAACCAGTAGTTAACACAAATAATGGCATAGTCAACGGTTTAGGAAGTAGTCTTATTAGTAGCACTCGTGTGCAGAACAAACCTTCCATGCCCGATATTGCTAGGAGGCCCATTAAGTAGGTTTTTATTTATTTTATGGCATATTTCAAAACAGAGTTTAATAGTATTAAACGTGTTTGTAGTTTATATGATTAAGTTTGTGGGCACTCTGTTTATAGTAACATAATTTACAGAGAACGATTAATACATCTCCTTGCCCTGAGGCCATTTAAAAAGCCCGAATTATATGAACGATTAACAAGAGGTTTGTAAATGTTTATAAAATATTTTATATTATACATCGTAATAACTTCGATATAATATTTTCAGAGGGCCTTCGGGAGAAGAATAGTATGACATCCATTTTGAAACAAATTTCCATTTTAAAAGATAACGCATTTCACCTTAATAGAGCGATGTGGAATGATGTACGTGAAGATTGGCCATTTTACAGTGAATCGGAAAGACAAATGCTCAAACGGTATATGAATAAATCGATTTTATATATTATCGTTATTTATTAAAAAAATATTTGCAGTCGAAAGCCGCAAAACCTTACACCGCCAGGAAGTAGTGATAGTGGAAGCTCTGGTAGTGGACAATCGCCCACTAGCACTCATCCCGGTTCTCCTCCTCCTCCCCCTTTAACCTCCTCAAAACGTCCTGGATATTATGACGGTGCTGATGGCTTACCTACTAAACGCCAACGTATTTCTCACTTTCGTAAACCATCTGAAGCGATTTATCGTTCTCCCGTCGAAAATATAAGCCAAAGGCGGCCGGTGACTGATTCTCGAGATGCTAGTAATATGAATCCTCGAAGTAGGGAACCTGTTTTAAATGGACATTCGACTCCTATTAGTAATGGCTATAGTAATGGAATTCTCAACGATAAACACAGTTTAAGTGATGATGAAGATGGCGCCAATCGAAAACGTTCTTGTGATAGTCATAGTTTAAGCTTCGGTGTTAATCGTGAAAAAACATTAGTGAACAGCAATAGTAGTTTATCCCCAAATAAAGAAGAACATTTAGGAAAAGATGATCTTCAAGATAACACCAGATTAACGAGTAGTGAATTATTAAACAATGATAGAATCAGACAAAACGAAGTAATAAGTAATAAAAACAATCAAGTTGATGTAATCAACAATGGTAGAATAAAGAAAAACGAAATTCTAAATAATAGTAGATCAAAACAAGAGAGCCGAGAATCAAACCGTTGGAATAATAATGTAACATCAACAACACAAAATAGCCCTGACAGTATGACCGAACATATAACCTGCACAGATTCTGGTCCACCAACAATTGACAGTACTGTAGATAGTGAATTTCCCGATTATCTTACGTAAGTTTATTATTAATTTCTATTTCTAGTTTGCAAGTGAAATGGTATAAATTTAGTTGTAATAATATACAAAAATGTATAGGTAATTAGTTGTGAGTCATTGAATTTAGTCGAAAGTATATTTATTGGACTAGCAATTACAAGTCTTGTTTTAAAAATTCTTGCAATATAGTGCATTTTAAAACTTATTTGGTATAGTAAGTATAACAATGGTAGATGGCTGTAAAAGTTTTCTTGTTTTATTTACTTTTATTTACTTATTAACTTTTTGTTTACAGCGAATATACTACAATAAAAAATGTAGAACAGAGAAGGAGGTATAAATCCGATTTTAATGCAGATTATGCTGAATACAGAGATTTACATGCTGTAGTTGAAAAAGTCTCTCGACGTTTTGCAGAACTAGAAGAACGACTCAAACAAGAAAGTAATTCGAGTCCTAAATATAAAGTAAGTGTTGGCCTTTAATAGTTTTATTTAACTTAAAAAAAAAAAACTAATTTAAGAAATGGACTAGTAAGGACTAATTGTACAATCTCAGTTTAAACTGTTCATTTGCAATAGTAACAACAAGTATTTTTAACTAATATAAGAAAAATATATGGTTTAAACTGCGGGTTATAATAGATCTGTTCTAACACACTTTGAGACCGGTTTGCGAATGCTTTCAACCAATCTGAATTTTAGAATTTACTCAACTGTCAAAATCTAAAATTTTGATTGGTCAAAAGCATGTACTATACGTGAGTTGGTAATGGTTCGTAAATAACTTTGCTCATCAGATATACGTATTTTTATAATTGTTTAAAACTCATCCGATTTTATTTATTTGTAGGATATTAAGAAACAAATAGTTCGTGAGTATCAGCAAAACAAGCAGGATTTGGTACACCAGAGAGCTAAACAAAGATTTCAATACCTACACGATAAACTGTCCCACATTAAACGACTTGTGTTGGAATATGACCAAGGTATTGCAGATGATAGATACTGACCTTGGGTGTTGGCCCCATTGGCCTTCTGCCCTAATGCATTGCTACGGACTTTTGCCTTCAAATATTTATCTACTACACCATGCTTAAATACATTTTATTGCTTTAAGTGTTTATTTTAACTGTATATGAAAACTGTAAATGAGTTCTCTAGGCTTTTGATATTTAATTAAAACAAAGTTATAAAACAATTTTATTTAGACGTTAAGTTTTGGTTTGTAAAAGTTTGTATTTGTTAATTATTAATTTATCACTTACAAGTTGCCTAAAAAAAATAATTAAAAAACCAAAAGTCATTAAGGAATTCAAATAAACGAAACGTACTAAAATTTCCCATTGACAAATGAGCCCTTCGGCTTGTTTGTAAATTTAAATGATTCAGATTAAAAAGTGAAATTTGAATCGGTAATTTAAAATTGCTCAACTATATGTGATAATATGACGTTCCATGTAAGTCATACTAAAAAAGCTTTTACAGATAATTTAATAATTAACATGTTCAAAATAACTGTAATTGGCACAGTTTTAATTTATTTCCCTCGGTTATTTTGTACATATCTCTTCTAAACTGTGTCATAATACTAGTATTTATTGGCATGTGTAAATGGACATATCTTAAACAAAAACAACTGATTAATACTCGAAGTAAAAGTTGCAAATTATTTATGCGCTTAATACTCGCTGATTTGTTTTTAATATACGGTGTACTGTTTATTAAAAAATATTTGAACTACGTATTACATTTTTGTTGTAAAACTTGATTGTAACAACTATTATTGTTAAAAGCTTCATATTGGAGTAATTTTAAAAATTGTAAATGATACTTTTAACAATTGTTTAATATGCATTTTAAATGCGATTTTTTCATATATTATTTAAAAACTTACAACATTAAGAAATTAACATTGCAGCTATCGTTGTTAAATTTTAATTTGATTTGTGCTTCCAGCTTATTTTAGAGTGAAAATTACTCGAAATATTAAGAATTTTTGAAGCTGTGCCAAATATGATATTCTAAATTGTAGAATTAATGTTGTATTTATTGTTTCCAATTTGCGCAAATGCATGTTTTCTTTCTCACAACTGTTAATGTTGTTTGTTGAACAGTTGAAATTATGCAATTCATTTGTTAATTTTAAATTTGTAGCCATATTTGTTATATTGCAAAGTGAACAATCGAATGTAAATAATTGTTAATAAGTTATTTCGATTTTGTTTTAGATGTGCTTAAAATGAACCGTACGAGTAGATAATTCAAAAATGAGAAATCACTCGGTTCAGGTTAACACCAATTCGGTTTGACCAAAAAAGTCGAATATATAGACTTTTCGACGATCAAAATTACTTGATGTAATGCCGCTAGTGCCAGACAGCTCTGAAGCAATTCATTTTTTTATTTGCAAACCTACATTTATGACTGCAATCGACGTTATTTAAAATATTTTAATGTAAACGTTGTATTTTGCAATAAGATAATCAAAAGTGTGCATACAAACATAAGTACGGTAGCAATCCATAACAATCATAGCCTAAATAGGTGTTTTGTAGTGGTAGAACTAACATGTACGTTAAACTGTGATGGCCAAGCTCATTCCGCTGATATATAATATATTATAATGTTACTTTGTCCAGTAGCAGTGCTCCTGCCAATCAGACTGTCCATCTGTCGCCCAAGTAGGCGATGTGGTTGTGATTGTACATATGATTTTTGATGACGACCTGGCCTGACCTTGATTCATCATGTTTATATTTATACAATACCATGTATCTATATAAGTACATATATATATTAATATGTTAGAGTATGCTTAATCAATTCTGTCTTGCTTATTTTGAAAAATGCAAAGTAATATTAAATCCAAAAAAATATATATTAAATGTCATTAGTCCGGGGTTGTGTAATTCTATACGTACTGAGTCAATTTTAAAATTACTTGTCTGGTCCAGTTATTTGTCAAATTTTAATTTACGTGACATGGATTAATGTGATAAAAAGAATTGGTTCATCGGTTGTTTGGTTGGTAATACATAAGTAATTCCAGTGACCGTACGTACACTTTACATTTAAGAGAGTCCGCTAAACTCTCAGTTTGTCATATAACTTTGCCACTTTTAGTTGGAGGTTGGTTAGAACTTTGTGCCAATTATACGTGCTTGCCAACCTTTAGGTACAATAAGCGGTCTTGCACGAGATATCTAATACGGTGTACATAATAATAATCGACATGTAACTGGTTGTGACTCGGGCAAGATCGAAACCAGGTTCATTTTAATATCAAAGTGGCTATGGTTTTATAAGTACATTATGTTTTATTTGTAAATGAAGTATGCAATATATTTAAAAGCATTATGAAAGTATTTTGTTTTAATTCTTATCCTAAACACTTCAATCAAAGTAATTATTTATAGACTGCTGCAGAATTACAAAGCAGAACAGGAACGACGGACGATATACAGGACCCATTCAAAAAGTTTCCTAGATTAAAATATTGAATGAATATACGATGGGGATTCGAAAAGTTTTTGACGCTGTTTTTTTAAATATACGGAGGACGTTCGAAAAACTTTCCGAACGTCACTGGTATACTTTAAAAATTAGCATCAAAAACTTTTCGAGATCCCTCGTATGATCGTTACCAGTTTTTTAACGATATGATAACGATTATACGGGGGTTTCCAAAAGTTATTGAAGTTCAATTATTAAAATATATGGGGGTATTCAAAAAGTTTTCCGGAGATATTAGAACTTTCCGAACGACTCTCGTATGCTTAAAAAATGCGCGTACAATGTTAGAGAAATCTCGAAATAAACCCTTATGTTCATGATTTTAACAAAAATTTGACGCAACCTGAATTTTATTGATCAAGTGCGGAAGTAATTAAAAACTCGTTTTTCTAAGCAAGAAATGACCAAATGCTGAAGTTTAAATAGATTTAAAATTTCGCGTAATCTCGATATAATGACACTACTTGATACGCATACGCGAGCTTTTGAGGCGTAACGTTCAGGACAAGTCGAAAACAATTAGAAAACTCGTATTTCGAAGCAATAAATAAGGAACTGCCGACGTTTAAATAGTTTATAATTTTCTATAATCTCGATAAAATGCCGAAAACTAATACGCGTAGAACAGGTCCGGAATTAGTTGAAAAGTAGTTTTTCGAGAATAACAATGCAAGAATTGACAATCTAAGCGCGTTTTCGTTTAAGCACTTTTTAAATTCCCTCGTATAATCCTGAACGCAATATTAATCTAGGAAACTTTTTGAACGTACTCGTACGTTTTACGCCGCTCGTTCAAAATTTTTCGATAAAGACATTTCAGAAAACTTCTCGAATGATTGCTGTATATTCCAGTATCTACCTACCTTCAAAGGAACTTTACACACCATTTTTCGAGGATAACTTCACAACGTAGTTCACAAATCCGTTTTAAAACTTATTTTTCATAATTTTTTTTCAATTCGAGTACTACTTCAGTTAGTAACGGTCAGTGCATATGAAAAAAGTAATGGAAGGGGAAGACGGTTCATTGTTTATTGATACCCTGTATGTGATATAAATCGTCTGCAAACATTCGTAGCAAAATAACATGTTTATGCAAATTCAAACGCATATATTTTTTGACCAATAAAAGGAGCACATGCTCTGTAACAAAGGGACACTTACAACCTATTAAAATGTAAATATTTTATAACTATACATTTTATAACCATTTTATATAATAATTAATTATATCTATGGTCCATGTTATTAGTGTAAATTGTTGTAGTGGCATATTAAAATGAAGTGATAG
The DNA here is from genome assembly GCA_036326145.1 of Rhagophthalmus giganteus. Classification (NCBI taxonomy): domain Eukaryota; kingdom Metazoa; phylum Arthropoda; class Insecta; order Coleoptera; family Rhagophthalmidae; genus Rhagophthalmus; species Rhagophthalmus giganteus. Next base: position 7,692,738 of record JARFJA010000067.1, on the reverse strand, counting down.
ATTTTATTGTAACATGTATTTACATCAGAGCAATCGACCAAGACGATTGATTGATTGATTGATTGATTAACAAGAATACATTGCATGTAAAGGTCTAAATTGATAGATTTATGTTCCTATATTTACGTATTAACATTATAAATTTACATAAAGTATGCATACGTTAAATGTGGTTAAATTCAGACCACACATCTTAAATCTCTTGGTCATTCCGCTATTAGACAAAATAAAATGTAACAAACGTACCTATACAACGTAAAATAAATAGGTAGGTATCCATCTTTTTTTTGTATTTCAGTTCAACAGCATAGCTAATGAACAAATAACAATTACATTTTTACAACTATTAAACTTTATAAATTGGTAACAAATCTTGAATTGCAATAGAAATCGAGATCGTAGAGCACCGAAATGGATATGATATATTCATTAAAACATATTTAACACGATCACCATTTAGAATTTCGTAGCAAAACACTCATTATTAAAAGTTCCATTTAATACAATTTACTACAGGAAAGGACAGTATATAAATCAAAACATAATTTAGAAACTAAAAATTATCGTAAATTTATAAGAGCATGACAGTCACCATACCGTAATGGAAGATCGTGATCGATACAAAATGTATCAGTATTGAAATGTAAGGAAATTCTAATGTATACTATGCATCTCAAGATTTTTAAAGTTACTACTTAATATAGATAGGAAAGCGCGAATTTATATTTACAAAGTATAAAAGTGCATGCCTAAAGTAATAATAAAAAATTCCATAGACTTACATATTGTCAACTTGCAATGTATGTGGTCATGATATAATAGTAAATGGTAAATTGTTTTTAATGTGCTATAAAATGATAAACGTTTACAAGTGGCTGCTGGTACATGCTGTCTGCAATTCGGCACATATAGCACAACAGATATACACATATACATACTATATTTGAATATCACAGTAAAGAAAGTAATGATTATTTATAGTTAAATTTACATTTTTACAAGCACAAAGTATTTTAGAAAACCGAATAATAAAGTATAAGGCGCAACTCTTTTATGACAGAAGAGTATAATTATGTTAGCACAACTCACATGAAAAACTTAAATGTGCACATCAGAAATAAAAAAAAGTATATAATATAGATGAATATAACAATAAATGGTACTATACAATCAGGAATCCAAATTCTCTCATGCATATAAAAATATCTATGATATTTATTACTCAATTTTCTTACGCTATTTGAATCACATTTTCAAGTACAAATACATGAGAGAAATCTTAACTTTGTATGCAATTTATTGCATTAATTTAAAATTCATGCTTGCGAATTGCCAAGTGTATGTAATGAGTATGTTTATATGTATATATACACAATATATTTTTAACATTTATTCATATATACGTATAAACATTTATTGTATTTTGAAGTACGGTTGAGGAGGCACATTAAATATTACATACCGGTAATGTTAAGTATAGACTGTCTCATTATCAGTCAGTATATCGGACGGTTCATTACTTTAACATGTTCATGCACTGCTTGGAAACGAGTAATGAACTCTGTTTATTTAATCTCGGTCACCAAATTATAGTACGACAGGAGATAAAATGCACACAGTCCTAGCTGTAGTTCTTATATGCGAATTTCACTGATTTGGAAGAGGATTTTCTTGTCGAATATCCGATTTCAATTTCACAAATTCTTTTGCCACTTCGTCGTTTGTACGCTGAGATAAAATCCGTAATATAGTCCAACCCGTTTCGTCCATTTGTATCCGTTTTCCTAAAGATAGCCAACACGCACAAGAGCCCTGTATGTAAAAAAGTCAATTTTAATTTAATGATATATATATACATAAAATAACTAACAACTACGTATAACTTTTGGTCCGAATAATGTGTAATGAATTTGACTAATATCTACGTAACTAACTAATCCTAAATTCGTGAATTTGGAAAAATTCTAACACCACCTAAAACTTTTGGTTTAGGTCCAGAATTACTAGAAACTTGTATAACAAAATAGGAAATTACGAAATACACGTGTTTTTATCAACTTAAAATTTTCGTGAAATCTCGAAAAATGCCTCATTATATATAGTTCATGGTTTTGGAAAAATTTTGACCTATCTTGAAACGTTTAGAACAAGTCCGGAACTACTTGAAAACACGTTTTTCAAATATAATAAGACGAGTAATGACAAACTGCACGCATTTAAATCGATTTAAAATTTTCGTAAAATCTCGAAAAAAAGACGTACAGTCCGTGTTCGTGAAGTTAGCAGCCACTTTCTTGAATTTTTCAAAATCCGTACGCTAATCGTTAGTAAGTATTTGTAAGTCAAAAAAATTCGTTCGTAAGTTTCATCCGAACGAGATATTCATGTTTCAAAAATCGGCTGCTAACTTCCCGGCAGCAGCCACTTTTTTTCAAAAATCAACGAAAATGGTCTCGATCATTAGTAAGTCGTTAGTAAGTATTTGCATATCAAAAAATTCGTTTGTAAGTCGCAAGCGACGGAGATATTCATGTTTCAAGAGAAAGAATGAAGTCAACAGAAATTGTTTCAAAAATAAATGGCAGTTGTCCGTAACATTAATAAGAATTTATATGTAAATTATTTATATGTAATTGATATTTTTATATGTATTTATATGTAAAGAAATCGTTTAAGTTTTGGTATAATGAGAAACAAAGGTGGTCTAGTCATTAACGAATATTTATTTGTCCTTACTTATAAGTAAAAGAAAAATTGTTTGTAAGTCAAATGTGGTAAAGATCACAATCAATGTGGTCATATTCTATACGAATTCTATACCACTTTTTTTTACAAAAGCTCTTTTCTAGGATTGTTTACAATTATTGAGCTTTCTTAATAATTTTAATTGTTTCTTCTGTGTGTAAGATTAACTTATAAAATTGATAAAAGTTCTAAAATTAAGAAATTATAAAACTCCAGTTGACATGGGTAAAGCCACAATACAGTTCGGTTTACTCACCTTCGACTTACAAACGAATGTTTTTGACTTACAAATACTTACTAACGACTTACTAACGGTCGAGATCATTTTCGTTGATTTTTGAAAAAAAGTGGCTGCTGCCGGGAAGTTAGCAGTCGATTTTTAAAACATGAATATCTTGTTCGGATGAAACTTACGAACGAATTTTTTTGGTTTACAAATACTTACTAATGATTAGCGTACGGATTTTGAAAAATTCAAGAAAGTGCCTGCTAACTTCACGAACACGAATAGTCCATCAATTTGGAAAAATTTTGGCCAAACCTAATTCGATCCAGACTACTTGAAAACTCGTTTTTCAGGTATAATAAGACAAGAAATGACAAACTACACGCATTTAAATGGATTTAAAATTTTCTCAAAATCTCGAAAAAAAGGTTTATTATAGTTCATGGTTTTTACATAATTTTGATCTGATCTAAAACTTTCAGGTTTTAGATCGTGTTTTACTATTCGACATTTAACAAAATCTCTTAGAAACGTAATTTTTATTAGTTATTTAAAATTTAGCGCCTAAAAGTCGGCAACCCAAAAGGCATCAGCAATGTGGGTTGCTAACATCTAGGTGAAGGAATGTCAGATGTGTGTATTATATTTAAATCCATGTATTTATTACTGGTAATATGTGGCAAATCATCTGGAAGCTGTTATGTAAAACATTAAAGCGATAAAACCCTCATTCAAGGCTCTTTCGAACAAATTTGACCTGACCTGAAACTTTTACTTTGAACCTTTTACTATTTCAAAAGCAGATTTGCAGCTAAAACAAAGCATGAAATAAAATACATACCTTTCTAACAAGTTTAAATTATCGAAAAACTTCGAAAGAGACATATTTCTAATCTGTTATGGCAAAATCGAAACATTATCTGAAATGATTAGTTCGCATGCTGAACTACCAGAAAACTCGTTTTTCAAATATAACAAGACGATAAATGACAAACTAAACGCATTTAAATAGATTTAAAATTTTCGCAAAATCTCGAAAAAAAGACGTCCGTGGTTTTGGCAAAATTTTGACCCATCCTGGAACATTTAGAACAAGTCCGGAACTACTTGAAAACTCGTTTTTCAAGTATAATAAGACGAGAAATGATAAAATGTTAAAAATGATAAATTTAAAATGTTCGCAATTTTTGTCCATGGTTTTGGTTAAATTTGACCCTAACTGAAGTGTTTATAAAAGGTCCACAATTACTTGAAAAGTCGTTTTTCGAGTATAACAAAATAAATAAAGACGAAAAAATGACGTTTTTGCAAAATTTTGACCCGACCTAAAAATTTTTATTTAGATATAAAGCTACTAGATAAGTTATTTTTCATGTATAACGAAGTAAGAAATGAAGAAATCTGCATGTTTCTGTCAAGTTCAAATTTTTGAACAATATTGAAAAAATGCCGTATTATAGTCCATTATTGTTACTATTTAGTTGCAATTTATAAAATTTTGATTTGTGGAATTACAATAAAATAATACATACTTATATTTGGTATCCAAGATAGGTTCCAAGGATGATGCAGGTCATCAATAAAAAGTTACTAAATTGTATATTTATAATTCAGTTATATATTTGAAAAGTGTCATATTCTATCGATGACTTGTCTGCGCACATATTAGGTGGTATAAAAAACGACTACAATTTATTAATACTGCAAAAATACGAGGTTTTATCGATGATGCGAATCGGAACCCATCTTGGATAACGTATGTACATATGAATTATTTATTGTATACTTTAGATTTGTTTTTACATACCTTCCTATTTAATTTTCAATTTACTACTTACCCTATCCACAATATCTTTAAGTTGCATAATTGCTACACCAACTAGTCGATCATCTCGGGCAAAACAATAATCTTTGACGCATATGTGTAATTCAAAGAAATCCAATTGTTCTTCGTTGCCTATTATACTGTAAAAAAATGTTTTTTACAACTTACGAAAGTAAATGTATGATGTAGCTTACAAATGAAAAGTTTCGTTATATTTTGGTGACCAGTTGTTGGCTTTGGATTTTGTGGCGTGCTTCCTTTTCTTATCAGAAAGGTGAGGTCCTATTAAGTTCACTTCCACAAACGGTCTAAACATGCCCGAAACTAACGTCCATTTCAAGTCATTTGCAGCTACAACTGAAAATTTTTGGGGCGCATTAATTTTTTTATCAGATAAATAAAACAGTAGGACTACCTTTCACTGTTACTTTATGTTCTCCTGTGCCGGGATGTGTAAATAGATCTACTTGAATTGAAACTTCTCCCACGCTGCCTTCTTGTGATTCGACAGTATCTAGAAAAATCGTACAATACGATGAATACCTTTTATAATTTATTATCTAATAACGAATTAATGATTTATTGCTTCATCGGTGAATGAAAAAAAGTTGTTTCAGATGGTAGTTTTGCAGGTAATAATATATGGGATTTTCCTACTTTGCATTACTTATTTATAATAAGTAGGTACATAAACTTTATTTAAGTAATTAATATGGCTAATTTGATTAAACTAATGTACCTGAATGGAACTGAGGCGATGCAAAAAATTTAAATTGCATTTTTACGTACTCGTGAAATAAAGCGTTATTGTGAATTTCGATAATATTTACAAGTGTTCAGTTTACATGCAACTAAAAATTGTGAATAACTAAACGTTTAAAGTGCATGTAGGTACTGATTAAATTGAAAAATACATCAGTTGTTCCATATATTAAAATTGCAATAAAAGGTATATTAATAAATAAGTAATACTCTAATAAAAAAAGCACTCTTGATAAAAATATAGAAGTTCAATAAATAGAAATTTTAAGTTGCTAAATACATTTTTTTAACCCCTTCACACCAGGCGTTCCGGGCTTCCTATATACACTTACAATCTACCCATATACGTATATAATGTACGTCTGGAATAGCAAACAAGTCTTTATCAATGCATGTGCACCTAAAAACAAAATGATGTAAGCATATTAACGTATGATGCTTATAACGTACAATAACGAATAAAAGCAATTTTAAAGTAAAATCGATTGATGTCGTAAAATCCAAAAACATGTAAAATCTTAAATAATAATGTCATCTTTTCAATTTAATTTTTTTGTAGTTACAAAAATTTTAAATATCGGAAAAATTAAAAATCATTAACGAAAAATAGGCGCCTACCTAAATAAACTGTTTTTTTTTGTCGCTTTTGTTTAAGTACATAGTTATTTGAAAATTAGAAATCTGTATATTATATATTTTGTAGTTATTTATATTTTATGAAAATAAATTAATATTGATGTGGTAAAAACAATTACTGTACTAAAAATAAACAAAATACACATATGTATATAAGAGATAATAAAATACCTATTGAATTTTCATTTACTACTTTCTCAAACAAATGAAATTTGTCAAATAAGATTTCAAAAAAATCTAAACTAATTAATTTTTAAAATTTCATGCGTAACTATCAAGAAATTCAATAATATCAATACATATTCATTAAAATACCAAGAACTACAGCGGAATCTAGAATGAAAATCATCAATATATTGAAATATTACGATTCCCCTTAAGGCACTTAAAACATGCACAAATTTATCTAGCATATGCAACAAAGTTTTGTTTTTCTGAAACGTCACTAAGGAATATACCTACCTTAATTATTATAAAATCATTTATTATTTATTTATTAGAATTATGTAATCATGCAAGAAATGATTTAAAGAGTATTTCTATCGATTATATTAATTTTTGGTATATGTACAATATGTTTATACAAAAAGGTTATAATAACTGCTTATTTAGTGGAAGTATGTATATATAATAAGTATAAATTATACTTTGTCTCGTGTTAAAATTGGAGAGTTTGAATAATTTTTAAACTATAGTTTTTCAATATTTGACCAATAGTTATTCCAGAAATTATTGCTACATTAGGTAGTTATTTGTTTTTTAAAAATACAGCGAAATCTCGTTAAGACGTTTTCATTTAATAGATATGTTTTCCCACTGAAGACGTGTTTTCTTGGTCCCTCGAAGAGCGTATTAACGAGGTTTTACTGTACGTGATCGAAGTTATTTGGTGAAATTTTGGGAAAAAATTACACTGGCAATGGGATTCGGAAGAAATTAGAAGAGGAATTATAGGAAGATATCGGAAGGCTAATGTATAAAATTAAGCACCAAATTGTCGCTTATTATTAATATACATAATATATTTTAAACGACAGATAAACTTAATGCCGTAACGAGGGTATGAAGCGCATGTGGCAGGTGTCTTAACTTGGTCCCCCCCCCCCCCTTAACTCAAAAATGTGACAAAAATTTAAAAATACAATATTAAATAGTGAACTTAGTTTAGTTTTTATAATTTTTACGTTTTTGCGTCCCAAACCAAGTTGCGCACATGGCCGGGTGCCTCTTTCGCCACGCCCTCGTCACGGATTTGTATAAACTTTTAAATGCGGGTATAAGTAATTCATAAATTTAGGATCGTACGATTGATTTCAAAATTTAAAACAAATTTTGTAAAATTAAAAATATTCAAAGCAGTTTATTATAACCCAACACTAGTGCATTTATTTATTATAGTGTATGTACCAACTTCTTATCAGGCAAATTGCAACTGTATACTAAGGAAAAACTAGGCTATTAGCTTAACTATCGCTAATAAACTACCGCTAATTTCTTGCAGAATTATAATTTTGTTGCTGCATTTGTTAAAATAAATGTGCTATAACGTTTGTATTCAAAACTAATAAATAGCGGCTTTGCGATTGTCAATGTGGATAATACCTTGACGACTTTCTCGCCTTTTCTTTGCTTTGAGAGGCTCTTCTAATGCTTCTAATCCTGTCTCTGTTTCTTCACGATCAAGTGAGATTTGGCGTTGTAGCATAGTTTCTTTATTGTTTAGAGGCACTTTGTGAATTCAATACATTTGTTAGGTACGTGTATAATGTTTGTTTAAAATATATGTACAAAATGTACTTATACAACAAAGCAATAAACATAAACACATATAGTATTAAAAATAGAAATGAAAAAACTACTTTACCTTCATTAATTTGTGATGTAACAAAAGTTTTAATTAACGTATCGGTGGTTTGCGTATACAGTGATAAGGCATAACGCAAACTTTGAAGTTCCGCACTTTTGTCTAAAATGCCTTCTTCAATCCGTTTCCACCAGCATGGAAGTATTGTTTAATGGTATCTAAAGCAACATCTAACACGGCACACTGTTTTGGAGATAAGTTTTTTTCTACTTCCTTCGATATATCCATCACGCCACTCAAGGCGTTTTTAACATCTTGTTTTCCAGTCATGTGGTTCTTAAACAGTCGCGACATGTCTTCAATTTTAGTATTTGCCGCCAAATTCTTAGCATTGTCCGTTAGACTTTTGAAAACCATCTAAAAACTCAAAGATTAATTAATTGCCGACGATTGAAATGTACGAAATTCCATACAGTTTTGTCAGTCATGGGTGGCAGCACAACGGTTTTCTCTAAAATTCTCATGACTATTTTCCATAGTTCCTTTAATAATCGTTTTAGAACTGTTTTTTCGCACGATTGCGCATAAAGAGATAATGAGCCATCCAACAAATCCATGAGAGGTCTTAAAACATCATCTGCTTCTACGGCTACTGCATTTCTTTGAGCTGGTTGATTTAGTGTTCCCGGTTGACCTCCTCCTTTAATGGCTAACAGCAGATCGCCTAATTCTTTAACACTCTGCGTTATTCTCGGCTCCAAACTACAAAGTACGTTTTCGTTAATTATTATCCTTTTTGGTGGTCAGTAATTATATTACTAACCTCGAAGCAAATTGCATTGCTAATTCGTCTAGAGCCGCATTTAGATTTTGCTGCAACTCCTTCAAAATATTCGCAGCATCCTCCTCTAACTTTTCGCCGCCCATCGATTCGAACATTTTTTCCAACTGCACACGCAATTGTTGTATGTTGTTCATTAATATGCAAGCCTATAAAAATAATAGTTCAGTATTTCGCATTGCAAAAAAAGAACCGTACACGTACTATTCTCTCTTCCTTTAAATGTTCGGGAAATTCTTTTTTAACAATATCAGCGTAAGCTATGAGAACCTTTACGATAGTCTTAGCAAAACGTTTCATATAACGTTTCCATATTTCGGGATCCGGACATTCTAATTTTGAAACTACATCGAAACATTGAGTTAATTGCGTAAACACGTCAACTACAGAATTCGAAAACAGAGCGTGTTCGCTACTTTTTTGAAACTGAAAAAATTCAAATGTAAACAAGCTTAAAGCGTTATAATTTATCGTTGCAGCGGTACCCCGTCTTTTTTATCCCTGTTGAAGGCACCGTGTAGGTATTCTAACGAAACATCGTCATTTTCATTTAACCACTGCATTACGAACGGTTCGAACCATGCAGGATACTCGGGCACTGCACCCTTATACGGAGGCACGTCTTTAACATAATTTGTGTGAAGCCATTTAACCTTAAAGTGTAGATTCATATACGCTGAAGATTTACACAGGCGATGCTGTTCGTGTTCTTCTAAGGCATACTTCATATCAACAGCAAATAAACTCCACATTGTCGCAGCAGATAACTGAAAAGTATAAAACATTGAAAAGTCCATTTTATCATCATACAATATAATTATTTTATTAATAATAACGAGACCTGTAACAGAATAATTTATCTGTACATTACGATATAATTATGTAAAATTATTACCTGTCCAATGTTGAGCTCCTGTGGAAATTGATTAAGGACCGGTCCGTAACTGTTTTTATCTTCTTCAATTACAGATACTATAAGAGCTATTAATTTGTGCCAAAAGTCGACGCTATCCAACCGAGGACCGTGATCCTCGGGATCTCTTTTAGGTTCATTTGGATCGCTTTGAAACTCCCTATTATATAATTCATACGTGTTTTCGAAAAGAAACTGATATGTTGACCTGAGGCATGCTTTAACGCAGTCTTTAACAACGGTGCTTGCCCGCGGAGGACTCGATAATTCTTGTACTTTCATTCGGAAGAATGTAATACTAGTTAGGAGATCGACGGTCGATTTCAAATCCATCAGCTTCTCCTGACTAGATGCGGGGAAATTATTTCTATACATAGACAAATCTATTCTTAACGAATTATGCAGTTGATCCAATAGCTTAACAAACTTCTCTTTCTGCAATAAAAATAATATTAAAGGAAAGCGATAAAAATAAATGTGGAGTTCTTACTCCGAAATTTGATGCGGCGAAACGATCGCTTGCCGAAACAGCCGAAGATGCTGTCGTGTGTGCGTAATATGCGTTAATATTTGCCAGCAACATGCTCATTACTGCCGGAACTCCGGGACATAGATATTTTGTGGAAAGACAGTGAAAGTGCCTATAATTATTTTGAATTTAAAATTTAAATAAATGCTATTTTGTACGTTAACAAGTTTAAATTCTTTCGACAGAAAAAGAGAGACGATAGTAAACATCAAGACCAACAATATTTGCAATGGAACCTATTCCACTTATAGTGGCAATGGTGTTCCACTAACCACACCAAAGGACATATGGATTATGCACGATGAAGCCCCAACGCATTTTTTCGCCGACTTCCGACATTTCCGAAATGCGACGTATCGCGGGCGGTGGATCGAACGTGTGGTAGACCTGTGGCTTGGCGTCCACGTTCCCCGGACCTGAATCCACTAGACTTCTTCTTCTGGGGAACATGAAAACGCTGTTATATGGGACGCCGGTGGAAGATCTCGTTGCGAGAATCGTCGCTGCTGCGGACCAGATCAACACCACGCCAGGAGGTTTCGAAAGGGCGCGACAGATCTTCATTCGCCTGTGTGGGCTGTGCAACTCATAAAAAAATAAGTCTTATTTTATTCATTTTCGAAGGATCAACGTGGACATGTAACTTTAACACTCTTTCCTGGCCACCAGTCTTGATGCCTACCATCGCCTCTCTTTTTTTTGTTGAAAGAATTTACGATCACCCTACATTGGCGCCGTAAGATATTGTCGGTCAATAAATCGTGCGATACAAACCGTAATTTTTAGTAAAAAATAAGAAAGAAATGAAAAAAAACGCTACCTACAAAGGTTGTTTAGCGATGATATTAAAATCCAAATTTAATTAAACCCATAAAATTAAAAATTGCCAATAAAAATGGATTAAAAGGAACTTTTAAGGTAGTTATTTTTCATTCTATCCTTATCACTAATATTTGCATAAATCAAGGTTATACAAAACTTAGTACTTATAATGAAATGATGTTTAACATTAATGTAATTAAAAATTTGACGAACAATACATTACAGTTAAGGTTTTATCTCATTTAAACTCTCATTGTATGAAGTGTATACCTAGTTGGTTAGTCTCAGAATTTCACTAATGTAAGATTGAACGAGCAACTTTAACATTTGAATTTTGATGAGAGTTATAAATGTAATGTGTCCCAGGGAGTATTTAAAATTGATTTAAATTCGGCAGATACGGATAAACGCAGCAGCTGGTATAAGAGTTATAGACGTGTTCACCTTTTAGTGCAAATTACAGAGCACACGCCCGGCAATCTAAGTAGGTACTTACTTAATCATCGGACTTTTTATGGTCTTACATTTTATTTTACATTCTTATATTCATTTTAAGGATGGTAATATGTAATGTAAAAAATATATACAGTCTTACTCGTTTATAACGAGCTAGGGTTTAACGAGACCTCGTTCTCGAACGAGGTCTTTGTAAATCTATTAATTTGTTCAATTGTTTACCTCGACAAGCTTTTAAATGCATTTAAATAGGTGATTTCATAGCTGGGTCGACTTCTCACCAAGTAGAGGAATGTTGTTGACCAGACAATGTTTTAATTTTTTTTAAGTACATTAGCGCTCGAAATAAGATCTGAATTTTTAACCCACGTTTTAAATTTATTTTCAAAAATTATTAATTTAAGTAGAAAAAGTTGAAAATCGGCCAATTTCACCTCATTTTACGGCAGGTACCTAATTATTTAGTTTAATAAAATATTTCTCGAGTTTGCAAATTTTATTTGATTATTAAAATTGTTCGTTTAATACGAGAGCCCTTTAAAACGATATAAAATGTAAGGGCTTGTGTAATTCTGCACAAAGATGTAAAACAATCGTGCTTGTATGTATGTCAACGAATGATAAGAAAACATAAATAAAGCTATAGCTAGAAAAAAATTAACCTGCGTTGTTTTGAAGCTGAACAAAATGGGGTATTTGGGGTGAACCTGGGTATTTCCCTGTCTACGAGTAGAACGATAAACATAATTGCGAAGTAGGTTTATTATTATAATCCCCTATACTTTAAATGCTCGTCTATCCGATTAAAATTTGTTACCACTACCGTAGCAAATTAATTTCGTTAATATCCGTCTATCTTTGTTTACGCCAATCAGAAAATAATAAATTTGAAACTTGACATGTTGATCTTTCTATCGTTTTCTGATCGGCGTAAACAAAAATAGGCGGATATTAACGAAACGAATTTCTTAAGGAGGTGGTAACAAATTTTAATGCGAAAGACGAAAATTTATAAAGCAAAAGATACTACAGGTCCAATTATTTTCATTCTTATATAGATTTCAGATTCATAGTATAGACATCACTATAATCGTTTTAATAATTAAAATAATACAAAAATAACTTACGTCATAGCTTGATAAATCGATTCTATCCCGTATCTCATGGCAAATTCATCGACAATTTCTTGAGCGGCTTCGTCAAAATAAATTTTCCAAGCATCGTCCCCTTTCGCTTGCGGTAAACTAACTACGCCACTATTTTGTTCGCATAAATAATGAAATAGATTTTCGTGTAAACACGTGTATTGGACGTGATAAGGTGCAACTTTTTCTTCGCCCTTGATTTCTACCGATATATGTAAACGAATAGCACCAGATACGGCAGACTTGTCTGTTCTTTTTTCTAAATTATACCAAACATCCATTTCACCTGATAATGTGCGTACCTAAAACACGCAAAATCAAACATTTTAAATATACGAAGAATTATACGAAATTTATACTTCAATTATTGTTTGTCCTAAGAAATCGTCAGATTCCCTAGTCAATTTTTGACGAAGTTTACTCTTGAGATCGTTATCTTCGTCCCATACTCGTACCTTAATTCTATCTGACGAGTTGTGGCATTCACTGTGTAACAACAGAAATATTTTGTGGGTGGTGGATATTGTAATATCGATGCGTATAAATCAAACGTTATAAGTTTAAAAAAATAATAAACAAAAAAAACTATATTTTGACTTACAAATAGAACTTTTCATCCCATACGGGATTAAGCTCTTGAGGCATCGTGCGTGTGCGTTTCTTTACTTTACCAACTTGTACAGTAACGTACGGATCTGATGTTCCACTCTTATCTTTTGCGATTAATCCCTGAGCGCATTTCACTAAAAAAAAAGAAAGTTGCTCATAAGTTTACGTTATTAAATTATCCCTTTCGCTATTTGAATTGAAAAATTAGATAGTTAAAGAGAAAATAGAACAGCTTTACAATGACAACACATTCAAGTTACATACCTGAGTTTACTTTTAAATGTAGGTAGTTTTATAATAATAATTAATAAAACTTCTTACACATGCAAAAGATTAGAAACATGCATAAGTTTAACAGATTTACCATTTTAAAGATCCACACCCCTACGACAGTTAAAAGCATAAAAAGCAAAAAGCCAATGCTGTAAGAAACTGAAATCTAGAGAAGAAATTTTTATATTGTATCAACTGTGATAGGTTTTGTTAAGTGTCGAGTCGAATATTAAAAAATCACATTGAGTGACATGCTGTTTCAAACTAATTCTCAAAATTATTAAATAGATTTTTGTAATGACACGTGTTTAAAAACATTTTTCATAAGCATTATGTTTTTAATTAATAGATACAATTAACAACGATACAACAGCAAACAGATATAAAGCACAAACAGTACAATTATGTGTAATTTATATAGTGTTATAAAATGCAAGTATTTTGCTTGTTACGGTGTAGGGGTGTGTAAAATCGGCATGATGTCATGTAAAAGTGTGTAATCATTTGCATTCGTGTAAGTAGTGAAGAAAGTGTCACACCTCAAAGCTATATTTGTAAGTAATAGTAGAATAGACATTGAATAGCTCATCATACAGCTTCAAGATGAATTAAACGAAGTGTCTCATCAGCATTAGAATGTGATAGTATTTTAATGATCAACAAAGTAAGCGGGGAAAATTTATTGTGCTATTTTATCAGTTGAATCTTAGCTACCTAGATGTAAAAATCTGAGGCAGGTCTGTAGCTACATTCTATGGGTAATGCGCTACCGGAGGCACTTTAACTTTATTGTCACACAAACAAGCCAAGTACACAAGCCTTAACGTACACATTTATTTTTAACAGAAATATTTAGTTATTATTTTACATTTATGTCTTTTAGAAAGGTGTGCAAAATGTTCTTGAAAGTCGTGTTAAAAGTGAAGATTCAGACAGAAACAGTTGGATCACAGATGGCCATGCGATTAATATATATGCGGGATATAATATTCACGTCAAAATGCAACACAGGTTAATGGAAGTTGTCGCAGTTACAAAATAAAGTACACATTAGGAAAGGTCGAGTAACTTTCTGTGTGGGGAGTTTAGAAGTTTAGCGACCGCATAAAACAAACTGACGGGTCGATATTATTAATAAAGGATATTAGACGAAATACGTCTGCAACTAAACCTTGACTTTTAAAAAGTTCGTTTATTATCCTCGTTTTCGATTTGACAAAATATTTGTACCTTATCGTAAACTTTTTTTTGCTAAATTTGATTAGTATGAGTTAATATTAACATTCACAAACGTCCACGGTTGCAGCGAGATTCGAACCCGCAGCCGCGAGTGGGCTAGAAGGCCAGTCGATAGGCCGACCCTCTAATATAATATTCAATCTTGTTACAAGTAGATACCTAGTTATTTCGCACGTATCTTTAAAAAATATCCCCATTTGTTCTTTATAAATTTAAAATGACGTCGACAAAGCAGCGGAGAAAAGTGTAAGGGAGACTGAGACCAGTTGTAACATTAAGTAGCCAAATGTTTCGTCTTAGTTGAGGAATCTTGCCGAGAGATCTTAGGGTAATTGTGTTACGAGTACAGATCACTAGCCCAGCCTGACGCAGGTTTTGGATGTGTTCTATGTAAGCCTTCTATATTTGCAGAATTTTCACCTACAATCCTTTATCTTTTTCCAATTGCACAACAAAAGGAAAAAACTGGTCCTTGATGATGAAATGAAAAAGAAAAGTGAAAAGTGCAAAAACAGATCAAGCTCACAAAAAAAAACTGTCGTTTGAAACGAAAGCGAAACAGTAGACAACTAAAATGCCTCTTCACAGATGAAAAGAAAGATTTATGTCTTGTTTGTTTAGGCCAAAGGACGGTCTCACTTCGAATGTACTAAACACGAACATTTTTATATGCGCCACACTGTCCGAATAGTTGCACGTCGACCTTAAAAAAATGTTCTGTTGAAAAAGTACTACAGTTAAATTATTTTCCAACTGTACAAAATATAGTCAAGGATGTATATGTATTATGTGCTGTAAAACTTCTAGATTGTTAACGTAATAATTACAAATATGTGAAAAATGTTACAATTGACCCTCTCCCCTACATCTTTAGTATCGACGAGGTCGCGACATTCTCTTAACGTTGATTGAAGAGAATACACTATTTCAATGTTTAAAAATAAACACGATTTACTTTGTACCTACTCTATAGGCGTTATAGGTATCTATATTTAATAATCGTAAATCGTTCACTAATTGCATTTTAATGATATAAATTTAAATTATTTATAAAACATAATATTGTGAAAATAAATTATAGGTACCTACAACAAATTACATAAATTATTGTCAATAATAGATTTTAAGAACAGTAAAAGCATACTTGAAAGAAATCCATGTCGATATTTTTGTACCTATCAAATAATGTGATAATAAACATGATAACATAGACACAATACCCGGCAAACAATGAAATGAAAATCCTTTTCACCAGAAATGGAAAATATATAAGTGCAAAGTGTAAGATAAATATTTTAGAATAGTTAGCTAACGTGCGAAAAGATTTACCTAAGTAGATATGACGCATTTGAAAAATAATACAGATCAAACTAATAACGTCGTTTCCGAAATAAATGAGAAAAAATCACAATAAACACGGCGATAAACAATAAAATAAATATTTTTAGTAAAATTTATATTTAGACAGTTAACATTTTATTATTTATAGAATAAGAGAAAAATACGCGTATATTTTGGTAACTGTAGAAAGTGCAAAATTTGACAAATTAACAAGAAAACAAGTTTTTGATAATTGACATCAACTTATAAGTTTAACTTTAAATTCGTTAAAAACTTCGTATTTATTCTTCTTTGTATTAAAGATAAAATGTTTTCGATTAAACAAAATTTATTGTATTTATTACGTATATTAGTTAATGTCTAATTAAAAATGGCAATTCAAAGGAACTAATAGATTGAAAATTAAGACATAAAACGGTCACAATAGATAAAATATAACAGTATTTATCTGCATATTATATAGGTATCTACCTAACTAAACGAATCATTTAATAGGTATAGGTTATCTATTTCGTTTTGAACGGATTAAAATCGTTATGCGATTAATGCTAACAAATATTTGAATATATCACGTTATCAAATTCAAATGTAAACTAGTTGGTAATTATTAGATAATATGCTAATGAATGAAATGCGACAATAATCTGATTATTCTGCAATTAGCAGGGATTTTTTTCTAACCTACCTAATCATAAGTGATTAGTTTCTTTTTAATTGGCATAGATAATGTTTTAAATTGGAATTTACTTTATTTATTTTAAATAGGTGCTACTAAAGTTTTTAATTTACGAAGAATGTTTATAAACACAAAATATTTATAAACGCTAATGTTTTTCTTGTTTTTTATTTTTTTAAATTTTTGTTCTATTCTTACTAGGGGGCTTTGGAGCATCAACTGATGTGGTTATTAGTTCCACGATCACAAACGTCCACGCCTACCAGGGGGTTATTTCGCAACCCGTACCGGGACTCGAGAACATAGGACCCGTCAGGTGAGAGGCCAGTCTTCTGACCACTCGGCCACCGAGTCGGTAAATGTTTTTTTTTAATAGCCAAAAATAAGTAAATGCCCAAATTAGTAGATAGGTATACAGTTACAATTTTAGATTAATGAGAACCGTTGAAAATTTTGTTAAAATTGATCAATTTATGCAGGATGCCAGAAAAAATTACGAGTTGTAATAAAACGGCCTAGAAGGGACTCGACGTTTCGAAGCCGAAAACGGAGAGCTTTTGAACGATATTATATTTCAAAAATTCGTTTTCAGGAGTAATTTCCAGAGTCGCAATAAATACGATTAAATAATTTTCTTTTGCGTTTTTATACAAAAGTTGTTCAATTTTTAAAATGGCAAATGACTTTTGCACGTCATCCTGCGTATAATAATAAATATCTTTGTTTCAATAATAAAAGATGACGAGAAACTGTTTTTACTAAAAACGACGGGGCTCTACGAAATAACGTAAATTGCAAACGTTTAAAAAATAAAATTTATATTCTAGTCGCAAATGTATATTTTCACAGTTTGATCAAAACGATGAACAAGAAACCTTCTGCTTCTGATAAAATTATAAAACAATTTTATATCGTGTCATGTTGCTTTTGCGTAATATGCACGAAAGCTAAGGCATAAAGAAATGACATCGTTAAAATGAAAGAAAAAAGAAAAATATATTCAGTTTCATGAATTTTTACAGATGTTGCAACTGAAGATTGATACACGCACGTTTTAGTTGAAACTACTTTATTTACAAACTATAACAATTCTGCAGAGAAATTCCATGCGTTTTCTTTGATAAAATTAATTAACAATTACTGTTGTTATTCGGATGTAGCTAAGTGGATGTTGTAATGGTGTTAATAACCTATATATAATTAATTTGAATTAGTTTTAAGCTTCTTGTTATTTAATACGAATAATAAATTATGTAGTGTAAAAAATAAAAATATTAAATAAATTATTCCAGTTATTTCGATTATAAGCTTATTTTTCTTGGCACCAATTTATACAAGAAAAAATAATAATGTGAACCATTCAAATTTTTTTAGTTTTTTCGTTTGCGTTTAATTACACTAATTATTTTTGTACTGTAATTTATAGAACATTTTGAATTATATTTGCAAATAATTATTTATTTCGTTGCTTTTTAACGTACGTATACGTTATTCACGATAGGTTCCAATGCCGTCATACATAAAAAGTTACTAAATTGTATATTTCTAATATTCAGTTTAAAGTTTTCAACGTATCATATTCTACCGATGATTCACTTGATTCACACATATGACATGCCAAAGAAAGACTACAATCTGTTACCCACTGTGAAAATACGAGATTTTATTGATGACGAGATTGGAACCTATCGTGAATAACGTATAAGTATGGCAAAAACATTTTATTAATAATTTTCGCGTAAATACGTGTTGAGTGTTTAATGTTTTATTGTTACGCAGATAGAATTTTGAAAATTTCGACTGAAAATTGAATAAGTTTTCGAGAATCATCTAAAAATCATGCTTTTCAATAAAAAATATTGGTTTCTGTAGTTATCGTAGAGCCGATTTTTTAATCGCTGATTAACTCTAACCATTAGTCAATCACTGTAGAAACAGTCTTTTCAATAATCATTTCTATAGTGAAGGTCTCAAAATTAACTAGTGATTAAAAAACCGACCCTTACAATTAGATGTCTAACATAAGTACAACATGCAGCACTAAAAAGTTATGGATAATATTATTGTAAATTGAAGAAATAATAATAAAGATTGTTATAAGCTTCTTTTACGCCAATTAAAATGAGGAAGATCGAGTGAAAAGTTGACGATATAAAATTGATTACGTTAGAAAGGCGCATTTAACAAAATTAAAAAAAAATTGCGTCGTCCATTAAATTTTCTCTTTGTAAACAAGTTAATGGAAAAATAATTATAATCATCAAAATTTCGTTCATTTATAAATTGAACGGTACTTGGAACACAGCAGTTGTCTCTAGGTGTGATATTGTATTTTCGTAACTGATCACTTAATTATAAGTCAAGCGTTAGTTACAGAACAGTTCGAGTAGGTAAATAAAACTTAAAGAATAGGTTAGACTCGCAGTTAAGGTTAAGTTATTGCTACGTTGAAGAAGTTAGATTTAAAGAAGTTAAGAATGCATTCCATTAGTGAGTGCACAAAAATGTGAAACCAGTAAAGGCAGTTGGTACTTTAGCGTGTATGTATGCCTGTTCCCGATAGAATGCAGCTGGCAATACCTGTGATAGCAATCTTGCATGACCACTTCGAAGTGCCTTCAATGGTCATTTCTTCCGCTTGCTCGATTGAATCAATGTGTGTGTCTGGGTCCACTGAAAATGTTGTTCTGCGCGCCAGCACCGGAAACAAGAACACCGATACAACAAAACATGAACACAACAGGCATGGGATATCCCTGCATTTATGATCACCTTCAACCAATTGGCTATTTCGATCGCACAGTCATAGATCGCATCGTCGAAGCGAGGCTTAACATAAACGGACAAAAATGGACGACATTGTGCGATAAACATCTATCCAATTAGTTTGAAAGGTAAAAAAGCATGTTAGGTGATGGATCCATAATATAGTAGCAGCGATACATTCAGCATTCTTAAGTGGAACAATAAGTTGATGTCACAACATCGTAACATTAAACTAGGTTATTCTTTATCTAGTAGGTATAGTACGCAATAAGAACACAGGCTTATAGTTCACATTGAAGACATCAATCGTAGTCCCGACAAACCTGTAATTGCAATTTTCGCAGACCACTTCGATGTACCATCCAGAACAGATTGTTTGACAGCTTTCATGTGGCCTGAATGACTTTTATCTTCAACTCCAAATACGTCCCTGTATAGTTCAATAAAATAATTTACCAATATTAAAAAAAAATACTACCTACTAATTATTAATAATATTATAATTTAGAGACCACAGACGTAAATGATCGGTTCCCGCATTGTACTTACTTATGTATTTACATACGTTTCGGTTTAATTATTTCAACTACTTACGATAAATAGTCATATAAATAGCTTAAATTTCCGCACGGATTGGTTTCGGTTTAAATAAATTTAGTTTCGACTCGTTCAACTAAACATGCTTATGTGACGAGAAAAAACAAAGAAAATGTATGTGGTTTTTGTAGATAGGCACATATTTACATTTTCATTTTGCAACTACAAATAATACAGGGTGCAACTAAAATAAGTCTAAACCTATAAATGGGGAGCAACTGTGATGATTTAAAACATATTTTCCTTATCAACGCATGTTCGCTTATTGATAGTTTCCGTGAAAATTGCATTTCAAATTTTAAGTACGACCCTGTCCTTACTCAATTTAAATGAAATTCATCATAAGGCCAAAGAAGCAGATGAAGTGCACAAATGACTCATTTTCAAGGTAAAACGAACATTAGTGTGGTTTATAAGTAAGCAAACGGGTGGAAAACTGATGTTGTCGACAATAAGCACCATCACGTTTAATTTATTATAGAGCAGGATAGTGCAAGTTTAAGTTTTTTGTTTTGTGAAGGTCCATATTTATTCCTATTATCAATCAAAAATTGTTAAAATACGATAAACATTTAAAACGTTTATCATCTTGTTTAATGGTCATGTCATACACTCCCCTTTCGTCTCTTAAGAGTTATTTTAGTTGCACCCTGTATGATATATTTTGTTACTTAAAATATGCGGGTCGTGGTCATAGACAATTATTAAAGTTAGTTATTAATAAACCGCGTTAAGAACTTTCGTTCTAAACAATCGTTTCTAATAGGAAAAAACCAGGTTTTTTAATGTCTAAATTTGACCAGTGTCTGTGACTACGGCCCCATATTTTTAATTTAGAATTGTCATCATGTTAACTTAATAATGAAATACGAAACAACTAATTTACGCTCTAGAGCAACTTGTTAATCGTTGTTATATTCGGGTTTCGCGGACGATTGCGAGTGCTCTGGAACTGGGTAGTTTAGGACATCACATACAAGGGTAGGTCCTAATTTGAAAGCTTAAAATCTGTCCCGTTCTTACACATACAAATTTTATTGAATTTCACTTGTTATACTTTATTAAATTACCTATTTACCTAAATATTAAAAGGTAAAACTAAAGTTATTAAAGTCTGTTGTTATAAAACAAGGCGCCTAATAATTTTTGACGTTACTTTTAAATTTAATAAGTGTATGCAATAAATATGTACATACATATCAACAAGAGAACAGAAATGAATTAAGTATTTTATAGAAACCTATTTATGTATCTAGGTGATATAGTTAGGTTAAATGTCAGCGTAATAACTACATGCATTTTTAAAATGGTACCTACCTACAATAAAATCACGCTATAAATTCAATATATAAGTCTTAAGTATCGCCTAGACTCAAAATTTATATCAACTTTATTGTACTACCACAAAAATAAATTTATTGCCACAATGTATTAAAGGAATAATAATTTAAAAGCTTTCCCTAATTTAATATAATTTACGTAGGTACTTAACATTTATTAAAATTATTTTTCACAAAAATAATAAATTAGGCATGTGGATTTTTAATTACTGTCGATTTATACTTTAAAACTTAAAGAACCTAAATTAAGTTTTACGTTTAGCGAATACCTACTACATCCAGAAATTTTGTGACGAAATCGTAATTTACATAAAATTAAGGACATAATAAAATAAATCTACGAATCTTATTCTCTAATTTCCATAATCCGTACGTATACTACTCTTTGTTATTCCCGAGTTACACACTTATAATAAATTATGCATTTGACATTTTAACCAATTACACACTTGAACTGGTTTAACTTCACTTTGTTGAAAACATGTGGGAGAGTATGTCGCAATATTTATCGTTACCAAGGGTTATTATCTAAACAACATCGTTAATTATTGCCTTTACGTAAAAACAGGATCCTATAGATTTTCAAATTTTAACAGCTTTTCACAATAAGATAAACGCGTAGGGAACGAAGAAATGAATTTTGGAGCTACGCCGAATTTACATCGCCGAATCCTACATTATTGTCAAAAACCCTATTAATTGTTAAATAAAACGAAAAGTTCTTGAAAAAAACTTGCGACAACTTAAGTTAATGAGTAATTAATCTGTTAACGCGGAAAAACATCCGTCCTCGACTGTATTTTATTTCGTATAGATCCAAGTTGATAAAATACTTTTATACTTTTTACGTAGCTTCAAAATTACCAATTTGTTGGAATAGTACTAAATTACGAAACATAATCTCGGCGTGTGTCAACTAATTTGGTTTTATGTCTCGAGGTAATGAAGAATAATAGGTAGTATTTCTTATTAAGTAAAAATATACATGGCAATATATTCTGTAAAATTTAATATAAAAAAAATATATTCGAAATTTTATATTAGAAAACAAATTTCAGTCAATTAATTTGATGAGTTGCCAATATAAACCAAAATTGATCGTGGTAATCATATACCTAAACATATTTCAAAGTGAGTTTGCAGAATATCATGTCGAAAATTAAGTACAGACACGTCGAAGCAAACTTTTCATTGTTCATTTTAAAATATATACGTAGTAAGTAAAAATGCGATAAAACAGTCGCATTTTGCGCTTTCTTAAATGTTACTTACACACAGCGCAGTGTTTGTTTCGCTTATTAAAGTTTTCATTAGACGGTTAAACGTACTGCACGCGAATGTTTTTATCTTCTTATAAAGTAATCCTTTACGCTCAACAAAACGTAATAAACCAAATATTTTTCAGATTTCAAATAAAACTGAAATTGTAAACTGCAGTTAGGTGCCTAATTAGATAAAACGATGTTTAAAGACATTTTATAACATAAGATCAGTGCTGTCCGATTGAAAAATTTAGTAATTTTTATACGTTGATTATCGTGAACTTGTGGTTTGACACTTTATTTTTTATAAAGGTTAAAGGTTTTTAAAGGTATTTTAAAATTCCAGAAAGTCATTTTTTTTCCGCACCACGGTCACTGACGGTGTCGCCGATTCCACCATATTGGATAGTGTTCGATCAAAACAAAAATAACAACTCGACCGAGCTTTTACAAAATTTATTGAAGTTTGACTGAAAATACGATTTTTGAAATTTTAACTTGAGCTTTGGCATCATGACAAAAATTCTAAATTAATTTGTTAATAATATATTGCGAATTAAAAACGATATTGTAAAAATCCACGTTTAATGCTTAAAGAAAAACCAACAGAGATATTAAAAATCAAAATTCAAGTCAATCCGACGAGTTTATATCCCTAGATATCTTCGACGCCGTTTTGCAAGATTAATCCTGAACGGTTTTAAGCTTCATAACTCGGAAACTTCCTTGAATTTATATTTGAGACTTTTTGTTCTTTTTATCACAGGCTTCAAATTATTCTTAAACCGATTTAAAAAAGATTTTAAATATAAGTGCGCAAAATATGATTTTTTTTAAATGTTAAACAGCCTTTAGATAGTAGATATAAGGTCAAAATTATCAATAAAAGGTTATGGTCCTAGAATTTACTTTAAAATTGCTACGACACGACGCGACGTAATATCGAAAATAAGTAATAAGTTTAAAATAAATTTAATAAGTGGCTTAAACAACAAAAAGAAATAAAGAAATATTATCAAACGATTTCAGTCATAATAAATTATCTATAAATATGCGATATTATTTTATAAGGATAATATGAAAATCTACATAATTATGTGTTAGTCTATGAGTCAACACGTAACGACGTTATTATAGTAGGTACGTAAAAATCATAATAAAAAGTGCAATAAAATATTACGGGATTTCTTTTAAAAAAAATTTCAGTTAGTACCTACCTAAAAAAGTCAATATAATTTTAATAACTTCTCCTAAAGTGCATGTTAAAAATAGAATAAATAATTATAATTTTATCGATTATTTAATTATTGAATTATTATACCGTGTGTTCACTAGTAGAGTGTAGGTGATGTTTTTTTTTTTGTGAATTTGCAAATGATATTTTCCTGCATATAGGCAATTTGCGTTTTTGTAAAGCCACAAGAAATAAAAATAATAAATATCAAATAAAAATTTCTAGCCCCCGAGTTCGAAAACTTGTATCTCGAAAGTGCATAAACGGATTTTACTCAAACCAACTGCATGCCAAAGACGCCTTTATTCCTACATAAATCTGCTAAATTTCATAATCTTCCAAAAAGACGTCGAGTTACTACAGCAATATATGTTTTTAAAAAGGTAATTTTTACTCGTATTCTAAAAACGCCTGGATTCATAACTCGATTATTCAAAAAGTAATAAACGAAAGCAACGATATTTATGTAAGTATATGAGACCAGAACATGGGTCTACCAAGACTTCTATTGTCTAATTTGCACGTTGATAAATAATAAATAGAAAGAAAACACAATTCGTTGCGTTTTCAAAATACATACTATAACAATTATTAAAAAATGGAACTAATAAAATCCTGACCTTTCTGTCTTATTAATTTCCTAAGTAGACGATACAAGAGTCCAGAGAATCCTTCGTTAAAATCCGTATAAAAGCGATAATCACATAAAACCAAGACGTCTAAAGGACACGCACGCACTCCCTAACCTTACGAAAAGAAACGCGAAACCGAATGGGATTTTTAAAAGTTTTCAATTGGTCCGTCATCGTTTGTTACCCAAGTAAATTTTTCATTTAAATTTGGAAAGTTTCTATTTTATCAAGCAATAATTCGTGCAGCCTTGCGATAACAGATAAAGGGTATGGACCAGTCAAGGTCTAGTTTGCCTTACTTAACAAAAGTGTATTGGATCTGTCACCAAAACTATTGTTAAAAGTTTTTATAATTAACGGTACGATGGTTTTGTGACGGTACGTAACTCGACTATGCGTCACAATAATCCAATTATCATAATAATTAAAATTAAGCATAATAAAATCGATTCAATGCCATTTCTATAAACTGCAAACATTCTTTAACAGAAATAATAACAATTATAAAAGCTCGTTTTTTCTACTTTGTCTCGCAAAAAGTAAACTTTACAGTGGCGCGTATTTTGTGCAATCGCGGAATCATAAACAAATGTGGTAGATATCGGTAGAAACAAAAATCGATTTTTTCAGCGGAAACAACTGAATTTTTGTTCAACAAATTGCGTCTTTGCATTAAATCTATGAAATAGTCGCAAAAATTCATTTTCGATCAAATTTCGACAAAAAAAACATAAAAAATCGAATAAAATACAGGACGATTCCAGAACGGCGCACCAATTCTACAGTATGTTTTATTTAAAGTGTTCGATCTTCGGCATCGGGCTATTCTTGTGAATTATTAACGCCCGGTTCTATCACCTCGCCTTGAGCTCTGCTTAGAGTTAAGCTGAACTTGACAGAAAAATTCAGTTCCAGCACGTAAAACCAGACCTTAACTTCGCTAAGTCAAGCTTACATCTGAGACGTGAATAATGAGAGCTTGAGATCACGTTTATAACCTCACATTGTTCAAGTGTGTCACGGGGACTAGAATTTGTTACTTTGATTACTAAAGTTATTATGGAAGTGGATATTATTAATATAATTCCCGTTACTGTCGTATCATTTATTACCGAGAGAATCAAATATTGCGAATCATCGGTTGATTTGACTGTTGATGGTCCTCCGCCAGTTCTGTACAACTCTGCGCGATGTTTGGCTTTGTCTTTCTTCGCCTCTTGTTTTATATTACTCCATTGTTTCCCCTCAATGCATCATTACTCCTAGTCACATTTTTCCTCTGAGCGTTGAATAATGACGTTATTTTACTCCACGCCGCATCTTTTTTTTTATTTGTTGTACCGTTTGTGGTTTTACATTCTATTACATTTTTATAGTTTGCAACCAGTGAGGTGAGAAGGTGCTTCTCCTCTCTGGTGTAATTGCACCGCTTCATTTTGTCCACAATAATATGGATAACATGAAAACGAGAACAAAACGTCGCAAACAGTCGCAACAGTAACGGGCAATTTGTTAGATTAGGTTAGGGCAGTGGTCGGAAAAGTGCGGCTCCGGAGCCGCATGTGGCTCTTTATTTTATTTAGTTTTATTTAGTGTACTACTTATTTAGTGTAATAAAAGTTTACTAAACAAGCAGATTTGGCTCCCATTTTTTTTAAAAATTGTTGTAATGTTCATATTTGGCTCTTTGGCTAATTAGTTTGCCGACCACTGGGTTAGGGAATTTCATTTTTTTTTGACGTTCTGTATTACTGACGCAGTGCGGGATATTTAAAAACTGAAGGAAAAGACCAATCACGCGCAAGTTCTGCAGTGTTGTCATATTTACGTACAATTTAGCCAAGGCGTGCTTTGAAAAACGTGGTGGAACGCATCTTCGTCTTGAGTCGTGCTTACATTTGAGTTCGACTTAGATAAGTTCTAGCTCAAGATGCAGTGGTGGAACCGGGCGTAAGTCTCGGACATTTTCTAAGCAAAATTTTGCAAAAAAACAGCTACACGCAGTTTACCCGATAATGAATAACTAACGGGTGCGTCCAAAAAGTCTTTCGGTCTTGGTTGACTGCGGAAAGATAAAGGCATACCTTACAAAGTTTAAATCATGTCCTAAATTATTTTTTGTCGCATCACGGTAATAAAATTGACTTGAAACAAGTCATTAAAGCTTTATCTTTCTACAGCTCTATTAACTGTATGCGCTGTTACTTTTAATAATAATTATCCCTAAATAATATCCGTATTTTAATTAAGCACCTCCCATAGAAGCGACAATAAGGATTTTAATAACAGAAGATCTCGATTTGCGCGAGCAAGTATTATAATACTTGCTTACAGTGAAATTATGTATTTTTATTACAACACATTTACAATGTCTACAGTACCGTAGAACATTCCCAACTGGTTTAACGGTTTAAAATGGAATCTCATAAATTCGATACTCTCGGGATCTAACAGAAATCGAATTTTAGAAAATTCCAAACTTATCATGACATATTGTTATTACACGCAAACTAAATGTCTAGATTACAGTTTTCATTTCAGAATAAAACCGAGTCGATTGAAAATTATTATAGGTAAATAAGCAGTTATTAGCTTTAGACGAAAGTGATTTTTGATAATAATAGTACGTAATAAATGTCCACAAAATCTTGATAATGTTTTGTTACGACGAGACATTTCGGAATGTATGCGACTTGTTGCAGTTTTTACAGTATATTATATGGGTCTTTAGCAGTAAATGACGCGTAAAATTGAATACGCGATCGAGTAAAGTTTAGAACTTCTATTATACGATTACATAAATATGGACTTTGCCGCGCGATTTTGTCGTTTCAACTAAAATATACATGCCCGGTTGCAGACAAAAAAAAAACGCGATTTCTTTTATGCCAGCCAGGAAGCAGTTTTTAGTTCCTGAATTATTTACCCACGTTAGGTATACATATGTATGTATATAATATTTTTAAACGCGTCCTTCCAAGCAAACGTCAAAGTATTATTTATGTATGTTAATAAAATTCTTATATCTTACGGATAAGTGCGAGGAATTACTTATCATTTTTACAACACGAACGAAGCTTTGTCGATATTTAAGAACGTGGGAGCTTAAATTTAACGAAATTTAAAGTGGGAAAGTATCGATTTTAGAAAACTTAACTCTAAAATGAAAATAAAAACTTGTCTAGGCAATATATTTTCACAAATCTTCCGGTTTGTGGCCGCGTTGTTTGCCATAAATCTGTTATAAGAAGTACTAGTGTTAGTAAAAAGTCCATAATTTACGATACCTGATAAGTTCAAATATCTCTGGTTTCTCGCGTTCTCGTTGCTTCATACGCTCTTTCATTGCCGTTATGATACTATTAGCTTTATCTTCGGCTCCGTGCTTTGAACTTTTCTCGGCGGCCCCTGAAATAAGGACCAACGTTAAATTAAAATAAAAGTAAAATCTGAAAATTTTGCGACGTTATTATGTGTGCCGACGCCGTTTGTTACTATTCCGTATGCTGTCATTTACGTTAACTTGCGGCAACGGCTGTGACGCCTCATGAATAATATTGTGGATGTAACGGTATACACGTTTATTGATTTTTGTATATTTTTTATATAAGAGAGGAAACTATTTTCGAATTAGAATATTCATCTATGCACATCTACTTGATGTAATTGATGTCGTTTCCAAACGATTCTTCGCAAGTGATAAATTAGGGGATAACATTTTTCGGGACGAAGACAAAGAAATTGAAAAAGCACTTACTATTATTAAACAATGTGTACTTACCAGTGAAATTAGAAAAAATAAGTTTTATTTATTATATATACGTATGTACCTATATTTATTTGAATGTAAATAAGCACACCGAAAGAAATATCGTAGGTAGATTCAACCAAAAAATAATGTTGGGCAACAAAATACTCTATATTATGTTTGTAACAAATATTGTTATTTCAATTAAGGGCCGGTTTTACAATTACGAGATATACATTAGATAACCTATTCCCGGAATAACTTTCATCGAATCCATTGTCTCAATAAACGTTTCCATAGCAGTTGTTCCAGGAATAAATCATGTTTGTAAAACCGGGCCTAAGTGGAAATTGTTTTGTAACCATAACTTCTGTTAATTTTTACAACGTAATTTGTACTATAACGATGTAAATAGTTGCTTTTATTAACGAAATAATTATTTTCGTTAAGCGTTTCGACAATTATTGCAATGGTTTATTTTAATCTGGAAACGTGCGTAAACGTTACTTTTTTTTAATAGTAATTCTTATCAGTTGTATATTTCTACTTGGTTAAAATAACTAAATAAATGTGTTTTGCGAAATTAATTAATTTAGTCTAACCACGTCGGTTCGAGGCGAAGATTAAATAATGTTGTTTCTGTAATATTGCCTAAAGTAATATTACAGTCATCTATTGACGCATTCATGTTCTCACAAAAGCAGTTTGATGAACTACAGATTGTCCGCCACTGATGCGGACATATTGGAATGTATTTCTCAAAATAATGACCCGTATAAAAGTGCCGTATCTAAACAAATTACTTTAGTAAAACGTGTTATTTTATTAAAAAATGTAATCTAGCATGTTTATGTTGCGATTTTTAGTTTCGTTCGTACAAGTATTGAAATTGCCTACTTACATTTCTTTTTTTTTTAATAACATGCCTTGAAGGTGGCATTAATTATTGTAAAACACAACCACTTATTTTACAGTAAAAATGACAGGGCAGAATAATTTCCTATGAGTATACTCAAATAATATCATATTAATTAAATATAACTCTGCAAAACTGCTCGACAGTTCAAGAACGAATGCTTAAAATATCTAGAAGAAATATCCACGAAATACCTCTTGTAATCTACATATACGTGAATTCCTAGTAGGTACCTATATTGTTTATTTTGAAAACCGTCAGAATAGCCTATCTATTACTAAAATTGTTAAGTATCATTCAAAGCCGTACAATTTTCTAGTTACTTTAACTGTCTTCACTGTAAATCACAACTATAACAATTTTTCTTAACTATATTCTTTTTGGTTGATTTTACCAAGATTTTTCTTTCAGTGTATATGTATTTTAAAAATGTTACGTATACAAATTTTTTGCGCGCTCTGTCATTTTTCTGAATTGAATAACTTTAAAAATCAGACGTTTTAAAATTAATAGATATTTAATATTGAAATTTACGATATCAAAAGAAAGAAAAAAACACTTACTTTGCAAACAATCCGCATTAAGTAAATCTTTACATTTTTCGTGGCATTTAACTCCACATTCCGTACACCTGACTCCTTGCCTTGCAATTCCCCATAACAAACCCTCACATTCATAGCAGTACGTCGGAGATGTAGCGGTCCATAAGACGAAATTATGCGGCGTCGTGCTACTGATGGGATAAATTAGCGCCTGTAGAGTCTTTTTGTACACATGCATTTTCTGTTGAAAGGAATTAAGATTATTTCTATATATATAACATTTTTTATTTTAGTAAATATAACTCAAAAAATTAAAGAAAAACTCGAATTTATAAAAAGCAATAAAAAAAATGTAAAAAAATACAGAAATAAATAAATATAATTATCTACAAGAGAAAAATATATTCAATTCGTTAAAAATTTATAAGTTTAAGATTTAACAAATATAGGGCGGGTACCTAATATTTTAAAAATCTGATTTGTAAGTGTCACGGCAGGTATACGCAAAAAATACCATCTACATTTTTTTCTCATCACTTTTCATATTTTCTTACTGTCTTGGCGTATATAAAAAGAAAGAACCGTCAAAGACAATGATAGCTTTCGCGTGATGTTGTCTTTTGAGAAATCCGAAGACGATTTTAAACGGAATATATATGTTAATAATTAAAGCCGCACGTTTTTTAAAGTATGCGTCAGGTAATTTCCTATTAATACATAAGTAAAAGGAAAACAAGTTAAACTGAAGCAATTTTGTGAAAATCAATTTTTGTTTTTCTTAACAGATCGAACGAACGCCAGAGATTATGAACGTGATAATAGTGTCAATAAGTTATTAGTTTAAACACGGCGATGCCTGACTAAGCAGCTAATTAATAATCGTCAGTATTGTAAGTGCGTAAGTACTTATTTTATATAGAAGCAATTAATCCAATAACATAAAATAAACATTAACTAACATAAGTAATTATAATTTACTTAAACAAATTTGTTCTGATCACCTTTATTTTTTTTTAGTACCTCTGTTTGATGATAACATATTTATTTAACTAATTGAATGATTAATAATAAAACAGCTTTACGTATTGCGTTCGTTGTCTAGAAAATCAAGACAGACTTACTGTTAACGAAAGTATATTTAAAACTTTTTCCAACTTCTATAATGAAACATAAAGTTATATCGTTTGTTTTAATTGGACTACCTGCTAATTAGTTAACTAAACAATTTATAAATACATATAACGAATAATTAGACCGTATTTTTTCATATTTACCGTGTTATAATGTAAATTTAATAAAAAATATCAACAAGGAGACTGGTATAAGGGTATGTTTATGGCAACGCGTTGTATATACCGGGTGACAACGAAATCACTAGACAGCCTTTATATTCGACGCCAAAAAGTATATCAGTCTGAATTTTTTTGAGTAATATAGTACACCGGCGAGTGTTACTATTACATTTCCGGTCACGCCGGAAATGACCTCAACTTTCGATTTTTAAATGGAACAACCTGTACATTTTAACTTTTTAATACATTTACATCATTTTGAAATTTTTTTGTAGCCTATTCGATTTCTTAAACAATGTTATTTATGCATCAACAATACCCAACAATCAAAATATAGTACCGGTGTGTTATATTACTCACAAAAAATTCAGACTGATATATACTTTTTTCAGCGTCGAATATAAACGGCTGTCTAGTGATTTTGTTGTCACCCGATATGTAGTGTGCGCGCGAAGTCGTCTATAACGACTGTTGCAGAGCTTTAAGTTTTTAGGTCATCTCGCTCCAAACTTAATCTTATTAACAATTACTTTGAACTATTCTCATATTATAAATTCTCTTTTTGAAAATATTTATCTATGTCCATATGATAATGTGATAGATTATTTGCCGAGTAGCAAATAAAATTAAATTTCGTTACTCATAAAGCGATTTAATTTTGTCCATTTTTACATTATTATTAATCAAAAAGCTTTTGCCTTAAACAGAAACAACAAATGGACAATTAATTTAAATTCAATATTGATAGGTAATCAAAACACCATCAGGTTAGAGAAATGTTACGATACGATTTACTGCCACCCTTTCATTTTAATTAGATAGAGGGGGATTTTAAAAGGCAATACATACATATAAAATGAATCGTTGCAATTTAAAAAAATTGAATTACATTACTTTCAAAGGAAATTGTTAAGTCTTGATTTTATAAACTTTTACAAAATAAGGTTCGAGTTACTGGGCGAATGTAGGTACTATATGTAAGAGTTTAATTATGACTTTTATGGAAACCTTTGTAGCAGTAAGCGATTCCGACAACCATTTAAACTAATTGTGGGATTTTACAGACTATTGTTACAATTAGTGTACTAATGACTCCTGTCCTATAACTAGAACATAAAAAGTGAAAAATGTTTCTATACCATTCACGCGCAATAAATTTTAAGTATTATTAATATTTACGACTTTCAGTGTTAAGATTCTAAATTACCTATCTAATAACTAGAAAGACACACATAAGTATATAAAAAACAAGTAGGTAGGTACAGTCAAGTTCATATGTTTTGTCCCGCGAGATGTGATCGCAGGCCAATGAGCGACGAGAGAGAATCAAAAGGGAAGAAGGGTGAATTGAAAGGGAATTGTAAGAAGGGACAAATCAAGATAATAAATAAAAACGGATAGTAATCTTTTTTTAGCCCTTTACGATAAAAACTAACACAGACGACGGGACAAAACATATCAACTTCTATCTAAACTATCCAAATTGTCTTTTTGGCATTTTAAATTCTAAATTATCGCCTTTGCAAAAATTACTAACATTTAACACACCGCACTCCAACGGTAGGGTGTAATGTATCATTGGCTGTGTTAGAGAAAGATTTATTTGTGTCTAATTTATATGTTTAATTAGAATCATCAACGGTTATTTGTAAACAACAGATATTTCTGCCAAAAATTAAGACTATTACTTTATTTCCTGAAATTGAAAAGAAACATTATGCATTATTTTTAACTAACACAGGATACACCGATTTGCGGATTTTCGACAAAAAAAATCGACGTATTTTTCTAATGGCGTTTGGTTATCGTACCTCAGAGAAATTTGCAGCACCTCTTCTTTTGCAATCACAAAAGTCTTATTACAATAACACGATCAAAATACAACGCTCGCAAAAAATGCCACGCGTTTTTTTCGTAAACGGTTGGGTTTGAACAGGGGAGGGATGGGGCGTGGGGGCGTTTGAAACCTACTGCGTTTGAAGTTATAGGTCCTAACTTACCCTTTTTTTTAAACTGGACGAGGTATTTCTGTGATGGCCAATCGATAGTTCGTAAAACAATTAAACGTTTTAACATAATAATCGTTCGTTTCGAAGGTACTAGACAAAATAAAAATTTGGTTTCGATAGTAAGATTTTTTTTTTAATTTATAGGAGTTTAAAACTGATTCAACCTGAAAATTTTGTATCCCTCTATGAAAACCCTGCCGAACTGCGTCTATCCCAAATTTTCCAATGTGTTCAAAAATGGATTTGATTCTATTCTTCGTGGCAGCTCTTTCACTTTTCCACAGAGGTAAAAATCCATGCAGGTCAAGTTAGGCGACTTTGCAGTAAAAGACACAGAACTTTCTCTAGCAAACCATTTGTTGGGAAAAACCGAGTTTAATTGTTCCCTTGCAACTCTTGCGAAATGAGCAGGCGGCACCGTAGATATGTTGTGACTTGCAGTTGCCAAACTGATTTTTCTGGTTTTGTTAAAGATTGTTTTTGTTTTTGACGATGAACACATGTTTTGTTGTTCTTTTTTAAACTTAATGTTTATTTTGTTTCGCATCTTCGAAGCGATTGATTATTTCGAAAAATCACTCTAAAGCAAAAATGTTTTGTTTTTTACGGACTATCGATTGCGCATCACATTACATCATCAAATTAAAAAAAAGTAAGTTAGGCCTATAACTAAAAAACTAACGGGCCTCGAGGTCATTCATTGTCATCATCATCATCAACGCGGTCCCTTTCATACTCTAAATTTTTTATAAGTGATTTTACCAATCTCTAACCGTTTTCGAGAAAAACGCGTGGCATTTGTTTAATGATTCGGCCTGAAAAATATTTATTTTGTTTTGCAAAGGTTTTGGTTTTAACAATAATTATTATCTGTTACATTTTATTATGCAATCTCTATTAAAATGCATACGCATGTCGTAATTTTATATATTATCAATGTACTTTCCCAACTCTGTTCATTGTTCACCATGACGCACTCTACTCAAATCTCTACTGATTAAATTGGTTTAAATTACATTTACCTAAATATTTAAATGTAGCCTACCTACCTGTATAAAGTGAATTTAATTAATTTGAAAAAAAGTGGTGCCAAATTGTAGTCAGAATAATAGTGCAATAGGTACTACAGAGCATCTAGGTGACATTTTTGTTTCAAGTATAGCTATGTATATATACTGACGTTTATGTTTTACGTATCTACATTTCCTACGCCCTCGATATCTTAATCAAGGCCACTTATAACACTTACAACGTATAATTTGTTATCAAAATCTTTATTGTTTGTGAATTTTTGAAATTATACTTACATATATTCGTGTTTTCGTTGAATCAATAATAAAATTATTTAAATTGTCTTTTAGCGTTTAGGTAATTGACGACTAATTTCGTTGAACATAACAAAAATTAAAAAAATATATATTAACGAAAGATCAATACTCACCAGTTCTTCATCGTTTAATGTGGCTCTTGGCACTGCGGATGTTAAACCAGCATTTCGTTTCGTTGCAGCCATTGTCTGTGTACACAATAAAAAAATATACAAATATTTTATTATACAATTCGCTAAAATAACGAAGAGACTTGTTAATACAGGGTGCTCCGTAAGTCATTACACATAAGTTGGTAAGCACCTCCTCGCACGCGCACAGAACGATCTCGGATATTCGTATTAGTTTCGTTGAAATTAAATGCTAAATATTTTCCATTTTCAAAGAGATGAATTATCCGTTACTGAAAGTTACACCTATAGAAACCGTTTCTAAGGCGGCGCAATAATCCCTTGAAATTTACTCAACCAGTGGATAAATAAATAAAAAAATATTTACAGTTAATTTCTCAAGATAACCGGTTTGTTTATCGAAACGCGCGGCGGTCATTCATTATCGAATAAACAACGTAGGGGTGTATCTATTATATTTAAGATTTAATGTGTTATAGATAGTAGAAGGAACTAAACGCCGGTTAAATGTGTAAATAACTGTACCTATATTATTATTTTTTCTATGTATAAAGATTTACGGAATATCCTGTATTATAATTTAGCTGAATTGTAGCTTATTGTTAGTTTCAAGTAATAATAATAGCTGCATAATAACTAAAAGAATACTGTATCGACATATCATTTTACTTATTTACGTTGTAAATAAACAAAAATAAATATTTAAAACAATTGCGTCCTATTAATTATAGTTCTTCTATGAATAGAAAAAAACGGATTTTCTTCCTTATTAAACCATCCGAACTTCGTTTTTAATTTACATTTTTTTAAATTTATTAATAGGTGGGTACCTATAAAAATTTTAGAATGACAGAACGAAATATTTAAAAAATAATGATACAGCATCCTTTGAAAAAATTGACCTAATTTTAGGTTAATTAGCCAAACGTGCTACTTCAGTCCTATATCTAATTCTCAATTTACAAGATAAGTTAAAAATTACATAGGTACTACTATTTTTTTAATTTATCCTATAACGAAGAAATAACAATATCTATATATATATATGATATAAACTGTAAGCTGTTAAGAGTAAAAATTCATCCTAAAAAACTCACGCATAATATTTTTAATGAAATCAGAAGCCATGTTGTTATTACAACATATAAAAGCAGTTTCATGCTATGGACTTTAAGCAGAAGTTTACATTTATCATGCTAAGGAATACATTAGATTTGTTAATGAAACAAAGCTGTGCATTGTCATGCTGAATATATTAACAATGTCACATCGGTACCAAATTATGGATCGTTGAATACAAATAATTTTGCTTCGATTATGTATTCATTCGTTCATTTAGTATATCTCATAATTTAGTAGGATTACATAAAGTTTGCAGTCTGATCGCGAGTCAAAAACGTAGATTTTAACTTTTTGCCAGGCGATATTATTTAAACTGTTGACTTGCTTCGTATAATAAACGTTCTGATTGGAGCTCTTACGGTCGCCATACCGTTGCATCAATTTCACCGATAACGTCATCTCTAATTGTAAGTCAAACTGCCACATTTATGTAAACCACAATGTGTAATTATTTAATACGAAACCGAGTGCACTAAAAGCAGTAATAGCGTGATTAATAATTCAGAATTATGGTAGGAAGTAGTCAATAATACCTTGAGCACCTGAAGAGTGAATCGGCGTAGGGCATACCAACAACAGAGAACAAGTAACACAGACACATTAGTAATTGTTATGATTGACTACAAAACATTAAATTGTGTAGGTACAACATTGGAAACAATCGATATAAAGGTAGACAAATATACACACAGGATCAATCAAGGGTAAACACGTAAACTACAAGTAAGGTGGAAGGTGTGGTGGTGGTAATTTGACGTTTCACAATCTAACGCCATAGCACTTGCTTAAAAAACAATTATTGCTGTAAAGTAAAAAAAAATTAACTAATCATAACCGTGGCAAATATTTAATTTCGTATAAAATTCGTTTCAAACGTTTCCATCAAAATTGTTATTAATCAAAATATAAAAACATATTTTAAAATAGCGATAAACTACGAAATGAAAATAATAATTACTGAACGATCCAGAAAGAGCGTCGCACCACGTAATCGAAACCGAAATTATCAGATTTAAAGCACGCCAACAAAAGAGGTACAATAGACAGAATGGATTGTAATTTGTCATTGTTTAATTAAATTAATTAAATCAGATGTGCACTTTTAAAATGCTCCGATTGTAAAGACATAATTATAACGTAATTTAACTTTCGCATTTTCAATTGATTAATAATTTAGTTCGGTTTATTTCGCATTATACGGGCAATTTATGTTTTAGCGGATTTATATCTGCAGCAAGTGCTACGTTAATTACATTAGATATACATAATTTCATTAGGTTCCACTTAAAGGGGTTTTGCCGTGAAGGTTTACCAACAATGGAAATAACAGATCTACAAATTGGACGGTGTTGGAATTTTGTATAGGATTTGAAAACGTGCACAGCCACTGTATTCTGTTATTCTCGATTCAATTCAAATTTTATTTGTTTAATGATCATTAAATATCAGAATATGATGTAGCTATACAGGTTTGTCAGCATGTTACAATAATTGGTTTTTAATTTGATTTTTGGAATATGACGTGATTCGTTACAAACAGTTAAACACAGAACTGCGATTTACCGTTTCCACAGTATTAATTACATGTTTAGCAAAATTCATTATTAAAGTGACTTACCAGGTCTGATACAAGAGGGATAGATTTTCTCCTCGGCCTAATATCTGGCATGCTGTCGATGTTGCTGTAAAATGGGTTATCGCCAGGATGTCTAGAAAAAAAAGGATTATCGTTAAAGTAATCTACTTAAAAATGTCATCTTCTTGTAAAATTTGCGACATCGAAATTGTGAGGAGCATTTTGTTAAGAGCTTGAGATGACTACACCAACTAGGTATTTAATCTATATGTTCAGAGGTCCGACCGCGGCAAGCCTCGATATCAAATTTCCATGTAATATGTCTCAAAACTCTTTTTTTTCATTTTTCTCGAGAAATGCATCTTTTGAAAAATTACATTGACTAGAGAAATATTCTCAAGAGTATTTTTATAAGATTAAAAACAAATTTATCACGTTTTCTCGATTATCTCGATAACGGCGCATTCTATCGAAAATTATAAAAATAAATGTTTGATGAAGAATTATATGATCATTCTAAAACATATTTCACATTGCCGATTCGATAATTAATAACGGAGATAACTTGCAATCAGTTTAAAATTTTCGATCGGCCGCCATTTTGAAATGGGCAAAGACAATATAGTGTTCAAATTTCAGCCTCCCGTGATCGAAATTGCGACCGGAATCGCGTCTATAACAGTTGATTATATATACATAGGTATATATGACTGGATTGGAGATTGGAGAAATCCAAAGCGACCCCTTTTGGGTCCCGCTTTATTTTCTATGAAAATTCGTTAATAACTATTAAAAGTTACGAAAAATGATGCATCCACACCTACTTTTACATTCACAATGATATTAAATAAGGGCCGGCAACGTTTCTGTCGAAAACTATCGAGTAGGCAGTCCTTATTGCCTCACTATTGAAATATTATTTTAGCACAAAACGTCTTTGAGAATCCTTCGACAAATGTGTTTAGGAACCGCGATTATATATTGACGCAATACGATTATGAAGGTCTATTTAAAAGTAGGTTTTATACTTATTGTAGATAAAGTGTGAAATAAAAAAATTGAGACATTACTAATTTTACTGTTCTCGTCAAAAAAAAAGATTTATTCGAGAAATATTTAAAAAAAAATTGTATTCATTAATTCCTCCGCGACAGGCCCAATACAGTTCCATCACGATTATCCGTCATTTACCTTAGCGTGTTAATAACCTTCGCCTACGGTTCTGGTTATTATTTACATGCCACGGTCTATAAACGTCCATTTACGCCCTTGATGCATAAATAACTATTAAGATTGTTACGAGAAAGTCTATCGAAATCGCCAGAGCTTGTGAACTGATTGTGTCGACCTACGTCTTGCATTAAGACTTACAAGGAAGGTTAGGCAGGTGGAAATCTCGGAAAAATTTGAAACTTTGCAGGATTGTAGTACTAGTCATCCCTAATCCAGAGCCGCATTCCGTTCGTGCTCTTACGCGGTTTAAGAGGGTAAAATCCACCCTTGAAAATTTGAACTTTTTTCGATTTTGCTTATTATCTGTGAAACAACAAGAGCTATCGCCAACAAACTGTATATTTTTGTAAATGGCTGTTTAAGACCTACATTTTGATACAAAAATTAGGGGGTGAAAATTTTAAGGCATGGTACTGTGCCTCCGTTGCGGATTAGTGAACGCTTAGCTTAACAATGTTGCCGCTGCGACTGCCACTTGTCTGTAACAGACTACAAGAAAAAATTAGAAATTTCTAAATTTTTCTTTGTATTTCTACCTTTTTCTCGTCATCATTTTCCCTCTATCGTCAATTTACAGCGTAGATTCTTCCATTGACTGAGAACTTGTATTATTACATACCTATAACTACGTGAAGTAAAATTTCTTTCGCGAAATTGGACTGTCGAATGTTTGAGGAGAGCCCTAATCAAGACCCTAACAGAGTCCCTATCCAAGAGACTGACCAAGCTCGATTTTCAGATAATTTGTGTTAGAGCTTAAAGGTCCATGTATTTACACTTTATAAATACATGAAGAGTTAGTTGACAAAGAAAGATCCTGCCTTTCCTCGCCGTATTAATCCTTTTTATTTATAATCCTTTTAGAGAATACAACACTCGCGCACCCACACGTAAAAAGGCCTTATTAACCTCGCACACACGAACAGTACGACGCTGTAATTTAAAATTCGCACTACTGACACAAGCACTACCGCGCTGTATCACTAACGCGAAAGATCTGAAGAGGTTTTGCCAGAATTCTATATATAAATACATTCAAGTTTATACGTAGGTACTAGGAAATC
Source organism: Rhagophthalmus giganteus (assembly GCA_036326145.1). Classification (NCBI taxonomy): domain Eukaryota; kingdom Metazoa; phylum Arthropoda; class Insecta; order Coleoptera; family Rhagophthalmidae; genus Rhagophthalmus; species Rhagophthalmus giganteus. The sequence continues at coordinate 7,653,104 of JARFJA010000067.1, read as the reverse complement.
CCATTTTTATTTTAAAAACATTTAGTTCTTTCTTCGCACTACGATAAGCTAGGAAAGTACAACATGTTTTATTAGTTGTTTGCATTTTATGGGCCACATAAGAATGCGATTAAACGTTTATCTGGTTTATGATTTGTAATGGGAAAATTTTCAATGCTTAAGGGACACGAATAGTTTTTAAATTAAAAATATAGTAAATTTATAATTCTGTGGTATAAAGGCAGTAGATAGTGATTGTTCACATAATTTTACTGCACAAAAAATACATAATTTTAGAATAAATTTCCTAAAAAGTACATATTTTAAAAATTTTCGGTCATTATCTGTCAATTTTTTTATCAAACTCCACTACGACCCCTGTGATAGCCCAAGCTCTTATCGCACAACACTACTAAAATTTTCTTAGAGAAATTCTCTTTAAATTTTCTTTTAAGAGATAATATGATGGGAAATATCCAACAGATGGCAGACAATTGAATTTTTCTTTTAATCATTTTTGATAAACTTGATACTTAATAAAATTTCTTATCGACTTTAGAGAAATATCAATTATTTAGAATTATTGTGGTCCATCTCGTAAACCTGGCAGTCCTCCCTCCAAATGAATAAATTTTGAATATGTCACCTACTGTATAAAACTATATCGCGTTGTTGTTTTTTCAAATTATAGTTTTAATTGTCCTTTACATGTCTGCCGATGTAAAAATGTACCCAAGTATGGCAAAATTAGGGGTGAAAATTTGAAGGAATGACACCCCTTAAGATTTTCATCCCTAATTTTTGTATCATACAGCATCAACAGCCATTTACAAAAAATATATAGTTTGTTGGCGATAGGTCTTGTTGTTTCACAGATAATAAGCAAAATCGAAAAAAGTTCCAATTTTCAAGGGTGGATTTCGCCCTCTGAAAACCGCGTAAGAGCACGAACGGAATACGGCTGTGGATTACGGTTGACTAGTAACTATAATCCTGCAAAGTTTCAAATTTTTCAGAAATTTCCACCTGCCTAACCTTCCTTGTTAGAACTGTATACAAGTAAAACTTAAGGCAAGTAGGTGTGCGTCTATACAGGGTTTAATGTGCACCCGCTCCATTTGGCCAAAAATGTAATTGTTTCGTGGACAATTTTTTTTAATAAAAGGAACCATTTTTTTCTTAATACATTCTCCACTACAGACCGACGAATTTAAAGCAAATTTTGCTGTGACAAAAATGGCTCGTGGAAGACCTTTTCTGCTTATGGCGATCCGATCACAAACTTTCGGTGACTTTTTTTCTGAAATCCAATTCCAGCAGGCGCGGACCTTTAATCTGAAGAATAATATCCAGAACGACGGTCGTCGTCCAAGTTTGAACTAAGATTCATCATCATAAATGATGCTTCTCCGAGAATTAGCAGAAAAAATTTCGTTCGTAAACGCATTCAGTTACTCGCACTCTCTCTGACGCTGTTCTTGTTCGGGTGTTGTGGATTGCGCTTTCGTTTTCCGAAAGTAACGAATGTCAAGTTTTTTTGGCGCAATAAAGTATATACGCTTGTGAAATGATATATATTTTTTTCTATTTTTTACAATTGAAATTTTGCGTTTCGTTTTTTTCAAGCTTACGACCACTTACAAGTTTCCGATTCATGGAATTTTCCTTTGAAATTCGTTTAAACGCACGGTAGACAGTTACACTTTCAATTTCGACGACTTCATTTGGACAACGGTCAGCACGCTCGTGGAAATAGCGATCGACGATTACTCCTCGTTTAGACTTTTCGTTTATATTTATTGTTACGAGTTCGCGGAGCGGTCGCTACACTCATCTCCAAAAACCCCAATAATCCACTAATCTACAAGGTCTACATGTGGATATGCCATATATTTAAATAAAAAGGTGTTAATTAACGTCGCAGTTTATTAAGAATTTGAATAGCCATTCAGCTGAACCGTTTCTATTAATCACGTTCATTTTAAAAAGGAACCTGTGTGCTTTGAAACAGGAACTTGAATTTTTAAGATCGTTAAATTTCAAAACGATCTTGAACTTTTTAAAATATCCGTTTTATGATGAATATTTTAAGAGGTTCTTAAAAAAGAAACTTTTTAACAATGGTTTTCAGCTGTAAAATTTCCAACCATACTACTTTCATATTTATAACTTACAAGATCGAGTAGAGGTGAAATAATTAATGTACTTACTCTAATTACAATTCGTTTTTATTAGGATTACAAGCACGTTAATCGCCGTTATTGCTATGTTCATTAATAATATTATGTGACGTATTGCTTTTATAGAAATATTTAATCGAATAATGTCGGTAAACATTAAAAAATAAATAGAAATTTGTATTATATTATGTAGGCACTATACAGAATTAAATACCTTAATCTTCGTTTTATCGACACAAAATAAATACATATCTATACAGGAGGTAACTAAAATAACTCTTATTGAGTTTTGTTTATTTATAAATTATTACGATGTTCGTTTTACCTTGAAAATTAGTCATTTATGCACTTAATCTGCGTCTTCGGCATTATGAATTTAAGTAAAATCGAGTAAGGACAGGGTCGTACTTAAAAATTTGAAATGCAATTTTCTTGCAAACCATCAATAAGCGACTACACGTCGATAAGGAAAATATGTTTTAAATTGCATAATACGCGGCTATCCTTATTTAATTAAATTACTTGAATTTGAAATTGGAAAAAATTACAAAAAAGTAATTTCTAATATGGAAGTTCGTTTTTTATTAAAGTCATATAAAGAAGAAATAAATGGATAGGTAACTTGTTTGATATTAATTTTTAGTCGTCAGATTGGAAAGCATTATGTAAAAGCCCTTGTAATTGCTTTTTCGTTTTAACTAAATGACTGATGTTTAGCGTCGTTACAAAGCAGGAACTTGAGACTTTACTTTTAAAAGGTGTTGTTAATTTAATTTAAATCGATTTTCTTAAAGGCGCTTTAAAGGTTCATAAATTTTATAAGATAGAAGGATTAATCTGCTGTTTAAAAGCTTAAAATATTCGAATATAATAGGTAATAGTAAATAAGCGTAAGCTAGGAATTAGAAGAGTTTTTATTGTGATACGCCGGAAATTAAATTTCAGTTTGGGAGCCTTAAATTAAGGACTTGACATTTTTTTGTAAATGATAAAACACAAAGTTGATTAAATTTAAAACCAATACCGTGCAACAGCACATTATACCCCATAGATACATTTCATATTTTTAGGTAAAATAGCTACTTATAAGTATAGGTAATACGTACCTATTTACATACTTTAATCTATAGGCATCCTGTTTCTTTTTAACTAAATATTTTTAAATAAAGTTATAGGTATAGGTGTACTTAGGTAAGTAGAAAATTAATTTTTGTTTAATTAATAATTATCTCTTTATGTACCTACATCTATTATATATGTAATACAAAGCTGTGATAGTTTCATTTAAAATAATTTCGTCTAATTTAAGAAGAAAAAAACAAGGTAGCCATACAACACATGCGCCGCTCGTAAGACGTTAAAAATTAATTACTTAACCTTATTTAAACTACGCAACCCACATTATTGCTTTAATAAGGGCTGAAAATTGGGAAATACAGATATGTTAAATAAAAAAAATGCATTACCGGAAACGTTTCCCGAAAAACGCGTAACGACGAGTTACGGAAACTCGCCGAAATTGTTTCAGGAAAACAGCGTAAAGTTCATGTTCAACGTAGCGCGAAAACGCGTCTGGATCTAATAAATTTATGCCAGAAATTTAAGGAAAAATAAAATAGGATCTAACCAGAAACCATAATCAACTGAAAGAACGATAAATTCATTTCAAAACTTTTCAAATTTTAATAAATTAACATCTTAAAATTTTCTACAAGATTTGCCGTGAATGCGGTTCTTACTAATTTTAACACTTTTTAAACATAAAAAAAATTAAGGGCGATTTAAATAATACTTGGTAATATTTTTTTCGAATCAATATTATTTATATTGTATTTACCTAACTTGTATTTATAAAGTTTTATTATTAATTTTCTTCAAATTGTACTAAAGAAATCATTCCCAAAAATTTTCGAGTTTTATTGTTAGTAAATTTATAATTAGCGCGTTGAAGACGGTAGTCAAACGTAATTCGTTTTATTGACGTTTGATTTTTCGGATCGCCAGTTCTACCGAACAGTAACGCGGTATTCATTTTAAAGTTGTCCTATAAAATGGGAGTATATTTATTTACAAATCATTCTATTATTTTTTATAAAGAGGCGCTCAACGAGACGTGCGCGACATTAAACGATTTGATTAAAATGTAACCTATGTAGATACCAAAATAGTACCTATTTAATTACGCAGGAAATAATATTTAGGTAACTATTTTTTTTTAATAATTTGAGTAATGTACTCGAAAAATATCTATACTTACTTACTTATTATTATTTATTTGTATTTGACAAGTGTTTAACACGTCCATTCAATGTACCTATAACTAGCTTTTGAAACGCTCGTCGGGTACAGTCGACCGAATTTCGTAACAAAGCCAAACGTCATATAATAAAAAAAATCACGTTCACCTTTTTATACAATATTATGCCTAGAAATGATTTTTTCGGATGTCTGAAACATGAGTTACATATGAAAGAAGAGACCGTTGAAATATAAATCTTCCAAAACCGAAATCATATAATAAATATTAATTGGTTTTCATTTAATGAAACTTCGCTCAAGAATAATTGACTTTTAATGAATGGTTAGGCGAGTTTCATTCTATCTTCAATAATAAAGGGCAAATTTATTTCCAATTAAGAAAATATCGCTTTATTTCCTGCTTTATTTCCTTTGTATTTTAACATTTAAAAATATTACTAATCTCCATCATACCTTTACGTGTTATACTACCAGTAGTGTTGGCATTGTATTCTCTATACAGGGCGTTTCGAAATTCGCGCTTAGTAAGATGAATATACAATATACAATAAACACCGAATAAAAAGTTCTTTACGATTTTTCGATTAGATCAATACTTTTCTAGTTATCGTGACATTTGAAATTTGGAAAGTATAGATAAAATGGACCCATAGTGATTATTTTCAATTTTAAACTTATAAATCTAATGGGCTGTGTTCGGTTTGAGTAATGCAACCACGGTGCTGAACATGTTTAGTAGCAGACGGTGGACATTTTGAACAAATATGATAAGTTTTCATTTTTACTTGTGCTTTGTTTTGTTTTCAAAAATTTCTTATTGATTAATTTTAACTATGTAACTAGGTACTTGATTCATACATTTAAAAATTAAAATTAAAGAACTGTTCTCGCTCGTTTTCAAATTGTTTAAAATCATTTTATAACTAAAAAAAAAATTATTGATCTGATCGAAAAATCCTAAAGAAACTTTTTATTCAGATTTTATTGCATATTAGCGTCCTACTTTTGTATGCGAAAATTTCGAAACACCCTGTATAGCTAATAATAACAATCTAATAAAAAAAGAAAAAACATAATGCGATTTTTTTGTTTAAAAAAGATCGCAAAAGGAAGTCAAACAAAAGAAGAATGGAAAACGAACAAACCAAGTTAAATAAAAATATTTCATGATGCGATAATAATATTTGAAAACCACAAAATCAAATAAGGTCCTCGGCATATATACTTTACCTAATGTTTTGCTACGTTACAATATTATGATGAAACAAACAAGCTCGCGTATACCTAGTTGAAAATTTAATTCATTTTATCGATAAAATAATGAATTAAAATAAAATGTCGGAAAATAAAAGCCATTTTATTATGATATTTTTAATTTATAATAAGAATCGTAAATTCGTAAATAGATATTAGTAAAGTAGCGTAAAATCGAAGTTTTATAATACCTGCATAACCTAACATCCTATTACAACGAATGGTTGAAGATACAGATTGAAGAAACTGGAAATTTCAAGATTACGCACTTTTTCCTCATACTTCGAAATAAAAAAAAACAAATATTTTCATCCCTATAAGTATGTTTCGATCGTAGCCGTCGAGTTGGCGTCGTCTTGAATTCTTTTAGACGGTAATAAAATGACACGTGACATATATTGTTAGAAAACTTGCTTTTTTCTATTTATAAGAGCTAAACAAATTTAAAAGCTCAACAGTCAGATAAGAAAATAACTACGAAAAATTGATAATATTTGTTTCTATTATTAACCATGTTTTCTACATCAATTCTTTTTTCACATTTTTGTTTTTATATGAATTTTAGTAGTCATGGCGTTTAATCATCTGTTAACGTATCTACATGTGATACGTATGTACTTACTAGAACAACATGTAATATGTTTAAAACATTTACATGTTTTTTAACAAACGTTACTGTAAGATGTGTGAATGTAATTTTTGTCTTTTTATATCAACGTTAGGGGTAAAGTTTGCAAAGCGGGTAGAGTCGACATTGCTCGGGCAATGTCCATATCACTAGTGTCATCACTAGTAGTTTAGGTTAGGATAGGTTAGGGTAAGTCAGTGTAGAACTTGGGTTAATATAGGTCAGAACCGAGTGCAACAGCGAAAAACAATGAGCAATGCGGACAATGTCGACTTTGCCCGTAACATATACAAGGTGTCTTGAAAAGGCTGGGCTTAATCTCATTAATATAAACAAAACAGATTTTATAAAGCAGGGTCATATGATGTTACCGCCGAATTTAGATTAAGTTAATCCACCTCTTGATTTTTATCTGTGGGGTCACGTAAAAACACTTGTTTATGCGGCTTCGAAAATTTTCTTTCGTAATTATATTAAAATTTTGTTAAATAAACAATTATTATTACGTTAAATTCGCATTTAATTTTTATACGTAGGCACTTTAGGACGATGCTTTATATTATGAACTTTTTTTGTTTATTTTAACGAGAGGAACATGACTACGTATAGTCAGTCAGCCCAACCTTTTCAAGTCACCCTGTATATTAGATGTTAATAAAAATTTAAATAATCAGTACGTTATTTTCATTGCCTACCACACAAGATAAATCGTGAAAGTTTAAGTGAATTTACTTTTAAGAAACAAGAAAATTCTATGTAAATTGCTTTGTGGTAGTTTGCAAAAATTCATTACCGCCGTAATGAACTTTAACTACAAACGGTGTATTATTACCTAATTAATTTTCATGTCAGATTATAACCGAGTCCACAGAAATACCTTTACTTTTGAAGCAAATAATTAATTTTAATTTAAATCAACATTATATTACGCGTCGTAAAATCGTTTGATATTCAAAATTTGCAAAGACATAAATGTGAAGAGACCTATATACATAGGTTGATTTCTAGCATATATTTAATTTAAAGTAAACGTGAAATTTTAAATGTGGTTATTTGAACTAATATATTCATAACTGTTTATATTAAATCGAGAATAAGGTTCATCATAAATTGTTACAAAACACCTACGTATCTACTTACACCTATAAATAATTCATGATTTAAAGTTTGTTTAATAACGTAACTATAGGTACCTATAGATAACTAAGGATCTGATGTTCGGGTGAAAAACACGATTTAAAATTATCTAACCATTAAAGGTTAAAATTGATTCATAATATGGAAAATACCTATAGGATATTTTTTAAATTAGTGCGATAGCTTTTTAAAAAATATATTAATATCTACCGATAATAAAAATTGAATTAAAAATGTGAAACGGGCACGTTTAGTAAACTTGTAATGTTATTTTAAAAATTCGACCGCCCGCAAGCCTCAATATCGAATTTTCATGTAGCATTTTCTTTTCAATTTTTCCCGAAAGAAATACATTTTTTGAAAAATAATATTTACGAGAGAAAATAAGAAAAAATAATTATCCCTTTTTTTAGATTATTTCGAAAACGACGCGTTCTATCGAAAATTGTAAAGAGACACGATCGGTAGAGAATTTTATGCCGATTCCAAAACATATTTCACATTACTGATCGGATAAGTAATAACGGAAATTAGAATTAAACAATTTTCGTGGTATATGAGTGCTCCAGATCGGAGTAAATACGTAACAGTTTTTCAGAGTTCCATCACAAGGGAGATCAAAACAATTAAGTTCTACAGCTGTTCAACTAAAATGAAGGTAATTTTAATCAACAACGACGCAACAAAGCTTACTAGTAATTTTAAATAACAATTAATTTTATTTAAATTTATCCCTAGGCATCGAGACGTAAAATGTTCTAAACCTACGAAAAATTCGACTTTATAATTGAAAATAAATCGTCAAAAATGCTACGTAAGTTCTGACAATAAGTAAGCAGTAACATTTCTTTTTTAATAAGTATAAAAGTTGAAGGGTTAATATTTTCTCTTTTCCAAACATAATCGTTTAATACGTAAAAAAATAAAATTTCAGATAAAATGATAAGCAGTATATGTTATAAATATGTATTATAAGTATTATAAGCAATTTAAGCATTCTATTATTCCAACTTTATAACAATAAGATAATTATACTTTCAAGAATTTTAACAAGTAATTTCGTTTAGAAATTGTTAATCAAATTTTTATGTCTCGAGAATCGCGTTACCTAGGTACCTAATTTTATGGAATAAGTTTTATAATAATGAAATTTAAGTTAATTTATAATCGATTTCAATATTTTATGTATGTATGTAAACGGTTATACTGTGCGACGTATTCGAATGTCAATTAAACATCACATACTGGGTAATTTTCGTACTAAAAGGACGAATTAATTCCTTCCTGAACTGTGACCCATCGCTAAATTTCAATTAGAACAAACACTTTGATTAGCCGTTTACTTCACATAGGCATCGAAATATCTAATAAATTGTAGTTTATTTAATACATTTTAGAAAGTGTAGTAATTTGGTAAGTATTCCTATAATATTATGTCACAAAATGACGTTATAATCAATAAAATTTGTACGACTTTTTTAAGCTACGAATGTTATAAATAGAACCATTACACAATAAAGGTACATTTTTAAATAAAATTACCATACGTTGTAATACAATGCACAAGTATATACTATGCTTTATTTTTCTTCGAAATATTCTAAAATTTCAACATAGTAGCTGACAAATTTTAATTTTAAGAAAAATACTTATTTCAATTTAATCCATCATTAATTTCTCGATAATATTTCCAAGCAATAATTAAATCTTCCTTTTTACGCTTGAGCGTATTCCGTCAAATCGTGTCAAACGTAACTTGGCAATTAGTATCTACCCCCTGCCCGAGCAAGTCGATGGATAATTAAGTATTAATTAAGAAGCGAAGTTGTAAAGATTTTTATTAAATGTAAAAATATTTGACAAAAATTAATAAATTAGCAATTCCAACTGCCGAAATTATTTTCAAAACCTTCAAAGAAAACTTCTACGACATCTTAAAAGTAGCTGTTACTTAATTATATAAAAGTTAACATAAATTTGATCAAGTTTCTGGGATTTTCACGAGTTCTTTTTAAATATCATATACGTTTAAGGCTGTCGCATTTAGAACGTGCGATATGTTACTCATTTTACGATATTTAATGCTTATTACTACTTATTTAATAATAGGTTCAACCGCCGAACGTGGTTCTGTGCGTCATTCATTTACCAGAGTGTAACTCGTTTGGAGATATGTTATTTCTAATGCATTTTCGATAATCATTATTGTTCGAGATACTGAAAGCAAATATGGCAGCGATTTTCGTGTCGTATTGCGCCGTAGTTAAATGGGCAAAATAAAATAAGATAATTTTTAAAGTAAACATATGTACGATCATTTTTAAAGTATTTTCGTGTAGCCAACTAGCTGACGATTCGAGCTTCATTTAAATTGCGATAAAACGTAGGCGCATACTGACCAAACGCCACCGAATTCGAATATCGTGCGAATTTGTTGTATAAACGTCCGTAATAATTAAAACGAGCACGAATAATTATTCGTAAGTAGGTATATCTACTCTGTATGTAAAACGTCGTAATTTGAGTGTAAAATGGATATAAAAAAAAAACATAAAAAAAGTATAAATCGACCCTAAATGACAACGTAAAACACTAGATTTGAATACACGCCATCGTTTAAAATATAGATATTTATATAAAACTTACCCATTAACTCTTCCTCCGGAATCGCCGCCAATTCCACTGCCATTCTAAAAAACAAAAAAGTAACATAAATAGATAATAAACACAATTATGACGAGTTAAATATAAAAATTAAATATAAAAAATATAAATATTTATTTGTACGACATACAGTAAATAGATCACCTTATTAATAACCACAAACATATTATGTAAAAAGAGCATACCTACTACATCTGGGTAAACAGCCGATACTGAGGTTTAGTAGCATAAGTCTTCGTTAGCGTAAATTTATTTAAGCCTATACGTATTGTATAATAAGTAATACTGCTAAACAAACATCTAAGGTACATTTAAGCGTAAAACAACATTCGAGTTTCTTTTTTTTTCTTTCTATAAGCAATCATTTATTACTTAATGCATACGTTTTCGTAGATTTTTCAATAGTAGTGTGGCATCTATCGCTACATAGGCTCGGTAATTGCATAAAATCTAATTTCCATTTATTTGTTAGCGATAGCTTTTCCTGTACTCGCCTTTCTTTTAAATTTCAAGATAACGAGTGTAATAATAATCTGTAGCTGGTAACTTACAATAATGTATACATTTGGATTGTCGCAGTTTTTCTATTTCCGTTAAAGAAATAAATTTTAAAAATATCTAACGTTGTAGTATAATAGGAGTTTCGTTTACTGGAAACTTTTCTAACTAGTGCACGACGTTATTTCTGAAAATAAAAGAAAAGCAAGTAGGTATGTAAGTACAGGAGAATGTTTACGGATGTTTTAAGCGAGTAGCGTCCATTTAACAATTCGTATTACAATCTTCATTTAGGTCATTATTTATTGCTTTAACTTTTAGAATTCGAGAAATGAAAAATGAATATATAATCATCTTAAAATATTACTTTTAGTTTCCATTACACATTCAAATCACATATTTAACAGTTTGTTCGAGAAACGTTTCGATCGTGGATTTAAATCTGACAGTTAGGTTTACGTCCGGACCCTAATAAATAACTGCAGATAGTTTATATGTTATCGTTAATTTTGTCCTTTCTTTAGTAAAGTTTAAACATTTTCAACTTATCTTTATTCGTTAAGGCTCATTGCCCAAAGTTAATAGGTACATAATAGTAGTACCCAAGTTGTTTTAGGTTCGTGCCGCAAAAGTTGCTCCTTAGATCAGTGCCGATTTAAGGAAAGAAGAATTTTATTATGATCAAGACGTAAAGATAATGACAGATGGGTCTTTAAATGAAAAATCCAAAATTCCTACCTAATATTCTAATTAAGTCTTATTATATTTATAATGAAATATATCGTTTTTATGCTTTTTGAATTAATTTTAATAAGATTGTAGTTTAATTTTTTAGGTAAAACAGTAACCCAAATTAGGGTCTTAATTACTAAATGAAACAAAGTAGTTTCAATTAACATAATCATAATATAGTCTACAATGAAAAACTACCAAAAATTTTTTAGTGCGATATTACTCGTTAAAATCTTGTATAAATAAGTAAGCCTAGAATTAAATCAAATCCGAAGGGAAAATCTTTTCCTATAAAACCGTTACAGAATCGAATTGAATCGAATAAAAAATTTCTTTCATAATTGATCGAACTAAATGAAGCTATAGAAACCTAAAAGGGAGAGTTTAATCCGGAATAAAAATTTAATTTTTCATTTCGCGTTCGTCGCGCGCATTTAGGCTTTTAAATAAATACTACTACCAACAATAACTATAATTAATCTAGTTTATCTACATTAAAATTGATTAATGTTGGTCATCGTGACGCGATACGAATAACTGCGCCGCCGATCGGCGAGAAGAGAGAAAATGCCCCGGCGCGCATTAAGTTCGGGTTAAAAAAGATTTTCCTAGCTCCCCGGTTTGGTCCGATTTTTGCACGTACAATACAAATTGTACGCGTGAGATTCTGAACCGGGATTATCCAACCTAATGCAAAATTCTGTTTATCTAAATTCTAGAAGAAAAAAAAAACGTACAAAATCGATATTAGAAAGATAATAAATAAATAACGAAATTCTATTTTTAAATACATTATTTGAAAAAATAGAGTGCGTCACTAAACGATTCTGAAGTATTTTAAACGGTCTTGATCTATCATATCATTAAACATATCGGCGCAGTTTTGGCGGATTATCGTAAACGCCGTTTTGCGCGAAAACGAGTCGATTTTCCGATTTTTTTCCATTAGAAAAATCGATTTGTGTTTCCGTAAAACGCGCAACTGTTTATAAGTCGCGCGACAATGCAAAATTTGAATAACCTCGACGTTCGCCAGTTTTTTTCTTCTTAAATTAATCCCAATATGGGACCTGCATCTACGCCACTGACGGTAGAAATTTTAAACGCAATACTAATTTTTTTACTCCTAACTTATTTATCCAGTTGTGTACACGTGTCAATTTTTAGAATTACATTTTTGTATCAAATGTTTATTTGAAAAAATGACATTTTTGAATTAGTTCTTTAACGCCCTGTATTTCGAAAACGAAATATTTTGTTTAAGTCGCGGTCGTTCAGGAATACTACCTGACATTCATTCATTATATTCATTAATACAATATAATAAGACTTAATTTCAATCCTATCCATTTTAAATTTTATTACGCATAAAATAACGTTTTATTAGTTAGTAATGGATCTGTAGACTCCGGACATATATTTTTTCACAACATTATTTCCATATAATTTCCACGTTTAATATGGCCAGGGACGTGCACATATCAAATGTACATACAATAAATTAATTAAAAACATGTATCTAATGTAATTGACTGACATTTAAAATTATTGTCGGATATTGACGATGTGCCCCGCACGTTACATATAATTCTCTCGATTCTGGAAATTAAAAAAAAAAGAAGTTTTTAACGCAATTAATCATAATATATGTATATACATGTATAACGTGTACAACGAAACCTGTGTAATTAAATTATATTAATAATTAAGTACCCACATCCTTCTTATTTTAAACGAACCACCTCACAGACATTTACATATGTTTGAAATTTAAATTTCATTTTAAGTATGTATAGAAATTGTATCGATTTAGATACTTTAAATAATTTAGGTAATATCTATCAATTTAGATTGCTGTAAGCCTCCGCAATGATATAAAATTGACAAAAAAATTTGAAGAATAATTTCTTTTTTGTAAATCACATTCACAATCGGCGAGCTACGATACTTTTTCAATAGGGCAGCTTTAGGGTAAATGGATTTATCGATAACAAACAGAAACTATTTAATACGTAATACGAAATGTAAAAGTTGGCTACGTTTTCAAAGTCAAAAGAAAAAGACAAATGTCCACAATATATCTACATATAATGTATCAAACTTTTTGTTATCTTAACAAACAAGAAAATAAGTAGAGTTGCCTATATTTTGTTAACGTACTTGTATGGAAATTGGAGCTTATGTGCATCTTAAAAAATTATGCGCAGAGTCTACACATCGTTTGTACAATGTAGGCGAATTAAAACGAATTAATAACAATATAACTTTAAAAACTATTCGTTAATAATAATTTGTACTTGAATACTTTTTTAAACTAATAGTTTTTTGGTTAACACGCATTATAAATTTATTTGATATGATAAATGAATTTGACGTGATAAATGTAGTGCGAAAGGCGAGGTTGTATCGTTAGTATCATGTATGAACGATATGAAGGTGATATGATAATAGAAGTTAGTTAACAAGAATCGGTATCTGTATAAAAGTATGCAACGGTAAGTATTAACTATCAAGAAACTTTAATCTAAGGGAATAACATTAAAGGCAATGAATTGACGCAAAATGTCACCTTTAACATGGATTAACAATTTAAGCAGTTTGTTGGTACCTACTACAAATAACATACATGTACTTATCCTTATTAAGCCCTGATAATTATACACTACACTCTATAGTTTGGCTTTATAGTGCGGAAGGCAATACACTAGGTACCTACATATTATGCATAAACAAGTGTTTAAAATTACCTCTACGGCATTAACATCGATCTCCTACAAACCCTACTTATGTCTTAACGTGTATCTCGTAAAATTTTTGCATCATACCGAGCATACTTACTTTATCTTTTTCGCCGGGCGTCTCTGGCGTTTTTCCTTGAATGCTCTTTTCTTCGGCCTTTCTTTCCTTCAACGCTTTGAGTAATTTCCATTTGCTGCCGAGCGGACCCGAATCTTTAGACGCTTCTTCTTTGGAACAGCTACTGTCTATTTTTATTTCTGGAACTTCCGTGGCAGTTTCCTCGACGACCCCGCTCTCGACCGCTTCGCTCAATTGAAGTTCGTCGATCGGAAGTTGCAGGTCTTCTTGCCCGGAATATCGAAAATTACATTTAGCAAATTCGAATAGTAAATTGCTTTCGTCGTCTTCCTCGAAGACCTCCAAGCTGTGCTGAGGACTATCGGGACCGGACGTATCGCCGGACGAACGCTCGTCGTCTGAGCGACGATCTTCTTTGCCGTATAGGTCGTCGTCTTTCAATTCCTTTTCTTTCAGACTCATCAACTCGTCTTTGTTAATTTCGTTCGAAAATTTTCCATCTTCTCTGTGTTTCGCCGAAGATAGCACGTGCAAATTATTGTCCCTTTCGTCTAAAACACCTTCGACTATTTGCGCTTTAATTCTGAGTTCCCGTAAAACAAAAGACATTTTCTCTTTTACGTCCTCGTTGGGTTCTAAAGAATCGTCAATTTCTTCGACTTCCTCTAAAGTTTCGCCCATTTCAAATTCAACTTGAGATTGTCGTTCCATTTCTTCCAACTTTCTTAATTCGTAACAGTACCACTCGTCCTCGCTATCGATGCTATCTTCCGTGCTTTGACGTCTAGAAGACACGCGCGACCCACTGCGCCACGAGTGCGTGCTTCGATTATCATCGTCTTCTCTGTACCCGGGGATTTCTAGACTTTGCTGATGTCTAGGAAATGCTCTGTTAATGTGACCTCTTAAGCTCATATTCGACGGGCTACCTTCCGCTATCGGCGGCGGTTCGCCGTTTGTAAGACCGATCTTGTTAAATCCGTTACGTAGAGTATCGACAGACTTTTGTTCGTGACATATTTCTGATTTTTTAACATCCGCTTGTTCTTCTTCTTCGTCCGGCTCCTCGCGTTCCTCCGCTTCTTCCGCCTTTTCGGTCGACTCGTCAGATACAAATTGTTCGTCGTACGTCGTCGACGACTGTCGTTGTCTGTACTTTCCTAGCGCTCTAGAAACGGCAAATTCCATCGAAGCACCTCCTAAGGACATTTGCGGAAACGGTTTATTATCGCTACTAGCAGAATCGTCGCTCTTATCGGACGTAGAAGATGTCTTTTTTGCATCTCCAACGGTCGCGAATAAATTCAAACCGTTATCACTTTTAACGGAATCGTCGTTTTCCGTGAAACTTATTACGTCCGGCTCGACCGCACCAAAATCCGCGTCGTTTGTCGATTGCTTTAAAGATTGTCTACGCGCGTATTCGAGTTGCGGCGTGTCTTGTTCTTGTTGTTGGTCCGGGTGAATTCGTTGCTGCAAATCTTGCTGACTTTGTCGTCTGCCCTTCGGTTTTATCGGCATCTTGGGAAATAGGCCGTCTCGTTCCGACTGACTTTCCGACAACAAACTGCAGCTATCTTCGCTTCTATCGTCTTCCGATATAACCGAACTGGCCCTGCCGGCGACCCATTCGTTTTCGGATTGTTCCGGATCGGAAAGGGAATGCATTTGATTGTGGTGACTTTTCTTTTTCGCCTTTTGTATAATTCCGGACACCGTCGACACTAGAACGTTTTTCTTTTTCTTCCTAGGCATAGTACCGGTTAGAGACTTCGTGGATGATTTATTCTTGTCTTTTAAATCGTCCCTTTCGCCAGATGGTAGAGAATAAGATCTGTGCCGTTTTGTTAAATGTAAATCGGGCAACCAATGGCTTACGGAATTCATGGCCGATTTCAACGTGTTTCCCCTCTTCAATTTTTTATCCGGTTTTTGTTCCCGATTCAATTTGTGCATATCGGACGTTATAGTTATGTATCCGGATTGGGTCATTATAACGTTTGCGGAGTCGTATAACTTATTCGAGTGTTGCTGTTGAACGATATATTCAGGTACATTTTTATTTTTTAAATCTAATTCTAAATAAGGTATTTCTTGACGGTGATTTCCCGATTTAGGAAATTCATTTGTTTGGCCTTGACAGGAAATCTGCTGATATTGTCGCTGGTCGTTTGGTCGTTGTAGCTGTTGAGAAGAATTATATCTACGATCTACATAAGGACTTTGACTATATTCGCTTTCTGCCGTTTCTGCGGAACGCAGAGAGCTCGACGTACTTGTACTATCAAACGGAACTGTGCCTTCTGCAGAATTTAACCACATCGAGGATCCCTGTAGTCGGTGTATACGGTAGTGGTGGCGGCGGAGTCGTAACGTGCCGACGTGGGATAGTAACTCAGCGCGTCCGTTATATTGCCGGTTGGAAACATCGTTCGATGCATCGCCGTTTTATAACCTTCGTGCGAAGAAACGCCTTCCGATATCATTCCTCCTCCGGCAGCGGAAAATGCTCTCGTTATACTCGACTTTCTACTATGCGAAATATTAGATGAGGTTTGTTTTGTTGCGTCTGCTTGTTGATCCGTCAACATAGCCGACTGTCTTTGAATCACACTACTAAATTCGTTGTGTTCGTAAGGCTCGATGAGATCAGGATAATTTAAGTTATGCGTATTATAATCGGCACTAGTGCCGGTATAAACAGAAGTATAAGAATCCTGCTTGTTACTCCCAGCCATGGAATAAATGGCAGGTTGATCTATTCTATGCGCGAAGTCTGTGTAAGAACTATTTCTGCTATGATGATGTTTAGTTTTTGGTCTTGGACTAACATTTATATCGGAAGCGGGAGCTGGAGCGGGAACGAAATTTCCAGAAGACTCTAACGTGCACGGCGATTTTACCGTAGTAAATGCGGACATATGATGGCCACCAGGAAGAATAGTGTTATTGTCTGGACACGATATAGGATTTTGAATGAAGGAGTCCGTATCCGATTCTGCGTATACGCGTGAATTGGAAATTCCAGCGTTAGAGTGGATTTCCAACGGCAACGGAGAAACGGCCCTGTTAAAGGTTTGTTGTTTATTTACGTTGATGTCGGAAAAATAATTCAAGGTTTGAGGTTTATAGTTCATTCCGTTTTTAGGAGAACCCGGTGATTTTTCGATACTGGACCAACCGCTCATCGACGATAAACCGGAATCGGATTTGGCAGCTACTATATTCGATTTACTACGTTTCGGAGAAGTTCTTGGTGACTTAGGCGAATGTGGTGTTCTCGGACTTAATCTTGAATGGTCTTGATTAGTAATTGACATTGTCGACACTTCGTTAGAAGTACCAAGGAAGACTGGACTTGGAGCCGGTTGTGGCCCAGGTATAACGGTGACTTGGGAGATGCGAAATGTACTACAAATATCCCAAGGAGCAGGAGGCGGCGGACTGGGAGACGAACTTAGCTTTTTGCTCGGAGAGCCCACGTAACCATCCTGTCTTGTTCTTACGCTGCAAATTGACGAAGTTGGGGATTGTGCTCTCTCC
Organism: Rhagophthalmus giganteus; assembly: GCA_036326145.1. Taxonomy (NCBI): domain Eukaryota; kingdom Metazoa; phylum Arthropoda; class Insecta; order Coleoptera; family Rhagophthalmidae; genus Rhagophthalmus; species Rhagophthalmus giganteus. The sequence goes on along the minus strand of JARFJA010000067.1, from coordinate 7,635,413 downwards.
GATTTTACACTAAAAACCGCAGGAGACGTGCAAGCGACGGTTTCGTACGACGCCGGAACTAAGGCATTTACTTCTAAATTTGCACTATAAAAAGGATTTTTCGACATAGAATTTGCCGCGGCCGCTGCTTCTGCATTTTGTACCGCAGTGCTGTAGGCAAGTCGGCCCGTAACAGTTGTATATGGGGCGCTACAAGATGTTATTTCTATATGTCTACGTCTAGGCGATGTGGGCGACCTAATGCCGCCAGCTAACGTTTCTGCTACTTCATTATCAGTTCCTACAACACTATCTGATAATGACAGACGAGAACTCGGACGATTACCGGTTGAAATTTGATTTGGATAATTCCACATTTCGGGTTCTCCGAACATTTTCTGAAAATGACCGTTAATAGAACTGTCCTCGTTCATATCGCTCGTTTCTTCTTCATAAAGTTTACTCTGAAGATGTTTAATATTGATGGAATCCTGCTGTATTTTATTACTTAATCTATCTAACTCGTTCAATTTTTCCATGGCTATTTGATCTATGGTACTTATTCTAGAAAGTTGCGCCAAGTCTTGTTCGCTAACACACGGCGAATTTCCGCGGTAGTCTTTGTAATCCATTGCACTAAAAACATCTTCGCTTTCTGCAATTCTAGCGACATTTTCGAGTTGTTTAAGTTCGTCCCTTTCTCTGTTTCCATCGTCGCCATCTTCTGCTTCTTCCCAAATCATGCCCAAGTGGGAAGGGGATCGGGATCTATCGCATCCAACCAGATCTTCCCGATAAGCCTGATTTAAACTTCTGTAAAAGGCTTCGTCGGGAGCTCGAATTTCGTCCATGCCTAGATCCAAATCCAGTTCCTCTATCATTGCCGTAGTATGATGATTAGAAGCTCTAGTGACATCTACGCCTTCTTCGAGGCCGTCCTCTATCGTACCGTTTCCAAGTATTTCGCGTATCACCTCTAATTGACCGAGTTTTCCTTCGAGTACGGCATTTCGTTCGCTCATTTCTTGCCCATCGTTAGCTCCACCTGTCGTATAGAAGTCTAATAATTGAGCTATAACGCTTTGTTGTTCATATAACAAGCCCTCCAGTTTTTCTAGACGTTCCCACATTTTTATATATTCTTGCGATAACAGATCGAGAGCCCTCCACGCGTATTTTAATTCCGCCTCTAAAATATTAAGTCGCGTACTTAATCGCTCCATATAATCACCGATGATGTAATCCATGTTGCCATCGTAACACTGATCGGATATGGTCGGGGCCATGGTGTTAGAAACCCCTTCCATCATGTAGCGCGCTGTTTCACTCATGTTAAAAATTCACTTTAAGTTTTAATTATTAGATAATATCATTTCACCCTGCACAATTTAAGACACTGTTGGGCATAAGCGTGTTGCGAACGATATGTTTAAAAATAAAAATGCAGTTAATTCGTTGCCCGAAACCATCTTTTTAAAAACGATCGTAATAAAAAGTATTTGTACGAACGTATTTATTAAAACTAGCTAAAATATAATTGCCATTCTTTGAATGTCTATTTGTCGTATTTAAATAATGAGATTCGATGATGGCGCAGTTAAACGATAAATTTAAATGTTTATAAAACATCCCCACTTTTGAGCACATTGTCACTGTTACCTTTACGATTTTTAGTCTTTTCAAAAAAATATATTATATTTCAGATAATCATCCATTTCTTGAGCATAATCTGAAAGGAAAGAAAGTATTGGAGTAATTATTTATTTGCAGACGTTCTACGTGAAAACGCAGATCGTTATTATATTTCATAAATGCAAAAAGAAGTTCTGAAAATACGACATTCGTCTGCGTTATCTGTGTACGTTACGCGTTATTGACCAAGTAATTTGTTAATTTGACGTTCGTAGCGAACAAGATTATTTTTTATCATTTTTTGCGATAAAAAAATAATAAAATTACAAGTCAAAAATTTTAATTTTTGTTTACAGCGAAAGAGCTCTATTGCGGACGCCCATGGGACGACACTAAATATCCTTAATAGAGAATGTGACGCAATTTCGTCGCCACACCGCACCAGACCGACCGAAATTGAAATAACATAATAATATGATAAACATTAATTTTTATTTTAAATTGTTTAGCTAGTTTGCAAACACCACACGTCTCGGTTTTAACAAACTGTACGATGTTTAAAGTTAATTCCTTCCGGCGCCATGCCGAAAGGCACCGATTTTTTATTTTTACGCGTACCGATAGATATAATTGGGTAATAATAAAATCTCGAGGATGCTAAATGTAAATTTCATTTTTTGTGCAACGGCAACGCATGTAATCGAAGACGCATAAGTAGGTAATTAATTTGATTTCTTCTTCACGTTTGCTCGGGTTAAGTTACTCTGCCAAAACGCCGTCGTTGCGTATTTTCATATTCGAATTTTAACGAAACCTTCAAAAATAATTTAAATAATAGGTATCAGATATCTATTCTATTTTATTAAAAGATTTTATTATTCGTAAATTCATTAATACGTAAATATTGAAAGAAAATAATGTTTTAATTGAAAACAATTTACATAATATCCATGGGATTTCGAAAATGAGCTGTTCCGACTATCTTATGCGCTTAAGACTTAATTTGGTAAAATCTGATAACAACATTTCGATTTTTTCCACCAGAAAAATCGATTTGTATTTCCGTAAATACGCGGAAACCATGTCTAACATCGTAAGTATTTTGCCGTGCATTCGGCGTTCCCACCAGCTGCTATTCAGCGCAGGCTTACACATAAGCAATTAAATGAGACACGTTGCCATACATTATACATAATCGACATTATCTACCACAAATCACAAAGTACGAAATTCATGGAAAAACAACCATATAATCAGTGGCTAAGGTGTAATTACGAAACGTTGCGTTTGTGGCGACGTAAAGCAATAAACGTATAGCATTTACACTTCATTATTACACACTATAGAATCAAATGATCAAATAGTCATTCAGAAAAAATATTAAAATTAGGTAATAACCAGAGACGCGTTTGTTTTTTTTTTGTTTTGAACGCAAATAGACAGGTTTTTGGTTTATTTGTTTGCAACGTCGATAGTAAGTTATTTTAATTGAATTGTGCGCCTTGTTTAGCGAGATTTAACGAAAATCTTACGGCTTAACATTTTCATTCTGTGTATAAGTATTAGGTAATCGTTTTGTTTAATAAGTTTTCGTACTAAATAAATTCCCGATTTCAAATCATCAACAAACAAAGAAGTTTGTAAAATTTACTTTCACTTTGTGTTTAATTTATACATAATGTTTAATATATTGTGTAGTTAAGGGTATTATCCTCGATTTAAGCTGTTGTTAGTACAGGAAGCTAAAAGTTTCTCGCAAATCCTTCATTGTACAGGGTTTTAATTATCAAATTTAACAAAGAACTTGTTATCGTTTTCATGCAGTTTCACGCCAATTTTTGGTAGGTACTGTACCTACTTAACTACTTCGTAATAATTATTAGCATTTAGATCAGTATAGGTATTAGAATAACGGGGAATGGGGAATAATTATTAATACGTCAGATTACATGCCAACAACGAGCGACGTAAAGCGAAACGCCGTAAAACGAGACGCATTTTTTTACACATTTCTATGTAAAATCACGTAGTTTAGGTTCGCAGATATGAAAAAACATTTTTTAAAGAAATGAACTAGTTTTTTTTATGAAATTTACGCATCTTTAAAATATGAAATACCGAGTGCTTTTTTTATTGTCACGAATTTCTGTATATATATATATATATATATATATATATATATATATATATATATATATATATATATATATATGCGTGGGTGAGAGAAATCTTTTTGTTGACTTCAAAACTTTGTTCGAAGTCAGGATTATTTGACTCAAATATTTGATACATTAAATGCCACTGAGTTTTAAGTACATAGTAGTTGTAACATTTTTACAAGAACGTAAAACGAACCATAGACGTAAATATGAGGAATGGTATCAAAATGTTGTCCAACGAAACGCCGTAAAACGACGACTGCGACGTTGCGTTTGTGACGGTTAATGCCTATTTTCACTGATTACGAAGAACAATTGGTAGATAGGAAAAAGCTTGCCTAATTATACATTAATGTAATCATAAAATTGTGTTTGTTGTGCATATGTACCTAAATATTAAGTTTCTTCAGATTTTTGACGATAAAAGTTACTTTATTACGTATCTTTTTCGTTTGTTATTGTAGAAATGTAGGTAGTAGGCGAGTAGATTTTCTATTTAAGTTTGAAAGTCTAAATGACGTAATAAAATGTACACCTTGTAGTGTCGTATAAGTTATCGATTTAAAATAAATTAGTGCTTAAAAGAAGAATTCCCAACTACACTTCTTAAGTAATTTGAAAAGGCTTCTATATAGATTTTTCATGAAAACTTATTGAAGGTTCCATAATAGTCTTGAAAAGAAATAAGTAAAAACTAATTTAGTTTTCAAATAACAAAAATTAAACGAGTGCAGTGTTGGAAATGGAATAAATTTTGACAGTTCAATAATTACTGTAGATAATTCTGAAGCGTATCTAAATATAAATTTTTCTGTTTATAGTACACCCATCTACCTATTTAAAATTTCAATTTTTAATTAACCGAAAAAAATAAATACTTTTCATTCTAACTGAATTTTGCCATAATTCCAGTAAACTTTAGAATTTCACATGCCTGCCGGAAATTTCGATTTTTAAAATTTCTCTCAAATATTTTCAGACTCCCAAATAGATATAAAATATATATATTCAACTTCCTACTCGTCGTTTATAAAGATGACTGAATTCAAGTAGCAAACCGAAACTCGCAATTTCTAGTTCTTTATTGCGACCACTTCAGTATGTGAGGACGGTCGTGTAATTTTTTACAAACGCAATAAGAATAGTAACGTATGAGTTTTCATATAAATGTGAAAAATATTATAAATGATTTACAGAAAATCTAGGGCGTGCAAGTTTAATTTTCGGGACACATTTAGGCATAAAAGAAAATGCTTTCCACGAGTTACTTATGTCTCGGATTAATACCTATGGTACTTTTGACGTGGAATCGTAAATTTTAACTTTTTTAAACATTATACCAATCTTGGTACAAATAGTTAATAAAGCGATTACGTTTCAAATTAAAACGAATATCATTATTCTCGGGGCAAGTAACTTGATCGGGCGGATAAACAAAACTGTTCCGATAGAATTTGTCCGTCGCGTCGATAGGATCGTTACTAAAAATATGATCCGTTCATGTTAAAATAGTTAATTTGATTAAAAGAGTTAATTTGGAAATTGTTTACGTACGAGTGTTAACACTGCCTAATATCTATAATGTACGCGATCGCCGTTTTTACGTAAAAACGCAGCAATTAAAAATATCAAGAAACAGATTGAAAAATTAGTTTTCAAACTTTCAAACTACTTTTTGCCGGAACAAGAGATATTTTATAAGCTTTGAAAACCGATGTCGGATATCCCCCGAGAAACTTCTTTTTTCATTCAACGCTTTTAGTGCTCAGTCGAGTCTCATCCATTTAATTTCAGCAAAAAAGCGCTTCATGTACTTTTGTTTAAACTTATAACGTTTTAGTTATTCCTTTCCGAAGCAATTTAATTAGATTAACGTCGTTTAGCAACAATATTAAGTAGTACGTAGGTACCTATTTAGTGGAAGTAATAAAAGTATAACATTTTTAATTAACTAATTTTGTATTTCTTAAATTAGTCTTATAAAGTCTTGGTGTTGTTGAAATTACGTTAATTAGCTTTACATGACTGCATTAAATTTTTTAATTAATAAAATGAGTGGAATAAGAGGGAGCACTAGCTGTTTACACTGTTGAACGAACATTGTTAATTAATCGATAATTTTAATTTATCTTATTAAACTCCGAGAAGTGCCGAGAAGCAATAAAGATGTAAGTATAGATACTTATGCATAGCTTTTCAAATAAAATTGAAAGTAACGATTCAGTTTTAAAGTCTGCCGAACGAAACAAAAATACCTGTAGATACGCTGCGCGACATATAAATGTGGTACAAATTAGATTTTGTCATTGTAAGTCGGACTTGCTTTGTCTCATTTCAATTTCGTAGTAGGAGCACTTAACGTTGTGACGATGCCAAGGCGTTTGAGTAATTGGGTATTATTTAAAATGTTTCCTATACACAGGTTTATTTGTTAATAAGAGTCGAAAAGACTACGGAAACCGTATAAATGGCGTCGTTAGTCCTAAAGCGTGTAATCTACAAAGGTTGTTAATATGGATACGTCAAGAAAGATTTACTTACACAGCTAAAAAAAACACGATTTTCGACTCAAAGACTTGTACCATATTTGTACGACGCGCAGCGTACCTGCCGATGTTAGATTTTTTAATAACAATTACGAGAACTGCTTGCTTACTAAACATCTTGCCGATAATTTTTTTAAACAGTCAATCCTGGCGGATAATTGTTTTGCACACATATACATGAATATTTCATTAGTTTTTGGAAAAACGACAATTGAAAACGCATGTTTTCACTCAAAAACGCACATTATTGTTGTAATTGTTATCAAAACAATTACAACGATATGGGATTGACACGATGTAGTCTTATTAAAAGGTCGAATAAAAATTTGTGAACTTATTTTACATAAGAAAATAATTTTAAAATATTTTTTTATACATATAGCCAAAATTGCTTCTTTGCGTAGAAACTATTATTATTAGTATCATACAGTGTGTCCACGGATTGACCTAACTATACGTGTAGACTTTTTTATTTCTCGTTTTTAGAAGAAGTCATTCTTTATAAAGAGTTTTGCTTATAATTAATTTGAAACGTCCTCAGCTATAGTCAGAATATTGATATAACATACGGGGTTGTTTAAAAACAATAAAACGTCAAATTGTTCAAGAAAGAGTAAAGTACCAATTGAGTACAAATGAAAAATGTTAGAGCAAAGAATTACTTTTAGTGTCGATAAAAGTTCAAATATGAAATTTTAAAATTTTTTCTCAAAATTAATATTTTGTCTACATTAAAATTAACGCAGCCGTACCAAATTTAAAAATTTTACCAAAGTGCATAATTTATTGAATAACAGAAACAAAAACAAATATGCACGTATAAAAACATGAATATCCAATATTACTTTACACTAAGCCCTCCCACCTCTACGCACTTTTCTATTCTTTTTCTACATCTTTCGTAAATTAAATCGATTGCATGTTGATTTATCTTGGCTATTGCTTCTGTTATTTTTTTTTAAAAGGTCCACATTATTATTAAAAATTATTCGCATAAATCTTTTGCTTTAAGTGTCCCCCACAAATAAAAATTAAGTGGGGTAATTTCAAGTAAGTGTGCAGGCCACGTTATAAGGTCAAACTGTCCAATTCATTTACCAGAAAAATTTCTATCTAGCCCGTCTTTCACTCGAAAGTTCGCTACAAAGCAAAAATATGAACTTGAGACAAAATTTGACATTTTATATTTGAACTTCTATACTTTACTCTTGAACAATTTAATTGTATAAGCAAAACTCTTTATAAAAACAACGATTTTTCTTATAAAAACGTGAAATAAAAAAAAACTACAAGTATATATAAATATAGTTAGGCCCATCCGTGGACACACCGAATATCTCATAAAAATTTATTATTGTTTATTAAAAAAAACATTAAAATACAAAATCGAACACGACTTATAGGTGATATAATTTCTAGGTAAATTCTGGGGCTATTCCGAGTTGTCTGGCAACTAATAAAAATATAGACCCTAAGTGTTATCACATTATTTACTGGAGTGAATTCTACAAAACAGTTTAGATGTTCCCAAAAGTAAAAGTAACATGTCATAATGTCATAGATAGGTACAGTGCAATGGTGTAAGTCCATCTCGACCAGTCTATCTTTTATCGTAGATTTCATCCAGCTCAGTAACGTTTAAACTTTTAAATGACTATAATTCCCGGGGGAAATATGGTTGGTCGTATGCGCACACAACATGTTTTACTTATTTTCGGGCGAAGAATATGTTTACAAATTTTTGTCCAACCTTTTGGCAATTTACTTATAATTTATTCACATATGTATAAATAGCTGTACCTATTAACAATAATTATCTAAAAATAAACATTTTCAACATCGATTAGTGTGCGAACTCAAGCGAAATCCTGATAATAAATGTAAACAGGGTTAAAAAAAAAATGTTGACGCATTCGCGTTTAAAATTAATGTTACCTTATATATTTCATATGAATAAGATTACCACTTCCTTTCGGCAGATGTTTTCGTAATAAAAACTGTCTTCAAAATCATATAAAATATTAAACGTATGTACGCATATTATCAAATTTCCCCCTTTAACGTGCTTCTAAATCTGCTCTTCTTATTGTTAGGAAAGTTAACGTTAAAAGTACACGTCAAAAGTAACGCTATTTGTGATCGAGAAGAGTTGTCAATATACATTTTGAGTCAACTAGATACGATAATATTTGTAAATCTTGTTTTAATTATTTAAAATTCACATTCTGTAAAATGCGTAAAACAAAAATGTTGTAAGAAATGTAGGCGCTTACTGTACCTATTTATTTAAAAAAAAATAATTTATTTAATTTAAAATGTGGACGAATAATATTCAGAATCGAATCATTTAATTACAGTTTAACTACGCCCAAAGAAATACGAACTTTCTGTTTAAAAACCGAGAGGTTATATGGAACCGTTTTCGATGAAAACTTGTTTCAACAACGTGGGTAAGTATGACCTAATTCGTACTTTTAAAAATGCATTTGTCTGTGACGTGTGTTTGAGTTTGAATTTTGATTCAAACGTTTTACTTACAACTTTTAAAGCGATACCACAAACGTTATGTTACTATTGAAATAATAGCTTTTTGTTTTGCCAAATTAAATACCTAACCATTATTGAATTAATATGTAGTACACCTGCGTCGCCCGTTTAATTTGAACCTTAAACGAAAACTCTCATTTTAACCGTCCTTTAACTCAAAACTGTTGTGTCTTTCAATTAAAAGCAAGTTTCAAAAATGGCAGTGCCGGAAATTTTCGATCGACAATTTTATTTGTTGCCGCGTCTTTTCGAAAGCAAAACAGTTGATGCCACTTGCAATTTCGTTGACCCCGAAAAGCAGTGTTTCTTTGAGCGTAATGTTTTCAAATTTTCGTTCTTAAAAAATTTATAACTGGAAAATATTGTAAATAAAACGTTAATTTAATTTTTTTGGGGTAGGCAATTGTAATAGAGTAGGTGAACGGTATAAAAATAACGATCGGAAAGGAATAAATTTCCCAACAGTGCAGTGTCGTCTCTAAATCGTAAATGATTCAATCTACTAGGCATACCTACTCTTAAATCGAGACAACTTACAACGCATTTTACAGTCCGTATAATTTTCAAAGTGCTTCTAATTAAACCGACTTCCCGTATCTGTGTATTAAGAGAAATTTATTTAACAGTTATAAATTGGGTTACTTGCCGCAATCGTATTTATTAAGTAAACTGAATAAACAATTCCCCAGATAATACCGTATATAGACAAAAGACTGTCTACTCGAAACACGGTTTAAAACCTTTTTCTTATCTTATTTCAGTAGAACAAGTTTAGGCTTTTTAAGGCTTAAAAACTACTATTTATATTTTATCTAACGTTGTATATTGCACACCGGAAATAAGAAGCACGCACGGATTATTCTTTAGCCCACGTTTAAAGAGCTTCTAAATTTCCAAAGCTTAAAAAGCGCGCGCTATTTACGTGCGCGCGATTACCATTTAACATTTAAAAAGCCGGTAGCGATTTGTATCGGAAAAAGCTGAATTTTAAGCGAGACGTATATTTATAATTTATCCTTTTATAAATTATCAGTAATAACGTTTAGAATAAATCGTCTTTATTTATTCAAATAAATTTTGTTACGTACAACAAAAGGCCGTTCGATTTAAATGTCGAAATTATTCCGCAGTAGAATGTAGATTTTAATAAATTTCAAAGTTTTTCTTGGGAAATTGCTTATATTAAGATCGGGTTAAACGAATTTAAACAAATGGAAAAGCCCGTTTACTTAATTACAGCGAGAGTTCGGCGATAAATTACTTAAAAAAGACAGCTCGTTCCAGCAGAAAACTTCAGAGCGATATGACGATATCAAATTAAAGAAATAATTACTAATAAGATAAATATTCAATTAAAGTTTTCTAAAAATAACTCGTTTTTATTTTTAAAAAGACGCTAACCTGAATGTTAGATGTCAGATTTAAACAAAATTATTTGAAAAAAGTTAGGCAACGCATACAATCGCTCCTATTCTTAAATTTTCGTTTTCCTCAAAAACCTATAAAAATAAATAAGTTGATAAGTAACATTTTATTTGTACTCATTAACGAAACGGGTTTTATTTCGAGTTCGTTAACAACCGAGGTATTTGTAACTTCTACATGACTAAATTATCTTCACGGCGGCGTGAAAGGCCTTTAGCAAGATGGCGTGACAAATTAAATTTTTAAAACAGCCTCAACAGGCTACCTTCGTCAGCTAGATTACGTGAAATTCCTGTTTAAAATTATGTTTAACGTTTGTTCTTGGACAAGATTGTGGCGGGAAATCAAAATAGGTTATTTCGATATAATAAACGCGCACTGATTAGAGTCGAATGGTCAACAGCTTTCAAACAGACCGTTTTTTTAAATTTCGAGTTACAACATTTTTGTATTTATTGTTATTTCTCCTGTTACAGCTTGTTTCTGGTTTTTTTCGTTTTATTCTTATATGCATAACAACCGTCTGCGTCATTAAATGATTAACAAAGAGTTTTATTTACACTTAAATAAAATAAAATACTTCCTTGCTATTAGATTTTTTCTATTACTGTCGTTATTGGTAATGAATTCTCTTATTGTTTTATTTTGTCTTTTATTCTAAAAATTATCTCCGATTTTATATACCTACATTAGTGGATATTTTCCTAAGGCATTTATATAAGTAAGTGAGTTCTGCGTTATTATTTTTATCCAAAAGTATCTCATTATAATCGGCTTAGTATTATTCACTTACGTTTTCCTTTAAAACTTCTACATAAAACATTTGGTTATATGTAGGCGGAAACGTTGCGATCTCGTTTTTAACATCCTTCCTCTAAACCTTATCATTACTTAGAACAAAGATTAATCCCAGTAGATGAGATAATAAGGGATAAAACGTGGTTTTTGTACGTCTTCGTTTGCAAATTGATGAGAGGTCTTATGTCGTTATAAGACAAGTTGATTTATTGTATTCATTAGCCTTAATATAACATTGCCCTAAAATTAACTAAAAAAATTTGAATACTGTTTTTCGCGTTTCTACACTGCGTTTGTAGTTATCGCTTTCACTTACTAAATTAGACCTTTGTAAGGCATAATTCCTTGTTAAGTACTAACAAGTATAATCCGATGAAACAGTTGAATCGGACCAAAACAACGTTTGTATTTAATACAAAGTGGCGTTAGTGGACAACTAACAATAAGTTATGAGTGGACATTATCGTATTAGAACAGTGAGAAATTATATTAAATTTAACAGAAAAGTTATAATTTTCTACGCAAATAAGATAAGTTTTGTTGATATTGCGTTATTACTTAAATACCTACTAGATTATAAAAAAGTACGTACAGTAATGATAATGATAGAAGCGTATTCATACGATTTTTCAGACGTGTATCGTATAAGATTTTTTTTACAAACGTTTAAATATACATTGTTTGTTTGTTGAAAATTAAATGGGACCTTTTACATAAAGTTTTTTCCTAAAACGTTTTCTTTCGTAGTTACTCAAAATGGGAAGCTCCTGAATTAATGAACGACAAATGTTAAATATTTAGTTGAATAAAGTTATAACGATTGTTGGCAAGTTCTGACAACAACAACGCTATTTAACCAATAAAATGTAAGCGAACATTGATGTGTTCCAAGTTTCACCGTGTAGTTGTACGATCACTTATTTTATTTTTTTTTTACTGAAAAACTGTAAGTTTTGCGGGAAAAATGCAATAGTCAAAAAAATGGTTCTAAATAAAGCAAGCTTACACAATAGGGATTTTCCAAATTGCAAAATTTTGACATTCTAAAAACGTTCGTTAAAAAACAATCAACAGAGGTCGAAATTTTCACCTTCTTGCGATATGATAGGAGACGATTGTATATATTACTATAGGAAACCTTTTGATAAGTAAAAATTATGTAGACACTAAATGCCATTCTTCTACATTTATGACAAATAAAATGAAAAATATTTAATTTTAACCATCGTATTTTGAGGATGGGAGGAACGACAACAAATGTTTATTAAGTAATTTGCGAACAAGCGGATGCTCGAATTTTGACACTTTAAAAGCGACCTCTATAGCTTATCCAAATCTATATGATGTTCGCGTCATCAACGAAAAGTTACTAGATTTTTAAAAGTTTTAGATTTGTAATTCCGTTTAAAATTTGGAAAGTGATTCTATCGATGATTTATTTACCTGTGCGCATATTAGACAGTATATATACAGAAAGACTACAATTTATTAGAACTGTCAAAATACGAGGTTCGAGGTGATAGCACTGTGCGAAACGTCATTATCTAGTGACCTTCTATTGATGACGTGAATCACCAGACAGTTTGAATAGGCCATAGCTGTTTCTTTACAACATTTTGCCTAGAAAATGTTCGAGACTTAATAATCCTGAAGGAAAGCCCCGAGACCGAAGGTCGAGTAAAATGTGAATGATAAATTGGTGGCATGGGGGGGGGGGTTATCACGTTCTATTTGCACTTTCATGCCAATTGCCTTCAATGTACCGACTAGCGGCACCATTTGTTAATTATTAGCGCAACTTGTTCTGCTGTGGCTCGTCATGTTCGACCGTCCGAAAAGCCCATTTTTGAAAAAGTATGTTCTTGCAATAAGCCAATAATATTAATAATAATATCGGTTTCAATAATTGAAACGTATGACTTTTCGATTGTGATCGATAAAAATAAATTCCGATTAATATTTTTCAAACGATTTTAACGCTTTAGATAGGTACCTATTATGTACTAAAGTATGTAAAAATACGTAAATGCAAACTCATATATAAGTAAACGTATGTAAGTTACAAGAGCGAATTAATTAATGGCCAAATTTATGAAGCAGGTGCTTACTGGTTAGGTAAGGCAGTGGTGCACCGAGGAGGGTGTTTTGGAACTTACACCTCCCACTCGGAGTTTAAAAAATGGGTTGTAGAAAATCAATACATACAACGTAGGCAAATACCTAATAGCTGAAAAATCAAAACATGTTAAGCATTAAGTTTTACTTTATTATTATTTTATTTATTAAAAGATTTTTGTTTTAAACTATTGTTTTATTTTGAATTTTTTTTTATTAAAGTTATTTCTACTTATCTAATATAGGTAATTTATTAGGACATATGTGTAGTAACAAGAACAACCTATAAATTTCGTACTTGACAAGTAACTGTGATGATATTTTATCGTAGCATAACAATAGCTATGAATGTTTTATGGGCGTCTTTATACGGATTAGTTATTAATTAATCATTTTTTAACATTGTTTAAGTTTAAAGAGAAAACGTTGTGTACGCGAAGAGAGCGACGATTGTTTGGAAACTTTTAATTCGTATCGTTATCCCAATTATTTATAAAAAGTAGTTTATGTGGTAGATAAAATAAATTGTACAAATGGGAATAATACGCTACTGCAGCGTTAACCGACCTTATTATTTTTCTCGTTAAAACCGTTTTTCAGCGTCTCTAATGTAACGATAAAATTTCCACACGTACTTACATATATGACGGTTTATAATACACAATCTAATTTCATTTTAAATGTTTCTATCGATAAGTCAACTTAAAACGAAAATTTCTATAAAACAAACGCAGAGTGAACCTCTTAAAGCCTCCGTTATCACTTAAACAAATATTAAATAAAAAGTTTGAACGAATTACAAATTGTCTCTCCATTATAAATTTATCGAACATACTTTATTTAAATTGAAAAGTGGGAAAATTCGATTAATAGCACGCATGTAGCTGCTACTGATATATAGACGACCCTCATCTATTTACGTACCTATCGTTCTTAATTCTTCTCCGCGTCCTTCGTTTATATAGATAGGGTTGTGTGATGGACATATTGATTTTGTAACTAAATAACTATTTCGAAGATGTACTGTTTTTAAAACATTGCTACCACCTACCCATTTACTTTAATTTATAATTCTCATCATCTTTTATACATCGAATAAGCTTCACGAATCAAATTTGATTTGTAACGAACCGTATTCCTCATAAATTACATTGTTACTGCAAATATTTGTCAATGTAGCTTGGAAAGAAATGATAAAATTATATCGTGAGCCGCGTTATTCCCGGTTTTACAGCTTAATTAAACAACCATTGATTGAAATTGATGATCTGTTAAATATGGCGTCAGTTTTATAAACGAAGAAAGAACATGATATGGTTAACTGTGTTCATTGACTTTATTTATAGGATTAGCATAATAAATTATAAGCTGCGATTAAACCAGTATCGATGAAATATTAAATAATATAAATGAAATAATTCAGGGTTGAAACTACGTATGTTAAATTAAATACAAGACATTTTTTGTTAATTTTAAATTTTAAAAAAGCAAAACGCTGCCTTCTTATTGTTGTTCTTATGTATGTATGTATGTACGTAGTACAACCGAGTGATCTCTTCATCGTCAACAGTGTTGGTCGTTCAGAACACGAGAACGTGACGAAAATCTGTACGAACAAAACGCGAGTGCAAATTATTCCAAAAACAACAACTGCGAGGGTTCCGAACGTCAAATTTTGAAGAAAAATCAGACCACGAGTTGTAATTGGAAAGGCAATAATAAAATAAGAAAATAATAAATAAAAACGAAATCAATCAAACGGTTATTTTTGAAACGTCAAAAAGAGACGTCTGCGAGCTTTCGTCAAAACACAACAACGAACGCAACCATTACTTTGGACATAATTTGGCCGTTAATGTTATCGCTGTAAGAAATTTTTGACGCAAATATTATCGCTCTAAAAATGATTTTAAGTTAAATGAAAAGCGGCAATATATTGGGTTAACAGCAGAAAAATGGAAATATTTGATTGGAACTTGATTTTGAGGATAAAAATTACATTAATTATCAAATACTAATAACTGTAATATATTTACTATATAATGAGGATAAAGTTTGTTCCATTTTAAATAAGCCACGTATATCGGATTAAACACTCATAACGAGCAAAAAAGACCAAATGCCGATTAGAAATGTAATTCCCATTGGAAATGGTTTGTCCAACTTGACGTATTGGTTATAAGTAAGACAAGACAATAATGTGTATTTTGTCTTTTTTGTTCGTTACGGACTTTAATTCGATATATACAACGTTCAGGTAAAATGAAACATTTTAGTTCAATTATTTTATTCAATTCTCGAATTAGCTTTTATTATTGTTTTAAGTTTAGAATGTAAATTATAATTTTATGAAATGCCCAACGCATTTGCTGGTAATAAAGAGATTTGTTTTAGCTATATTATTTTCATAATTTCTACCGCTATTTTAATGAAATATATATACCTTAATAATAATTTAAATTGTAAATAAACCTACACATATAAACTTTGCACATTTTAGTAAGTACCTAGGTATTATAATAAAATAAATTTCGTGACATTCGTTACTGACAAAAATATTAATAACGCGAAAAGAAATATTGGAATAAAAAACGAGAAAACTATCTACGTGAATTCTATCGTTCCTTTAAAGATAAAATGTCCTCAGCATACACAAACAATAAATTTTAAAATATTCGAAAGCGAAAAGGAACGACGGAAAACGTTGTTGGCATGATGTCGACTTTTAGCAGAAAATCGATGTTTCAGTTGTTGAATGTTTTACACAAATTTCTAAATTTATCAAATTCTCTTTGGGCTTTGTAAACGTACCAAGCTTAAAAAGGATGAGAAACATTAATCACTTCGCCGCGTATTCAAACTACTAATGGACACTCAGTTTATAAGTTCGTCTAAAAGTTTGATGGAGCTAATGGATTTTTATATATACATATATAATATATATATGCCTATAGAATTTGATTTATTGTTTGAGGACGAAGAAACACTAATATCAGATATTTTTATCGGCTCTATGAAATACGTGTAGACGTACTCAAAATATATATATATATCAAACGTTTTTTAAATAATTAACTAAAACAAATGTTGATCTAAATTTGATTCGATTTGAAAAAATAAATCTTAATAACGCTTTTATCGATAAAATGGAATTTATTATTTAATTTAAAATAATTTGCTATCTACAAACTGTTTCTATATATTTCCGTTCACGAAAGTGCACATAATCTGCATCCTCGTGTTAAAAAATATATTCTGATGTAGTTAGATATTAAATAACACGAATAACCCAAGTGTTCTTGAAATTATCCGTAAAATGTATAGATGATTCAAATTTTATTCCGATGCACGTCATCAATAAAATGATGTCTAGATTGTATATTTGTAATTCACTTAAAAGTTTGAGAAAGTGATATATTCTACCGAAGATTTACCTGCACACATACTACACGGCAAAGAAAGATTACAGTTTATTGGTAGCTAAGTACCGTAAATATATGAAGTAGTACAAGGTGACACCACTGTGTGAAACGTCATCATCTAGTAACCTTCTATTGATGCATCGGAATAAAATTTAAATGGCATTATTAGGGAAAAAGTATCTACAAAATGGAAGTATAGCTCATCCAAACCTATATGATGTTCACGTCATCAATACAAGGTTACTAGATGATGACGTTTCACACAGTGTTGCCACCTCGTACCTCGTATTTTGTCAGTTCTAATAAATTGTAATCCTTAAATTAATTATATCCATTCTAATATGTGCGCAAGTAAATCATCTATAGAATATGTCACTTTCCAAACCTTAAACCGAATTACAAAAAAAAAATCTAGTAACTTTTCGTTGATGACTTGAATATCGTATAGGTTTGGATAAGCTATACGCATCTCGTTTATTTGCGTTACTTAATATTAAGTTTTTAATTTTAAATTTCACCATTTATTTATAGGTTATGGTATCTTACCTATACCTACAGAAAATTCTTAATTATCTTTATTGTCTGTACCTAATAATATATTTTATAACGGCACCTGCTACTTAATAATTTGCGTTTGTAAACTAAAACCTCAAGCTTAAATAAAACGAAATAAACGGGAGACGATAAAACATTGGACATAATAATATAGGTCGTAATAAGAACATCTTTACCTGGCTGTCTTTACAGCTGCGAATAATTAATTTCGCGAAGCTTTGGTACAGATATTAAAAGAACGTGTAGTCAACCTGAAACGGAATAAATATTAGAACGAATTTGACGTTGTTAAGTGAAATAGGTCACTGACGTTGCGTCAAAGTCAACATCACCGACCACGCCAG
Organism: Rhagophthalmus giganteus; assembly: GCA_036326145.1. NCBI lineage: Eukaryota > Metazoa > Arthropoda > Insecta > Coleoptera > Rhagophthalmidae > Rhagophthalmus > Rhagophthalmus giganteus. The sequence continues at coordinate 7,617,891 of JARFJA010000067.1, read as the reverse complement.
CTTTACGGTTCCGGAGATCTCACATGGTCATCCCTGAAACGCAGGGCCAGAGGTGAGAGATGAAATTCACCACCGTTACGCTGAATAGAACGATAAAAAAGGGCATCGGCTTGTTAAAAATACAGAAATCACTAAGGTTTCTTCCAGGAGAATAGATTTTTTAACAGTCAAAAAGTCTCGTCATCTTTCAGGAGTTTAAGAGATATTCTTCAATTTTACGCGTTTAGCAAATGTTCTATTCTAATTGTTTGCCCTAGTAAATTAATTTAACGTTATTATGGCTACCCTGAAATTCGTTAAATTAAGTAGGGAAGAGCTTAGCGATTATGCGAATATAGATTACCTACGTAGCAGGTACCTACATAAAACAAGACAATTTAAAGTCTAGAGTTATTCTTGTTCACTTACAATTAGTTATTATAGAACAATATTATAAACAATTTATAATTTAAAACGAATTGTGTTTACAAATAACATAAACTAAACATATGGCCTATCCAAACCTATATGCAATTCACGTCATCAACAAAAAGTTACTAGATTGTTTATTTGTAATTCGGTTTAAAGTTTGGAAAGTGACATATTCTATAGATGATTTACCTGCGCACGTATTAGATGGTATAAAGAAAGACTACAACTTATTAGAACTGTCAAAATACGAGGTACGAAGCGACAGCACTGTGTGAAACATCATCATCTAGTAACCCTTTTATTGATGACGTGGATTGCGTATAGGTTTGGACGAAGTATACGTAAAGATCACTTGTAATTTTTGTTGGTAAAATTAATTAATACCCATATAAAGGATGAATCATGAAGAAACTTTGAACGGAGACCAAATAGACATTTTTGAGTGAAAAGTTGATAGAAACCTATGCCCTAATCTACATAGTTACAAAACTAATTGTAAGACATATTATATAGATTCGTTTATGAACTTTTTTTATTCAAAAAAGTCTGTTCTATCTATTATCAAAATGTTTTCAACCCATTATGACTCACCCTATTGTATAATAACAACACGCAGTTAAAGATCCAATAAATGATGACGAATCAAAGTTTTTCTTAACAATAACAAATACATATATCGATAATCCTAAAATTATGCAACTTTTTGCTTGATACTTGGTAGGTACTACAAAACTTTATATGAAGTACTGGCACTATTTATTTTAAGCGCTAACGAATTTATGACAATTAGTTCCGAGACACCCTGTATTTTATTGTATCATTTGCTACATTTTTTCATTTCGATTTTGACATTGTCTTTATCGACTTCGTTAAAATAATTAGATAATTGTGAACGTTTTCTACGCATTAGCAAAAGTATTTCTTTTAAATAAAAAAAAACAAGAAGTTAACTTTTGTAATTAATTCTACTATTCTATTTGTAATTCATTATAAAATATCAACAAATAAATGTCGTTGAAATGGCGCGAAAAAGAAATTTAAATACACAGATGAAAATGATAATTCTAGCACCGAATGATATTAAACGATTATGATTGGACGTTTTCACAAAGCTATGATCTGTGTGTGAATTTAGCACCAGAGAACTCATACTGTATAGTGGTTGCGACGGTAACATTTCTAAACTGGACAATTTTAATTTTTAATTGTTACTTCACGCTCCGCAATTCCCAATAAGTTATAAATAAGTAAGTACTAAAATTTTTGTAAGTAATATATTATTATTTAATCATCAACACTTCACAATCTAAGATTGAAGACCTGCACTTGTAAAACTTCGTTAATATGTGAATTGCTTTATGTTAGTTTTAAGTTGCAACGCGTGTAACATTTGATGATATTAACAATCCGTCACCTTAATAAGATCAACACAGGTGTATGTGGGGGAGTGCTCTTGTTCGGTTGTTAAGTGAGTGGCGGTAAATTAATTGGATTACTTATCTGAACAGAGATTATTCTCGAAAATTCTGATATAATTCTTCATTGTTTGTTGTTTTAATTTCTACGGCCTTTAATGCACACTATGCACACGTAAGTGACTAGATTATTTATTTGTAATTCGGTTTAAAGTTTGGAAAGTGACATATTGTATAGATGATTTACTTGCGCACATATTAGATGGTATAAAGAAAGACGACAATTTATTACAACAGCAAAAATACGCGATGACAGCACTGTGTCAAACGTCTTCATCTACTAACATTTTATTGATGACGTGAATCGCTTATTATACGCATATGTTAAATATTGTGCAATTGTTCATAATTTTTAAAAATAAGAGTTTGAATTTGTCGTAGATATAAATTGTACATTTAGTTGAAATTCTTGTTTTTAATTTTATTATAATTAATTTAACGATTTATTTATTTTAGGGTTCCTATATAAATTTTAGGTTTAATTTGTAAGTAAGATGTGTTCATTTTATTTTATTAAAGGATGTTACAGTTAAATGTGTAATATAAATCTGACTCCTGAACTTTGAACAGGACCCGAGAGGTTTGATGTAAAAAAAAACGAGTTTATAAGGTAAACAGCGAAAGTTAGAATTTACAAAAGATGACCGTTAATGATATAGTACACTAGTAGACCGAATAAAAAATACGACAATAGAGATCCAAGACTCCAGGAAGTATATATTAATCCGCTAGAAGGACAATTGAACTGCCGCGTCACAAACGCAGCAATTGTTAGAAACAAGGTTACAGTTTTAAAAGTAACAAAAACATAAGCAGCGTTAAAAAAATTAATGAATATATCAAATGAAGCGATCCTGTCCTTGAAAGAGATTTTGTAATTTCCAAAAAAAAATTCATTTAAACTTCATGATGGTACAAAAATGATGTGCTGTATGCAGACGATGTGATATTCCACAACTGCACCGATTCCAAACACGAGCCGAATAGTTTAACAATAAAAAAAGACCTTCTGTCTGACCACCCAAAAGATAGTCTTGGCCTAAAGGATCATTGAATTGCGATTTCTCTGACACACAAACGTGTTGCGCTTCATTTTCATTATGTATACCTATTAATAAACATTTTGTTGTGTCATCTTAAACTGCAACTAACAATAAGCCCGTTTAAATAATCCGTTTTACAGTCCAGTTTTATTTACATAATATGGGGCCGAGCCATTAAGGTTCACTTTTTCTTATTTACGTGTCTTTACCGTCTCGAACGGGGTATTAAAATTAAAGGAGCTAACTGTACATACGCATACAATACATTAAGGGAGCGACCGCTGCTTTTGTTTTCAATAGATGGCAACAGCTACAAAAATTAAGCATTACTTTTGAAAAACGTTAAAATTTTGATTTTAGCTTGAATTTTTACAAATACAATACATTTATTTAGGGAATCACAAAATTTCATGTTGATCATAACTGTTTTTAAAAATTTATTGCTAATTAAAGTTCGAAAATAGAAGGATTTTATTTTTAATAATGTTTAACTTTTTCTATATGGGAACCTAAGTTATTTTATAAATGTTTTAATTTTAAAATATGAACGTCGAAATGGAGTTAATAAAGTTTATTTCCAATTTTAAAGTTTATTGTCAAGTTCTAGTTATTATAAATATAAATAACGTTTTTGAAAAGTTATCCATTCATAAAATAATGCTTCATTTTTGTAGCTGCTGCCATCTATTGACAACAAACGCAGCGGTCGCCCTCTTAATCTCATCCATTCAGTTTTAAATCGCCTAAATCTACCTATAACGTTTAGGAAATCGGAATCAAATCGACGACCGTCGGCTTTTATTGAATAAAAAACAACATTTTTCGCCTTTGAGAGCATTACAATATTCAGTAAACAGCGATAAATAAACCAAATATTTAACGAAAAAGGAAAAGCAGATAAAGCAGCTAAAATGACAAATAATTTTTTTACAACTTCGATTTTGTTGTTCTAAAATTACACCTAATCGAAATAAATTGCTAGTCTCTTTGAATCGGAACGGTATGTTTTTAGCTGCAAAGTAAATAACAAAAGCGCCCGCAGGAATTCAACTTAAATCAGCTCAAAGGACTTTGCGCTACTTCTTTTATTTGAATTGGGTTTCCTTGTTTGTATATTTATACAAAGTGCAAGTGCCGGAACAAACGATTTATTTTCGTTTTCTGTTGAACTGCATATTAAATAAAATGGATCGACATATCGAACCGTCCGCCATATTTCATTGCTTACGATTAACTGAAAAACTGTTTCGACGAACCAACGAACGAACTCGATAGGTAGGTTATACGATAAAAATCGAAAAGAGCGCAACTAACTAATTTTCTGAGAAAACTTACGAAAGTCGAGAGGTTAACGTTCCTTAAAATTAGACTTTAGAAAACGTCAAATAAAAGATCGTCCAAATTTTACGTTAAAAATATTTGTTTTATTACTCCAATTTTAATTTAAAGTTATTCAAAGAACAGTGTAGCAGTATACTTTATGATACAAGAATAAAGAAGAGTTTTTACGTCTGCCGGTTCTCGTGAATTTCTTTGAGGAAAATGTAAAAGCGTTTTGATTAGTCTTTTTTAATCTGAAGAACTTTATGTTTTATGCATTACCCACCCGAGCATGTTAAAAAATGTCGGCTACATATTATTTGTATTACGATTCGTTTTTAAATTAATATCGGTTATAATTTAAGTTTTAAATGCACACAGTGTGTCCACGGATAATTGTTGCAGGTATATTATAGATTTCATATTTTGTATTTAGCTCCCACCTGACCTCAAGTTGAAAATAATTATTTAATCATGCACATACAGGTCGTTTTAAATACAAATTTATAAAAAGTGATAAGGAGAAAACCAAAAACCTTGTTTGATTAGACATAAAGAAATCTATTTAAAATAAATTGTTAAGAATTAAAAGATGGACTTGATCGGAATTTTTAAAAAGATCAAATCATCAAAATAAATTCGCCTTTTTAGTATTTTACCATTTCAAATTAAATGTCTAATTAAGGTTTATCGTGTTGAAAGTATAATCCATTATGCATGCCGTGCATCAAGAAAATGTATAAAATATGGTCTCATAATAAAATTGTAACAAGTGCTGCTGGCACTTTTAGGACATATACGTTACACTTGATGTTGAAATATTTGAAAATAATATTAAGCCTTCGCTTCTTGGTTATTCATTTGTTGCATTCGAATCTACGTAAAAAAGGCGTATTTTGTTGGCTGTAGATAAAAAAAAATATGATCTTTTCAAATAGGGTCAGTTTTTTCTTGTTTCTTTTTATAAATTTGCCTTTAAAATACTTTGTGTATGAATTATTAAAATTGTTTCTCGCTACAATGCGATTTGAGGTCAAACAGATTATTATGATTAGATCATTTTTAATGATATTACACGAACTTTATACTGTTATGTAGTAATTAATTATCAATTTATATACGTATGCACCTTATGCTATGCTAACTTTTGTTGCTTTACAACATTAACTTGACGTTTCAATTTTAATTAAATTGAACTAACGAAATATTTTTGTTAATGTCGCATACTTTTAATCTAAATCGTTTGATAAAAAGCAGCTAATATTTTTTGTAACGAATTAGATGAACGTTTTAATTTGTAATTTTGCTGAATACGAAGAAAACGATAGTTCTTTTTATTAGAATTTGTCCAATACTAGAATTGCTTATAATGCCATTTTCCGATGTTTTTCAGCTAAAACGATTTCTTTTGTTTGCGACTATCTTCTTCTACATATAATTTCTTTTATATCAACCGCCCTAGTCTTTTAGAAAACAATAACCAATTATGTATACAAAACGTTAAATATAACATGTGCGTTACTTGTATCTTTTATAGGTTTTCTGCAGTAACAGAACAAGAATTTGTCGTTTTAAATTAATTACACGTATTATGCAACTATATTTATTTGTAACAAGAAACGCAAAAAAATGGTCTAATTAAGAACAAAGCTTTTTAAAACTCACAATAGTCTAATGCAGAAAAGAAAGCGTATTGTACTATTTCAGGAAGTAGTTATTATAATGTGTAATGAGTATGAAACTGTTGTATTGTTTCTGTTAAAAGTTATAGATGTAGTCTGTTTTCAATTTGAGATACAGTTAGCTTTCCAATTTAAGGCGGTACGGTCCAAATAAAAAGATTGATGTTTTTATGAAATAAATTACGTTTTCCATAGATTACAATGTTCCGATTCACAGAAAAATACTTAAAAAAATCTATCATTTCCATAACACCTTTAAAAACCTTAATGATTGTGTAAAAAGTACAATTTTACTGCAATAGTAAATCAAAACTGGGGTAACCAAAGTTTGTAAATTAATAACTAGTGGGTAACGTAACATTCCCTCTACGGCACAACGTGCTCTTTTGCTTAATAAATACTTATTTTAATTAAATAATTGCTTCGCAATTTTTTAAAATTTCAACGTGTGTTTTTAACGATCATTTGAATAAATTGGAGAAATTTTAGCACGTCTTGCCGTTAAGAATCACTTCTGATGATCATTTTCGTTTTTATATCAATTTTTTATAAATAATCAAAAGCGGGTTGTTGGAAGTTTTAATTTTTGGTTTAAATGTTGACGCCCAATATCGGACAATGGTTGTGGGTCGTCCCACAAATACTGTTAAATATAAATACTGGGTTATATGACTAGACCTCCCTATTTTTATTGTAAAAGGTCATTAATTTTACAACCTAAAAATCTAACGCGAGCATTGGTCACTTTCAATAGCTCAGTCAATATTGTGAATTTAGACATAATTTATTGTAACAGCAATAAACGGTTAGTATATGACATTTTACATACATTTTAGAAACGAAATGCTGATTAACAAAATATTAATCACGATTAGCTATCTCATTACATCGTATATTGCACCAATAAAATGTCTTAAATTTGAGAAAATTAACAATGAGGAATTCGCAATATCACTGGAATACATCAATTTTGTTCTTTTTTCTTGCTATTTTGTAACTAAGTTTTTTGACGACTATTTTGCAATTGAAGTTTTTACGATATTGCCTTTTTTTGTATATGGCACCTTCTACTTTTGACGTCATTATTTAATAAATGGTCTTTATTTTCATGTACATATTTATAAAACTTTGGTGGTGTAATACAAATAAAAATACTAGAAATAGGTATATTACCTACATTATTAGTGCGGAAAGTTACATTTTCCGACGACCATTATGAAAAGTGCATAATTTCACACCAATAAATGTTATGGAAAGTTGACCACTACAAACAAATAGGCTGACCGTGCGTAAAGAAACTCCATAGCCAATCGAAAACGTTGCAGCCCGTGTGCGATCATTGCATACGGTCAATCAAAGTCTTCTACACTGTCATGCAATTACTTTACGCACAAACTGTTTTATTATCAAATTTGACATTTTATTAAAATGTCAAACGAACTTACGTAAACGTCAAAAATCAATTTTTTTTAATAAAAATACTTGTGGTCGTCGGAAAAGCATAGTATATAACACGTGCGGAAAGGTGGATATTTTAGCACTAGTTATACAATATTACTATACTATTATTCTTTTAATAAACATCTACTTAAATTACAATTTTCCTAATGTAATACTTTTCACATGTGAAATCTATTATTTTTTTAAAAAACAACATTTTTTGATAACCGAGATCAGTTCGCATTCAATATTCTCGAGAACGCCCTATTTATATTGTTATAATAATAATAATATTAATTATTAATTAATTTTCTAATTTCAATTAAAATTAAAGTAGATTATTTATTAGCGAACTTTAAATAAATCAGTTTTTCAGATCAGTAATCTCAGATTTTTCCTGTACTTAACATTTTAATCTTAACTTTTATATTGCGAATTTTAAAATCGTCTTCGAATACGTTTTAATGTAAAAACACCGTATTTAAACATTTATACCCTTAGCTTCAAAGCAGGCAGATTTTACGATTTTACAGAGGCAGGCTATTTCAACCAAGAAGGATGGTCTGTTTAAAATTTCTCTAAAATTCACTAACAGTGCCATCTACGGATTATCGTTTGGCGGCAATAGCCCTTAATCGCGTCTAACTACTTTAGAAAATATACCTAAGTATTTAATACTGAAATAATTCGAAACCATTTTCTGAAGAGTTTTTAAGATAGGTATAAATTTCAACCTTCGGTTATAAACAATTTCGATTGGAAAAGTAAAATCAAAATTTGTTCGGGCTTATTGCAGTTGTTTTCTAACTTTAATTAATAAAAACTAATTAAGTAGTAGATACCTACTTCAGTTTTATTCTAACAGCTATCATAAAATTACTGACTTAATTGCCGATATGCTCGGTTGAATGCTCGTTTCCTTTGAACGCTATTTGCCGGCGTCTGTATACATAGACACATCGATATCAGCGGGGTGTTATTAGTTAACGATGACAATAGCTAGTTAGTAACGGCGATGTGTACTATTAACTACTAACCACAGCGTATGCTTTAATTAAATGCTTTAGTACTCTAGTGCTTTTGGAGTGGAATAATGTATCTCGTGGTATTGTTCTTTGAATGACTAATAAAACGATTTTTATTATGAAGTTATAAAAATAAATTGTCCGTATTTTCTTCAATAAGTTACGATAGTTTCAGCAGTCAATGTGGTTATAAATGAATAATAATAGAATAAATAGCGTGATCCGTAACCTGTAATGCATAGCTATAATCCGATAGATTGCATAAAAACCTTCTTTTTTTAGAGACACTAATTGTAGGTAATCAGTATACAGGGTGATTCAGAGTACATGTTGTAAAAAGATTGGTTTGGACACTTGACAATAATTATTAACTCCGTTATTATGTAATTATTATCATATGTGAATTAATCTATAACGTTATCACTTATTGAATATCGACAAATGTACAAATAACGCTTAATAATTAAAAACCGTACCTATATAAAAATTTGAAATTTTGTAGTCATACTTACAATTTATTAATATAAGGTGAACTCATAAAATTCTCTATTATGTGTAGTTGTAAATATAAAGACGTTAAGGTATGAAAATGATACATAAAAATGCGGATGTATAGGTAATATTTCGTTGTAAAATAAACGAAATGAACTATCTCTGACAAGAAGCAGTTTTATCAAACGTAAGTTTTATGACAAATCAAAATATTTAGTGAAAATGCGCAAAAGAAAGAGAATGGCCACTTACTTATTATACTTTCAAGTTAAGGATCGATTAATTTATAGAAGGTCTAAATACCACATTTTATTATCTTTTTCCTAAAAAGTAACAAAGGTTACGGTTTCCATTAAAGTGCTTAAAATCGAAAGGAAATAAAGGCAAACTGTCGAGAATTCGGTTTCAATATCTATTGTTTTTCCCAATAACACGATAATTAATTAACCTTTTAATTAAAGTAGGATTGTTTCCTAAATTCAATTAAAATTTATATTGTACCTGTATACGTATATATTTTGAAAAGGACAGATTAAATGTAGAAAACAAATAAATATGGTTAATTGGACACGCCCTGCTGCTTAAATTCATTAGTATAATTTTGAAAATAATTTCTTTTTAAATATTAACAATAAAAAAAAACAAAATAGGTAGTTACCATTTCCTGAAAATTTAATTTAAAAACTGTTAGGTAGGTACTTAATGATATTTTTCACGAGAGTACCCTAAAGCCGACTCGTGCCAAATTTTAATCAAATAACCATTAATATCTAGCAATAAATAAAATAAATGCCATAATAGTTTTAAATTCTTCGTTGTATTATAAATTGAGCTTTTCAAACAAAAATATGAATTTATCTACTTACAAAATATTCAAATTCATTCAAAGAACGTTATAGGAAACTACTTCTTATTCACGAAAAGGTGGCATAGGTCTAAAAGACGTGACCCTATTATCGGATCGATTCTTACAGTAGGTACCCATACACCCTAACATGCAACAAGAGATCATTGATAGAATGAAACTTAATCCAGCCTTTATATAAAAGCGTAGATAAATTCCCCATTGACGCGACATTTGCAAATTCCGCAGGATTTATAGAACGATTATTCGAATGTGTGAAGAATTCACGAAATTGGACGCGTGTCCAGTTAAAGCAATCAGCATGATTAAGGGGGCTTGGGTTACTGCCAATAAGAACGTATCCGATAATGTTCGAAGTCATTTCAAAGTAACAGTAATTTATTCTGCATGTGAAAAATAAATTTTATTTTTAAGGATTTAATATTAGCATTTTTTAGTACAATATTAATAGTTAGCCGATATTTATATATGTATGTATAAATAGTGGTTAATACATTTAAGAAGCATTTTAGGATCTCTATTCTAATTTTTTTTTTTGATTTTGTCGACGACTGGTCGTTTGAGTCTGTTAATTTCCACAAGACGGTAACTCTTGTATCTTATACTCGAAAACTTTTCAGGACCTCGTTATAGTAATACTGCGGGGAAGCGATAAATGGAAATTTGAAATAGCTGCCACATTTATCTAACCTCAATTGTTGCTATTTGATTCTATGGGGTCATCCGAAAGATCAAGTTTATCGAGCATCCCCAGCGACTATAATGTAGGCAAGTAGGTACAGTCGGGTGCAAAATTAATGTCGCTTATTGAGAGCATTGAGTAGACACATACGACACAACGGACAAATTATGATCGAAATATTTAAAGTTCAACTTTGTATTTGTAATTTGTCTCACTTGTCGCAAGTAATTTTCCTAGATTTGTTCATTGCGCGGTGTATTGCCCGTCCAATGCTCGTGATACGCAACATTAATTTTGCACCCGACTGTATTTACCTATATATATGTATAAAAAAACTCGAAAACGTCTACATAACAAAAAAAATATTAAATGGTTAGTATGTAAGTACCTACATATGTTTTTGTAATTTCCGATATCGATGTATGTATGAAATATTTCTGAAATAAAATAGAAACTTAGAATCTTTTATCTTTTTCTTTCACTATGATTTTTATTGTTTTGCATTATAAGTTTCAAAGCATTACGTAAACGTCTCCATATCATTTACGCAAGCATTTTAAAAATATTAAAAGCTTATATAACAAACAAACACACACACACATACAAGATATAAATTTCATCAAAAATTTTCTTCAGAAAAATATTAAAATCGCCCGCGACTGGAAGATTTTTATAACGACATATTTTCTTGCGTCATTCGTGCAAAAAATCGCATCCCGTAAATTTGGGTTACTCGGGCCAAATTTTGAATTTTTTTTCACATTTTGCTATATTTTGAAACAATTGTTCGAACAAACGTTTCTATGGTGTAAATAAGTACCCATTTACCTTTCGTTTTCTCATATTTTATTTAAATAGATCGAAATTAAATTTCATAATAAATATAATTATGTAGGTACTTTGTATAATTCATGTTTAAAATATTCTAAAATAATCAGATATGATAGAAAAAATGTCAGTTGAAATGGTAAAAAAATCCTATCGTAAATTATTAAGTACTCGATCCCACTTATTTTTTTTTTAATTTGAATTATAAAAACGGTCAACATTTATAGCTTGGAGAATTGTGAAAATCGTACTAAAATAGAGTCACGCTCTACTTCTGAAATCCTAATCGAGGTAAATGTAAAGGTATTACCGAAGAAGCATAGCTGGAATACGAAAACCGTGTTCGCACCGTGGTAAGATAATCCCACAATCGCCTTAATCAAATATAAAAAAAATAAAGGATTCGTGTATTTTTCAAGTGGTAGGTTGGTATTATATTAGCTATAGTTACGTCAATAGGGCAGTTTTAAATTTAAGTAAAGTCATTGGTGTGAGTAAAACGTCACCATATTACTTTTTTTTTAATGACCATTTGTTAGCAACTGTATAGCAACTATAAATTTCTTTAAAATAAATTGTACATCTTCCAATAGTAGCAGGACAATAAAAAATCAAATGGAAAACGATTTACGACCACGCTTTGAATACATTTAAATAACTACACATGAAAGTCTATCCTATCGCTCGAAAATCTAGTTTATTTTAACGAAACGTGTACATATAGGTACCTACTTACTTTGTAATTTAACGACCAGTACCGTGACGTTGGAAATTTGATTAATGTCGTATTATTAAGCATAATAATAAAATTATAACTTCAAGATATATACACATATAATTAATTACTTTAATAAAAAGGTTAAAAATTATGTTAATAAGTTGTACTGCATATTAATACATTTTAATCGCAATTTGTCATTTTTATTCATCAAATAAGGCATTCAATTAATTACGTTTTCTTAGCTACGTATCGTTCTTTCGTGCAGCACGAGTTAATGAATACTACTTGTTCAACAAGGTTTAAATATTTGGGCAACCCGAAAGTTTATTTAAATATCGATCACGTTTTGGCAGAACACCTTAAGCGTCACTTTTTTCGAAAATGAGCTATTCCGACTATCTTATGCGTCTAAGGCAAAGGAATAATTTGGTAAAATCTGGTAACAACATTTTTACTTAATCCCAATAACGATTCCAATTTAAAACTTTTTCCTGCTTAAGACGCGTTTTTTGTTCGTTCCCTGGAAGGGCGTATTAACGAGATTTTACTGTATTAGTCGAATCGCTAAACGCGAACTACGCCGTCAAAAGAAATGTGGGCTTTAATTAAAAGCTAGCCATTAAATAGTTTTCTAAGTATCTATCTTTGTCTTGTTCATAATTTTATAATGGCGATATAAAAGTTTAATATCCGTCTTCATTAAATTCATAAATTGATGCCTCGAGAATCTTCTTGCGCGATTCGACTAATATAAATATCTAAACCATAGTATTTCTATTAATAACAAAGTTAGAAAGTTTACCCTGTTATTATATTAGGTTTGAAGCTTAGAGTATGCATTTTTTATTGCAATCGATTACATCCGTTCGTACGTACTTCTTATCCGTTTATAAGTTGTAAAACGTATGGCCTATCTAATCTGTCTGGCGATCACGTCATCAATAAAAGGTTGCTAGATGATGACGTTTCGCACAGTGCTACCACCTAATACCTCGCACTTTCACAGTTTTAATAAGTTGTAATCTTTCTTTATGTGCGCAGGTAAATTTGTCACTTTCCAAATATTAAATTGAATTACAAATAAACAATCTAGTAATTTTTTACTGATGACGCGAATTGCCAGGCCGCTTGGATAAAGCATATCTACCTATATAATTTGCCAAAACGTACGGTGGTTAACTCCACTTTTTATTCAAATCGCAAAGAAAACTGACAGTTTGATATATTGCGTACAATATATTCAAATTTAGGGTAAATGTTTTGCAGCCGACGTTCAGCTAAGGACCGAAACAATGTCGTGAACGGCGATGGTGCTTTAGTTAAATTTTCTCCCTTAAAAGTTTATTAGTAATTATCAACTCCTTTTCATATTTTAATTAAAATAATGTCGATTAAAAAAATGTAATAAGTATTTTATATTACGGAGCGTTAAAAGCGCAAGTTTCTGTATAGGATAAGGTATGGCCTATCCAAACCTATATGCAGTTTACGTCATCAATAAAAAGTTACTAGATTGTTTATTTGTAATTCGGTTTAAAGTTTGGAAGTGACATATTCTATAGATGATTTACTTGCGCACATATTAGACGATATAAAGAAAGACTACAATTTATTAGAACTGTCAAAATACCAGGTACGAGGTGACAACACTGTGTGAAACGTCATCATCTAGTAACCTTTTATTGATGACGTGGATTGCATATAGGTTTGGACGAAGTGTACCTACTTAATTAACTGCATCAAAACAAGTTATCAAAAATTGATTGTTAAGTACTGAAAAAATTGATTTGAAGCAATATAAAAGACATTAATATATTATTTAATAATTTTTGTTAAATTATAATTATTGCATTTTATTTAATTTAATCTGTAGAAAGAACATTATTTAATTATTTAATTTTCTTTAGAAACGATTGTTGCAACAATTGTTTCTAATGACGCGACATGAACATAATCTATACCTTATTCATTTTCGTCGAGCCATAGACATAAACAATCGTTATGCACATACTATGTATATAATCTCGTAGCACACATATTCGCGAGTAGATCCGACCCTGTCTAACATGTTGTTATCATAAGACGACATCCCGATAATACGTTCTCCCCATGCATTTGTTTATATTTACTGCATAGGTTAGGTGAATAGACTAAACGACTAAATTACTGGCACTGTTTTTGAGTGCAACATTATTTATTTATTATTTCTAATTTATCTATTCATATTATTTAATATATATATATATATATATATATATATATATATATATATATATATATTTATATACACCGTGTCCAAGATAAGAATGCACAGCATGGGGATCTTGAAAACGGTAGAAGATACAGGGTGGCTTAAATTAGAAAAAAGTTGCGCTATTTAGAGTATGTTCACATGCTGGTCGCAAAAGTTCATTATTGTTTATCGTTTTCAAAATTCTCAAAAAAATGTGATTTTTTGGATTTTCGTTTCTTTTCATTTTTTTATTTATTTTAAATGATATTAAAAAACTACCGGCACTTTCTCATTGCCACTTTTTAAGCTCTGCAAAATGGCGTGTTCAAATTTTTAATCCGACGTTTCGTATCCGAGAACCCATCATCAACTTTATTTTTTTATATGGCCACAAACAAAGAGACACCCTGTATTCGGTAGCATTATTCATTACAAATTCAACGATGTATCACACATTATGGTTTTGAAGCCAAAAAAGGGGAAAAACGTGAGTTATAAGGTTTTTTATTTTTTAAATTAGTAGGCGCTGGTACAATAACAGAAACAAAATGTCAAAAAATTATAATAATTGCTCAAATAGGTTGCCATTATTTTCTAGACACAAGTATGCTGTCTACAGAAGAATTCAAAACATGGTCTAACATTTCTGGTGTGATTGTATTAACTGCTGCTAAAACCAATGCCAATAACTGTTCTTCAATTTCAAAAGTGGCGTCATACACTTGGTTTTTTAAATAACCCCACAGGAAAAAATCCAACGGAGTTAAGTCAGGTGATCGGGCTGGCCAGGCTACTTCACTGTGAGTTCCAATGCATTTTTCAGGAAACCTCTGGGACAAATATTCCCGCACAGTTCTTGAATTATGCGCTGGGGCACCATATTGCTGAAACCAGCAGTTGTTAACTATAAGTAATGGTAATTCATCCAAGGCATTCTCCAAATCAGTCTGCAGTAGGTCGAGATATCGTTCGGAATTTAAATTGTTGTGATAAATAAAAGGTCCTATTATTCTGCCACCCAAAATGCCTACCCACAGATTAAATCCAAATCGATGTTGATGCCTTGTTTCTTTTATTAAATGAAGATTGTCTGTTGCCCAATAATGTTTGTTACGCCGGTTGAAAATGCCATTGTTGGTTATCATTGTTGGTTATTGTTTTTCCCCTTTTTTGGCTTCAAAACCATAATGTGTGATACATCGTTGAATTTGTAATGAATAATGCTACCGAATACAGGGTGTCTCTTTGTTTGTGGCCATATAAAAATAAAGTTGATGATGGGTTCTCGGATACGAAACGTCGGATTAAAAATTTGAACACGCCATTTTGTAGAGCTTAAAAGTGGCAATGAGAAAGTGCCGGTAGTTTTTTAATATCATTTAAAATAAATAAAAAAATGAAAAGAAACGAAAATCCAAAAAAATCACATTTTTTTGAGAATTTTGAAAACGATAAACAATAATGAACTTTTGCAACCAGCATGTGAACATACTCTAAATAGCGCAACTTTTTTCTAATTTAAGCCACCCTGTATCTTCTACCGTTTTCAAGATCCCCATGCTGTGCATTCTTATCTTGGACACGGTGTATATATTGTAACAATCAAATAACAAAAACTAATTAACGCAAAACAATTTAGGATAACTATCAGACTACAATAATCTAATTTTAAATGATTTACAATAATTATTAAATACCTACATTTTAAACTTGTTTTTCTTGTACTTTCATTTTTGAAATTTATGTAGGTACATATATTTGGAATATTAGTTTTCAAGTATATTTTAAGTTATAATTTATGTATCACTTAAGATAATTCCAAATGGGGTTGAAATATTATAGTATATGGATTGACTGTGTGGTGAATATTTATTATTGGCAAGGACAAGGACTAATAATAAAATTGTAAATTATAGGTTATTTAAAAAACCCAAATACATTTAATTTTAATTACCGCTAACTAATACAATTAATTCAATTTAATTTGAAAGCGGGAAACTGTTAGCATTTAGATCCGTTTCGATAATTGAATTTTGTCTTGGCGAAGTATGACTAAAATTTTATGCAGATCAGACCGACGGAAGTGTGTACTGCGATATTTCGTGAATTCTCAGTGGATATAAGTAGATAATAGGTACGTATAATTTTTTTTTTAATTTAGAAGAAAATATTCAACGCAGAAAGCAGACCACGCCTGAGTTTTGTCTCGTTTGTCAAGTCGGAATAAAATAATTTTAGTACTTTCAGAAATATTTATCATTTTCGAAATAAAATTTACTTCAACTGCGGCGGTAAATAAAATATGTAGTAACTAATCCCAAATAAATATTAAAGTAGAAGAAAAACCTCATTTTTTATATTACTTTTATAAAATATACCAATTTTATAATACTTCAATCTTCCATTGAATAACGAAAGTGTCTCCTTTACATGTAGTATCCAGGCAAAAGATTTTTGGGAAGAGTGTAATTTTATTTTTATTTATTTGGAATAACACAAGAAAAATTAATTTATTAATTTTTTTATACACATGCAACAACCTGCGCTTGTAGTAATAAATCAACGATTAATAAATTTGACATTATAAATAATAATTCATAATTATTTAAAAATGATTAACGTAGAAATTAAACGGCTAACCATTTATTGTAGAAAACAGATAAGAATCGCCGAAAGCAGTAAAAACACTAGCCTACTAGAAAGGTATGCAAACAAAATCGCTTTTTTATTAAAAGTATGTTAAGATTAATGACGTTAATTTGAATGCTTTATAAGCACGACATCGTCTCGTTAAGAGTTATTTAAATTTGTCGCTATTTTAATCTGTTGAACTACGAAAAGCTAACCTTTTTCATTAATATAAGGACTCCCTCTCTTTGAAAATTCACTTCAGTTATGTATTTACATATTATTATTTATTTATTTTTTTGTTTATGATTAAGAACGTTTATATTTATTTCTTGCAGGGAAATTACACTTACATATAACGATATTGAAATTGGGCAAAATAATAAATAAATCTGAATAATTTATGTTACATCAAAAAGATGGATATTTTAAGTTTCTAAAAATTATGTACACTATGTAGAAGATTGTTATTGTCATATTTAAGTAGATGGCCGCATCACAACTTCGATGTTATAGGAAATTTTCAATTATAAAGCGAACACAACATCTTTATAAAATTTCTTGCCAGCACAGATTCGTTCAAGATCAAAACTTATTTTGCTTGTTTATTTCTAATAAAGTAGGTAAAAGTTACTTTCGGTTTGTATTAAAAAAATTTTATATAAAAAATTATTACCATCTCGCTTTACCATTTATGTCTGTTTTACGTCGTTAGGCGTTTTGTAAAATAAATAAAATAGTCTCCCCATTTATTTCTCGTCTACGCCGCTCATTTATCATCGGAAAACGATCATATAACTCTCGCGGCACATTTCCCGAGTATTAGTACATTTATAATATCAACATTCCAACATCTTGCTTGTAGGTATCATGAAATTTTTATATTTGCTACTTCGTATTTGCTAATCGTATTTGCGTTTTCCATCAAAAATTTTCGTAGCAAATGAAGGACTGCTTCGATAATTTAATTAAGTACGTTTCTTATGTATAAGTGAATGTGTTTGGAATGGTAATGGGCTTGTATTGATCTATCTTGTCAATAACGTAGGAAGTTGTGACACAAAATATATTAAAGCTTATACATCTTGAATAGACATCTCCCTAAATAAAAAAGTTTTTATTAATGTACTGATCACTTTATTTTTACGTTTATTTATTTATTAACGTTTATTTAGGTATTTTTATTATAATTAATCATCTTTGTTAATGTATAATTATGTAAAATAAACGAAATTTCTCGAACGTTTTTAGCGGAGGCTAAAGCCCACGTCAGACTATCAATCAGTTTGATCCTCAAACTGAGTTGATGGACGTTAACCATTACAAGTTTGACCAAACTAACTCAAACTGGTCGTCACACTATCAAACTGTTAACATATTATTTTGATGCGATACGACTGCCGATTGGCGTAAATTAAATTACCTGCCAATGTTCCAATAAAACTACTTAACCTATATTTTACTTATTTATTTAAATATTCTAAATATTCCTCATTTTATTTCTTGTTTTAACATTTCACGTACTATTTAATTCTTGAGAGAATGTGTTTTCTGTTATTGTTAATTATACAAACGTAAACAGAACAAGTGCGACGATAGTGGAATACCGACAAAAGATAAAAACTCTAAACGTCTCCTTTGCGCCATTTCTCTTTATTTAAATTAACCAATCGGGTCACAGATCTGACTGATGGAATAGAGGTTTTTCAAAAAATTAGAGAGTTTGAGCAAACTGTTGTAATGACGTCACGTGACGTCAACATCTCGGTTCGGTCAAACTGTTTAATAGTGTGACGTAGACTTAAGGCTCTCAAGTAAATTGATTATTTACTTCGGTTGCACAATTTCTAAATTCCCAATTCAAATCAACAATCCACATATCTTTCTAATCTGATCTTACGGAGGAGTAGGTGTTAAAAATAAGAGACAAAATGAAGTTTCAAATAAGAACGTTTTTGTAATAAACTGTATATAAGTAATTTAAAACAAGGATGGCGACAGAAATGCGTGTTTGTTTAAGCAGCAAGTTTTTTGTTGAAATAATCTCGAATGTGTTGTTCAAATAGTTCTGTTTCAGTAAATCTGTCTACTTTCTAATTTTGATTTGTGTTTTTGTATAATAATATTTGTAAAAGAAAATATATACAGTTGTTCTCTGCGAGACTATTTTGAATAGTAATCGTAACAGTAGGTAGGTACTTAAAATCTTGCACGTATAAAAATAAAAATCGCCATAAAACCGTTGAAATTTCGCAAAACGTCAATATAGTATTGGGTCAGATTTATTGTGATGACGCGGACAGTTATTTTAAATGTACGTTACTGACAAATAGAGAGAATCTTTGGACATTCCTATACCTATTACCCACCTACAATTTAACGTCTAGCAAACAAATTACTTGAAATTACTATTTTTGCGAAAATAATTACAATCGGCGAACATTTTAATTAAATTAATAAAGCATAAAATAAGCTTATTATGTGGGTAAAGAACGCATAGTTTCTGTTTAAAAATAATTTATAGGTAAATAGGGTTTTAAGTGTACGCGGTCATAAAAGTTCCATCAGCCTTAAGAGGCATAATATTTTCTTAAAAGGTTAGGAAAAAGAGTTTGCTTGAAATATTCATAAAGTAGAAAATTATCTGGATTAAATATTTGTACGTTGACTATAAAGGCCGTTTTTGTTGGCAACAGATTAATATCTACATATAGTATAAAAAACTTATTTTTTTTTGTCAAAAATTATTAGTAGCCATAGTTGAAAATACTGACGTTCTCATAAATTTATTGCGATTTTATGTTTTAATAAATAAATGCCATCGTAAACTGAAAATTAATTGAAATTAAATTCGGGATACTTTAATATTGATAAATGTATGAACTATTCATAACGTAACACCTAGTAATAAACGGGTGTAGCTCATAAAAGAGCAATAAAATGAGATTACATCGTTTATGTACCTGAAGTGCACGAGTTTGGCATCAAAAGAGCTTGTGAATGGATCCGAGTTCTTGCACGAAGTGCTATTTTACAGTTAAATGAAAAAGAAATCCTTTGCTGAAGCTAATCTACTAAAGAATGAAGAATTTTAGCTTGAATAAACAATGACGTGTACATTCCATATGCGAATATGCACACAAAAATTGACAAATAAGTTGAAGAGGCACCAACTAAGGTATATAATAATAATAATAATAATATAGGTACTATTCTCTACAAATACGTAGATGTTTATTTAAACAACTAGTTGCGTCTGTACAACGAAGTTCTATTTTAAATTCAATTAAACATATCTCAAATTAACAGAACGACAACTAAAACGCGCGGGCACTAATTCAAAATTTTTAAATGGATTTTATGAGTACGCAAAAGTCACAATAGGGCGCTTGCATGAATTTTTAAATCTAACGATATGTAAATAAATAGATAAAAAATTTAATTTATTTTAACTGCGCGAAACAGTTTTTAATAAAATTACTTATTTAACGCGTTTTCGCAAAGTTAAAGTTTGAATAAATTCGAATAAATCTCACGTAACGTAAGGCCGAACGTTCACCTATCGGTGAGTGGTCATTTACGTCACCGAAATCACGGGCTAACTGCCGCATCAGTTTGCGCAAACAAAACGTAGCGCGTGGACGGCCCTTAAAACATTATTTATCTCCTCTATAATAATTAAAGACAGTACATAAGCGCATATACATTTTCAAAACATAAATATTAACGTGCATCATTGAAACGCTTCATTTTTTCACATATACATTAAGCATTCATAGATGTTTTTTTAATTCGATTAATTAAAATTAATTTTATTTCTGCGGGAATTTCCGCAATAAATTGCCAATTTAATTCTTAATGTCAGCTATAAAGGCATAAGTTAAAATTTATACCATATTCATTTTATGGAATTTTCTTGGTGTACGTCCCTTTACCTATTATTCTGCTACGTTGCAAAGGGCCCCCAGAGTCGGTTTTACAACTGAAGTCGAAATAAATTTGGTTTGATTTATGATTGAAATTAAAATGAACTTTATTAAACTACGTTTTAAACTAGGATTACACAACGAACGTTTATTCCAGACACAAATTATATTCTCCAACAGACCCAACTAATTGATCTTTCAATTACATCACGTCTTTCACTAACTAAGGAAGTGAGTAGCTATATTTTATTGTTGTTGCGTGAATTCCTGAAACGAATAAGTTTTACACGGTCCAAAGAAATGGTTTAATCTAATTGTATAAATTATATAATAGGTAAACAAGACGTCGAGACGAAAGAAAATACAAGTGTGTTTACAAATACCTTCTACGAGAAATAGCTTGACTTTTTAACATTTCAACATAATTACTATATTTACTATTAAAATCAATGCCTACTTACATTGATTCAGTAGTAGGCAAACAAAACCATTGTTTAAATTATTATATTCACATTTTAATGTACGTAATGTAACATTTTAGTTAAGTGACGGGTGTCCAAAAAGTCTTTAAATCTTGGTTGACTGTGGAAAGATAAGGGCATGTCTAATTGTTAGCTTAATTGTGTCATAAACTACTTCTCGTCGTGTCAATTAAATCGAAACATATCTTTATTTATCTACAGCCAACCAAGACTAAAAGACTTTTTGGACACCCGTTGCTTGCAAAAAGTTTTATATTTAAAACTGAATAATAAATTCATTTACGATTAGTATACGTATAATGCAAGTTATTCACTCCGAATATCATTTTAAAAATACAACGCCCTGTATGTTTTTATTGTTTGAATAATAAATTCTCTATCAAAATATGAATGAATTTTGATTACTTATTGAGTCAGATCGAATTTTACATTACGATTGATTCATATAATTTGCATATCACTGCGAGTCCCTACTATAACGCGAAATAATTAATTTGAATTAAAGTCGTCTATCTATTTCCGTATTTTTTCACTTTATAGTTGAGGCAACCTGTCCATAATATAAAGTCTATCAACTTTGGTTTTAGGGTAACCTGTCTTTTGAAGTTAATGCTATTTTTAAAACAAAAAATTTCTAGCAACTACTATATCCTAAAAAAAGTCAAAGTAAACTATAATAAATCAACGAATACAGTACTTAGGTTAACTGGATTTCTTAAAAAAAAACACCTTAGGTATACCTTCCTATTTATGGAAAATTCGTCGATAAAAAGAACGGTTCATTCTTTTTTTTTCTAATTTCATTGTTTGTATGAAAGAAATTATTGGATAATAAAATATGATTTTTTTCATAAATATAATAGCATCTTAATTATAATTATTATGCACTTGTTTTTTCATTGTACTTTATGTAGGTATTTTAATTAAAAAAATGAAAGGCGAAATATATAAACCATTTTAGTTAAAAATTGTAAGTTTAGCTTATGCACCACCCCATATAGTTATTTGAAACTATTTCAAATTGGTATAAGTCATGATTACCAGTAACAATTTTATATATTATATATTTTTATTTTATTAGGAACCACTAGGTACCCACTTCAGAGGTAAACAATCGCAACTGCATTTTTATCATTTTTACAGAAGATACGAAATAATAGAATTTATCTAATTTTTAAATGCTCAATGTTAATATCTGTAAATGTAAATTACCATTACATCAAATTGTTTTGTAAAAAAAAACATCCATGCAGAATGAAATGAAAGATTTTACTTGGTCAATAATAAATAAAACTACTAGTAGAATATACGTAAATCAATTTATGCCAAAATTGGAGTTATGACATTTGCCGCTCAGGTACAGAAATATAAAATGTGAAGAGTACACACGCCTATAATATTGTAGTACCTACGCACACTTGAACACGGTAGCAATGATGAACGTGGAGAAGAGTGCGGATGTATTTACTGAATCGCCAACGTGTTGGCAATTTTATCTTGTTGAGATACGAATTCTTTTAATGAGCATCAACGTTTGCCATTTATAAAGTGATTACACTAAAAAATATTAAAATGAAACAAAAATAAAAAAAAAAACTTAAGTAACGAATTACGAGTTCTATTATCGCTTCCATATTTTGTAAAAGCTTAAATATTTTTAGAATTACAATAATTTTTTAAGTAATTTTTGAAATTATTATATTTTTATCACGACTAAAGCAGTGACAATAACAATAAACGATTTAATGCAAATATAAAACTGGAAAAGGATAAAAATTGGGTTGTTTACAAAGACAAAACGCGCTGACAATAAAATTATGAAACACAAAGTCTCATGTTTATAAAAATTGCCTCGCAATCCCCTTAAACTTAGGGGTAATTGGACTGTTCAAATTAGCACCTTAACAATTATGTCTTTGTCTTATCGCTTTCCATTCACCATAAATATTAAGTTTTTTATTATATGGATACGCAGATTTACTATCTCCAGGTGCTTCACCCTTTTATCCAAAACTACAACACCATCTAGATCTTTGAGGCCACCAAAGTCCGAAGTACCTGGAGGAAGTACATCCTCGTATTCATATAATAAAATAATTAATTATTATGTCTCTTCCTATGCAGTTTTCTTAAAAAGATATTATCTATTATTTGATGTAATAATAACGAAATAAATATATAAAATATGGTGTGATTTAGTGGTGTATTTTTCTTAAAAATATTAAATAAAATGAGCATACTACTAGCTAAAATCAATGTATACGTCGTACAATAAGGTGACGTGCAAAAATTGCATGTTAACTAAGAGATTAAGCCAATCTGATTAAAAAAAAAGGGGAGCGGAGAAACGCTATTATGAAATATAGTGGCACGGTAGCTCAAAATAATAAATAAATAAACAATAGCGTTTAAAAGCCACTACAATGCGTTCTCGTAAATTTACGTAGGTACGTACGCATGTATTACCTACATATATGCATTTATATTAATTTTTATTTATAGCAGATGTCCCGGGTCACCCGGATCACCCAATTATTTCGTAAACACGACATTTTAAAGAAAAATGTTTCGAACAAAAATTATAAGGTTTTAAATGATGCATCAGCTGGTGGTATTAATATGACCTCGAACGGCGTTGGCAAGGACCCCTTCAATATTTTAAATGGAACCCCTATTTTTCATTGCATATTCTTGTAGATTGTCTCGAGAGCTTTGCAAAGCACCATAACAAATTCCTTTTCCATTAAGTACTTTTTAAGTTATGAGGCCCGAATGAGTAGGTACTTTTGATATGTAAAACAACAATGTTGACTATATTTTGATATGTATACGTGCACACGCACACACGCAGAGGTGTAAATCCGGTCGTGCAACCTCCACGCGGACTTGGTATGCCTTGTGCATTGTTATGCTCGAAATATCAGGCCAGTTAACTCGAAAAGTACTTAATGAAAAAATACTTTGTTAAGGTGTTTTAAAAAGATTTTGAGATAAGCTATAAGAATAAGCAATAGGATTCCATTTAAAAAATAGAAGGCAACCTTCACTTGAGCTTGGCAACGCTGTTCAAGGTCATACTAGTACCACCATATGATGCATCATTTAAAACCTTGTAACTTTTGTCCGAAATATTATACTCTAAAATGTTGCGTTTACGAAATAACTGGGCGGACCGAGTGGTCTGGGACACCCGGTATATTTATTTTTGTTTGTATACAGATAGAATTTTATGTTTATTATCAAGTCGAGGCATTTGATTCTAGACATTATTAAAACTAAAATTAAGTTATTATTAAAGTACCTAGACATAGGTACAGACATTTATATTATTAGAATTAGTAGGTAGGTATTGAGAAAGTGTCGTGTCCACTTTTACGTGAAATATTAATCGATACGACCAACACATTAAATAGGTTAGTAAGGAAGCGGTCGTAAATTATAGTTTATTACGAAAAATTAGTTCCGTATTACGGAATTATTGAAATTTCCGTGTAAAAAATGTTTCGAAGTTATCTATTGGTTATTACTTTACATAAGAAATGATTTAAACAGTTTGGCAGATAACAAAACAAAAAATTAATCTTTACAGTTTATATGAGGTCTTACCATAGTTGGTTGCGACATTCGTGAATATATGACAAATGTGACAAATTTACGTGTTGATACCTAGATATTGTTATAAATAAAAAGTAGGTTTCGTAATTTTTACAATATTGGAACAATTTTATTCAATAATAGCAGAAATCGCAGAATGTTATTTATGTTGATACAGTAAGTATTTGACGCATTAAAAATTAAAAAATATAGTTATATCATTTTGATAGTATAGTAACGTGAAAATGTGGGACGATAAATCTACGTTAAATGAAAGCCAGTAACCATTAGTGCAGTATACCGCAAAGAGAACGATTTACAAAATTATCACGGATGGATTTCTGTACCTACTATCTACTATTAGAATTAGAAACACTTGCTTGTAGGGGACGTGGTGGCCTGGTCTAGTAGGCCTGTTTTGTCGACTGGCCTTCTAGCGCACTCACGGTTCAAATCCCGCCACTGCCACGTATGTTATAAGTGTAAAATTAGGTAAATAGAAAAAACAACGGCTAGGTATGGCTGGTCAATACCGGTGTCTAAAACCTAGCAAATAAGTGTTGGAGACGATTTAGTACTCAGGAGGATATCTCCTGGGAAACACCATCATATCATACGCATACCGTCGCACAGTGGGGCGAGATACCGTAAAACGTGGCAGAAACTATTTTGATTTATGTAACTGATTTAACTATTTGGTATACATTTAGATTGAATAAATATAAATCATTTATAATATTTTACAAGTTTTATTTTAAAAATAAAAGTAGATAAAGGGCTTTAAAAAGTTAAAATAAAAATACCCCGTAATAATTGTATCTTATAGAAAATATGATCTCGTGACATTGATTGGTTATCACATATGTTGTAATTTAGGACCTGCTGAACAAAAAATGTAATACGTAAAAAGTTATATAATGGTCAGTTTTTGAACTACAGTCAAACATGATGGGCGAGTAGATATTGTTTGAGAACAATGGTTTTCGAACATTTCATAGTAAACCATTATTTTTATTGATCACAAGAGAAATTTCATAAATATTTTTTATACATATAAATTCATATATAGGGTGTCTCTGAAATTGGGTTTACAATAGGGGTAGGTGCCTACCTATACTGAACTAAAAATCTCATCGCAGCAGGAAAAAAATGTATTGCTTGTGGAATATTCGACTTATTTTGAAAACAAAGTTTATCAAGCAAAAAAATTACATTTATTATATAACGTACGTACTCAAAAAACTATCTTACTAAAAAAATAAAAAATATTACTGCTATTAAACTGTTCAAAAACTTTCACAAAACAAACTCTTACAAAATCTTCGTGAATAATTTTAAAAATAAATTAATAATTGAATAAAAGATGGCCTAATAAAAGAAAACAGAGAAAACAGAAAATGTTTCCTCTTCTTCATCAGGTAGACTATTCAGGAATCTTTTTCTATTGTAATTAAACTATTCTAATCGTAAAATTAAAATAAAATTACAATTAGAATAGAAAAAAGTGTATTTTAGTTGTCTGATGAAAAAGAAACACTATCTGTTTCCTCTTCTTCGGGAGACGATTCATCTGTATATCGAAAAATATTTGTTTCCCCGAGCGTATATAAAACATCTGTATAAAATTGCTTCAACTTTTTTTTTGTGGGAAACTAAACAGTTTACTAATTCGGCGATTTTAGAACACTGACAAAAAACGTGTAAAATTTTTGAAGTTTTTCGGCTTTCTGCTTCTTCTACAATTGAAGATGAATAGGGAAGAATGAAAAGTTACTTTAAAATATTCGAAATATCGGTCGAAGTTTATTTAAATTATTTTGCAATAAACACAGAATCGGCTGTAAGCTTTGTCTTATAGGCCATTATCTTCTAATGTCGCAAAAAGTCGCAGTATTTTTTTTTATTATGCAGTAGCTGTATGTATTAGCTATACTTCTACGCAAAAAAGTAACCTGATACAGTTCGATAGAAAACTAAAAGTCAACGACAAGTTGATTTAGAGACATGAAGCAAATGAAATGTAGTTACAAAAATAGATTAATTATAATAAACAAAATTAGACACGTTAATGAACAATAACTTATTAAATAAGTTTATGTACCTATAGACTTTGCATCCATCTCGATTTCGACTCACTTTTGTATTAAATATCTATATAAAACGAAGAACAGAACAACTATTTTGACGTGTAATAAACAATTCATACGAGTTTATCGGAATTGCCAGTTCTGCCTGTACTATACGGAAATATGTGATGATAGCAGCAATTGCTTAATCGTATAACATCCATAGATGATTAAGCTATTACAAAATATGAGTTTAAATAAGTAAATGTGATATTTCAATTTTTGACTTTCTGCCACGTTTTACGATATTCCGCCCCACTGTGCGTCGCCGTTGCTAAAAACACATAGCTGCTGGGCGTATGGGCACAGGTCACGAGTTCAATAAAAACAAACTTGCTTGTACATTATTAAGGCAAAATGTGTAATGAAAATGCAGTCTAAATTAGAAGTAAGTGTCGAGTGTCATCATTTGTTTTAGTACACTTTTACCCTCGCGTCATTCTTAGAATTGCTTGAAGAATTTAAGGGTACTTTCTTAGTTGTATTTCGTGACTAATTGATCTAGTTTTAATTTAACAGTCTTTAAAACAGTGCCTACCTTTATACTTAAAAAAAAGTAAGTCATATAACATTAAATGCTGAACAACTTAACAGTTTTCGTTATAAAACAACTGACGATGTAATATAAATTAATTTTTTATAACAACAAATCTCCAAGGAGTAGATAAATCAATTTTCTATTATAAAGTAAAAGGTTGTTCGAAATCAAATTCTCAATAGAAAATAAATAATTGACAAGGGAAGAGATATAAACGAAATTCCTGTATACCTATTCTTTATTGGCCACTATAAGGCGCAATCGATACAGGCAATTTCTCGAATAACTGTAATAGTTTTAACGCTTTAGTTCAGTAAAATTCATGTTCATGTTAAATTAGTAGGCACATAAAATGTAAAAACCTTCAAATTAAAAATTCAAAAATTTTCATTAATTTAACGTAAAAATTAACCTAAAATATACGCAATATTAGATGTCAATATAATAATTTCTTAATCTATTTTGATCTGTAATTAATCGTAGATCTTTTACATTATTTAAAAAAAATAAATATGCGAAAAGAATACGATAGCCCAATAAATTTGAGATAAAAATTATCAAACATAATCATTTAAAAAATACACGCGAACTATCAAACGAGATTGCGAAGAAAGGAAAACTTAATTGATGCTCGCGAGTCTAGGAATCAACGGCGTAATAAGACTAGCTAGAAACAAACCTGAATAAAACAAAAGAAATATTAGTGTCCCCAAAGGAAATAAAAGATTTCTTGTTGTAATCTGAAAAACACGAGCGCAAAGAAAGAAGCAGAGCGCAAATCTTTAAAGGCTGCAATGTAGAAATATTCAAGAAAATTTTTCTTGAAAATGACACGGAGGTATCGAAAGTATAAAATATAAATGTTACTCTATTTATTAAAAATTTGGATTAACTACATATACCCATTAATTTTACCTATTAATTTAATATAGTGTAACTTAACATAACGTGCGTTTTCCATATATTTTCGATTTTAAGATCAGTAAAGACTATAAAAGCCGATGCAGAAATAAAGTTGTAAAAGCAACCACGGATCTCAAAGTGAAATAGATTCTATTCGACAACAATACAAAAGTCGTATACGTCGCATTGGTTTATACTATTGTATGTAAGTAAAATCGATAGATTCTCTTTGTATCTTTGATATTTATACAGGGATTTTAATCTACTTCAAAAGCTGAAGACAACGTTAAAAACCTATCGCTTTAGTAACAAGGGACTTTTGAATTATTACAGTAAAGAAAATATTCAATAGATACGTCTATTCTCAAACAATTTCTAAAAAAATTAATTTATGAACAAAAATTTAAAAACAAATATATACTCTGTATCGATAGAAAACGATATAGTTTGACTTATGTAATTTGGATATCTTCAATAATAAACATCTACAAAAAAAAATTTGTTAATTTGTTAATTGATTAATTCGCACTTATACAAATTTGACATGTCGATTAATAAAGTCAGTAGCTATTTATTAGCTTATCCCATACGGATCATAATGTATGCAATTACGTTCAACTATAGTGTTCCCTTGTTACCCGTCGTATTTACAGTGGGAAACTGCAAATGGCGTCGAATGGCCGTAGTCGACAAGAGAACGCACTTATCGAAAATTGATGTAGGCAATGTTGTAGTTAAATACGAGTGTTGTAAGTACTAAATTACAATTTTTAACTGCATTTGAATTTACGAAGTGATTTACAATGCAAGAGCCGTTAGCTTTAGATTATTAGATTTTTATTTATAGAAGTTATTAACATTAATCGAGGATTTTTGCAACTGAAATAGAATGAATAATATATAAATAGGCACTATTGTGTGCGTCTATTGTCCCCAGTGGTCGGTGAACATACTTTTCTAGTTTCTTGCACACAATAGTACCTAATAGTACTTATCCGTTTTTATTGAGAAATTGTGATTTTTCAGTATCTAATTTTTGAGAATATTTACGCTTAGCAAACATTAAAAAATATATATCGTTATAATACAATATTTCGACTAATGTATATAAAAAGATTTTTGTTAAATTTTGTTTAAAAAAAAAATGTTTTTCGATGACATAATTTACATACAAATTGATAGAGCGTATCAGTTACATATTTACTTCTCCAAATGCGTTCTAGAAAGTTTCGTTGAATTATAATGTAGATACATAATTATGTATATTAGATATTAAATTAAATTAAACTATTAATCAAAATAATCACATAACTAAACTATTAATCATATAAAAATACTAATTTAAGTTTATATGTTAAAAATTTATATCGGAACTTTTGTAAAATGAAGTATTTTACGAAAACATGTTAAATTTTATAGCTGGAATAGAAACAGTAGTAAAAGAAGAAAAGGCCAAAAGTCTGATATTTAATGGTTCAACGAACAGAACTATAAAACTGTAAATTTCCATTCGAAATATACAAAAAGTGAGCCTTCGCATTATTATCTAAACAAGAATTAATCAATCTTATTCAAATATTGCACCGATAAAAATAACATAAATTTGATTTAGGCATTCTGAATTTAATAACTGAAAATTGAAATACTAACAATAAGTAATGGCCGTAATTCATTTATTGGATTAAAAGTGAATACAGTCAAAATAAAAAGTACCGAGCCCCAACTTCGAAAGTTTATATCTTGAAAAGTACTACATAACGGATTTTAAACAAACTAACTCCATACCAAAGACAATTTATTCCTACGTAGATACTTACTTAAATATGCCTTAATTTAATTAACTAAAAACACAATTAACTAAAAAGAAATTACTACGGTTATACTTGTTTAAAAAAAAAAACGTAATTTTTACTTGTATTTTAAAACTGCTTGCATTCAAATTTCAATTATTCAAAAAATATTGAACGGAAAGCAAAGAGTTTTAACGTGCTATATAACTTTATTCTAAATATTCAACGTTTGTTTTTTATTCATTCAAGAGCAATTTAAACCTTTCTCTTTTGAGGGGGCGTAACTCCAAAATGAGACGTTTTAGGAAAAAAAACTATATAAAAGGCTCCCTTTCATTTTCGACAAGGAATCCGCCCCTTGAAGGTTGAATCGTCACTGTATATGATATAAAAGTCGGATAGGATCGGATTTAAGTATCGGATCATCAGATATTCCATTCAACAAGTTCGGCATCAGTTATGTTGGCAATTGAGAGGATTTAGAGATGGAGAAATTTAACTTTTAAGTTCTTTTGGTTGAAATAAAAATACTTTAATTTAAATGGATTAATTTTAACTACAAGGTGAAATTTTATGAGTAGATCCTCCGACAGTTTTGACATCGACCACTCATGGAACTAAGAGCGACGTGAAAGCTTTATACCTCTGACCCCATTTTCGTGCGCATTCTAAGTTTACACGCCTGCGAACGTGCCTAATGAAACATTGCTGTTGTTTAGATGCTAAATGCTGTATGACATAGCACACAATCTATGACATTTTCAATTCATCATTTACGTTTAGATGCCAAATGTTCTAATGACACAGTACACAACGTACGACATTTCCAATTTGTCGTTTTTGTTTACTTACATGTTTAATCATAAAATATGTGACGAGATGTGACAGTACAAAATAATATTAATTTAAAAGATTTACGTAGTTTTATTAATTAAAAAATATATATTCAAGATTAGAACAAAATGCCACACACAAACAACATGGCAACTCTTGTTAACATAGAAAAATAAATTCATGTGCGACTTTCAAATGATCGGAAATTACACTTCGGCGCCCATTGACGCGTACGACGTAGATAAGTAGTTCAAAAGCTCAAATAAAATCAACCAAATGCGTGTGTGGCATTCCTTAAAAGTTTGAAGATGTTGTATTTATTAAAATTGAATAAAATAACAACGTGTAATGAGTTTAGAAACAAATTAAAACTTTCAGAAAAAATATTTACAATTAATATTTGATAAAAACGCCATTGGCGTAATTATGCTTATTAACTTTGACAAATGATTAACCGATTTTTACCTAGATGTAAATGTTATAAATTTAATGACTAACTTTTTTTTAAATTTTGGACGAAATTAATTTAAGTTTCACATTTCGTATAATATGTGCTTTATTCAGCAATAAGTCTGTTTGGTTATCAAATAATTTTTTGAGCATTCAACAAGATCAAAGCCGTAAACGTAAAGGTACCTACACAGCAAAAAATAGTCAAGATAGTAAGTTAACTAATGATACAAAAATTGATTTGTTTTCTTCTCCAAAGCACCTTTTCCTTTGAAAACAAAATAATTGAAAATAGATTTGTCAACCCTCGAAGACCCTCGCTAAAGTGATTAAGTGTAAGGTCATCGGCAACAAAAATTCTTCTAAAGGCAAAGGTTGGCGCTATTTAAGATAGAAAATGATTGGGGACGCGCTTCAAATTTCGGCTGCAATACGGTTTACATAAAGATAGTATTATGAATAACGTTTTGGTGGCATCATGTGCTTTGTTCCATAAATTAGGTCGTTAATTATTAAAATTACAATCAACTTTGTAGACATTGGAGGGCATCCCGTATATAATATTACGATAGTTGGAAACTTACTCTATATCCAACGTTTAATAGTGTTTGCTCGTTTGCAGTTAACAAGTAGATATTACGATTAAGATTATGTTAATTTTCAATAATTGTCGTTTACTGTTAGTGACGAAACTAAAAAGAAATAATGGAAATTTTACAACTACGATAATAAATATTTATTCCAAAGATAAATAGACAAAATAAAATGACAATAGATTTCCTACAATCATTTATTGTTTATTAGAATCTGAATGTCTTTTAAATTAAAACATCTCATGCAAAATCCGAAGAAATTATTAGGGTTTATTCATAAAGAAGACTTTGATTAAAACAGAAAGCGAAGTGGCGCAAGAAAAATAGAATTTACTTTACAATATAAATATAATTCGAAAATTTGGCGCTTATTATTATTTATTCTTTTTATATGTTATACACCTACTCAAATTAAAATATTCATTTTCATTAACGCGTAAAATTATATATTTTGAATTTTTAGGGACGAAAACCTTATTGTTTCCATCGTTATTCTGAACGTGCACGTTATGTTAAATTTTATTATTATTTATGACGTCGGACTCGAGTTCATTTTACATCACCATATTTTACGGGGAAATTTACAAGATGGTTTGTTATGATTTGCGTAGGTGTATGTAAAGTAGAAATTTTACGCATATTTTTATTTTCGGCGGCTCTTAAAAAAAAATGAAAAGAATAAATAATTTTCGGAAACATTGTATTTTTTTCGGAACTTCACGATGGACGAGGGCAGTCAAACGGCAATATTGCTTTTAAATGGGTAACGTGTTCAACTGCCAACTGATTGCGAGTGATTTTTAAAGTAGCTTAAAATTAATTATCAATTATTTTTTGTAGAGCTGGCGGCGATTGTAAAAACGACTACGTCATCGAGTTAGATAGATTTTTAGTTTCGTAGTAAAAGTCGACTATAGGAGGATAAGGCATATCTTGGCGAGTAACACGCAAAGGGGTGTCTGCCGCACTTTGGGGTTTAACTTTTACACGACGGCCGAGTTGCAAATTAAATTTAACAATAAACAACAGCTGAGTAGTCGGATTTGAACTTGGTCGCTATTGTCTGTCGTCAAATTAAAGCTTAAACATTTTATTTTCAAAACTTCTTTGTCGGCCAGCTCGTAACCTGGTGGTTTTGTCAGTTAAACCCCACCCTTCTAGCGTATAACTCGCCAAGCATGCCTTGGACAAATAACTTCTCTTTTATCTACCGATAATCGACTTTGACTACGAAACTAAAAATCTCTCTAACTCGATGACGTAGTTATTTTCATTAATTGTCATAACTAAAGACGTTATAGTTTAAATTGAACAGATGCGAATCATGATTAGAGAAAGTTGTCGCAAGAAATTATATCAACCAATAAAATAAAAATGTGGTCACAATAAAAAGTCCGTAAGTAAATAGGTAAATAAATGTCTACCTACTTCTAAATAATAAATGTTAGTTTATGGCCTCGATTGTGTGAGGGTATCGATTGTACGATTGTAGTAGTTATTTTCATTTATTTGAAACATTACCATAGATACGCAATTAGTCAATGATCACAAAAATATTCACTACTCACGATTGGGCCTTAGAAATGTTTCTTTTTATTATCGTAGTAACCTGGAATGCCATAACGATTTGTTCTTACAATTAGGCGCGATGTCGTTTGTTGAAGTTTAAAGGAAAACTGCCCGAACAAAATTACCCTCTCCTTTACAATTACTGTTTGAAAAAAATCTAACATGCAGCGAAAACATTTTATGCATCCCTCTGCAACCTACCGAGACCCGAAGCGGATCGATATTTAGCTTTAAGTAAAACTCTCAAACTAAAAATAAGTCGCAAAAATTGTGGTGGGAGAAACTAGAAAAGGATGATAACTAGACAACTAGAGAATTGACTCATACTCGATAGTACAGGTACATACATATTGTTCGCGAATTGTACGAGAAATTAAAATTGTTGAAAGAATTATTAAAAACTTTAATGTGGCAAATAAACACGCCGCGGCGCCAGTGCATTAAAAGTTTACGTAATATCATCTTAAATTTAAAAATATGTAGTATTTCTAAACGTTACATGTTATCAACACCTTTTATGTGTAGAACAATAACAAACAAAAAATTAAATTAATGATCAATTTTAAAATATGACTTGAAAAAAATTCAAGTTTGCCGAGCCCATCCTCATGATAAATAAATTAAATTAACAAAATCCTGACCTCTCTGTCGTATTCGATTTCCCAGGTAGGCAATTCACGGTTGCAAAAAGTCCTCCAATAAAACAAAACAAGCACATAAAAACGATAAAACCCCATAAAATCCAAGTCTGAAGAATACGCACGCACGCCCGACTCCGACGAAAAGCAACGCGGAACTGAAAGGAATTTTTAATAATGATTAATCGGCCTGTTATCCGTACGTAGTGCAAGTAAAATGTTTCGTTTAAAGTGAAAGTTTCTATCTTATCAAGCAATGATTCGTGCAGCCTTGCGATAACCGATAAATGTGGGCGGACGTCTGAACATCTTGCAAGGCGAGGGCGCTCTTTGCAAGTATACTTATCAGTAATATTGTCTGTAAAAATAATTCCGCCTAAAGTTTTATTTTGTTCGTTTAAATTACGAGTCGCAATTAAAAAAATTGACGAAAATTATGCATTTTAAAATAATACAGGCCGATAAATTTATTTTAACAAAATTGATTTGAACACATTTTTTACGATCAAAAAAAAAACTAAAAATCAAATAGGAAACCGAAAACTGCACCAAAGACTTAAACGAAAACTACAGCAAAACTACAAAACTGTGTATAACATTGCGTATGTTGAGCTAGTTTAAATAAACTTGAAAAAACAATCTAAAAAGATAGTTAAATAAAAGGTTGGCCAAAAGTCACGCATTATTCGACTGCTAACGGCCTTAGTGGATAATATTTCCGATGCCAAATCATGCACATTGTGGTTAGGTGATAACTTATGTCTATACGTGCACCCTTTCCAAAATATAGGGTGTTAAAGTAAAAAAAATTAAATTGATTTTCAATATATTTTAAGTGGTTCGGTGAATTGAAATAGAACTTTACGGGCGTTATCAGACCGTTAAACTGCTTGTTTTAACGCGAATACGCGGTTTGTAATTTCTTCCAGTGGCGTGCGTTAAGGTCCTAATTTTGTCGTCACTGGATTAAATGTAGAAATTTTTAACTTTTCCGCTTTCCCAAATGTTTCTTTGTAAAATAATGCGAATATTAAGCGTTTTCGAAAAAAATTGCATGTTAATTATTGCCGTTTATATACGGTCATTTGGAAATGATGTAGTAATTATGCTATGTTTATATTTAATGTTTGTTAAACAGAGTTTTCAACAAATTATAATAATTAGCGAGGTGTTTTCATCTTCATTTTTAATTATTTCAATTTCTTGTATTTAAAATATTAATAATGGAATACCTAAACAAAATGCATATAACTATCCAGCGGAAATCATCTGAATGTAAATTTTCGAAAAAAGCATCTATTGGGCACCGGAGTTAGTTCAGCTAATTAAATAAAAAATTATCCATATTATTTAACGACTCACATAATTATTGTTTATTAATTGTCAGCGACCAGGTGGTACTCACTTTTTAATAATGTGCACGATTAAATAAATAAACTTTTAGTTTGTACAAAATTAAAAATACGGAACGGGAAGGTAAAATATAACTCCGGTTTTGTAATCAGTTTAAAACGGCGATCCAAATTAATTTAAAAAGTATTTGGTTATACCCGCGTAATAACATTTAGGGTATCCTTTGGGATATTTGAACAAAATATTAGACGGAAAGCTGTGGTTGTTTAGGGTTAAATACATGTAGGGATCGTGATTTGAATTTCGAATGCCCTATTTTTCTTATTTACTGTATAGTTTGATTTTGTGTTTTTTCGCCATAATCAACTTAAATCGCAAAACAATTATTATGTTCACCTGCACGATTAATACGGCAATTCTGTTAAGGGGGATAATTTTCGTTTATATTTGCAGTAATAATTTAGCTAAAATCGTTTTATAGCGCCATTAAAAGATATATATGTTGTTTTATCTAAAAAGTAAAACCTATTAATAATAGTAAGCACTAAAAATATAGTAGTACAATACCTATTATTATACAAGTTTTATCAGATATTCTTTTGAGCGCACGAGATGTTTATCACACGAGCGAAACGAGTGTGACAATATGTTTCATAAAACGAGCATATAATATATAATTTCTTTTTCCATTTTTCGTTAGAGAATTTTGCGATAGTTGGCGATTAATATTTAATTTACAATTGTTGTCAATTTAAAGCACAGTTTTTTTTTAATTATTTAAAGTGAGTGATAAATAATGAGCAGTAGGTAGTCACAACAAATATAAAAAAGATAAAACTAAAAAGTATCGTGAAAGTTTTTTCGAATTTCACTCAGACACAAAACAGAAATAATTTGTTTAAATCATATTTATTATAATATTATTTATCGAATGAGCATTACATATAATTTGATTGCACGTAATAAAAGCCAACAAAACGTCGAACCGAGCACATTATACGTTAACATTTATTTATTCTTTTCGAAAGTGTAGCAAAGTAATGTATTATGATTTCTAACACATGTTACCGAAAATTTATGCATACAATTTTATAAAAACAAAGAACTCTGCCCGTAACAAAAGCACGTTATCGTGTAATTACAACTTCTTGTGTTTTTATTTAAAATAATATCTTCTAATTGCCCACGTTGCCCTTTTAACGCGATTAAAACTAAAACAGGCACGCAAAAGTTTTCCTGTGACCTAACCAAAGAATACATTAATACAAATTGCCAACTATCCATAATGGAATTTTATATTTCTAACAATATTATTGGAAAATTGATTATAATTTATTTGGGGTTGGGCTTGTATCTGTTTTTAATGTTTTACTTAAATTTTACCCTTGCACGACTTTAATTTTCCGGTAAACAAAATATTTTCTTAATTTAAAATGCTCTCATTGGGATTTGTTATCCTACAATTAAAAACAAGTTAATATTAGCATAATAATATAATTTTACTCGAGGGAGTTATTCAAGTTGGCGGACAAAGTACTACTTCCAAACTTTTTATTTAATGTTAAGGAGCGTTTAATTTGGTATGCAAAATATATCGGTAAATCATTTTTTATGCAAATTTCAAACTAGAAATTACTTCCCCCCCAAAAAAAAACACCTTTTAATTTTGTTTGTTTAAGACGGGCACGAATAATTGGCGCTCGTGCACTTTTTTCTTTTTTCGAACAACTTCACGTGGCCGCGGCCATAAAATTTCGTACGGTATTCGCGTTTCAAGTTGCGCACATTTTAAAAATTGTTGGATGTGTACTGTTTAATAGATTAGAGTTGGACCGACATCTTGGTTCGATAAAGTGACGCAATATCTGCTTTAGCGCAACAGTTCGCACTTAGGAATTTTTGCGCAACTTGAAACGTGAATGTCATAAATGAAATTTTATAGCTGCGCCACGAAAGATTGCGCCAAAAAAATTTACAAGTGCGAAGGCAAATTAATAATTTGTAATGTAGAAAGGGCTATAAAAGATCCAGAACTGCCGCGTTTAAGACTATTTTCCTGGAATTAGAGTAAAAGTTGGAGTAAATACGTAGCAGATGTAGGTATTATCTAATATGTATAAAACGATATTTTGATTGATAAATAACTGGAAGGTGCGACTCTTAATCTAGACAAGCTTTGTTGCTCTATGCAAATTGAGCTTTTCTCGAAAACTTGTGGTAAGTAAAGCACGGGCGCATGAAAATTAGAACTGCCTCTCGCGCAGACTTTACATAATGAGGGTTTTAAATTTTCCTGAAGATAATGTTCTTTAGTCGTTGCCGAAGAAAGATAAGCCTAACATTTTTTTTTTTAATAAGTAGATACATATATTTAGCAATGCAATGAAATATTTAAGAAGATTCAAATTAAAAAAAAACAACTGACTATTAAACTAGATAAATACTTTAAGTTTAGAATTTATGTTGAAAGATAAATAAAAAAGGATCAGTATTTGTCTACGTTGTGCATTGAAACAGTCAAGTCTTCGATTTAATCGTAAAGAAAACAACCGATCGTACAAATATTTACTTCCTTAAATCATAGATATGATTACATATGTTTGTTTATACGTCGGTTTAGTTGGTGGTGGTAAAAATCGGTCGGAATAGCTCGAAACGGTAAAATTATTTAAAAATCATATTTCAAAAACGAACTTAATTTCAGTAGTAAAATTTTCTTCTCATCTGTTTGAAAAGTGCAAAGATGGACGAAGACTAAAATGTCTTTAAAACAAAAACGTCGTAACTAACCCAAGTACGGGATTAAGAAGAAACTTTTCCAGTTGAATGATCGTTCTGTACAAAGCTTTTAGGATTATCTCATGTGCGGTTGTAAGTTTTTCATTATGCACATAAAAACAAGAAGTATAGAGTTCGAGCTTCGGCCTTTAGTAATATTTAAACGAAATTATAAAATAACAATCGTAATACATTTGATAAACATCGAAGAAAATACAATATAAATGAGTACTTTTCAACGTGTAATAAGCTGATATAATAAATATTTAATAGGAAAAATGGGAAATTATGCATTCATATCAAATTAATATTAAACAGACGAGCAGTTTATCATAAACGCCGCAATGAAACATTTACGAGAATTTCGTAAGTATTTTGCTTCAAAATGACACTACAATTTGCTTTTGTTTTAACTTATGTTTCACAGCGATTTCACGAAAACATTATCCGAAACCGCGTTCTTTTGTTTTGTAAAACTCGCAACTGTTTAAATTGCCCACGTCTTAGGAAAAACAACCGTGTTGTCGTTTCTCGTTTGTGATAACGTGCAAATTTGAAAATATAATTTTCCCTCGCATTATGTCGATCAAAGGCGAGATTGTGTGCATTATTGCCGTTGCTTACATAGTTGCTGCTTCGTTGCACATGAATAGTTTCCGTAGCAAAGATAGCGCTTTAATTTGTTCGGGAACGGTTAATCTGCGACGGAGAAGCTAAAATTGAAATTCGGGCCTTTGAATTGAAAATTTGTTACGACGAGAGGTTGCGGTACTACCTAATTTCTGTCGTCTTATCTATTTCGGTCAGAGTTGCTTAAATTCAGTTGACCTTTTGGCAGTCGCAATGCGCGACGTCAATTAACCCGGCGTTAATTTGGTGGCTTGTTTTAGAAAATGTTAAAAAAAAAGTAATTTGTAAATAATTCCGCCTCACTTACAATAGTTAAAACGTCTTTTGTTTTACCAAGCACAATATTTTCGAAATATCGTCTACTTGCTTAGAATGCCCTAACTACGTGTATATCTTGGAAAAATAATCATTTAGTTTGTCCTAAACACAAAATATTTGTACTAAGGGCCACTTACAATTAGAAAAAAGGTCTTTTCTTACATTTGCTTAACCGAACAGTCTTAACTAAACATTACCAAAACGTCGTAGGTATCTAACTACAATTTATTCAGGTAGAAATTTTTTTCTAAACAAAAACTTGTCGATATCTCATAAAATTGATTACATACCCTGTATGTTTCCCTACAATTATTATACAAAAATGCTATATTTTTCAGATTTCACTTTCAAAAAATATCAATCTTAATTTACGTCTACTCTTTTTTTTTTAATTAATCATTGGTTTTTGGTTTAACCAATTGGTCAGTCGAATATTTGTTTCGTGGTTCCTAATTTTGTGTTAGTGTGTGTCGTTCACGAACATCCACGGTTGCAGCGGGATTCGAGCCCGCAGCCGTGAGTGCGCTAGAAGGCCACTCGAGAGACCGACTCTACTAAAAAAACATAAAAATCGTGCTTTCTACTTTACGCCTTTCAAATTTCATCTGTAAACGTGTCATTAACAAAATAATGCACTAACAACAAAACGCATTTACCTCAAAACTACAATTTTGCGGATAGGACGTTTTAACTAAACAGGGTTGAATTTTACATTATTAACTAACAATAACTAAATAGGTACTTACGTATTTATATAAAATTTACGCCTAACAGGCCAATTTAAAACTTCTAAATGTTCTCTTTATAGAAACGATGTCCGTACTTTTACCCTAGAAATAGCCGATATATTGGTTCAGTAATTGTTTTCGTTTCGAAGAATCGTCTTTTCGACGACGCTATTTCCTATAGAAAAACTATCTGAATAAACGGTTTGCGGAAATCAACTCAACTCTAGCGCATTAAATAAAAAATGTTAAGGTTTTAAGAAATTATACAAAACGACTAATCTTTTACTGTTTTCTGTTAGAGGTGCATACGCGGTGCTTAAAAAAAAAGTCGAAAAATTTAAACACATATGGTACTGATTAAAAGGAACAAAAGTCTTAATTAACATGTGACCGAAAACCAAGCGTTTTACAGATATAACGATTTGTCGTTGTACTTTACCGCACAAACCAGTTTTAATAAAGTATTTAATATCTTAAAATAAATAATAGTTGCAAGAATTGCTCCACATGTCCCCCTTCCATTTCTAGGCAAGCTTCAATCCTTCTTGTAAATGAATTGCTCACCTTTTGAAATTCCAGGTTACCATCTAATAGATACTTCGACAGGCATTTTCTGCACGTCGTCGTAAGTGCCCTACACTGTAAATTGAAGTGACATAAACTAAAGGATTTTAAGTATATCCAAGCAAAAAAAAAGTTGTTTTTTTTCACGAATAATGCGGTAAAGTACAACGCGAAAATCGCCGTATCTGCGTAACGGTTGGTTTTCGAACCCATGTTAATTAAGAGTTTTTTGCCCATTTAGGTCAGTACGTACTATATAATATGCCCTTAAATTTATTTTTAAGCTACCCGTATAAGCAATATTTGATTTCAGATCTATTTTAAAAACCTACAAAATAATTAATTGATGATTTTTACGAGCCGTTAGAAAACCCGATAAAATAAAATAGGTAATTGAAGGTCTCAACTAGCCGTTTCTTGCAGCTCAACACATAACGCATGTAGCTCAATTTGAAAAGGCATTACGTTTACTTTATTAGATAAATTAAAAATGGAATTCGACAACGGTAATCATTAGTATTCTACTAGGGTTACTTAGAACGGACAATTTCTTCGACGTATATATCGTGATCTTATATCTGTTAAAATTTATAAGTACATATGTAAAATACTGTATTACTGTCGGTAAACAACACCATCGCGGAAATTTAAACATTTAGAATCTAAAAGTTAAATTTTTAATCCTCTCGAATTACTACAATAATATCCTACATTGATTTTATAGAAATCCAGTTCGAAAAGTAAGCTAAGAAAACTTGTTAAATCTAAGTAGTTTCTCATGCTAGCGCTTCTTAAAGTTTCATCTTTATCGACCCAATAATACCAACCTTCTACGCCTGACTGGGTGATTGTTTGAGCCAACAATATTCAGAATGGTTAGGATCACAACATTCTCTTCCAGTTTTATTAATTACGTATTCCCTTTATTTGTTTGACTAATGCAAATGGACATATTAAATCATTAGTAAAATGTTAGAATTACCCAGACGAATTAAAGTGGGTTACGTCCTTCCAAATTGAATAAAACGTTTGTTTATAACGTAATTAAAGTTGAATTGTCAAGTTATTCGGATATAGTTAGGTACATGTGTATATGAGGATATGTGTATTTGAGGAACTCATTTTCAAAACGCAACAAGTCCATTTTTCACCAGTTTTGATGAATAAATAGAATTAAAATATAACATTGGTTTCTTGTGCACCTCTAAATATTTAATTAATGTTCAAAAATGAAAAACACATCATCATTAAAAAGTTACTAAGGGCCGGTTTTACAATTATCAGATATACGTTAGATATGTCTTGGAATAGATAGTCTTAGATAGTCTTGGAATAACTTTCGTGAAAATCATTGTGTCAAGAAACGTTTCCATAGCAGTTATTCCAGGAATAGCTATTCTACAGTATAAGGCTCGGTTTTACAATCACGATTTAGGGCCGGTTTTACAATTATGAGATACACGTTAGATAAGCTATTCCTGGAATAACTTTCATGGAAACTATTGTTTCAAGAAACGTTTCCATAATCGTTATTCTAGGAATTCTGCAGTATAAATCATGTTTGTAAAACCGGCCCTTATACTGCAGAATAAATTATTCCTGGAATAACTTTCATGGAAACCATTGTGTTAACAAACATTTACATAGCAGTTATTTCAGGAATAGTTTATTCGGTGGTATAGATCATACTTGTAAAACCGGACTTTATACTACAGAATAGCTATTCCTGGAATAACTGCTATGAAAACGTTTCTCGAGACAATGGTTTCCATTAAAGTTATTCTAGGAATAGCTTATCTAACGTATATCTCATAATTGTAAACCTGGCCCTAAATCATGTTTGTAAAACCGGGCCTAAATTGTATATTTGTAATATTCATTTTAAAGTTTTGCAAAATAAAGACTACAATCCTACTGTAAAAATACGAGGTTTTATTGTTAACGTGTACTGGAACCTATCTTGGACAGCATATATGTATATAATATAATTAGGGCCGGTTTTACAAACATGATTTATACTGCAGAATAGCTATTACTGGAAAAACGGCTATGGAAACGTTTCTCGAGACAATCGTTTCCGTGAAAGTTATTCCAGGAATAAGCTATTCTGCGGTTTAAATCATATTTGTAAAACCGGCCCTTAATAAATTAAAATTATACTAATAGGTATGTCCGAAGTCGTTCAAATTTTATTCCGCTGTACGTCATCAACAGAAAGTTGCCAGATGATGACTAGATTGTATATTTGTAATTCGATACTTAGCTCGGAAAATGTCATATTTTACCGGTGATCTACCTGCACACATATTTCACGGCAAAGAAAAACTACAATTTATTAGTACCGTAAAAAATACGAGGTGACACCACTGTGTGAAAAATCTTTAATCGATTATGTGTATCGGAATAAATTTGAATGACCTTTACAATAATGTTATGTTTACATTTTCTGTAGTATTAAGTATGTATCTGCTGTTAACATAAATTTTAATTACCCGTACTTTAATTACAAATTATTACAAATTTTCATGTTTATTTTACTAAATAAAACAAGTCCAGTCAACAATTGCCTGCAAAATCATTATACATTCACCGTGATTTATAAAAAAAAATGTAATGTTAAAACGAAATAAAAAAATTAAATTTCGCGAAATACTCGTCATACATGTAAAAAAGCGAACAACATTCGCTATTGGCTAAAATGTTAAAAAAATATGGACTTGTTTAGGTTTGAAAATGAGCTCCTCGTTTATTTTGTTTTTAAACACAATTAGTTCGTGTTATTAACAATATGTTAACGAAGTGGAAAAATAATACTACATAATATAAAGGTACCGAAGTTCTTAATTTTGATGTTTATAATAATGCGGCGATCAATAT
This sequence comes from Rhagophthalmus giganteus, assembly GCA_036326145.1. Lineage (NCBI taxonomy): Eukaryota > Metazoa > Arthropoda > Insecta > Coleoptera > Rhagophthalmidae > Rhagophthalmus > Rhagophthalmus giganteus. The sequence goes on along the minus strand of JARFJA010000067.1, from coordinate 7,574,355 downwards.
CGGTAGTTACGAGATGCTTCGTAGATTGTTAATTTGATTATAAGTATGCCCAAGAGGCACCTACTGTAGCATATTATTCGATAGTGACCTAACGTTACCTATCATAATTTGTTTTTGATATAATCAGAGTTTTGTTAGGTATAAAAATAAAACTAAATGAAAAGTGTGTGCTATAAAATTTAAAAAGATTTTCGAAAACAAATTTAAAAGCAAATAAAAACAAAAATTTGATTACTAGTGATCTTTAGTGATGTGACAAAATAACGACCGATATTTTTAAAGAGCTTAATAACTACCCTTTATGAAAACAATAAGGGAGTATTAAAGCTTGAATTGTGCGCGACGTTTATAAGTTCCCAGGCAAATATATATCAAATGGGTTCGGAATTACTTAACTCTAACCAAATTTGTATCGACATTAATTTTTCATAAATGTTAATATGTTTCCTGAGGTTTACTTCATTACCATATTATTACCTATCTAACAAAAAAAAAACTGGAAAATGGAAAGGGCAATCGTATCAATGATGCATGTATTGAGCAAATTTAAATTTAAAATAATGTAAATTTTAGGTTATCTAACGTTTAAATTTGCAATCAAATTGCGGGTTACGAAGAAAAATATAACTAAATGGATCTATTTTGTGTCAATTGCGGGCATCTTTATCGAAATTTATTGGTGGACGCGGCGCAGCGTCAAAAATCGTTTTGATTTTATTAACAAATAAGGCCGAAAGTGGTCAATTACCAAAGTAAACGTTCGAATTCCGATTTTGCGGCACGTACACAAGGGACGAAAATTTATCATCGTTGTATTTTAGTTCCTACACGCACGTCATTGTCTTTTGTTAAGCAAATTGAAACCCTCATTTACTTTAAAATTACTATACGGCTACAAAAACTTTGTACGCGGGGTCAAACTAAATGAACCTCGTTTCTTTTGTTGCCAAGCGCCGTCTTTCTAGTCATTGAATTTAATTTATTTGATAAATAAATTTCCAGCCAAAAACCGTAAACATTCAGGCGAGTTTTCCACATTAAGATTGAAATTATGCTCGATATCGACTTATTGTGGTTAATTAATAATTATTAATACTCGTAAATTCAACAGTTTAATATGACTAAAACGGACATTAACGACAATGGTTGTCTATGTATGCAGTAACTAAATTAAAACCAGTGCTGCGGAGACTAGAGCACGCGATGCCGGGATTTACCTTAAAAGATATCTAATCAAATAAATGACCTAAGAACAATAAAAAATAGCTTCGGAAGTTATAAGTTGAAGGAAAGATCAATTAACACAATTGTACGTATAGGCTAAGTGCGAGTTGTTAAAACACAAACTAACCAATTTTAACCGGGAACGTAAAGCTCGTCATTTTCAAAAACGAAATCTCTAAAAAATAAACTCCCTCGAAACTAACAATAACCAATTTTCTTGTAAAAGAATTTCAGGATGTAATTGTCTAGTAGCTAACCTTCAACTGAATCTACGTTGTCGTTCATCATTGATAGCCTTTGGCCTTCGGATCGAATTGAATGCTCGCCGAATTACCGCCCCAGTGAAAAGGTGTTTGGTATCTATTGCTTCGAGTTCTTTTGAAACGACATTTAACCTGAAGTGTATTGGATATACATATATCGTTTAAGAGTTTTTCATCTTACGTAAATATTTGGACTATTTGCAACAACTATAATACCTACTTGATATGTTAATGAATCAACATTATGTTGTTGTGGAATAGGCACCTACCAACTTATCTATCACATTTTCAATTTGATCAGATAATCTACAGATCCCTTGTAGTCCTAGCTATACATTTTTTTAATGCGCGTTTTACATTCGACTCTCCCGATTACAGTTGATATTATATCTTCAATTACATTGTTAAACAACGCTTATTTTCCGGTAATCGTAATATTAGATTTGGAAACGTCGGTTCGCTTTGTATTCAAATTTGAATGCTTAGTATTGACATTGGGGGATAATTACTTACAACCCAAGCCTATATGCAGATTCCTCATTACATAAGCCTTTTATCCCTTTATGCTAAAGATTCATAGTTCCTTTGTATGATCATTACGGACTTTCGCATATATACCTAACCCAATATTATCAAATTTGCCTACATCGAAATGGTTAAAATTAAGTTTTTAGATGTGTTACTTAATTTTATTTACATTATTGTATTTATGGAAGTAACATTAGTCACATATTAATTTTTCAGATAACTATCTAGATGTAATATTACTGATATACGTATTTATAGCTTGTCCAAACCTATATGATGTTCACGTCATCAATACAAGGTTTCTAGATGATGACGTTTCACACAGTGCTGTCATCTCATATCTTGTATTTTTAATTGGTGTAAGGTATTACAGTAATTGTTTATTTAACTTACCTAAATACTTTGTCAGTATGTTTACTAAAATAAAATAATTGAATTCTTGTCGCGTCACTCACGTATCACTTATGTATTTCCGTTTATCTCCTTTATCTCACTCGCGTTGTACACTGTACACTTGTAATATCTATTGTAAGTATTCTTTCGGACCGGCCCTTCCATTTATCCACTTTGTTTACTAGTTCTTTTCTGAGCATGCATCCTATTCCTGCTGTTGCTCTTTCCTGCTCCGGTACTCCACTGTAGATTATCACATTCCCATCTTGCAGTTCTATTTCATCTTTCCCTTTTTTCTTTGTCTCCGGTAAGAGTAGTATGTCTATTTTCGCTCGGTTGAATTCGTCGTTTATCTCTTGTTCTTTTCCTTTTATACTTCTCGTTCCTATTTCCCATATTTTATTATTTCCGCGTTTGTGTGTGCCTTTTCTCCTTGTTCATTTTGTATTAAATCTTGACCGTGTTCATTGCCAGTTCCGTCCTCGCCAGCTCCCAACCTATCTTTTCTTAGTAGTTTTTTCGTGTCGTGCGTGTTATTTTCCTCATCTGTTCTTCGAAACTACTTCTCTGGGGACCTATCCGTTACTGTCCTTTTTTGTGAATTACTTCCGCTGTTGTTACCTTTTCCTGGTTCTTCTCTTTGTTTGGCGTCACTTTTCTTGCATGCTACACTATCGATTATTAATGTGTTGTATTTTATAAACGCCCTTTGCCCTTTGCTTCGCGCTTCTTTCATGTATGGTATTAATGTTTTTCTATCTTCTTGAACTTCCTTGCTATAGTCTTCGTCTATCTATATATCCGTACCTTTGAGTTTTCTTGCGTATTGTAGCATTGCCGTATTTCATCGACTCTTTGTTTAATTTCACGTGTATAGGTCTTGCCTTACCGTTTACAAATCTCCCCATTCTTCTTGCCTGGTCGATGTCGTCTGTCCTTTCCAAGTTCACGCCTATATTCTGAATTATTGTAGCTATGTCCCTTGGTTTCTTCATCATCTTCTTTTTCCTCGACTTTTATTCCTTTTATTATGACATTTTTCTTTCTAATCTCTCTTTCGAGCATATCTATCCTCGTATCTTGTTTTACTACTATTTTCCTTAGGGTTTCATTTTCAATTTTAACTTGTTTCAGTTCTACCATTATCTTATCTAGTTTCCCATTCATATTTTTCATGTTCTCTTCTATTCGTTTGAACATTCCCTCCACCGAGCCGTTCATTTTTCTCTATGATTTCCTTCCTCGTTTATACGTTTACGCCACCCGTTAAACTGTTCCTTGCACGTTTTGTTGCTTATCTGGAATGACGCGCGTGTCCCGCCGTTGGAAGTCACACTCGTTTATCTCTTATCTATAATTTATTGTTTATATTGGTTATTAACTAGTCTAACCTGCCTATTCTGGTCTTGTTTATTTGTTAACACCTTTCTCCTGTACTCTTCTTTGCCCTATGTTCTAATATTGTGGTTTTTATTCCCTCGAAAGGCCCCAATTTGTATTTATTTTCGGAGGGAAAATTTTGGCCCGTCTTTCTTTATACCATTTAATATGTGCGCAAGTAAATCATTTATAGAATTAGTCACTTTCCGAACTTTAAACCGAATTACAAATAAACAATCTAAGTAAGTTTTTGTTGATGATGTGAACATCATATAGGTTTGGATAAGCTATAGGCATGTAAATTAAAAACAATATGCCGTTCCAAAAAAGATCGTTTTAATTAAAAAAGAAAATTAAAGCATCTGTAAATAAATCTAAACTTTATTAAAGCCCACAAACGGAATAAACTTAGCGTCTGAAAAATTGGAAGTTCAAAACAGCAGCAACAAATACAAAATTTATATGTATTATCCTATCCTAAGTAGGTACAAAGTACAAAGTTTCAGTTAGTTTTAAATTAGTTAGCTGTATCAATATATTATTTTAAATAATATCAATAAAACGTAGAACGTTTAAAAATCACAAAGAGCGCAAGTATCTTACTTACTTATGATTTATTGTTATCTAAATACCCAAATATATATGACAAAGGAGACATATGACGGTCATGAAAATACAAATAGTACCTATATATTTTAACTAGGCAATACGGAATATAATACCTACATTAGATACTGGTCAAGTATTTATCACTGTAATATAATTTTGTCTTTTATTATAATTCAATTTCAATAATAAATGAGACATTCGTGACAAAATCGATACAATTTAACATGACTATATTTTTCGGTATTTAAATATAGGTAGTTCACTTTAGGTTTTAATGAATTTAATGTTCATGGCGACCCGCCATACAACAGCCCCGACGAAATAGTTCCTGCTTTAGTTTACATTTTTATTTAATTATTTTAAATATAGATACGCGACTTACCAATTTTGTGTTAATGCGTTTTATTTATTGCCAGTAAACGTTATTAATCTACAATTTATCAAGAATTAAATACATTTATAAAAAAAAGAATATTGTTAGGTAGGTATAAAAATAAAACAAAAATGAAAAATTAGAAATAGTGCACGAAACGAATAAGCAAAAATTTTAGAATAATAGGTACATTGTGTACCTACAATAGAAACATACAAATACTGTATGTATAGGTATTGAAAACTTAATAATGTCTCCTTATTAGTATACAATCTAACTTCTAAAATAAAATACGCAATAATGACCGCCACGTAAGTACGTAATGAAAAGCGTAGATACCTTACGCGTCTGTATTTTATTTTATTTATTAGAAACTATTTTGCCGGGGAGCTATTTTGTCGGTGCACGAACGTTTACACTAATTATATAAGTATCTAAAAATATCAACAATATGTACATTTTTTTTACATCACGATATCCAAACGTGCATTTCATAAATAAAATGACAGCGAATTATTTTGGAAACCGAATGCTTCTTTAAATTTAAATTAATTTTTATGCGCCATCATTAAAAATAATAGATAGAAAATTATGTATTAATATCAAAAGCGTAACACGTTTCGAATTTATCTCAACTACCTAAATACATAGGAAATGATTAGTAAAAATCTTAAAAAGCTCCTTTTCGTATAAACTTTTATTCTGGTAAGAAACTAATTTTCTAGAACTTAAACGTTTGCGTATTAGTAGCTATCTATGACAGCATCGAATGATGCGAAGAGTAATTTTACCGGATATATTCATGATTACTAGAACCCGGTAATATTCGTTTAAATTTTGGAATAATTATATGCAAAGACAGGGCTACCAGTTTTGCAAGATAAAACCTCAATTTAGGTGCAAATGGGTAATCGGTGTTTGCAGCTCCGTTCCGAGACATAATCCAAATTAGTCAACTGTTCTAATTACATGTGCCATTATACGTAATAGATAGACATATTTTTAAAAAAGTTTCAGATAATTTAACATCGACAGTTTATTATGTAGGTGCTTACTCGATAGGGTACGTAATTTATTAAATTTACTTTAATGTAGTTATGTTAATTGGGAATCGGAAACGCTTCGGTTCCGGAAAAAACACGGTTAATCCGCAACACACAATAATATACTTTACTAAAATGCGAAGGTTTGTGAACAATAATTATATCAAGAAAAAGTATGTAAGGGTAAAAGCATTTTAAAAGTATGGATCGTGGACAGTAAACTGCCATTTCGTCATTTCAGTTGATATTCACAGCGTGTGTGTCACGATTTGAATGCACGGTTAAGCCGCACACCGATAATCTAGGGTTTACTGTACTTTTATTAAGGAACACAACCTAAAATATTTCAAGTATTTCCCAAAATCAATTCATTAATAATGAACGAAAGTTAATATTTATTCTATAAGGTACTTAAATTATAAGATTAGTTGTAATTTTTATAATGATCAATAAAGTTAATTGATAATCTTAAAAATTTTAAAATCAATTCAATTACTATTTCTAATTTATAATAAAGGATTATAAAATTTAATAAGTAAAATAGATGTTTTGAGCAGACATTACATTTTTATAAAAATCGTTTGATCGATAAACGATAACTTCGGACCGCGATTTATTTTTTATATTTACTGGAAACGATAGCCTTAAATGCTGTTATTGATGAGAAAAATTTGTAAATTTACGATGGATTCCAGAAACATCTCCGATATAATAAATTGAGATATTATTGCCTCGATATGGGTTAATGTGCGTGTTTAGCAGTAGTGTTTACGTAGTTATTGCTTTCGTATATTTTCAATTAAATATAGGACACGCCGGATTAAATTTAAAGGCCAATGATTTTTGTTTAATTTGGATTAGTTATTTCGAAATTAGCATTGTTTAAAAGCGTAGATTTTAAAAGAAATAGATAGCTGACAAATAAAAAACATAAGAAACAAGCTTTTATTTTTTGTTTCTATGAAAACGACATAATTTTTTTTTTCATTCCTACCAATCACTATGACTAAAAATTTAAATTTTGCACACTCGATTATCTCGGATTTTTAAATTATTTTTATTATTTGTTACTCGGAATTTAATACTGAACAAATTAATTAAAATAAAAATACTGATTGCGAGTAAAGAAAAACTGTTCAAAACTTAATTTTTTCAACGCTTTTATTTTTTTTAAAATTAATCTAGAGGTATAATTCTCATAAAAGAGTGACGTTTTAGTTTAATCACATTTAATTATTTGGAACAATCATCGAGTTTAATATAAAAAATTATTGTCGATTTTTATATTATCTACTTTAACAAAAAATATGTAAACTCCTTCCTGTTCAATTTCATATCATATCAAATAGTTCCGGCATGTTAAGGGAAATACTGACACTTTGAGGTGAAATTGGTTCTATTCGATTTTCCACTTATGTGCTGCTTCAGTTGCTAGATTTTATATCAGATATTGTGTCGGAGAAAATAATTTAAATTTTTCATAATACACGAACATCGTAATAGATTATTATATACCATTATAATTCATAACTAAAACAGTAAATATAACAATAGCCGACTGTTAATTTTTAATTTAAAAAAACTCTCGTGATTTGCGTCCCGAACTTTTTATTCACATATTTGCAGGAATTTTCAACCTGAACGTGAAAAATCAACCGAGCAAGCGCAGCTTAATCCCGAAGGAAACCTTCCAAATTATTTTATCTACATGAAAACGTATAACCTATTGGATTTTTCGATTTAAGTTTTATAATGGCCTTTCAAGTTTTGTCATTTTTTTTTTGTTATAACGGCTAAATTTGTTTTCAGAATTGTAAAGATATTTCTTTTACTATCTTTTCTAATCGATCAGACGGAGATTCAAACTTGCAGTGCCCTAATTTTTTCGTTATATTTCCAGTTTGTCGGCTTCCCATACGAAAAATAAATTATTTTTTTATACAAATCCGAATGTTACTATGTTTTCAAGAAGACAGACAAGTTTAAACTCAAGTTTTAACGGAACGTAACATTAGTTCGTGACTATATATTTTGAATTTAAATTAGATAGTTTAATGTACAGGGCGTCCCGGGAGACATCGGCCAAACGTTAGGGGCGTGTTTCTTAAGTAATTTTAAGCAAAAAAAAAGCTATAACAACGTAGATCCGATTCGGAAAAGTTATCGAGTTATGGGTTGTCAAAGAAAAGCTTGTTGATTAAAAATTACCCGCCTTGGTTGCGTAATTGAAAGCAGCAAGCTTTGGAAACAATTGCTAAATAGTTATTAATCTTTGTTACTGTCACTTGTAAAGCCAACATAACTTGTGATTTTTATTACCTTGACTTTTCTTCTTCGCTCGATAACTTTCCCGAATTGGATGTAACTTTTTTTGCTTAAAATTAAGAAATGTACTGCTAAAGTTTGGCAGATTATTCTCGGAACACCCTGTACGTAATTAAATAATTTTAGACTTTTCCACTCTTATAGGAGTACTAAATTAAATACGGCCTGTTTCGTAAGATCTGCAGTGTTCTAATTTAAAATGTACTTCATTCGCATTGTTAATGAAATATTAAAATAAACGAGGAAAGTATTATTTTGGGTTAATGTAAGTACTTAAATAAAGTACTGCGTTTCAATAAAAATTAATTATTAATTAACTATCGCAATAAGTAGTAGGTCATCATAATATACCTACATAGAAACAAAATTAGTATGGTTATTCTTCAAAAGATATTCTAAGCGTTAAATAAATTAAATCATTCTTAATTGAAATCTGATAAATTTAAGTTAAAATCATATTTTTAATATTCAAATAATAGTATGAAATTTAATGTATAATATTTAATTGTCAATAGCTGTCGCATACTTACGAAAAATTTAAAATCAATTTTAATTTATTAATCAAGTACAAAGTATTATGAAATTATCTGTAAAACCTATAAAAAAAATAATATATTTCTTTTTAATTTGTTTAATAACAAACTACTTATAAAACCAGGTTAAACGATTTCGAAGTATCCACCTAATTATATGCAACCTATTTTATTTCATTTTCATTTCCTGATAACGAAACCAATTACGGGTGAACATTACAACCGAAAAAGAATCGATAAATATTTTTATAATGTGCAAAATTGTGATTCAAAAATTCTCTTTTAACACAACGAACCGCAGAATAATGGTTTCCTGCGGATGCGAAATGATCGTGGACACCTTCATAGACGAAGCCCGTCGCTATTAATTTAGCAAGCGGAGAATTGATAATGTAAAATCTAATTTACAGCTGCCAAAGTGCCAAAAACCCTTTTACGACATTATCGTGTTCGGGTTTTCACGTGCAACCGCGTCAAGTTTTTTGGCAGTTTTGATGATTTAAAGGTAATTTTCTGTTACTAATTTTCATTATTATAGTGCATTTAGTATCCTACTCACGTGTCGCCGTTTATTTATTGCCCTAACAAGAAGCGCCTCTATTTGGAATTAATGGTAAAATTATAAAAAATGAAAAATCTGATTATATTTCACGATAGATAACCTTAAAAAACATTTTATGGAAAAATTAGTTTTTTTAAATAAATACAGTTTTTGATTTTGAGAGGTCGACAAATTATCGAATGTGATCGATCGGTTGTTAAGAAATATTTAAAAATAGAAATAAGCATTCTAACGAATAAAAAGTATAATAGTTAACTCAAAGACGCAAAACTACCAAAAAATTACCATAAATTAATTAAAACGTTAACGTTTATTCATTACGATTAGAATGCCACTATGTATAAAATTTAGAACGTAAAAATAAACGATTATTCGGGAATTGCTTTTATTGGCAAATAAATGACGGGAAACCTCACGGGAGCGTATGGATCGCATCAAAATAATACTATAAGTTCCTATAAATTGTTTTCCACGATGCACCCCAGCCGCGATATTCACACCAAAAATTGAGGAATGAAAGTCATTTTTTTTTTAAATAACCAGTAATATTGAATAATGAAATCGAGAATGAGGAAAATTAAAAAAATTAATTTTAATTTAAGATGAAAGTATAATTTTATTACATATCGTTAGGTACTTTTTTATAATTTTTTGCATAACACGTGCTTGTTTATAATTTTTTTCATTATTTTTTTGTAAGTAAATATTTTCCTATTAATGAAATTTCATGTTCTGTATAACGTAAGTATTGGCTTAAGAATTTTAACACTCTAACCAACTTATAATGTTGTAATATCTTTGTAAACCGAGAACGTAAGTAACGTATTATATTCATATATAAAAAATAATAATTTACGACATCTTCAAAATTGTGTTAGGTAATTACTTCAATTTCGATAAGGCGACTTCAGGCGAAAGACGAATCATTCGCTTACATAACGAATCCGAAAATGACTTCACAACAATGGGTTTCTATAGACATTTGTTTGTTGTGACGTCATTTTCGCGTACGTTATGTAAGCGAATGGTTCGAGAATTGGACCTCAGGACGGTGAAAAGAGTCTCGACGCAGTATTTCATTGTTGTTCTTACGTTAAAATTAACTAGCATTCTTCATCTCTGTCGATTTTCCCAGCACATTTGAGTTATTCATCGTTATTGAACAGAAGCGCAACCAAAAATATCTATAAAATGAACAGCTTACTACTCTACATTCTTGATCCGATAACCACATAATTTAAAGTTATAAACATGATCAAGGAATCGTTTCTATTCTAGGGAGAATCTATAAAATGGATTAGATGTTATATTAGGCACTGATTAAATATTTAACAGAATAGCATTAACTAAGGGGCCAACTAAAACTACCCTTTGACCTCTCCGAATTAGGAAAATCCTCGAAACATGTTCTCCGTCCGTTATTGGATTCGACGGAGAAGGTTTAATCCCTATTCGTTAACTCTTTCTCTATAACGAATGGCCAATGCGGGTTTGTAATTTGGTTCTCTCGAGATCGCCCACGACACACATATTTTCTTATACATATTACAGAAAGAATTTTATTCGAACCTTCATATTCATTCTATTCGCGGCCAGACATTTTAATTACAAATTGTTTGCATAATTTTGAATCGTAAAAAATTAACGAAAAAGAAATAGAATAAAAATATCGTTATGGTAGGTTCGTAAAAATTCACTCGCGGATTCGTTCGCACTCGGTTTTTGATGCGAACGACGAAAAATGCGAAATCCAAATAATTACCTATTTACTTAGTTACAATTTAGAATTGAATATATTATATGCGCTTTCATTAAATCTATTTGAATTAGTACAAGTCCGTTAATCCTCAAAGAAAATTTTGTAGCAAAAAGCGGCGGGGCTTAGTTTCCCTTCACGAAGGAATTAAAATAACGATGCGGCGGCAATGAATTTTCTTTAACGTTGTGAAAACTTTGTGTTGGTTTGTTAGGCGAATTAGCGCCGAGCGGCATTTACATTTGTCAAATTGTCCTCATAAATTTATTTAACCAAATTGGATTTGAGGTAGTTGAAAATAGAGTTCGTTTAGTTTTGTTGAGGTTTGTACGGTAATGAAAGATAACGTAGTTATGGTTGGAAAGCGAATACCTACAGGTTTAATGTTGGTAAAGCTACTAATGGCGCATATTGAAATTTATTGCTGTTGATAAAACTAGGCACCGGAATGTTACAAAAACAGTTTTGCTTAATTTCCATACGAAAAAACTTCAAATAAGTAGATTTTTTTTTAAATACTACCTCTCCGTTTTCATAATAAGTGAGCCATTTAAAATTTAGAGTGGAATTAATAAACGATAATTGAATAAAACTTTTATTTATCGCAAATTTTGAATAGGTATTTTTGACGAACCGTCTTTAAATTTTATCTATAACCTCATTCTTAAACGAAAATAAATTAGATAAATAGAAGTTATACACGTAAGTATCGTTTGTAAGTTCGGCACTCGGTCTGGTTACGTTGCTTTCACTTCAAAATTGAGTAGTTAAATAGCATCAAAATCTAAAATATTTTTTAATTGTTTTTCCTGATGTCAAAAATCTTTCAACTGCAGCAGTTATAGTACACTTTTTAATCGAATACCTTCAATTTTTGTTATTTCCTACAATAAATTTTAGTATTTACTGTACGAGTTTCGTTGTATTTTTGTTTTTCCACGATATTATCACGTTAAAATTTTCAAACTTCAATTCAACTCAAATTTTCTAACTAAACGAAAAATGACTCACTTATTATCAAACGGAGATGAATTTAATAATACATTATAATCATGTTAAATTGTCGTAAAAAATAACCTATAGATAGATATAAGTAGTGATTCGCCTAAAATTCTGCGCCAAGATGTTTCACTTTATTCACTTTCACTGTAATTATAAGGGAAGCAATTTTGAAATTTTAGCCGTATATAAATTGGACTAAAAACCCTCAAAAATGGATAGCGACAGCTCACATCAAAAACAAGGGACAATCATTACTTAAATTTATTAAAAGATTTAACTTCTGATAAGTTAACAGAATATCGGAGCATTTGAATAATTCTTATAAATAAAGAATTAAAAATATACAGGCCGAATCGCTTAAAAAAATATCACGCGTTTTTCTCGAAAACTGTTAGAAATAGGTAAAAATCACTTAATATACATGATGTCCAACGATGACATTGAATTACCTCGAAGCTCACTTGTTTTAGAGTTATAGATCTGTTAAATTGTAATTGAATTGTTTTTGTATTGTTTAAAAAGTTTAGATCATAGTGAGTGAGTAAAAACAGAGAAATTGAAATAAAAGGCATAGCAAGATCTAATTTACCTTTTTTTTTAATCGGATAGGGCACCTCTGTGATGTCCAATCGATTGTCCGTAAAAAAAACAAAACATTTTTTCTTAAAGATAAATTTTTCTGAAAACACGAGTCAAAAAAAAAGAACAAAAAACTTGCGCTCATCATTAAAAACGAAAACAAACTTTAACAAAAACAGATAAATCAGTTTGACAACTTTACGTGTTGCAAGTAATTGTTAGGCTGGCAAGGCCGTAGATCAGAACCCGTTCATTTCGGAAGAATTGCAAGGGAACAATTAAATCCAATATTTCCCCAACGAATTGGTCGATAGGGGAGGTCCCGTGTCTTTTCCTGCAAGATCGCCTGCGTTGATCTGTATGAATTTTTACTTGTGCGTGGAAAAGTGAAAGGATCGACATACTTTGAACGACCTATTCGCTCGTGAACACACGATCAGATGCAGATCAGTAGGCTTTTAATAGAAAGATACAAAATGTTTGGAACGTTTATAACGAAAAATAAATCAATTTGAAACTCCAGCTTATTGAAAAGTTTTAAGTAGGTATTATAAAAAAAATATATATTTTGGCTCGTATCTTCGAAACGAACGATTATTTCGAAAAATAACTTTGGGTGAAACTTTTTAATTGTTTTACGGCCCATCGATCGGGCATCACAATGATGCAATTTAATAAACGGTAATTTAGACGTATAACTCCAAAAAATCGATAAGTTTCAAAATCATTCAACGTCACCATCAGACGACCCCCTTCATACTCTACAATTTTTATTACAAGTGATTTTCACCTATCTCTAACCGTTTACGAGAAAAACTCGTGAGGCATTTTTTAAACGATTCATCCCGTATAAGTATAATATTTAGGTAGGTACATACTCTTTTAAATAATACCTTAAAAAAAACTGTGAGCGAATATTATAAGAAAAGTGAAAACTATAAATTCACGCAGTTACGCGATTGTCTGTTGTTTCCGAGTCGTTACCACCTATATTTTTAAGAGTTCCATTTTTATTCCGCAAAAATTTCAAAATTTTATCTTTATAAATGAGCGAGATTTCGCGGCGGAGAGTTTTAGATGAATAATCGTGTAGGTATGTATTCAAATCGTGTTCGTTTTATTTCTACCTGCACCAAAAAGAAAATTTATCTTTTTTTTTATATAGATATATAAAACGTATTAAACTTTTTCATATCTAGCAGACACTTTTTAAGTTGCGAAAGAAGAGATTGCATAAAATTGATATTAGAAATGGAAAAGTAAGTTTGGGGTATGCAAAAGTTACTCTATTAAAACGAAGTATAATAGAAAGTCGGAAGAGCTTGATTTTCACTAACTTTTTGTGCGATTCCGTATATTTTATGCATACGATGTACATACACTCAAAAAAATATTGTACGTAATATTAATGAACACCAGTTATTGACTTTTTGATCATTGACACAATGAAAAGTTCATTAATACTACTAATACACTGAAGAAAATAAGTGCCTAATTATGCAATTAAAACGATCGTTGTATTTACGAAACATTTATAATTTTTTACCTAATAACTTTCTTCATATATATACATACATATATATATATATATATATATATATATATATATACAATGAAAATTTTCATCGAAATAGCGATTTTTTCGTTACTTTTTAAGAGTTATCTAATGTACGCTCGCCACAAAAAAAAATGGGACAGTAGAAGGACAGAATTTTAAAAATGTTTTGTTGTGAATCGGGTTTTAAATAAACTGTTTGTAAGTACATAAGGATTAAGCCATAAAAGCATTGTTACCTACATAGATGAGGTTCTAAAGATGTTAGGTATCGGAAAGGTTGAAATAGCCTTTTGCGTTTTAAGACGAGCCCTACCTTCCAGTAAGCTAACAAACTTCAATATAAATCAAATGAAAATCCACATTTCGCTCTTTTTATGTTTTAGAATAAATTTTTTATATGATGTTTGGTACCAAAATCATCAGCACAAAAAAAGAAATCATCCCAAATCGACGAAATTATCGTAAGACGTCAAAATTATATCAAATATATGACATTTACTAATCCGTAGTAAAAGAATAGAAAAAGGTTACAAAGAGAACAATGTATTGAATTTACGGGTTCTACTTGTTGTTAGACGAGAACGAAACAGGCAAACTTCACCCAACAAAGTTGCGAATTATGATTTTTGGCATTTCTTTACTTATTTCTCTAAAGTTAATTTAGAATGTGATCGTTATGAAAACAACTATGATTTTGATAATATTACTATTTATTATATCGATCGATATTTTGATGCTTTTTTAAATATTTTTCTACAATAATGTCAATGTATTGAATTATATATTGATTTCCTTCCTCTACAATTATAATTACTGATGAAGTCTAAAAATATATTTCAAAATATTTGTTTCCAGTGAAAGATGTGTCCAGTATATCTGTCGATACTCCATTATACCGCTCTCGTCTAGAACCTGTAGATTTAATTCATTGTTCTGTTTGTAACCCTGTTTTATTATTAAATGTAATATTTTTGATATAATTTTGACGTCTTACGATAATTTCGTCCCTGTGGGATAATTTCCCTTTTTGTACTGATGATTTCGATACCAAATATCATTAAAAAAAATTTTTTCTAAAACATAAAAAGTGCGAAATCTTGATTTCCATTGAAGTTTATGAACTTACTGAAAGGTAGGGGACCGCCTTAAAATTAAAACTAGTGACCGAATGCTTACTTTACTATATTTCTTTTAAAAACTATGGTAATAAGCCAATATAAAAACTTGGAACAATTAACACCTATATTAACAAGACGAAATATTTTTCAAGCTATGTCAATTTTGTGTGTGTAAGTAACCATTTTTTTATATAAATCTACATGTTATCGGTCATATTGACGCAGTTTTTCCAAAAGGGCGTAACCCACAAAAAGTAAATTTCACAGTAGTGCACATGTTATGTCGCCGCGTAGCTATAACAAGATACGTTTCGCGGAAATATAAATCGATTTTTCCGGTGAAAAAAATCGAAATATCGTTACTAGATTTTATCAGACGATGTTTTTGCTTTAAATGCGTAAGATAGTCGGAATAACTCATTTTCACAAAAAGTGTGAGTTACGTCCTTTTGGCAAAACGCGATCGATGTATTACGTCGATCAATAAATTTTTAAATTTACACAAAGCATAAACTAAACCTGCCTACCACTTGCTTCTAAAGTATTTTGTTGACAACAAGTTGTCCACTTTGTAGGTAACGATGATGATTTATGGCTTACTATAATAATCCCTTTTAAAAATACAAGCATTTTACCTAAAACACAATTCACAACCAAACATTTTTAAAATTCTATCCTTCAACTGTCCCGATTTTTTCTGTGGCAAGTGTATGTTTGTAATGTACTTTTATCTAATGCACGTTAAAGTACGTACATTGGACGCGTTCATCGGATTTTTTTTTTGAGTGTAGGTAGATTACTAGTATAATTTAAACTTTCGGTTGTAGGTATATTGAATGAAAATACCTATTACTTATCTATCTACTGAAATTATTTCCAAGGATGTACTTATATCTACGTTTATAAATTATTTTATTTTAATTTGGATCGATTCGATTCGAATTTATATTAATTGCCATCGTAATATCAAGAAACAAGTTTACGTGAGTACCACCTATTTGTTTTAACTGACAAATTACACCATTATAAATAAATAGCAATCCTTATTTCTTCTACTATATAAAAAGTTAGATAATAATTCTCGTTATCAACAAGTGGAATGGCAGGCGAATGCTCTGCTTATTAAGGCTCAAAACTAACAAGCGTGCCAACTTATTGAATTCATGCATGGAATGCTACAAGAGCTTATGCCAAAATGTATCCTCGTAATTTTTTTACAGTTAAACTCCCACTTGTTGCCAATATTCTACGATTTTATCGTAAACGGCGTTTTTAGAAATTGTATAATATACCTTATAATTTAGTTTTTTTCGCAACTTAATTTTAATAAATTATTGAAACTAGTCGGTTTCTTCGTTAAATTATGGATTAAACCGTTTTTGTTTTCAAATTACCTAATTTAGGTGCCTAAACTTAATTTCCAAAAATTAGAAACAGATCTCGAGATATGAACAGTGGAATCGAAGCGTAATTCAAAATGTTCCGTTCGGCCATTAATCGTTAGAAAACGGTCGCTTTGTCAAACTAAAATTACGGAAACGTCTTTAAAATCTTGCCGAATGAACTCGTTTGTTTTTCTAAAAAATTACCCCGCACCTATAAATAACATATTAAGTTGATATTTACTCTTTCGACATCTATATTATTTACTATAATAATAATGTATTATAAGTACAAGTTATTTATAAAGGAAACGTAGGTATAAATGTCAATCCACAATATGAAAGTGCGTGGCTGTAACGTAACAGAATCGTAAACAAGTTTATTCATTTATACTTATAAATACCTATCTAAATGAAATATTTTTGATATAGGTATGTAGATATAGAAAGCCTCATATAGCTACCGAAACAATAAAAAATATATATATAGAATACCTATAAAATATTTTATTAGACGTCGGCCAAACATTCGAATTCTCGTTTATCTACAGAACTTTTCACTAACAACGCATCATAAATATATTGTCCATAGAAAAATTAATGTTAATATCGTCAATTCCAAAACAAATTTAGGTCAGAATTAATATTTAATGGGTAAAAAATAAATTATTAAAATTGTTTATGGGTAGTAAAATTTTGATGAAGATTTAATATGCGACCCCGACAATTATTACAATGTTTAATGAAAAATCACGATATAGCACATTGAAAAATCGCTTACTTTAGTATAAATTATAAAAGCCGCACGTCAGCTATGTGTTCTGAACTTTGATCTAGAAATGATAGTCCGTAAAGGAGCAAGCTTCACCCCGTAACAGTGTGAAGGGGTTACAGCATATTTGGTATTCCAACTATATTCAAAGACCTATCGATCTTTCGGGACGTGCAGGTGGTTAACATTATGCCCGTAGGTAAGTTATACACATACATTATGTCAATTTGAAACCTGTTGAAAGCATCGATTCGATACTGATTTATAAGAAAAAAATTAAAGTATATTTCGGCATTCTAAATATTCCTATATACTATAGTTAATTACTTTTAGATTTAACAATCCGGCACAGATTGAACGTTTCGCCGATATCCAATTTAGTTCGCCAATTTGAACAAGATTATATTACCATAGAAAACGACTTTTAAGATGCATCTCAAGACCAAAAGCGGAACCAGGTATTGACGAAATCCAATTAAAACCGAGCAAACAATCGATCTGTACAAGTTTTTAAGTAGATAACAGTGTTGCGTGCACGGCCGATATTTTAAATGAGGGGAATTACAACCACGTACTCCTTCATGATCTGTAAAAAGGAAAGATTACGCGAATTTGCGTCCTCGACGATCATTATCCCGCAAAAAGGAAAATGTGGACAATCTGTTATCGTAACCTTAACAAAGTAAGATCGGTTTCGTTTAATTTAAAAAGCTCAAGCTCGTCTCGAATAAATTGAATCCTACGCTTTGATATTTGCAAAGTTGTAAACTTGAAATATTGTTAAAGAACTCAAACGGTGCCAATTCGAGTGTCTTCTTTATTTTTGTCGAATTAGCGGTGCACGTTCGACATTTAGATGGTGACGAGCGATCTTCGGGTGGTGGGGGGGGGGGTACTTTGTTTAACAAAAGCAACACGTTACTTATAACAGTTCTATCGGAAATTGATAAATATATTTCCTACTGGTTTTAAATTGGTCCGAAATATTTCGAGAAAACGGATAAAAAGTTTTTTTTTAATAAACAGATACTAATAATATTTAATTTAATGAAAATGTGGACCGAAATAGCTTTAAAGATCATATTTAATAAAATAAAAATGGAAGTTTTACTTAAATTATTAAAAATTTTATACGTTCGTTCTGAAACATTATGTAATAAGTATATTATACGCCGTTCCTCTAATAGTATTAACTAGATTTAAAGTATAATAGATTGCGAAACTTGAACTTTTAACATAATTATGCTTTTTACAGAATTTGTTTTATTACAGTATTTAATTTCGGACTTTGGCTTCGTTGAAATCCAAGTGGATATGTGTTAAATATATTTTTTAATTATTCAATTTAATATTGCGGGGTTAAAAGTACAAAACACCGTACATTTAGGTGTTGCCTACAACGGACCACTCGTACCTTTTCGTAACCTTTTAAATAAATGTACCTACACAAATATATATGTAGGCATTTACGGAAGCTAAAACGTTTCCTTTATGCTGCGCACCCACATATTATTAACGTGAAACAGTGATTTTCTTTGAACCTTAAACAAACATATTTTACTAGGCAAATCCAGCGGATGATCGACGACATGTTTTATTGTTGATTGTAAACGATTTTTAAATGAATCGAACGCGTACGTATACAAACATACATATTTCAAAGCGTCGGTATTCTTCCCTAACGGTTATTAAAAATACTTACCTAAACGAACTTAATTTTCTTCATAACGAAATTTTCGCGTACTTCAGAATATCTACTAATACAATAAACGTCGAAATCTGATCCTCCATCTAATACCGTAACTGTAATTATTGTAAGTAGACGCAGTAATAAGTTTTCCGCCGAATATCGACCGTAAATTACTTCGCTAATACTTGACGTTGAATGTAAGTTTAAATTCCTAGTTGGAATAAACGATAACCCAGTAAAATTGATCTGGTAATTTCAGTGACAAATTATTATTGCATTATTAATGTTACGATATTACACTACTTACGGCAACGGCAAGTTTAGAACAAAAACAGTTGGAAATATGTATCTACAAATTACTTGGTCGTACGCGACATACAGAATGTGGTAATTTTCTCTTCTTATTGTGAAAAAATACAAAATGAAAACATCAAACTGACCTGAATTGCTTCAGAGAAGTTACACAACACACAAACCAACACTATAATATTAATTCACTCGATTCGTGTGTATATAGTCTCACTTACAATTAGTAATTCCAATCGATACAATTTCGTTGAGTTGAGCCTAACAGAAATAATATGTCAACCTTACCCCACCGACATTTATTATGAGCCGACACCGACGAGGCGATTTGGTTTTTGCGTTTAGAGATAATTAATAAGTCTTAGATAGTTTAGTATTGGTGTTGGTATATTTGGGAAAACGTTTCATCTTATTAAAATGTCTGGCGGTTTACATGACGTTATCGATCAACTGTTTCAAATTCGAATCAAATTTAGTAGAACGAACTTTTACAAAGATTATTTAGACAGTTCAAAAGTTCCTTTAACGGGTCGAAGAACGAGAGGAAGTGTCAAAAATGGTGCTTCGACTATTAAGATTAGCTGTTACCGAGAGATTACAAGAGAGGGGGTATGTTAAAGTCTTTTTTTTAAGATAGTCATTAGTCTTCAGTAAACGTCCACTGGAAGAAGCAAATTAATTTTCATGCTTACGATCCGTATCTATATAAAAAAAATAATAAACATAATTTATCACTGATTATTTAGCACGTGTTTTTCGCAAGGTTCTGAAATGCGAGGTGAAAACGTGTCTAATTTTATTTTTCAAACGACAATTGATATAAATATTGACGAAAAATAATATGAGGATACTTTACGAGATACTTTTAAATTGGCACTTGCATTGCGTTACACGTGACCCAAGCGCGTGGTATTATCGATACACTTTTGAGTTGCCCCGATTAAAAATGCTTAGTTATCCTGAACTCTAGCTACACAGAAAGCTCACATACATAACAAACTACACATGCAACGAATCGTTCTAGTAGTGATATCGTTCTATAGCCGGTGACAATGCGGATGCAATAACCGAGTGGGGCGAAGGCAGACTGGCGCTTGCTGGGCTCACGAGGGTTCAAGCCTGCGCCCCTACGCGCCACCCCTCATATTGATTTCGCCTGACCCCGCGCGCGCCTTCTCCTACAGATAGCTGGCGTTTGTTGCTTATACGCGTTCCACAAAAGTAATGTGCCTCTTTTGTTATATTTTGGTTTCAAGTCGAACATTTACACATTACGAAATTTCGAAATATCGTTCTCCTCGAAACAAGCAAAACTACCCCAGCGTGACTTTTTAAAGTTCAATCATCTTTGAGCGCTATGTACAACGTGAGGTCAGTTAAAGTTCTTTGCCGTAAATATGAAATTTTACACACAATTCTCGAATTTTCTGTTACTATGCTTACTTCGCTATTACGACGTTGATAAAATATTATCGTGGTATCTGTGTGAAACGTTGAAGAGATTGTGAACTTTTCGATGCAGAAACAATTTGAATTCCGCAATTGTCGCGGAAGAATCAAATTTTAACAGAACTTCAAGTCGAACTACTACAGATAAAAAACTTATTATTTTAAAAGGGTAGTTTATACTAGGATCAAGTATGCGATAGTAGGATAAACAAGAAGTTTAATTAAATCAATATTGGTCATGAAGAGTAACTTGTGGTCTGTTTTGTTACAGATTCAGTCAATAGAATCCGTAATAAACGCTAGGTATATAAGAACCCATTATAATCTTTAGTTGATGGTTAACTAAAAGAGAATTACTGAAAATCGTATGAATTTCTTCAAATTGTTCGTCGAATTTG
The DNA here is from genome assembly GCA_036326145.1 of Rhagophthalmus giganteus. Classification (NCBI taxonomy): domain Eukaryota; kingdom Metazoa; phylum Arthropoda; class Insecta; order Coleoptera; family Rhagophthalmidae; genus Rhagophthalmus; species Rhagophthalmus giganteus. The sequence continues at coordinate 7,553,112 of JARFJA010000067.1, read as the reverse complement.
TTGTTACAAAGAAGGAAATTCGAGGCGGTTTAAATCGCTTACGTCGCAGTCCGATTGGTGAGCCGTGCTGCATATTAAAAGGGTAGACACCCCAATTTTTCGTAATGACATAATAACTTGTCATATATTTCGTTGGTGCAAAAGTCAAGCCGGCCGTGAAATCTCCAATCGGAACGTTGATTTTTAAACGCCGATGTTTAAAAACTTTCAATTGTATTTCGAGTTACGTTTTCTCTTTTTACTCGGCATGCATTTTTATTTTAGTTTAAGTTAGTTCAAGTTATTAAAATCATTTTATTCCGTGCTAATTTAAAATGCAAATTTAGAATTTTAATGATCATTAGAAAAATTAACTCTTCGATGTAATTTTGCACCATTAGAAAACTTGATGCGACATTTTATTTGAGCCAAATTGGTTCGGTCGTTTTCAAATGATCATAACTTTGGATTTTTAAATAAAACACCTTGTATATTTTGACTTTTTTTTGGAATCCTCTATCGATTTTTAATGTAATTACATTATTTTGAAAAGTTTTTATAGCTGTATTATAATAATATTGTGATGTAGCAAAATATAGATATAAACAAGGAATAATGTTGTAATAATGAATGTTGTTTGTATCAATGTTTAATGTTAAATGTATTTTAAAGAATTACCTAAATTACGTTTGAGATTTTTAAGAAGTAAAACAAGGTAGGTTTGTACTAATATTTATAACACTATTCGCGATTCTCGACTTCTATAAATCACTATAATTTAGTTAATTACCTACAACGATAATTTTCCTATTTAAATCGATGAGTACATTTTTAACGCTAATTTTTTATTAAGGTTATATTGTAAGTAAATTTCGCTGTATAATAAATAATTACGAAACGAAATCAGAAGAAAATTGTTATAAGCAATATAAAAGACGAATCGCTTTAACATAACGATTAGGTACCAATACTACAGATCGAATATCGACGAAAATATACCACAAGCATTATTTTAGCTTTTAATGTTCGATGCAACGGCCTGGAAATAAGTCGAGAAGTTGAGTAACATAATTTACCTCGCCATTGTAGCAACCGAAATATTTATATTGTCGAGTAAAAAGCGCCTTCACAATATTTCCGTTTCGAGTTTGATGTTTTGACGTTTAAATAAAGGAATAGGAAGCGATTTAAGCCTTCTAGTGAAATGTCGATTTAATTTCCGCTCTAACTATAAAGCGTTTTCAACTTTGTTTACCAAAAGTCGTAAGTTTTTCGTTGATATCCAGATAGAATTGCTAAATATAAGTTAAAAAAAATAATAATAATTCTCATCGTAACTTGTTACGCGAAATTGTTAAAAGAACAATAAATTCGGTTTATGTAAATACGGAAGCACACAAAAAATACGGATAAAGGATAATTTACGAGGAAATTACTTACTACTGAATAATTTTAGTGAATTTATGAAAGTCTAAAAGCCGTGACCGAGTCAGTACTGTTTGACAACCATGTTCAGTATTTTAATTTGAACGAGAGCAAGTTTTTAATCGATTTTGTAATTAAGGTTCGTTATTTTAATTCTCATCGAACTTAATTGAGCCAAGCACAAATATTAGTATCTACCTACCTATATACAATTAAATAACGTCAGGTAGCGATTAAACTATAATTCATTCATCTCATTTCATTCACTTTGCAAAAAAATAAGATTTATTATTACAATATATATATTTTTTCGAATATAAACCACTTATCGTTATTCGTATTAGTTATTAAACTGTTATACTTACTATGTATGGCAATAACTGCCGATCTGGTATTTTACACAATTCAAAAAAAAAACAATTAAATAAGCATTTGTAGTCGTTATTATTTTTATGTATATCATACAATACGCAAAATCATTTCATTTTACAGTTAATAAAATTTTTATAGGTACAACAATTTTGGTTCATATTTTACGAGGATTTGTCTTATTTCAATATAAAAGAAAATAAAGGAATATGTACCAACTATATTTTTTAAATAAATACGATTTACCTACATCTATGCAACAAAAAAACCGACAATGAGAATAATACACCTAGGTATTTTATTTAAATGCAATATTATATTAGCATATCCGGAGGAAAGCAGCTATGTAAAGTATCCAAATAAAGTCGGCGAAAATGCTTGGTAAACGTACACGCACGTGTACGTTTAAAATGTGTATAAAATAAAATATTTAAAAACCAGCTCAAAATAAATTTGGCCGATAACTTTAATTCATTAAATAAAAAAAGGTATTTCGCGAAAAAGCTAACATAAGATGCTATTTAAAAAGAAAATAAAGGATAATTTTAATATCAATTGTAATAAAAGCTCTCGATGTAATCTACAGTCGCTATATTATACTATAACGTCCTATTTAAAAAAGCCGACTGTATTAAATTTAATTAGACGCAACAATTTTTTATTTTATTTTAGTATTCACAACTTTCATGTTCTTCAAAGTATTTAAGCTAAAGATAAATAATTACAGTGATTAAAAATATTGCTTTCAGAAAAGAGTGTAAGTAGAATATAAGATCAAGATAAGAAGGCTGTAATACTATAATTAAAAAGTATAATCATCTTATTTTGATAGACTTTTAAGATAATGAAAATATTGTACCTAATAATAATTTTACGAAACCAAGATAATTTACTAGATTTCTTATCGCGGTTTTTATGAATTTGTACAGTTTTACGTGTTTTCTTATTTGACGTGTTAAAATCGTGTTGTGCTCCTCAATTGGATCAAGCGATAAGTGGGTAAAATTCGAAGCTTCAAAATTTAGGGTATGTTGCGTTTACGTGTATTTTCCGGATAAGTCGAAATCTCTGTTGAGAATAAAAATATATAATAAAAAGTGAAACAAACGGTTTCATTTTTTTCATAATGGTTAAGTTGGTTTAAGCACTTCATCTTTTTAGGGCTTTTAGAGTAGGTACTTTTGCTCAGAGATGAGTATTTTTAAATTCGTTTTTTTTTATTATTATTTGTCGTTTAAAGTATTTTTAGTCTCTACATTTACCGAACATTTTCTACTGCATTTAGGAAATTGTTATTTACAAAACGAATCTTTTCAATGTTTAAAATATTTTAACTCTTTCTTAATCGACAACGAAAGCAATTAATAATAGGTGCAGAGTATAACGAAAATGAAATTCAGTGGGTAGGTGCCGTTTAATTTATTATAGGTAATTACTTACGACAGCGTTGCGCATTTTTACAAATAAATTTTATTAATTATGGCGCCTAATAAAACCTTAAATAATAAAAAGCCGCAATCTTCGTCTAAATTTAGGCTTTTACTGTTGTTCTTTAACAAATAGTGGAGGAAATTTACTGTAAAATTTAATAATACTTTGATTAATGACTATAATTTTCTGTGACTATAAGGTGAAAATTTGAATGGAAATTACCTAATTTAATGTTTGAGGAATGGCGGTAATTAGATTCTCGAGCCGCGATTCTTAGTTAAAATATTTATTTTGAAAAGTTGCATTTGAAAATCTAAATTTATGCGTCGAATGGCAAACATTAATTTAATTTAAATTTCAAATTCTAGCAATTTTTCATTTTATATGTTCGATTATTATAAAAAAAAAACCATTTTATAGCTTTACGTTTTTACAATTAGTATTTACAAAAGGATAAATATTGAAAACTTGATGGGTATTTTAAAAACTAAATATCTACCTAGAGTAGGTAATTAGAATTACAACAAAATTTAGAGATTTACGAGTCATAACGTTTTGTGTCAAAAACTACATCTACACGTGAGAAATATTTGCAAAGCACTTTTAAATCTGAACAATTTTACCTGCGACTACCACATCATACAAAGGTTTTCTGAAAGCTGTATGACAGATTAAAAAAAAAGGAACAATTACGGTCGGTGTCATGTGGAAAAATAGATAAAAAAACTTCACGGCGATATAAAATACAACGTAAAACTATTTGTAGTAAAAATCTTATACGTTGTTAACGTTACGAAGAAAACGACAGTGCTGAGTTTATAAAAAAATTTATAGAAAAACCGATGATGTCTGTTATTAAAAGAAAGAAAGAAATTTCCTAAACATGGCGTGTACCTATCGATAGAAAGAGCTTTATCTTCCCGAATGCATAATGCATAACATAGGACCGGGTTCGTACAGTTCGCTAAATTGTAATTGATGGCTGCAGCTTCACAAGTTCAGGTGTTCACATTAGAATCCCGATATAACTGCATGCAACTCTCATTATTCAAATCTAATATGTACATTACAATAAATTTCTGAGAAAAAGATGATTTTCTTCAAATAAGCAGCTGTTATATGTTACACAGTGATACAGAAAAAAAAAATAGAATAATAAAGATCGAGGAGACAGTTGAAAACATAATATAGATTGAAATTTTTTTAATCGAGGAAACGTCAGAATAAAAAACTAATTTAGTAGAGATAAGTAATAATTTTAATTGTAAAAACGTGATAAAGGGAGATTCGTGGTCAATAAAGTGATGGATAAGTGCAAGAAGAACAAGCAGCAGCAGAATGTGCGAAAGGGGTCGGATGGGCGAGCAGAATAAAAATGGAATTGGAATGAAGATCGGGAATTGTGAAAGAAACGGACAACAAGAGGACGAGGAACTAGTTTAAGGGCAGGAGGGTGTCTAGAACTTATCGAAACGTCTGAATAGATGGTACTATAGCAAATTTCTTATACATAGAGAACCATATTAACACTAGTTCCTTGAAGAGACAATTTAAAAGCTTATTATCGGTCCCGGTTTATTTATGACCTACTAATTTACGACTTCTCAAACGTTTGGTTTGGCAGATAGAAAGTTCTTTCCGAGAACGGATTTGCCTAGTATAGTTCGAATTCTCGATCTATACATTCAAAATAGGTTTCGATGCACGTCATCAATAAGAAGTGAATAAATCGTATATTTGTAATATTCAGTTTAAAGTTTTGAACGTGGCATATTCTATAAATGATTTACCTGCACACATATAACATGCAAAGAAAGACTGCAATTTATTAGTACCTAATGTCAAAATAGGTACGGGGTTTTATTGATGACGAATATTGCAACCTATCTTGAATAACGTATAATTAAACACACTACTTCTATCCGTACTGAAAATAATATAACATGCATTTTACTTTGCGCGTACCTACGCCACCCCGAAACTGTCAGTTTCAATAATTCGCTTTCTTGAATTCGCTAATGACCCTGTTATTACAGAATAAGAATGATGTGGTTTTTCATTTCCCATTTATTTAAAATATTTTGAGAAAACTTATAAACTTATTACCGATTTTTTCACCTCTTGGTGAATTTATCTGATAGGTATTTCCCATAGAATCTAATTTTACTTTAACCGTACTTTGCACGACCAACTGTTTCCACGGTAAATATCTATACGGTTACCGATAAATTTACCAAGAGATGGAAAAATCGGCTCTAAGATCGAGAGTAATTTTTCGCAAAATATTCTAAATAAACAGGAAACGAAAAACCACATCATTCTTATTTTGAACGTCGTACTTTGAGAACGATTCATATTTAATTACTAGTTATTATCGCACCCAAGTAAGCGGATTATCGAAACTGGTCCTTTCGGAGTGGCGCAGGTACACGCAAAGTATAAACGTTTCCCTCCTACCTTTCTTCTTTATTGTTCAACTTATTTGTAAATTTTATTTGGTACTCGTATTCGCCATTCATGACTTGTTTGGTGTATCGATCTTGGACCAACGTTAAAAATTGTTGTTTATTAAAAGCTTTTAAATGACATACGACTTGAAATGCGTTTCCATTTGAAATTTTTTAGTTGACCTCCACCTCTCACTCCCGGAGGTTACACACCTAAACATTTTTCATCAAAAATTGTGCCCTAAAAATAATGGAATAGGTAGGTAACTGCGTGTTCGCCGATTTTTCCATATAGGTACCCAACAATTTCCGAAAAAATGGTGCGGGGCCAGGCTTTGTGGACATTTGGTATATCTATGCCATTTAAAACAAAACAAAACGAAATTTTTAACATTATGTTTAAATCTAATAACATTTGCAACCATTTCATTCTGTTTATAATAATAACACTTAAAATTTGAATAGCTGATTTATAATTCATATTGTTTATTACAAACTAAATTATTTTTTATTACACATATTATTATTAAAAATTATGTAGTAGCAGAGATGCCTATAACGTTTTCATTTTTAAAAAGCAATTTCTGACGCTTTCTAACTATTTAAAACTTGCCTGCAGTTTCGAAGGTATATAGGTACCTTTATATATCTGTCAGGATTATTTAGGTAATAAATATTTCTAACAAGACCACGTATCGAGCTGTAGAGGTCTGCACATTCTTTCTCTTTCTATGAGCCCTCTTTGTTTAATTGTGAAATTTTATAAAAACATTTGTACGATTATCATGTTCTAATTAAAGATGAAAACTTGATCGACATCTTAAATGATATAAAAAAACGTTCTCTAGGCAATGACAATGAGCTTGATATGTTGACGCATATATGAAATTTTGAATTTTATTCATAAAAGTAAACTTATACGCAACATTTTTTCAATAAAAAATCTATTTCTACTTCAGTTATCTTCATCAAAACTTGTTATCTCCTAGATATTGTATTGAACATTATACATTGTAAAATTGAAGCCGCAATTTAAATTGGATTTTGAATTGTGTACAAAAGTTCTAATTTCGTTATTAATAATTTTATATTAAATTTTAAAAACTCAAATGATAGATAATTTGATGGCGAAAAATCTCCAAATGAGAGAATTTTGTAGAATTTAAAAATAAAGAATATAATTCACTTCTAATGGTCGCCGGGAATAGAGTATACCCTCCCTTTAAGAGTAGAGACGAGTAAATAGTGAATCGAGGGAGAGGGAAAAATTTTGTACGGTTAATAATATGTGGGTAGAATAAATAAAAATTACGGTTGTGTTAGAATTGTGATAACAGCAGATAAATAGCTTTAAAAAATAAAATAAAAATAAATAAATATCCCGTTACATAGCAATACATACGGCCTATCCAAATCTATATGCAATTTACGTCATCAAAAAAAAAGTTGCTATAGCTTATCCAAACTTATATGATGTTCACGTCATCAACAAAAAGTTACTAGATTGTTTATTTGTAATTCGGTTTAAAGTTTGGAAAGTGTCATATTCTATAGATGATTTACCTGCGCACATATTAGATGATATGAAGAAAGATTACAATTTATTAGAACTGTCAAAATACGAGGTACGAGGTGACAGCACTGTATGAAACGTCATTATCTAGTAACCTTGTATTGATGACGTGACATTATATAGGTTTGGACGAAGTGTATGTCATATAAAGTGTATAGGATAATTTGAAGATTATTAATAAAATCACGTTTTTCTTATAATAGTTACCTACTTGCTGAAAAAGTGAAATAACTGCGCAAATCTGATAGCAGTAGATATAATAGAAAATCATTCGGCAACACAAGAAATTATAGTAATTAACGAAAAACAACATATTCGGAAATACGTATTGGATTTTGAATCAATACAACAAAAGCATAACTACCAATTTACGTTTGTGTCGTGGGTACACAGTCAATAAATATCTATCTATAATTAACTACAGAAGTTAGGTAGGTAGATATTAAGCATCTAAACAATCATTATAAAAAATAATATCCCCGATTATTTACAGCAAGTGCTTGGCGTGGTTCATTTTAGATTTATCTATAACGTTACGAGACGGGACCGAAAATTTTGAATTAAATAAAACAAATCGCGCGGCGGTGCAAGGTTACTTTGCAATCGAACCGTTCGATTTTATCTTTTTCGACGTTTTACACTGTAAATGCTTTATAATTGAAAATCAATGTTTAAACCCATAGTTCCGATATTTATAACTGTCCGCGTCATTTCAAATTCCCGTTTATCACGACATTAAGATGGTTTGCCAACAAATGCAACAGGAGATTATTTTTGTGTAGATAGGAATTTGTAAGAAATTAAACTGACAAGTACGAAATTAATTTCGTAAAGATGAATATACGGTTGTAATTGATTGTCAACGACGGAATGTGAAAATAGAATTTCGGCGCTAAGCCACCAATATATCTTCGGAAAATTTTATATCGTATATCGTCAGATAAATTATATTCTTGCAACCCTAAAAGCTTCCGTCGATGTACTAAAATATGCAGCTTTCCGCTGCAAGTTTCGAATATTTAAAATAGTTCGGATATTTTGATTTTCTCTACGCCCTATACTCTACCAAACAACTTAATTTATTAAAGGCCATTATGTATTTATTCAATGTTGAATGTAAACCAAAATCTTCTAAAAACCAAACAGCTTGACCTAAATTTCAGTCATGAACGTTCGATTAAAACGATATGTCCATGTACTAGATGTAGTCGTGGTGCAGAATTAATGTCGTTAATGTAATGGCGCACACGACACAACGAACACATTACGATCAGAATATTTAAAGTTCAACTTTGTATTTGTTCGTTGGACCGTGTATTGTTCGCTCGACGCTCGTGATTCGCGACATTAATTTTGCACCCGACTGTACCCGAATAGGTACATAAGTTAGCATTTAAATTAGTATAAAAACTACGTTTTACCGAGGTCGTCTAGTTCAAGAATAATTGAAACTTTATAGGTAACGTTATTTACGAATTATTCTATTTGAATCTACTCGCCAAAAAAAAAATAATAATCAGTTTTTGCCATCGACAACGATACACCGAGTTTTATAATAAACCTTAAATGTAAATAGTTTTTTTTTTCGTAATTTAATATTAAGTGGCTAATGCGAAAAGTTGAATAATTTATTTTTAAAACTATTATAGCGATACAGGGACGCGCATATGGTTTTATCGAGTCAGAGGTTTAGAAAGTTAACCTAGGATACAAAGTTGGTAATTGAGTTTGGTTTCGGCAAGAGAGATCTAATAGTGTCGCTGTCGAACTGCAATGTGTAAGTTTCCCATTAAACTCCGATAAGTTTCTTCTTTAGCAGAATAGTACACTGTTTCTTCCGTTTCCGCAATTAATGGGCTATATTTTTTCATGTCGGAGACTGAAGTAATTTCCACTTGAAACTAATGTCCTCCGCTGATTGCGGTTGTTAACTTAATTACTTCAATTGTATGTAATTAACTGCTGCCATTATAATAGTTTACTATAAACGAAAAAAACTGTATTTTTAATGAGTCGTTTTTCTCTCGTTATCGATTAGATGATGAACGGTTAAATTTAGGTGATATTTGAATATATTCCGTGTAAACCCGTGGTTAATTAATAAAATTAAACACTAGAAAATTTGACGAAATATTTGCTTATCGTCGGTCTTATAATAATCGCTAAGTATATTTAATCGACATTGATGTTTTTAATGTTAAATTAAAATTGTTAAACGTTCCACGAATTAATATCAATATCAAACAATTTTGACCGAATCTATTTTTAATAAGCGCGAAGAGAAATCGAATTAAAGTAGGTGTCTTATTTAAATATGTTTTAGTGATGGCAATAATTGTATCTCGCTGAACATTTTCATTACATAATTTTTTTCATCGGCAATAATACTAACTGAATTTCATATTCATAATCGCGCAACCTAAAAGTTATAGATGAAAAGGCTATAGCAGAATATCAAAACGGTTTATACAAGCTTGTTGCATGAAGATAAATACGCTTTGTAAAAAATCGACGTATCCAATATTTCTCGTCCTCGTGCGATCAGCCACGTACAAATAAACTCAGTAATTGATTAAAAGTTCAAGTATGTCCTTCATCTAGTGCCTGTAGAATGACTTGTATTTTGATCTCTGATCTTTTATCAAGTGTACTTAGAAACGGGACGCAACTGGCAAGATTCCAAATGCTGCTCGCTTGGCGAATTAATGTCTTCTATCAACATGATCATGTGTTGCATATGTTAGGGGAAGACAACCTAATTAGAATGACCAGTTGTAGTAGTAGTAGTAGTATATATGGCGTTTTTAATACGTAACAACAATAAAAACTCATTTCCTTATTTTTATACCCTCTCTCGAGACAACAAATGCCGGTAAAAGCTTTTAGTTCGTAAAATGAGGGAATTAACTTGACATTTGGTAGATTATATATATTTTATTACCGCGAATTAACTTCTGGGAAGTTAGTTAAGATATATTAATTTGGCGTAAACTAGAAAATCTTTTCGAACTCCTTTCGATTGAGTATTTTAACTATAAACGACATGAATTTTTGAATTTAACTTGACATTCGAATAATTGAAGATATAAAGCACCGAAGTAGTAAAACGTTTTTTTTTTATTCTTCTGGCAAGTGCATAAGTACAATATACGGAGCAATATACAATAATTCCAAAATGGCGCACCGACTCTACAGTACGTTGCACGAGACCGTTCACGAAGCACAGGAAAAATTATAAAAAAATCTTGGTCAACAATTTAGTTAGAAATGAAAAGCTAAAGTAGAGGACTTAACTTCATTATTCATAAAAATTTTTAAACGTGACACCATTTTTCTATAACCGTTATGTCTTTTAACGTTGTCAAATAAGAAACAAGGTTCGAAAAACACGTGTTTCACGGGTAATTTTAATTTTTACAATTGACGTAACGTGAGTGTCATCGAAATAGTTTTGGTCAAACTTTCTATTTTTTTTTAGAGGCACCTCTATATACTCATCAGTTTAATTTGATGCGACTTTTTGAATTAATCAATGAAAACCTGTCAAAATCTGAAAATAGTTTGATGAATTAAATTTAATAGTGCGAGCATGCAGTTTGTTTATTTGCTCAAATGATTAAATTTTGACGTCGTCAGCCGAGTTTAATTGGTCCAGTTTGACAAACCTATTGATAATTTGAAGTTTATTAGTCTAAAAATGAAATATAGCGTGAATATGTAGGGTGTCCAGAAACTCCTGCCAAACGAAAACATCGAATTCTAGAGATTATTTTATGTCAATTTGAGTTAAATCACCCCTATACAAAAACGTTTCCCAAGAGAGTTACAACCCTTTGAAGACGGCGCCTTACCAACGATTGTTTCTAAATATCTTCAAAACGTCGTTGTCGTCGTTAATAATTAACATCAAACTTTACACATTTTTACACAGAAATTATTTTTCAAATGTTCAATCTGTTAGTGTAAATATGAATGTTTTATTTGGCTCCGTAAGCTACGTTAAGAAAAACTAAATTTGAAAACTGATAAAACCTTGAAGTTTAAAATACACCTACAGGTCCTAACGCAGCAATAAACATGTTAATTACATCTACTTTACGCGGTAATTCAACATCAAGTTGAAATTATGTACTTTTAGAAAGCAAATGCGAATAAGACGATAGTAAAAGAAAGCAATAAAATACCGTGTAAATACAAACAGCGACCGATAAATAAGGCGTAAATATGCATATGTAAAATAAGAAAAGATGTAATAAAAAGAAAAAATTATTAGTTGAAAAATAATATGAAAGCTTCTAAAAAAATTGCGAAATAAATATGTACTTATACTAATATTGCACAGTTGTGCAATAAAGTTATCACATGTATTTTAAATTATCTACTTTTATTTCTTATTTATGTTAATTTTATAATCATAATAATAATTGTATACGTGAGTTCCGTTCGATACCAATAATATATGTGTAAAACGTATGTACGTAGGTAAGTACCTACCTACATTATAATCATGTGCGTAATTTGCATATGAAAATTACTCCTGTAATTTGAATCGACATTAATAATTAATGTGAAAACACTTGAAAATTTTAATAACTACTGATAGTTTTTTAGTTAAACCGTGGTCCAAATTCATAATCGAAATTCATTCTCATCTAATACTAAACTGAATTATTGAATTTTTTTAAAAATTTATTATCGAACTGCCGGCAGTTCGAATCTATTGTTTTCATTGGTTGTCATCTTGTTAGCCCTAAAGGGACACGCACTTTACGTCCTGAATATTTTAATTAAAAATATCTCGTGTTAGTAAGTTTATTAAAAAGCTAATTATTTATAATTTTGTTATTAAACTAATTTGTGGGTACAGTTATTTTAACACAACTCCTTTTTATCTATTTTAGGCAGGTGTAGGAATCATCTTACTGCGTTTGTGCGAATTCGATAATTATATTGATGGTGTTTCGTCAAAATGACCTAACCAACACTTTCTGCGAAAATGAGTTATTCTGACTATCTTATTCATCCAAGGCAAAGACATCATCTATTAAAATCTGATAACAATATTCCGATTTTTGTCGCCGGAAAAATCGATTTGTATTTCCGTGAAACGTATCTGTTTATAGCTGCGCGACAACATATAAAATGTGATGCGTCAATATTAAAAATACATTTTCAAATTTAATATATACAAAAATAAATATTTAGGTAAGTACCTAAACTTAAATGTTAGGCGTTATATAGGTCCACGAATGTTATATAGCCTTGCTAAATAATATTCACTAATTCATCCTGTAAGGATAACGGTTAAAATAAAGCTGAACATATCAGTCATCAAACCAAGAAACCTACCGTTAATCAATATTAATTTAATTCAGTATCGTGCGTAACTTCAAAAGACAAATTTAAGATTGATCTTTAAGTTTCCATACGTATCTATCGCGATTTAAATTTGGTGACTACATACATATATCTACATTAGATGACGCTAATGAAGTAGGTATGTATTAGGTTTTGAATTCATCATTAATTACAACCTTACATTTTATTTTTTCGTAAAAGCTCGCCTTACATTACTGATTAAAAAAATAACAACTAACAAGGAAGGTTAGGCAGGTGGGAATCTCCGCAAAATTTGAAACTTTGCAGGATTGTAGTACTAGTCAACACTAATCCAGAACCCTACTCCGTTCGTGCTCTTACGTGGTTTAAGAGGGTGGGATTCACCCTTGAAAATTGGAACTTTTTCGATTTTGCTTATTATCTGTGAAACAACAAACGTCAACAAACTATACATTATTGTAAATGGCTATTCAAGGCCTTCATTATGTTACAAAAATTAGGGGTGAAAATTTTAATGGATGGTACTATGCGTCGGTTGTGGATTAATGGACGCTTAGTTTAACACAGCTGCCGCTGCGACTGCCACTTGTCTGTAACAGACTATAGGAAAAATTAGAAACTTCTAAATTATTACATACCTATACCTACGTAAGGTAAAATTTCGTTCACGAAATTGGACCGTCAAATATTTGAAGGGAGCCCTAACCAAGAGCCTAACCAAGCTCGATTTTCCGAGAATTTGTGTTAAAGCTTAAAGGTCCATTTATTTACACATTATAAATACATGGAAAGTTAGTCGACAAAGAAAGATCCTACCTTTCCTCGTCGTATTAATCCTTTGTGTTTGTAATCCTTTTAGAGTACACAACACAGCACACAACACTCGCGCACTCACACGCAAAAAGGCCTTATAAACCGAACGGGCACTCCTCGCACACACGACGAATAATACGACGTCGTAATTTAAAATTCGAACTACTGAAACAAACACTACTGCTCTGTACAACTAACGCGAAAGATCTGAAACGGTTTTGCCGGAATTAGTTTAATTCGAGTTTATACGTGGATACTAGGAAATCCCGTTTTTATTTTAGAAACCTTCAGTTTTTTCAATAAGTAGGTTTTATTAGTTGTATTTGTATTTTATCGGTCGCATAAAAATACGATTAAACTTTTATCTGGTTTGTAATAGAGACATTTTCAACGCTTAAGGGCCCACGAATAGTTTTTAAATTAAAAATAGAGTAAATTTATAATTCTGCGGTATAAAGGCAGTAGATAGTGATTATTCAAATAATTTTACTGCATAAAAAATACATAATTTTAGAATAAATTTCCTAAAAAGTACATATTTTAACAATTTTTGGTCATTATCTGCATATTTTTTTTTATCAAACTCCACTACGACCCCTGCAATAGCTCGAGCTCCCATCGCACAAAAACCTACGGCACAACACTACTAAAAATTATTTAATGTGTTTAAGAGTTAATATGGTGGGAAATATCCAACCGGTGGCAGACAATTGAATTTTTGTTTTAATCATTTTTAATAAACTTGATAAAATTTATTATAAACTTTTATTATATTATAAAATTATTGTGGTCTGCCTCGATACGAAGCATTGTATCGAAAAAATTTACTGAAAAAAGTTGTTCACATTAACGAGTTCTATCACCCATAAATCGTTAGTTCAAGATACACCCTGTAGATACAGCTCACCGAAGTAAACATGATCCCCGAGAAATATGCGAACTAATTTTAAATTTTTTTAACGGTGAAACATTCTTCTAATCACAGCTAACAATCAGTAAGTAAAAAAATACGCTCTGTACCGCATATGTCAGTCCTTCTTCACAACGAGAGTAAACGTAAGAAATACATAAGAAATTATAAAATGCATTTCTTACGTTTACACAGGATTATTGTGAATAAGGACTAAGCTGTCTTTATTGTTTACGTTTGTTGAGTTTCGCATTAATTCTAATTTTAATGCATTTATGCGTTTATGCATTTTTAGAAATCAGTCTTTGTCAAGATTCTGTTACCTAATTCGAATAAAAAGGCACGTACTCTAATTAAATTATATTCTTGCTTGATAAATAACTTTGTACATGGACTGTACAACCGCGACACCTGTCACGTCCCTTCAGGAATCATGTTTATTTCGGTGAGTTACCGTACTTACAATTAATACAAATAGATTAACCTTAGTATGCAATAAATGTCACATGAATATTTATAAAATTATTGTTATATGTTATATGTTTGTCATTAAATAAATTCAGAAAATATTTTTGTCACTTGCATTTGACAACATTAAATAGAACAAGGATTTGGAATTACCGAATAATAATTAGATTACATCTTTAGTAGATTACTCCTTACTAAAATTCAAACGATCTATCTATACGTGGATGATGTAATATTTAAATAACTATCGATAAAACTTTGATTAGTTTCTATAAGATTACTTACACAACTGCTATAAAAACCTAACTTTAGGAAGCCTTCTAAATTGTCAATTTTCGAATTGTAGAAACTATTTTTTAGGCGAGCTTTTGTTAAACTCTCTTTAATATTAAACCATACGGTTAAAGCGTTACATAAGCATTCAAAAGCACTCCCGCCAAACAGTATGTGTAACATCATTAAAAGGATGAACCATATAATACGTTTATAGGGGCGTTTTACCCATGTTAAATAATAATTTAGAATAATAATCTTATATAGACCGACACAAAATTCCGCCATTCTAATTTTTTTCGTCGAAGTTTATTTTTAATTTAAATTCTAATCCGTTTTTTATTGGAGCTGCAGTAGAGAAAAATTGTTTTTCCCAACATTTTAATTGTCTCCTGGTTTGTATTTTTACAACGACATATCTAGGATGCCTAGTACATATTAATGTTGCAAGAAATAAATTGACCGCCATTTTTCTATTGTGCAGCTTGAAAAATACGTTATCGTGTATTTAGAAAGCAAATTAAACCGACATGTGCAGATTTTAACGGGCAGTAATCCGGAAAGCTGAAGACACGATCCCCAGAACTAGAGGCGACATCCGGAAGAAAATCCTAAGCTGCAATGACCTTTCTGGGTTTATAATCCTCGCGCTACACGCAATAAAGCGCTAATAGTTTTATCATAAGTAATAAAAATACACGATTGTTACTTGTTTTAGATGCTTAACTGTTTATCTGTTAGAGTAGTAAAAAAATATAGGTAAATTAACGTTGTTTATTGTAGTTTAAAGCAGTAGGTGGCTTAAAAGTTAATTAATTTTATCGGTAACGAATATTAATCAAAGTACCTAATACTTATCTAACGCTTGTTCTTCCCAAAGCAATTTAAAATAGACCAGCAGATACATACATCTACTGACCCGTTTCGATTCCAAATGTTATTCAGGAAATAAAATTTATGCCCTAGTATAGAAAGAGAATACAAATTGTAAGGTCGCGAAGTAATAACGGTCTATCATCGCGACGCAGGTGAATAAGTTTATACACGCCAGTCTACGGCAAGCTCAATGAAAGAGAGACAAACGATGGAACTGCGAAAATCTGCTTGTTCTATTGATCCCGAGCAAAAATGTATTCCATTCCGAAACTGTAGATGCCCGTTTTGACGTCAAATAATAAATAATACGGCGTGCATACTATTAATATAAAATGAAAGTTAAAATTAAAAAAAGCTACAAAATTACTTTTTCAAGGAATTTTGCGTTTTCGTGCGTATTTTTATACACAAAATATCGATTAAACCTGGTGACCTGTTGATATATTATCACATAATTAGGATATTGCTTCAACGAAATTCCCAAAACGTTTGTTATTGTTACACAATAATAAATTCTCTTCGTCGTTACAAATTTAGTAGAATGTGTCAATTAATTTTATTTGGCTAGGCACCTAACGGTAAAAAAAAGGTTCTGATTATAATAATAATATTAATAATAAAATAATTTTGTTTGGACTACACTCAAAAAATTATTGTACATAATATCAATAAACGCCAGTTATTGACTTTTTGATCATTGATACAATGAAAAATTCATTAATACTACTAATAGATGTTCATTTTTTAATTTCCATGTTCGTAGTCCCAATGTTATTGTGTTCATTAGAAACTGATGAACATATTTCATAATTTAATGGATATCTTGATTGCTTCGACGACTCTTTTTCATCAATCCAATCATTACTTGATTGTATCTATGAATTTCTACATTAACATCGTAACTTAAAATTTATGAATTTAAAACATCATATGGTCGTTAGGTCGTTTTGAAATAATAACTACATTTATCGTATCTATGACTAAGTTCACTAATATACAGTATAAATACAGTTGATTATGTATTTTTTTAATTCTATATATAGAATAATCTAGGAATATTAACGGCTTCGCAGAAACAGGATAAATTCAAGACAGTGCAGTTTGAAAACTCAAACTATATATAATTGAAAAAAATATATCACGACGTTTACATTAATATTTATGTTAGAACTGTTATAGAAAAATATTTCTAAAAACGGTTCGTGTTTCTTATTACATATCAAATTCCAGAGAAACGTGTACAAATCGTTTTTAGCGGAAAAATCGATTTGTATTTCCTACAATCGACAACATTGAACAATAAAGAACTAATATCAAATTTTCTATGCAGATATATTTGAGCGATAATTAATTGAAACATTACAAAAAATAAATTTGCTATAGAAACAATATACATAAACATTGTCCTATTTATAATGTGAAATAGTAACTGTACTCTTTTAATACGAATAGAAGTGTACATTGTAACAATGCAAGAATATTCCTTTATTTAATGAACACATTCGTCGATACAATAAACAAACTTTGCATTTCAGTGGAATAATTTATTGAATTTATGTAAGAATATTGATAAAACTAATAAACACAGCTATTATTCACTATAAATCAAATTCATATTATCTATGAATTAATTTATTAAAACAAAGAAAGCTTGTTCATTGGAGCAGTCAAATTATTCATTAACGTAATGATCTGCATTCGATGTAGCAATGTATAAGGTCATTATACCAATAAACGTTCATTGGGCAATGGTTTCGAATATCAAGAAATCTTTGGACATACGTTGTAATGATGAAATCGTACTTCGGACGAAAATTAATGAACTCCAGTTCTTAATATAATGATTTTTTTATTGTATTTGCGTACTTTTTTGGTTGAGTGTAGTAATTAAAGGTAGTGTTTGACTGTTTAATACATATTACCTATATTATTATACCTAGTAGATATGTATATCGCTAATAGAAAATAAAGGTACCTATGTATAAAATTGTTAAGGTATTAGACAGAAAATTCAATAAAATATTATGAAATCGGGCGAGTATGAGAACGTTAAATTCGCATGATAGTGACGGGGTGTGCTCTTGACAACAATTTTATACTTGACAGATTTTCCAAGAAGTATCATAAACACAAACGATTTTATACCTTTAGAGAACGTCAATATTGCGATCGGTACCACGTATCTCGTTATAACAATGGAAGATAAAATATTAGTAAATAAGTTGTAGGATTATCCGAGAAGCTTTAGCCAAAACTCTCACCGGATTTACTTTATTTTGTTATTTTAGTTATTATTTAGTTATTTACAGTTTGAACATAAACTACGAATATCTATCTATAGGTATAATGATCACAGTTTTAAAAGTAAAAACTACAAGAAAATAAAACAAACTATAATATTATACGGTTAATATGGTTTAATTATATAATTATATAATTATATGAAAATTATAGGTACTACTTAGGTACTACATACCATGCTCAATTCTAAACTAACTAAATCAAAGAAATCAACACGAAGAAGGTCATAACAATTCTCCAATAAATTTTGTTGAAAATGTACCACTAAATCTCGCTTTATCACGGAAATATAAGATGAATTCTCTGGCGTTTTCCCCATAATTCATTTAACAACGGATATTTCCTTGAAACAAAGTGAGACAATTAATCGCGAGCTTACGTAACAAAACGACCGTGGACACGTATCTCTGTTTTAAGTTCGCCTTGTAAAATAAAATAAATGAAATTATAGGAAAAAAAATTATACATAGAAATGGAGAAAAATTAAGTAAATTCCCTTTAAAGTTATTTCTATTTCAAGCCACGGAAATTTTATGAGAATTCGCGGAGCCTCATCGTCGCCAATATTGCAATAAGGAAGAGTTGGAAAAAGAATAAGAAGCGACGCCGTGAATTTTGAATAAAACAGAATATTCTAGGCTTTTCTAGGTCTCCCCTCGAAGTCATTGGCATTATTAATTTTTAAGTAGATATTATATTTAAAGACGAGTCGTTCTTCTTTAAATTCATCGTTTATTATTATGTGAAGATAAGTAGAATATAAGAATGAAACATAGGAATAGCAATTTGTGATAATTTAAGTTAATAGGATATTTATATTCATATACTTCTTCCAGCGTTTATTCAAATGAAACGACGTCGCAGAAATTAATTATGGTATTAAGTAGTATAGGTAAGTAGTACTACATGCATACGTGTTCCGTTTTCGTTTAGATCTTGCAAGAAAACTTGTTGTAAATTACTACATAACAAATTCTCGGCATTATCGCGCCGATTTAAATTTAAACGAAATAGTTTTGTTAATTATGTGGTACAACATTGTAGGACCACACTAACCTACAAAACTTCTCGACAGTTTTCTTATTGTTAAACAAATTTATTGCCACTTACGTCATGAATTGTTAACTTAACTACGTTAACCAGGAATAAATTGAGCTTTTAAATATACGGGGTGTCTAGAAAATGGTAGAAAATCTTCCCGGAACGTATAAACCACGTCAAAATAATACGCCACAAGATTTCTATAATTTTATTTTCTCACTAAAATATTCGTCCCCGAAGTTGAAAATAAAATGATAATAATAAAATCGACTTGTTACAGTTTTAAATAAAAAAAAATCAAAGTACCTATCCACTAGAGTAAATTAAGCAAGTCGAGAATAACTTTCATAAGTTTGTTAATAATAATACGTTATCCAGGTTAAACTATAAAGTTTTCGGTTATGGTAATTATTTCGCGAATTATTTATTAAACCGCAAAATGGAGATTCTGGTAGCGCACTTGCGTTTATTAACTTGAAAACTTCATCAATTAATTTAAGAAATTAATGATTTTAGTTAATCGCAGACAAAAGTTACGATTATTAAAATTTAATTGCGTATGTTGCGTAGTTATATTGTAATTTTCAAACGTGCTGTCCTCCAAACATCGATAAAAAAAAATGTTTTCCCTAAATACGGAATTTTTTCCCTTGAATAAGAACCGTATTTGAGAGAATTGCCTCGATATCAAAAGTTTTTGTATTGTGTTCGTTGGTCACTGTCAGATGACATTAACAAAACCCTTTTCGGATACTTAATTGAAAGTGAGAGGCATTAAAGAGGTATTTGGTTTAACCCTAGTTGAAAGCAGTTACATTTAATTCGACGTTATCGAGTTTGTTTATTATATAAAAGACGTAATATATTATTGTACTGTTATAATTATTAGAATTACGAAAGCGTTGTCCTTATATTATAGATACGACCAAATTTCGTCACACGAATATGGTCAAAATAGATTTAAAGTTATAGAAGAGATTAGAGAGAAAAAATAGATAATTATAATTTTAATAGCCTAAATTCTTATACAATTTTTACTGTACGACTACTATTCTGTATTAAATGTAAATTAAATGCACATCTTGCCCAAATTAACACAAAATAATCCACACATCGTCGATTTTATACGACAATTAAGTGTTGCATAAGAAAAAGCTTAGGATTTATCTGTGCCAAAGTATTTTTAAAAATTATTAGCATTTCATCTAAAATCATTAATATTGTTTGTAAATTTTTCAAAAAAGAAAATCCATAGGCGTAAAGTTTAGAAAGTCGAACGTGCCTTTAATGTCAGTCGTCGTCGATCCTCCTACCACCGACACTTTTAGTAAATTATTTAATCAATTATTTTAGTGCTTACGTATTTATATTTTTCAAAACAAATATAAAAGCGTTTCTTAAAACGGGCAATAATTATTTAACAGACTTGCCCAATTTAAAAAAATTACGTTTCTAGAAATTAAAAAAAAAGTGATTAATGCTTAATAATACCTGGTTGTGACGTTGATTAAACGCTCGGAAAGTTAATAACTAGATATAATCTAAATTGAATCATCAAGAAATATACGGATAAGATCGATTGGATTCTGATTTGAAGGTAATTACATAATTTTAAAGTTGAACTCTAACATTTCAGGACGCGAAACAAATTGAATTCCTCCAGTAATTACAGTTCTGGGCCGAGAAAATAACCTGGCTAAGTTTCATTACTGGTAAACTAATAAAATTACTAAATCGTATGAGATTGCAGAAAATGAGCGCCCTCTAACGTTTGTGTACCATCTTAAAGTTGTTCAAAATATTTTTAAGACATTCAAAAGAATAATATTCAGTTCTAACTGAATCTTTGTGTAGTCACTCGTTAAATGTTTTAAAAATAAATTATTTCTAGATAAATAATAATCCCAAAAATAAAAGGAAAATTAATAAGAAATACACGACGTGAACGGGCCAACCTGCCATTTCTTGGTAAATGCCAAGGACAGGTATTTGCTATGGAAACAATTGTTCGAACAAACGTTTCTATGGCGAATATCTGTCAGATTTTACCAAAAGATGGAAAAATCGACCAAAATTCTAATATACCAATATCAAATTTTAACTAATGTAAACATGCGTGTACTTGCTCTACAGTAATAAAAAAATATCCACGGATAAAAAAATAAAAGCGGATTATCGCGGGTCTGCCTTTCTTTTTTTTTTCTTGCGACGATAAATTACGTAGAGGTGTTTTAACACAAAAAACAAAAACAGTTGATCGATTTTTTTGTGTAAAAGTAAACCAACGAACTTATTAAACGAAAACGAAACGAAATTATTAGTCAACGTGTGCTAGTCGACTGATACTAAAAACATAATTCTCATCATTAAAATTCCTTTTCCTTTTCCTTGCAAAAGTAATTTAATAATGAACGTTTTCCGAAATTTTTGTTTTCCCTCTTATTAGTCTTCATCTTGATTTTTGTTTTTTTAGGTTGAATTATTAATTTAATAATATTGAGTATTTCGTTTTTTATTGATTTAAAAAAAATACGAGAAACCTAATGATTTGTATTTATTATTTAAAGAAAAATATGTAATTTGGTTTATGTCAACTATTAAAGCTGGCAAGTGTCAACAATAAATTGGTTCTATAGCATATTGTTTAAATACGTCAAATATAGTTTAAGGTGTTTATTTTACACTTTAAAATAATTGTTATTTTTGTTCTTATATTACTTATCTAAAAACATTTACCGAATTCATTAATACATTTTGCGTTTCGGCATTTACAGCCTGCTTTTGGGTAAAAAAGGTGCCAACTTTTGAGTACTCGAGCAATTTTCATTGTCTGCTCCTGTTTCCAAAATAATGCTATAATTCGAAAACAATTTTTTTTTCATAAACTACCTCTTTGTTTAGTAGGTACTCGTCAATAGTATCAGTTTTGACGTATGTATATTTTAAATTCAAAGGACATGTTCTCTTATTTAATTTTTTATTTCAAACCTACGCGGAATTTCTCCTCAATCTGTCAGCATTTGGGGGGTTTTACCTTACTGGTGGTTGAAAGGGATACAGTATAATTACTACTGCTGACGTGCACTAGCGACAGTATTACTAATCGTATAAGGTCCCTGTAAAGCAACTTTGAAATAGAAAACAACCGGATAAAGATAAATAATCCTCTTATGTTATCCCCGTTAATTTCATGAACGGCAAGGAAATATTTAAAAACGTTTCTTCCAAAAGTTATTTCTAATTAATTATTTAAAAAAATTCCACGTAATCATGGCCAACTTGACTCCAGTTTCTATTTAAATTTTCAAAATTAGATTAGGGCGTATCTACATTAATTCTCTGCATAGAGTTTTGTATCTGGCTGTATGGCGGAGTCCTAATGCCAATAAAAAAGAAATCGATTTTGGTATTATAATGTTTCTTTAACCGTTTGGTATTAAATTAACGGTTAAAGAAATGACCGGTGCAAGCGATCGATTACACCTTGTATAAACATGTCAATTCAATTCAATCTCCATATATTAAACAAATATGTATTACATAGGTATTTAAAAAATATATATAAGTTGTACATACATACATAAATAATACATATTCGTTCATAATTATGTATTATGCCTGAATTTTAATAAACACATGGAACGTTTAAACGCGGCTCAAACTGCAGATATTAGATATCACGTTAAGTACGTACATGGAATTCACTTTAAACAATGGATATGTTTTGAGGTCACATACCTACTTTAAATGAAAACGGCATAAAATTTGCGATACATGTTTACAGTTAATTATGCATGAAGTTAAGTACAGAATAATATCGCATATAGAATGTGCATAAGTTATAAATATTATTTATGTACCTATAGCTTATCCAAACCTATATGATGTTGACGTCATCAACAAAAAGTTACTAGATTGTTTATTTGTAATTCGGTTTAAAGTTTGAAAAGTGACATATTCTATAGATGATTTGCCTGCGCACGTATTAGATGGTATAAAGAAAGATTACAATTTATTAGAACTGTCAAAATACGAGGTACGAAGTGACAGCACTGTGTGAAACGTCATCATCTAGTAACCTTGTATTGATGACGTGAACATCATATAGGTTTGGATAAGCTATACCTACCTATAAACGATGCAAAATTAATACTAGCGAAACTACATAATTTAATAACATTGAGTATTTCGTTTTTGATTGATTTAAAAAATTTATGAAAAACCCGAAATTCCTTTTATAAATAATATAAATGATCTAAGGGTAAGTCGGTGTTAGATCGCATCAAAAAACGTCAACTTTCAGTGTAAATAACAAAAATATAATAGAGATAAAGTTTGAATATCTTAAAAGTATCCTCTTTCATGTTACGGTATTGAAAAACCCGAAGAATACTACGTAACAATTTGTGGGGGACATTCGGGAGAGTTATTATATTATAATGCTTATATGTAGGTATATTTACCGAAATAACAAAAAATTAATTAAGGATAAATGAAAAACGAAGGCACTTATCTAAATCAATGACTTATGTTCACCTGAAACAAGACCGAATGAGTCGGCCGAAGGTAAAAAGCCACCTTGTAACAAAGCAGTACATCACGCAAATTGATTTGCGCGCCAACTGTTTTAGTGTGAAATAACATTATCGACTACAAAACGTCGCACTATGGGGCGAACAGGTAAATATCATCTCAAAATTTAATAACTTTAACAGTAAAACGTATATCGAAGTGAAATTTGAAATGTACGCTACTGAATAAATGTAGTTTTATAATTTATACAGAGTTTATTAAATATTACATTAGAAATATAACAATAAGCGTAGGGAAAACGCTCTCTTAATAAACACTATTTAATTTTTTTTTCACTTTGAAATTATATTGCACAGACAATTGTTTGACAGTAGTACTTAACGGTATATTTACTAGTGGTATTATTGTGTACCTACCTAAATTGAATTTTTTTCTTTATACAGGGTTGGGCAAAATAAGCGAAATACCCAATTTCTGACTTTATTACGAGCTGGACTGAAAACTGACCTTAAAAAAAGTTTTTGTATATTTTATTTAATATTTAATGACGTTTAGAGATTTTCGTTATGTCATATTTTTTAGTTATGATATCATCGGCTATTATTTTAAATGGAACAACACTCTAATTTTTATTATTGATTTGTATTTCCGAGATAATCGTACGACTTTTTGTTCCAATAAATATTGCCTCTGAAATTAGTCCGTTTGGAATTATTTAATGTATTGTAAAAAAAAAATGATAGCTGAAGGGTATTACAAATAAACATATTTTTAAGACATTTATGCATGTACAAATTAAAAATTTTAGGTAAGTATTTTAGAAAGTATGCTGCATCGAATGATAAATCATTAACTTAACAAAATAATACCGGATGAAATTAAATTTCGAGAGAGTTAATACATTTTCCAAAATAACTCTAAAACTATGACATTTCGATATAGGGAAGTAAATACAACCTGACCCTAACTTTGAACGTACAATGCAATAGAATTGAGAAAAATGTAGGTTGGTATTTAAAATTACTAAGATATTAATATAGCGTTTAATTTAGCGTTTTTGTTTAACAAGTTAGGCATTTTTTTTTGAACATCCGATATTATTTTGTTAAGTTTATAATACACCATTCGATGCTGCATACTTACCTAAAATATTAAATTTGTACATACATAAATGTCTTAGAAATACAGTTATTTGTAATAGCCTGCAGATGTTAATTTTTTTACAAAACATTAAATAATTCCAAACGAGCTATTTTAGAAATAATCTTTATTGGAACAAAAGGTCGTACGATTGTCTCGGTAATATAAATCAATAATAAAAATTAGGGTGTTCCATTTAAAATAATAACCAATGATATCACAGCTTGAAAAATATGGCAGATAACGAAAATCTCTAAACGTCATTAAATATTAAATAAAATATACAAAAACTTTTTTTAAAGTCAGTTTTCAATCCAGCTCCTAATAAAGTCAGAAATTGGGTGTTCCGCTGATTTCGCCCAACCCTGTATATGTTTTGATACGATAAATATAAAAAGAAACCGGTGAAAAATATATGCAAAATATTGACAAATATACAAATTATAATCTCATCACGACCATAAATAAAATAATATTTTTCGAAGTTAATTGTTCTTATTGAAATTTTATTACGCGGCGCTCTGTTAGAAAACCTAATATTTTAAAAAGGTACAAGTTGGTGCAAGATTTTATTGCTGATTCTTAAAGTAGACACTTCGACGAATATAAAAAATCGCAATTTCTAGATATCGGCAAAAATCTTAAATGTTTAATGCAAGTTTATAATTGTAGTCAATTAAATCGTTGGGGTTCTCAATTTCATTTCAAACAGTTATTAAATATAAAGAACCCAAATTAGGCCTTTACATAGCAAATAGATATTCTTTTAAGCTAATAAAACGAAAATAATATTTAGATTCAACCTATAACACTAGGAGTTCAAAGTTCAAAGAAAGACCTGCAACAAATATAATCACAGATCAAAAAAATATAGGTTTCAATGATTTATAATTAATTTTTCTTTTACTTCTACAACATACTTGACAATATTGAATTTAGAGATGATATTTGCTAGTTCGCCCCATAGTGCGTCGTATAGAATACTCAATTACTACACGAGTGGTTGTAAAATTCCAAGGTCCATTCGTTCTTGCCCCAAATCCGAGCAGATATCTTAATCGGATACACCAATTAATTTTTCTGAAATTAAGGGTCGATCCTAACTATCTTTCAATAAATTTATTTATACGGAATATCGTAGAAATTCTTCCCTTCAATCTCTACTGTTTCACAAATAAAAAAAAAACTAATATCACTAAAATCTTAAAACACCCACACCTGTACTAAAAAATGTCTGTCTATAAGTTAATGATGTGGAACATACAAATCAACACATTACCTAATATTTTCAAAATTGCGCTGTTTAATAATAATAAAATATTAATTTTTTTTTCTTTGTGCTAGTTGAACTTTATTTTAATCAAGAATTCGGTTCTAAATACCTACTAGTTGTAACTCGATGGACAATTTTAAAAAGCTTCAATAATAGAAAACACCTACTATTTAACGATAAAGTGTACACGGGCCTACCGGAAGGACGAAATGTCCTATTTGACCTGCAAGGTTTATTGACATATTTGAATACTTTGCGTACTGCTGGCAAAACAGAAACTGTATTATTCGAAAGAGCAACTTTTTCTTAATCAGCGCATGTTCTTAAATACGAGCTCAACTTTAAAAAAAAAAGGCAGGTATGGCGGATTTATTGGGTGTTCGAGCTGCAATTGTCGCAACCTTTGATCTTGCGCGCTGAATTTTCATTGAAGATGGTCCTGCATGAAGGACCAATTCATATGAAATTATACGTCCTGCCAGCAGGACGACCCACTTGTACACTCTATGATTAAGAATAATTAAGGTTAGTGTAATATTAACGAATTATTTTAGTGTTGGACGTTTGTGAAATTGAAAAATCTCGTACCGTTCAAATAGTTATAAAAGAACAAGCTACTTAAAGTTACAGTCAATTTGAATACGTAATTTTATTAGTTTCATTAGTGGATACTGAACAATTTAAACTATTTTGGATTCTATTGGCCTCGTTCCTCTTCGTTCTGATTCAATTATAGTTGCAGTTTTCATGATTCCCATCAGGATCTCTTAATGGCAAATAACATTATTTTTATTTACTACGTTCCACTTTAAAATCCCCTGTAGTTTATATTAGATTTGAAGTGTGTTATTTTGTAGTCCGAGACCGTCTTATTGATCCCCATAAGAGTGTTGTGTAAGTACCAAAAGTATATTATTACGTTAAGTGTATCGAAGCTAACATTAAAACCATTTATTTTTCTAATCTTGAAAATGCACGTAATTTATTGTTAGTTTTAAGGGTACCTATGAATTTATTTTGAACAAGGCTTTATTAACCACACTTCCAGGTCCGTAGTTTATTTCTAACAATATTTACACTCCCTACTTACGCATCTACGTTCGCTTTTTGTGAAATTGTTTGTAAACGCTTACAATAATTAGAATTATAAGCACGTACAGTTGCGGTCCAAAAAATTTTCAACGCTTTTGTATCAAGATGTCGAGTTTTCTAAAAATTGCCCTAGTGTAAAGCGGGATTTTCTTGTCAAATCCGACTGCTAAAATAAAATCAATTTTTTTAACATTTATTTTAATTATTAAGTTTTAGTAACCGTCCCTTCACTAATTTGTCTAAGCTCACGTTAAAACGTGATTAGGCGTTTTTAAGAAAAAAAAACTGAAACAAATCTTTGCCAGTGTCTTTTAAATGACATGTCAACTTAAATATTTTGTCGTAATTAACCAGTTGCTAAATCATACTTACAATCTTATGTTTAAATTTCAATTTGTTATGTATCTCGTACTGATTAACGTTTGTTGTGAAAAATTATTATTTAATGTACGTAGATGTTTTACATGCGCAGTTTTATGATTCAGTAATATTCAACTTCTTGGATTTCGTTATGAGTACCTCGGTATAGCGACGAATGCTTTATAATGTCGAGAATTAAAGTTTCATACAATATTTCCCTCGAGCATACTTTCTACTATGGAATTATATAGAATGCATGTAAATTAGAAGTTGTAAAAGTAAAATCCAGGATCTTTTGGTTAAGGTAATTTAATTTTACTATACCTATAAAACGTCCATTAAAAATTGGTTTATTTTAAAGATTAATATTGAAAGTTTATTTTTTTTAAATATTTTTATTAATATACTATTTTTTCGATTCAACATTGAAATAAATTAATACACAAAAAACTGACACGTTTTGAAAATAACGTTGCTGCTAAAAAGAAAATGTAAACAAATACTATAAATCGAGTCTAAACGGAATAAGATATAAGACGTAATTACATACAAACGAGTTTATCAATAGAAGCAGCAAACGATATGATGTCACGCACGCAAATTACAAAAGCGTTTTTTTTTCACGTTTAACGTTTCCTTACTATTTAATATAACAATTATGCATACTGTTACGTCGCACATAAAATAACCAGGGAAACAAAGAATAATAAAATTGAGAACTGAAAATTTAAACTTCAAATAAAGTTTTACTAAAAATTAAAACACGCAAATTTAATTAACCGGCTTATACTCCGCAAAAAAGTAAAGGGTATTTGAACCTCGAAGAATTACAGTACACTGCAGCAACTTCAAGCAATAAATATCATACAAACGCAACACATGCATTATAATATGTACCCGTCGTAAATACCTATAAGTACACATACGTTTATTCACGATAGGTTCCAATGCACGTCATGCATAGAAAGTTAGTAAATTGTATATTGGAACCTATCGTAATTTTTTTTCTGAAAGAGTACTGAATATGAAAAAATAAATCCTAATGTTACATTTAAATAAATCATAAAGTTAAAAAATCATCCATATAATATGTTTGATGAATAATAAAGTACTTAATTTGTTTTAAGTAAGCAAAGGAACGTCGAAATAAACCAAAATTTTTGTTTGTTGCTTTTAACAGCATGACAAATATTTACCTAAACAACATAATATATATAGACATCTATACAAATCTCTTCGATCGTAGCGAGTAGTTTTTACTTGCGTCTTCAAATGCATGAGATAATATAATAAACAAATATCAACAAAATTTTCAAAAAAACCAAAACGTTTATAAAGTGTGTATGACGTCCATAATGGACAATACATTTTGAACAACTGTATCTATTATATTGTTCATTTTAATGTTTTAATTAACTAATAGAAAACAAGTAATCATGTATGCACTGTATATGTACTTGCATACCCCTTCTGTAAATTAAGTTTAACAAGATCCCTGTGAGAATAGTTGAAATAGTCGAATTCGGATTTCTTTTAACGATAAATACGAGCTTTAAAGTGTTTCGATATTTTTAAAACGCGCAACGTTTAAAACTACCAACGAAACGTTTTTAACAACCGGACACAATTAACTAACTGCTTCTTTCTCTAGCTACCTTTGTGATAACAACAGAATTACAAGCATTCTTTCCGGGAATAATAATTTCTTAAACTGACTACATTTATGCCAATGAGTCCAATTATGAGCAAATTTCGGTAGCTGACGGTAATCGTTAAAAGGGTTTCGAATACTTAGTAAATGAATTACGAATTTCCAAGTAAAGAACGTAAGTAGGTATCTGAATTCCACGTTAACAGGTTTTGAATTCATAATTTTGTGCACGTTAGGGCCGTAATTCACGTTTCACTTTCGCATAATAACGGTTTCCGCTTTAGTACGATAAACTAATTATTATTGTTTCTTTATTACATATTTTAAAATAACAAATTACCTACCTATAAGACAAATTTATATAATTACAAATCTAAAATGACCACGTTTGAATATTTAAGTTGCGGCAGTTTTAAAAATATCGAAACTCTTAAGTTATCTGTATAATTTATCGTTAAAAAAAAATACGAATTCTACAAGGAAACTGGCCACTTCTCATTCTTGCTAGGGTTTTGTTAACAATGAAAGGATTACAAATGATCTCGTGCTGTGCCGCTCGCCCACCGTCTCGGGCGTGCGCATTACTTCTTTCGCCGACTGTACATGCAAAGCTAGTTCAAGGCCTAGTTCAACTATATAAGAACAATTTTTGAGTTTATACGTATAAGGTAAATATTACGAAAAAGCATAATATTCCCGTTAATACCTGTATCTACTAAACAATCTAAGTAACAAAATACATTTTTCTAAATTGTACTATAAACAAACATGCGAATTTTCAACCCTTGCCCTAATCGTAATATAAAAACTTCAATTTTTCTCGATGCTATTTTATTGGCATGTCGTTGTAAGATACCCGATGATAGTGATGAGATAAAGTGAGATTTTAAATGGGTAAAAAACGAGAAAATCTAGTTCTCGACCTAATTTGGTTAATGTAAAATGTTTATGAGAAATGCCGCTCTTGTTAACTACGTTTTTATTTAACCTAATTGTTGTAAACGACCTATACGTGGAACAGAAACGATTCCATAGTAAATTGCGTTTCCAAGTTGTAATTTATATTGCAAGGAAAGGTGTGTTAATTAAAAACGCGTAATAACAAAGCCCGCGGCTCGAAACGGGCGAGGCGACGCGACCGCGCGTAAAAAATATAAACAAAATTAACAACATAATCTTAAGTTAATTTTTGTTTATGTTTGTAGCTGTGCTTTTAAAGAACCTTATAAGCAACTTTATATTCATTCGGAGATAATTTAAATATAATTACGTTCTTTGTTGTTGTTTTTTTAATCCTTGGACAGCTGCAGTGAACTGCGTCGTTTTCTAAAGAGGAAATTTTAATGGAAAGGGGCAAATAATTAATTACCAATTAAAAAAATTAATAAGCAGAAAATGAGTTGATATAATAGGTACCTAATAATTTTAAAATGTAAGTGGGTAAGTTACCCATTTTGATGTTTCGGCGATTTCAGTTGCAAATATTAAAAGCTCTATATCACTTAATTTAATTCAAATTAGACGTATTTGATTTTTTTTGTAAGAATACCCATACAAATTCAAAACGTTTCTAAAGCAAAAATAAAACGCAAACTGAATTTAATAAATCGTGTTTAATAACAGTTACAAAAAATTAATGGTATGTAGTTATCTGTGTTTTACACGGTACAGTATTATGATTAAAATTCTCTGTAAGTATTACCTACATTGAATAAATGCAAATTTAGAAACTTCATGCTACTTACTTTTAGAAAATTAATAAACATAAAACAGAATTTATGATTAACGTCAACGAATATTAAGTTCGGAGATGTACGGTCTATCCAAACCTATATGCAATTTACGTCATCAATAAAAAGTTACTAGATTGTTTATTTGTAATTCGGTTTAAAGTTTGAAAAGTGACATATCCTACAGATGATTTACTTGCGCACATATTAGATGGCATAAAGAAAGATTACAATTTATTAGAAGTGTCAAAATAGGAGGTGCGAGGTGACAGCACCGTGTGAAACGTCATCATCTAGTAACCTTTTATTGATGACGTGGATTGCATATAGGTTTGGACGAAGTGTACATACATATTTTGTATCTACTTGTTAATTACATATTTGTAAGAAACAAACTAAGTACATATACCTACCTATGTATTAAAATAAATTATACGTTGTTATAAAATATTGGTGTTATTTTTAAAATTTTATTAATTTTAGATCGTTAATTTAAACAAAAATACCTACATCGATTTCTTATTCGTTACAATTTATTTAAACAAAGTTATTAAAATAAAAACTAATAATCCAAACAATAACAAACAATAAATCGCAAACAAATTGCGTATTGTAAGTATAAGTACCGAAGTAAGTTAATTTTATACGGTTTTTATGATAAATATTCGGAAGATAAAATGAAAAGATCTGCCTTACAACAATTAGTATTAGGTAATATTATTAAAAATTAATAAATGACTAGAGTTTTAAACGATTATGGACACTTGAGAGACGATCCAGAAAGTCCGCCCAGTTCGGCTATTCAAAATTTAGCTTACATGTATATACTATAGGAGCATTATATTTAATTCTGAAAATTTCATTTAATCAACGGACGAGTTTGGTCATTTATTGATCCATTAAAACTGCAATGTTTACGGAAATTACCAACGCTAAAATAAAACAAAAGCATGTTTTGTTATCATAAAAAAAGCATTACCTTATACAACGACTTATTCGAAAATGATTTATTGAAAATTAAAGATCTGAACAATGTATTAGGGTTTAAAGGTGAATACTTATATTGAAACATAAAAATTTATTTATTTTATTTACTCTCATTTACTTACATTTACTCTTGTACCTACATAATAATAAATAGGAATTTGAATAATAAAATATAGTGAAACTTCTCAATACCGGACACTCGTGGGAGCAAAGAAAATGTCCGTTATTAAGAAGTGTCCGTTACCTAATGGGAAATACATTACATACTATAAAGTAAAACCGAGACATTTAAAAGTGTTCGGTATTTGGAAGTGTCCGTTCAGAGAAGTTTTATTGTATATATGCATAAGATAGGTAGGTGCTTACGTTAGAATCATATTTAAATTAGAAATTGATAAAAATTTGGTATAAAGTGACATGTCTGTAATCAAAAGAGAAAACGGGACAAGCTCTAGAGTAAAACAAAGGCGAACTGGCACAATGAAAAGAGCATCGACATTTTGAAAGGAAAGCTAGTCGCATAATTAATTCAAGAACTTCTTAAATTATTCCCGGAAATATTGCAAATAGAAAATGTCTTTGTACCACCTACTTTATTAAAATATTTCTATAATAATAAAGTTTTCGATAAAATAATCAACAAAGACTGCTTTACTATCATGATTTATTATCAGAAATTAAGAACGGAAGCTAATGTAAATAATTGAACCAATAGATAACTGCTTTTCTAGTAGAAACTGAAACTTATGTAGAATATAGTAAACAATTTAATCTATTAAATATTTTCAATGGCATTCATAATATTTTCAAATTATACCTACGAAACACACTATATAGGGAATTAATGCGTGAAATAAGCACAATTAGGGAATTAAGTAATACAAATGCAACACGCAGGATAAATTAAATTGATGTTATTTATTACAATGTAAACGTGCTAGTACTAGTAATTGCTTATACACATTATCAATAGAAATGTCACAGTCAACTGACATTTTCAACAATTGCATTACCTCTTTGTATAACGGACGGCGTGATTAATTTGTCCATAAATGTCTAGGCAAAGTTCAGTTTTTTAGCGAATTTTCATAGAAAATAAAACTATCGAGATATGTTGTTTAGGTTGTCATTCCAATCACTTCTATTTCACGTAAATATTTTATAGTGCTTTAAAACTGTTCAACTACTAAAAAATAATTAACGTAATTTTATTGTTTTAAAAATAGTATTAGTTTAATAGGCAGGTAATTAGTGGTTAATAGCTTTATTGCTTTTTCTAACGATTTGTGTATAATCGCAATTAATAATCAGAAAGTGAAATTGTAAGCGATCCTTATAAGTATCAAAACGACTTTTAGTGTTCCATTAACGTCATTTATAAATTAGAAAATCACTTTCAAAGGAAAATCAATGTTTAAACTAAGAAAGATTAAATAATGAATTTAGTTAATAACATGTATAATTTATCCGAATCAACACCACTCCCGCTTTACTAAATCATTAACGAGAGGGTCTATCTTAAAAGGAATCATTTATGTCGTAAAATGTTGAGAATATTCAACGAATACGCTAATACTTGAACGAATAAGAATTAGTAGTAACAGATATATATGTATTTACTGTAGGTGACGCAATAATTTTAGATTAAGAATAATTACAACGATCTCGTTTATAAAATGTAGAATTTTCATTAAAACTGGCCATTCTTTCTGCAGTGATTGCGTGATAGTTACCGTACCGAAAACGTAAGATGATAATCTGAGGCACTTTCAGATTTTTATCACGTCCAACTCCATATCCAGAATTAAACAACTTTAATAAACGTTTATAGGTATACTGAATTAGTGTGTTAAAGATCGTTTTTTACTTTTATTGTTGCACTAATGACCTCAACGTTGCGCATTAAACATTAAAAAACGTTTTTCACTAACTCCGACTTGAACGAAACATTACATTTTAGGAGAACGCATTATTTTAATAAGCAATTTCCCTGCACTATATCATATTATAAGTACCACGGTTCAACATAATTACCTACCAATTATTATTTTTACGAAAATACTTAGGTCAAATAAAGAGGTTCGTGAATAAATAAATTGCATTTTCCACATTTCCAACGCAGGCTTGCGATTGTGCGAACACAGATTCGTGTTATTATATGTCTCTACTCGTGTAAATGTCTGTATAATTTCAAGTAAATTACAAAGTTTCGTAAAAGTCGAGTAATATCAATTACTTACGTAGGTTTAGGTAGGACACGTGGGTTACAATCATTAACGAAAGCACTGTATAATAATTATTAAGTTTAATTATTAAAAATTATCTTCGTACCGGTTTTTAAAATTAAACATGGTTAAAAGTATGCCAAACGGAAATAGGCACCGGAGAGAAATGCCGTTCGAGCTTTATTTCACAAGCAATGAAGTAAAATTTAAATAAACAGCAAAACTACTTAATATTAATGTGATGGTATAAAAGTGACCTTTTCACGACTTAAAATTATTTGGTTAAAAAAAAAGAAGAAAAAAAAAGCAACATTCTAGTAGCCAATTTAGGTTTTAGGGCGATTCCAGCGTTTTCCAGCAAAATTTGACTTTACTGTACTAATTTTAAAACTATACCTAATCGTAAATAATTTTTTTGTTTATTAAAATTAGTTGCCAAAGTTAATTTGAATTATTTTTCTATTAGGCGACGTGTTGAAATTGTTTTTATCGTCATTATAAAAAAATAAAATTATGTTTGTTTAACTTTTCGTTACCTTTTTGAACATGAAGTAATTTTTCTCCGACTTATGGCGTTAAAAGAATTTTAACTATTTTTTTTTCGTATCAAGTACGATCCACTGTACATTTATAGTTCTTGAAAAAAAATGTCCAATTATCTATAAAAATAAGGCTATCAAAAGTTTTTGGAAACGTGTTGGGTACGTGAGTGACCAAAGGAACAAATTCCGCATAGTAATATAAAATTAATGTATTTTCACCTAAACTAATTAACTAACTTACATTCTACTGCAAAACTAATAAAGAAGTCGTTTGTGAACTAAATAAGTAATTGAATAACAATTTCGGTGGATATATTTAAAAATTAGAATTAATTTTCGGTAGGAATTAGTTTTTGACTAATAAAAAGTTCACTCACAAATGTCACCACCAGCAGCTATTTTATTTTTAATTTAAAGCGTCCTCTTGAATTGACTACTTGTGGGACTGAAAGTTTCAATTTTATGTCTTCTACGGCGGCATAATCAAGAATGTCAGGCTTCGGAGGCCATTTCCACTAATTTTCCGACTTCATCATATATACAACAGGTGTCACATTTTTATGATTATTATGCACGTATTGTATTAAAATAATTAATCAATGATTATACTTCAATTAAAATAAATATAACTAGGTCTACTTTATTATTATTATTTTCAACAAAAAATGTAAGATAAAATCGCTTCCTTTTTGAAGTCACATACGTAGCACAGATGTGCAACATTTTTAATTTTTTAATGGAAAATTGCAAATTAAAATTTACGTATTATTATTTTATTAATCCCCATCATAACCTAACTTCGAAATAAAATTTTTATACTTTTATCAATAAGAGGCACCCAGATATAAAATTTTTCATACTTTTTTGTTACGTTTGTGACAAAATATGACATACGTAACTGTTTTTAGTTCTAAAGCAATGAAAATAATTTTATTAGTAATTCGTATTTTTTCACAGTGTATACAGAAGAGTTACGGCTATAAGCAAAAATAAGATTACAATGAACTTTCTTTTTAAAATATATACTTTAAAAATTTTTGAAATCAGGTAACATTCATCTGGAATTTATCGTAAATATACAAAATACGGAAGTGTCACTATTAATTTAGATAAAATGCAATGCAAAAATCGTTGAACACTTATACACCCGACAATGAAAAATAAGCACCGTTACCAACAAATCTACACTAAATTGCAATTATTTGGTGGACATTTTACGTTTTCAATCGTCCTTTTATTGCGACCTCTTGTATTTTAAAATTTAACTAAATTATAAATTAAGTACGATACGTGCGCAGAGATAAAAGTAGCCAGAAAAATACTGTCTGAGAACAAAAATAAATAAGGATTAACGTGTGTCTGGTGGCGAAATGACTGAAATAAACGTTAAGTATGAAAGTCTCGAGAGCATGGAAGTTTCGTCGGTTTCCATTGGCGAGTGTCCTTATCTTATTATCGTTAGATAACGGATCCATTGTCAATTAAGTATACCAGTACCTACGACAATATGGCTTAAATTTCCTACACCATTGTATTTATAGTTGTAGATAATGAACAGCTCGCTATCTTAGCTTCACTTATTTTATTTAGTTTTAAATTATAATTCTTTGGTTTTTTGACTAACTTGTTTATAGTTAAATTTAGAATACCTGTTTATTTATTTTTATTTACTACCTTTATTATTATACGAGCTATTTTGATTAAATTAGAGAACGACCACCAATATTTTTTATATTGATTAAAAAATAAAATAAAATCGAAAATTTCATATTCATATTTTGTTTAATCTGATAAAGCGCTAATCTTATCAAATTTAAACTCTTAGGCTCGTTTTACACGCTCCGGTTTGTCTCGAATAAAGTAGCTAATGAAACGTGTAACTATGTCGCAGCTTTCACACACACCGATCGTGCTCGAAGGCCGAGTAGCACTAGGCCTCCGGTGGCACTCGGATAGTACCGGGAGCCGGCCGACTCTCAGATCTAAGTACCACCCGGCCTCCGGTTTCGATCGGTGTGTGTGAAAACTGCGGTAAAACATGTTTCATTAGCTGCATTATCCGAGACCGGAGCGTGTAAAACGAGCCTTAATGTAACATAACAGATTAAAAAATTTTTAGGTAGCCATATATTTTATGAAGAAATTTATAACCGAAATATCATCTAACAGAACTCTTAGAAAAACCAAAAACTCACCGGCTTGCAATTAAGCACCACCGTATTAAATAAACGATTTGAGATTATAACGAACGGGCCCATTTTGGTAACTACTTTAATCAGATGTTTCGCCTTTAGATTTCCTTCTTTATACAAAAAAATATGTAAAAATATATTATCTTACTAAAATCGATTGTTTAATCAATTCAATTCGATCGCAGGTAAAGAGTGATTTTTGAAATAAAATTAGATACATACCTAGGTAGATTACGTATAAGATAAAAAGTTGGTCTGGTGTTATTAGAAAATCACGAAAATGCTATGAACAGGAAAGCGATAATTTTGAATAACTTAAGGGCAGGAGGGTGTCTAGAACTTGGCGAAACGTCTGAATAGATGGTACTATAGCAAATTTCTTATACATAGACAACCATATTAATACTAGTTCCTTGAATAGACAATTTAAAGGCTTATTATCGGTCCCGGTGTATTTATGACCTACTGATTTACGACTTCTCAATCCATACAATCAAGATATATTTCAATGCATGTCATCAATAAGAAGTGAATAAATTGTATATTTGTAATATTCAGTTTAAAGTTTTGAACGTGGCATATTTTATAAATGATTTACCTGCACACATATAACATGACAAAGAAAGTCTGCAATTTATTAGTACCTAATGTAAAAATAGGTACGAGGTTTTATTGATGACGTGATTGGAACCTATCTTGAATAACGTATAATTAAACACTACTTCTATCCGTAATGAAAATAATATAACATGCATTTTACTTTGCGCGTACCTGCGCCACCCCGAAACTGTCAGTTTCGATAATTCGCTTTCTTGAATTCGCCGATGACCCTGTTATTACAGAATAAGAATGATGTGGTTTTTCATTTCCCATTTATTTCAAATATTTTGAGAAAACTTATTGCCGATTTTTTCACCTCTTGGTGAATTTATCTGATAGGTATTTCCCATAGAATCTAATCTTACTTTAATCATACTTTGCACGACCAATTGTTTCCACGGTAAATACCTATACGGTTACCGATAAATTTACCAAGAGATGGAAAAATCGGCTCTAAGATCGAGAGTAAGTTTTCCCAAAATATTCCAAATAAACAGGAAACGAAAAACCACATCATTCTTATTTTGAACGTCGTACTTTGAGAACGATTCATATCTAATTACTAGTTATTATCGCACTCAAGTAAGCGGATTATCGAAACTGGTCCTTTCGGGGTGGCGCAGGTACGCGCAAAGTATAAACGTTTCCCTCGTTCCTTTCTTCTTTATTGTTTATAACTTATTTGTAAATTTTATTTGGTACTCGTATTCGCCATTCATGACTTGTTTGGTGTATCGACCAACGTTAAAAATTGTTGTTTATTAAAAACTTTTAAATTACATACCACTTGAAATGCGTTTCCATTTGAAATTTTTTAGTTGACCTCCACCTCCCACTCCCGGAGGTTAAACACCTAAACATTTTCCATCAAAAATTGTGCCCTAAAAATAATGGAATAGGTAGGTAAGTGCGTGTTCGCCGATTTTTCCATATAGGTACCCAACAATTTCCGAAAAAATGGTGCGGGGCCAGGCTTTGTGGACATTTGGTATATCTATGCCATTTAAAACAAAACGAAATTTTTAACATTATGTTTAAATCTAATAACATTTGCAACCATTTCATTCTGTTTATAATAATAACACTTAAATTTTGAATAGCTGATTTATAAATCATATTGTTTATTTCAAACCACATTATCTTTTTTTATACATAGTAACAGAGGTACCTATAATGTTTTTATTTTTAAAAAGCAGTTTCTCACACTTTCTAACTATTTAAAACTTGCCTACAGTTTCGAATGTATATAGGTACACTTCGTCCAAACCTATATGCAATCCACGTCATCAATAAAAGGTTACTAGATGATGACGTTTCACACAGTGCTGTCACCTCGTATCTCGTATTTTGACAGTTCTAATAAATTGTAGTCTTTCTTTATGCCATCTAATATGTGCGCAAGTAAATCATCTATAGAATTTATCACTTTCCAAACTTTAAACCGAATTACAAATAAACAATCTAGTAACTTTTTTTTGATGACGTGAATTGCATATAGGTTTGGATAAGCCATACCTTTATATATCTGTCAGGATTATTTAGGTAATAAATATTTCTAACAAGACCACGTGCCGAGCTGTAGAGGTCTGCACATTCTTTCTCTTTCTGTGAGCCCTCTTTGTTTAATTGTGAAATTTTATAAAAACATTTGTACGATTGTCAAGTTCTATTAAAGATGAAAACTTGAACGACATCTTAAATGATATAAAAAAACGTTCTCTAGGCAATGACAAAACATGAGCTTGATATGTTGACGCAAATATGAAATTTTGAATTTTATTCATAAAAGTAAATTTATACGCAACATTTTTTCAATAAAAATCTATTTCTACTTCAGCTATCTTCATCAAAACTTGTTATCTCCTAGATATTGTATTGAACATTATATATTGTAAAATTGAAGCCGTAATTTAAATTGCATTTTGAATTGTGTACAAAAGTTCTAATTTCGTTATTAATAATTTTATATTAAATTTTAAAAACTCAAATGATAGATAATTTGATGGCGAAAAATCTCCAAATGATAGAATTTTGTAGAATTTAAAAATAAAGAATATAATTCACTTCTAATGGTCGCCGGGAATAGAGTATACTCTCCCCTTAAACGTTTCAACAAAACTTTTCTCACAATCAGCCACTATTAACTTTAAAGTAGGTACTTCCGTATTTAAATTTTTAGGTATAATGGTATAATTGAAATTTAGAGTTGTATTAAAATAAGTTGCTTTAAAAACATTTACATAGGTACCTAATTTTGTTCAGCAGATAACTAAACAATTAAATATGTTAATTTTATTTTATTGATGATAATACTATGTTAATCGGCTTAAACAAAATAATAAAAAATTAGCACTAACGCCGACTTAATTCAATGCACCCTGCGTACGTTAATATTTATATAAAAGTTGATGCATCTCATGTAACCAACCTATCTAATTAATAGACTAAAGTAGGTATCTAATGAAACATGTATTAAGTACCTACATAATACCTATAAATGTGCCGTTATGTACAAATAAAATGGTAAGGAATTTATAAAATCAACCTCGTTATAACCATTTTAATAATTTTGTAGATTTTATAGTTTGGGTCTATTTATACATTGTCATTGTAAGTGTTACGGCGATTTATTCTTAATGGAGTAATATTTGAAAGCAAATGTCACTCAGTTTTACCCTTTCTTTTCATTAGTATAACGCATTCTTCTATACCAACATTAACGTAGAGGTTACATACTTGGTCTAGAGAAAATAATAAATTTTGTATATAATAGAACGAATTTCATTTCCATTTTAATGTAAAGTAATTCTAAATTTCCGTCGACTGTGAATGGGTAGTTATAAAATGTCTTATAATTAGGAACTTCCCTTATGTAGGTAATTCTGTACATGAATTAGACTATCTGGATTAAATATTAGCTACAAAAGATGCCAGTTTCACAAGCAAAAATTTAATTTGCAGTGGTTTCATTTCTAAAAATACACGCGCCCAAAGAAATACGAACTTCCCATAATCGAGGTTTGTTATTCAAATATCAACAAAAATAAATGTGTTTTAAAAAAAAATCCAACTTGTTTGAACAAAGGTACCTTGTTATGTAATATGTAAAGTTTGAATTTTAAATTAAAAATTACAACTTTTAAAGCAAATAGTACAATACATGGTAAATGCAGTCGAATTCGCTTTTAACGAGATCCTAAATATTACGAGTGCTTTACGTGCAATGGTGGTTCGGTTCCCGGATACAACGAGAAAAAAGTTTGAGAATGTCGCCTTGTTCCAACTTACCGACGAATGATTTGCGACTCTACAAGAAAAGTATCGACGCGTGACATTTGAGATTAACGACGATGACAAATATTTCTCGCCCACATGACCATGTATAGCAACCCTGCAAGTTTTTATATTTAGAACCATATACAGATATAATTTTTGAACTTGTTTTTCGTTACGTACACGTAAATTTTTTTTTCAACTGCAATTTTTTATGCTCGGTTATAACGAGTAAGAAGTGGCGGCCCCAACAATCCCGTAATAATCGAGTTTTACTGTATAGAAGTATACGGTATACTTTAAAATCAACAACTTTATTTGTTGGCGCTTTTTCAAAAACAAAGCTCTTGATGAAAATCGATAATAAAATTTTCAGGCAACAAAGAATAAATATTTGTTTTATCGACTAAAAATGAACAATATGCCCCAGGTAGTCCGGGGCAATAGTTCGACAATGAGTTAAAGTAAATTCTACCGCATGTAATTAGTCTGAGAACTTGTAGTTCTCTTGTATTTTATTTATACCGAGAATAAATAATTATTTATTTTTATAAACGATTACAATAAACGGATACGGGAGTATTTGAGTTAAATAATACAAAACCGCTCCGAAAGTAGTAATTACAACAGTCGCCGCTTATAACTCCGACTCTCTCTAACAACCTGTTAAACAAAGACAGCTTATTACCGTCGCAATCAAACTCTATTTCAAAAAATACGTTACGATAGAAAGCCGATATAATCTTTCTATAGGTCAGACGTTGTTTAGTTTGCGAAAGCGAATTCTTGATCGTCCGAACTGTCTCCCGCGAGTGCCCCAGACTATAGCCGATATTTTCCGTTTCTCCTGACCTAATCGTCTAGAAATGTTTTTACTTACAAATTAGCTTGTTAAATATGCAAAATACCGACAAACGAAATTTCGTTTTTGCGAGTTACGACGTTTAAAGTGATTTATGTAAAACAATTTGTACAATATTGCAAACTGAATAAATCTTCAATTTTAAATAAGTACGCAAATAATTTTCATTCTCGGTCATCTTTTAAACCACCGCGGCATCGAAAGTTTGAATTAAGATTTAAAATTGAATTCCTTTGTGAAAGATTATCTATATTAAATTTCGCTTCAAAAGAAGAAAAATCGGGAACAACTAGGTACCGATAAACGTTATAATATTTCGACATTAAAAGTGCGACATTATTTAATAATTATCTATGCAGGTAGGTACGTGAAATGAATAAATTTCTGATAAATATAGAACTAACGTGTCGTATCGTTGTTTGTTTTTCTACTAATGATAATTAACGAATCGCAATTAAGTACTTACGTAGTAGGTGGTTACCTACATGCAAACTAACACGATTGCAGTGAAACTTCAATGCGAATTATTACGCGTTTGCTATTTATCGTATGCGTTTCAATTTAAAAACTGACTTACCCAGATGCAGATACTTTAAAATTCTAACGTGAATAATTGTTGAAAAGCACTTACCTGAAACAGAAAAAGAAAACACATTAAAAATACAATTTATATTTAAGCGTGCATTTCGTTTTAAACATATCGCATGCGATTAAATTTCTCATTTTGGAATGTAATTTCGAGGAATAAACAAAACTACTACCCCTCGTTCGTTCAAGAACTTGATTTAGGAAAATGTACCCTCGAACTATACCAATAGTGTGGAATATAATAAAGTACCGCTTGAAGTTAATGTAAACTTTATAATTCTCGAGCATGTATGCAAATTGCATACCATAATACAATTTGTACTTGTGCTCAAGGCGTCTATTATTTTCGTATTTAAATTGAACATCCCTATGGTTGCTGGTTTAGTTTTAGAAACGCGACGAACGTGTTTAAAATTTATCGTAAAATTGCAAAATTAATTGGAAGTTTTCAGTTTCTAGTCGCATCGATAAAGCACGCCTATCTACCTAAAATGGTAAATAAAAAAGAAAATTAATTCAAATAGAATTCTTTTAA
This sequence comes from Rhagophthalmus giganteus, assembly GCA_036326145.1. Lineage (NCBI taxonomy): Eukaryota > Metazoa > Arthropoda > Insecta > Coleoptera > Rhagophthalmidae > Rhagophthalmus > Rhagophthalmus giganteus. Next base: position 7,510,283 of record JARFJA010000067.1, on the reverse strand, counting down.
TTAGACGTTTCCCATCACGCAATCGCAAGTCGAATTTAAATTTACAGCTTCGCATTAACAAATATTCGTACCATATAACTGTGCCGTTAATCTTTATAATGTTTACGTTACGTACAATAATAGTCGTTCGTACTGCTCTTATTACCTGCATTAAGTGTTCTATTTCGACGTTATCTACCCTAAATCATGATGTACTTTACAATATCATGAAAGGAATGGAACATGTTGCGTTTCCGTCGTAGTTGAGAAATTATTCTGAATACTCGAACATTCCGAGACGACATTTTAATTTTCCCGTTTCATTATCTTTGTGTTTAGGTAGTAGGTATAAATTTTTCTAATTTGGTTTCTGCTCGAACAAAAAGGGCAAGACTCCTCCTAACAAGCATAAAAACGACGAAATTCAGTAAACAGGTCTAGATTATACAGCAAGGATCGTAAATTGTCCTTCTTTTATTACTAAAAAAAACCATATACACATAAGTATATGTAGTAGAAGTTGTTTTATTCACGTACGTTTGTCTTCGAAGATACTTTAGTTGCATAAAAGACGAACTTTCGTTTTTAGGAAGCTCCTACGTTACGTTATTGTAAATTAATGGCTAGGAAACTATCCATGTAATACAATAGAGAATGAATGAGCGCTTATTTACTAATTTGAAAGCGTTACGCTAACAGATGGTGCACTTAACGTTGAATAAGATAGGATTTATTTGTGTTGTTGGTGAAGTTAAGTATTTAATATCATATATAAATATAAATTTCACAAAGAACCATTTGAAATAGTTTTTATATTAGTACAACTGGTCAAATAAAAAGAACATGTTGTTTTTCTTTTATTTTGTACGCCCTTTTAAAATGTTTATGGCGGTTATTATTTAAACGGCAAAATACATTGTTAAGTTCAATCACGTTGTTAAATTCAAAAAGCAAAATAACGTCTCGTAATTTATTTGATTAATGATTGAGCTCGTCTCCTATAATAACTCTATATAATATAATCCCCGTCAGCAAAAATTACGTATTAATAGTGTTCGATGTAACTAAACTGGATAAAGTTTGTGCTGAGCTTATCGTCTAACGTGAGAGCTTTTCAAAAATATTACTATATCGTATAATTAAATCTTCCAACAGACAAAATAACATAGTTACACCGTATCATAGTTAGACTATTGATATACTCTAATAGATATCATTTGATTTTTCGTAAACACTAATAAATAGTAAGCAATTAAACCGCGCAACTTTTGTAAATATTCTGCAAACGACGTTAATTTTTCATAAATGATTGTCTTTATTTATTTACTTTCAAATTAGAGTATACGCTCGAGGGAAATCGATACGGTGTAAACGTTCGACATCGACGTTTTTAGAAGAATAACTAAAACTGAAATACGGAGTTACGCCAAACATCCCTTCCAAATATTGCAGGTAGGTATACTATACATAGTAAAAAATGCAACGTGTAGAAGTAGGCATGCGATTGCTTTAGAAACGTTCAAGATTGATGTATAGGTAGGTATGTAGTTCACGATTTCAAAATTGCCCGCGTTACGTTTAACAATTTTATTACAATTTTCACTTCCATACTGACGTAGGTAATACAACGAACAAAAAAAAATAAGTGGGTGTGTGCCAAAAGTTAAATTGTTAAATTTTTTAATCTCTAGTTTCGCACGTGTAACATAACAATTAAAGTTTGATTGGTTCGATGTACTTAATTAAATCATTAGCGTGGTAGAATGTAATTTATAGGTACATGCGTAATTTATAACTTTGAATACGAGAGTGGGTGACGTTAATGTATTGGATTAAGTGGAACGAACAGAATTTATCAATACCTACAAATAAGTAGGTATTTGATTTTTCTTACTCAGTTTATTACCCACATTAATTTACAATTACTTAAGTATGTAATTTGACGCGGTTCCGATAGTGTAGGGTCGCTTCAACAATTATACCGATCTTTTATCCTACAACCGACATCAACTATTGGCGAAGAAGTGTTCACGTAAAATAATACAGGTCAATTGTTTCAAATACGCTGTTAATTACCGCGTATAAACTGCGCGTTATTCGATTTTCAGTCGATTGTTACCGCAAACGAATAAACCGCTTTTTTTAAACGTCGCGTCACTGCACTGCAACAAAACGATTGCACTGTAATTCTATTAAAAAAAGAACTAAAACGTGTGTTTTCATTGTAAAATAACTTCTTTTTGTTTCTGCTTTCGTACTATCCCCGAATATTTTTTCCACTTACCAACCATTTGAACTGATAACGTTTTGTCGAGAATTTTACCATTTTCGTGGAAATTTATTTCTATCAAATTTTACTCGACAAACGCGTCGACTCGCTTAAGCGTCATTCAAACCGATATAAATAAATTTGCATGAAAACGACAAGCAATTCTCAATTCTTATGGTATCAGCTTTGAATATTATAATATTTATTATGCACCTGCATACCTTAGATTGTATACCCAAATAGTTTCGAATTAATTAAATAAGTAATTAGTCAAATGAGCTGCATTAAAATGTCATAAATACAAATAAAGACGATTTTAAAATTGATTTAAAATCACTTTTCTGTCACATAGTTTTTTTTTCAACAAAATCGAACACGTTTTGATTAAGTAATATAAAAATCAAAGTTCGCCAAAAGCTATTAAAAATAGAAAATTGGAGTTCGCCTTTTGGGATAGCATTCAACCCGTTTACCATTTTAAAAATTTTAAAAGGGCTATGAAAAACAAGTAATTGTCAAATAATAGATTATAGAAAAATACGAAGGTGTTTTAAAATAAAACAATTTATAGTATTTCAAGTGAAATACAAAAAACTGTACGTAGTAGAATTCACTTAACATAATACTTATATCGTAAAAGCAGCGATAATTATGCACAAAAGCAGAGTAGGTACATTTTTAAGAACTTTATTAACAATTACCTTTTACCTCGTAGAAGATATTTATTTGCAAATTTAGCAATTGTTGGCGTATTTTTAAAATCAAACTATTGACAGAATTATTTTCTTTAAATGAACTAAGTTTACAGCTGTAATCTATTTGACGTTTTCATCGAGCAAAATGAACGATACAAATAATAATAATGTTCGCAAAAAATCAGCTTTACGTTTTATTATAAAGTCCGACCGTAAAAGCTAAGAGGTTTACTATAGTTTCGGTATTCCTTTATAAATTACTGCGAAACATAAAAATGCAACGCCAATTTATTTTACATGCAGCACCACTACGTTTAGTTAAGACAATAATATTCATTAACTTCAGTAGTATTATGTGAAGTTGTTAAATTACGTCCTAAAGCTTCCAACGCGGAGAGCGTGTTTAATTTAGCATTTTAGTTTGGACACACAGGCGCTCGTTTTACGGTTGGACGCCGAAATATGCAGATTGTTTGAAAAAAGTTGGCGAAGAGTGGGTTTTGTAAAATTAAAAATGTCAGCATTTTTAGAAAGAAATAATAATCGTCGTTCGCTGATTTTTGCGCACTTATCATGAATGTGCCGTCAAATATTAAAGTCTAAAGTACGTACACATGTAGGAATGTGTTAATTTAGCGGATAAACGATTATCTTTATTAAAAAAAAAAAACTTCTATACCATAAACTATTCTATGTTCACCTTGAGAAAAATATTGTAAAGAATAATTAGAGCGATTAACTAGAAAATTATTTTGAACTTTTTATAAATTATAAACAATAATTTATTTTTACAATGCAATTTGTTGCGCCTCATTTTTTAAAAGTAAAGAATCTTTCCAATTAATTCAATCTCTTAAGTACTCTTAAATGGACGAAATAAATGAAAGTTAATAAGGACCAAATCCAAACGATAAGTAATAGGGATAAAACTTTCCAACTTAATTTGGCTTTGGTCAAATTAGCAGTATAGAGACGGATTCGTTTGACATATCTGTCATTGACGACGATGCCAATAAAACAAAACATCCCAACAAATCTGAACGTATCGCTTACAATACTAGTAAAAATGTTAAAATTTAACATTACATTATTTAAGTTTCTGTTTATTAACGACATTTATAATAATATAATTAATAGCAGCCTATAATGGTGCACGTGAAAGAACCAAACTGAAAATGTTGTTCTCCAAATATCTTCTAAATCCTTATTATTTATATAAATCGTGTAAAAGTCGTAACTTTGGTTTCAAAAACTTTTTTCAATCTGCCGAGACAATGTTACTAAAAGATTAGCGAATAAATATAGGTGTATAATATTTATCTTTTTTTTTTGGCCAAAAAAACAAACATTTGTGGTGATATTTCTAACTAAACGTGAACATTTAATTTAAGTACCTACCAATTAACATTTAACAACTAATTAAGTACCTACTAATAATTTTTGAATAATAAATCCCTTTTAACATAATATTAAAACGTATGTAGGTACCTACATGTAATTTTATATAAAAATGATGTGAATTAAAAAGTACGTACCTAACTAAATTATTTTGCGGATTTAAAGCTTACGTTATCGCTTTTAAATAATTTAATTTAAAAGCTCGTATATTGCAATTAATGAACAATTTTGTTTTTACAAAAAAAAATATTTTAATCGCAACGAATAAAAATCTAAAAACGTATTACCTAATTGAACTTTTCCTGTTATATTCCAAAACGCGCAAAAAACGTAGCATTATTGTGTGGAACATTAAGTCGCAAATACGCACGTTGAAAAATGTACATAATTGCTGTGTGATGAATATAATGAAATTAAAACAATGGCCGTTACAAGTTTTAACGCACTTTATTTTTTTTTAATAAAGCTGCGTAAATATGTAGGTACTTACTTATTCGCATTATATTTTTGTTAAAGATTTGAAGTTGTACATATGTATAGTTTATGCCATAGTACAAATTTTACGTTAAGCAATAGTATAAAAATAATAATTATTATTAACTAAATTATGCGTTTGAAAACTTACAGATCTATTATATGTGTATGTTACACGATTTGAAAAGAATTATTTTTTGGAATAAATAATAATTGTAGGTACCGTAGAATAGGGTGAATAGAGGAACAAAAGTTCATAATAGGTAGGCATTTAAAGCAATATAAAAAAGAACAGTATGTGTAGTAAAACCTGCTACTAAATAATTAGTAACCTGCAACCATGTCAACGGTCAACATTAACATTTATAACTGGGCTTAAAGCGTCAATATAAAAATCAACTGTGATCATAGGCTGCTATTTTAAAACTGCCAACTACTAGTATTTGATCAAATTATTTTTTCATTTTTGCTGTAACAACAGGCATTTAAATATTTTAAATTACAGTCGAACTTCGATAATTCGAATTTAAAAGTACGAGGGAAAGAATTTTTTTTTTGGTTATTCATAATGGGTTCGAGTGATTGAAATTTTCAACTTATCAAGGTTCAATTGTATTTTAAATATTAATATTTGTACACTAATATAATATTGAAATCAGGGTCGTTTTGAATACGTATTTTATTCTTGTTTCTGAAAAATTTTAGAGTACCTATGAAACATTGAAATTTTACATGACCGTTATATTCGTCATGTCATAATAATAAAATCAATCAAAATTGAAATAAAAAAATGGGCGGTTGCTACTTTAAAAAAATCGATAATGACTGCACTACAAGAAAACTAACGACAAAAATTTGGACTTAATACTAAATACCTAATAAGTAGGTAGGGGAAGGTCGGGTAGCCCCGGACAGCGGGTAGCCCCGGACAGTACAATTACTAAGTAAGTAAATCCGTTGGAAAACCAAAACATAGTTTCGGGGGCCCTCCATAGAGTTTGTACGCATATGCAACTTAGTCAATGCATGAGCACAGATTGATTGACAAGCTACAGTGAGTGTTTGTTCCTGCCAAACATTTCTCATCGCCCCTGTCGAATTTCATTGCAGATTATCAAGTGCAAAAAGTTAGTATACCGCCTTGTCTATTTTTTAGAGTTGTAATACATTTAATATAGTTTATGAATGTATTAGTATTCGTTTCATTCCATATACAATTTAAGACCTATGGGCAACAACATCGAATGATAGCGATCGGTAGCCCCGGACACGAAAACGTCAGGTACCCCGGACACCATTATAAATGTCGAATTTCATATTTCAATTTCAATTTATTATATTTTCAACAAATATAATGATTCAATTTATTATAGCTTCTCTGTGGTTAGTACATTAGATTATACTTTTGTATTGCAGGAACTTATACAACATGTCTAAATTTAAGGGACCAACAACTAATAGAGGTAAATGGGACGAAAATAAAATGAAAACAGCAGTGAAATGTGTCAAAGAAGGCAAGTTATCAATAAGACTATCTGCAGAAAGGTATGATGTGCCAAGAAGTTCCCTTCAGGACCGTCTAAAAGCAGTGAATAGTCACAAAGAGATCACGCTTCGTCCAAAGTTAAGACGATTTGAACCCACGTTTTCTGAGAACTTTTCTAAGTAACTGTATAATCACGTTAAAGAACTAGACAATCGTTTAATGCTCCTGACTAAAGACCTAGAGGAAAAACAAAAGGTAGAGGTGGCAAAAATTGAAAACAACGACAACTATTTAAGGTGATTCCCATCAAGTTGAAGAGACAGCGTGTACCATATCTGGCGAAATGTTTAAAGAAAATTGGATTCGGTGTCATGACTGCAAAGATTGGGCCCACGAAGCATGTGTTAACATTGACACTTCCGATTTTTACTACATTTGTGACGTTTGTAAGGCCAAAACACGTTTAGGCCACTATTGATATCTGTCCGGGGCTACCCGCCGACTTTTATATTACCGCAAATTGGGAGCTTAAGTTTTTTCAATATTCTAGTTACAATAATTAAGATATCCTTTTTTTTTTTCATTAGTACGATTAACAAAGTTCCTTACTCTATTTTAATGCTAAAATACAAACTGACATTTGTTGATTGTATTTTATATTTCTACTTCATTTAAGTGTCCGGGGCTACCCTACCTTCCCCTACCTATATATATATTTTTAAAAATAAAATTGACATTTTACCAAAGAGAATTATAAAAATATATATATTAAACGGAATTTGTTCGATACTTTAGCGTCTATATCTAATACTACTTATTTAAAATATTACATTCATATTCAGTTCTGTTGGTTTGTTTATTTAGAAGTAATTTCCTTCGGGAAGGACGTTTTATTTTCCTTTTGTAAAAAATAAATACCCAACTTTGTTATTTTTTAATGCTTCCTCGTTGTTATTCGCCGTAAAGTAACCATAAAATTTAAAATTTAAATTAATCTACTTATTTTTGCAAGTATATATAATATATTATATATAAAAGTATAAAAATATATCTACCTATACGTAGTCTGCTAATTATTAGCAAAATAATTTCCTAATAATATACATAATTTTATATAATTTAAAGATTATTTTACCTCGGGTTAAAATGGAATTAAATACCTGTGTATTAAAAATCACATTAAAAACGCGCTATCTGAGAATTCGCATAAAAGGAATAACACTGAGAGCTCCAAGAGGATGTAATTAAAGAAAATTGGAATAGTTCAAAGGAATCGTTAGGTTTTATTGATACTAGTACATCAAAAGAAAGATGGTATTTTTCAACAGGCTGAAGAAAAGTGGGATTGTCTGATTTACACTAAATGCATACGCAGTTGGTAAACGAACGCGTTGTTGTGTAAACCAACGTTTATCCGACTTAAATTATAAATTTAATTTTAAATAATGCCATCATTACAACAAACTTTCGAAGAAATTACAACTATTAAAAGTTCTCAGGGGTTTAAATGAATTTTTTAAGAGGTGTTTACAGTAGGTAACTATTGAATTATATTAATAGAATGTAATTTAATAGAAAAGTTTTAAAAAAATCCTGCCGTGTGAAGCTACAATTTTTATATGGGCACGTATAGTGAATTATGTACCCGTGTAAAAAAAGATAAGTCGTTTTTCATTAATTAACCTTGTTGATTTTTTCGTTTTTCTCGAAATAAATACATCTTTTGAAAAATTACATTTACTAGAGGAATATTTTAAAAAATATTTTGTATCACCTTTTCCCAGATTATCTCAAAAACGGTAGATTTTATCGAAAATTATAAAGATAGATATTCGATAGAAAATTATATAGCGATTCTAAAACATATTTTACATTACCGATCCTATAATTAATAACGAAGATAACTCTGTTTAAAATTTTTGAACGACCCCTATTTTAAAATGGGTTGGTCGATTTTGAATGGTTAATAAACTTGTCCTTCGTATTCGCCAAGACAATACACTGTCCAAATTTTAGCCTCCCACTATCAAAATTGCGATCGGAATCGTTTTTAGAAGATTTGACGAAGATTACGACAGACCGAAAATGAACGACCTATATTTTCATGATCTAAGGGCCGAGATCGGAGAAAATCCAAAACGGCACCTCTAGCTCCCATCATCAAGACTTCTTGTTACTTTGGGACATTTAGCTAACAATAAATGCGAATTTAATTTTTTTTTATCAAGTTACAGAAGTGAACGGTTCTTTTAATAATTTAAATTCTTGTATTTAGAAGTTAGAAATTTAAATTTGTACTTCAGAACAAAATGCCCGCATTTTTGATACCTTTTGTATTTACATTGCTTTTTAATTTAAACTGCTGCTATTCAAGATCGCGTTAACAAATAAATTTTAATTAAACGTCTAATTTTATCTTACTTTAATTTAAATTTTATGAAGAAAATGACGACGGTTTTTCCACGAAAAACTTGATGGAATTGTTAAAAACGGAAAACAATTGATATATTTTCGATGCGAATTTCAATAGAAATTAACTTATACGTTTATTATAATAAAATGGAAGAAATAGGTTGGTTGTTATCATACTGATAAAAATGGTTACAACGTCACTACCGTGGTTGTTTCTTCTACTGCTACTCGACTAGATTTTTAGTGGTTTCTTTTCATGCCCCTTATTTTTACAGTCTGTTCTTTTATTAATCCTCTTTCACACTTGGTTTATCTATCTATTAACTGTATATTGCTTTAACATAATATTCATATAAGTATTTAAGTGCCTTCATACATGTATTCCACCTTTTTTAATTTACACGAATATAATTTCGTTGTAAATGTAATATAAAGAATGTGGAGTGTGGGTGTACCGAGAGACCAACAAAATGGGATTTTAAAATTTACAGCAAATACAACAATAAGAAAATAAGGATTTACATTTAATTCTTGAAAATATCAGTGTTTTTATATACACTAAGGTCCGGTTTTATAAACATGTTTATACTGCAGAATAAGCTATTCCTGGAATAACTGCTATGGAAATGTTTGTTGAGACAATGGTTCCCATAACAGTTGTTCCAGGAATAGCTTATTCTGTAGTATGAACATATTTGTAAAACCGGGTCTAAACATCGTTAATATCCGAGTCGTGGCTCAAATAGGTTTCTACAAAACCATTGTTGTAAAAATAGCTAGGTAGATTATTACATTTTGTAAAACACTAATAGTAGATGTGTTGCGAAGATAGGTATGCAACTTGTGAAAGATGCGCATTAGTAATATTAAAGTTTCTATTGAAGTTTCTTATTTTATGACGTGGCTTCCTCTCGACGATTTAGATTGACATGTCGGGAAATAAATTTGGAAAAAGAACAACATTGGTCAATGATTTGTCGTACACTAATTCCGGTATAAATGGTATTTAAATTAATGAAAACGATCATTAATGTTTGAATAAGATTTTTAAAATATTCAATTTAATAATATATTAAACGTTGCAATTAGTTTAACAAAATTAGTTAAAAAGATGCGCGAGGTTACAGGTTGTCAATAAGGAAACGTGTCCTCGGTGTTCCATATAGCAGATAGCATCAACGTCGCCGGAATAATTAACGATCCTACGTAATTAAAAAAATATATACTAAAACTGAAACAAAAAAAAGCGCGTCCTAATCTCGTTACGGCATGACATTTTGAGATGTAAAAATCTTTTTGACAATAAAAGTAATTTTTGGTTTAAAGTCATTTAAATGAAAAATCCTCAGTCTATAAAATATTCATAATTATTTAAAATTTTGTTCGTTGCTTTTATTTGAAAAAATAAAATATAGGGGATTATGTTAATTTAGTATAGATAGGTAGATACGTACCTACCCTATGTAGGATCCTCGATAAGTGTCAAGTTAATATAGATTAAACTTTGTTTAGTTGTCAATTAATTCAGTATACTTATATATTTCACGTATTAGACTTACTATTTTATATGTGAGCGCATACAGTTTCGCCAATGTTCTCGAATTAATATGCCTTAAAGCATTGTTTTTCATTGTAAAATGAACGATCAAATTCTCTATCTACCTACTTATACATGTATTTTCCAAAAAAAAAAAAACATTCAGAATTACCACCGAAACATACTTTCGAGTTTAACATTATTACTACTATAATAATATGCTAATTCTACTATCGTGGCGAAAACATCGACGTTTTCGGTCGATTTAAGACCTAATCGGTACGGAAGTTAATTTAATAACCGAACGCGAATACGTATTCGATCTAAGCCGTTTTGGCAACGAGGAACCTCCAACGAGTTAACGAGTTAAAAAAATTAAGTAAATCTATCGAATTCGGACCGATGATGTCCGTTGATATTTACGTCGTCGTAAATATCCAATTCAGGAACAATTCGACATTTTCTGTTCCAGATAAATTAATTTTTTCACGTTGGTAACGTTAGTTTCACCGGCTGTGACAGTTCTTACACCGGACAGTCTCTTATGTAGTTCTAGGTTAATGTATCCTCGAAGACAACAAATGTGGTTTCCTCAAAAGGTATATATTTTGGATGTAATTAATGACGAACCAAAACGCACGTATTTCTGTATAAGCTCACGGACAGGTTATAAAATTGGAACAGCTTTCTTCGGTAACAATAAGTCGACTTAATTTAAGATGTTTCGGCGCCATCTATCCGAGGCAATAAAAATGGTATTTAAATGTAATTATTGTTTGCTACAATTTTGACTCGTAACATTTCGATTTTAGTAAAGAATTCGTGTGACGATATTTCGACGTTACGTAAACGAGAAGTAATTCCAATTGGGCTAATTTTCGAGGCAATGTTTATTGGAACAAAAAGTCGTACGATTGTTTCGGGATACAAATCGATAATCAAAATTAGGGCGTTCCATTTAAAATAAAGAAGTTGGTGTCCATTTCCGGTATAACCCGGAAAGAATAGGAAAACTGTTGACTGTTTCCATCTTTCGTGAAATTCTCGAAGATGACTCTAATCAGAGTTGGAATATATGGCGTTTGTTAATTGTTCGAAGTTTTGTGTATATTGGCTTATCGCCATAATTTTAAAGAAGATTATTAATATCGGCCAAAAAATTGTATCTTTATTATTTCTATAAGAGCAGGGGTTAACTATAAGCTTTAAATTTGAGTGTAAGTGATCGACTATAACCATCGAAAGGATTAATTATAATCATCCGTGCATCACGTTAAACTTAATAACCATTTTTTTTTATATTCGTATAAAATATAAAATATTTAAATATTCGTATAATTGCAGAACGACCAAGAAAATTTGTTTTGGTCGTTATGTTAATGACTCGAAAGGAAATGTTTTATTTCTTTATCAATTTTAACTAAATATGAACATGTAATGTGAATTACACATTTTTTTTTAATTCAAATTATATATTAACGTTTTTTTGTAATGATACCTACCATAAATTCGAATAGTTTCTAAATTAAAATTATTAAAACTCGAACAGGTTATCCATATATTTCAAACTGTTTGGGTTTATCGTTGGTGGAATATAGCGACCAAAAATTTGATTATAATATTCTTCCAAATTTTTCTTTTCGTTACAGACACATTTATTAATTTTGATATGGAGTATTTCAGATAGAAACCGTTTTTCATAATTTCTCTCGTATGTCCAAAATTTTAATATTTTCATAATAAAATCGAAGAAATTTTTCAGTTTATGTGTATATGAAATTGATATTAATGTTAAATAACTTAAGATATTTTCATATTGTTGAGTGTACCTAAGGTAAAAGAATGACATTCATGAATTATTATGATCAACATTATTTTCCAACGCACTATTGAAAAAATTACCGAAAAGAATAAGATTAGACTAAGTTGGTTGTGACTTCATATTTCTCTATAATTTTTCATTTTAAACAACTTTTTTAAGTAACATTTTTCGACACTTTCAAACATACAGCTACTTTAATCTTGAGCCAAAATTATATTTTTTCATCTCTCTTTTATATTATAAGATATTATTAATTGTTTATTGGTGCATTTTTAGTTTTGGGAGAAGCACCAACTTTTATGAAAATATAACAAAGAGTCCACGAGACCCGTGATATGCAGTTGAGTGGTTAGTTTTAAATTATATTTTACAAATTATACTCCTTAAAAATAAACAATTTCAAAATCATAAAAGTAGCAGCGAGTCTTTCAGGCTCGTGGTATGCAAAAAATTTAATTTTGATTGGATGCCTATTAGTTTCTTGATATAAGTACCTATATATTATGTATTATTCAATTAAGGAATTTTTGAACAATATGGAATGAACATAATAAAGCAACCTTCTCAATTTAGAAAATAATTTTTGTGTCTAATTTTAGAATTTTCAAATTTTACTATTATTTTAAGTAAGACCTATGTTGATAAAACACAAAGTCTACTTAAAAATACGTAGTTTTGGCCTTCGAGTCGCATGCGTTATATGAGATTAACAAATTAAAAATGTTTTGGTGCTACGAGTTGTACACGAGTTAGGTGCGAGGTTGACCCGTCTTTCTGAGTGCGAAGCGCCCGAAGGGCGCGAGCACAACCACTGGGCATGTCTGGTCAATAAATAATAAAACGCAAAATAAAAGAGCAAAGTCATGTTTTCGACGCGGTCATATAGCGAAATTATTTTACATAAATACTTATGTAAATATGTTAAATAAAATGCGAGAAGCAAGTCCTTTATCAAATAAAACGTCCATAAGGAAATTTAATTAAAAATACCAACATACACACGCTCCTTCGCATTTATCAGAGAACAGTATATAGTATATACTTATATTAAAATATACTTACATAATAATATAATTATAAATACAATATAATTACAATATACTTATATTAAAGACAATTAAATGTGGTTGCTTTTAAGCAATAATCGGTTAAATAAGTAATCCTAAGTACTTCGTAAGTTTTTTAATTTTGTCGAAGTTAAAAACAATTACTGCAAAAACAATTCGGCCGTTATAATAAGCTTCCCAAATTAACTTTAAAAGTACCGGTAGGTTTAAGATTGAATTAAAAACAGAGAATGAGGTACAACTCCACTTCGAAATAACCATTAAGAATCTTCAATAATAAATCTGATTATATTAAAATGAAATCCATTAAAATCCTTGTAAACCGAAACCAAGTATTATTACCAAATAAAAAGCGTCACTCCGGAAACTTTTGCGCGGGATAGGTATAATTAATCTCGAACTTTAAATTTTTATTTTCAAAAGTAAATTTTTATAGCCAATCAATCATTATTAGGACACCTAAAATTTCGAATAATTAATTATCTATTTGAAAAAAAAAGTGAACCTAGTTATTATATCTAATTTAATAATTGATTGTAAATAAGGACAACATTACAATCAAAACAAAATAGAAAATTAATTTGGAGTATTATAGTCGTAAACGTATCCGGCTTGAAAAAGAAATAAGGCTTTAGTTAGTATTAGAGCTATGTATATAATTTAAATAACTATTTATACTTGGTATGGATTTCACCAAATACGCACTAAATTGACTAACAGATCATCCAGTTAAATGTAATTGTTATAGAAACAATAGTAGGTATCGCTAATTAGATTCGCGGCAGTTAAACTTATAATTAGATTAGGCAAATTAACGCTAAATTCGACTTAAATAACTGACGTAAGTTTTAAACTGTGCGAAATACTAGTTTAATTCAATTTATTAAAAACTCTTCGAATCGATGAGCGAATATATTTTGAAATCAATCTTACACAAAATTACAATACCTACAACTTAAATATTATTTTTCCTCGCGAAGGTATATTGATACAGAAAAGGCATACACGACCTGTAATAATTTTTCATTCAGTTTAGTACGTAAGCACGTGCTGTATTATCTACAAAACATTAATTGTTGTATCTATTTATATTTGATTTGCGTGTGATACAACCATGTAAATATTCGTGTTTGATACTTATTCGGTTTTTGTTGTTAGGTACTGTCCGTAAGAAAAAAATTCAAGTAAATAAATTATTTGGATTTTTTTTAAACATAAACACCTAATCGGGAAATCGCATAAACACCAGGTACAGGTATATGATATTCAAAAAAATCTATAGTATTCCGCGTAGCCATTAACATGACCTAATATTTCAAGAAGTAAATGAACGAGTTATGAATAGGTAGATATTTAAATAATATAATGAAAAAATGACAAGGCACAAATTGTTAAAACCGACAATTCGTCTAAATGCAAAAAGTCCAACCGGGTTTCAAATTAAAGACACCGAGATTGATCATTTTCAATAAACAGGGAATCCCATGTGAAATTTCTAACTTATTGTTAAACATTCGTTTTTTATAAAACAAAAATGTTAGTAAATATTGCGATTACCTATACGACCACTAATGGCTAACGATTTTTAAATATTTTATGATGCAAGTAGATATACTAACTTGATTTAAGTCAAACAACTTTTCTAGACAGGTCTTCATCAAAATGTGTTCGGTAAGAACGTAATTCTTTGATAAAATTAAGCATTTATCATATGTAGGTAAATTATTCTTATCAATAATCTATTTAGTCATTATATACACTAATCATACCATTATGGATGCATTATTTTTGAAGGAAATCATGAATAATTAACGACTAAAACTCAATTTATCAACCCGTTAAATTCCATCATTGACGTCGACAACAATTTTAAAAAATAAAGCAAATAAATTAATCATAACGTAAGTATCGATTTTTAAATACATTCGAAAACAGTAAAAATTCGACAGTTATCTGTTAAAAATTTCAAACATGTAAAAAATAAACGTTTTCCTATACAAACAAAAAAAACAAAAATTTGTTATTGTTTGTTTTTCCAAAAACAAACAATAATGATTGCATATAAAAATATATTAGGTATAGATTTGTAAGCGTTTACGTTAGAGCTTTTATAACTCATTTAGGCAACATTCTATCTATAACGTAAGTCACGTTGTAATTGACGAACTTATAACCCGACATTGCTAACGGATGTTACAGGCCTTCCACATTAAAAGCGCCCTTACTAATTATAGCTATAATTTCATTCTCTGGCTTATACCATTTTACATCTAAAATAAATCTAACGTTGCATTTGCCGATAAGAATATACCTATACGTATACTTATTTAAAAGATGGGGGGGTCATTATCCGTTACCTATTATTTCTTTAAAATGTATATCTGTAAATAAACATACAGTATTAGTTCTTGAATATTTATTGTTAATTTTTATCATAATTACAAATTGCGATTAGTAGGTTTTATACGATTGCAAGATCTTACTATACATACATATAAATATTTTACAGTACCTAATGGAAATGGAAAATGATAAAACTAGTTTTAATTTTTTTGATTATACGATTAGTTACCTACTATGTAGGTATGTATATGAAGTCAAAAAAATTAGAAACGTCTTATTGAACTTTGTATTACAGCTAGAAATGATAAATGAGAAACGAGACTACGGTTTTATAGCCTTAATTGCCCTTATTACCTATTAAAAAATAATCAGCTATAATACCTACTTTTGTATTCGACTTTATGACATTTTAAAAACTGTTATCGATTTTTAATAGCCGACAACACTTTTTCGTACGTCATCGGGTAATGAATAAAGACGTATTTATGACCCGTGAAACATTCGTGAAATACCCCTACGGGAAACGGGAAACATTGTTCCCCTGTAATCAATCCTATAACGTTGGCTATGGGAATAAAAGGGTTGTTATTTTAGGTTAATTTTTCTTTACACATTTATACGTCACATGGCAACGAGATGCGAGTTTTCGTCTTCCGGAGTCGTATAGAGCACGTCAAAATAAAACTTTAAGTTTCTACAAAGTTTTTCGTACGACGCTCCCCTGCCGAAATATCCATCCCCGAAGTGCAAACGGTAAAATCGACTTTTTTTAAATAACATTTATATTTTCTATTTGAATTTAATAATTTTCGGTATACATACATACATAGATAAAGGTCTTTAAAACTGGTGTATTGGTTTTTTTTTCATATCACCTTATGGGTGCAAGGGTGCACAACCTTAATCTTTCTTACACCAAAATTTTTCATAGGTTTAAGTTTTTAAATTTTTAACTACGTCGAAAAACCTAAAAACCTTTTAACTAAACCTTAAATCTACCTTTAGACTAGAAACTTGGGTGCGCGGGGAGCGTGCAAAGAAAAGTTCAATAACCACCGTTAAAATCGGACCGTCTCTGGAAATCATCATATAGGTATTCGTAAACGGGAGACATTTAGCTTTCGTTTCATATAAAGTTCAATCTCGTTGCTCGACGATGAAAAAATGCCACTACCCATGATATAACGTTTCGATTAAAATCGAGTTGCCGCGGCTCCAAACGCGAAAGGGGTGGCGACCGAACGAATTTCAGACACAGTTTGAATCCCGCTACAAAATGGGTAATCTCACATCTCGTTGTCATGTGACGTGTAAATTCGCAAAGAAAAATTAACTTAAATCAACCATTTTATTCCAATTGGTACAGGGTTAAAGGGGCAATCTTTTGCGTCTCGGGTAGACATTTCACACAAGTTTCATGGGAAATATGTCTTTATTCATCACCCGATGACGTAGTACCAAAAAGTGTCGCCGGCTTTTTAGACTATTTACTTCAGTCAAGTGATATTTAATTTTTTACACCAATTACATATTAAAAAACAGGGGGTATTATGTAGATTTTTTCGATTTCTAGTCGAGAACGTTCTTTAATTTTTAGTTGTATCATTTTACTTGATAGACCACAACCATTGTTGCGCAATTTTTATGTAGTAAGTCAGGAACTCGTTTTTCTAGTAAAACTATGGAAAAGTTAAAGAAATTTCTCGGATAAAAATCCGTATAATCCTCGTACCCCTATTTTCAAATAAGAAACTGGTGTAAAAATCGGACATTGCGCGAATAAATACTGAAAGTAGTTTAAAATCGAAAACAGTGTCGTGAGATAAAATTCGAAACAAAACATCTGTAGTATTACGTTCGCTAAAAACGTGACGGTTTAAAAAGACGTTAGAGAACATGTTAGAATTTAGACGATTAGAAAGAACATTTATAATTCATTTAGTTTATTAAAAAATAAACTTATAGATATTTCAAAATCCTATAAAACCCATATAAACTATCGCAGAGTAAAATAAAAAAAAAACAAGAATTTTTCGAGGAATTAACGAAATAAAACAATATTATGCACAAAGTTACTATTCAAATTCTGAATCGCCTGATAAAAATACGAGTTTTATAGAACACGAGATAAAGCAAATGCCATAAATTTTTGTCAAAATTTGTTAAAGTAGATAATTGAAGATAATATAATAGATCGTTGATTAGTTGTAATGAAAATAAAACGTTTAAAATACGTTGTAGATGTTACTATCGCTAACATACTATAGAAATTTAATTTTATGGGAAAATACTTAAGAGGACTCAGTAGTTCCGTGAGAAAAAATCTTAGAGAGAGCACATTTTTTTCTAAGTAAGACGGAAATATTAGGCTACCTAAGTAAGGACTGTAATCAAAAAGGGTACGACGACTTCGAAGTGACCGTAACCTTGAAATTCGTACCATTTTTGTCGAGTTGTCGAATAACGGAACGACGCGCGTGGTGCAATTTTGCCATCCCCTTCAATACTATTATTTAGTCATGCAACTTTAAAATGATTTATAGGTGCATACCTTTGGGAATGAAAAATTTAGTAATTTGTAGTTAATGTTTACTCGTACAATTAAATGAAATTTCCGTAATAATACGAAATTATAATGCTGATAATAATTTAAGTAATTCGTTTTCTGCTGGAACTGTGGTTTCATAATTTCAATAGATATCTCATAAAAACAGTTGTGATATAGATATTGAAACAACAGAAACATAGATTTGAGTAACATATTATGAAGACACGCAAAGAAACAAAAGGAATAAATTACTTATATCTATACTTATGAGCGTGTGGTAGTAGATTTGATAATAATTTACAAAATCACTACCTACAAGGACACTACTACTCATTGAATAAAATCACAACTGCAACTTAAAAACGACAATACCTTACCAATATGGTACAGGCGGCGTTTTGGCAGAAACGTAGATATCTGTTCTATCGTAACGTCGCTGCGTGAACAATAAAATATGACCCACGAAACATTTTTCAGAAATTTTCAAATGTTTTTAAAAACTTACTTCATAAATTCCAAAAATAAAAAATACAAACAATTTTTATTCAATGGGTTACATTAAATTTGCATTTGTATTATCTCTGAGTGGCATATCCCTGCTCACTCTGTGATCTATAAGTTCTGGAAGTTGAAAATGTTTATAAAAGTAATCTAATTTAGTTTTCATATTTGTGTTCCAAAAATCGTCGTCTTTTTCCACATAATCTATTTTTATTTTATTTACTCCAGTCCAGACAGTCGAAATACACTTCCGTTTTCTGAGTCGCACGTAATTGCCCCTGCATTTGAAAATACCAATCGTGAAGTTGGTTAATCGCATAACTACCATCCTTTTGGTATTTCCAAAATGTATTTTTTTTTAACGGATGGCTTCCTCCGGTGTAAGATTTAGCTTAAAAGTAACAAAGGGGCATTTAATTTCTACGATACTTTCAGTTTCTTGCTGAGTACCATTCGGTGATGCTCCAAGATAAAATTTATCTGGGTCAATAAATAATCCACATGGTTTTCTTTTCAAATTAATGCTTTTTTCTATTTCTTTCTTCGCAACATCTTCGTATGTATTTACATGTTTTAGTGACGGAAAATGTGTTGACAGCGTATTATACAACAAATGTTTTACTGTATTTGCAGTATTTGTGTTTGTTTTTTTTAATTTGCAAATGTTTGCAAAATTGAAAACTTAAAATGTATGAACACTAATAATAATAATAAACACTTATAAAATACTGTATGGATAACTCTCCAAAAGCGCTATAATAACTCAATAAATATCAAAGAAGACCGATACGTGGCTACGAGATAACTAAGACGTCGACAATAATTTTGAAATACCTTCCAGAAGCTACTTTTTTCTACTATTTTTTTTTTATAAGCGATTAGAGAGTTGTACCTGTGGGATCAAAGCTTTTGTTATGAATCTTTTATTATGGTTAATTATGGTTCTAGGAAAATGTTATTTTACCAAAGCGAAATCTGGTTTTGAATAAACATAATAATAATTATTATGTAGTAAATTATCAGATTATCGGTTTTTGAGTAATTCAGTGTAAAGTTGGATAGTGAATAAATATGTATCAGTAATGAGCTCTTGAAAACATGCGATACATATACAATAAAAAAAATAATTCTTTCAAGTCGGTCAAATTAAATCGACCATCTATTCGACAACAGGGTAAAATGCGAGCCGGTTAGCTTAGGGTCTCTTTTACGATCTTGTGAATACTGACTTAATTCCTGTCATGAATTACCAAACTCGGAGAGAACATTTAAAATCGAACCGAATCAAAAAGTTCCGCATCGATAACGACGTTGTTTATTAAAATTTCAACATTTGGTTTGCACCAATCGATTTTACAAAAATATATCTACAGATTGGTTTAAGCAAACAGTAACTTTTTGACTCCATTTATTCTTGCGTATTTACCTGATGATTTTACATACTTCAAAGTTAAAAATCGACAAAATACAAAAACCAATTTGTAGGCAATTGTCTAAGGATAAAATAGATACTAGAATCATTATGATATCTTTTCTATAACCGAAGATATGGGTGCGGAACTTAACATTGGAACTCCCATGAGAAATAGGTACGGATGGCTCTTAATAATTATGTAAAGTAAGTATATTGTTTGTTACATAAATGTTAATTTTCTCATAATTAATTTAAATCAACGACTTGAAACAGCGTTTAGCGTACATCTAGTTAAAAATTTGCATTATTTAGAAAGAACGGTAAATGAAATTCCCATAAGAACGTAGATCTAAACAAAATGGATGTTAATGATTGTCAACGAAATTCCTGCAAATAACGAAGAACGACGTTTGAATGAAAAACAAATTGAGTAGGTAGGTTAGTGAATACGAGTACCTTAAAAGTTGATTAATGAAAATTTGGAAACCTAATTAAGAAATTAGACTTGAAACGAATGTAAATTACGAAAGTAAATGAATAAGCTGAAGACGTTCGAAATGTATTATGATCGAACGTGTCACATTACTTGGACGCCAATAGTTACGAATAATAGGATTTCTGAAAAAATAAGAAGGAAATCCATTACCTTACATAACAATCTGGAAAGGAAAGTCGAATGTTACAAATCCCAATGATGAGCAGAATATAAAGAAAACAAAAAAAATGATTCAAAAATGCGAAAAACTAAACCGATTATAATAATTAAAGAACTGCCCATTTAATGGAGTCAAAAAACTGTGTAAAACTGAATAAAATTTGTTTAAAAACATTGCATATGGCTTCTGTTTCGCTTAAGAAAATCAATTATAAGGTTTCTTTTATGGACAATACAATTCAAAATAAAGTAGATGCACCAATCAAATACTTTCATATCTGTACAGTCAACCGATGATAGCCGCCTATTATTTAACTTGATATTTTTCGTACAGAGGCAAAATTTTACGGCGATAATATTAACGACAAAATTGCCGCGTTCGTTGCTATTTACGTTGCGTTTACTTACAATCGTTAACCTTATTATTTTTCTTACATTTTAAGAATAATTTTTACGATTTACTTATTTTCGATTCTTCCTTAGATTTTCTTGTTAAATACAACTATATTAATCTGATTTTTCTTCAATACTTGACGTTTAAAACACTCGTAATTGTTGCTTTTGAAAAATCTGCCGGAGAAGAACACGAACGCAGATTTTTATCACAACTCTGCACATTAAATGCTCTGCTCTTGTTCTGAACGTTAAATATTGTTAGAAATAATAAGACCACTCGTTGTATTACAAGAATCTATATATTAGAGAAATTAAAAGAAAATTGTTCAAGTTTCATTAAATTTACGTACACGCGTGTAAATTTGCAGTATTGCCATTGTTTCACTCTGGACTAGATTTCACTTTGCACTATTGAAAAAATTAACCCCAAAAATTTATTAACGGTCGATTGTTGTTTTTCGTGATGAGTTTTTGAAATTTTTAAGAGGCGGACCGCCGAATCAACCACTAAATTACTGGAATTGTGCGAGTTTAGAATTGTCAACAACAAATAAATTTGATTGAAAATATAAATAGAAATTGACAGCATTGCTAGTAAATACAAAATAATTAATTTCATAATAATAATCGAAGTGTGCCTGTTATGGAATCTTTTTGATCTATTTACGTCATAGATTCGTTATATATTCGATAACGAGAATTACGAAACGCTATTATTTAAATAAGATACCTAATAAAATTAATACTAGACACGACACTAATTTTTCGGCTAATGGTTTGGAAAAAAAATGTTTGGTAAACTTAAATACGTTTAGTTTCCAAATCAAACGTCTTCGATTTAATGATTCTCAGTTCGGCGGTTCTTATTCGCATTTCCCTATTAAGTGGTGTTCATTTCGACGCTGCATCGATTCAGATTTTCCCCATTTACGGTTTCCGAGCCAGAGGTAATCTTAAGTAGAGTAGTTATTTTATTACACATTGCATATTTTATGCGAAATAATCAGAATTCGCAGTTTTCAAGTATTCAACGTGACATATTTCAGTAATTTTAATTCGTATATATATTTATATTTAGTAAAAAATATTTAAAAAAATAAAAATTAGTTTTATCTAATAATATTAAAGTATTTTTTAAATATGACGTGTCACGGACTACGCTTATTAAGGGAGTCAGAATGACAAGTTTATTTAAATTATAAATCGGGGACGCTGACATTTTGTTTAATTTATTATAGCTAGCTTATATAATATTGAAAGGATTTGTGTAATCCAAAATCAAACAAACGAATATTTGGGTTATTACGGTTAATGCACTTCTCTCATCGTCCGCAAAATAGTATGGAGCTCTTTTAAATAAATTATAAAAAAATGGCAGTTTCCACTATTTTCAATTTTACTTTCAATGAAGTTTGTTTTAATAAGAAAAGGTAAAATGAGTATTTTAACTTTTCAACCGCACAATTTAGTGGTATAATGTTACACAGTTGACTTTAAAAACGTCCCGAATAAATACATATCAACACAGTTTTTTCAAAAGGGCGTAACCCACAAAAACTAAATTTCATAGGAGAGCACATTTTGTGCGTCGCCTAGCTATATGTAGATACGTTTCGCGGAAATAGAAGTCGATTATTTCGGTGGAAAAAATCGAAATATTCGTTACTAGATTTTAACAGATGGTGCCTTTGCTTTAGATGCGTAAGATAGTCGGCATAACTCATTTTCACAAAAAGTGTGGGTTACGCCCTTTTGGCAAAACGTCATCGATATATTTCAGATATATTTTACTTAAAAAAATTGAAACCTACCTATTAAAAAAAGCTTTTATAAGCTTTTTAATTTCAACCGCTACTCGACGATGTTGTGTTCTTTCGTTTGTAAATTTTTCAATTTATTACTTTTAAAATTATTCCTGCATTACTTGGAAACTTTTGATTTTTACGTAGAAATAGTGTTAAAACAATAGTAAGAACAATAAAATATATTTCAGTGAAACTAGTAATCAATGAAATAAAGGTAAACAAGCTTTTGTTTTAAATGACAGTGCGAGGTCTATTTTTTCTTTGAAAAAATGAATTAAATTATTACACTAATGTAAGTAAATAATGCTACTTTTATGTAAAATAGGTAATTTGTTTCGAAACTAATTATAAGACTCGTGGTAAAACAGTAGCGTAAATTAACATTTACAAATTAAAAAGCTGCTCGCACTTCGATATCGGAAATTTTAATATGAATAAATAATTAAATTAACAGATGTTAAGGATGTAGCTGTAGTTTATTATGCATTCTATATTTAACCATGAGTTGTTCAAATTTGAATATTTACGCAATTAGAAAAGGTAACCGAAAAAAAAACGTTCAACTTTACTTAAATTCATCGGCGCAAACTTTTAAATAGTAAGCTGTAAAATTGTGTGATGTCTTTAAAACGTACCTCCAACACAATATATTTGATTTATATAAACACATAAATAAAAAATATAGGTACATACTTATGCATAAAATTATCATATAATTATTATCAATAATAATCAAAAACATAGTTTATTATGTTTTCAACGGTTTTGTTAACATTAAGAAAATTATCTTCAATTGGTCAATTACTGCTATTTCCAGTTGTAGGTAGGCTGGTAAATTCTTAGTACATACTATAAAGTCAATTAGGTAGGTACCTATTTAATATTTTTTATAACAAACGATTTATGCACCTAAATGTTTATAATGTTTATATCGATAGGTACCTAAGTAGTATTGCTGTCACTATTTAAAATATTAAGTTGTTACGATTTTTAAACACAAAAATGATAATCATAATAAATTATTGTAGATAAACCCGCCAATGAGTAGAATAGATACTTTACAATGCCAAAATATCAAAAGCGCCTTATTTTATATTTTCAAAATTTTGTAATCGGAAAACGAACTTGAAATGGAAGTGTCAGATTTTTGCAAAAATCTTTTGCTTTAATCTTATCGCGACGACGCTTAAACAAAATATAATATTTACCCCATCGTTTAAAAGTTAGTCTAACGTAAGTCACGTCACGTAACCGAGCGGTCATAATTTCTTCCTAAAACTTTTTTGCCGTTAGAGAATCGTTCAAGTTCATAGCTTTTAATTTCGCTTTTAGTTGAGATATCAACAGGCTTCCTATGATACATATTTAAAGAAAAATTAATCTGTATCGTTGTATTATATAATACACTTATTACTATTGAAATTTATTATTAATAAAATGCGACCTTTTATTACTCCATACAATTAGACATTTAATAACGTTAGTATTTTTCGAATAGGTAAATAATTGTTAATGTAGGTATACAAGTACGTATTTACTTGCAATTTTTTAAGTTCTTCTTTCTGCCATACTGCCATTAAAACAACTCCGAATCTCCGAACTCTAAAATTCGAATAAAAAAAACACGAATTTTAAATAATTATTATGCACGAGACAACGGCGAATATACGGAAAATCACGAACTATCTAAAATATTCAATAAATATGATTAAATGAGGAAATTATTAAAAAACTTCCAGCAATCAAACGTCCCCCTGGTTCAAAAATTAGTCATGCAGGACAAATTTATTGATAAGACCAAGGTAAAGATAAGTTACATGACAATTCGTCTGCATGTGTAGACAGTTCTTATCTTGTTAAATGTGGAACAATAAAAGTAGATAAATATTTCGACGGAACGATTGAAACTCCTAACTTAATAAATTTAGTGGATTATAGTTGTATTATTAAAATTACGTAAAATCATTTCATACTTGCCATTAATAAGCTATTAATAACTAGTGTTCCAATAATCAGTTTATTTAACACAAACAGCAGAAAATTAACCAGTTAACAAAAATAGAAATTGAGAAAATTAAACGAATGGGCCTTTTTAACAGAACTACAGAACTTGTTTATTTATTTATATCTACTGTTTCTTTTTCTTTCTTAGCAACGCTCTGTTACTTGTTCAAGTTTATATTTTTAACAACTAGAAATTAAACATATAAGATATGATGACCTAGATTATTATGTATGGCCTAACCAAACCTACATGCAATCACGTCATCAAAAAAAAGTTACTAGATTGTTTATTTGTAATTCGGTTTAAAGTTTGGAGATTTGGAAATGATTTACTTGCTTAGACATATTAGATGGCATAAAGAAAGACTACAATTTATTAGAACTGTAAAAATACGATGATGGACGAAGTGTAGGTAAATGCTACGATAGTTAGATAAAACATTAAGTAGGTACCTTTTCCAAATTTTTGTTGAATAACAATTCCTCGCAAGCAACGCAAAAGTTCACAATTTGTACGTCTATTTGCACAAAAAGTTGTTAAACGCGAACCGAAACACACGGGCACACACATAATACGCGATAAACACGGAAAAATTGGTCTGTAACGTAGTTAATAAGAATCGCCGAAAATCAACCGTCCACGTTGAAACTGTAAATTATAATGAAAGGAAGATTTCTTGTCCCCCCGCAAGTCGCCCTGTTATCTGCCCACGTATTGTTAGATAAAAGTGTTCTGCTCGTGACGTTGCCTTGCCTGCCGATTGTGATTAACACATGTTTATCGATATCAAATTTAATTTTAATTTTCAGTCATCTTACCGAAACAATATTTTTAAATAGTTTATTTAAATCGTATAGTTTCTATTACTTTAGTAAATAAAATTTTAATTATTTTACGTTTTATTTCATTCGTAAATTAATTTTAATAGAAAAAATTTAATTTGTCGTATCCAATAAACTATACCTACTTTTTTGTAATAAAATATTTTCGAAAATAAAATTCAAATTTTAGGGCAAGTTTAAATAAAAACATAAACTGTTGTAATTAAAGAGAAAAAAAAACATTAGAGAAATTTAATTGTATTTAAGTAAGAAATCGTTTATTTAAAACACGTCCAAACTGTTGAGTTGCTATATTTTCTGAAAGAGTAGGCAATGTTTTGCATAGTGATAACGTGAACCACAATATACTACGGTAAAGTGAAAAAGCGAAGTTTCATTTTAGGCAAATAATATAAAATGAATCGGGTTTAAAATATGAACTTACGTGCATTATTTTTATTTTATTAACATTTTCAATTTGTTAATGCCTACATAAAGTATAAAAAGAATTGCAACGCGTTCACAATTTGTATTTTTATAATTCTTCAGGTAAGTAGTTTTCGAAAATCATGGGGGTTTAATTTATTTTACTGTATCTAAGTCCATGATGTATTCGAATATAAATAAGTAATTAAGTATGTAAATAAGTAGATTTACTGGAGACGTTATATGTACATTAAAGTTAAAGTAGGTAGGTGGTACAAACCTAACATAAAATGAATAAGTCGCATTTTTATATAAGTAATCTGGAAAACTATTCGCCGAAAAGTTTCTTAAATGGAAGAATATAATATAGAAGTGATGTGAAACCACAACCAAATGTACAATTAGGTATTCTATAAAACTGACCGTTTGTAATAAAAACCACCATAATAATTTTCTTCTTTATTTTACCCATCCTGTACAAGAAGATAACTTCATCTAACTTATGTATAAACTTGTGAATGTAAATTATTTTTAAAATGTTTAATTTTCTACACTAACCCTTTCATCTCTTTGTACAAAGCCACGAAATAAGAAATTTAAATATGTTTAGATAAAGGAGTTGGTGTTAAATTATTTATAAAGAGTAAAAGAAAAAAACAGTTCAAGTTCTTCGAACTTTTAACGCCCTTAATTATTTACAGCAAATTCAGTTTTAAAACCTTGTCTTAAGAAAATGAGCCACGTTTCTAATACGTAATTTAATACGTTTCTTAATTGAGTGAATTGAAACGTCAACTGTATGTATACTAATATAATTTATGTATAATCAGGAAAGTGTCTGCGATAAGTTATTTGCAGGTTGTTCTAATGTTTCCGAAAACAAATTTATTTTGACACAATAGACCCGTGTAATACTACTAGGTAAATAATTTATGGGTATTTAATTATCTGTAGAAAATACCTTTAGTAAGATATTTGAGGATATGCTGATAGAATTAATAAGTGTTTAATTAAAGAGGCGTTTTAATATAAAAATACGAATGTTTACGTCAAACGTGTCAAATATCGTCTAAATTATTTTATGAACTAAAATTCAATACATCTGTTCCATTATAGCTGTCACATTTTAGCATCTAAAACTTGTCCCAAAATATATGTCACATTTTCAAAAACAATGAACATAATTTATTTTGAAATTATAATGAAATGAATGGTACGTTGATGCAATCAACGTGCGTTGGACGTTTTGAGGTAGCAATGATATCACCATGCCAAAGATTAGTGATCGTAGTAGTTTTATAAAGATAAGACGCTCGACAAGGAACCACGAAAACCGAACAAGAATAAAGGAATTCCGATTTAAAGGGTCCAATGCTTGTGCGCAAACGCTCATTCTGTTGTGAAGTACTACACTGGTGAAATAAATTAAGAGAATTTGCATATTTTAGCGAATACGATAACGACGATAACGCGAGGCCACATAGAGCTCTTTTGGTCGACGAATTTCTCGAGAGTGAGGATATTCGCCGGATGGATTGGCCAGCCAGGTCTCCAGACCTCAACCCTATAGAGCATGTCTGGGACACTCTGGGGAGGGCAATTGCAACTGGCAACCCCCCTCCGAGAACCATCCAGGAACTGAAAACAGCGTTGGTGAATGAGTGGGACCAATTGCCACAGGCACTGATAAACTGCCTTATTTACAGTATGACATCACGCTGCAAGGCGTGTATAGCTGTAAGAGGGGACCATACCCCCTATTAACCCATTTCTTTTGTGTATTCTGCAATCGCTGTTTCAGACCTTCATACTCCCATGAGTGTTACGCACAAACATGTGTGTCTATTATAACTGTTGAATGTTTATTTTGTTTGTATTATATCAACCTATGTTCACACCAAATTTTATTAAAATCTGACCAGTAGTTCGGGAGATCGTAGATAAAATATGAAAATTCACTTAATTTCTTACCCCAGTGTATTATAATTAAACGCACTAACAAAACCAATAAAATGTAGGAATTGATATAAATATGAGTAAATCGGTATAATACAAACGTAATTTTGCATTTGAAACTACAATTTATCAAAAAACCTTCTTCATTTCGTATTTTATATTAGCCGATTTATAGGCGCAGCTGTCATATCTACACCTCCAATTTAAATGTCCAAGACTAAATTTTCATATTTTGTAATATTTGTATACTGTAAATATAATCTTTGACCGTGCTTCAGTTCTTCATTTTCACAGCATCTCTGCAGCAAAAACCGAAGAGCCCACGTTTTTTAAGACGCTTTGAAGTGACAGCAGGTGCACTTTAGAGACTGCGTTTTTTCCAATCTATCTTCAACCTATTCGTTAGAAATGTAATTGTAGAATTATTTTCTTTATTGAATGCAATACACTTGACAAATGTGACACTTATTTGATTGACGTTTTTCATTTAACAAAACAACACACTTGCACCACCCGACCAATCGGCGCGAGTCGTTTCCTATTTGGAATAATAATTTCACTAACAATACCTAAACGTCAGTCAAATTTCACTAATGTTAAAGATGTCTTGTGTACTACCTACAGTTAATTATAGTAAATTAACTCCTAGATTAAATTAAAATTGGTCATAATGCTAATGTAAGAAAAATTAACAAGTGTGACAACTATTATCAATGGGACAAAGGTACTAACCTACATATATACCTAGGTAATCATAAATATTTTTTTCATTTATTACAAAAGTCAACCTAAGTGTTATAATGTAAAGTCCTAATAATTATAACTGGAATTATTCGTCGGTACACCGTAATGCAAACGTTGCCCCCCATTAGACAAAAGTAGTTTTAACTAATTTGAGTTCTTTACTGGCCAGTTTCGAGAGATAATGTTCCCGAGGCAGTGCAAACGTGGCATACGGTCACGCCATTGTTGCTTTCCCTTCGGTGTTTATTTTGGTTCCGTGCGCCGATTATTATTCAAGAAGTTCATACATACGTCAAGGAAATCTATAGTTTCGGTAAACTGAAGCAACAACTTATTTACTGTACGTACATTTTCATTTTCATAATTTTAATTAAACTATTCTAGTTGTTAGATATTTTGAGAGACTTGAAAGCTGACGTTGTTCGCAATACTATTAATCAGCCATTGTTGGAATTGAAAATGCACGAAAATAAGTACGTTTATAATAATAAATCGGGTACCTGGGTAAAAATTAAAAATTACCATAATTAGTTTAAACGTGAATTATTTTTAATTTTTTTTTACATTTGATATTTAGCATTAAAATTAAATCTATATATGTTCGACTTAACCATCTACCAATACAATACATTCCGATAGATTTTCTTTAGACAAACAAGCAACGAAGCTTATTTTCAACTTCGGATAAGATATAACCGAATCCGAAATAGTAATCGTATACGTATGTATAAAAGTTTGATTTTGCTGAAATGAATGCATGACCTGGTTTCTTCCGTCGAACAACTTTGATAAATCAGCACGTGGCGCTACAAACCGGCGCGACGCCAACCGACGCCCGGATATCTACAACTTACTATCATTCGTACGCCATCTGTAGCAAAACTTTATGAAATAATATGTATACGAAAGCAACAGTTCATACACGGCTGGTTTAATTCGATATCTACCGGCATTAAAATTTATTTCTCGGCCCTCGATTACAAAATCGCAATGGTAAAATGGAATGGGATAATTGAATAACGACCTCGCAAGAACGTTATTTATGTATATCCAATATCAAGTTGAATTTCCGTAAATTAAATGGATATCCATCTACATTACATTAAAATTAAAGTTATCGCCGAAACGATAATTCTTCAAATGCAAGAATCTATTAAACCGAATTGCGTATTCAGTTCGTTCGCCCTAATTATATTTGTAACCTATTTCAAAACCTAGATTGTACGTTCAACAATTTTAAAGAATAGGTAGGAAAATAATTAGAATTAACATCTAAAAATTATTAAGGTACTAAATTATATTTACAAACAAATTGTTTACGCAATGTTAACTAGATTTAAACAATGATTATCGAAACAAACAAGAATCGTTAATGTTTCGTTTGTTTTATTCTACGCTACCTAATATACTTGTTCTAAAACGGAAACACACTGTATTTTTCGTATGCAGCTAAAATTTAATTGAAGTTATAACTAAGACGTCAATTACAGAGAAAGGAACTTCAACAAACTTCTATCGTTATAGCATTTCTCAAGAGAAGCTCATTATCAGGAGCGTCATGGACCTCCAGGACAAATGCTGTTTACGAAAACGTAAACATTACCATTAGTCTGAATGCGGACATAAATAAAAATAAAAATAGATATACAACGGAAACAGGGTTGTAAAGTTGAATTTTCAATGTATTATTTTAATTGTAGTTTATTCGGTTCATTCGAGTACTGAAGAAATTATCGAATCGGTGCTAAAACGTCGCATTGATTTTTTTAATGTTTAACAACTAAACTCGTAACAGAAAAAGCTTAACCAGAACCGAATAATTTATCCATGTAACGGTTTTTGTTTAAAAATTGGCATGGAGAGGAGTACAAATGAGCTTGCGCAAGGGCATAAGTGCGTGAAAGTAATAGACTGTGCGATTGAATGTGTTGAGATAATTGCAAATTGATAGTGTATAGTACCGGAAACCTCAAAGGTATAAAAATTAAGTTTTAATTGTTTAAATAGTAATGGAATTTTCTAGGGTTTTTTTTTAATTGCCTTGGTAAGCTAAAAATAATTGAAATACAATTATTCTAATGTGAATGATTTACTTATGAGTAAATAAAAGAGAAGCACCACGCCACAAGTTACCAAATTTAAGAAAATTAATAAAAAAGAGCTAACTGGAGCATTTAAGGCAAATAATCCAAGAGGAGGTTATAAATATCGGCGACCATCTGTGAAACCTTAAGGCGGCAATCGTAAAAAACAACGGGCAACGTATTATCCATTTTTAATGTAATTCCATTTAAAAAACGGAACATAATTATCTACGCGCAGATGAGCTGGACATTGAGTTGAAAATCCGTAGAGCAGTCGTCAAAGCAGGTGTCGAAGTCTGTAGAAGGATGATACCTACTTCCCACCACTTTTTATATCAAACCGCTGATTAAATTGATTCGCGCTTTGCTCGATGGACTATTGCGTAATTCGACGATTGGTTTCGCGGATTTTCCTACGATATCGCGTAATTAAAACTCTAATTAAATTAATCGATCTAATTAAAGCGAAAATTAAATTAAATTTTCGAAATTAAACCACAAAATTACATAAAAACCACTAATTAAACAACGAATTACGCGATATCGTAGGAAAATTCGTTAAATCAGACGCCGAATTACGCAATAATCCGTCAATCAAAGCGCGAATCAATTGAATCCGCGGTTTGATATAAAAAGTAGAAGGGATATGAGTCATCCTTCTACTGATGTCAGAAGGGCAGCTCTCGGAGGTCATCTTCAATCCGAAAATAATGAAGCGGCATTTTTTGCTGACATTTCATTTGGCGTTGAAGTTGAGAGCGAAATATGTAATGGAAAAATTGCACATTTAGAAGGTTTGATAACTAAATTTATATATGACATCCGGATTATAAAACAATTAAATGACGTTTATTGCCCGTAAAGAATCGCATCGAACCATTTAACTCCGCACAATGACATGCAATGCGACGTGAAGGCCGAGTTGACGACAAAAACGGTTTTACTTTTTGATAGCCTAGTAATGAAAGATTCTAATATCGAAACAAAGTTAGTTCTAATTTAGATTTAATTAGAACAGAATGTTGCATTAAATGTCGATAGTTTAACCAACAATTCAATTGGAATGGAACATTAATCGCAAAATAAAAATTTACGTAGTCTCATTTTCGTAACTTAACGAAAATTTAGTTAATCTAGGGCACGAAGCAGATAATTTCGATCAATTTTCAAATTATTCACCTAATATAACTTATTCATTAATATAGAGTAGTTGCCGTAGCAAATAGTACTTTAATTCTAGCAGTGAACACCGTTTCCAATTCACTTGTCTAAATTTAAAATTTGGTGACTTGTGGCGTGGTTCTTCTCTTTTATTTTTTCATAAATAAATCATTCACATAGGAATAATTTTATTTCAAATGTTTTTAGATTACCAAGACAATAAAAAAACCTTCTACAAAATTCTATTAATATTTAACCAATTGAAACTCAATATTTATACCTTTGAGGTTTTTAGATACTATAGACTACCAATTTACAATTCCCTCAACACACTCAATCACACAGTCTACTTCTCTCACACACTTCTGCCCTTGCGCAAGTTCATTCATTCTCCTCGTCATTCCAATTTTTAAACAAAAACCGTTATAAGGTCAATTTGAATTACATGAACACTGTTGAAATAATATTCCTCGCTAAAATAGCTTTTAGTAGTAGAAGCATTGTCAAAAACTAACATTCTAAATAGCAAATATTTGTTGTCCATTGGAGTATTTCGTAATATAAATAGTTTACCTTATCATACGAGAACAATATTATACTTACCCACATAGTCCATTCTTAAACTT
The DNA here is from genome assembly GCA_036326145.1 of Rhagophthalmus giganteus. Lineage (NCBI taxonomy): Eukaryota > Metazoa > Arthropoda > Insecta > Coleoptera > Rhagophthalmidae > Rhagophthalmus > Rhagophthalmus giganteus. Next base: position 7,477,659 of record JARFJA010000067.1, on the reverse strand, counting down.
AAAGATGTTTTAAAAATAAATTATAAATGATGAAAATAAAGTTTCGTTCACGTAAGTTTTGATATAGAAGCATCAAAACTTTATAGTTGAAGCACCATTTTAGACAACAAAACAAGTCAACGTGTATTGTCTAGAAAATATTTCCCTAATTAACAAAAGGCACAAGATAACTGCCTGAATACTTGATATAAGTTTACGTAGGTGCCTAGGTAGATGAGAAAATACCATCCACAGTATACATATTTACAATGTTATACAAGAGAATTCCTTTTCACTTATGAAGTATCTTTGAGCGACGCAACGATAACGACTTAAAATATTGAGATGCTTCTGGAATGAATACTAAAACTAAACAACTGTTTGTTATTAATAAGGAAAATATTTTGTAAGTCATTTATTAGATCTACCAATATCATGTTCTGGTGTAGGTACCAACCACAATTGCAAAAAAATATCCACCAATAAAATGTTTTAAATTTGTTTGAATTCAAATTTCACAATGAATTTAGATGAACAATAAAGCTGCCAATTATTTATTATTCACGACCTAACGAGTATTTAATAACGAATATTTATATCGGGCAGTCGTATACTATAAGAATTCGAAATACAATATACCTAACTATGTACCTACATAAAGGACATAAAGGAATCATTTATATTTTACGTATTAACACAACACGATAATAAAACTTAAATCAATAAATATTTAATATTAAGTTAGTTTAAAATATAACATTTACCACCTAGCCATATTTCAACTGATTTCCGTAGGTGCAACGGAATAGATCCATCGAGAGATTGTAAAAAATGTTATATTTAGTGTTATCGATTTTAAGTTTTAACTTATTAATGATTTTGATAGTATCAGTTTGCCTGTCTATTTTCTCTTTTTTTTTAGAATTTCAAGATTTTTAAACTTTAAACTTCAAAATCTAAATTTCCATAAATAAGTAAAAAAACCAAATGAAAATTATTTTTTTTTCAAAAAAAATCAAAAAATCATTAAAAAACACATTTAATTTATTTCTTATTACTGCGTTAATATTGTAGATAAACTCAACTCGTAAACTTAATATATTGAAAACAAATTTTAGATTTTAATCTGGAAAGCTGCGATTTACTTTAAATCATTGTAAATCATCTAAGAAGTAACGGAAAAATACGGAAAAAACGGAAAAGTTGTCGTATAAACTCGCGAAAATTGACCCAGAATTCCGAAAATGCAACAATACACAGGGGGTTCCATTTGAAAATCAAAAATTGGTATTATTTCCGACCAAATCGGATGTCCAAAAAACACACATTATTTCAAAATATGGCATTTTGCGACTTTATTAACTGTGCCGAGCTTTATTTCGGTAGCTTAAAAAGCAAGGAGTAAAAAAGATGTGCTAGTGATCTCGTTGACACCCGGTATGTACGATGTATGCCAACGTAATAGAATATAAAAGAATTCTTCAATTTGTTGGAAATAATTTTCGGTGCATTGGGCTATTAATAAGTGAAAACAAATAGCCGCTTGTAACCTCTATTATAATAACAATATCTATCCGAAACGCGTTATTAAATAAACGGAAATTAATGTGATTTAATCAAAGTTTAAGATTATCGATTCCTATAGCATTCAAAGTTAAGCCAATTTCAACAATATTTAATTAAATTAAATTTATGCGAAATATTTCTTTAAACTACAGACTTGTTATTAACATCAAATATTAATAACAAACTTATTAATAGTAAAAAAAAATGAACGTTATAAAAGTAAATTTTCAATAAGTCCAAACTAAAAGGTTATAATAATTTTCGTAAAACGGGCGGAATAATTCTCAAAAAAAAACAATTTCTTTAACAAAAAATAGCGCATTTTATATAAAGAAAAAATTGGTATGAAAAAAAATGATAGGTATATTGAAATTGTGATTCCGTGATATTAAACGAATTAAAGTAAATTAACTCATAATTAACACGTAAAGTATGTCACAATATATATAAATATATGTATTATAGTAGGTATTGTATAATTATTATGTATTTGAAAATAGGGAACAAATCCCGACTTTATTTTAAACAACTTGCCATAATAGGCGAGCTATATTTACGCCGTTTTCGTTTATGGTGGGGTGTTTTTGTGGGACCGGTAAAGTACCTATATAAATTTAAACGTAGGTAGATAGTAATTATGTTTTGCAATTACTAACGAACTTTATCAACCTTTTGATCTTATCAAACTTTAAATAACAACATAACATTTAAACGAATTATGTGAGAACGAACAATTATTATATCACTTGCTTTACAACTACCAAAATCGAATTGCAAACCCCTAGCTACCCTTCACCGTAAAAATGTTAGACAGGACTGAACAAGTAAATTCTAACTGATTGTGAGCTAAATTGTGTACAATTGTATCGTTTATATTGTGATCACGTACACAATCAGCTGTGAAACTAACTGATTAAAATATAGTTGCTGCGACGGAACGCAATGTTGCATCGCAAAGTCAGCACAGCGCAACCTTTACGTCAGTGTATTAAAATCTACCCCTAATCGTAATTAGCATTAAACGCTTGAATGACGTTCATCGACAAACAAATTTTCAGATTTGTTAAGAAATTTTCACTAAATATTTCGCGATAATCATAAAAAATTAGAGCTTTTTAAAAATATTATATAAGTGCCTAAATCTCTCGACAATTGATTGAATTAGCATAAAGATTCGTTTTCATTTACGTATTTTTTGAACAACCAATCATATAAAAAAACCACCAAATTTTACGTGTGTACACCACAATCACTTAAAAATCATTATTATGTAGGTATAAAAAAATATAATAATAATATTTAGGAATATCAAAAATATATATCAAATATATCGACAATATTTTTTTTCAAATTCGTTTGATTTCAAAACAATTAAATTGCAACTTCATTTCTACATTTATTATTTTATCTTGCAATAAATTGGATCAAATCAATATAATTACATGTCTTTATATCTATAGATACGACAACCTCTAAACTTTTGAATCGGTTAAGTTAGATCAATAAATTGTGTTTAAATATTCGGATTCCTCGCATTCCAAAACATAAGAAAATCTCGATTAAAAAAGTTTGGTGCAACGTGCCCTTCCCCGGAGCGAAAGTGATAATTAAAATAGTGATAATTGAAATGAAGCAATTTGTTAAAGTACCTTAATAATAGAATGTAAAAGGCAATGAAAAAAAAATAAAGAATTTGATTGATTGCTAAATTTAATAAACGCCGATGAATAAGACCAATTAATTTTATTGTTTATGGACAATATAAAACGTTCGTTGATTATTTTAATCCATAGGGCACTGTCAATAATAATCAAGAAGAGATTAAATGGACGCGGCATGAGGCTTAATTAAATATATCATTTAATTTATCGTTGAAACTATTTTTAAAACAAGCTATCGACACTCGCTATCATTATACATTTACCTAGTTAGGTAGACATTACATTAGACATGATTGCCACGCGATAAAGTGTATGAAAGACAAGAAGATACCTAATTTACAAAATTAATGCAAAAGTAATATTCAATCTATTACGTAGGTATTTATAAATTTTCTTGCTGTTGAACATGTTGGTAAAATAGGTATATACGATAAGTTCTTTTAATTAAGTGCTACTCCTACATGTTATAATGCGCACCAGTGATACCACAATCCATTTAAATATTATATTTTTAAAATGTCATTAATATTAAAAGAACAAAACGAATTGAAGCAACAAGTTAACCCCATCTGCTGTTTTTTGTGTTTTATTTGATAAAGTGCAGCGGAAAACGCTTAAAGCCATTCGAGGAATTTGGAAAATTGCCAAACATTTCATCGTATAAAAATGTTCGAACAATATACAATAATGGAACTGTAGGGGCAATATGTAGGTGTACAATCAGATTCAATAAAAATGTCCCTAGTCCAAGTTGTGACAAGAAAACAAGACTTAGCTTAAATCGGTCAATTATTTGTCGATTAGTATCTACATACTATACATCTACGATACAACAAGATTTTCCCTTTAAAAGATTATGCTTTAATATGCTAATATATACTAAAATTATAATAATATAATATTGTAGTATCTAATGAAAAAATTGTATTCAGATAAAACGTTTTTCGCGTTTTTTACTTATCTACCTAAAATTTAGATTAATATTGTGATTACTTCAGGCAAATAATAGATATTAGAATGTAGATAATAAAATTAAGTAGGTAAAAGTGCGTTTTATAAATACCTATATAAAAAAATAAAAAATTATACGGTAGAATTTAAAAATTATTTAAACGTCGTCGTCGCCGTCTACAAAAAAAAATGGTCTGCTAATTATTTAATTTGCCTGCATGTTTAGTCACAATTCTTGGAAATTACGTTACTTGTTAAACGAAATAATTTCACCCTTAGCGAGCGGCTGACCTAAACAATACCAAAATTAAAAATCCAAGGATGTAGTAAAAGCGAGTTAAGTGTTGTAGGTATGGTCTATTTAGGACATACATTTTGTAAAATGAGATAGAAGACAGGGACATTTTCATTGAGTCTGATTGTACACAATATGGATGTAGCGTGGATGTAGTCCTAGAGCGATACTACATTGAGATTCAAAATGAAATTGATAAATATTATTAAAGTCGTATTACGTCAAAAAATGACTAGCTAATGGAAACTTCTCTAGGCAGCATATTATCAAGAAATATATAGATAGGTGTGATTAACGATTAAAAACAAAAAAAAAAGAAAACACATTTTCCGATACTAATTTATTCCTAAACAAAAATAAAATAATATTTTAATGACGCATGTTTACTTACGACCGTTTTATTTAAATTGAAAACGTTAAAACTCAATAATTACTAATTGTATTTAAGTATAAAATTTTCATCCTAATTGTAAATTTTATACCTAAATGTAATAGTTTTAATTTTAATAAATTATACCTAAAGTAGTTTTCACTATCTTGTTAATTGTTTATTGTTTCTTATTATTGTTAATTGTTTTATTTAAATTGAAAACGTTAAAACTCAATAATTACTAATTGTATTTAAGTATAAAATTTTCATCTTAGTTGTAAATTTTATATCTAAATGTAATAGTTTTAATTTTAATAAATTATACCTAAAGTAGTTTTCACTATCTTGTTAATTGTTAATTTTCGTCTTTTTAGTAAGTGTACTTGAGCTTCATTTATCACCTTGCCAACCGAATTTCCTGTTGATAATCGACTTTTAATTCATTGAGGTCAGTTTAATTGTTTCAAATTACTTCCATTTAGCTTTTCCAATTATTTGTGTTTGATTATTTAACTAAATATTCAGCGACGTATTACTTTCCATTATTTTAAAAATCAATAGGAATACGTCTGCAGTTCCTATCATAGTATCGACGGTGTTTTGGCAAAACAGTGTAAGCGATAAAAAGCTAATTTTTCTGGGGCGCACATTTTGTGTTGTAGCGTAACCTCCTCCTACGGAAGTACGAATCAATTTTTCTGGTAGAAAAAAATTCGAAAAAAATGTTTTTCAACCTCTGAACCGCGCTCAATTTTTGCTAAACTGTTTTGCAAAAATGATCATACTTGAGAAAGAGGGGCACAGCTGATATGCAGATATTTTTGATGCCGTAATCAATGTTGAACTTTTTATTTTATTGGATAGCATAATCATTTAATAGACTTGTCGGTATTTCCATTCCAAGCATTTTATCTTTGATTGTAAGCACTTTTCTTGTACTATTTTGTCGTTGAAATACGATGAGCTAGTGCTGACCTCACTTTTTTGTAAGTTTTCCAAAGTAAACAATTAAAACAGCAATAAAGGTGTAAAATATCGATTCTTCAATAATCATTGTTAATACGGCGCATCATTTCAAAATTTTATTTGCTGGAAGTTTGAAAGATAAATATGAAAACTATGTGTAATATAATCTCAAAATACTTCTTTAAACGTACAGTGCGATTTAAAAATGGCGCACCACCAACTCTACAGTAACCTGTAGAAAATAGAAATTTAAATAACGAACATAATTCATTTAAATAGTCATTTTTTACAGAATTTTATGTTTTATTTCTATTTCGTTGAATTAAAGAAAAAAATAATTAATTGCCGAACGACGAGCAAAATTAGTACTTATGTACTACATACCTTCGCCGATGACTTGTAAACAACGGTCGACCTTTGTTGTTTAATTAGCCGCGACAATCTTTGGGCTCGTTGGGCCGTCGTTAGAGGACCGCTATTATCGGATTCCTCGGAAATTAGAGAATCCATTGAAACGTCAGTTTTGGGTTCCGGAGGAGACTGTCGTGGTGTAACTGTAGACAATGGCACCACACGTGCAATTATCGTTTCACTACGAACACTCCACTGGCTACTGCCGTATTTCTTTTGGTTCATGAGATCTCCTATACTGTCCCGTACACTGGGACTCGTCGTATTCAAAACAGATCTCGAGAAGCAAGGACTGTGAGGTAAAGAAGCCGGACTGGTGGACAGCTGATGGTGTGCAGTGGTCGAACGCACGAGATCCGGCAAAAGTCCGTTAGATAACTTGTCCAATTCTGACATACTAGAACCTCTTCTCATACCCAATCGGTTATTTTGGGGAATATTCTTTGCGCCGGCTTTCTTTTTAAGTCGATCTTCCGATTTCGTGATTGTCGAATGTTTCATCGAAAACAAACCGGCTTTTAAGGGAAACAGTAATGCCCATTCGGTCGAATGTTTGCCACCATCCTCCATGATTCAACGCTTAATATTTACGTTCAATTTATTTTAACGAATTACTACTTTCACTGTATTTTAATATCATCAAAAATAGACGCACGTCGTGTTTGCTCTGATAGCGACACTTTACTAAACTACGTACCCCGTTCGAGAACAACACTGTTCTGCAAACCGGGGCACTGTCTACAAAGTGATAACTACCTACCATTATAATGAGGCTAATACAATTTCCTTCCGGATAGAGCGATAATGTTAGAAGCCTTGTTTTATTATGTACTAACATAAGTTTCAACAAGAGATACTTTAAAATTTGAAATTATTGCTTTAAAGCTTATCATGTAGGTATCTATAAATATTGTTTACAATTATGCAGAGCCATTCGGAATTTGGAATTTTCCGTTGAAATAAAAATAAATAAATATATAAGTAAGTGACAACAATAAGTTTCTATTAAGAACTACTTATACGACATTCGCTGACTAATGTAAGGAATTGATAACCTATGCAGGAAGTGGATATTTGCGGAAAAGAGATTAAGCTTTTTAATCGGTAAGCGATAATTTGTAATGGAAGTAAATAATTAACTTATAAATTCACTAAAATGTTTAAGTCTATTATCTTGAAAATTCTAATATTACTAAAATACATTAAAGCTAACGATTTCGTTTTTGAGTTATATTGTCGTTAAAATATTGGAAAGAATTATCACTTCTTAAGTTTTTTTTGTAATATAATATTTAGACGTATAAAAAAATATAGGTAGTATTAATACACACGTCACTTTATATTGAAAAATCTATTCAAAAGTTTACAATTTTATTATCTAAATTTAATTGTTTAAATCTCTTTAAATACGAATAAAAATTAAAAATTTCTTTATATACGAAATTAGGAATAAAACGAATTTACTTGTCATTGCAACATTACAAATCTATTATTCTAAAAATAAATAGAACCCCTTGAAATGATTTTCGGCTCAATGTCATCGATAGTCAAGGTTCTGACATTAGTTAAATTCCACAATAAAAACAAGATATGGGTAACCCTGCACAACTGTTATTGTCTATAATTACCAATTATGTGGGTCAATATCGCAAAAGCACCTGTCAGCTCTTTATACCAATAGATAAACTAATTGTGAACAATTACGACAATTATGTATTTATAAAAACTTCCAGGAAATTATCCGTTTTATTGGCGGTAAAAGCATATCTTATCGCAGGGATTTTATTATAAATATTGGGGGATCGGACGCAAATTGCGTTAAAAACTTTTTCAGCGAAAATTATTATTGCGAAACGAAAAAAAATACGAAATCAAATTTGTATTGATCGCACACTTCACGAAATTTTCTCGATAATTATCCTATCACACGTTAAAAAAAAAATAAATAATAAATTCGCACAGTACTATAATCTGTCAACAAACAATCACGTCTCACTACACACTGTAAAACGGCTCTCAGATGTGGTCTTTCAGGAATATCGGGGAAGGATCGCAAACCCCACTCTTTATTGGTTACTCGCTCATCTAGATACTAACGTTGTTAGCATTGCCTTGGTCATAGGCGTGAATGAGAGCTTTAGATATAGGAGAAACAACACGTCTAAAACAAGCCAATATAATTATAGAAGAATAAAGAAAGCAACTTCAGCATTGGCCCCAATGAACTCCCATCCCCTGCAACTTAATTTCTTATTTACTTAGTTATTATATAACCTGAACACAAGGACAAAATTAATCACTACTGTTGATACAGCTGTAATTTTCTTTGAAATTATATGTAGTGTATTAACTATTTATTTATAAATTGCAATATTAATATTTTATCGAAAGATAATAATTCACGTATTTTTAATATAAATTTATATTTATGTGAAACTTTATCTAATCGCATTGTTAACATATTTAAATGTATTTAGATGTGTAATGTGTATTTAAAATATTTTAAATGAAAATAATTTTGTTTAGGTATCGCAATTTTAAAATAGACAATTATACAAAAAAAAGACCCTATCTTCAGGCAATTATGTTATCATCATTAATAGAAAATAATGTCCCCTTTCATTTAAGGTGCATTTCAAAATGTTTCTGTAGACGTTCTGCCTTGAATTCTACGGGGGGGCATGCTCGTTGCTTTTATCGCTCTGCTGGAATTAGAGGGCATGGTGAGCTGTTTTCGTATAAGTAGAATACAGTATTTTGGAAAATATACACTTTATATGGAACAAAACACAGATTGGAAAAAAATTTATCATTTTGATAGCTTTCAATTTTAATAAAGAAGTGAGAATTGTATGTAGTTTAAAATACGTGATAAAATAGTAGGAGCTTTCGAGTTTCGAGCTTTTCGTTACGGAGAATTACGATCAGGCAGTTAGCGGTTAGATGCTCATCCGACAAAGTCAAGTTGTGGTAACACGGAAAATTTATCTAAACTTCTAACGCATATGGGGGTTTAAATTTTATATCGTCTAACCTAAATCACGCAAAATAAGAGTTAAGAGTATACAAAAAGATGCACATAGGAAGAATAGGGTTGTTAAAACGTTAAAATGTAATCAAATTCGCACCTTAACTTAAGATTTAAAAAACCATCCGATAAAACTTATGCCCGTACTTCGCACATACTCGGACTTGCTTGAACAAGCTATTAAATATAGATTTCCCATGTAAATATGGATCTAAGCATTGCTCAAGTCTGAGTAAGTGCGAAGTATCGACTATAGGTAAGGGCGTTAGGTATTGTATTGAAACTTTAAGGGAACCACACAGTTTCGTCGTAACATGTTACGCTCTACAATCGATAGTGTAGGTATCAAAAAACTATTTTGAAACGAAAGTGCTATACTTGGACGTCCAAGCCTACGTAAGTAAACAAATCTTCAAATTTAAAAGATGTCTATTCGTGAATATAGGTATCATATCTAAATCAGTAAATATCACGCTTGTCAGTTTTTCAATCGTCAATTATTCTGACCATCGGTGATACACCACAGAACTAATTGTTTCAACAGTCATTTCTACAGTAATTAATTTAAAAACTATCCCTAACAATTTCGTATGTTTAACCTTTGTTAAATAAATTCAGTTAAGTAAGCCAAATTCCTAAGTTTGCAAATAAATATTGCGTAAAATATGTTAATTATTTATGATTGTTCTAGTCCCAAATTTTGTAGGCATCGAGTAGTACTTAGACAATATTATCTTAAACATCGTACCTATACATAAAATATAAATCCGATTCGAATTAACAGCGTAATGTATGTTGTTTGTTAAAGATGCGGCTCAATGAAAAAAATGAGAGTATGTAGATGTCCATTAGGTAAAAAACAAAACATGTAATTTACTAGAAAATGAAATAGACAGTTTTGTGGAAAATGCACGAAAATGATGAAATTAATTCATATGGTTAAAAAATGGTAGGGTTATTTGGTGGTGAACGAATAAATTTGATCATCAGCGAGTATTATTTTACATTGAAAATTTTAAAGACTAGTTTTCGAAAAAAATTTAATATATGTAACCTAATAATTTAATTGTAATAGCACTTATTTGGTGATATATTGTTATACCACAATGTAATTGGATTTTAAAAATTTGGGACAAAGGTGGATAAATTACTGAATGACTTGGCCATGTTAGAATGCAAGTTAAGGATGGGAATAACGTATTCACTGTACTATTTTTATGTATGTATGTGTGTAGTTTAATATATAAATAAATCTTTGTTAATTTACCAAATCCGAATAACTTATTTATTAAGCATTTTTCAATTTTCCCACAGATTTCGATCGGTTAGTTTAGAAGAAGTTGGTAATCTTTTCGCAATATCTCAGCGCTCGCAAATAATACATACTACCGCAACCAGACCGTGTTCACAAAATCAATGTAAATTTTAAAATTTAATATCGACATACCATTTAAACGCGTAGGTAGGTGGGTAATACTTACGTATTTTATGTTACGTTAAAACATTAGCGGTAACTTCCCGTTTCTCAGTCCTAACGGGGTTTACATACTAAAAGCATTTTCTAATTTATATTATATGTGAAGTGTACAGTAATGTAGTTTGTTGAAGTTCATGTAAGACGAAGACGCCTTCATTACCTGACATTTATTTAATATTGTTCTTGAAATTGAAGCGAATAGTGCCCATGGTTCTGTATATATTAATAATTACACAAGTTATAATAAAACTTCAATATAATGTGCCATTTGTCTCCATTTTGCAACTAGTTTGTACAGTTGAATAAGTAAATTATGTATAAAAGTACTTGGATGTTAATCTGCGATATTTATTCTCAATACATTATTTATTTATTTTTTTCTAGGTATAAGACATTGAAGCAAAATATATTTGTGTATCGAAGGCATTTTAGGAACTATAAAAGTTTAAAATATATTATGCATCTATTTCCACTCTTATTTTCAAGTGAGTAGTAATCGTTATATTAATTTATATGGTATTCCCTCCTAAAAAACGAACGAAATAAACACCGTTTTATATAATTTAACCATAACTACACTTCGTCCAAACCTATGTGCAATCACGTCATCAATAAAAGGTTACTAGATGATGACGTTTCACACAGTGCTGTCGCCTCGTACCTCGTATTTTGACAGTTCTAATAAGTTGTAGTCTTTCTTTATGCCATCTAATATGTACGCAAGTAAATCATTTAGAGAATATGTCACTTTCCAAACTTTAAATCGAATTGCAAATAAACAATCTAGTAACTTTTTTTTTGATGACGTCAATTCCATATAGGTTTGGATAGGCCATAGACCTATGTAGACCATCATGTATTGCATTTGCTTGTCGCCGTCATAGAATTTGAATTAGAAACTGTTTAATTTTGTAAAAAATAATAAAGCTGTCGACTAATCTGTCTTTATAGGTATCTACTGACTTGTGAATTAATTGTAAACATTTTATTATTACCCTGTTAATTTTCTGAACTTACAATGTATGTATTTTGCGGATCACAAAATGTATCTCATCAACATGAACAAGAAATTAAAAAAAAAGAACAAGATTACGTTCGAATTAAAAGCGGTTCTATATAAGTAAATTTTCAATTTTAATACAACTGGATATTTTAGTTCGACGTTAGCAAAACACTTTTCTAAATCGGCAAAATAAAGTGTCGAAAATCGCAAATTTGTTAAAATTTTTATTAATACAAAGCAAAAAGTCCGCCGTTTTTTAGTATTTTTTGTTTGTTTTTTTAATAGGTACGCCTATTAAATAAATATTTTAGCTTTTACATTTTTTTTTTAGAATATCATCAAATATAGGTAGATCGATTTCTGTTTGAATAGCATTACAAATCACTTAATAGACTATTACATAAGTTCTAAAACCCTGTAATTTTAATCGGCCCATTTCTATTAATTTTAAGTTTTCCTTTTAAACCACTTAACAAATTTAATTATTCTAAAAATTTGTTAATTAGCATAACTTACGCACCTCTAAACTAGTCCAAATTTTTCATTACAATCCGAGGAAATGCGAAAATTAACTAAATGTTCAGAAAATATGTCTTTAATTATCGCACGGCGCTGAATTAAAACACTCAGGTCATCCCTGTACTGCAATAAAGTTTCTTTTTTTTAAACAAATTCTTTGTTTTCAATTACCTATTCTATTCGAATAAGCAGCGTTGAACGTCTTTTATGAGACTGAGCGAGTGCGAGGACGAGTGACGAGAAAGTGAGAAAGATACGAGTCGACGTCACTGATTACAACTCGCACGTGCTTGATAGACAACTACATTGTTCAGGTGTGATACGATTAAACCGATTTATTCTTGCGTTTTTAATGCCGAAGTTCTTTTAAATTTAATAATCATTAGTATGTATTATTAGATATATGTAATTTCAAATAATGACCGATAATGAAATTAATCACATACAGAACTCACTAATTGCATCTATAAATTTAGGCACCTGCACGTTGCACTATTTTTAGCCCAATACTGTAATGCACCCCTCCGAAGCCGAATAGGAAATTCGCTCGTAAAATATTCTTTTAAACAATTTAAATAAGACCCGAATGTGCCAAACAATTAATCAATAAATTAATTTAGCAAAATGATGTGTAATTTATTGATGTACCTACGCAAAATGTTGGACAACATTAAATTTAAAAAAAAAATGATCGAAGGACGTTCCTTCGCTTGATTTTCGCTTTTGGCGTCTTGTGCAGAAAAAAGTTTTCTTACAAAAGTACCCATACTTAATTAATCAACATTTCGAAGACAATTTTGGAGAATTCAAAAATGTTAGCCTGGACGGCGGCACAAATTAACTTTAAGTGATAAAACTGCATCAAAGAACTAGCAGCGGTTTGATATGGACTAAAAACGTAATCTTACCATTAGAGGTTTGATCTATTAATAGTTTAAGTTTAAGTAGTATATCTACTTGTAATACTTAATTGTATCAAATCATTTTTATACGCTTTTTAAAGGGGAAGTTTATTTAACGCCATATTGTCTACTACATATAAGACAATTAATGGAGTTATTGCTCCTTATACTTTGAAGTGTATCGCAATGAGAAAAACATGTTTAAAAATGTCACTTTGTCCCATATACGGGATAAAATGAAATACAATGGTTTGCATATGGGGCAAACTTGACTAATCCAAAGAGCCCTATCTCCTGAAGCGGATAGAGTTAAACATTTTTTACTTGCACACAGTATCAACTCTAACATCTATCTTACAAAAAAGAAACGGACTCGATGGTTTTTAAAAATTGTCGCTTTCGCAAGTCAAACTTCAAATAATATCAAAAAAATGTACCTATATATTTCAATAAAAGAAAGTCTTTTCCCTTAAAATGAGTTACAATAAAGTTCTCTACCCGACTCCGGTACAAAAAAATTAAAACAAAAAATATAATGGCCAAAATTATCATAATTTTGCACTCCGCCACGGAAACAAGTGGTTCTACGTCAAAAATGGTTCGATTTGAATATTTAAAAATCTTATTTTTGCGTAGAATAAATGTGCAAAGTTTCATAAAAATTAAAAATCATTGTGCGAAAGATATCGGTCAATTTAAAATAGAATGACTCTCGTATAAATAATGTTCTTTAAAAGTATTTAATTTTTTTTTTATTCTATAAACGTGAAATATGTGCATAATTGTCAATATCTGCTTCCATGTTTATTATAGTCTAAACGCGAAATAGGCTCTAAAAATTTTTTATTTCATAGGTTATCAAACTCGAGGACGGAACTTGGTATTTATAATGCAATGCCGGTGTATTAATTAATTTACACTTCAAGGGTCCCGGATTTTAGCAACTTGATTACAGCAACCTAGACATCATTAGTTGCTAAAACGACGCAACCACCATCACCTGTATTATATTCAATTCCATTATACGTCCTGAATAATTAGAGTGCAGGCAGGAGAGAGTACCTATGTTAAGTAGGTATTCTTTAAATTAAATTTTATTGTACCAACGTTTGCTAATAACAGCATGTAAGTATGTAGGTAGGTAATTTTCAAAAATGCAATTTCAACAACAAAATTATAGAATACACGTCAAGTGGAATATATTAGGTAATAAACGTTAAAGATAATCACAAAAACTGTTACCTATAAAATACTAGAATACGTTTCTTTTTATGAACTATAAAAAAATGGTCGGAAACTTGATTACCCATACACCATTTTAAATAGATCTAAAATTGTGTAATAAAATATGTACCTACAGATATCTTATTCAAAAAAACTGGTCCAATAGAATTCAACCGAATTGATAGTGAATTGGTTAAAAACAAATTCAAAACTAAGATTCGTTTATTACAACAACTGCAGGATGTTAAGTATTTTCACGACATCTTTACGTTTTGCCTGTTTCAAATTTCTGTGCAGGTGGATTAAATTAAAAACATATCGCACCCTTGCGACGAAAGTGACTCAAAACTAAGTTAAAAACCATATAGTATAAAACCTATATGTATAGATAAATTTGTGTTCTTCGAAACAACAAAATATAAAAATTCATTTAAACTGTCTATCTTCGGATAGTTCGATTATTACAAAGAATAAATAAAGGAGTATTTAAATTAAACAGAAAATGTTTGTTTTATCTTGTGTGTAACTTTTTAATGTGCAGCAATGTTGTATAATAAAACCATTTTCCCCATTTGGGGCTGTGCACTATTTAGTTCTTTGTACTGCGATTTATTTAGAACTATTGTACATCTGCTGTATAGGTGTTTTATAAAACTACCCCTATTCCTTCGAAGAAAGTTAGAATTTTTCCTATAGAAATTTTATCTATAGCATCAGTTTTTATTTCTGGTGCACCAAAGTATTTTTGCATTTTTTAAATATACAAAGCAATTATTTTTATAAAGTAAGCACAATTTGCTGGTATTAATTTTAATCCTACTTTCCCAAATTTAATCCTCGATATACGAATATTTAAATACCTGTATTTTTAAGGCGCAAAACGTTTTTCAAAAAATATTTATTTCTACACTATTTCTACACATTAATAAGGGCCCAGTTGCATAAACTAAATTTAAAAATACTTTCGTTGGTTTAATCATATTTGTTTCTATAGGGGAAGGTCGGTAGCCCCGGACAGCGGGTAGCCCCGGACAGTACAATTACTAAGTAAGTAAACACGTTGGAAAACCAAAACATAGTTTCGGGGGCCCCCCATAGAGTTTGTACGCATATGCAACTTAGTCAATGCATGAGCACAGATTGATTGACAAGCTACAGTGAGTGGTTTGTTCCTGCCAAACATTTCTCATCGCCCCTGTCGAATTTAATTGCAATTTATTATTTATTTACAAATTTATTACAGCAGTTGTCACCTTTTCCTGACGTATCTTACAAACGCTTGGTGAGGCGGTCTCGAAAGACACAAAAGAGTAAGATTTTAACATCTTCTCGATACAAACAAGATTTAGAGGAAAAACAAAAAGGTAGAGGTGGCAAAAAATTGAAATAAACGACAACTATTTAAGGTGATTCCCATCAAGTTGAAGAGACAGCGTGTACCATATGTGCCGAAACGTTTAAAAAAAATTGGATTCAGTGTCATGACTGCAAAAATTGGGCCCACGAAGCATGTGTTAACATTGACGCATCAGATTTTTACTACATTTGTGACGTTTGTAAGGCCAAAACACGTTTAGGCCACTATTGATATCTGTCCGGGGCTACCCGCCGACTTTTATATTACCGCAAATTGGGAGCTTAAGTTTTTTCAATATTCTAGTTACAATAATTAAGATATCCTTTTTTTTTTTAATTAGTACGATTAACAAAGTTCCTTACTCTATTTTAATGCTAAAATACAAACTGACATTTGTTGATTGTATTTTATATTTCTATTTCATTTAAGTGTTCGGGGCTACCCGGCCTTTCCCTACCTATATTCATGTAATTACGTATTTAGATACACATCCAGCCCTTCAAATAATAAAAGATTACTTACATTTAACTGCATGATGATCTTGTTGTATGCCCACAGCCATCTCTGTTGCGCCGTAACCTGAGGTCTGACCGGTTTTATTTCGTCCTCTTCTAAACTGGGGTCCGCCACGTCAATGATTTCCTCATCCAAATGGACATTTTCGTTCACTACGTTACTTTCGTATTCGAGTTGAGAAGGCGAATGTCGAACACTAGCACGTCGCGAAGCACACTGTTGATAAGGTTCTACGGAACTTCGCCGTTGGGACACGTATAAGTCTTCGGAGGCTTTTAAAGAAGTCGCAGACTGGTACGCATCGCCCGATGTGCGTCTGAGTGGAGAAGACGCTCTATAAGGATCGACGGATGGCCTCCTAGTACTTATGGGAGTGTACGGTTCCAACTGACGTTGCAGTGAAGGGTGAAAGGGATCTACGACCGTAATTTGAGAAGAACCTCTACGAAGGCTCACCTCATCTTCCGTTACGTGTATCACAGATGCGGGGGAGTCCCTATTTATTGCTTTAGTGTAGTCAGCAGAAATATCATTGGTATCCTCCTCGACGTAACTTTCAATCGATTCCTGTTGTTCCAAATACGGTTCTTCGTTTATTTTTTCAGGATAGACCAGATGATCTGGTTGATTAAAGATAATTTCGTCGACAGATTCCTGATGTTGCAAATAAATAGAATCGATCGACTCTTGCTGTACTAAAAAGCCTCTATTTGTGCCGTTTCTAAAAGGAGCGGTTTCATTAATCGTGTTATTTGGTTCCGTTATAGTTACATCGGGTACGGTAGCATTTGTACTGTTCAGTGTTGCTATTGCTTTAACTGGTTCTGTTTGGTCCCTACGGTATTGCACGTTGTTAACACTGGTTGTCTTTAATGAAATGTCCACTTCTGCCTGCGACAATATCACGGACATATTATTAGGTAACGTTTCCCCTACTGTAGCGGAATAAGGATCATAAATAGGAACGCGACGTTGTTGATGTAACGAAGACACCGAAGACATTGCCGTTTCGAAAGAATCTTTTAGTTCGTCGTCCCGAGATTCTAAACTATCGTTTTGTTGAATCAACGGACTATTAACCCGACCGCGCAGCAATTTCTTTTTGTGCAAAGAATCCTTTGGCTTTGTTTCGTAATAATCTTGATTTGAATTGTACTCACGATCTTCTTGGGCGCTATAGTAATACTCTTCTGTAGATTGTTGTTGGTAAGGAAGAAAAACATCATTCTGGTTAACAGTAACCGATACGCCAGTTTTATAATCGCTATTATCTACAGGAGTTGTACTTAATTCCTCTTGCTGCTGATTCGAAAGATTATCTATGCTTTGATATGCGTAATTGTAGTCTTCGTTATAAACATCTCTAGCGCTTTCTGCTCCAGTTCTAATATAAGCATTATCATAAATATCTTCATTCGAATAATCCGGATATTCGGCCGAACTCGTTCTTTTCATTAAATTGTTCCTTCTAGCCTTGGCACTGCGGTGATTGAGGTTCGGTTGAGGAAGTTTACGACCAGGAGTGGGTGGCAAACTATTGAAAGGTTTAGATTTGGCTGTAACGCGAGTTAGCACTTTAGGTGTTTTGGTAGGCGTTGGAGGTAAACTAGCACCTCTATGGGACGTATTTTCAGGAGTGCAGTAACCATCATATCCTTCCTGATCGTTGCAAAAGCTTTGTCTGCTTGCACTACGTTTGGTTGGGATTTGAGGCATCCGGCGACGCGTCTTCGGCGTCGAAGAACTTAGATAACCATCGCAACTTTTATAAACTTCTTGAGCTATTAAGGAAGAGCGTTTCTTGTTAAGGTAATTTTGTACAACTGGTACTGTCGGAAGCTTTTTACTGTTCAAAGAGTTTTTCTTTTGATACCCTCCTGAATCCCATTGGCGGTCTTCTTCATCTTGACCATATCGTTCTTCCTGAAAGGCATACGAAGACGAATCGTAAAATTCATCGTATCCCTTATTGAACGGTCGAGTACTAAAAAAAAACAAGAAAAATTGTATTAATCAGTTTTTGCCCAACTTAAAAAGTTAAATTGTCTGTTTAAGGACAGGGTACCCATGATTTCAGCGTATTTTACGCTCATCCTTAAACTAATTTTTGAGACATTTTGGATCATTAAAACCAAAATGTTTTTATGATTAGTTGTTTATCACTATTTTGTTTATGTATACTCGTAATTTGAGTACATGAATTTTATTCGTTAATTTGTTATTATAAATTATAATTTTGTTAGTTATGGTGGAATTTTATAAAAACTAAATAAGTTAAAGTGAAGTGGATTTTTTTGTTTTACAGAGAATAATCTACTCGAGGACATATGAATAACGAATGAATTATTTTAAACTAATAAAAAAATTAAATTAATATTTTAAAATCGATTTTTTTTATGTAAACAATAATAAAATTTTGTGAGAACTTGTTTAGTCCTCGAGTACATTATTCTCTGTAAAACAAAAAAATCCACTTCACTTTAACTTATTTAGTTTTTATAAAATTCCACCATAACTAACAAAATTATAATTTATAATAACAAATTAACGAATAAAATTCATGTACTCAAATTACGAGTATACATAAACAAAATAGTGATAAACAACTAATCATAAAAACATTTTGGTTTTAATGATCCAAAATGTCTCAAAAATTAGTTTAAGGATGAGCGTAAAATACGCTGAAATCATGGGTACCCTGCCCTTAAGAGCCAACTGTATACCAATGTAAGTTTATTATACTATGGGTCGTTTTTTTCATCTCCCAATAAATTTATTTGATCAATTTTTACCGTGACAATGTTTGTTATAACAATTATTTTTATGGTAAATATCTATCAAATAAATTAAATGAAAGATAAAAAGTTCGGCCCTATATATAATAACTATAACCTGCAGTTTAAACTATAGATTTTTCTTAGTTACTTAGGGCCGATTGCACCAATCCATCTCAAATTTAAGTGTAATTTAATTGCCTAATTTTCCTTAGATACCAGTGTTTCCGTGGATAATTTATGTATATTCAAGTTACGCTTAAATTTTAAGATGTATCGGTGCAGTTGGCAGTTAGTGGAAATGAAGTTTAAATTTAAACTGACATTTTACGATCAGCCCTGAATCACGATTTAAAACTTTGTTAATGATTTTTTCTTATTATTAATTGATTTATTTTATCTAAAATATTCTCATAATTGCAGGATGTTCATGTTTAATGAAACAAAATGATTTTTCTTTATTTGTTTAAAATTATTATTATCCTTCATTCTCAATTTTATTAGTAACACATTAGTAAAAACCCCATTTTCTATTTATGATAATAACCGAGTGATTTCATTTGACATTGGGTACAGTGAACTCTTAAAACATATAATTGCTACAGGCAGGTTTAATACTTACTGTGTTTCCACATACGATACGATTTGAGTATTATCTTGCCGAGGATAGAAACCAGAATTGGTGTATAACGCCGAATCATCATATAAAGTGGACTGTCGTTCTAAGCTGGGTCTTCTCAACGCTATTAACAAAAAATATTATTATTAAGGTTATATTCCCATATTTAAATGTAAATATTAAATAATCGTTATTATTATTTATGCCAACGTAGTTTTATACACTGGCGTGCAAAACTTAAAGAATAATCAGGGTTTTTTCCTTCTCTGCAATATAGGTAGGTATTACATAATAAAATATACTGAACGTTTCAACGTACTGATCCATGTTCACTTTTCGGATAAATGGAAACAACAAAAAAACTTACGTTTTGGTCTTTAAAGAGTAATGTATTCAAAAATTTGAATATATATCAACTTCCTGGTAAAATATTTGGTTTATGCAAATCGCCAAGAGCTGTTTCGATCAATTTCTGTATTGTAAACTTTGAAAACAGCGATGTTCCTGAAGTTTTCCACGCCAGTGTGTATAACGACATACAGTAAAACTTGTTCAAAGCGGAATCGCGAGGGACCGAATATGTATGTAGGAATATTTGTAAGTAGGTAATAAAGATAATTTTTTTGACCAATTAATATTCTTTAAAAATTGCAATAGTAGATATATTTTCTACATTGCGAAAGTTTTCGCCTTATTCACGTTTCGCTTTCAACAAGTTTTACTGTACTATTTTGTAATGTTTAAAATTGAAACACTAATTTATTACTTAAATTATATACCTATGTATATTACACCTACATATTTGGTCATGGAAAGATAAATATATGTTTTACAATTAGCTTAAATCATGTTACAAATTATTTTCTTTATCAAACTATTTACAAATTACTTACTTAAAACCAAGTTATGACTTTATCTTTCCACAACCAACCGAGAGTGAAAGGCTTTTTGAACACCGGTTACAAGAAAGTATAAATAAATTTCGATTACACTAACAATAAACAAATATGAACGAATAATTATGTTTAAGAATAAAATCTATCTTAACTAAATATTTACCTTTGTGTTTACGAGAAGGAGAATCGGTATTATAATAATCAGGATCATCAATGTAATCTGCATCTATATTTTGTTGATCGTAGTTGCAACTATTGTATCCACTCCAATTATTTTGGCTGAAAACGATATAAACAACTGTTAAATTCAATGCAAATGTTACAAAATAGATTTCTAAAACATAATCAGTATAATATTTTAAAAAAGCAATTATGGACGGTTATAAACGCAAGCTAACATTTTTGATTTGCACATAACATAAAATTCTATACGCTTCGTAAGCTGCATATAATTGATTTATTAAACATATGTACTAAAATCGAAAGCATGTTTTTCTTTAATCCAAGGAAATCTTACCTGTTTTCATTTTCCCATTTATGTTTACGTCGCCTGCGTTATTATGAAATAAAAGTATTTTTAATAAAATTTGGTTTCGAAAAACAAAATGATGTGGTAAAAATTTAATACATATATTATAGCTACGTTCAAATTTAATTTTTATATTTTTATAAACATTATACGGTATTGATAAATATATTTAAAAAAAAATACACGATAATATATAGTTTCTGTAAAATTTTGAATACTTAACTTAAAATAAGTAAAAACAAAGTAGATAAACTTTACATTATTGAATTTACGTACTTTCGTTAGTAAGTACTTGCTTATAGAGCGTTTTATTTATAGGTAGTTAGTATTTAATATGTGTTACATAATAACATTTTAAACTTAATTAGTAGTCGAGTAAATAAAATCGAAAAATCGTGAAAACTTCGATACGTACAAGAACAGAACCGGTTTTGATTAAACTTTTTTTTAATGTACGTTATACTACTTTATCTGAAATCCGAAACATTCCGGTTGGCGCACTATTATTTAAACAGTTATTACAACAAAATGCAGGGTGTCAGAAAACATTATGTTAGATTAAAGAAAATGGTACAAAATCTCTCGGGAACATATAAACCACGTCAAAATAATGCCATAACTTCCTATAAATGTTTTTCGTACGGCGGTCCCCTGTCGAGATATTCACCCCCAAAGTTGAAGAGTAAAAAATCAATTTTTTTAAATAACATGTTTATTTTTCGTTGGATTTTAATCATTTTTGGTGTACATACGTAATAAATTAAAATCTTTAAAATAACGCAATAGATTTTTTGATATCAATTCAGGGGAGCCAAGGATACGCAACCTCTAGCCTTTCTAACCCCAAAATATTTCAGAGGCTCAAGTCTAATTTTTTTACATCATTTTCGGATTTCTCAGGCATTTTAAAATAAAAATGGCTTCTTTGTTTAATTTCGATAAAATGAATCACATCGAGAAAATCCTACATAAAAAAATAAGAGATACAGAGTATCCAAAATATTATGATATGTATAATTAGATATCATTTAAGTGTCATTTTATCGAAATTAAACAAGTACCTTTTTATCTTAAAATGTCTAAGGAATCCTAAAATGTAGTTAAAAGCTTAACAACTTAAAACCTCTGAAATAATTTGGGGTTAGTAACATTAGGGGTTGTGCATCGCTGGCTTTTTTGAGATGATATCAAAAAAAGCCTACTAAACCATTTTAAAAACCTTAATTTATTACGTATGTACACCCAAAATTATTAAATTCCAACAAAAAATAAACATGTTATTTGATTTTTGCTCTTCAATTTTATTCAACAAATTAAGTAAGGAATAATTAATAATATAAAGAGGGTAAATTACATTTTCCACAGTATGTACGAAAACCGCAGGAAAAACATTTATAGAAAATACCGAAAGATTTTTACCATTTCTGGACACCCCGAATTCTGTTGTAATGAATTGTTTAAACAATACAAATTACCTGTGTGCGCCAATCGGAATGTCTCCGATTTCAAATAATATATAATAGTATAACAAACATTAAAAAAAAAAGTTTCGTCAAAATCGGTTCTGTTCTTTTGGGTTCCGAAGTAAAAACCTAATTTGACTGGACTATAGTAACAACACAACGTCCCATTTCATAATGTTTTTCTATTAAACCTAAATCGGTTTTATTATAACATCGCAAAGATTAGATAACGTTTAAATAAACGTCGCTAATTGTAAAACTTTAAGGAATTTTAATTATATCTAGTTAATTCAACAACAATTTAACTAAATAATCGTTGAGCAAATTAAGTTTGGCAAAGTAAATGTTTTAGAGTGCGTAGTACTTATAGTTAGTTCTTATAAGAAAACTTTGAGAATAAAAATTAAGTGGGATAAGTTAACTACATTACGAATTTGGCGGTGGTAAACTTTAATCCTTAACACCACTACTAACTCAGTAAAATGAACTACATACGCGTAACAAGATAATTCCTAAGAAATGTTTTGTTTCGTTGCTTTAGCAATAAGGTCTTTCATAATTTTAAAGTAAATGTTCATAAGCATCGAGAGTACTAGTGCATATTTTAAGTAGTCGTAAATTAAGTGAGGAATAATTAATAATATAAAGAGGAGAAATTATATTTTCCGCAGTATGTACTTTCTACGGCTGTTCTAAATTTCTATGTTAGGTACTTTATAATGATATATGTAGCCTTACTACTGTTAATATAACACATTTAATTATAATAGAAATTAATTTTGTCGTAAACATTTATACTATATCTACCTATATTTATTTTCATTTCTAGTTATGTATTGAATTGCTTTATTTACAATTTTTAGATCGATGTTTATTATTACTAATAAAAATATAATCATTTATAATAAAAGAACGAATAAATATAGGTAATAATAAATGTTAAAGGCAAGAAACACAAAAATAACAAAATTATTAACATATACAGTGTGTTCACGGATAACCGCAAGATGATATTGCAAAAATATTTAATGAAATTATTTAAAATTACACATTACCCGTAAATACTTAACAATGCCTCATATTTATGAATATATAATATTAACAAAATACCTAATTGCAATATAAGAACTATATTATAATACCAAGTTATAATGTTATTGATTTTTAGGCCCCCGCATTCCCAAGAAATTCGTATTGGAATTTTACATATTTCGAAAAATATGGAGATGCATAAATTGATGTATCATTATTATTATTAACATTTTGTTCGGCAAAGTGCAGATAATGCAAATAATAACGGCTTTACGACATATAATTTTTTTTGTTTGATTAAAATACTAAACGCGAATATTTCAAAAAACGATGCTTTAATTTTTTTATTTCTTTTGTAATTGTTACATCTATTAACTATTACTATTCCAAATCCTAACTTGGTACGGCGATGGCATCAAAAATTATCAATTTTTTCATTGCGATGGTGCGTTTCCGAAATAATTATTGAGCGTCCGATGTGCATAATTTTCGCAGTGTTAAGCAAATATTACTTTATCATCTTATGTTTATTTTAAAAAACATGTATTTCCATATTAAAGAATTAATTTTTTTGAATTTATAAAAGAAAAATTAAATAAAAATTCTTAGTGTAAAAATAATCCCGAATTTTGCACTTTGTGATACAAGCGTGAAACAGGGGTGTATCTCATACTTTATACTAACCAAAATAAACGTCAGACCCCTTTTAAATTCCCCCCTTAATTCAAAAGAACCTTCTTTTAATACTCAGAGCGCGCGTTCTGATACAGGGTGTCTAGAAAATGATAAGAAGTCTTCCGGGAACGTATAGAACACATCAAAATAAAACTTTAAGGACCGATCTTTCCATCTCCTAATAAATTTATTTGACAGATACAATACAGATATTTGTTCAAACAATTTTTTCCATGGTAAATATCTATCAAAAAAATTTATTAGAATTATTAAATTATTGCATTTATTATTTTTAATAATTTGTATAAACACATAGGGTAGATACGTACATATTAATTTATTTTAAAATAAGTTTCTTATAAAGATAATTACCTTGAGTAATCCTGCTTGTAATAATTGGGTGGCCGGCTGTTATAAAAAAGGGGATCAGAATCCAGGTTAAAATCTTGAGACTGAGAGGGATTCTGCTGTTGTATCGAAGAATTATTATATCCGTACTCGTCGACGTTGTTCGGTGAGTACCTCTAAAAATATAAATAGATTATTATAAAACAATACTTAAGGGCGCGTTTTTCAATTTTGATTGACTAATGACCGTTTGCACCGGCACAACTTAATAATTTAACCCTTGTAATGTAAGTATTGAATATTTATGGAATACAATCGTATCTAATAAAAATCAATGAGCTGTTTCAGGAAAATACAACGATTAGGTAACGATTACGTGCGAATGGGTTATTTCTTCCTATAACTTCAATCACATGCAATTGCTTGCGAAGCCGCTGAACTTCTCGAACGCGACTCATAACTTAAACAGAAGTTAAATATTTAATCGGCGATAGTGCGAACGACCATAATAAGTTATTAATGTGTGACCATAAATATTATAATATAATCAATAACAAAAGTACTATTTTTGAAAAAATAGGACAAAATTAGATGTCGTACATGCCGCAAGACGTCATACACGTTTTAGATGTTTGTTTTATTAAAATTATATAACTTAAATCTTTAAATGCGCAATATAATTTATATTAAAGAAATATTAATAAAATCTTAAAAAAATCAAAATATTTATTAAAATGTGCATGACGACTGCGGGTGCAATAAAATTTGAATGACCTTTACCTATATGTACTTATTTAACAATAATCAGTTTCAGAACGCTATAAGTTACAAGATTTTTTGTTATTAAATAAAAATTTCGTAATATTAATTACCCCACATCCGTTATTTCGCATGAATTAGTTTTTCTGATTTTAACTACAGATACTTATGTGCGTTTTATGTGGATAATAGACATCCACTTTAATAACTGTACCAAACAGTAGTATCTAAGTATAAAATAATTCAATTTTAAGCAACCGTGTAATTACTGTTACAAAGGTTCGAGTTCATTCCGGTAGTTTAGCAAAATCAAAGTTACAACTTTTACAGATTCGTAACCCATATTAAGTTCGCGCGCATAGAAACATTACTCTCGGTTATTAGTTTTAATTTTAAACAAATTTTAAATTTTGAACGTTGTTATTGTTTATTTATTACGTATGTAATACGAGTACCTATAGGTTATCCAAACCTACGTGCAATCCACGTCATCAATACAAGGTTACTAGATGATGACGTTTCACACAGTGCTGTCACCTCGTACCTAGTATTTTGACAGTTCTAATAAATTGTAGTCTTTCTTTTATACCATCTAATATGTGCGCAAGTAAATCATCTATAGAATATATCACTTTCCAAACTTTAAACCGAATTACTAATAAACAATCTAGTAACTTTTTGTTGATGACGTGAACATCATATAGGTTTGGATAAGCTTTACCTACGCATTATGAATTTAAAAAAAAAAAAACAAAAACAAACCGCGTATTTAATAAATTACTGTTTAAAAAGGGGGGCTAATTGTAAGGAATGGTGTTGGAGTAGGATATACATAAGTGTGAAAATTTTAAGAATGAGCCATTGTCCCGAAAAACTAAAAGCGCTGGAAACATTCGCCTAGGTACTTAACTTAAACATTTTATTAAATCACGTTATTTTATGTATGAATTAGGTAGGTAATTGAATCGCCCTAATAGATATTAATGATAATAACCTGGTTATTTGAACTGTGATAGCGGTGGTAATGGCCGGGACTAAGATGTTGTTGGTGTATGTATGGTGATGATAGATGATGCTGTTGCCCAGGAGTGTCGTCCCTTTCGTATGAGTTTTCTCGGGAAGTCTCGAGAGAGCGCTGAGGGGTATGGATTTGATGTGCAGCCGATCGAAACTGCGAAGCCGAAGAATTCGCATGTTGACCCACGGGGTAGTTCAAATCGGACGTGTAGTCGCTATCTTCGGAATACCCCGCTGAAATTTCATTTTCAAACTGATTAGAAGTGGAACGGGCTGAAAAAGGAGTACAGAAAAGTCGATAATTATTTTTAAATAAATGAAGTTAATAAAACACGTTTTCTTCGGATACTCGGTTGGTTTATGTAGGTAATAACTATATGTATGTAGGCAGTGCTTGCTGATTCGCAGACGGCCTCCTGAATTATAATTTAGTTGTAAAAATGTCTGTTATTATTATCTGGTGGCAGTAATATTACCGAACAAAAGCAAAATTAATTATTGTGAACTCGTTTTACCTTTTCGTCCTTGTAATTTCGGAGCGTAATCTTTTCACTTTAATTTTTGAGAGAACGAATTTGCGAAGAGAAAATTAAAGAAAAACACGATTTTTCTTAAAGTTATCTGATTTTATATAATTCCGCATTAACTAACGACACTGTCCGAGTGTTTTTAATTCCGTTCTACTTTTTGCATTTTCGAATTTTATCAGCGGCGAAATTTTATTTATTACGAAAGAAACATCCGGTAAATTACTTTGCCGCATTTGTTTGCATCTTGATACCGAATTTCATTAATTTAATAACCGCATCAATATTCAATGAATTTCTTAATAACTTTAAGGAGCGATCAGAGAAGATTTATCCTTGGAATTATAATTTCATTTAAAGTTTTAACGACTTTTTTCTAATTTTCAGTTATTTCTAAGCATATTCGAATTTTTATTTACGGTGCATTTTAACTTGACGATAATTTAATACGTAGTAAGTTGTTATTGTAACAATTGTAACAACCATTATTTATTAAATTAGTTAAATTATCGTTTGGTATATGCAGTTCGTTATTTTAGTTAGAGCTTGCTCGCTAATACTCCCTACAGCGAATTGAATTTACATTTAACGAGGTAGTTACTAAGTATTAACTTATATGTATTAATAGTTAGAACAAATCCAACTTTATGAATAACGGTTAAATTAGTACACCTATACTTAAGTAGGTACGTAGAATAACTCCTAAGGGCACCTACTGACGTTAATTTCCTTAAAGGGAATTAAGGGCAACAAAAAAGATGATTCTTTCAATAAATGAAAATAATAACATAATTATGTGTAAATAAAATGGAGCATTAAAGAGGTAGTGAATAATAATAACAATCGATTTAAAGAAAATGTTAGAATATCTCAAATGATAATTATTTCGAAAAATGTAAATAGCCATATGTTCATCTACTTAATAATACATAAGTAGGTAATATTCATAGAGATATGTTGAAAAAAGATTTAAATAAGGGCATATAGTACGATTAAAAAAGATTTAATAAGTATAAGTAGTACAAAGTCGGACGTTATTGAGATAAATGCGATTTTTTGCGATTACCGGCTAAATAGTTATAAAATAAAACACAATAGCTGATCGTTGTTGATCGCTAGTCAATCACCAAAGAACAATTATCTAAACAATTATTTACAAGGTGATTGTCTGACATTCAGCGTTGATCGTCTATTGTACAACTGGCCCTAAATAATTTTTGTAGACTTCCCTAAAATATTACCGTATGCCGTACTGTATGCGCAAACGACGTCATTTTAGCATACGTTTTGTAAGCGAATGGTTCGAGAATAGGCACAACAACCGATCACCGCTGATCACCATAAAAATAATTGTCTAAACACTATAAACAACAATTGTTTACATGGCGACCGACTGTAGTTCAGCGGTGATCGGCTCGTTTACCATGGCAACGAGCTTTAAAACATTTCGTTGCTAAATATAAATCTGTAAATAACAATCTTTATAAATTACAACAACGGATTGAACAAAGTTGATAAACAATTAGAACAAAATTTGACTTTTTCGAAAAAGTTGTATGCCAACATGATCACGATCCAAGATCACCAGATATTTCAAACACCTTTTCTGATAAGAATTAATGTGTTTTGTGTCGCTAAATTATTAATATTAATACAACAAAACAGAATATTAATTTATTTAAATTATTAAAAGAGAAAATTGTCCTTATCTCGAAAACGCTCGCTTTACGGACCACGCGTACACATATAAGACTTTTTAACTTCTTTTATCGATAGTACCTATGTACCACACGCCTTCAAAATCTTTAATCATTTTCGTTAACAACCTATATATTTATGTTTTTAATTCTCTTATATTCGATAAAATTATTTCGCGACGAATATTAACACTACACAGCCACAAAATTTTAAGGTGAGAGCGAAAAAATCTACTCTTTCATTTTATGATCTACGAAATAAGCGAGGACTGTCAAATAAATTAGGCCCGGCCTACCATAAGAAAGGCTTCGTCTTATTGTTAGTTCCACAGAAAAACGTGCATAACTACGGCGGTTTTTCCCTGGGCGTAAGATTTAAAGTAGAAACGGGACATACTCTTTTTAAATTCATTTTTTCTTGCTTTCAACTATTCCAACGAACCGATTCTTACTGTTAAGTAATATTATTTTGTTTTTATTCGTACCGAAAGAAATTTGAATAGAAGCTTGAAAAGTAGCAGTGTGAATATAAAAAGCTTTTCCCAACAGTAATTTTATTTTATATTTCATAGTAGAGGTTTTTATTGACGTTATACTTTTACTTGGGAGTTTAGTATGATACCGGTTAACCTTTTGCGGACGTATAGAAAAATCGGTGGCTACATAAAATTGTTATAAGTATGTATATGTAGAACAGCACTCGTATACATACATATCGTATGCACTCGTATACATATACCTATGTATATTGCACATAGGTACACGTAAAAAATACGATCGTAATAATTATACGTATATTTATTAACAATAAGTAAGTTACGTTAGGTCGATTAAGTTATTATCATTATCGAAACTGTATAATAAAGATCAGTATTCAAAAAGTAAAATAAAATAACAAATTTTAAATAACTATTATAATTAACGAAAACTGTTTAGTGATTAATTTATTTTTATTTATATATTACATTAATTTGCTTATCTTTTATTTATTTTTTTTAATTTAAGAAACCTCTTCTAGTCGACGCGGCGCGACGTGTGCCTGAAGTAACGACTATTGTTAACATGTTTTGACCAGAGAAACAAAAAAAAACGGGAAGTAGCCTCGTAACAAGGGCTCAAATTCATATAATTGCACGGTCACGAATTTAAGTAAATAATATGTCGGAGACGGTAACGTCTATCTTTTAAATTAGAAATCCAAACTCGAGACGAACATTAACTTATGTCAAATTCGAATATGATATTCAAAACAAAAATATAAAATTGATTCAAGTCAAAACTGTTTGAATTTCGTAACGGGTTCGTTTTTCGAAATCATTTTTTGTTTTACATCCCCATTGCCCATGTTATTAATTGTAAGAAATTGTATTAAAAATATAAGTTTAGTAATAATCGCGTATAGGTCGATTGAACATAAATTGATTTTCGAAGTTAAATTGAAAGTGTCAGAAACTACCATGGTCAATGTTGTTTCGAGTATATTGAGTTCTTATGTCCTAGTCAAAACCAGAAGCTTTCCATGCTATTTTGCAACGCAATTCAATAAGTACAGTATACGGACATCGGGTATAGTAATTACAGTTTATTCACTAAAAATGATATGATATTGTTTTACTTATACGAAAATTTATTATTATTATAATTATAAATTTAATTTTGACGCTATTTTACTAGTAACAGGTACTAATAGAAAAGTTTCCCCCTTAGTTCATAATAAATTATTCGAAAGCATTGAAAACATGCAGGAAGTTTATCACTTAAAATTCAGTAATTTAGGTAAACATATTTAAGTTATAAAACTTTTAAAATTTAACGAGAAATACGCATCGTGACGGGCGCGTAAAAAGCGATATGCCTAGGTATGTAGGTGGTAAGTACCTTAATTTTAATATCAACTTTTATTTATAATTTTTTTACTTTTTTTACTTTAAAATATTATTTTATTTTTCAAAGGCAAAATCAAGCGGTTTTTTATAATACGTTTATTTTGCGTATACTATTGCTTTGAGTATAGGCTCTATTGTTATTTTTTGCGCTACGTTTTTCCAGGTGTAGATTATATTAAAGAGGCGTCTCCATTGTCGTGTCAAACCTTTTACATAATTTCAAGCTTAACATATCTCCATTATATATATATATATATATATATATATATATATATATACATATATACATATATAGGTATAAAAAGCTTTTATTTTATCCCCTCTGGAAGTTTATAAATAATAGAATATCTCCAGCGTTTAGAATTTGTCGCTCCAGTCAGTCTTTTAGAATGGCAATTTTAAAGATACATTCCTGTTGAAATTAAAATTCCCGTAATGAATTCGAAAATCTACTGATATTGTTTAATTAATAGATAGGTACATACTTGTATGTCTATGAAAAAATAACAAATTAACACCTCTTATAAATTAAATAATTTGATATACCACAAGCTGATGTCATCAATCTCCTTCCGTTCCAACATATAAACAATATTAGTAGAACGACAGAGACGTATTAAAACAAATGCGAAATTGTTTTATCAGTGTTATTTCAAATAAAAAAGGAATTAGACGTTACAAGAGCGTTATTATTGTTTGAAATGGTTTCAAATAATATGGAGGCATAAAAAATTATAAAGTAATTATGTTGTCGTAAAAATAATTCCGAGTTTATACAATTTTCTAAAATTATTTAGTTTTACTTTACAAAATGTGGATGTTATCACAAATTTAATTTACGTAATAAGATAAAATTATATACATAGGTACTACCCTATACATATACTTTGTTGATATGCTTAGAAAAATTTCGTATTGTACATAGTTTTACACAAGTTTTAATGAACTTTGAATTTGAAAAAAAATTAAAATTGACCTACGAACGTTTTATGATGTAAATATGTACCTACAATTATAGAATCATGAGTTTTCTTTTTTAATTTCCAACGGCCAGTAACGCTTTGTTTACTTTTGAATTTTGTTGCTTAAAATGTTTGTTACGGTATCTGCAATGGCGTGTAGACAACTGCTCGAATGGAGAATTTCTCGAATTATGTAGATATGGTAGTGAACGTTCTATTCGCACTTCGGGAGCGTAAATTTGAGGGTAAACACTCGCTTCACCGGACATATCCATTTTCAAACGTGGCGAAAGAGCAAAGGGAAGGGGGGAAGAGGAGGTTAGTGTAGATGAGGCGAGTTAGACTAGTGTAGATCAAGGTGTAAAAAGGCCAAAAAAAAAACGTTTGGTAACTAGTTTTACACGGCAAATCGTCTTAAAACACAATGATTTTACTGCGTTTATTACTGCGTCATAGCAATCATTTCGTGCTACATGTGATGTGGGACAATTCGAATGGGGCAAAGCGACATATTATTTCGCTCATCTGTATGACACAATAAAATGATATTTAAGGAACTAAAATATAAATGTGGTATAAAGAAAAATGAACAGCGTTAAAGAAACATCTAGGCCAGTTGCACGATAGCTGATCATCGCTGGTCAATCACCATAGACATGGTTGTCTATAAAATTGCTTACATGGCAATAGATTGCGATCAGCGACGATCAACGATTGTACAACCGTTTCACTTTGCTATAAGCAAACCACTTTATTTCAATTTACCCCGTGTATGGCGCAAAGCGACAGTTTTAAACATGTTGTTCTTATTGCGATACGCTTTAAAATATAAAGAGCAATGATTCCATTATTTTCTTTTATGTACTGGGACCGTATGGCGTTAAATAAACCTCACTTATTACGGCCCCTCAGATTACAAATGTTGCTGCATTGTTGTTTCGTGTGTTAACTTATTCACTTTGCCCCATGTTTCCCTACTTCACTTGTTAATCTTTAATGCAATTTTTTTTAATATGGTCTAATTCATCGAAATTAGAAAAGCGTCTTTTCTACCATAAAATGTTTGGAGAAACCAAAAATGTCATTAGAAATTTAAACCGTGGACCCTGGAAGAAAAACATGTGATTTGTTTAGAAATATTAGGAGTAATGCACTTTCAACCTTCCTAGGGGCGATATCAAAAAATCCATTACACTGGTTTAAAGACCTTCACTTAAAAATTTATAAGTCCAATAAAAAATTTAAAAAATATTAAAATATCGATTTTTTTGTATTTGTCAACTTTGGGGATGAATATCTCAGCAAGGATGGCTCGTAGGAAAAAATCGTTTAGAAACTTATAGAATTGTTTTAACGTGTTCTACCGCCACTCAAAGTTTTTTCTATGAATTTTGAAACATCCTGCATATTAAAGTACGTGTATAAGTTTTATCTTATAGACCTAAGAAACCGCGACCTACAAAACTTATGCGCCCAGGTTGCCAGATGTCTCCCCAAGATTTTATTCTTGCTTTATACGCGTCCTAACAGTTCCGAAAAGAAAACTCGTCCACCTCATAATTCCGAGGGGCTTTATGACCAGGTACTGTATTATTTGTTTAATTCTTATGACAATTAATTCCAATAGAATTAATTCAATTTATTCAAATAGAAACGAAACAATTTATTTAGCTAAATTATCATCTAAAATATTCACTTACATTGTAAAATGGAAACTGAAAATCAAATTAAACAATAAACCGACACGCGTGAGTAAATGCCGTATCGTTCGTCAACGATACAGCGGACAAATGAGAAAACTTTCACTTTCAAAAATTTCGTATCAGCAAAAAATAGGTACGTTTGCATTTATTTAATCAATGACGGTCAATTTAAAAGTTTCTTCCTACGAATATTATCTCACGAAGGAGCGTGCATGCCCAACAAATGCATACATACATAGGTATTTATGTGCATTTTATCGTAGTTTTGCGATAAGCACACGTGCACTTCACATATTAAAATAAATATTTTAACCTTATAATTTAACCTACAATTTTTAAATGTTAGATGTAAAAATTTAGGTACCTATGGCCTATCCAAACCTATATGCAATTACGTCATCAACAAAAAGTTACTAGATTGTTTATTTGTAATTCGATTTAAAGTTTGGAAAGTGACATATTCTGTAGATGATTTACTTGCGCACATATTAGATGGTATAAAGAAAGACTACAATTTATTAGAACTGTAAAAATACGAGGTACGGGATGAGACAGCGTTGTGTGAAACGTCATCATCTAGTAACCTTGTATTGATGACGTGTTGCATATAGGTTTGGACGAAGTGTACATATCTACATTAGTACAACCACAAATTACAAATATTTCCGAGAAAAGAATTTAACGGGAGTATTCTCTGAAAAGTTCCGAAGCGGCAGTAATTGTCGATACCCCAAAGTTATATAAATAACATCGAAATTAAGCAATAAAGAATCGAAACCGGCAGAAATTTTCGTCCACAGAAACAACGCCGGCAAAACATTATAAAAAAAAAACAATTAAATAATAAATAAATATTACACCATATTAAAAACATAAAAACTACAACACTAACAATGGATCGATTTTGTATCTTTAATATTCGGTAATAAAAGATAGCTATGCAATGCAATTTAATTTGACTATAGAGGATATAGTCGGTGATTATGGAATAAGCTGGCGATAAGGAAACCGCGAAATCTTCTCCGATGGGTGTGGAATTCTGTCGGCGATCGTTATAATTACTTGTTTTAAGTCTGTTTTGACGTTATAACATGGATGTAGGGCGTTAGCGTTGAATGTTGTGATATAGAAGGTATTTTTCGATTTTTCAGGAATGCATTCTTTGCATAATATTGTTAAAAGTCTTTATTGATGTTAGTTCGTAACACTAAGCTATCATAGAGAGTTCGAATTTGCCTTTTAAATCGAAGTATTTGTGGCACCAAATATTTGTGACGACACCAGTGCAGAAACTTGGGTGCAATGTCTCGAGTGCGAGTTGTGGATCCATGAGGAATATACTGGGTGTCGTAGATACAAGTGAGTATGTATTATAAATGTCTAAAATTATGTCTATAATGTCTATAAATTTCCCATATAACTATATAATAACTAGATTTTTTGCATGAAAATTTATGCAATTATTCAAACAAAACAAATTTCCTCTAATTTAATAATAATTACAGGTAGATAAGTATAAGTACATACCTACCTACATATAAAAGAATTTTAATTTTTTCAAACTATAAATGATCTGAATTTCAAAACCGATTTTATGGTTCGCTTTATTATTATTACGGCGATGTAATAATATACCTATCTTAATAGAGCTTGAAATAGCTAACAATAGCAAACAATAAGCTGCAGAGAACTGAATAAGTATGTACCTACTTAATGCAGCTTTGAGAATTCAACGGTATAATATTTCTCGATAATAATATAATACTCCAATGTATCTACATAATTGAGAATGAGATTGTTGTCAATACACGTTAATCGAGCGTAATATCATTGTAGAAATGCAAACATATTAAATAGATACCGAACGACAATTTATTGCTTATTTCAACGTTCGAAAATGTCTAATTTAAGAATACGCGATTAAACGTGAAAAGGAAAACTATTGTGTCATTATTTATTTAAAACTGTACGAAATTAATGCAATGAGAGGATGATTACGCTCGCACAGAAAAGCTAAATACAATTTTACAAGTATGTTATCTACAGGTTATTTCAGTATCCCAGTATACAAGTTTTCCCACGCCACACTTCATTTCAGTACAGAAAATATTTATGCTTATCTAGTAAACATTCTGATAAACAACTAGCTATTAAATTCCAAGACATTATATTAAATAGGTATAATTGTTCGGTAACTTGCTCGAAATTTATATTCTACAGTATCTGGTTTGTCAATTGTTCAATTATTACAAGAAATCAGTCGAATAATTCTAAAATTAGTGGCAAATGTTATAACTACTGTTATAACAGTACCCTCGTAACCACTCGTGTTAGTATGTTATACCTTGTCATGTTAACAATTTGTGGTTGTTGACAAAATGGAATTTATGGAATAAAAACCCAGAGTAACTTATACATATCGATGTGATAATTATAATAAGGGCCGATCTTTCCATCTTCTGATTATATCTGACAGATATTTCCTTTAGAAACTTTTGTTCGAACAATCGTTTTCATAGTACATATCTGTCAGATAAATTTATCAGAAGATGGAAAGATTTGCCCTAAACCTGCATTCTGTTAAATTTTAAATAAATTAAAAATCGTTCTGTAGTAAGTTTAGATCGTATTCAGACAGTTGTATATATATATTGAATCATTCACTAAAACATAAATACGTTTTGGAGAAGTAATTGTTGCAGTTACTTCTAACAATAAGTCTAATAAGTAAGATACGAATGTTTCACTTGAGTAACTACAATAAAACCCCGTGTATGTGAATCTCGAATTTTTTACTACCTGTTGAAGTAGAAAATTATGTAGATAATCGTCGGCATCGCCTCAAAGTAACAGTAACTATATCGACGCACAGTGGAGTATATCATATGAAAAGTTGGCCAAAAGTCGTATTTCTTAAATCAATTATATAATGTAGTTTAGAATCTCTCAGAATAAATAAGACTCTGGGCCGTCTATCTGCACCATTTTCTTGTCGTCAGTCCAACTATAGAAGGGTCTAGTTCATTTGTAATTTGTCTGTAACTCCGGCTTACAGGTAACATTGTCAAAGCTCTACAAAACCGTTTGTATTATTTTCAAAATATTAGTGTATTAGAGAGTTTTTGTGAAATTTTCGAAGAAGGATTCTGATCTAGAAGGTATGTATATAATTTAGTAGAATATATGACATCTTATATCGAAAGATACGTATATATTTTTTGTTTTAAATTAAACATAAAAAATAATTTCTTTTTCGATTACTTTTAATAACCACCGGTCATTTAGTTATACTTCCAAGCGTTGCCAAGCAACAAAAGTTGCTTAATATGAAATGTCAATTATATAGCTGTAATAATTAACTATTTTTTTTTACCAAAGTACACCCATTAAATTTTTATTATTTTTTTAAATAAGGTCTACGTGTTAATGTATGTATTTTTCAAATATTTGTATAGTCAATAAAATTAAACAAAATTAATAATAAAATACTAGAAATGCTGCTTCCGGCTGAAATTCCGAACCTTTCCAAATATAACATTATCCCTATCATGGGGATTCCTAGTGATGAGGAAGATGGCCAAAACACATTCAATGATTCAGAACACGAATCAACCGACTAAAAGTTTGATAGTTGATAGTTTGTTATTATGTTACTTTTAAGCAAATTCCTAATTGTTTCAATTTATTTTATTAGTTGTTTATAAGTTTATTGTAATGTAGCAACAAATTTGATTTCAAAAATTTTCGGTTTTTTTCAAATTTTATAAAATCTGAGTTAAAATAGCTTTAAATGATTACTTGGACATAGTAGAGACACAAAAACGCATAAAATAGTTTTGGCCAACTTTTTGTGTTAAATACCCCACTGTGCGACGGTAGTTGTGGCAGATTATCGTAAACGACAAAAAGTAGATTTTACAGAAGCGCACATTTTGTATTGTAGCGTAGCTACATATAAGAAGATACGTTTTACCGAAATACAAATCGATTTTTCCGGTGGAAAAAATCGGAATATTGATACCAGATTCTTGTTCTTGACATATGATGTCTTTGCCCTAGATCCATTGATGCATAAGATAGTCAGAATAACTCATTTTCGCAAAAAATGGCGTTTACGATAATCTGCGTCTATATGTATTTAAAATACATACAAGTGTAGACAATTAAAAGTATTGTTAGAACAACCACTTTTACCATACAGTGCCTGTCAAAATGATAGCACCCCCTACAAATTTTCATTTTGCACGTGCTTCCTGACCATGGCTGACAATGTGGTGCCTCCAAATGTTTGCCAGTACTAGTACATTGTGTAAAGTATACTGTAGTGTAAAATCAGATAAATATGTAAAGTTCTTTACAAGCTAGGGTCAAAAACGTGGGTGATTAGCTTCCATCAACTATGCTTCATTAGAAAGAGCGGAAAAAATAACATATAATGGTAACTCACTTTGTTTGATTTGATATCCAGCTGACCGAAAAATTAATCACAAACAAAATTATCAATAAATGTTTAGCATAAAGTGGAAACTAAATTTAAGCTAATCACCCACGTTTTTGACCCTAGCTTGTAAAGAACTTTACATATTTATCTGATTTTACACTACAGTATACTTTACACAATGTACTAGTACTGGCAAACATTTGGAGGCACCACATTGTCAGCACAAGCACCTGCAAAACGAAAATTTGTAGGGGGTGCTATCATTTTGACAGGCACTGTACATAAAATTTCAACGAACGCATTCTTTACTAATTATATGAGGTAATATACAAGCGGATATCTTGAAATAAACATTTTTCGAGTTTAGTTTATGCAGCGAGGAGATAGCGCGAGCAAGACGGCGATACAAGGATAGAGCATACACGCGAGCACGAAGACCGGGATTCGCCGATTATTAAACGAAAATGTTTTGAGCCCTTATTTTATTTATAAGTATCTATTAAGAAATATTTTTTAGGTAATTAAAAGATGGCAGGTGTGCACATTTTAATTTTTTTAATATATAACTTCATATTCAAGAAAGTGACATCGAAAAGTTAGACTAATTATTTCCAACTTCAAATAGTTATTATATAAGAAGTATATATATTCTTAAGAAAATAAGAACGTCTTCACATACTTGATGATACATATTTTCAGATTCTTTAATAAAAAATTGAAAATTTCTATCAATATAGGTGTAATACCTGACCGAATTTACATTGAAATCCCTATATTAGTGCTTGGCGCAATCATCCTCTTAATTTAATATACACATATATACTGTGTGTTTCACTTTCGATGAAGTGAATAATTTTTTTATTTTTGCAGCAATCGATATAAGATTTTTACAGATGATCTAGTCCATTATCTTTCTGTGGCAATAGAATTTTTTTAAGATCAAAACCTAGTCAACTGCGATCAAAATAAAAATTAGTGTTTCAAGTAAAGTTATATTAGCTATTAAGATAGAAGAAAAAAGTTGTTTCAAATCGCAAAAAATACACAAATACGAAGTTTCGCTGAAAACTTTTCATTTTTGTCATTTTTCAACATTTTTTTTCAGTTAATTCAATAATAATAAGCAAATTAGACAACGTGTTAACGAAAAAAATTTTAAATAAGGTTTTTTTCAACTAAGTTTCCCTGAAGTCAAATACATTTTTTATTTCGAAGGTGACTATTGAAAGTGAAACAAATACACTGTATATATAATCAAATTACTTGAAAATGTAAGATGATTTAATTTGATATGAAAAGATATACCTATGGGTACTCATTCTTCAACTGGTAGGTTTTCTAATGGTTATATAATTTGTTTATTATTAAAAAAGTATTAGATAGGTACCTACTAATTTTATTTACAAAATATGGATTATG
Organism: Rhagophthalmus giganteus; assembly: GCA_036326145.1. Classification (NCBI taxonomy): domain Eukaryota; kingdom Metazoa; phylum Arthropoda; class Insecta; order Coleoptera; family Rhagophthalmidae; genus Rhagophthalmus; species Rhagophthalmus giganteus. The sequence continues at coordinate 7,438,687 of JARFJA010000067.1, read as the reverse complement.
CATCATCTCAAATAGTGTAATGTACATTATTATATATCTACTTGTACATATTTTTTTTAATGTACCTATTATACGAAAAGACTAATAAAACAATTACATTTTTCACGTTTTCGATGTGAAATTAGTCAATTATTTTATTTAAAATAAGTAAGTACCTACATAAGTAAGTATGAAAGATGCGAGAAAACAAATCAAAAGTTTCCTGGTTGTTAATAAAAGTAATTTAAATTGAAAATTAACTCGTGCGTACTTTTAAGTACTAATTGTTAATACGTGTTGATTTTAACTCACAAAATGTATTTTCCTAATGTTTCAACTAAATGAAGAAACAGACACATAAAGTTCTCGACAATTTAGAAGTAATAAATCATTTAAACGTGTTAACCATTACATAAATATGTAATGCGACGTAATGGTTAATAAATTAAATATTTATTCGAAATTCTAAAGTGTTTAAATTATTCAAAACGCATTTAGAAAAATAATTCCTTTTTGTTAATTATTTATTATTATTAATGAAAAAAACAATAATGTGTTTTTATGTTATAATTTAATAAAAGGTTAATACATTATTTTTTAAATAAATCACAATTTCAAACAGTCTGATTAGTTAATTAATCAGTTAAATTAGTTTTCTACATTTATAAATAATTTAACGGAAAATAATCATTATAAAATCGCGATCAAAAAAGTGAAAAATCATGTACCTAACATAAATATATGCATTAACACGTAAGTGAAAATATAATTAATTTAAATTGTCCCTACGTTTATTTATTTATATTTAAATTCAATACCTATAGATTATATGTAAACACAATACGTCCCGTTTAAAAGCACTTTAAGAAATTCGAATTGTTGCGAAAATCGGGCACCGTTTTCCAAGACAACGACTGAAGCACAATCTGGATTTATGTTGGGGGCATTTCACATTTTCGACAGCAATGCTTAATTAACACCTGTGATAAGTTTTCACTTCCTACTAACGATAATTTGTTAGGTCAATTATTTTTTGTCATTAATTGTAAAATTCATTTTGTACCTATTGATTTATCGATATATCGAGAAAAATCGACCCAATAACGATTTTCGCGGTAAAACTATTAATTGAATGTGTCTGCGTTCCTACTTGAAAATGTACATCCTAGATAGTTCTAACGATGTAGAAATTTTCATGTTTGTGCCGAAAGGTAAAGTGTAATTTCTTTATGTTAATTAATTAACGTCGAGTTACCCGATACAGTAGGGTTTATGAAGCTGACATGCCAAAACTACTGATTTTACAGAAAAATTATAGCAACATAAATTGTAGGAAATTTGCCCTAGTTTATTTTATCATATAAGTATTCTTGTCGTAAAATGAATCGCATGTTATTTTGCTAAAAAAAAAACTAACTAATTTTTGGCGTCTTTTCTTCAAGATTGCAGCTGAAACACGGCCTGAATTTATGGGCACTTTTTGACATTTTCATCAGCAAGGGTCAATTAACAATTGTGTCAGGTTTCCGCTTCCTACTAATTTCTTAGGTCGATTGAGTTTTTATTAGAAAAATGTTTCGACTATTTACAATAGAAATAATTAACTGGGTATATTAACGAAACAAATTATGCAAACTATAATATTTCGTATTTTAAATAATAGTACCTCGCTTGTATTTATATCTGAAAATTAATAACGTGCATCACGTGCAACGCAACGGTGCATATCAATAAACAGGGCGTCCAGGAAATTAAACCGCGTGAAAATAATGCGACAAGTTCCTATAATTTTTTTTCCTATAGCGCTTTCCTGTTCGGATATTCACCCCAAAAAAAAAAAGTTAAAAAATAAAAGTCGATTTTTTTCAATGACATTTTTATTTTTCGTCGGAATTTAATAAGTTTCGATATACCTACGTAATAAATGAAGGTCTTAAAACGGCGTAATTGGTTGTTTAATGTCACCTTAGACGAGCCAGGGTTTCGCTACCCCTAACCTTTTTAGTCTCAAAAGTTTTCAAATTTTAAGTGGGTGTAAGTTTTTAAATTTTTAAGGTTATTTTCGGGCTTTCCCGGATATTTTACGACAAAAAAAGATACTCTCGTTTAATTTCCATAAAATGAACCGTATTCGAGAAAATCGCATATAAAGGAGATGCGGAGCATCTATTCCAGATATTATATTGCATTATATTTTTTTCCGACGAACACATCATTCGCACGTCTAATTATTACCGAACGTTGGCTATTGCAAATAAATAGCTCTCGGCCTTGTCGACGAAGGTCGGTTAGTTTAATTAGAAAGCTTAGGATATCGTGTGAATAATTTTTGTTTTGTCTGCGGTAGTTCAAGTTTCAGAAAATAATCTTTTACATGTTAAATATCATATCGACACGGATCCTACAGTTTTACTTCCTTTATCCGCGAAATTAATTATCTGGGATAAGTACTCTGCATGTTGAGGGTGGTGCGTCCCTAGTTCGTCTAAAGAGATATCGGAATACCTATTACACTATATTAAAGACCTTTATTTATTACGTTAGTATACCAAAAATTATTAAATTACTACAAAAAATAAAAATCTCATTTACAAAAATTAATTAATATTTTTCAACTTTGGAAGTGAATATTTCAATTGGAGAGCGCTGTTGGAAAAAACTTTATAGAAACTTGTGGTATTATTTTGACGTGGTTTCCCGAGAGATTCGTCATCGTTTCTTTTGCACCCTGTATATATTATGTAATTACCTATAGGGAATTAGCATCCGCCTCCTGGGTAAGAGCGACGTAAGCAAAATCGCGAAGCTTTCTGCATTTTGTCAATAAGTTTAAACAAAAAATTCAGGAACTACTAAAGCTTAAACGAACAGTATTAAAAACCTATAAGAAAAAAGCACGCTATACAAATTTGTAGGAGGTACATACATACAGTTGCTAGAGAACGGACATCTAAAATTCATGCAAACAATGCACCTACTTTCCCGATGTGCAAATCTACTTCAGACTTCAAAGGACTACTTCAACGATATGCACTTAGATGTTTACTGTTTAGCATTGTCGTTTATTTTCTTGTTAGTATTCGCGCAACCGGAACGACATCGACGTGAGTAATCAAGACAGTATTTTCGTAACATATTTTACGTTTAGTTCATAGACCAATTTTATTTTTTATCTCATACAAATAGATATAATGTGTTCTTTAATAATAATATTATGGAGTATCTATAACTTAAGAATTGTTAATATGAACTTTAGACAAAACAGACGACAGAGCTTCTTTTACATTATCTCTTAAAAAGTATTAAATACTTAATTAGAAATTTTGTACTTTGATTTTTTTAGAAATTTTTTTAAATGAACAGATGAAATACCAAATCACAATAATTATTATAATTTATGTAATCCATGTTTACCTATTTCAATAAAATACGTATATATAAAAATTGACAAGTAGGTAACCTAGATAATTAGTAATCTTCGTTGTACTAAATTAGATATAGATAGGTATATCTAATCTGTAAAATTCTATACAAATATAGTCTCAAATTAATGATAGGTAATTAACCCTTCGTATCCGTGGTATTCTCTATTCAACACAACATTTATTCGAAACATCGATAGAATAACAAAATTATTTTAATGATTAGAGCGCTTAGGTTGTAGCAGAAAAGTTATGTAATAAATTAATGTAATTATTGATCGAGTACTAATCTTGGTAATTATATATTACCTGCACATATAAGTAAGTATAGCATTTATAATATACATTGAAGAATCTCGCTTGCATACATTACAAAAAATTCTAACAGAGTGAATTTGTTTTTAAAATCTGTCCCAGATTTTATGGGAATTTTCCTCTGAAGATCGAAGTAAACCGCTTTACCATTTTAATATCTCATTCTATAACTCTCGTCACCAATTTAGAAGTACATACATAGGTAATGTCATCCCTGTATTGTAATTTAACTTTATAAATTTATTTTATTTTTTTAATTTTAATAGCACATATTCCTCATTCACTTTATTTTAGTTATAAATTAATTTACGTATCCGTACGTAACGTTAATAAATTGTTAAGCAAATAAAAATATTTGTCATTTAGGCATTATTCAATTCAATTTATTATCAACGAAACGAAAAAAAAAACATCAATATTTGCCCAAGTTAGCTGTGTAAAGATGTAATCACCACATAAATACAAATAATACATTTGAAAACGTCGCAGTATTTCCTCAATTTCCTTGCATTTCTTTTCGGTAACGACCGAGGAAGCAAATAAAAGCAATCAAATGAATATTTTGAGTTTCAACATTTCTAAATAATAAAATGCGTCAAACAGTTCAAATACGTTAAGTATTTTATTTTAATATTCGGGCCTATTAATTATGTATACAAAACGTCAAAATAATATTATAGCACGTACGTTATAAAACTCAAACGTCACACAGGTTGTATTAGGTACTTAACACATATATCGGTGGTTCAGTTTTTTAACAGTTGCATTACGTCAAAGGCAGAATTAAAAACTATAACTTATAAAAATATAACGTGCGAACATGTACATTCAACGTTTTGAATACATAATCGACCTAAATAGGAGAGAGGTGGCACGAAATAGACATAAGACATGGACACAAATGGGCAATATAGCTGTGTTAGAATCTCTCGAGATGTTCGTCAGTAAGTGACACCGATGTCAACAGCTATTCAACCATTATGCGAGTTTGTTGCTGTTGCGGTGTACGTTCGATAGTTGATTTCCTTTAAGGGTGTAGTGCAAAATTTTTATAGCAGATACTTTTCTACATAAGAGATCCAAAATTTGCATGTTTATTGTGGACAAAAATAAGATACTTTTAAATACAGTAGCCTCCCTCTTAACCGGTCAGTACGGGTCCGGACCTGCAACCGGATAAACCATTGGCCCACGGTTAAATCGGTCAGTGCAAATTAAAATGTTTAGAACTTGTTTTGGAGAGTATAACTATGGAAATTTAACATTAATTGATTAGTATATTATTTAAATTTAATCAAGGCAATGGTAAATAAAAATGAGAACATTCCCAGTAAACACAGCACGGTATAAATAGCGTTGAAAATACGTTGTTAAGGTTATAAATACGTTAGTCGTTACAAAAATAACCAAAACCATAACGTTACATTTTAACGTTTTATTAACTAACGTTATTTTAACGTTACATTACAATGATTTTTTATAGCTTATTTATTTAAGTACATTTTTTAAACGTTACAAAAACGTATTAAATAAACGTAACTAGGTGGTTAATAGATATAATTAAAAAATACGTTGTTTTTTCGTTCATAAATTACCGGTTTAAAAGTAATAGTTTTTTAACGTTAAATTAACTTCATAATTTTGTGTAGAATAAACGTTAATTTTTATCATTATATTCAACGTTAAATTACAACAATTTTCTATATCTTATCTATTTAAATATCAAGTGTACTTTTGCAATTGTTCTTTAAATATTGTTTTGAAAAATTCTTGTTGATAAATTCTTCAGAATGTTGGCAAAAACCCATTTATTTTCCAACGGTTATGTTGTGAACAAGTGCAGAACACGTGTACGATCGGCTTTTATTCCAGATATACAAGAATGTGCTGCAATTAGGTATGTACAAGATATTCACATCTTTTTAAACCAGCGCACAGTGGAGTATATGATATGAGAAGTTGGCCAAAAGTCGTATTTCTTAAATCAATTATATAATGTAGCTTAGAATCTCCCAGAATAAATAAGACTCTGGGCTGTCTATCTGCACCATTTTCTTGTCGTCAGTCCAACTATAGAAGGGTCTAGTTCATTTGTAATTTGTCTGTAACTCCGGCTTACAGGTAACTTTGTCAAAGCTCTACAAAACCGTTTGTATTATTTTCAAAATATTAGAGAATTAGAGAGTTTTTGTGAAATTTTCGAAGAAGGATTCTGATCTAGAAGGTATGTATATAATTTAGTAGAATATATGACATCTTATATCGAAAGATACGTATATATTTTTTGTTTTAAATTAAACAAGAAAAGGAAGGCTTTATTTGATATAATAAAGGAATCCGGTCGTACCAAGTTTTAAATTCCTAATTGTTTCAATTTATTTCATTAGTTGTTTATAAGTTTATTGTAATGTAGCAACAAATTTGGTTTCAAAAATTTTCGTTTTTTTTTCAAATTTTATAAAATCTGAGTTAAAATAGCTTTAAATGATTACTTGGACATAGTAGAGACACAAAAACGCATAAAATAGTTTTGGCCAACTTTTTGTGTTAAATACCCCACTGTGCAGCGCATACCGTTTTCTCCTCTCATACTAATAAATAAATAATAAATTACTATCTATTATTAGGTAGACTAATAATTTCTGTTATCAAATAAATTATTAGTTGTTTATTAGTAAGTTAATAACTGAGAAAATATTTTGTATATTTTCTAAAGAATTTTTTGGAATACATTTATGAATAAGTAAAAGAAATAGGTAGATTGATTACCTGGATATATCTTATCTAATTTAAAGTCGCAGCGAAAAACTGTTTCAAGTCCATAAATTTCAGTAAAAAGCAAATAACTAATTAACAGCAATACATACTTATGTGAAAAGTAAAATAAAAACAGTTTCATCGAGCAAGGAAAATTATGTAGAATAGAAATTTTTGAGATATCAAAAATAAAAATGTTTTCCCTTTTTGTAACCCCATCCGGCATATACTGTACTTATATTACTATAATGAGCAGAATAAAATTTTGCGGGCTATTGTTTACTTCTAGGTATATATAAGAGAATAGGTATATTATAATGAAACTTAATTGATACCATTTGCAATAAATATTAGAAATGTAAGTAAGATCGTAGCGTAAGTATTGTAAAACTGTTCACCTTCTCTAAATTATTAAGATGAACACCACATGTTTCGGTACCACCGGACGTTTTGTATTTTTCCATAATTTCAAAGAAAGGCCACGACACAGAAATATGTACCCTTGAAATGAATCGTAAATTTTATTGACAAGCCTCCTAATAGAAGAAGCGAAATCGGCATTACCCTAGTGGGTGTTCAAATATTTTTCGAGTTTTCAACACAATACGCCAACACGTCCCGTTGTTAAGACATCGAGCATCGATCGTTCTTATTTTTGATACACACGTTTATATTTATAGATAATGTGGTTTGTGAAATTATTTCTCTATACACCGTGTCCAAGATAAGAATGCACAGCATGGGGATCTTGAAAACGGTAGAAGATACAGGGTGGCTTAAATTAGAAAAAAGTTGCGCTATTTAGAGTATGTTCACATGCTGGTCGCAAAAGTTCATTATTGTTTATCGTTTTCAAAATTCTCAAAAAAATGTGATTTTTTGGATTTTCGTTTCTTTTCATTTTTTTATTTATTTTAAATGATATTAAAAAACTACCGGAACTTTCTCGTTGCCACTTTTTAAGCTCTACAAAATGGCGTGTTCAAATTTTTAATCCGACGTTTCGATCCGAGAACCCATCATCAACTTTATTTTTTTATATGGCCACAAACAAAGAGACACCCTGTATTCGGTAGCATTATTCCTTACAAATTCAACGATGTATCACACATTATGGTTTTGAAGCCAAAAAATGGGAAAAACGTGTGTTATAAGGTTTTTTATTTTTTAAATTAGTAGGCGCTGGTACAATAACAGAAACAAAATGTCAAAAAATTATAATAATTGCTCAAATAGGTTGCCATTATTTTCTAGACAAAAGAAGAATTCTACAGTTTTCAAGTTTTACAGTTATTCTAAGTTTTCTACAGAAGAATTCAAAACATGGTCTAACATTTCTGGTGTGATTGTATTAACTGCTGCTAAAACCAATGCCAATAACTGTTCTTCAGTTTCAAAAGTGGCGTCATACACTTGGTTTTTTAAATAACCCCACAGGAAAAAATCCAACGGAGTTAAGTCAGGTGATCGGGCTGGCCAGGCTACTTCACTGTGCGTTCCAATGCATTTTTCAGGAAACCTCTGGGACAAATATTCCCGCACAGTTCTTGAATTATGCGCTGGGGCACCATCTTGCTGAAACCAGCAGTTGTTAACTATAAGTAATGGTAGTTCATCCAAGGCATTCTCCAAATCAGTCTGCAGTAGGTCGAGATATCGTTCGGAATTTAAATTGTTGTGATAAATAAAAGGTCCTATTATTCTGCCACCCAAAATGCCTACCCACAGATTAAATCCAAATCGATGTTGATGCCTTGTTTCTTTTATTAAATGAAGATTGTCTGTTGCCCAATAATGTTTGTTACGCCGGTTCAAAATGCCATTGTTGGTTATCATTGTTGGTTATTGTTTTTCCCCTTTTTTGGCTTCAAAACCATAATGTGTGATACATCGTTGAATTTGTAATGAATAATGCTACCGAATACAGGGTGTCTCTTTGTTTGTGGCCATATAAAAAAATAAAGTTGATGATGGGTTCTCGGATACGAAACGTCGGATTAAAAATTTGAACACGCCATTTTGTAGAGCTTAAAAAGTGGCAATGAGAAAGTGCCGGTAGTTTTTTAATATCATTTAAAATAAATAAAAAAATGAAAAGAAACGAAAATCCAAAAAATCACATTTTTTTGAGAATTTTGAAAACGATAAACAATAATGAACTTTTGCGACCAGCATGTGAACATACTCTAAATAGCGCAACTTTTTTCTAATTTAACCCTTTTAGTACCGAACGACGATATATCGTCGTTCGGTGCACTTGCCAAAAATACCAACGACGATATATCGTTGCGCCTTTGTTGGGGCCTTATTGTACTCATCACAAGAGGTCTGTGTTTCAAAATAACTTTATAAAATGTTAAAATGGTTCATATTCGATGCAACACAAGTGAAAAAATGGTTATTAGATTTAACTTTTTGTTATATTTTATGCTGATTAGTGCCGCGGGTCTGTATATGTTAGAGCGATAAGATAGAAACGGGACCCGGGATAGTTTCTCTGGACCATAATCGTAATTTTTATGATGTTTATGATAGTTATCGGAAGAAGGGAAAAGGTTTGCGTAGTTTGCAGTAGGGTGGATGGTGGACCTGTGCGAAGATCGCGCACAATTTGTAATAATTGCAATAAAGGGTTGCATGGTATATGCATTAGTAAGCATCAATGCTAATAAATTGCTTGTGTAAGTAAAAGTAAGGAAATATTACATATTTTTAGTGGCCAGAAAACTAACTATAAATATCTATAATAACACTTATATTTTTTTTAGTGACGTATTACCAGCTGCACGATCCACTTGTGTAGTAGATCTGTCTGACGCTTGCCGTGCATCATAGCGTTATCCTTCCGTTTTATTATCCGACTTCTGTTATTGTATTGCAAATGATTGCAAAATGCAATGTCTATACATTATACTAAAAGATGTATATAGAGCTATGACCAAATGATGACTTTTTTTATGTGCAATTACCATTTGAAAAAGAGAAATCACTTTTGTACGATTTTTGTTATGTCTTATGTTCATGTTATTCTTATGATTTTCAACAAATAATGAAACACAATTCATATCGTTTTATTCTCCCTTTATTTCCGAATATGCTGCTTTTTATATTTTGTAAATATCACTTCTACTTTCGTTTTTACGAGCATTTTCGCAAACCTCTGCAAATTCGCCGATTCGGCCCGGTATTCTTCGTTTAGGCACGTTCTTTTCGCCGGTACTAAAAGGGTTAAGCCACCCTGTATCTTCTACCGTTTTCAAGATCCCCATGCTGTGCATTCTTATCTTGGACACGGTGTATAGTGGTTTATAATTTGGTAAGTAATATATTTTTGTATATACTTATTAACATTGTAATGTTTGAAATGTAGGTACGTTGTTTTACATGTTTTGCAGTGGCGTTTCGTTGTTTTAACATTAATTTTTATTATTTAACTTTAACTTATTATTAACTTTAATTATTTTATTTTTAAAATTATTGAACTTTAACCATTAATAAGTGTATTTTAGTTAGTTAATTATTTATCAATAGATGTATTTGTGTAGGTACAATATTAATAATTATTTCTGTATTAATAAATGTTTTTAACAATGTTTAATTTTTATTTTAAATACCTACTATAACTACTTATATAAAATTTACTATGTAATATTTTTCCTTACAACGCAATAACGTACCTATAGGTATAAACTAAATTGCGTGGATAAAATAGTAGAAGTAGTATATGTAAGTATAACTATTATTATAACTATTTGATAAATAGAAGTTAATTAATTAGAAATTAATTAATTACATTTATATCTTTTATTTTGGTACTAATATTTTAATGGCACAAATTTTGTCGAAATATTGAAATAAATAAATACCTAATAAATTTGAATTTGCACATTATTAATATATCATATCTAATAGTTATTAAATTTAATTAATTAGAAAATGAATATACCAATTTAACGTTACATTAATCAATATATAAAACGTTATATTAATCAATTAATAAAACGTTATATTCCTGGTTATTTATAACGTACTATTTAAACGTTAAAATAACGCTTTAAATAACGCTTTAGATTCAACGTTACATTAACGAAAGCATTTATAGTTAAAAATACGTTAGGTACTTACTTGAATAATTCGTTTATTAGTTGTTCATTAATAACGTTCTATTGTTAGTTATATACTACCCGCTTTTAAACGTTAAAATAACGTTAAGTACTTATGTGTATAATAACGTTATATAGTTGGTTATTTATAACGTTATTCTCCGGGACATTTTTACTTTGTATTAACGTATGTATGTAACCAAAATAAAACGTTTGATTACTAGTTAAAAACGTTAATATAACCATTGTGTGTTTATTGGGTTGTACCTAAAGGAGAAGCAAAGAAATCTTGTTTTGGACACAGCAGTTATTTGTGAGTATTTGTAGTATTTATATTTGTACATAACCTTAACAAGAAATACGAAATTTAAGAAAGGGATTGTTGTAGTTTTTGCACAACTACGTATATCTGCATCTTGGGTCGGTTAAAGCAGCACTACCCGGCCCCGTACTGTGAACGACCGGTTGAAGCGGAAACTCTATCACATTATTGCTAAAGAAATTTTTGTATGTCCCTTTAATTTTATTTTATTATTATATTTTTTGTTAGTTCAGAAAATCACATTTTCGGTTTTGCTTTTAAATAAAATATAAGTAGATATAAGAAGTAAGAAAATTCTAATAAGATCTTAATAAATGGCGTTTTCGTGAAAAATGTCCCTTTCGCGCCACCTCTCCCCTACTTATTTTTTTTAAACTCATTACCTGTTATTCTAAAAAAAAATCATTACTATTTTAAATTACATTTCCCGTATGATTATTCCTAATTTAGATTATAACAATAAATTACCGTTGATTCTCGGTCTTTTCCAACCATTCTCTATTTATTCGGTAAACAGCGCTACTTATCATTTTAATTAGTTTATGTCTACCTCGAAGTAGTTTAGCGGGGTATTCTATTTGTTGTTGTTAACTCCAAGTTTAAATTGTACCTACCGAAAGTTGCCTATATATAAAACGTTATTCATCGAATATTGATATTTTAAATGGATTTATTTACGTGTTGAATTCGACTATTTTGTTTACTTTGAAGAACTGTTTAATCGTCACTGAAAGTTTCGATTAATTTAACGAAGTTTTGTAGGGGCACAATTTTACCTTTAAATTCTGAAACTGGTGATTCTTAAAACATTTAAAATCGATTACTTTATAAGCAGGGATAGGAAAGTGTATAATGGTAAAAGATAACGTATCTACAAAGTAATTTAATATTTCCGTCGAATAGCTTTTTTATTTTAAAATATTTTCTCAACAGTTTGGTAAAAAAAAAGAATAGATAATAAATCAACGTTAATAACGGTAAATAGAATAATCTGATTTAAAAAATAATGACAACGAAACGTATAAGATTATGCAAATATTTGGGTTAAGTTATTGTATTCGACAAGTGATAACAGATTCGGTAATTTTTAACGGGTTTTCGCAAATTCGGCCAATTCATGTAAAAATAGAAAAATGCATTGCTTTTAAAGCCCTGAAAGCTTAAAAATATTCTAGAAAAACCTGTAGGAATCTATATTGAACGTAGCGCAACATAGGAATAAACACTTTGAAATTTAAATATTTCACATTTAATAACTGTTTTCAAAGAGAAAACCGCTGCTAAAATAGACAGGTGGTATGAAACTGACAGCTTGATCAGCACCAGAATAACACAAAATAGAAAAGAGTGGGTTTACGTAGGTAAAATGCATAAGTATGTAAATATATTCAAAAATAGATTTCAAAACACTCATCAATGAGAATAATATTAGATACAATATAATAAATGAGAATAGATATTTAGGTACTACATCTTTGTGTATATTGTTTGAAACAACTATTTTTTGAGTCTCAACTTGCCTTATTTCATGAAGTTTATATTGTCCGGATTATAAAAACAGGTTTGCCGTAGGGTAAACTCGCTCAAGATAAAAGATTTTCTTTGATAATTCGCATTTAAACTACAACAATGTATTTTTCTAAATATATCCCGAATTCTTCACATTACGTTCGAGTTTAAAACGTTTGTACTTGAATAAGATGCGCACTTACATAAAGTATACAGTTTAACTAAGTTTTTTCCGGTCTTTTCAAATATCTAAACGTATTTTAAATAGTGTGATGTACAGGGTCTCTACAATTTAATAAAAAACGTATTATTCTGACCTATAATTTTACGTTTGGAATCATTTTGTCGTGGAAACAATTACATTTGTAAATTTAAAAATGTGCATTACGTCTCAACTCAATATTATTCTTATTATTAAACAGATATTGTATTTTAAAGTCGGGCCGAAATTTCAATTTTGGTTATTATATTAGACGACTGCACTATTGAAACAATAGAGGTCTAACAAAAATGAAAACAATATTCAGAGTGATTTGAAACTTAGGGATTATGAAAAAAATGGACAAAATCGATAGAACACCATGTAACTCGGTTATTAAATATTCGAGACCCAGTAACCATAGGTTATTTGGAATTTCTGGTTTAGGTATCCCCTATTTACAGTACGAAACACTCCGTATAAGTAATCAATCGCATCTTTGCGACAGAAGTGTCGGCGATCGTAGCGCTTATCTAAATGTGTTTGAATTGTATGAAATTGCTAACGAATAAGTTTATATGAGTCACCTATTACAAGCGCAGATATATAACATTATCCAAAAAGTTTAGTACAGCACGATTCATATTAATAAGGTAAGTACATAATTCGGTGGCGATTAATAGAGAAAATTTGCGTCGACCGTTACATACTTAACATTGTTTGTTCATAAGGTAACGAAATAGGTAATAGTTTAAGATATCGTTTCAATGTTTATAATGCATTTTCTAAGAAAACGATTTTCGAAAATTTAAATAATAAAGTTTTAATTACCTACCTAGTTTACTATTTGATATAAGTTAACTTTTTCTGTAATTTTGCTTATCGATATCTGTACTAACTACGAAAATAATATCTACTATGTTGAAAAATAAGCAAAATAAATCGACGAATTAAGGGGGCGACCGTTGCGTTTGTTGTCAATAGATGGCAACAGTTACAAAAATTAAGCATTATTTTATGAATGGGTAACTTTTGAAAAACGTTAAAATTTTGATTTTAGCTCGAATTTTTACAAATGCAATACATTAATTTAGGGAAACGCAAAATTTCATGTTGATGATAACTGTTTTTAAAACATTTATTACTAATTAAAGTTTGAAAATAGAAGGTTTTTATTTTGAGTAATGTTTAACTTTTTCTATATGAGTACCTAAGTTATTTTATAAATGTTCTAATTTTAAAATATGAACGTCGAAATGGAACTAATAAAGTTTATTTTCAATTTTAAAGTTTATTGTCAAGCTCTAGTTATTATAAATATAAATAACGTTTTTCAAAAGTTATCCATTCATAAAATAATGCTTAATTTTGGTAACTGTTGTGCCATCTATTGACAACAAACGCAGAGGTCGCCCTCTTAAATGTTTAATATGAATGTCCACTAAAATAATCAATCAAACAAAGGGCAAGTTGTAATTTTCTACACACCTTTGTTCGGCTAAATTAATTACCATAAAATACTTACAGTGTCCAAAATATTGCATTTGCCTTCGAGCTTGTTCTGCGCGGGCTTCCTGGTCCATTATATTGTTTAACATTTCTAATTTCCTCTGCAAATCTCCAGCTTCCGCGTTTTCCGGATCTGTAACATCGCTTTGTGTTAGCAGAAAAATTTTATAAGGCCCCAATTAGTGCATAGTGTTTGGTGCTTTTCGTATGTAAAACGTATTAATGGCCGCAGTGAAAAATGTGACAGAAACGATTTGTAGTTAAAAGTGTAGAACCATAGAAAAGATAACGATAGCGTAAAGAGCACTGCATGTAGATATGAGGAAAGCTTATAGAAGCTATGTAGATGAGAAGTTAAAGTTATAGCGTGTTTATTTACATAGTTAGGTATAGGAAGTATCTATCTATTATTTTAACATTAACGCGAGCTTTATTTTAACGAATTCAACTTGTAAGTAAATACGTTGTATTCAACTTTATTACAAACTAAACTATGAGGGTCAATTGTTATTTAAAATAATGGGTTATATCAAAAGTAGGTGTAACATCTACCTAAATGTTGTATCTTAAAACTGTGTTGCGTAGTTTTGTTAAGCAAATGCAAAAGCACTGTTGTTAGTTTTCAAGTTTATTTCATTGCGTATTCGTAAAAAGAAACAAAAATTTTATTATGACGCAATTGGGACCTACTTCAAGATTTCATTAAGAATACGAAATATAACGAATATAACGGTCAAAAAGAACCCTATATAAAGTTTGGAAATTTATGATTATTACGTTAATGTTATTTAAATATAAATGACAAAATTTTAGACCTTACCTAGTGCTTTAAGACTAAAATCTACGTTATCTACGTTTAACAAACCTGCAACTAGAACACCGAATCTAAACTCAAACAGAATATATGTTTGTATAAATCCGTTTTCGCAGTTGCCTTCACGGTAATGAATAATTTTCCAATAAAGTTCTATAAATTTTGCATCGTCAAAGATTGTTGTTTTCTACAGCTATCTTACCAATATTAGATAAATTCTATTCTTTACTTATATATGGCCTATCCAAACCTACATGCAATTTACGTCATCAAAAAAAAGTTACTAGATTGTTTATTTATAATTCGGTTTAAAGTTTGAAAAATGACATATTTTATAGATGATTTACCTGCGCACATATTAAATGGCATAAAGAAAAACTACAATTTATTAGAAGTGACGAGGTGACGGCACCGTGTGAAACGTCATCATCTAGTAACCTTTTATTGATGACGTGGATTGCATATAGGTTTGGACGAAGTGTACTTATAAAAAGTATTTTTTAAATAAACTCATTTAAGAAAGTAGGTATGTTCCATATTTTATATAGACAATTATATATACTACTTATCGAAAAAAATATTATTAATTAAGTGGATATGTAAGACGAATTTTTTCAATAACTGTTATTTTTGTTTGCACAACGACAGACCTATATAATGAGGAATTAGATTATAATAATTTATTGCATATATTTCTTACTCGTTTCGATATGTAACGTTGCCAAATTTACATTTAATACATTTAAACGGGGCGACGTCATCACACTTTCTAAAGGAATTAAGCTAAATATTTTATAATGGATGGCTATTGTGTTAAGTGTTGGTTAATATTAAACATGAGAAAATCCAATGTGGCTCGATTCCTCGTTAGAACTCCAAGAAAAAAAAATGAAAAGCAATAAAAGTATGAGGAGTTAAATTAGCAAGTTTAAATAAATACCATTTGTAACGTTTCGTGTAGATATGTATCGAATAAAATACCTACATGTAAAGAAACAGATATAGTCGCTTAGTGTCAATTGAGATTCGTTGCCCCACATGTATTTTAAAATATTTATTATGTTGTGCGTGTTGGCGCGCTCCTTTAAGAAAGATTCAAGCAATAAGTACCTACACATGTACAAGCCAAGCCAAGTGCAGTTTTGATCGGTGCTGCACTTATCTTCTAAATTGTCGCTTATGGTGTACATTACACAATAGAAAGCAAATACATACAAAGCGTTTTGGAGGAAGTGTTCGAGTAAGTGCTCAAGTCGATAACTACAGTGCGATTACCTATGGAAGCATTAGTTTTGGCAACGTCGTTCTGGCAGACTGTAGAGTCACGTAAAATACTCCGCCACCCAGTTGGAGGGTCGAAGCGGCCTGCACATCACTTATTATGCATATCTACTTTCTAACAACTACACTTTACATCAAGACACACTAACATTATAACTTCCATAAATACCATTTAAAGCAATATTTACCTATATTAGTATATTCAACCATATGTTCGTATAGAATGGATGCATGCTTGCAGCTTATAGTCATTTTTAGTGCCTTACAAACAAGAAAGCCATTTTATGTTTTATTTTTAAGTTTAAAACGTATTTGAACGAAAAACGGCAAGACGTAACATGACGATTTTATTTTTATTGGACACTTTTAAAACAATATTTTTACCTTAGTTAATTAAAAACCATCATTAAAATTTATTTATTTCTGGTATGATTTATTATCAAATAATACGTTTAAAATAACAAAACCAAATTGAACAAGATATACATACGTAGAAAGAAAAAACTACAACTTTTAGTTGTCAAAAACAATTTAACATCGGGGAGTTTAAAAAAAAAAACACGGCCATATTGCTAGGGCTGATAGAATATTGAAAAATAAGTGGGGTTTGCTTAATAAATATTTGGTTTAACACCGCCCGTTTTTAAGATACAGACGCCCTGTATTAAATTAAAAATTTATTAATCCCAATAACTTTTATATTGATTAATATTTTTTTACCAAACTTTACGGACAGTCTTATTGACTTAAAAAACAGTTAATTATGAAAAAAATAATTCATTCCCTACTTCTAGGGGCTTGCAGCAGAAATAATACACCTCTTAATTCCCCTTAAGTTGTACGGCACTGCTCAAATTTCAATTTTGGTTTCATTTTTGAATCCGGCAATGTTTTTTACGTAATAATTTTTAATAATTTTTTCTTGTTATAATTCCATAAAATGGATATTTTTCGAGATAATCGGATTATGATAAAAAGTTAAAATGTATGAATAAAAACGAATAATAAAACTTTATTAACAAAGGTAACAAAATTAAATGTTTTTCAGTAATAACTGCGTGTAATTTAAGACGATATAATTATGTCGAAAAATTAAAATTATTACCTATAAATGAGCTTATCATCTTTACTATAAAGTCTATTCAATAATCTAGATTTATAAAATGACGCATTCATCAGTAGTAAAATAAAGTAAAACTTCTCTTAACGGACAATTCCACAACAGGTATTCCAAAAATATAGGACATTTTTTTATAGGGCGTAATTTTCAAAGACATTACATATTTTCCTTTGAAGAAGGGGCACTAAAAGTCATTTTTCAACACTAATTTAAGTAAGTAAATATTTATTCAAAACAAAATCTATAGATAGGTAGCTAAGTACCTAACATAGATAGACAAATATTAGAAATTATTTTATTACAGAAATTTTTTGAAAAAATGATGGGTACATTTAAAAATGAAATGTATTCATTATTTAGAGGTTTTTCAAAATCTTCAATGAAAAAAATGCAACACATTGTTTTCTTGATAGGTAGATATAATCAATATTATATGTATTATTATCAATTTTTTATCTAATATTTGTATATTTTGTGTATCTAATAAAAAAATTGATGCTCATAACAACAATTTTAACGTCTTGTTCATTTCACTGTTAAATTAAATTAAATTACAGTCGAATTTAAGTACAGACCTAACCGAAATAGTTTCTTTTAACGTTTACTAACTGTTCCAATTTAGCAGAAACCCGTTTTTGTGAAAATTAAAAGATTCTTTCTACAGGGTAAAGATTTGATTCTTGCTTTTTTTAAGCTTTTTATTATTGTGCAAAAAAACCTATTAAGACTCGTACAATATGTCTATTCGAATTCAACGGCAAAAGATTTGTTTCCATTTTATGTGTTATAATTTAATAAATGTTTATCGGGGATCATTTTTAATTGTTAAATAATTCTTTACTTTGAATTTGTCGTCTTACGAGTAAGTTCCTTATTAAACTATAAAACAAATGATTAGATATTTAAAAATACATTTCTGAATCTGTATATAATTAATACAGCTAAATTAAACTTTTAATATCAACAACAATTCTAATACCAAGTAGTATAATCTACAAGATACATTTCCTTAATAACATACTAAATGAATGTTTCATCTAAATTCTGTGTATGTAACTAGAACAACCCAGAATTAGTTCTGGACCAAATTGAAATTCGTGTCAGTGGATAAAACGTACAGTAGCCTCCTTATAAACTGCAAAATCAACTTTTAAAGGACGATTTTATGTTTTTGACTAAATAAATTAAACAAATTGTTATGTTTAATATTTATATAAGTTTAAACAGCTATCAGAATGAAAATATATGAAAGCTTTTAATTCAAATTGAAACTACTAAACAGTTAGTCAGTGTTACAAACAAAGAGGATTAACAATTATCAAAAACGTTGTATATTTTCCTTTGACGAAGGGGCATTAAAAGTGAAATAAGTAAATCAAAGGTTTGAAAGCCTTGGGCTACTGTTTAACTAATGCCTGCAACTGACTCACTGATACTATCTAACGAATTATATCTAGTAAACTGGTTTAAAAAATGTACCTATCGTATATCTACCATAAGCCATGAAATTGATATAGGTAAAGCTTAAAATTTTATTAAGCGGGTCGCTAGATATCGGAATTGGCTCCCTTATGGTAAATTTAAACATTCAGTACATTTGTGACGTTGTAATTAAAATTTTGGAATTTACTTTTCATTTAAAATAGCAGAAATATTCATTTTTGATCATAAAAGACCTCGTAACAATCTATGTAAATCTAAACTTTCGTTTCAGGCAAGTAATCTAATGAAAACTTTCTTTGACCGTCAGTAACGACGGTATAGTACGTGGGTGTCGACATTCTCCTGCCTATAGAGTTTTAATGCAAAAAGAAGAACATCTTAAAGTTTTGGGGCCTAAAAGAGCAAAGGAAAAAGGGACAAGATCACTGTTTAATTATGAAATTGATGAATTATTGTTAAAACAGAAAAACTCAGAATAATTAAAGGGCAAAAAATCAGATAGTATGGATATAAAATAAAAAGAGGAAAAGACAATGCAAGTAGAAGAAGTAGCATTTAATCGGAATGGGAGCCATTATAACCAAGACCGAGAGGGAGGCCGAAAATGAAATGACTTTAGAGTAATCGAGAGAAGTAATTGGAGAAAGTTAAGTGATGATAGGAAGCTATCGGGAAAGGTAGTGAAAATGGCAAAGGCGCACAAAAAGTTGTAGATGAAGAAGAAATGAAATGTGGCCTAATCCACCGCGTTAATAGGATTTTTGGGTTCTTTAAACAGGGATTTATAGATTTCTACAGACATCTATAAGTTTAATGTACCTATATAGGAAGCTAGCAGCAACCCCACCCCCGTTCGTCGAATATTTACGTAGCAGGTAAATTCGTCTACAACAATTCGACTGCACCAATTCATCTACAAACAATTCATCTACACAACAATTCGTCTACCGACAATTGATCTACAATACAATTCGTCTAAACAATTTACCGAATTGTTATTTTCATAAATTTTTGTCTTAGAAATATTAAATTTGATTTAATTGAATTGGTTTTAGATTTGATGAATGTTTGGGGACGTTATGAAATGTACTATTAATTTCGGATTATTTTCTCTTAAAAATCACACAAATTAAAATCACGTTTTATGGCGTGTGCATCTAATTTATTAATGAATTTCTTTCAAGTTTGTTTTAGTTTTTATACATAATTTAAATATACAGATTAAGTGGTCGTTAAATTTCGCTTATGTTACAAGTACACCTACCTATAGTATTTTAAATTAAAAAAATAAAGACGATTGTCTTTCTGTCGATAATGATTATTATATCTCTGCGATTTTCAAATTTTTAAAGTTTTAGGTATCTAGGTATAAAAATGTCTTTCTACATGCAGATCTGCAGCTTTAAAACATCTGTTTCTAATTATAATACCTATATATTTTGAAGTTCACGGCAAATTGTTTTTCTAAAAAATGTTTAAACTAGAATTTACAGATGTTTGCAGATTTGCACATTCGAATAATTATTTAGGTAAAGAAAATACTACTTACTTCAAATATTAGATGGTTCGACCATAAATTTTTAAAAGCAGTAGGTATTACATATTCTTAAAATTCGTTCATAAATATTTAGCAATAAAGAGATTTGACGATCTTCAACTGATAATACCTATTGTTGTTTTAAACGTTTTTAACTTAAATAGGTAGGTACATGAAAAAGATCTGTGTACAGTACACCGACCGTTCAAATATTTGGAAGCAAGAGTGTTTTTAATGTTAAAACAATTTAAATCAAAATAAACAACAAATTTATTTATTACCATTAGGTAGTACCTACATGCCCATTCAAACATTTTTATCATCAATCATCACGTTCACGTATGTTTATTCAAATATTGATGGTTACGCGATACACATTTTATTAAATATGTGATTTTTTGATAATTGTTTCATTTAATATAATAGGTATTTTTATTTATGCCTATAAAGGTGTGAGATACTGGATTAAACCTTTTAAACAAATATCAATTAAATCTTCTGGAAATCAAAATTTTTAATAAAACGTGTATAACGTAACGATTAATAAAATTTAAATGACTGAAGGTCGGTTTCATAATCAATACTAAAATTATTTTAAAAGTAAAGTAGATTTTACATCATTAAAAAGTGTTGCATCAAACAACCAAATTTTGAAAAAATAAACTTTAAAACGAGTCGTTAACCGATATATGCATATCATCCCAAAATAGATATTTTTTCATTATTAATAAAAATTAATCAATGGTTTTTTGTAAAATGTCAAAACTTCACAACGTAAAAAATAAAACTAGAAAAAATGTGTGCATATAGCCAATTGTGTATATGGCAACAAGTTAAAAAAACTGAGTATTCATTAAACAAATAAAGTTCAGCACCTTGAAAGTTCACAGAGTTTGATTGGCATTCAGAAAATTTCATTTTTAGTTTACGTTTTATCCTACATATTTGACAGCAACGTAGAAATTTACATAAGGTCATAATGGAATTAGGTACCTAGCTTAAGCTAGAATTTGTAGGTGAGGGATGTTCGATGTCAGTAAGTTATTGAAAAAATTATTCATGTTCCCATTACATAAATAATATTAAACGCAATTAACTGATGAACGACGAAAATTTAAGAAAATAATAATTCGGTAAATTGCTGTGACGAATTGTTGTGTAGATGAATTGTCGTGTAGACGAATTGTTGTGTAGATGAATTGTCGTGTAGACGAATTGTTGTGTAGATGAATTGTCGTGTAGACGAATTGTTGTGTAGATGAACTGTTGTAGATGAATTGTTCCTAGACAAATTGCTGTAGACGAATTTACCTAGATCCGAATATTTATATTAGAACAATATTTTCTTAACAAAAGATGTTCAGAATGATAGGTTGTATAATATTATTGTACCTACGTTTATTTTATTTCAGGACCTAATGGGATTTGAGCCGTAATATTATGCAACTTTTTATTATTAGATGACACCCTGTATATTTTTTACATTTCTTTGAAAGAACTATTTTTTCTCTATACGCTGTTATAAAAACATTATAGGGTTAGGTGACAACATTACACTGTTAAACACGATTAAAGTTGAAAAATGTCCTATTTCGCAATATCATTTAATAGCCATGAAAGAAAATACTTATAAAATTTTATACGTTTTTACGTAATTTTCGCATTTTGTTTGTGTGTGGAAACTAAAATAATAGTGGATTTACAAAGGCTAACGTCGTTCGTTTATCGAAATATGACTCGGTAGACATGAGTTTAGTCATTGGTGAATAGAAATTGTGTTATTAAGAGAGTGAAACGTTTGTACCTTACATGTATAGATAAATTTATTGATAAAAGGCAGAACCAAGTAGAGAAGTTATTCGGAATACTTTAAAAAGGTTTTGTGAAAATAGATCCCTTCAGTATCGGACACGGTAACAAAAAATATTTGTACATAACATAATACTTTAGGTATTTATGTATCTATGTCATCTTTAGATGATACTGTTAAATAAGACGTTTTGTTTCAACTTTAAACGTGTTTAACAGTGTAATTTTATTATCTATCCCCACAATATTTTATAACGGCGTATAGAGAAAAGATTATTCTTCAAATAAAAATGTAAGAAATATACAGGGTGTAATTTAAAAATAAAAAGTTGCATATTACTGCCCTGGAGTAAAATAAATGTATAATAATCATACAATAATCAACAATACAATTACAACAATATAATCATTCTTAAAATCTGTTAATTTTGTTAAGAAAATATTTTACTAATATGAATATTTAACGAACTAATGAGGGGAAGGGGGCTATTATCTTAACTTACTTATTATCTCATACATAGAGTGTATAGTAGAGTAGATTTACATATAAATTTAAGAAGCTACGTAGATAAAGAAAACATTAAAATTGCGTTCAAATGAAAAGATATCTTGTACGTATAATAATCCAGCTGAGAAAATGTAATAAGACAATTTTGTACAATTTTATCCGACAAAATTACAAATCATATAACCTATATACCTTACGAAAAATCCTAAAGATAAAAACTGATTAATATAAATAGTAAGGAACGAAAGCCTCCGGAAATATCAACTGCGATGAAGCTCCTTAAAGCCACAACAGGACTATTCTCTACCCACCTATATAGATTCAAGAAAAATGAAAAAGAAACTCCAGTCGTAACATTTAGAGAAAAATTATTTGTTACTATCCAGATACTATTAATTACACAACAGAAAAGTTACATCACTTTTCTTGTGAATTAACAACAATAAACAACAAAGTTAAGAAGGTTTTTGATAATTCAGTTAAGTTGCATAAATTATTAGTAGTGTAGCTCGCATTACTTCGTTATCCAAGTAAAACAAACGAAGTTACTTTTAAATCTAATTACACATGTAATGGTTTTCCCCATTTCACATTCGCTACACTTAACTTCAAATGGTATAAAACATAAAACAACAATATTGTTATTTGCACTAGCAAATTATTTTCTATAGACAACAAGGTTAACATCACTTACATATATACATATAAATAGATAATTTACAGTATTATCCTGAATTTTAAACGGAAAAAGCGCCTCTGTTAGCTTTTAATATACAAATACATAGGGTAAGCACAATTAAATATAGAATACAGCCAGCCAGCTAGCAGGAGAATAATTATATATAGGTATGTACGTTATTATTTTTTTAAGTATCACCACTGCCCCGCATTTAATTTACATAAATATCGGTTTTCTACCACATGCCTAATCGTAAGCTATCATTGCAGGAAGTCTAACAACCTGCTCAATGATTTATGGAAGCTAACTGGATAATAATCCGTACTCACCGAAAGGAAGTTCGAAGCGACAATCCACTAGCAGCGAATGTCCCGTGGGACCTTTCGTTCCCACAACTTCTCCATCTCGCATTACCAGTTCTGCATCTAATGACAACCACTGCCCGCTCCCTTCCTGAAATTTTCGTGCATATTTCTAAATTACTAAATTCTACATGTGCACAGACATATTTGTACTAATTTCGTGATTGACATGACTAATATTAAACCTTTCCTAACGGAATAAATTTCTATGGTCGTAAACGCATGCAATTTATTTCATTTTTTTTTAACGAAATGAACAAATTATCAGTAATACAGTGACTATGCATTTTGTATGTATTCTTGTGAAAATTGAATTTAACTAAAAACGATTCTAATTTATTCTACACTGCTATTATACAAACCTTCAGATTAACAAAAATCAATTATTTAAAACCTCAGAAGATTGATATTATAGATATATTAAAATTAAAATAAAAATAGTAATCATTAAAATAACATCATACATTTATTTTACGCTGTTATACAGGGTGTCTTTGAAAGGTGACATGCAATGCTTGACCACAGATTCTTGAATTGAAAATATGCCTATTTACCACAACTTACCTACATTCTAAATTAACTAATTATTAAAATAACTTATTAACGACTTAACTTAAAAACTTGAAATTTTATCATCGCATTACTGCAATTAAAGTTAACAAACGCGCGACGCCTTACTCAAATTAACACACAGTGTTTATTTTTATGGATATCACAGCCTCAGATTTTTACCAATAACTTTTTTATACGTACGCTAGTGATTCTTTTGGTAATTCTTTTCGAAATACAGGTTAATTTAGACATTTTTATTACTCTTGGGGCCGATCGTTTCGTCTTCCATTTAATTTTATTTGATATAAATTTACCATAGAAATAATTGTTATAACAAACATCGCCATGGTAAAAATTTATCAAAGAAAATTTATTGGGTGATGGAAAAACCGACCTTTAGGAAAATTTAATATCTTGCATGGTTTCTACAAAAATTTTCGTCATGATGTATGTACTTGTAATAACATAAAAAAAATAGCTGCAAAATTGCTAAATTCTTAAAATGGTTTTCCATTAACACGTTCACATAGAACAATTCTGCGCAAAAAGATGAAGTTAATCTCTCGAAGCTTCGAAAGCTGATACTGAAATGTTGTAAAGTGTTCAGTTCAAATTTTTGTGCACATTTCTTTATGTGAATGTGTTAATAATGGTAGTCATTTCGAGCATTTGTTTTGAAAATTACCTACTTTTGCCACAGTCCTCTAGATTTTGGAGCCATTTTTTACGTCATTACAAGTATATCACGACGAACATTGCCCATTTATGAAGAAACCATGCAAGATATTAATAAAAGTTCCCAAGTGAATTTGTCTTTTGAAAAAAAAATTACTAAAATTGTCAATGGCGTACGTATAAAAAAGTTGTTGTTAAAAAAACTGAGGTTATGACCCCTAAAAATAGACACCCTGCGTGTTAATTTGAGTAAGGCGCCGTGTCTTCATTAATCTCAACTGTAGCAACAATACATGTGCCAAATATAAAGTGTTTAAGTTAAGTTGTTAATAAGTTATTCTAAAGAAAATGTGCGATAATGTCTGCCTTCGTGGGGGGCTATATTTCGAAAACGATATAATTTGGAATATAAGTAAGTTGTGGTAAATTGGCATGTTTTCAACTCAGGAATCTGTGGTCAAGCGTTGCACAGACATTTCAGACACACCCTGTATAGTACCCATATCTAAATCGAAACGTTATTTAGAATTAAGTCGATATATTAATTTTTTTTTAAATTTTATCCGCTCTAATACAGGGAGCTTTGGAGCTTAAACTGCTGTGGTTCAACGATCACAGATATTTGGGATTCGAACGTAGGACCCATCAGGTGAGAAGTCACGATTCCTGATCGATCAACCATCCGAGTCGGCCATGTTAAATTTAACTGGCTTCGATAGATAAACGGTTTTTATCGCTATTAATGTTAAAGTGAACCTAAATACTAAACAAAACAAAAAATTAAAAAAAATAGTTAAATTATGATGTATGTAAAGATTTAAGAACTTTGCATACCAGGGCGAAATATTCACAGCGACGCCAACGCGACGGCGAATTTTCAATTGGGAAATTCGGCATACAGGTTAAAAAATTGATTAAAAAACTATTGAATGTTTGATGTCCTTCAAAAAATAACGACTGTTAAATACAGCGAACTCGCGTAAACGTGAACACTGTCTAACAAAAACTCCTGCATAACGTGAACATCGATCAAATTACGTACATTATTAAAATTTAAACAATTCAGGGGGGTCTATTCTGTAACAAAACTGAAATTTTTATAGGCCTACTATCACCATGAAAACGTACGATTGGTTGTTAATTTTCTAACAGGCGTATAAAAATTATAGATTTGTCAAGAATAGATCCTTTATACTTGAAAAATAAATGCAAACACTTTACTTTAACTTCTTATTTTTCAAGGATGTAAACTAAAAAATAAATAAAAAATAAATAAGTAAAATACAGTAGTGTTAAAATTAATATTATACACATATTTATTTGTTTTTAAGATCCGTACCTCGTTAACATGAACAATCGCGCAACATGAACACAGCTGGTTTTAATTAGTTCACGTTAACGCGAGTGTGCCGTACTGCTATTCGTAATTTCTAACAGTAGGTATCTATCTAAACAAAATTGTAGTTATGTACAATTTCCAAGAAAATTTCTAAAAACATGTTAACGTTGTTTTATAAATTACGTGAAAACCTAACAAACGATACTGTGAGTTTTTCAGAATTTTGGAATAATGTAGCTAGTTTTTTTTGTCAGTCAGGTCGCTTTAACCTTAAAGAACAACAGATCATCGATCAATTATAAATAGATCAACACAGTCTGAAATTAAACCAACGGCCCACAGAAAACTATCTAATTAGTTTCTATAAGTTTTTCTAGAACAGTGGACTTAGATTGAATTTTTAATTTTCAATAGCGGATAAATATGTGTTTTTTTAAATATTTTAAGAATTTTGATGCCGACGTCGATCGATCAGATTTACTTTAAGAAATACATTTTCGGTTGTAGTTACTTAATTAGAACTGAATTCTGAATGGGGATTTGTAATGTTTCATCTTATTCAAATTAGTATTCATAAAAAAATATTATATTTAAATTGCTGTATTTGTATGTACCCCGTGGGAAATGCCAGCTTCCTTAATAATACTTTTTTATTCCGAATGTTGATTAAGTAGATTTTTGTAACAAAAAATAATTGGTTATGTAGATGTTCGAGAAAGTAGATATGAAATATTTATACAATATTTTTGAAACTTTCAATTAGGTACGTACCTATACTTCGTCCAAAGCTATATGCAATCCACGTCATCAGTAAAAGGTTACTAGATTATGACGTTTCACACGGTGCTGTCACCTCATACCTCGTATTTTGACAGTTCTAATAAATTGTAGTCTTTCTTTATACCATCTAATATGTGCGCAGGTAAATCATTTATAAGATATGTTACTTTCCAAACTTTAAACCGAATTACAAATAAACAATCTAATAACTTTTTTTTGATGACGTAAATTGTATATAAGTTAATTAATATTACAAATAAACGCTTGCGAGTTTATTAGTGTTTGCTTTTAGTTTTACTTTTCGTATTTAAACACATACGAGTAATAAATACATGTAGATACCAATTTAACTGATAGTACCTATAAATATTTCATTGTGGTAACATTTTATAAAAAAAACTTAGGTAGATATAGGTAATTTAAACGTGTACAGAACAATAATATTCTATATACCAACTATAAAGAATTCTTTATTATTTTTGTATGTAACCTCGGCATTTGAATTCTTGATTCAGTTTTACTGATACTTTTTTATTTATAAAATGTTGAAAATTATCGTTTCTATTGTATTTGATAATAAAGCTTTACTCCTAATGCTTCATTGCGTTCTTAATGGTGTTCTTGCATATTTTATAATCATATCTTGCTATGTTTACTGTACATATACATACTACCATTTTCTAAAATGTTTGTAAATGCATATGTTACCTACAGTATTCCAAAAGATAAAAATCTGGGGGAGTGGAATCCGAAACAAAACACGAGACAAAACCGTATTACCGTTTTCTACTTCAATCCATATTCTTGTCAACAACATAATTTACGTAATTCGTGACAAGTTTGTTTTAAAAATAATATTGAAATTACGATAACCAAAATAATAAATATTTTTTTCTTAATATATCATAATTATTTACAATTAGTTTCATTACGATTTTAGCGAATTTTCATAGAAAATAAAGCTATTGCAGCCTGCCTGATGACGGCACCGAGACGTGTCCTGTTGGATTTTTTCCGATCTTGACCCCTAGATCACGAAAATATAGGTCGTTCATTTTTATCAATTTTAATCAATTTCTGGTCGCAATTTTGATCGTAGGAGGCTGAAATTTGAACAGCGCGTTGTCTTTACGAAAACAAAGGTCGAGTTCGTTAGCCAGCCAAATCGACCGGCCCGTTTCAAAATGGCGGTCGTTCAAAAATTTAAAAAAATATATAATCATCGTGATTACTCATCGGATCGGTAATATGAAATATGTTTTGGAATCGGCATAAAATTATCTACCGATCATGTCGATACCGAGGCCTGCGCGTGGTCAGATTTTAATATTCTGTAGGTAGAAATTTAACTACCTACATCAATTTCACAATTATTACAAACTTGCATAGAAACGTATAAAATTATTAAAATTCAAGGTACATACTTACATTATCAAATTTAGAAATATTTGAAAGATACAAATACGTAAGTGAGTTTATCGACAAGATGATTCAAGACGTACAATTTTTGTTGATATTTCAGTTGTTGAATTATTTGCTTATTTTGATTAAGTATTAAACAGAAAAGGAATTCTTAAATGTAATTATTGTCCAATTGTTTGTAATATAGCTACACCGTCCGGCAGAAAGTTGAACACGTGAAAAAATTTGTATAGTACCTACAATTCCCAAAAAGCATCTCATTTCAAAAATCAATTCAAAATAAAAGTCGGGCTGCTTAAACTATGTACAAAATGCAATGTAATAAATATTAATTTTTATGATTTTAATTAGCACCTATCTAATTTATAATACAGCACTTACTTTGATAAATAATTTAAAAAATAAAAATCAAAATTTAAGTAAAACGAAATATTTTTTATTTACCTAATTATAGTTATCAATGAGCTAGCTATTTGAATAAAAGATAGAAACCCTTAGCAATTAATTGAATGCCAAATTAAAGTTGTAATTTACCTATATGTACCTACATAATATATTATTCTATCAATAGGCAATATACTGTTTAAACAATCTACTTTTTCGCTATCTTCCAAATTAAAAACTTTTCAAATCTAATTATAATGAGCACGTTTCAGCATAAAACTTCTAGTAATCCGTAAATTTGAACACAAGCAGTAATTTAAAAACTGTCACAGTACTTACTAATGAAATTTTAAGTTTTAAAAGCGTTTTCGATAAGCAATTAGTATTTAAAATTGCTTTTAAGTTTCAAATAGAACAAAATTTAAAGATATAACTAACTATGTATAAGAATTTCATAACTCAAGATGACAAGTAAAAAATTGTTTAAACACTGTAAATAAAAAGTAATTATATTAAATATGACTACAGTCCCAGTAAAATATTGTACAGTGAAAATTTTTGTTTTGTTTGTAAAGCTGTTTTGGAGATTTTATAAGGTATTTCACGAAAACTGTGGAATTTTGCTACTTGTATCGGCAACTTTAAGACGTCATAACTAAAGTATTTCTGCTCCAAATTATATGACATTTAGAAATAATGTACAGGTATAATTTATTAGTCTAAGGGCCGATCTTTTCATCTTCATCTTTTCAACCGACCCTTAGGGCCGGTTTTTCATCTCCAATAAATTTACTTGACAAATTCTTACCACGGAAACAATTGTTTGAACAAACGTTTCTATGGTAAATAAGTGTCAATTAAATTAAATGGAAGATGAAAAGATCGGCCCTTAAGCAATAGAAATTAATAGTCCTACTTATTGTTAGATATGTAGGACGATAGGATTTATAGTCACTACGATCCTTTTACTTTTTTTAAGGTTTTTATGGGGAGGCGTAAAATAAATATTTTTAACATGTACCTACCTACATGGGTAAAGGTCAATCAAATTTTATTACTCATAACATAGTACTTAATACACATTTTATTGAATATGTTTGATTTCTTGATGTTTGTTTTATTTTACCTAATTTATATATTTTTTGCTCTTTCAACTACGCGAAATAATGAATATTTTTAGACAAATAAGTATGACGTAAAAAGCAATAAAGTTTGAATGGTCTTTATTAAACGAATATGTCATTTATTTTTATTTATTTATTTTTTAATACTTATTAAGTAACAACAGTTTGAAAAACATAAAATAATCTTATTGTTAGTTACACAGCTACGAGTAAATGTGATGGATTTTTTCTCATGTTGCAATAAATTTCGCAACCCGTAAGTAAGCGTTTTGAAAAGTATTATTTTATTTTGCGGTATCTGCATTGCTTTAATTAAGTTTCTGACTTGTATTGGTGTAACTTGTTTACTTAACGAGGCTCTCCAAATTACCTAACGTAAGTTTAATTAATAGTAAAGTTACTAAGCGTATCAATTTTTCTTATAATTCAGTAAGTTTAAATACTATTTAACTTCTATTGTTAATATTTTAGAGATTTCCCAAATAAAAAATATTGAATTATTATACACTTTGAATTTTATGCGACAAGTATAAGTGAGATCGTTGTTAAGAAATATATATATATCTTTTCGTATGTTATATAGGAGTACGTCAATTACATAGCCGTGAAATATAAAAGCGTTGCAAATATAGTCTAGGGCACTTCGGAAAGACAGTTACTTATCGTTAGCGTGTTCATCTAATTCCGAGTTCAAGCAAATGTAAAGCTAACGAGCAAAGTTAAGCTGCAAAGTTCAAGCTAACGTACATGTATTAAAAAGAATTTCTCGGAAACAATTACAATAAGCTTATAAAAATAAACTGATACGACAATATTCCAAATAAAAAATAGAAAACCGTTACGCAAAAAGTAATTAAACATTATATTAACCGTTGTGGGTGAACCGGAACTCGCTCGCTGAAGTTTTAATAACTGTCGCCGCTTATAACTACCACTCCTTATTCTAACAACTGTTTAACAAAGAGCTTATTATCTACGTATTCAAATTATATTTTAAGAAAGACGTTACAATAGAAAGTCAATGTAATCTTTATTCTCTAGCTCACGCGCTACTTATTATTTTGCGTAAACGAATTCTTTATCTTCCGAACCGTCTTTCGGGACTGCCCCAGACTATATCGTACACTTTATCAAAAATGCCCGTCTACCTAATAGAAATATGTGTATGTATGAATAGTAAAGACAACTTCAAAGAATGAGTTATATTAAAATTTTAAGGTATCGTCATAAATAATTTATCATACAACCTGGAAAAATGCAAATAAAATATTTATAAACGTAACTTTATTGCGCATCGCGAATCGAGCTTTTACTTTCATGCAAGATTACAACAAGACTTGTAGGTGCGTGATGATAAAAAAAAGTTGCGCAGAATAAAATCAATAGAAATTAACATTTCAAACTAATTAATTAGATAAGTAGTTAGAAACTATCGGTTTAAAAATTAATTCCACTTTCCGCAATCTAATTGAACCCTAAAATTCCAAAAAAATTATTCAAAAAAATGAAAAATGATTCAAACATTTATTAATGTTAATCATGTAGGTAACTGTTATCAAATTAAATTTTAATGGGCATTCTTTAAATGACATCAACCAATTTTATTACTCTTCTAATTAAGATGTTTTCTTTTACAATTATCTCACAACAGTCTAAATACTTACTAATAAATTTGAGTATTTGTAGTCGAAGCTCTTCATCAATTTGTGAAAATGTATAAGGAAGTAAAGCTAAAATAGAACAAAACGAGCGATAACGGTAAAATTGGAAAATACGTTCGCCACCCCATCGCGCGCCGTATCGCAAATAGAGGAAAGTTTGTAAGTTACATATTAAATAATGTTGTTATTCGATGAATGGAGAAAGTTGTTTGTACGTTTTTAAGAAAAAATATTTTTATCTATTAGAACAGAAACTGTACCTTATTCATTTTCGACGTGCAGTAAACATAAACAATCGTTATGTACATACTGTGTACCTACGTACCCTCTATGTGCGTACATAATTCCGTAGCACACACATTCGTGAGTAGGTCCGACCTGTCTAACGTGTTATTGTAAGGCGACATCTTGATTATACCTTCTCCGCGTGCATTTGTTTATATCTACGGCATAGATTGTGTGAATAGACTATAGGCGAATCTTTCGATAGTAGGTATCTATAGCGATTTAAATGTAAATAAATAAGTTGAAATAGAAAATAAACGGGTCAACCGAAAGCCAACTACTAAATTATAATTTAGCCCGTCGCCAATTAAACGCAACAGTATTTATTTAGTAATTAAACTAACAATAAGTAAGTATAAGTATTAGCGACAGAGCAGCATAAACTTTCCTTACAGTTTGTGAAAAGTAGATGGACATTTAATCGGCAAAATAAATATCAAAGTTTGTAAAGTAAATTAAACTTATTTTAGGTGGTAGTTGAAATAATAACCCATGTGAATATTTCAGTACCTACCACGAACATCAGTTTCAAATAATACGCTTTTCTATTTAGTTAGGTATATATATAAAAGTCTTCTACTTCTATTATGTAAATTCAAACAATTGCCGGTACCTATATTAATTTGATAAACAATGGGGAATCACCAAAAGCTTTTAAATTAAAAAATAGGATTACTAATGAAGTATAGATGCAAAATAATATATATATTTTAATAAAGTAGGGATCTGTGCCCATACGCTCAACAGTTATGTATTTTAAAAGCGACATCGGTATGCGTTATGTGGCGGTGTTCCCCAAGAGGATACAGCCTAGGGTACTAAATAATTTGTAATTCATTAATATTTTATGTATTAACGATACGTCTATATCAAAAATGCAAAAAACATGGCAATTTAAAATTTTTCCTAGAGTTTAAAAATCCTAAAATCCAGCCACGCTATTGGCTGTGACAAAAGGGAGTTTCTGACTATTAGCAGAGGCGTGCAGGGGGGGGGGGGCAGAGGAAAGGTTTTCCCGCTCTAAATTCTACGCCACTAGCGGAATCGTCATTTTAGTATATACATTTTTTATTCTTCAGTATTTTCTACGTAAATAACGTACTCTCGTTTCATTGCCATAAATTGAGTATTTTTCCAGATATCTGCGTTTGAAAATAGGGTTGCATCGAATACAAAGTAGGTGCCTACTATTGCGGTAAAAAAAATTTTCAACGCTTTTGTATTAAGGTGTCTGGTTTTCTAAAAGTTGCCTTAGTATAAAGCGAGATTTTCTTGTCAAACCCGACCACATAGGTACCCACCAAAATAAAATTATTTTTTTAAGTTTTATTTTAATTATTAATACAGTTTTATAATGACCATCCCTCCTCTAATTTGGCTATAGCAAAACTTTTTTCGGCTTACGTTAAAACGTAATTAGGCATTTTGTAAGGAAAATAACTGTAATAAATCTTTCACAGTGTCTTTGAAATGAAACGACAAACTTAAATATTTATCATAACTAATCACTTGCTAAAATCACATTTACAATAGGAAAATACTCCGTTGATAATTTTTTGTCTGCAACACCTGTACCTACGTCAATGTTTTTTTGTTAAGTAAGCGCTCGCGGTCGGCGACGTTAATTTTGCACCATATTGTACATATTTTATTGAATTATTTAGAAATGTTGTTGCATTAAATTGCGCACGAAGTCATTATAGACATCCGAATACAATTTAGTACGTGATTATGTTATAGCTTTCATAAATATTCCTTTATTGGTATATAAAACAACCAGCATATAAATTAAACAATGACCCGTGGGGACTGTCGCCTTGTAACGCATTAAAAAAAAAACTCTCAGATTTTCCCCATTAATTCAATTTACTATATTTTATACATATATGTACATTGTTTTAATTATTACATTTATAAAATGTATTTAAGTACTTACACTATACTCAAGATAAACAACAATTACCTGTGCGTAGGTAAGTTTGAAACAGTAAAAAATATATGAATAAAGGTTATGGAGTTAGTTTTCATATCATGCATTTCTAATGAAAGTATTATGCAAATGATGTATTTTGCTATAGGTACGTTTCTTTCAAATAACGTTATTAAACACGCAACTCTGAAATATCCGGCTGAAACGGCGCAACCAGCTAACGACGATCTAGGACAACGATTAGACCGGCAGATTGTTAAAATGTGAATTTAATGAGTCTCAAATTAGATTACAAAAGAGAAGACTTTGTGCAGGCTTGCATGTCTTTATCTTTTATTGTTCTAAATTGCGGTTTTGAATTAAATGTGGGGAATTAGCCAAAGAAGAGCAACGTATTGGAAATAATGTAACACGGTTATGTTCATAAAGCAGTCAACTATCGCCCCATTGTGAAAATATTTTTTTTTATAAAAGTGATTTTACCTATAAAGAATCTCCGTGAAGATTTCGGTTTTAACTATTACAGTTGGTGATTCGAGGCAACAATAGCAAAAATATATATAATAATAAAGAAACAATAAAAATTTAATAAATTAATTCAAATATCAGTAAGATCGTTTAGTAATAAACTGATAAACGTGATTTGCAAATTTTATTTTCTCATTCGACATGTGGGTACTATTCCATGCAATTATAAATCCATTCAACATTTTAAAGGAGAACTTTCGTTTATTTTATGGTTTTAGAAGTTATATTATTTCGAACTCGATATCAACAAGTTCATCAAAGATCCGGCGTCGTTTCCTAAACGACTACAGTTATGGACAATCGATGTTCTAACGACCAGATTTTTCTACATATAGCTCAATTAAATAAAATATTAGATTTTTTGTAGATTACTTCATTATTACAATATAATGAACATTTACATTTTCCACGTATACTTTTTTATAGAATAAAGCTATCGAATTATTTTTTTTTAATTTCTATTACCAACATTAATAGTAGTTACTGTTTGTAACTCCCCAATACACTTAGGTATTTTTATTACATAATTATTATCATTAATATTTCTAAATTACACATCCGTCAATCCACGTAATCTCACTATACACGTAAAACGATAACATGTAAAAAAAATAAGTACGAATATTTAAAAGATAATAATATATGTAGGTACCTTACAATTTATAGCTTACAATCAGTAAAATTTGATTTTAACTATAAAAAAATTATTAACAATTATTTTTATATTTTGAACTCAAAAGTCCCCTTCGATAGCATATCCCCAAAAAATTTTACCTATTTATACAATATTTTACTTCAATTTCGTTATTCGAAAACATTTTATAGGTAATTCAGTAATTCATTCTAAATAACAATTCAATTCATATTTATTTGAAATGTAATTGCGGTACCTGTTCGTATTTTCTTTATAAAGAGGCAACTAATTATATTGTTTTCCTAAAATAAACGTTTTTTATAAACAAAAATATTTAATTTGCTTACAGTTAACGTTTAAAATTTCGTTCTTATCAGGAAATTACTATCTTAAAAGGAAATTAGGGTCTATCCATTCATATTCGATGGATCAATATTATATCTAACTAAATGTAGGTAAGCATTTTAAAATTAAAATCTCCATTACAATTAAAAAAGTAACGTATTTATTTTTAACTATAACTACATTTTAAATATATTTAAAAGAAAAATAATATTTTAACAAATGACACAAGTTTAGATCGTCATCGTCATTTTGTAGATCATCTTTTATTTATAAACAACACATTAATAATTAATTTTTTAATTATTGCATATTTCTCAAATTAAATTTCCACGTCTTCAAAATATATATCATAAAAATAAGAACCTACATATCAATATCATTTATATCATTATTATTATCATATTTATATTTAATTACTTAATACAATTGAATATCGTTGTAGTATCATTTATAAGATTACGACGATCGCACGCGATTATTTAAGTACCTATCATAATATCAAAATAATATACGCGCTGTTTTATTCTTTAGTTAAAAGACTACTTTGTGTTTAATACAAAAAAAAAACTTTTAGAACCTAAAACTGTTTTATATTTTCTAAACTATCAAGTTTTTAAGATCATCTAAATCCTAAAAGACTTCCTGCCTTAACTTTATGTTGTATTATGATACCTCCTTTCATTCTCTTTTCACTTTTTTACGTAGTTATAACGTGAAAAAATACGACTTATAAATTCACGTTGCTACATCTTTGCGAGCTACATTATTAGAAAGAAAAGCTTCAAATGACAATTTACAGGCACATAACAATGCAAATATTTCAAAAATAACCAACACGTCAACATCTTTGTACTTTTTAACTAATTTATCTATTTATGCATTTACATTGGGTTTTATTTAAACAAAATATTAGGGAAATGCAACATGGACCGGCGGGGCAAACTGTAATATTAATTTAAATAATTAACTATTCGCACAAAATTCATTGTTTTGTGATAAGAACCTACGTGTTTCTTTTTTTTGCAAAAAAAGTGCTTACGTAATATTTAAACACGTGTCCATAATATACCAGAGGTTCGGAACTTTTTTGCATAGATTCAAAGAAGACTTTGACTGCTATATTATTTGATTTAAAAATAATGTTTTTTTGTGTTTTGTTTTTTAATTTAGGGTTAGTGCGTCAGTGAATGAACAGATTGACATATTTTAACTAATATTTAGTTATAAAAGAAATAAAATGCATATAATTTCATCGATAACACATATCTGCAATGGAACACCTTTCGATGGGATATGAGTGGTGATTCTGATAGATTTTTGGATGCTGACCACGAAAAAGAATTCCAGCACGTCACGTTTTCTTGATATATCAATTATTCATTTTGAAATAGAAATCTCAAAAAATGCGTTTGATAGCCCTTCTTGCTATTTTAAAATCTATTTTGAACAATTAACAATCCATTAACTGCATTCGGTACCTAATAACTATTGCATAGCTGACTTGGGCGATGTCGTATAAGATAGAATAGAAATAGAAATGAAGAATTTTTGCGAAAATTAATCGGGGAGTGATTGCATTAAACGTAGAAGTGGCGATGACGGAACTACCAACACTTCCAAGCTTTCTGAAAATATTCTACGAGATATTGTATCGGTTAAAATAAAAGATACAATAATGATTAGCATTTTGCTGCAAAAATGATTAAAATGAGTAGTAGTAGCATGACATAATTATCTAAACAAGCCTTTATCGTTCTACAGGCAATCAAGACTGAAAGACATTTTAGGCACCCATTACATTCGTATCACTGTAAAAGGCATTCAACCTGCCATCAAAACTAAAATGCAGAAGAAGGCAATCCCCTACTTTTCATTATGCTCACAAACTTCAATGTAAATCAAATGGAAATCAACATTTCGCACTTTAGAATAATTTTTTTTTATATGATGTTTGGTATCAGAATCGTCAACACAGAAAAAAAAGAAATCATCCCACATCGACGAAATTATCGTAAGACGTCAAAATTATTTCAAAAATATTACATTTAATAATCCCTAGCAAAATAATAGAAAAAGGTTACAAACAGAACAATGCCAACGGATTAAATCTGTGGGTTCTAGACGAGAGCGATATAGTGGAGTGTCTACAGATGTACTGAGCAGGTGAGTACGTCTTTCACTGAAAACAAATATTTTGAAATGTGTTTTTAGACTATAATCAATAATTATAATTGTAGAAGAAGGAAAATATTTAAAAAAGCATCAAAATTTCAAAGATTGACGATTTAATGTTGATCTTGATTTGTCCACTGTTTAGCACTATCAACGGAATAAAGTTGCAAACTTGTGATTACCTACATTATTTAAAAACAGAGTTGCAGTCGTTAATTTTAATTTAAACATCATGCAATAGATGTAGGTACCTACCATACAGCGTTTCCTACATGTTTCCAAACTACAGTATTTCATAATAATAATAATAATATTAACATTGAGTGTTTAGATTTATTTAATAATTTACTCTAGTTCCATTGTCTATATTTATTTAGGTATGTGGAACACTTCCACATTATCAATAGGTATGATAAATCAATACAAGGTGGCTCAGCAAAAATGAAACTGGCGCCCTGATGCCCTACAACAGTAGGGCAAACAAAATAATTAAAAAAAAATTAGCTTTTTAAATTGGTAAGCCCCATTAAAATCATATTATTGATCATTTGAAATACACTGTGGGGAAGGGTAATAAGAGTTGCACGCAATTAGTGTTGCAAACATTTCATATCTATAATAAATCCATCTACCACCACACCAATTTTTATCAAAATCCAAGATATAGGAGATCGACGAAATATATATATCAAATTTTTACATAATTTAAAAAAACCGTCTTATGTGATAAATTTATTTCATTAATTATCTCCTTCAAACTAAACAAAAATACTTTACTTTAATCATTTCTTAATTTAGTCCCTTTTATTGTTAGTATCAATTTTACGAAATCATAAATGTATTGGAAGCAAAACAATACTTTTATCCAGTTAGATTTAATTTTTGGACCACCGTGCGCCGGCCCTAATGTAAGTAAGCCGTACCTATTTATTTACTTACAAAAAATTGTTGTAACAATTGTTTCCATGGGGATAAACATGATTTAATAGCGTTAGTCTACAATCGTTGGTCGTCGTGATGTACAAACTGTTGAGGTGGCTAATAATAATAATCTTTTTACATTTTCTGCTCAAAAATCAAAAAAATCCGCGGGTCAACAAATAATAGATAAAGATAAATATTTCGTCATCATACATAATGTAAAACGTGTGGCTTTTAAATTTTCCAAAAAACATACATAAATAGTTCTTCCCACAAAAAAGCTTGGTTTCATATTTTAGGACTACCCTGTATATAACGGTTAAATTAAGGAAACAATCCCTGGAATCTAAAACCACATATTTACACACGTATCGGTATAGAATAAAATTTTTCTCATTACAAGAATACCTATAAATAAATTTATTGGCGATTAAAT
Source organism: Rhagophthalmus giganteus (assembly GCA_036326145.1). Classification (NCBI taxonomy): domain Eukaryota; kingdom Metazoa; phylum Arthropoda; class Insecta; order Coleoptera; family Rhagophthalmidae; genus Rhagophthalmus; species Rhagophthalmus giganteus. The sequence goes on along the minus strand of JARFJA010000067.1, from coordinate 7,399,831 downwards.
AATTTTAAATAAACGTGTGGATTTGTTTCGGTAATAAAATTCAAAAATTATTGTATATGGGTACCGCCGATTGCGCGTAAAACGGGTATAGTTGTAGCTTATTGATAACAAAAATACATGACCGTAAAAGATATACCTAATAATTTAGGGCGTCGTTCACGAGATACCGTGTGTATTACGTGTGTTACCCATTTTAGTTCATACCAATTATATATTTTAAAAATAAAATTACGTACAAAATGTAACTACGTGATGTTTTCACATGGATAAAATATCCCGCAATGTTTTAAGAAACAGACCAAACAATCTGCAAATCGATTATAAATATTATAATATATAAATTACGTACACTTCATCCAAACCTATATGCAATCCACGTCATCAATAAAAGGTTACTAGATGATGACGTTTCACACAGTGCTGTCACCTCGTACCTCGTATTTTGACAGTTTTAGTAAATTGTAATCTTTCTTTATGCTATCTAATATGTGCGCAAGTAAATCTAGTAAGTAAGTCGTCAACTATTGGTCATTTGGTGCCCAATGGGGACGTCGTAAATGACGTGTATATGACGGGTTAATGTCTCAACCCAGTGACGTCAAATTATGACCAATCTAGTACGTTACTTGAGACGTCTAATTTCCTTAAATGGGACGTCGATCTGACGTCCCATTGACGTAATCCTAAGGCATGAAGGTACAAACAAAGAACCTAAATCTAAGAAATTAAACAAAAGTATGTTAATATATCAAAGAATGAACACAAAATTATTTGGATTTATCTACTTAATAACCAAATAACTATATTATTATAACTATATTACAAGTAATACAATAATATATTTAAGGTAGTCACTTAAAGGTTAAAACCTATAGAAATAAGTACAATTTGTCTGTTTCTTGTAAAGCCATGATTTGTAAAATTATTGTAAAAAATATTTCTCCGTTTTTTAATTATTTTAAATTATTCGTTTTAAGTTTAGGTGGCAGAAGAAGTTATATCAAAATTTACAATATACAAATTTACAACGTAGAACTCACTGTAAAGTAAAACCACTAACCTAACAAAACCGCTGACGGTAAACCAAAGCGTGATCAGTATACACAGTGGCGTGACACTTTAACACGTTCGCTACCAGCCGGCTCATATTTGAGCCATATGGTTTTCTCTAACAGACAAACGACTCATATTTGGGACGATGATATAGGCATAGAATTAGTTTTATATCATTGGTCTGTGGGAGACGGTGCCCTTTTGCATAGTGGTAGTGAACGTGTTAAAGGAACTAGTTCTAGCCATTGACGTACACAACTAGAATAAATAACTGGATGTGATTTTACTTACTTGTTTAGTTGTATACTACTGTATTTATAATGTATTAACTATTTAACTATTACTATTAATCGCATAGACGCGATAGTGCATAATTCCAAAATGGATTTATATATTTTTTAGTTAAAAACAGTTTTGGATTAAAACATAAACATGTTAGAAAAAAGTACGAATATTTTACGCTTTAAATTAACGCTTGAAAACGTCTTTATCTTCACTTTCACAAAACTTTGGAATGACCAAACAAACACGTCTCAACGACGTCAAATGTTCGTCGTGAAAGTGTCGTCGTGCGTACGTCACTTATTTGGTCCACGACGTCGCCGACGAATAATTACCAATAATTGACGACATTATGACGGCAGTGTGCCGCCTGGGTTTCCAAACATTAAACCGAATGACAAATAAACAGTCTAGTAACTTTTTTTGATGACGTAAATTGCATATAGGTTTGGATAGGGCATATATATTATAATCGCAACCTATATAAGTCCCGTAAAGGGTAAGGTGCAAATCCATTATTTGTATGAAAGAAAAACGATAGCCCTTTCAAATCTAAGAATTCCAACAAATAAAGATTAAGTATCAATAAAATAGGTACCTATTTAACAAAGAAAATCGTCGGAGACGCGCGTGCATCTGGCTAGTGACTCGGAAAGTTACGCAAGTCGAACCCCATTCTCGCTTAGGAAAAGTTTCGCACCCACAATACACTAATGGTAATTAAATCAGTACAAAATTCGACAACCCGTTTAATTTTCAAATCACGATCAAAATCGACGATTTTTGTTTTAAATTGACAAGGTCCACAAAGTTCCACACGCGACGCGAACTTTAACGAAATTGCATAAAATTAACCGCCCGATAGGTCTTAAAATCGCAATTAATATCCGCGAATAACTTAATTACAAAGTTCAATCTTCAAATATTAATTAGTCCGAGGAAAGAACGATCGACGTGCACTTTACCACGACAACCGGATAACTGACTGGCGGCGTCTTGTAACTGTACGTCACACAACAAACATCGCAGCTGCAACATCTGCCGATATAACATTTTATCTACAAACGTCTAGGCCAGCTTATCGAACAGCGGTCTCGAAACGTTTCATTACAATTTATACAGTGACCGCCAAAAAGTTGCCATCGCAGAGGAACAATTTTTATTTACATTCTAAGATTTTATTTGATAATCAAACCCTGGAGGCGATCAGAGGCGGTTGAAAAAAAGACTCCAAATGGGTCAAACAGATGTTGTCGCGTGGCTTCCGTTGTCTGTCAAATTTTACATTTTTTGAAAATGATTGCGAAAAATCTACTAGCCAAGAGAAACAATTTTTATTTAAAAGTTGTTTAAAAGGTGATTTTCTATATGAATACGAAATGTTGACTCGAAATCCGCAGCCATCTCATCTGTTTATCAATCGCTAGTTATTGAATATAGAAATGATTACTCGAACAATTGTTTCTATGGTGTTTAACTGATGGTTACATTTAACCAGCCATTGAAAAATCGGTTCTTAATTGACTTGCACGTGTAAATTGAATAAAGCAAAATCTCCTCGTTTAGACAACTGTAAAAGAAAACCTACGGTGTTTTCGTAAAAGTACGTAATTCATCGACAGGGGTACATTAGAGTTTTTGGAAGCCATTTAAATTGATATTATCATTGAAAAATATTTCTCCTAAAAACTTTGAATCAAAAACGTAAAATTCTTCTTTTCCAATTATAAATCTTTAAAATTTTCACTTCGGAAATTTGAATTTTGCAATCAACCCTCGGTACCTGAGTGGAGAGATAAAGGCACGTCTTGGTTTAAGTAATTTTATTATCACAACACGACAAGAAATAATTTATGACACGATTTAACGGGGCTCACGCTTATGCAAATTGATGCAGCAACTAGTTAAACTGCAATTGGCACGATGCCAAAAATGTATATTCGCAATTCGTATACACGTAATTTACGTGCATTTTGAAACTACTTAAGGAAGTTTCATTTTTATTTAGTTTCTGTCAACATCTAACGTTTGGTTGTGTAAAAAAGGTCGTTATGCAATGTCTGAAACTTAAAATGGTTTTTGAAACTCTTAATAATTGGTTAGTGAAAAGACAAAGGCGTAAATAATAAATAACTTTTTAGGTTAAGGTAAAGCCAGGAGTGTTTGTGCAGGTGCAATTTCAGGTAGAAGAGATAAAAATGCAGGTGCAGCTTATTAAGAAGTTCTTGTATCATAGAGTCTTCAGTTAAATTCATGTGTCGATTCGAACAGATACGTCTGTTATATTGCCAATTTACTGCTTGTTTTGAGTAAGTTAAATGCTTGCATTTGCAGAAGTGTTTTGTATATTTTCACAAGAAGTGCTTCGCCTCTAAATAACCTCAAATCAGATGGTTACTACTTTCATCATCGGTAGTGATAACAGACTCATTTTCACAAGAAAAAGCCAGATTAGTTCAAGACCAATGTTGCCCCTGTTTAATCTCACATTTGTTTCGAACTTAAATATTGAGTAATAATAATAGTTAAATTTAGAAAAATTATTCGTCTAAACTAACTAATGTGATTAATAAACAAATACACTAGATTCCAAAATACAAACTTGCCAAATTTTTCAAACATTTTTACCTTAATCTTAAACAAATCGGTGTTGCCATTTAACGGATAACTTAGCAGTTTAGCAAAGTGATTAAAATGACGCAATTACGCCCTGTATAACAACTGCTCAAAGTCAGTTCATACTGAACAACAGACAAAATTTAAATCTTCTTTATACATTTGGACCGATGTTACCCCGCAGGACCAATCTAACCCCGTTTGACGGGACGGTTACCTGCATTAATACTTAATCACTTATTGTTCTGTATGTTTGAAATAAAAAATACCATTCTTCAAGTTGATAATTGATTTTTTTTGAGCATAAAATTATAAATAATAAATTTTGATGACAATGGGAAATTTAAATTTGTTTTTAAACCGCAAATTACCATTCCTATCTGCCCAATCTCACTTACCCGGTTAGGAGAGATCGCGAAAAATTACATTTTTATAAAGTAGCATTATCGAACATGTCGAAATAAATTGATACGTGCCAAAGAATACATCTGTAAACTTATTTAAACTTATTCGATTTTAGCGAATTTTTTTCGAATTGTGCAAAATCTTTGGTACTGCTTCACCTTATCTATAAAAACGAACAAACGCCACCAACATGATAAACAATAAAAATTGACGGAAGAAACTCAAAATTGCATACAAAAATGGGGGACAGAACAAGTTCTATATTGATGCATTTCCTTGGGCATTAAACGTCACATGAAAAAATGCATAGTAATGTGAACAGTAAAAAATACATGCATTTCGTTGCTCCAACTCAATTTCTGCATCAAAATGCACAAGTGTAAACTTGGCTTTTAAAGAATTTCAGAAAACATAAGGATGTTTTTAGTTCTTTCGAAAGTGGAGGAACCCAGTTTTGTTTTTAAACGTGCCATTTTAAGAAAATTTAACATAAATACGTCAAACCTATGCGTCGAAGTGAAATTATTTTAAAATACGTTGTCTAAAACATGCCCCTCATATGGAACAAATTATGCAACATTTTATTTTATTATATGGAACATTTTATGAAATACATGACGTCATCGTAAACAAAACCTTACAAACTCTGGGGAAATAAATGAACAAGGATTGCATTACCCGTACAGTGGAGTAATCAAGTTCCAATTCCTTTCCATTAGGATATAAAAAATGTTGATTGTTAAGTTTCACATTTTGTCCCGCATTCCTCTAATACTAATTTTCAAAACATCTAGGTTTCTAGGACGCTAAGATGTAGATCCTAATTTCGAGAACATCCAAAAGGCAATAGTCGCACCTCGTCAAATCAGAGGAGCTGGCTAGTCAAACGTATTCCCGTTTTTGGAAACAACGTGGTTCGGAAACAGCACCCACCTAATACTGTTAGAGCGACCATAGACACGAGTTGAATGATATAATATTAAAAAAAAATAGAACGGCATATTGTGTGTTGTGTAAACGAAATTCTTTTAAATTGCAAATAATGTTCAATTAGAGCGTTTTTAAAATTTCCCGTATTTATGTGTCGTTCGATTTACTTAAGTCCCGCTCATTGTTTAATCAAACGAGTTTCCTTGAATTTGAGAATTATTGACAGGCCGTTTCTATATGTAGTACAAACTATAATATTGAATTTTATTTTATTATCATTTTTCCTCATCTAAGGTAAGTGCATATTTTTAATCTTACAATTAGTTTTAAATATAATTAATTGCTAATAAGTGTACACATAAAAAAAATTAGTAAAATAAAATATAATCTCTAAATAATTTATTAAAAATTATTTTCGTAGTTAGATAAGTTTTAAGTAAAAAAGGTAAGTACGCAGTTAATAATTAAAAACAGTTAAATGGTGAGCAGTTAAAAATGATTGGGATGATAAGGATTCGAGCGAGAAGAAATCTGCTTGTAAACGATGTTACCGCAAAACGGAAAATTTAATTACCTATCAGATTTATCAGGCGTTAAAGTCATGTGCATTTGTGGATCTTAAAAATTTAAATATGTTAAATTAAAGACAACGTACCTACTGCGCGATTTCCTTAACGAATAATATTATACATTAAGGAAATCGAATGGTATGTATGAATAATAATTATCTATACTTTACCGTTAGGTGTATTTAATGGTAATCTTGAAAATATAATAGACTTTGTCAGTTGATTAATCTTACTCATCAAATTTAATTACCTATTATGATGTATGATTAGAAGAAGGCAATTCGCATGCAATTGAGTACTCACCTATACCTAACTGAAATTTTTTAATATAAATATGTAGGTATAGTAGAAACGGTAATTCACAGCTATATTGTCTTCTAAATGTAATTTACACGTGTTAGTAATTTTACAAAATAACCATCACCCCCGCAATCAGAGTTATTTAAATAAATAAATACATAATAGCTAGCTATATTAATTCGTAGGTAACTGCTGTTACGTTAGCGAATAAAAGGTAGCGCAATTAGTTTCTTCTTATCATATAATTCCTACCGTCGGTGTAATTAATTAATCGATTTACTGAAATTCCTCATGCATGTTCCATTAGAGAAAGACTTACTTACGAATTCCGACGATAAACATTAATTACCAAGTGCAAAGGGCGTCAATTTAATTGCTTTGGTCTACATATTCGCTTTCCTTTTTTCAACGGTTAACTTAATTAATTAAGCTGAAATGTCAGAAACACCCTAAGCATGTCATTTACCTCGTTTGCATACTGCACAGTCTGCAGGGGTACCCAGTTGTAGCCCATCGCACGGTCCCAAATCATTCCCTTGCTCCAAACTTCTATTAACAGCCCGGTGTTCACATCGTTGGTTTCGCTGAAATTAAAATTTCTAATAAATAAACATCGTACGGCGTTATTTTAATACGTAATTACTTAAAACGTTTAATAGAAATTGAGGAATACGCGGTAATATGTAAATTAGAATTTGGAATGTACGAATAACGGAAAATTTAATTAACTTCAGGTTTATTTAAATGTATTTACTAACACAACGATACCTACTGCTAAAAATATATAAAGGGAAAGAAGTAATTTATTATTCATGACGTATTAAGCGTAATTTATTTTTTTTTAATTTTTTTTTAAATGCGAAGGGCGAGCGTCAAGTTTTGTCGATTACAGGTACTTTAGCGACCGTTCGATCTATTTAAAGTAGTAGAAATAGTTTCCGGCGTTTTCTATTAACGGGTTAAATATGTTAATAATAAAATTATAGCTAAGCTTCCAGATAAAATTAATAAAAGTAATGGGTTTCAGTTATATTTAAATATTTCGACAACAGTTTTTTAGTTTTATATTTAGAATATAATTTAGGTAGGTACTTACCTAACGTAGAAACGTTAAACAAAACACAAAAAAATAAAGATACAACTGTAAAATTGATTCGGGTGCTGTTTTATTTTAATTTATTACAGAAAATACGAATAAGATTACTTACCTACCATTTAAAAATCTGTTTTTATGATAAATTGAGTTTTTTTCGAAGCGATCTAAAATTAAGTTAAAATTTCTTTGATTTATTTTTCTGTAAATTTTTGGATCAACACCAATAATTTTACAAACTTCTTGAAAGGCATTTTGCCGTCGTTGGTATATTTTAAAATTAGGATTTTATGAATTATAAGTATAAAAACGTAAAGCTAGACCTATGTAATTATTAATTTTCGTATAGGTATTATATAAACTTTTGATCGAAAACGTCAGTTGCATTTCATGTAGCTAATTTAAATACAAAAATATTGTTATATTGTAAATGCAACAAAACACGAACCCGATTATAGTAATGTCATAAGTGTCGAAGATATACCTAAAAGATTATCATTAGAAATGGATTATATCCAAAATTCTCGTGAAAATAATATGAATTTAAAATCTGATATACAAAATTGAACTATAATCAACAAACGGCTAAATAGTGTCGAAAAAATGAATAATAATATATATGTTTTTAAATGTTGAACTTTCCCATTAAAGAATTTAATACGATTTGTAAAAAATATCGTTAGGTATGCTATCGAGACCAAGTGGCTGTATGAACTGCACTAGTTAAAAAATTTCATTATGTTTTAAACTGCGACCATTCGTAGGCTGCAAATTGTCATGCTCCACTATTCTGCAACAGGCTCTCGCATAAAAGTGTTTCTTTTAAAGCGAACCCAAATAGATGGAAACCGGATGGGAACGTTCCAGAATTTCCTAACCAACTATCTGAGCCATTTTTCTCACATGTTGAACAGTCGTTACTTTCCCTCTCGTAAACTGAAATCAAGTGGGGTGGCATTTCTCGTTCGCGAAATGAAACTAACAGGCGCATCTTTAAGTGGTAAAAGTATTCAAAATTTTATAATTAGATATTACGATATAGTAATGGTTGTATAAATTAAAATACGCGCAAAGTGTGTATACTTACTCAAAAAGAATTAAAAGCAAAATTGTGTTCATCGAGGGATGTAAAAATATTAATTTTTAATAATTCCCATTTTGTTCACGGTAAGTACCTAATAATTAGTATCGTTCACTACGTATTTGACGACGAAAGATTAGCTTAGAAACGAAAGCTCGCTCTTTCATAACTTAAATAGAAAATGGTAAATTGTACAACGCGAGTTTACGTTCTAAAGTTACCTATGTTCAAGTTATATTTTGAAATTTTAATAGTCTAATGCAGGGGTGGCCAAGCGCCTTGATAGTCCGAGCCATTTTTCAAAATTTGAAATTTTTCGCGAGCCGCAATTAAATACGTATTTAAAAGGTATGCAAAAAAGGTATTAAAAAAATTTTTTTTACAAAAATTATATTTATTGAAAACATATAAATAAAAGTACAAAATATGTGTATTGAATTTAAATATTAAAATCGAGAGCCACAAATAATCCTTCAAAGAGCCGCATGTGGCTCGCGAGCCGCAGGTTGGCCCCCCCTGGTCTAATGTTTTAAATGTTATATTTTACTTTGTGATTGTATATTTGTTCCACACTTTACAAAAATTTTATTACTTGAAAATAAGTCTAAACAGGGTTGAAATATATGGTGTTAATTAATTGTTATTCGCTTATTAACACAATTAAAAAATAATAATAACATTAATTCTTGCCAAATAAACGTATCCTTCAAGTTATAGCTATGTCGACTATAGAAAATCTAGCAATTGAACCAAAATCATTGCCATTTATACTTATTGGTGTAAAATGTATAGGTTTATGAATTTAGATATAACTAATATTAAACGCGCTAATTTTAGAACTCAACAAAAACTTTTAGATTTATAGGATAAAATCTATAAAGCCATTTATCTTTTGTAAGTATCCGTTACGCAAATGAAGCAGATAAATTTCTAGGATGATTTAAATACTTTCGTCAACACAATTTCGGCGAAAGCGTGGCAAAGATGACAACAGAATTAATTGTTTTGGTGTAAGTGATGCTTTCGACAGCGTTTAAATTTATATTTACACGGGAGTTTACTCGCAATTTACGTATTTACGTGTGGATATAACAAAGTAAAATAAAAACAAAAACGATAACGGAACTTTATTTTCCAGCATTCTACTTCCTATTTCAAGTGCAGAACGTTTCAAAGAACACGGCAATTTATACGTTATAAGCTCTTTATGATGCGATTGTTTCATGAAAAAGCTTTACCGGTGACTGCAAGCCAACCCCCAAAGGTATGACATTATCTTCATTATACAGACCCGTACTTATATGTGAATAGGTATATCTACAGAGAATACGATAACTTTTAACGGTAATTTGTATTTAACTGGAAAAATTAACAGGCGCCCAACTCTTTAAAATTAATTGTGTGTAGATGGACGCAATAGACAATTTATTATTTACGTAAGTAGCAGAACATAAATGTCTTGTAAAAAGGCGTTATTGTGGAAACACAATTTTCTCGGTAAGTTTATTGGTTAAGTTTACTTATCCTAAAATTGTTTATGCAACGAGAGCCGGTTCACATCAAAACTGTAATGAAGGTCCAGCAAATGCAATAAAATTAATTATTTCATTAATAAATACTTCCCGATTTTGTGGTTATCAGATGAGATTCCTAATTAGAACACTTTTCAACTTGAATCGTTGTTTAACGGTGTAATTTTGTCATCTAACCCCACAATATCTTTATAGTGCCGTATAGAGAAAAGATTGTTCTTTCAAAACAAATTCAAAAATATACGGGGTGCCAATTAAAAATAAAAAGTTACATATTACTGCTCAAATCTCATTAGGCCCTGAAGTAAAATAAATGTATTGTAATGTACTACATATCATTTCGAACATATTTTGTTAAAAAAATATTTTTCTAATATGACTATTCAACGAACTATCTTAACTCACTCTTTATATATATAAATAATGCAGAGATGTTAATGAAAAACATCGGATACCTAAACGCATACTTATTCCGGATCATTTATGTAATCCTTTAATTTTTTATTTTTAATAAAACTTAAAAAGCAAAAGGTGTAAACTGCGTTTGGAAAATTGAATGAGTGTTGTTTATTTACAATCAGTAACGAAAATATATCCTTTAAATAAACAACATACGTCCACATACTCTTCTGCAATATCAGTAATCTGATATAAACCCGACAAATATAATTTTACGATATAATTAAACGGATTTAGGAATTCAACGTAACGGTTATAAAGTCTGTTTAGGGGTGTTCATCTGGAAAGTTCTTCTATCTTTCAACTTACTTCAATTTCCTACAAACCCTATTATTTAAAATAAATGTAAAAAGAAGACATAAAATATTTACGGATACAGGAAATGAAGAGACATTAACTTGGTAACTTACTGTCTTTATATACGCCATTATTAAGTCGTTCCAAAAATTACTATAGACTTTTTTCAAGCATAACTTTGCATTTGTTCATTACTTCAATATTAGATACCTATCTATTTAAAATTACAATAGCATATTGGCAGAAATTTCTTCTATTTTCTTTAAAAAAATTAATTTTAACGACACAGAAATTTGTTTGTTTGGTTTCATTTAATTAGCGCTTCCATTTCCCATATTGCAGTAAAATAGTATATTTTATACTTTACGTTAAATTATAGGTACTATTCGATGATTACCGCACCGATAGTTACCCTCGGTAACGTATATTATTGTAATCTTAACACGACCAAAATTGTATACTTATTATTCAAATTTACTTTCATAGCTTAATATCAATTTCCGTAATACAAGATCATGGTATTATTGAGTGTTATTGTCGTAAATCAAATTTAACATTCGCCTACGTTCAATATCGGTGTTATTAAATTCATAAATTGACATGCGCGTGATAAATGTTCATATTTTTACTAGATTATTATAAAAACGGATAAGTATTATATTAATTTATACTTAAAAATTATCACTTATTTAAAAAAAAGCATTGTGCGGTGTTCGACGACGAATGTGAGTAACTTCGTACAATGATTCCTTGAACAGTTTTAAGCAAAAATGTTCTAATTCTCAATCGTTTTCGAGATATCGAGATGAAAGGGTTAATATTCTTGATTAATCTTACTTAATCGTAATTATCGTCATTAGTGAACTCTAAAGGATAAACAAGTTTAGGATTATGAAACACAAAAAAAAACAAACCCTTTGTTAAGTATTAGAAATCTAATTAAATTAATTGTTTTCTGTGTTTCATAATCCTAACTAACTTGTCCTTTAGAGCTAACTAATTAAGTAGGTTCTTGAGATTAATCAAGTGTAATGACCCTTTGACCCCTACATCTCAAAAACGGTTGAGAATCGAACACAAGTTAAATGGAACATTTTTGCTTAGAATTGTTCAAAGAATCATTGTACGAATTTACGCACATTCCTCGTCGGACACCCTGTATAGAGTTCTAGTTGTACAGTACTGTTATCAGTTTACAGTATTAATATACGTGAGTACCTATCTACCGAACTTCAACGAATGTACTATAATCTCTTATAATAAAGTAAAACAGCAACAAAAATACATTTAATCTCAACACACCCTTTACTGTGTTTTAGATTTAATCTTTACCAAAAACCCTATTATGCTCAATGTCGCGTTTACTGTTGATTTTAATTAGGTAGTTTGGTTCCCTTATCTAAAGATTCTACAATACATTGCCTCTAATTTTGTTATAGGTATTATATCGGCGTCGGCGGTTTGCTTTTAACGTAATACTTCAATTAATTGGTTTTTTAATAGATTCTATCATTTTGTGTTATTTAACTTAAACATAATATGTATAGACTTAAAACAGACTCCGCATTACCGAACACGGAAAATCACATGACGAAAATGACCTACATTTGAATTATAAGAGTTGAAAGTTGGAACAAATCATTATTTTGTACGCAGTTATTTGGCGTCTCTGCCAAAGAGATAACAATTGCCGGTCAGCGGATAAGATCCAGAAGGATTTTTCTATTCCACATTACCACACCAGTGTATTCTACATTAGCCGAAAATGTTTTAACCCAAAAAAAATACTCACTTTTTACTAAAACAAACCTATAACAATGACAAAATAACAGGATTATTTTTAAACTTATATAATCGCTAAAAAACAGTTTTATGTACATATTGTAAATTCAATACAATATTAAACAAAAAAAAAGCACGAATTAATTGTTTTCCCTGAATAAATACGTTTCTATTCATATTCACCGACTTTACGAAAAATACGCCAAAATCGCGAATAACTTACCGTTAAATCCAAGTACTTAAACGACTGCAATCATTATATGAAATTAACTGTTAATTAAGCTGATTACATAACAAATTATTTATTCAAAAAATCTTCAGAATTATTTTATCCTGCAATAATACAATGAGCAGCTAAAATAATTAAGTTTTATAAACAATTTACCACCGGTAATGAAATCCTACTACGTTCTTAATTTTAAATCGACATTCTTAAATTACAGGATCGATGCTAAATGTAGGAGAAATATCTTCGAATATAATGCGAATAAAAGCAAGTGAAATTAACGGGTATACGTGGCTCAATATAATTTGAATATGATGGAGAATCGTATAATAAAATAAAAAATGTTAAAAGGGAACTCGTCGATAAAACGAAATAACGGCGCGGTATGAAATGTTCGCGGAATGAACTCAAATTCATTTTGAAAATTTAATAAAACGTCAATATGTTACTAAATACGTATGGTCGACATTTAAACTAATTTTCTACTCCTATTTTTTTTTAAATTTTTGTTAATGTTAATTTTAAACAGAAAGCTGTAGCTATTCATTTTAATGGAACAGTATTTTATTGGTTCCTGATAGGGATCGTTTCGTATAAAAATGTTCAATAATTTTTGTTCGTCGACGAAGGGCAAAATAAACAGGTTAGATACCTACATACCAATAGAACATGATGATGGATAAATTAACTAAACATTTCCTGTTGACGAACATAAAACTAATTTTATTAAAAGTGCACTAACCTTAATTTTATTACGTTGTATTGGATCAAGAAGGTCGTAAAGGGTAGCTGGATTTTGTATGGGATACTAGTCGTTAAAAAAGAGAATTTGGTTATTAGTTACGTAACGATGCAGGTATCTAATATTTTGTAAACAGTTTAAAACCTATTTTATTTCTGATAACGCTCATAATCAGATTGCGTTTTAATAAAGGTTGCACTAACTGAAATTCTTTAAAAATTCCCTGAAAACAAATATACGTAAATACGTGTACACCCTGTTCGAAAAGTTTCGTCGTCAGTAGAAACGCGAGAGCAGGGCAATTTATTAAACACCCGAACTTCGGTTCCTTATTTCGAAAAGGCGGAAGTTGAACAGATTTATCGTCCCTTTATAAGAATAAGTGCGCATCTGGGGCATATGCACGACCTTCTTGTGATAAAATGACAAGAGATAAGGGAACTAAAGGTCCGTTGACCTGCTATCCCATCAGGGAGCAGGGATCGGGAAGTTACGAAATTTGCAGAGGTTCGCGCAGGTTCATGAGTTCGAGACTTACACGATAATGTTGAAGTATTTAGATACCCAGTTAAATTTGATTAAGAGATAATATGATGATTATTTTGTAAATGTGTTATTTTTCATTTATTATGATGTTATAATACAAGCGATTAATTAAGTTTTAAATTCGCAAGGATTTCGTTAGAGTATCGTTAAGATTTCGTTATGTTATAGGTATTTAAACTTTTCTACGATCGCATCAAATACCTGTTAAATGTGAACTTAAAATTATTACGAAATTTGTAAATCAGCTGTAACGGAACACGTTATTACTTGTTGTTGACGAAAGCCATACAGAATAGAGATGTAAATATTATTATAGATAGGTACTTCGATTGTAGATTAAATTAATATATGTCAAGATTTAATGTAAAATTCATCCTGTTATCACAGCATAACTGAAACGAGTTGGAGTCTACACTCAAAAAAAAATCCGATGTAACGCGTCCAATGTACGTACATTAACGTACATTACAAACGTACATTAGATAACTCTTAAAAAGTAACGAAAAATTCGTTATTTCGATAAAAATAAAATGATTCGTAAATACAACGATCGTTTTAATTGCATAATTAGACGCTTATTTTCTTCAGTGTATTAGTAGTATTAATGAACTTTTCATTGTATCAATGATCAAAAAGTCAATAACTGGTGTTCATTAATATTATGTGCAATATTTTTTTGAGTGTACGACGCGACGTTTCCAGATAAACGAGCCAACCAAGACGTAGATAAAGAATAATTAAATGTGTAGATAATTGTATGATTAAACTTTCAACCAATTTTTCAATATTATTATGTAAAATGGGAAATTTGAGATCCGTGCATATTAATCACTTGCGATTTTATGTCTTGAGCGCGTTTGAATGCTTCTTATTCATTTTTTCGAATATTGTAACCGACGATTAATGACAAGCTATATTACGAAATATGACATTAACAAAATTTATCAAAAATTTCCATTTTAATTTTATACTCTATCGCTCGATTTCATGAAGGAAAGTTTATTTTAACCGTTAGTTTAAGATTTAACTAACCAATCACCTACTATCAAATTGATTTCAATAAATTAATAGACCAATCAGCACCGAGTAGGTAATTAAAAATTACCGGTTAATTTAACAGGCGATCAGATTTTTATGAAATTGGGCATTTATCTGTTAATTGAAATGATTTTAACTAAACAAAATCACAGAAGCACAATCGCGATAAACAAATTGCCAAGTTATAAGCTCCAAAGTCACTTAAATATTGTTAAGCGGTGTTTACATTAGCGTGAAGCCACGTCTGATATCAGACGTGAGTGCCTCGCAAAGTAGTCACACGTTTTTTTATTTATCGACTTTAAATGCAAGGAGTTATAAGCGATTCACGTCATCAGTAAAAAGTTACTAGATTGTTTATTTGTAATTCGGTTTAAAGTTAGGTTCGAGGTGACGGCACTATGTGAAACGTCATCATCTAGTAGCCTTTTATTGATCACGTGAATCAGCACGTGAACGGCACAGCTAATGTATACACCGCCTTAGTTTCAATTTTTGCAAAAACTGCGATTTATATAAAATTTCATAGAAAAATGTATGAAACAAATTACAATAATTTCATTTCTTAGAAATTCGCTAAAAGAAATTAACAATACAATATTTTCAAATACATTTTCGAATTTAAAAATTGATATTATTATTATTATTATTATTATTACATAGATAGGTAATGTTAATGTTATGTTGCTTTAGAAAGATTGAAAATATTTGTAAAAAAATACCATTTTAAATGAGCGATATCGGATTAAATTCCAATAACGAGTAAAAAATACTTGTCTTGCTTGTATTACTTATTAGACAATGCGAGTTATATTTCTAATGGGCGGTCCAACTTGACGTATGTCTAATAACTAAGACCGGATAAGAACGTGTAGTTTGTCTTTTTTGGTCGTTATGGTCGTAAATAGGTCATTTAAAATGAAACAAACTTTATCCTTATTTTATATACTTGGGTGCTTAATTTTTTGTTATTATAAAAATCAACCTTTTTAAACGAAAACGCCCAATACATTGCGTAGTTCTGCTATGGACTTGTCGCCATGCGAACGGTTTTATATATAAACGTTATAAACGAATTTGCCTTAGTCACAAAGACGTAGTGCGGCATCCGACCGTGAGAATAAGTGAGTAATTCGCACGTTTTCAAATATCTGTTGGTGGTTACCTGCCCTTTAAGGAAACTTTTAAGGGAAAACCCAAATGTTCGACAGCGACGTTTTATATTTCTAAACAAAAGAGACAAAGGTTCATTTTATGGTATATTTACTTATTGCTCGAAAAATGTCAGTATCTAGGTTATTTTTGTCGAATATTTTATCGATCTGCATAGGTAATTAAATCAAATGAAAAGCAGTTTGCTAAATAGAAAATAACATCCGAATAATTAATTTTATTCTAATAACAAGAACATCTACACCTACTCATACAAGTATTTTTCCGTGTTTAATAGATACTTAGATATACATAGTGAATGTATTCGGTAGTTCGAGTGCTTAATAAGTTACTTAGCTCTCACGCCTCAACGGCGAACGAAACTTTTTGGACAACGTGTACAATATACCACATAACACTATCGTTTGTCGACGTTGAGAATTTCCAAATAAATAAAACTCGTTTAAATCAAAAACGTTTTGTGTTTTACAAATCCTACGGATTAGTGATACCTAAACTTTATATATGTACCTAGTAAATTAGATTACTTTCGGAAAATCGTCGTAATATATTAAAACGTGATTTTATTCACTGAATTCGTTTAATATCGTTATCGAATTACGAATTAATAAAACCTATAATCTAACTGATATCGTAATAGAATATAATATTTTACGCTAAAATTAAATTTTAGCAGTGCGTTGTGGAATCGTAGTAATTTATCGGGAAAATTATAGGTAATTCTATTAATTAAAAATACTTACAACAAAAAATCTTGTTCCCAGCATGGTGTCGCTCCTTTGACGGTCACAGTAGTTGATTTCACATTTTGTAGTTTTAAAGTAACGTAAGTGTTGAATTGAGATGCTGAAAAAAAGCATGATTTTACTTAATGTTTTTAATATTTATTCACTGATAATAATTATGGCTAAATGAATATTTTCCCATAATACGAAATAATTTATAAATTATGTTTCGTTTTAAGGGTTCCCTAGGTTATTCGAATATCTTCATACCCAGTTTAAATCTATCGTAAGTACCTATATTTGAATATACGATAGATCGATACGATATCATGTGCTCTATTACCCGAAGGTAAACAATAAGTAGGCCAACTCCCCATTATTTCTGAACAAGGAGTTGCAAAACCTACTAAAAAAAACAAAGCATACCTCTCCTTTCGCTGTACATCAATTTCACATAATAAATGTGAAGTATTCAAACTTTTCTAAACTATTTGGTTCAAATGAAACTTCTAAAACCGTATAAACTCTTACGTATTTGAATAACTGCCGCCATGTGTCCTTTTTAATAAAGTTTCAGCTCATTTCACTCCAGGGTAAAATCTCAAAAGCAAAATTGAATAAAATATCAAAAATCATAAAACAAACAGATATTTTTTTGCGACAAAAGAGCTATCTTAATGCATAACAAAAGAGGTCGAGAAAGTAATGACATAATTTTTACATTTCGAGACTTACTTTAATTTCTATTTTATCGAAAAAAAGAATTGTGCGCGCGATACGCTAAATATAGAAATTTATAATCAGATTATAAAATATTTATAGAAGAAAGTACGTATGGTTGCTTTTTAAAATTTGCGTTGTGGCCTTTTCACATTTTTAAGTAAAATCATATCAATTTGTTAAACACTTTCGAATTATTTTATTAGCACGCATATATAAAATAGGTATAATGTTGATTCTATCAACTCCAACCGAGTTGAAAATACTTTCAGCTACGTAGGTAGGTATGTACGTATATAATACATATAAAATCATAGATACTAATTGTAAAAATAAAAAAGAATTATCGTAAATATTAAATTTGAAATAGAATACAAAATACATAAGTGCGTAGGTACACCGAAACGTAGGAGTTAGAATTTATCTCTCACATTTCGTTGAAATTTTTCTTACAATTTTTATTATTTGATATATCTTCCGAACATTAGACGACTTCGCGATCTGTAACTACCATTTCTTTACACAGTTCACATTTAAATACATTTTATATTCCGATGTTAAACTTGCGAACATATTTTATTACCTTCTTCTGCTAGTTACCTAGTCGTTTATATCTTTTGCGTTATATCAAAGAAAATATCGAAGTATGGAAATACTGAAGTACTTATAAAGTGCTTATTTAAAAATGAAAAGTTCATAAAATATTACATTCGCTTCTTTAGAAATTGATTTAAAAATATCGAAAATCGCACGAGTGAACATGATGTGATTAAAAAAGCTCCTCGCTTGTATTTGTAATTTAAATTAAAACATTCATAAGATTTTCAACTCTTGCAACAAAACTAGGTAGATTACTTATTTTTAAAATACGTAATTTTTAATAAGCATTATGCGAAATTAATATCTTTGCACAGGTGCAGAGAGATAATGATGAAAATGTACGTAATCTACGTATGAAAACATACCTTCGAATTTCAATGATTACTTAAGAACAATGGGTGGTACGCGTACGAAAGTTTCTGCCGCGGGACAACAGTAAGAAACGAGGTATCCACGAGAGATGAAATAGGAGTTTATTTGCAATTGCCCAGTTATTAATTGAGAATTTATAATTACACGGTCAAACACGCAATAAGTATTTCTTTGAGTCACTCTTAAAATTTCAATTTTATCATTTCCAGTTAGCTATTAGATATTATAAATGTAGATATACGTTATACAAGATAGGTTCGAACACGTCATCAATAAAACCTCGTATTTTTACGGTACTAATAAATTGTAGTCTTTCTTTGTCATGTCATACGTGTGCAGGTGAGACGTACATATAGACGGACAGAGCAGGCAATAGTCAGACAAGGTCAAAGAAAATCAAATAAACGTCGGACAAAATAAAAAAAATTCAGACGATGATCGTACCAGATCAAAAAGGGGTAAACAAAGTCAAAGATATTCAAATGGGATCCCAGAAGGCCAATGCAGAATTTCTAGAGTTCTTTAAAGCGGTTTTAACGTTCCTGTTGGTTTAACAATATACTATGTATACTAAATATTGCTACTACGAGCACAAAGGTACTTTTATGGTTTGCTCAACCAGCCTCGCACTATATGAAACTGATTGCGTCACTTTAGAAACTGATTATTATTATTTTCTTGTTATAAAAGTGAACATTTGAATATGTATGTGTTATTGTGTATTTGTAAATTTGTTGTTCGCATGTTATATTTTTCATAAGAATAAAATGATATTACTGTATGAAAAAGAAAAACAAAAATGGGCACAATATGTGCCCCTCTCGCTCCTACTTTGTTATAGATGACATATTATCTATCCTTGTAAATTCCATTAGACATATCATTATTTATATTTAAAGACAAATACATTAGGTGCCTATGCAATTTTTCAGTTTAGAAGATTTATAAACGAAATAAACAATAAGATACACATTATAAAAGAAACGACGTTTATTTAGCGACAAACCAACTAACCGTCAAAATGGATTTATTTGCTTTTATAAAATCGATCGACCACGAAGAATTGCAACAACCCTAGTGTATACGTACATTAATTGAATGCATTTACATATAGAACCCCACCAATTAGCATTAGGTACCTACCTAAATATTTATCAAATACATAGTATTACCTATCGAATTAATTTACAAACGTTTATATTGTATAAAATGCGTTTCTTAAAAAAAAATTACTTTTTCGGTACCTAGTTTGAATAAAAATATTATAAGTATCTATTATTAACGATTAATTATATTGTGCCTAATTAAAAATCAAATATTTCTTTCTCAGTTTTACAAATATTTAAGAGAACGTAGTAAATACGTATAGATGATATATTATGTAGGTGTGTATACATTACCTTCATTATTACACTGCAAACTGTGGTTTAATAATAAATTTAAGTAGTTTGGAGTTCAATATCCTTTCCCATTCAAAATTAAACTAAAAGAACCCTTTTCAGATCTCGATATAGAGAAATTAAAAAATTTAGCGATACCTACAGTTAATACACGGTGGATTTTAATTATTAAATAATTAGTATAATAAAAAATTTGTAGAAGAGTTGTTTTTATCATGATTAACTAAATAAATATTAATAAATACTTAATATTTAATAATCACTAATAAAATGAAATAATATATGTATAAGTGACTAATACCTTCTTTTGAGTTATTTTCAAATACATTTTTATTCCATTCATAATCAATAAGTAAATGACATTACAATAAAAAAATGTATTTTAACATAGAAGGTATTTTATTTAATAATGTTAAAAAAACGAAAATAAAAGACATCCATTTTATTCTATTAAGAATCTGGGTTCTGAGTTCTATTCTGTTTCTTACGTCGTCTAAAATTATCGAATTACCCTATATATATATATGACACTGCAAATACGAGTTTTTAAAAAGTTTTCATTCGTTTGAAGAAAGTTTCTTCGTTAATGACTCCGCATACATTTCCTGTTTAACCCGACCCCAAGAATAAAAATTCACGGTTGTAATGTAATTTTGTTTCGCAACTATTCATTTATTTAATTGCAGTTTACGTAGAAAAAGAGATTTTTGTAGATTGTTAAATGTAAAAACGGCCGTTTTCGAAACAAGTCGATCTTTCTGAAAATCAGAATTTGGATCTACTTATTTCAAATAATTTTATTTGGACTTTTTCACATAAGGTCACTTTTCTTTTGTCCTGTTTTAGAAACATGCTTTTATAACGCCCTGTATACGAATGGATGGACTCGTTTTCACTGTAACGCTGTTTACGGACAAGAGCAAGAGCTAAATCCAAAATATCAAAATTCAATTCAAATTTTTTTAGTCAATTACACGTATATATACTAACAGTTATCCGTGGACGCACTGTATATCAAAATCTCCATTCTTATAATTATCTAGAAAAAAACAGTTAAAAAAATCCGACATTTTTTTTCGACAAAAATACATTTTTTGAAAAAAGAAATTTATAATTAAAAAAAATTATCACTTTTTTTCGATTATTTCGAAAACGGTAATATTATAAAGAAAATTATAAAGATACATGATCAGTAGAGAATTTTATCATTTTTAACATTACCGAACCGATGAGTAATAAAGGAGATTATAATTTTTTTAATTTTAAAGAATTAAACGAGTCGGTTGATTTGGCTGGTTAACGAACTCGTCCTTCGTTTTCGTAAAGACTATACGCTGTCCAAATTTCAGCCTTCTAAGATCAAAATTGCGACCGAAATCGTGTCCACAAGAAATTGATCTTATACATATTCCCAAAAACCTAAAATAAATGACCTATATTTTGGATTGAGAAAGATTTTCGAGATTGGAGAAAATCCAAATGTTCACGCCTGGGTTCCGTCATCAGACAGGCTGCAATTTTCTACGAAAATTCGCTAATACCAGTTTAAAATTATCTGGATAATCACTATCTACTGCCTTTACACCGCATAGATTCTACTCTATTAATTTACTATTATAATAATAATATTAATATACTAATTTACTCTATTTTTAATTTAAAAACTATTCGTGTGCCCCTCAACATTGAAAATTTCCCTATTACAAACTATAAACCAGATAAAAGTTTAATCGCATTTTTATGCGACCGATAAAATACAAAGCAACTCATAAAACATGTGTGCCGCCTACTTTCAGAACTTATCTCTGTGCGAACAAAGAATAAATAAAAAATTAAAATAAAAAAGGGATTTCCCAGAATCTATGCGATAATTCGAACGTGCTTATATATAGAATTCTAGCAAAACCGCTTCAGATCTTTCGCGTTAGTGCTTGTTTCAGTAGTTCGAATTTTAAATTACGGCGTCGTATTATCCGCGTGTGCGAGGAGTGTTCGTTCGGTTAATAAGGCCTTTTTGCGTGTGAGTGCGCGAGTGATGTGAGTGTGTGTGATAATACTTGAATGCAGTTGTTGTAGTTATTTTACTAACAAAGTGAAAATAAGGCAACGTTTGGGAGTAAAGATACGGTTCGGTTAGTTTCCTGATTACCTACTTACTGAAAAAGTCGTATGTGCGCAAGCCTCGGTATCAAATTTTCATAACGCATATCAAAAAACTCCTTTTTTTTTAAATTTGTCTCGAAAGAAATACATTTTTTGAAAAATAATATTAACCAAAGAAATTTATAGGAATTAAAAAAAAATCACTTTTTTTCGATTATTTCGAAAATGGTGCATTCTATCGAAAATTATAAAGAAACATGATCGGTATAGAATTTTATGTCGAATCAAAAACATATTTCATATTACCAATCCGATGAGTAATAATGCAGATTATAATTTTTTTAATTTTTTTTTTTGAACGACCGCCGTTTTGAAACGGGACAGTCGATTTAGCTGGTTAACGAACTTATCCTTGGTTTTCGTAAAGACAATACGCTGTCCAAATTTCAGCCTACGATCAAAATTGCGACCAGAATCGTGTCCACAAAAATTGATTAAATATGTCCGACCTAAAATGAATGACTTATGTTTTCGCGATCTAGAGAATAGCAATAGCTCTATTTTCTATGAAAATTTTCTAATATACTAAAACGCAAATACACATATTACCTGCCAAAAGTATTGGCATAAGGTCGCAACAAGTGTTTAATATTAATTATCTCTTAACTAACGTATGTATAATAACTAATAACAATTGATTGATAACCTATTATTACAATACAATTTTATACAATTCATTTTTTGCTTCTTATATATTCAATATAGTAAGTAGGTACATATTTAAGCACTTTTCTCCATTACGGTTCTTATCTCTGAAGCTTCATTTCAGTTATTTATCGAATAGTAAAGTATTATATTTTATATTCATTATTTTTTGCCAAAAAGGTTACCGTACAATTGGTCCTGTTAAAGAATATTTAACACTTCGTAGCGACCAATACGCTGCAGACGTTTAATTAAATTCAGTCTGTCCGAGTTCCCGACGAAAAGGTTGCTAGATATGTAGGTAAGTTAATAAAAGCGACACTGCTATGCGCTACATTAGGTGATTATTTTCATTCTGAACTCTTTCGTGTGTTTTCATTCGATTCATGTTAATATAATTGGCAAAATATACTGAAACCGCATAACGTTGCCTTTATAAGCGACCGTTACTAATGAGTAATTTTATGGAAAACATCTAATAATAATAATGTTAAAATAAGGAAATACTATCTACAATATAACAAATACAAATACCTATTCCCGTTCCAACGTTCCATTTTACTACTTTAAAGTAGGAAAAGAGGGACATCTGAAAGGTCTGCATTATATTATGTACATACAAATTTTGAAATAAAATTGATAGGTATTCATTCTAATACTAAACTCAAAATACTAATAATATGTATGTACTTATGTATAATATATTGTTTACGTGAAACACCTTGTATATATGTTTTTGTAATGATTGTAAATTAGCCCTACAATGATGTAAAATTTACATATAGAATGTATAAAATACATATAAAAATATCCCTGAAATATCCTTTCGGTTCAACCTGAATGAATATAAGGGTGACCATAAATAGAAAAAATAGATACGTATCTACCCATATCATAACACCGAATCCAAATTGAGAAATTCTTCGTACGCATCGAAATTGACGTAGGTGCCTAATTTATTTAAAATCGTCTTATTGTTAGTCATTAAATGTGTCATATACATAATATATTAAATAACGTAAATTATGGAAACGTAAAATAAAAATTTAAAACATACATACATCAATATTAGTGCATTTTCAACTAAAACAACGCGTAAATAAAACGCCATGAACAGAGCAACGAATATGGAAAATATGGAAAACTTGGAAGAACTAATTAAACACGAATTTTGAATAATTAATTAACCAAACTGACTTTTAAATTATTACTTTAATTAAATTACTTTTATTTTACTTTTAATTAAATTAAATCACTACTATGACAATGCATTATTGTAAAATGATTTGAAATTTCTATTAATTTAAAATATCTTATATATCTTATATAGTAGATAAAAATTATGAAACCGGCGCGACGGCGCACTATGGGGCGAACTAGCAAATATCATCTCAAAATTCAATATTGTTGAGTATGTTGTAGAAATAAAAGAAAAATTAATTATAAATCATTGAAACCTATATTTTTTTGATTTGCGATTATATTTGTTGCAGGTCTTTCCGTTAATTTGTTATAAGGCCTCAAAGTTGAACATTTACAAACAACAAATCTATTGCTACATTTTACGCGAAACTTTGAACTCCTATCATAATTTGTTATAGGTTGAATCTAAATATTATTTTCGTTTTATTAGCTTAAAAGAAGCATCTATTTGTTGTGTAAACGGCCTAATTTGGGTTCTTTATGTTTAATAACCGTTTCAAATTAAAGTGAAAAGTACAACGATTTAATTGACTACAATTATAAACTTGCATTAGACATTTAGTAACTAGCGCTTCTTGCCGATGTCTAGAAATTGCGATTTTTATATTCGTCGAACTGTCTACTTTAAGAATCGGCAATAAAATCTTGCACCAACTTGCACCTTTTAAAATATTAGGTCTCTAACAGAGCGCCGCGAAATAAAATTTCAATAAGAACAATTAACTTCGAAAAATATTATTTTATCTGTGGTCGTGATGAGATTATAATTTGTATATTTGTCAATATTTTGCACCGGTTTCTTTTTATATTTATCGTAGCAAAACATATACAGGGTTGGGCGAAATCAGCGGAACACCTAATTTTTGGTTTTATTAGAAGCTGGACTGAAAACTGGCCTTAAGAAAAGTTTTTGTATATTTTATTTAATATTTAATGACGTTTAGAGATTTTCGTTATCTGCCTTATTTTTCAAGATATGATATCGTTGGATGTTCAAAAAAAATGCCAAACTTGTTATCCGAAAAATATTAATATCTTAGTAATTTTAAATACCAACCTACATTTTTCTCAATTCTATTGCATTGTACGTTCAAAATTAGGGCCAGGTTGTATTTACTTCCCTATATCTAAATGTCATAGTTTTAGAGTTATTTTGGAAAATGTATTAACTCCCTCGAAATTTTATTTCATCCGTATTATTTTGTTAAGTTAATGATTTATAATAAAAAATACTTACCTAAAATGTTAAATTTGTACATGCATAAATGTCTTAAAAATGTGGTTATTTGTAACACCCTGCAGCTATCAATTTTTTTTTTAACAAAACATGAAATAATTCCAAACGGGCTAATTTCAGAGGCAATATTTATTGGAACAAAAAGTCCTACGATTATCTCGGAAATATAAATTAATAATAAAAATTAGGGTGTTGTTCCATTTAAAATAATAGCCGATGATATCATAACTTGAAAAATATGACAGATAACGAAAATCTTTAAACGTCATTAAATATTAAATAAAATATACAAAAACTTTTTCAGTTTTCAGTCCAGCTCATAATAAAGCCATAAATTGGGTGTTCCGCTCATTTTGTCCAACCCTGTATAACGAAATTCAAATTCAATTTAGGTAGGTACATAATAATACCACTAGTAGATATACCGTTAAGTACTACTGTCAAACATATGTCTGTGCAATATAATTTCAAAGTGAAGGAAAATTTAAATAGTGATTATTAAGAGAGCATTTTCCCTACGCTTATTGTTATATTTCTAATGTAATATTTAATAAACTCTGTATAAATTATAAAACTACATTTATTCAGTAGCATACATTCAAAATTTCACTTCGATATACGTTTTACTGTTAAAGTTATTAAATTTTGAGATGATTTTGATTCGCCCCATAGTGCGGCGCAGCGACGCATAAACGAAAAATCATTTGAAAATATCTGAAATATTCAATAAACATGATTAAATGAGATATGATATTATTTAAAAACTTTCTGTAATAAAACGGATCCCTGGTTCAAAATTATTCATGCAGAACAAATTGATGAAACGAAGGTAAATGTGAGTTACACGACAATTCGTCTGCATGCGTAGATAATTCTTATCTCGTTAAATACGGAACGATAAAAGTGTGTAATATTTTAAGAGAAACTGATTGGAATTCCTAACTTGATAAATTTAGTGGACTATAGTTGCTTAAAAAATTACGTAAAACACATCAACTCATACCTGTTGTTAATAAATTGTTATCAACAAGAAATTAAACAGAAATATTTGTTTCGTGAAAGATATTATTACCTAGATTATTATCTAAATGCTACGCTAGCCAGATAAAATATTAAGTAGGTACCTTTTCCAAATTTTTGTCGAATAAGAATCCCTCGCAAGCAACACGAAAGTTCGCAATTTAAACGTTTGTTTGGGCAAAAAGTTATTACACGCGAACCGAAACACCAGGCACACATATAATACGCGATAAACACGAAAAATTAGTTTATAATGTGGTTAATAAGAATTTCCGAAAATCAACCGTCCACGTTAAAAAACATACTTGATGTGAATGCAGTTCTCTTGTCCCCGAAGTCGTAGTCGGCCCGTTATCTACCTATTTATTGTTAAGTAAAAGCGCACTTGTGCTCCGTTCGCGATGACGTTGTGATTAACACATGTTTATCAATATCTTTATTTTTAATTTTCAATCATCTATAATCAAAACAATATTTTTAAATATTATCGTTATAATAATAAATCGTTTAGTTTCTATTAGTTTAGTAAATAAAATTACATTTTATAAAACATTTAATTCGTAAATTAATTTTAACAAATTTAATTTGATATATCCAATAAATTACACATTTTGTAATAAAATATTTTTGCAAATAAAATTCAATTTTTACTAAAAATCAAAATAAAATCATTTAAACTGTTGTATTTAAGGAAAAAATAGAGAGATTTAATTGTGATTTAAGTAAGTAATACTTACACACTACTTGATTATTTAAAATACGTCCAAACTGTTGAATTACTGTATTTAGATAGGTAATACAATAATGAGTGTAGGTAATGTTCTTGCATAACGAATTGAGCTTTATGAAATTAAATACTGTGTAGATTCATAAAGTAAATATTATTAGGATTTAATTAGTAACGTGGGGTTATTTTACATAAGCTTTTATTATTTTTTTCTTTATTTATTAAATATTTTTCATATTTCCATGCAACCTATGTAATAACGTAAACCAGAGGAGCGTGAACAAGAGCACCAACTGTCAGGTTTCTAGCGATATAGTTTTTATCTTTCCTGAAGCGCCAAATCGTATAAAAATTAGTTAAAAATACGATATTGTAGAGAATTTAATTCTGCGACGAACTTTCTACATGTCATATTCGTCAAAAAAATCGTTTTAGCAGAATATCAATTTAAAGTTTGCACCAGCATCAACTGTTAGTCTTCTAGCGATATAGTTTTTTTTTTATCACTTATGCAAAATTTACGAAATGTCGCTTGTGCCGTTCAGACAAAACAGAACATAACAAGTAAAACGTGTTTCCATGTTTTACAAACGAACACTTATTAACACGTTCGCGAACAAAGCCGAATATGCTGTCCAAATTCTTGATACTGTCCATAAACGTGTTAAACAACACAGTTTGTTAACAATTTATGTATATGTATAAAAAGCACGTCATAATGTGTGTATAATATTGATTCAAGCAAGTACGATAAACAGCGTAAAAACTAAAACAATTGAAATTTTAATTTGTAGAAAATATTTTACCTACAGATGGATTGTAAAAGTTATATTATTTTGTCAATTTTGTATGGTTTAATTAATAATACATTTTTATCTAATTTACAATTTCTTTAGAAAATTTGTCTTCATTATCGATTGCAATTCAGAAATCATTTTCCTAAACTGTAAGTTCCTTTTAATTTAATCACTAATCGAAAACTCATCACCACAACAATTCAACAATAATTCAGCTATCATCGATCCGTGTCGCCACTACACAGTTACTGTATTTTTGATGTCTTACGTCGTTAAGCCAAATTATGTAAGATTGCTATCGACAACGTTTTGATGTTTTATCGATCCCGAAACGGAAGATATAAGATATGACTATTAATTAGACTAAAGTATTTAATTAATTTAAATTTTAATGAAAACGATCTTAATTAAACTTAAAATATTTGAGGCGTCGGATCAAAGAGGACGTTAACGACAAAATGCAAAGTTTAGAAGAGGCAGAAAAAAAACGTCCTGAATTTATTTACCGAGTGTAATTATAGTGGGTATAATTAAAATTTATTAAATCGGTGGCAAATAGAAGAAATTATTTATTCAATAATATGAAAACTAAAAATCGGCCTTTTAATCTCACATACTTGATACATAGTATATGCGATGTACACGATACTAATTTTGGTTGGTAATATTCATAAACACAATGTTGTTCGGTCTTAAGAAAATTAAGTAATTCAAGATCTTGTATTCTTATTACGATATTATCTAAGAGTATTTTAGTAACAGGCATATTACGGTGCAATTTGAGTATGAGATACTTAATTACTGTTATCAACTAAATAATCGATGATAGGACAAGGATATTTATCGCACAATTTTACTTAGGATATTATCATTTTGAAATGTTTACAAAGTCTAATTTAAAAAATGTTGCAAATTAATGCATGTTGTTAAAATAAAAACTCAATTCATTTTACTTATCGAAATTAGTTATAAATTAATATTTATTAGGTAATTAAAATTAATTAGGTAAATACAAACAATGGTTAAGTACGAAAACGAAAATATTTACACAATTTTATAGTTTTTCAAAAATGTTGCTTTCAACTTATACAGTGTGTTAAAGTTAAATATTTAGTTTAGGCAAATAACTTTTGTCTAGATAAATAACTTTCTCCAGAACTAATGGTTGATCTTGAGCTCACAATAATTTGACTAAGATCAGTTTCTGTCGTAAGTAATTAATCTATAAGGAGTTTGCTAAATCACTTGGTAAATAACATTAAAATCGTAATATGTTAATATAATTATCTAATAGGAATAATTATTTATTTATTTCTTTTCTAAATTCCATTATTCGTGTTTCTATAGTAATGTTATATTTTACTTTTATCTTAAATAATAATAATTATCATCTAATAACCAATAATTCTAAAAGTAAAACATGAAGATGAATATTTTTGATGATTTCAGGAAAAAACACAAACTTAGTACTGGTCATTCGAGCACTTAGTAGTTAGCAATTAATAATATTCATATAAGTTGTGTATTTGAATATTATGTGAATGCATAAAGACTTTATCAGTAGAATATGTCAGATTAACACATTTGTACAATTGTACATTTAAAAAATAATCTCGTTTTGTTGGAAAATAATTATTTATCAATCACAAAATGAACAACATTTTAACGAATCAAATATATTATAAATTGCACAAGATTTTAATGAAAATTTCAGTATTCGCATAAGAATTTATAATTTTTAGATATTTTGTATCACAGAAAGCTGAACGAATTAATGCTAATTAGCGGTTAATATAAAATGTGTCGTTTTTGTGTTGTTTTCTCACGTGATACAATTCTCATTTTTTTATTACAATGCGACACTAATATTAAAAAAAAAATAGTTTGCAGACTATCGAGGAACCCAACATCGACCAATTAAGTATCGATTTATCATTAGATATTAGGTATTCATTAATTATATTCAACAGTTATTTTGTTATTTTTAATTCTTTAGCCAATAAAAGAATCTCTTTTTAATATTTAACCATATTTTTCGACCTCGTTTGAGGTCTTCATTGAATTTATTAATTTAATTTTAGACATTCGTCAATTTTCTGTTTCGCACCCTTAAAACATAATTTACACTTTAATGTTTTCGCAAACATTTCCTAAACTATTAAAATTATCATTAAAAAATTAATCCAAAATTGTATAGTAATATTTTATACAGCTTTTAAAATACCGCGGCCAAATTAAAAAAAATAGGTATAAGTAATAGGTTTGTAACTTTTCCTATATTAAAATTTTTGTATCCTACCCCTAATTTTTTGAAATTAAATACAGAGTTTCTAAGGTTACATGCCATTATACATTTTTTGTTTAAGTAAAACTTCTTTTCGATATTTACAATAGTTGACGAAATATTTGAGCGAATGTAAACATTATATAGATTTTGCTTGTAAGGGTGATTTTTCGCCTAGAAGCACTTATCAGAAGAAAAGGCAAATTGATAAATGCTTATAGGTGCTGAACTCCTGTATCAGTCTGAAAAATTTAGTTTATATTTAAATTATTAAGTTACTTAAACATTGTTTTTGTTTGAATATACCTAATAATATTCTATAATTTTCGAAAGCATTATATTTGTATGTAATAGCATATTGTATAACGATTTCTGAAAAGCAAATATGAGATATATGAGAGATAAAGGATAAGATAAAATATATTAGCTCAGGCTTAATTTGCTAATAAAAGTTTAAAATAAAAATAAGTTTTTGAATAGGTACTTAATAAGAAACAAGCCATATTTAATTTGTCAAAAATTTTGTTTTAAATATTATTACCTACCTATTTCTAAAGAATTTGCTCTGTATAAAGAACGTTTCGTAATTAATCTTTTGAAAGCTTTAATAATTATTTTAAAACTTATAGTAACGAACATTAAGCTATTTAGTGAATGTTGCTTACCTTGTGCTCCAACGTAGCGAGCCTTTTTTACTGAAACAAAAAATATCAAATAAGTTTCGAATTAAACTTCATAAAAGAGGACATAACTACAACTTTTTAAATGGAAGCTTTTTTAATATTAAACAAAAACAGCGCTGTAACAATGATGAAACTCTTAATACATGACTCAGTTCAATTCTCTGTGCGTGTTAAATGCGAAATACGTAGGTAGCTACTTAAATATAAGTAACGTTGTTTATTAAGAGAAAAATATAAAAAATAATTCGTGTAAGCGTTATAAGGGAAACTGCCCAAGTATATTGTACAGCCGTCTAATTTGTGCGACTAACTGTAACAACTATTTTTTCAATTTTTATAATAACAGCCATTTAGTTCCATTTCGTAAAAGTACCGACAATTAGTTATATATATATAACAAACATGTTCAGAAAGTATCGTATTATTGTGCTTTTCTTGAGGATTTGAACTTCAATAGTAAATGTACATATATTTAATTATTTGTAAATATTAATCTGAAGGTAAATATGTGTGTTATTTAAGGTATAACGTTTACTTCGATCAATAATTTTTAGTTTTAGTTTTATAATTATATCTAACTGTAAGGCCGTGGTCGGTTTAATAATCAACACTAACATTACTTTAAATTGTTGTTAGAACACTTTATCATCGTAGCATCTAACAATGAACTTTAATTTTAAAGACTAATTTAACGATACTAATAAAATAAAGACTAATAAAGATCTGAATAAAATCACTGTTTATTACAATTCCGAACTTGTTCGACAAAATATTTCGAGATTGTTGACCATTGACATTTAATTAACCGTTAAGAAGCTATAGTATTTACCTATATTGTTTATTTGTGGGTCGAAATATAGGGAGGAGATGGGATCTCTCGGGTTTCTCTAAGCGTTTCAACTATGTACTGTGGTCATCAGCACTACCTATTCCCTGAAAATTTGCGTAATCTCAGGTAGTTCTAAGCTCAGAGAGGAATCTCTTACGTGTCAAACATCACATGAAAATAAGAAAATTAATTTAATTAATCATTTTTTCTTATTTTTCTGCTGATTAATGTTATTGACCTCATTGTCGGTCAGAATCGCATTCCGAACTATTTTAGTGAATTATCCAAGAAGTTGCATTATTATTGGCTTTTCTAGATTTCTCATAGTTTAGATATATGTAATGCTTATCTGAAAATATTTAACTATGATAAAAAAAAGCTAATAATAATTTATAATGTTCGTTGTAATGTAAGTTAGGTATGCAAAAGGAATAAAAAATAAAAGTATGTATAATGTTTAAAAGAGGATTCCATAATTATTTATCGATAAGGAGATTTTAAACATTCTTAAATCAAAGTCCTAAAAAGCTCTTATCACTGACCTCCTAGTAATAATGTATTTACACTCGATTTCTCATATAAGACCCTAGATGTTTTACGACGAAAATCGCCATTATATGGCAGTCACAAATTCATTCGATATCGTTTATATAAGAGTCAGCAAAAGATCCGACTTTAGTTCATTTATGAGCTGGGTAAATATCATACAAAATCAATTTTTGAACACATTTCTAAATAATCGAATCGACGTATTTTAAACAATTTCGGTTTTTTATCGATAAATAAAAGTGCATTTATAAATTTTCAAATATAAATATAAATATATTTTAAGATTATTATTGCTCTAACAAACATCAATTTGACAAAGGGTCACTAAACAGGAAAATAGCAAAGGAGCACTTAACGAAACCAATTTCATTGTGCGCTCTATTCTTCTAAGAATCAATATTACGGCTTCCACATCTTTTATACTTTAAATTCCGTACGAAACTCTGCGTCTTAACTGACTTTTACAAGTTAAGGTCGATATAGTATAAATAATACGTTCATTTATCAAACTATTGTTTAAAATATTAAATTAAATAAAAACGGGCAAAAACAGATCAAAATTAATAAACTTTAATCATAACCATAGTTAAATTACATGACTACGATGAGTTATAACACGCCTAAGTTATACATAAAGGTACGCACTACGTTATGTTCGTTGCAAAATTTTCAAACGTGAAATTCAATTACAGTAATATTTACTAAGTAAACGCTGTGGGTACATATTACATTATTTGTAATTGCGTCTTTTGTACGTTTGATAATTTATTCTATAATAACAACTACTTATAACAGAAGTTGCGAACTACTAAAATACGAAATTAATGAAATAGTTACGTCATATCCTTTCACGATTTCACCGAAGTAAAAGTTAGTGTAAAAAATCTATTTAAAGGTAATAATCGACTGCATTTCTTATAGGTACATTTCGAATAGTCAATAAATTAATATAGGCAAGTGTCCAATTCTCTACGAAATAATTAGCTTTGTATTGAATTTAAATAAATATTATGATCAGTTATTTAA
Source organism: Rhagophthalmus giganteus (assembly GCA_036326145.1). Classification (NCBI taxonomy): domain Eukaryota; kingdom Metazoa; phylum Arthropoda; class Insecta; order Coleoptera; family Rhagophthalmidae; genus Rhagophthalmus; species Rhagophthalmus giganteus. The sequence continues at coordinate 7,366,727 of JARFJA010000067.1, read as the reverse complement.
AACATTCAAAACAACGATAACTCGTTAAAATGAAAAGAATATCAATATACACGTGCCATTAAAAAATAAATAAATAAATATTGTGCGGTGCGTTAGCGCAGCTATGGAAAATATTGATTAAAATAAGATGCATTTATTTTTTATTATTCTTTTCTATAGAGAATTCAACATTTAATGAGCTCTCGGACTTCATATTAGCGTTTTTAATCTTACGTTTTACAAATTGCCTCCACAAGCGAAAGAATCGACGCGACGCAACTTATTGTTAGTTTTCGATGTTTATAAAGAAGACTCTGCATTGAAATCGATGGTATAGGTATTTAAATTTACAATAAATGATTAATCGATGTATAAGTAAATTGATATAGTTAACACAATCATGTCTATTAGGAAATTCAACTTTCAACTATGTATACTATCCTTTTTACTGAAAGACATTCAAGATATTATAATATGTAGTGCTATGAAAAGTCTATAAAATAGTTTAATAACTTGATAAGAATTTTTATGAACGATCGTTCACAAAAGTTCAGCGTTCTTTGAGTAAACTACGTTTATAAAAATAATAAAACGACCACTACATTTACATAATAATATGATAAAAGTAGTAGTATTGTTAAACATTTTATGAAGTTCAACCTATTGGTAGGTAATATAAAATTAAACTACGACGTTAGGTAGCAACAATAAGTTATTTTATTTATTATGTAATAAAACACCTGTACGATAGAGACAATAAGTTTAACGAGTTTAACGGTAAGTACGTGGTAGTTGTAATAAAGCAATAATTTTGATATTCTTGAAGTTTAAAATAAGGACACGTTTTCTTGATGCATTGTTTCACGACTTCCACTTTATTTAACAATACACTTCCGTTTTTAGATTAGATAGTAGGGAAATGTGGAACAAAGCCGGATACAAAAATTTTGAACTGTTTTGTTACATATTTTTATACGTCTGAAAAATCGCAAAGTGTTTTTTTTTTACTAAAAGATTGTATATCTTTGTACAACGAGTCAAAGATCTTGGTCAAAGTCTTTAGCTTTTCAGATTTTCTTTTGTAATTTTTCAAATTTTTATGAAATTCCAAAATTAATGTTTTCCGCACTCTCCTTGGTTATATTTTTGGATTTATTCTCTTCTGTTTGCTTGCTTGCTTGAATATCCAACATGAGTATTATTTCATTTATTAATTATTATTGTACAATTTTCTATTAGCACCTTTTTTTATCTGCTCCGTTCAGTTTTTCTTCATTTTCTAGCTCATTTTTGCACAACGATGCTACTAATTCCAGCGTTTTGATGTAGATAAAATAACTAGAGACCACAGAAATCTCTAGGTATCCGGTTTGACCCGCCTGCGCCTTTCCGGTTTTGCCCCATTCTCCCTATATCGTATTTTTATTATTTACGGTATAGAAAAGTTAATTGTTAAGTTTTACATCTACTTATAATGTAACCGTTATTCTTGACTGCAATACTCGTTTTAATGTTCTAAAAGTTTCTTAATATCAGTTTAAAGTTTTCGATCTAAAGTTTACGAACAAGTGTGTATAACTATGTACATTTTCCGTAGTGCCGTTATTGTTCCCGAATCCAATGCCTCCTTAAACCTTATTCATTGGTTAACATAAATAGTAATCACGTGAAGCAAAAGCGCGACTATAGACAAGGCGACAAGGCTTCGGGACGTCCCAATTAAAATTTCATAAAGTTGGTCTGTGCGCCGATGCTAAGAGTAATCGGATCGTCTTTGCACTCACCTTTCACTAATTTCTACATTTTGCGAGAGTCGAAGTACAATAATTTATTAATTAGTGCAAACAAACTCGATTATTAAAACGTTGTCGAGAATGATGAACGTCTCGATCACCGAGCGTAAGATTCGTTCTCAACACGGCCCGGCCTCGTTGTTAAAATTTTTTGTCCAAATAAATACCATTGCCCCTAACAAACTTTATCCGAAAAGCGTGCTCGAAACCGGAAACGAATTACGCATAGAATGAAAATCTTCGCGGGAAACTTGGTAATTATATGTCCCACAACGTCGCCGGGCACTTTTTGTTTGTCAACCGGTTTTTGAGAAATATCGGTCACATAATTGTGCATAAAAAAGTAAAATTTTCGTTTATATTTAAACGTCTTATGAAAACCATAATCAATCATTCTCTTGTAATGACCGTGCGCGAATTGCTTATTCGCCAGTTGAATTCATTGGTTTAAATTTATAAACAATTAGAATTTATAATACCTATTTAGTATTAAAATGTTTAATAAAACTTTACTATATACTAACCCCCCGCTTTTCGCGACACCGTTGAGTGCGAATTCGTTATATCCCGATCGATTTATAAATATTTAAAAAAAAACACAATTTTGTTATTGTAACACATTTATTTTTGTAACACAATTTATGTTTATTGTTGCTTGTTAATTAATACTCCTATAATTTATTTAATTTATTGTTAATCCCTCGTTGATCCGGAAAATTCGCTTATCGCGGCCTTGTTCGAAATGTAACCCCGCGATCAACGCGAGTTACCTCTGTAAGGTACAGGGTGCGACACCATCAACTGTCATAAACGCTATACAAATTCATATAAACCATGTGTCGTAATTTTCTTCGTTTTTAAAATGTCACGAAATCAAAAAAATAATGATATATTATAAAGATAATACTGGAATCGAAATATCAGCGTTAAACGCCTTTTTCTCACACTATCGTAAGCCTAAAAATGCAAATTTTACTACAGCGAGCATTTTGAGCTGTGTAGGGGAACTAGAAACAATAAGTTTATGCTATGGCAACAAATTTGCTTAATGGCAATTAAAAAACTATACAACAATAACCCGTACATCAGGAAAATTCAAGAAGTAGTAACTAATATAGAAAAAACAGACCGGGAAGTCGTCTTCATCTGGATTCCATCCCATTTAGGCATTCCAGAAAATGAAAATGTGGACAAAGCAGCAAGACAAGCAGCGGAGAGCACTACAGTAGACGAGAAGAATCCCACCAGTGACGATATTAAGATCTATATCAAGGGAAAAATTCAAGACCTCTGGCAAGAGGAGTGGAACGGGAATCCCAATAACCACCTAAATAAAATCAAACCTAAACTGGGCACCAGGTGGACGCCAGGACAACTACTCAAGCGTAGGGAAAGAATCAAAATCACAAGACTTCGAATAGGACATACCAAGGCGACACACGAGTACCTGATGAGGGGAATGGAAGCACCAATCTGCGACGAGTGTGATATGAGACTAACAGTCGAACACCTCCTCATTGAATGCCCCAAATATTCCCTTGAAAAATCAACAAGTCGGATAAACAGTTTACAACTGCTTGAACTTCTGGAAAACCATCCGACAAAAGTGCTGGATTTTCTTAGGTCGATAGGACTCATTCACCAGCTTTAAAGTGAAAACAAATCATGCAATAATTATAATAATATAAATTTAACCTATGCCTAAAATGGTATGGCATATTAATAAATTAAATAAAAAAAATAGTCGTGTACGATAAAAGAATTTATATTTAGAAGCAGAGTTTCGCGTGTACAATAGTGTTTGTTTCAATTGAAAACAAAGTCTGTAAGAAAGTGCGTATTAATATTTAACAAGAAATCTATACTAGTTTTGCGCGTGCACTTGACTGTTCGCGTTTTTCGGAACGAAATCGGATATTTATCAGAATACGCTCAAAACAACAGGCAAGTCTGAAAAAAAGTATAAACACAACCTGCTCATTGTCAGATAAGTATATACAGTGTGTTTCATTTTCAATGAAGACACCTGAATAACCTTTTTATTTTTGAAGCAATCAATATCAAATTTTTACAGGTTATTTAGTCCACTAAAATGCATCTTTCTGTGGCAATAGAATTTTCTTAAGATCAAAACCTAGACAACTGAGATCAAAATAAAAACTAATGTTTCAATTAAAGCCATATTAGCGATTAAGACAGAACAAAAAAAATATTTAAAAAAGTTATGGCAAATCACAAAAAATATCTAAATACGAAGTGTCGCTGAAAAATTTTCATTTTTATGATTTTTCAACATTTGTTACGAAAATAAAAATAAAAAAGTTATTCAGGTGTCCTCATTGAAGGTGAAACACACTGTAGATAATAACGATAGTGCATTTTATACAATCCTAGACAATACATTGACAATTTAATCTTGCTGACATTAATAAAAGAGTTAACTTATTAACTCTTAAGTTATAGTAAAACAACAAAATAAGGTGCTTTGAAGAATTCACATCATTTTCACTTGTCTAATTATGTTTATGCAACTTTTGCCTTTCGTAAATTATTTAATGGTTTTATTTTATTATGTAGGTAGATTCTGGTTAATTAATTTTAAAAGCCGTAACATGTGACAACTGTATCTAAATGAGGTTACCTACCCATCTAAAATATAGTTACTAACATCAGATAACTTTGTGAGCCATCAATAAGTAAAATACATAGGTACCTACATACATTAAACCTTGATACCTGTATGAAATTAGTTAATGAAATATAATGGTCCAAAACAACTCAACTTCTTGTTTTATTAACTATAACTATAAACGTAATGTTAGATTCAATAATTTTCATATCTTTTATTTATACAGAGTGATTGTAAATTATTGAGGATTCTGGTTTAGGTAACAATGTACACATTGGCACTAATAATTCCTGCGAAAAATATCCCTAGAATTTTCAGTGATTTGGCAATAATTGAAAAAGATTTATTTTGTAACCTACAAAATGTGTCGTAATCCCTTATCGGTCAACAAAACAAGTACCAAACAGAATAGTTCTAAAAAACAAACAGTTTTTATAGAAAATCCAGGAAAATATAAATAAATTTAAACGGAAGAAAATTAAAATCATTCTGTATATGAATGTGTATAAAAATGTAGCGTGATTGACATATCAATGGCCTACTGTTCTTATAAACGTATGGAGGATATGTTCCATCGATGATGCAAGTACAAACTATATGAAAGGATTTTTCGAAATTCCACTTTTAAGGGGGCGAAACGGATTAAACTAATTTTTTTTAAAATTGACCGATCGACACTTAGTATCAATCGCTGATCCTAGAAACGTGAAAAGAGAAACGTGTAAATATACACTAAGAAAATATTTCTCAAATCCCACACCTAAGGAAATGAAAAGAAAAAAAGTATGTTTTTTAAAATTCAATAAATCAACGCTCGGCCTCGATCACTTGTCCTAAAAACGTGAAATTTGGAAGATGCGTTCCTTTTATAATGCAGGCACGTCCGCTAAGAAATGATTTTCCAAATTCCACTCCTAACATAAAGAGACGAAAAGGGGAAAGTATGTATTTTAAATATTTGATCAGTTTGTCCGTGCACTCGGTACCTTTGGATTATAAAATTTGTAAGATACGTTTCTTCGAATATTTCTAATCCTTCGCAGTCGAGGTCGCCAGTAAAAGTTAGCATTATAATAAGAGTAAAGCTAGATTAAAAAGAAAAATAAGATACGTACTACTTATTGTTAGTATTGTAGGTATGCTGTTCTCGCTTTTAAAGAGAAAAATGTCTTATTATGCATTAGGCAAGGCCTCGCGTCGATTCAGTTTTTTCTGTATTACATTAGTAGCACGTGTGACTCGTACCTACTATTTTTCAAACATGATCTAAGTTAACTTTGTTTTTAAAATCGTTATTAATTATTACTGCAATCAATAGACAACGCCTTTTGATAATCGCGATCGTTATAATCGTAAGCGACCAGAGTGTCGGAAATTAATCGTTTACATGTCTTTCAAAGAGAACGTACAGATACAACAAAACGGAAGGAAACGGAGCTTGTGAGGAATAAGAAATTAAATCTGCACGTTTTGTCGTAAACGTGTACACCGTATTTTTGTTCTCGCATTTTCCACCACCCTTGTTTTACTAGCTTTTGTTTTATATGTACACGTACTCTAAAAGCACAGGTGCATGCTATAGGTATTTAGGTCAGTACCTAAAGCTTTTTTAACAAATTCAAATTTGAAATTCATTCTCATTTTTTTTTATGATTAATATTGAACTGTTATTATGCACAATTAATGCCACTATTTACACTTTTATTCTCAAAATTATCTACGTATCTAACTGGTTTGTATGCTAACAGAAATCGACAGATTTTGAAGATGTAGATTCATTTAAAAATATCTACCAACTTCAATACCTATATTACTGAAGTAATTTACCGTGCAACGTTTTCTTCCAACACTTCAAGGTTAATTACATCAAAAGTGATTAATTGAAAAGAGAGCTTTTCATAAAATTGTAAAGATAGGTACAAGAACACAAGAACCTTTAAAGAGTGCTGTTATGTTGTATTTAAATTTATTTCCAATTATTAAAATAGATTATGCAAATTAATTTACAGCATATCGATTTATTTAGTAAATCTACTTTTTTTCTAAATTTAACTTAAATGTAGCCAATTTAAATCGACATTTTCAAATGTATCCTGGAAAAATTTAGTTATTTTTTTAAATATACTTTTTTTTTTTGTTAGTAGCACACCCCAAAGGACACCAGGAACCGCCGTTAGGCATTACTTTTAGTGTCCTCCGGGACATCCATGCCTACCAGGGGGATATTTCACCTCCCGTACCGGGATTCGAACCCAGGACCCATCAGGCGAGAGGTTAGTCTCCTAACCACTCGACCACCGAGTCGGCTTTTTTTAAATATACTACCCTGCGTTAACCACACTTAACCAATTCACAACCATAAAGTTTAAAATCCTAAAATACATAAAAAGTTAAATTAATAATTTTTATTCGATTTACCTAACAAGAGCAACTTATTGATTTTCCATGCGAGAGAACTTGAAATTAGTATTTCAACGAGCAAATCTTATTCAATTTTGGTTATGGGCGAATAACGGATATTCCATCAAAGCGAAGCAAATTTTATTACTGTTTGCGGCACTTTACTTGTGTGAATCGGATAATCCGTTACAATTTATTTTTTTTATTTTTAGTTGAATAGGATCTGAGAATGAGATAATCATCAGAACGACAAATAAATGTACGTACAACAATGATAACAGCTAATTTTAATTAACGCAGCAACACCAGAAATTACTAAAGGACCTAGTTGATATTTATAGACAAAAAACAAGTTCGTATTTCACAAAAACAAATTATGCAAATCGATAGACCACGAAAAAATAGAAATACCATATTTTTTATTACTGTCAATCGAGGTCGCGGTTCGTGAGTTATAGGGGCACAAAGTTCGTATTTTAACATTCGAGTATATGGGGAAATGTAATTTTTTTTAATAATCGCCTAAACGATTGGTACCCGTACTGGTACCCAAGATCCTAGTTTGATACCGATATGGTATATTCACCAATATGTGACCTTGCGTACTGTTTAAGATTGAAAACGTATAAAATTGAAATTAGTGTCACAAAATACCCCATAAGATTAAAAAAAAAGTAACTTAGGCCTGTAACTGAAAAACCAATAGGTTTCAAGATCACCGGCGGGTGAGCCACTCCATACTCTATCATTTCTATAATAAGTGACTTGCTTATCTTTAACCGTTTCGAAAAAAACGCGTGACATTTTTTTAAATGACTCACATCAGCCTGAATTTGTATAGCAATAAGTGCAATCAATTGTAAGAAACAAACAGTATTTACAAGAAGCGGAACGTTATTTTACACGTTTTGAACTTTAAACAGTGCGAAATTATTAAATATTCTTGGTGCATGTGCACTTCTAACACGGTCTATTTCACGTACACCGTTGACCACCTTGCGCATACGTGCCCCACTCGGAAAGTTCTATGTACAGTGGCGGACATATAAATAGCCCCACCCCATAGACAAAGTTTCCATTGCCGATTTGCCCTGGGTTTTCAAACTTGGGCAAAAACTACGACAACTAGCAAATGTAGAATTTATCGGGGAACAAGATGATAGTGTTCACTTTCCATCCAGGACCCATAGTGCCGACTACAAACGTTCGGCCGACTCAGATTCGGCGCGGACATATAAATAGCCGCACCCGGAACTCTCCTCCTGTTTTATGAACGAAAATTTTTACTCAATGAACGAAAAACAACAGTTTATATGCAGCAATAACCTAATGCTTAGTAGGAAACCCTTTGCTGGCAATAACAGATTGACAACGACGTTGCATGGAGTCGACCAGCTTCATGCAGCGGGTAACGGGGATGTTGCGCCAGGCTGCCTCGATCGTGGCCGCTAGTTCGTTCAGGTTCTTCGGTTTCTTGGCCTGCACAACTTTTTCTACATCATTCCACAGGTTCTCGATCGGGTTTAAATCCGGGCTCTGCGCTGGCCACTCCAGAAGGCGCCACTTGTTCTTCTGGAATCAGGCCTTCGCGATCTTGCAAGTGTGCTTCGGGCCATTATCCTGTTGAAGGATCCAGTTCCGTCCAAGATTTTGACGCGCATACGGTTTCAGCACATTCTCCATGACACCCACAAACTTGTGACCATCGAGGATGCCTTCAATTTGATGAATCGGACCGACTCCGGACCTCCGAAAGTCACCCCACACCATAACAGAACCACCGCCATGCTTTCACTGTGACTTTGGTGCAGCGTGGATCGAATTCTTCACCCACACGCCGCCGTACATACGTTTTTCCGTCTGATCCTAGTCGGTTGAACTTGGATTCATCCGTAAACAGCACTTTGGCCCAGTCTTCGGCTTGCCAGTCGACGTGCTTCTTGGTGAAAGCCATGCGGGCTTCTCGGTTTTTCTTGAACACAAGTGGCTTCTGCACAGGATTGATCGGATATCCACAATTCTTCTGCAACGTTTTCACGGCGTTTCGCACGGCCTTTTCAGAAATTCCCAGTTTATTTCCAATTTTTCTCATGGAAATACCTTCATTATTCAAGGCGTCGATACGAGCACGCAGTTGCGACGTGATATGCTTACCTCTTCCCATGTTCTAGATGAATTGAATACCAGATTAATAACAGAACTACCAGAACATACAAAATAACACGGTATCACGCAAACAATTCAGTCAACAACGCGCAGAAAACAGGAGAGTTCCGGGTGCGGCTATTTATATGTCCGCGCCGAATCGGAGTCGGCCGAACGTATTACATTTGTAGTCGGCACTATGGGTCCTGGATGAAAAGTGAACATTATCATCTTGTTTCCCGATAAATTCTACGTTTGCTAGTTGTCGTAGTTTTTGCCCAAGTTTGAAAACCCAGGGCAAATCGGCAATGGAAACTGTCTATGGGGTGCGACTATTTATATGTCCGCCACTGTATATGCTTAACGTCACATATTGGTGAATATACCATATCAGTATCAAACTAGGACCAGGTGCCAGTACCCTTTTTAAACGATTATTAAAATTACATTTCCCATATACTTACTCAATGTTAAAATACGAACTTTGTGCCTTTATAACTCACGCACCACGACCTCCACTGACAAAAACAAAAAAATATGGTATTTCTATTTTTTCGTGGACTATCGATTGGCATAATTTGTTTTTGTGAAATATGAACTTTTTGCTTATAAAACTCAACTAGGTCCTTTAACACGTTGAGTTCTGTGTTAACAATCACGATTGACAGTTACATTTACTATGGTGTTGGGTCAACCAGTATGATCGACATTAAATAAATGTGTTGAGGATCCTTTATATATTATAGGGTGTTTTGTAGCTTAGATCCTATGAGATTATTTGAATCTAACAGTTTAAAATTCTGAAATTCAACTTCCATATATATTTAAAAAAATAGAAAAAAATCAAAATATCTTCAAAACCATTATGAAGATTTAAAAAAAAGATAGCACCATTATGAATATCTTACAACATTCTATCAAAATCGAAGATAAAAAATTTTAGCCCCACGAAATAGTTTTCTAATTAGGACCCAGCACTGAAAGTGTTAATATATTTTTCAAAAGTGTTTATCGGGTGAGTTTGGAACACTAATGAAAACCTATTATGTATGCATATGTATACAGAAAGTAATCAAACTAATATCAGACGAGTAATTGTAATGCGAAATTGATAGAGGTACTGCTATTACTTAAACAAAGCGTTAAAAATAAAATATGATTAATAGATAAGTAACATAATAGAATTCACAAATGTAAAACAATATCGAGCAGTTATTCTAAAAAACAAACTAAAATTAAACAAAAAGAAAATTATGTTCAGGAATTTTTAACAACACCTAATATTTATTATGAAGATTATAGTTTAATTCCCCCAATTTTGTTCATCGCGCGAAATGTGAACGTAAAACATGCTCTTAGCGTTCTTGTTATTTTGAAATGTTTAATCCTAATTTTATCACCTTACACAATGCTATTTTTTAGATGTAAATTATTTAGCTACACAACTTAAAATATTCAATTAATTTCAATTGTAAAAATTAACCGCAGAGGGTTATATAAAAATAACATTTACAAATGTCAAAATATTATTTTACTGATACTATTGTCGCACATCGTAAACGTTGTCCTTATAACAATTGATATATAATAATAGTTAAAAAGTAATATAAAGTTTATATTGTTTGAAACGACTTTGCATTTATCTTATCGTAAACAACATTATTTACTTAATATGGCTGTACACATAAATATTCTCATATCAGTTGGTAAAATATTTTAGTAATTCAACTGAAATAATTTCGATTAATAAAAAAAATAATAGTCAATTAAGCTAAAACTCGATCCTCCGAAATTGATTCGTTCAAACGAATTAGTTCATGGACTGTTAATCGAACCGAACTAATTGACCGAACTAGAATCTCCAAAGGATACTTATCGATATCTATGTTTAATATGTCGCGTATGTCAACGTTCAGAGCTGAATGCATTAGAAACACACGACACGTTATATTTAAAACAAAAAAAAAACAGAGAATACATTAGTATTAGACAAGTTTTGTTTTCAAATTAATATGCGATTTATAAATTTCGCAATTTTTAGTTAACCATTGTAAGTATTATAAATAAATTCAGCAAGATGGTTAAAACGTTTTCAAAAAATTGTGTCACGGCACTTCGCTTTTTGTAAATGGCACACAGTATATTATGCATTCCTAAGTATATAATTATGTTTAAATTCTTCCAGTGTAATCTATCTTTAAGTTTATACTATGTTGAGCAAATATATTCCTCAAATACGTCCTTTCGGAAAGGCTGGAGTATTAAAGTTGACTGACTTAATCCCTTGACGGTAAAGGATAGAACGGAATTTAAGAGATACAATTTAATGGATATTACAAATGCATTTTTATACTTCCAACAAAACTTTCCTTCGCATGTACCCGCATATGTAGGAACCTTACGAGGTGAGTCATAATTACGTGTTAAAAAATTTAACTACAGTTTCTTTGGGCCAAAACAATGCAATTAACCAAATATACCCCCTAGTACCGAAACGCTTCCTTAAGAAGATACAGGGTGTTGAAGAAAAACCATTATTCTATTTTTGGTTATAATTTGAAATACCTATTCCGAATTATCCGATCATTTGAAAATACGTACATCGAAGTGGCCATGTTTTTGATCAATTTTAATTTTGATACAATATCTAGACGCTGTGACTTTGGGTTCGAAATTTGGGCGATTTTGGAATGGTTCGATAATCGTTTCGATGGTCGATTCAATGGTCGGTTTGGTCCTGTGAGATGGCCTCTAAAGAGTCCCGACTTAAATCCGCTGGATTTCCGGGTTTAGTGTAAGGTTATTAACACCAGGACAGTTGCCGCAAAGAATTTTAAAGGCTGTGAATGAAATTCGAAAAAACTTTAATATTCAGCAAGTGCATGCATTGTTAATACGACGGAAGAAACTCCAGTAAAATTTTTTTACACTTAATTATGACGCACCCTGTATAATGCCATGGTATGTTAGGATATTTATGTAGTACCTTAATTAGTCTTTTAGTCAAAATTTAAAATGCATTAGACTTTAAAAAAAAGTGTTATTTATAATATAATATTTAGGTACCCACCTATCTAATATTAACTGATTATGAGTACCTGCAGTATTCTATGATTTAGTTGTCAAAATAATAGTAGTAGTACATTGTCTTATTTCAACTGGAAAACGATTTATTAGCACAACTTTAAGCTGTACTAATAATCCGTAAATAATTTACCTTTATGTATTCAGAGTAATTTAGAAATTTAATAAGTAACTACATTAAAATATACGCCGTGTAAATCAAACGAGTTAAGTATCGAGCTAAAAATATGCCCCTTATATTGTTTTTTTCATTACCTACCCGTTAAATTTTATTTTTAGAATGTAGACTCCTACAAATTAATGGTAAATTAAAATACAAAATTAAATTATAATATTACTTAAAAGTAATGTAGATAACGTAGGTATAAGTAATTAATTTTAAAATAATGAAATTGTTTTATGCTATAAAGTGTACCGTTTCTGTTTAAAATGTTCTTGTAATTATAAAAGTGGACCATTAGAAGAGGCTTTCAGAATAATTATTGTAAAACAACAGTTGACGAAATATCATTTTTATGATAAATTAAGTCCTGAAACAAAGTTTTATTACCATAGATAATAACTCTTTAATAACTCTTTAATAACTCTTAATAATAATTATTTAAACGTCTAAAAGATAAATAAAAATTATGTAAGTAGATATTTTAACGAAGTAGGTACGGATTTGCCGATCTTCAAAAATCAATTTACATCTTCTTTAATTTAAATAAATGCATAAAAGTTATCGGTGCATATACCTATTGATTTATTTGGAAATAAACCGAATAACGACTCGAGGCAACTGTTCGTTAGCCATTTTTATTTTATTGCGGTTCCGATGCCCACTACATGTTTGGAAACCCTATACGTTTTTTATAGCGCTACATAAACAGTACCTTATCGAATTGTTTAAATTACACGAAATAAGTTAAGTAGATTAATTAAGTAAATTAACAATAAGTAATACGCGACTCATAAATCTAAACTTATAATAGCGTCAATTTATCGTTCTGTTGTAACATTACCAATTAATTTATTAGGTATTAACTACCTATATTTATACCTAAAAATACTAAATATTGATTATCGAGTATAAATTATAGATATTGTTACGATATTTTAATAATAGATGTTTCGTAATGCATTAACTATATGAGAAAGTGAAGAAAAACGGGGTTCTTATACTGTTAATTTTTTCTAATCATAAAATATATTAAACAATTGCTGTTTCTGCATTTGAGTTAAAAATATTTAATTATAATTATATAAGTAGATAACAGATGATAATAATTACATTGAAAATTTGGCATTTTAATATCTATAAACAATTAATAGAATAGATGGACTATTCGAATGTGTAGAAGAGCACGTAGATAGGCAATGCTTTTAATTCAATAAGAAAATTCAATTCAACTACACATACTACTAGAAATAGTCGTAACCAAATTTTAGAATTGCATGCAATTTACACAACGTTCTTTTGTATAGGAAGCTTCGCGAAACGTAAGAGACGCCTGCACTTGTTTCAAGATCTTTAAATGAAGAAAAGTTCCTGTGCAAACACATGTCTGAAATTGCTTTCTTTCTAAGTTTTGTATGTATTCAGGCAACTTTCTGAACTACTAAATAGAGGAAGCGAGATACATTTGAACACGTCTCGCCATTGACCGTTACTACACTCGTTACTTATTTATATGTGAAAAACAAACGAATGGGTAGGTACATATATGTATAGTTCCTACAATTTCTTAACAGTCAGTTAGAACAAAGCGCATTGTTATGTACTTAATTTTACTATTATTCGTGAACAGTATAGATGAAATATGCAATTTTCAATACGCGTATTAAATATTTTTACATTTTAGACTTAATTACAAAGACGATAACAAAATGTTGAATAAGTACTACCGATGATACTAACTATTGATTTTTTAAAACGCACGTTTTTGCAAAAACAATGATTTATATAATAAAGAATTCATTGATAACAAAAACGAATGCGCATATATGATCTAATAGCCATTTATTTAGTACCGTTTTTTAAGTATTGTTTTTATATTTGACAATTTATTAAAAAACCTTAACCCTTATCGAGTAGGTTATTACCTTCACACAATTAATTAATTTTACGTTTAACGCCTATACCATTTAATAGCTACTACAACAAACTGTATTGATACGAAAATCGCTCCGCTTTCATTAGAAAATTGAAAACTTTTACACTAAATAAATATTATTCTACAAACTTTTGTTGTACCTATAATAGATCTATAAACACTCGACACAGACAGTGAGAGTATTGTAGCTTTTTTTTATTTGTGTTAATAGCATGATGTAATTTAACTACATATTTTAAGCTTTTAAAAGCTTCACTTGTGTTGGATTACAGCACAAATTAAATCCATGCCGATGCATTGTAATAATTAGTCGTAAACCTTTCAGTCGTAGAAGAATAAGTTATTCTGCGAAAGTCTATAAAAACCAGCTGCCGCGGAAACGTTTATTAGATTTTTATACATCCAGAAATTTTATTTTAGTAGGTACATATTAATGAACAAAATATTTCTTGTATTATAATCAAAAAATAATTTCTAAACAATTAAAATAACAATACCATCACTTTATCGGTGTATCTAAATAAAATAAAAACCTATCAAACGTAATTATTTATTTATGGGTAGTCGTTTAAAATCAAAAAACAATGACATGTTTTAAATTGGTACATAGAATTAATTAGCCGAGTGATAATCAATCGGAGCTCCTTTTTATAATAAATACTGTTGGAGGAATACTCGATTGGATCTCGACAAAGGCTTTTAAAACGATGAAGCTCGTAATTAAAAAGAAAAAGAATGGTGTTCATTATGCGGAGCATTAAGAAATGGATAGTAGAAAATGGAAGAATTTCGATAATGGCATTTTAGATCAAAGATCTTAACGGTACTCACAATTATTTATATATGTCTAAATGTCGTTATGAGTTCGTTCATATTTTTCGTTCTTACAATTTTAGTTAATTTTTAAATATTTTCGTCGATTACTTTTACATAAATAAAACCATCAAAATTTTTCATAGTAGGATAAGTGATGGTAATGTCGGAATCTCGTTTCTGTCGTGCTCTGTAATGTTAGCGATGCCATATGCTGCAACGAACAAGCGAAATATGTTTTCTAAGCTCGGTAACACGTGCTAAAACAATCACCATCTTGATACATTGCGTTTCTTGATTGCTGCATCATAGCTATATAATTTGAAACTTATTGAAACTTTTAATGATAAGTAGAAATTATTTAATTAACAGCGTATTACTGTTCTTAATTATTCAGTTTCAATATACAGGGTGTCAACAATGCCACAAGTTCCTATATATTTTTTTCCTACGGCGCTCTCTTGTCGAGATCCCAAAGTTGTAAAATAAAAATCAATTTTTTTAAATAACATTTTTATTTTTCGTTGTAATTTAATAATATTTGGTATACCTACACGTAATAAATAAAGGACTTTTAATTTGTGTAATTAGTTTTTCGCTATTACCTCAGACTAGCTAGTGGTGCACCTTTCTAACCTCAAAACTTTTTAGAGGTTTCAGTTTTTAAATTTTTAAGGACATTTTCGGATTTTCCAAATATTTTAGGATAAAAAAAGGTAACTCTTGTTCAATTTCGATAAAATGAACGATATTCGAGAAAAATTGATTCCAAAATTCCACTTAAATAATAAGATATAGAGTATCCCAGATAATTATTTTTTAGGATAAAGGAAGTAAGACTTTAGAATCAGTGTCAATGTGACATTTAACATGTAAAATATATTTTTCTGAAACTGCAACTACCGCAGACTTCCATGACTTTCATTAATAAGATGGCCAAAACAAAAATGAATCACATATTCTAAGCTTTCGAATTAACTAACCGAGTGTAATAGCTATTTATTTACAATGGCCAATGTGTGAATTTATGCGGTCGTCGGAAAAAATAATTAAAATAATATCTGATGAGATACTCTGCATCTCTTATTATTTATCTGCGATTTTCTCGAATACGGTTCAATTTATGGAAATTAAACAAGAGTAGGTACCTGTCTGGGAAATCCACAAACGGCCTTAAAAATTTTAACTCTTGGGATTAGAAAGGTTAGGTGCACTCGTGGTTCCCCTGAGGTGATATCAAAAAATCGGCTATTGCGCCGTTTTAAAGACGATTATTACGTGTGTACACCAACAATTATTAAATTCCAACGGAAACTATGCTACGTTATAACGAAAATGTTATTTAAAAAAATTGATTTTTATTTTTTAACTTTACGGGTGAATATCTCACAAGGAAACGCCATAGGAAAAAAAATTATAGAATTACTTTGACGTGGTTTATATACGGTCGAATTCAAATTCAAATTAATATAAATAACTAATAACATTAGTTATCTGATAACTAATACCTACGTAATGTAAAAATTAATTAATTAAGTATAAAAAACATATATCTATTTACACATTTTCAAATCAAAAAGTGAATTTTAATTATTTAATAAAACTATTATTATTTTTTGTATTGTAGATTATCTAAACAGAGTATTCGAAGTTGTACTTCCTTATATTTTAATCGTTGGGAAATGTAAAGTTAAAGTAACGCGATGTTCTTTATTGCACTTCGAGCGTAAGGATTACCAATTTCTAGAATAAAGCGATTCTCATTTAGTTTCCCTTCATCTGGTGTGAAGTTTTAATGTGGGTGCTGGGAATTTATTATAAGTTATAAGCGTAAATTTTGCTAAATACATCGTTAAATTCTAAGATTTACGTTTAAGTTTACTATTTTTAAATTAAAGTGATTGTACTATAACAATAATTATTGTAAGTAGGTAAGTAAATTAAGTACAGTTTTAATTGAATTTTGTTAAGAAGATGATTACGCCAAGCACTAATATAGGGATTTCAATGTAAATTCGGTCAGGTATTACACCTATATTGATAGAAAATTTCAATTTTTTATTAAAAAATCTAATTTTTATTAAAATATGTATCATCAAGTATGTGAAGATGTTCTTATTTTCTTAAGAATATATATACTTCTTATATAATAACTATTTGAAGTTGGAAATAATTAGACTAACTTTTCGATGTCACTTTCTTGAATTAGAAGCTATATATTAAAAAAATAAAAACGTGCACACCTTCTGCCATTTTTTAATTACCTAAAAAATATTTCTTAATAGATACTTATAAATAAAATAAGGGCTCAAAACATTTTCGTTTAATAATCGGCGAATCGCGGTCTTCGTGCTCTATCCTTGTATCGCCGTCTTGCTCGCGCTATCTCCTCGCTGCGTAAACTAAACTCGAAAAATGTTTATTTCAAGATATCGGCTTTCATATTACCTCATATAATTAGTAAATAATGCATTTGTCGAAATTTTATGTATGGTAAAAGTGGTTGTTCTAACAATACTTTTCATTGTCTACACTTGTATGTATTTTAAATACATATCAACGCAGATTATCGTAAACGCCATTTTTTGCGAAAATGAGTTATTCTGACTATCTTATGCATCAATGGATCTAGGGCAAAAAACATCATATGTCAAGAACAAGAATCTGGTATCAATATTCCGATTTTTTCCACCGGAAAAATCGATTTGTATTTCGGTAAAACGTATCTTCTTATATGTAGCTACGCTACAATACAAAATGTGCGCTTCTGTAAAATCTACTTTTTGTCGTTTACGATAATCTGCCACAACTACCGTCGATATAGTTACTGTTACTTTGAGGCGATGCCGACGATTATCTACATAATTTTCTACTTCAACAGGTAGTAAAAAATTCGAGATTCACATACACGGGGTTTTATTGTAGTTACTCAAGTGAAACATTCGTATCTCACTTATTAGACTTATTGTTAGAAGTAACTGCAACAATTACTTCTCCAAAACGTATTTATGTTTTAGTGAATGAATCAATATATATATATATATAAACAACTGCCTGAATACGATCTAAACTTACTACAGAACTATTTTTAATTTATTTAAAATTTAACACAATGCAGGTTTAGGGGCAAATCTTTCCATCTTCTGATAAATTTATCTGACAGATATGTTTTTAAAGGAAATATCTGTCAGATATAATCAGAAGATGGAAAGATCGGCCCTTATTATAATTAATCACATCGATATGTATAAGTTACTCTGGGTGTTTATTCCATAAATTCCATTTTGTCAACAACCACAAGTTGTTAACATGACAAGGTATAACATACTAACACCAGTGGTTACGAGGGTACTGTTATAACAGTAGTTATAACATTTGCCACTAATTTTAGAATTATTCGACTGATTTGTTATAATAATTGAACAATTGACAAACCAGATACTGTAGAATATAAATTTCGAACAAGTTACCGAATAATTATACTTAATTAATACAATGTCTTGGAATTTAATAGCTAGATGTTTATCAGAATGTTTACTAGATAAGCATAAATATTTTCTGTACTGAAATGAAGTGTGGCGTGGGAAAACTTGTATACTGGGATACTGAAATAACGTGTAAATAACATACTTGTAAAATTGTATTTAGCTTTTCTGTGCGAGCGTAATCATCCTCTTAAGAGTATTTTTTTAACGAAGAGAAATACTGTTAAATGTTACCGACATAGCTTTACTTGCAACTAAAATACGAAAACATATTTTATCACATAGGTATTTAACATAATGTATTTAACTTTAGACAATTCTACGTAGTACATAAAATAATAATAAGTTATAAAAAAACAATCATCTTTCGCGAAGGATGTAGTATGTAGATATATTTATAGAATATAACAAGTCTCCCGTAGTTTCATAAGTTTTATGGTCTTTTCAGCAATAATGCTTACAATTTTCTCCGATGCCAGAGTAATAAAACAAAACTAGCCAAGATTTGTTGTTAAAAGTTAGATAGATTAAATGTTAATTTCCTGATGTAAAACATAAAAATTACCGTCCTTTTGTTACGTAACCAAAAGTTTTATTATAAGTGTATTTTACACATAACTGGTTAAAAGGAGTATTAGGTATAATGAATACCTATAATTGCAGCGGATTAGACCATACAAATGAGGCGTTTTTAATTTTTAGCTTCAACACCTCTATAACACGTAAACGCATTCCTAATTTCAAGGTGCGATTTAGGTTAATACTGTATTAACAATAAATATGATACAACTACAACAAATGTCTCACAATCAGAAAAGATCTGTAATGTACCGGTTTCTGTAAAATTTATTTTACCTTAGTAAAAGTGTATATAATTTAGTGTTATACGATTTATTGATAAAGACGTCAGTCGTGGAGGAAAATGCTTTATTTTCGTAAGATCGCCCGAAGTAACACAAACTTATTATACGTCTGTTAGGTAATTGTGATATATATAGGTATATGATGTGTTTTTTTATAGGTAGGCACTTCTAACAAAGCCTTTACAACTTTTATTATAATAAATAAGAAATAAATAAAAACAGTAAATAAATAAAAAACATCAAAACGTCAAGATAGGTATTTCTTTAAAAGCACACTATATAATATGATGGTAAAATTTATTCAGAACTTTAGTATTAAATAGCAGTCTATAAATAAATATTCGACAAATCGCGCAAATAGAACACTTCCGCTCTTGGAGTATTCTTTAAGTATTTACTAAAACTTACAGCTTATAGAACATATCGAACAAATTCACTCACAAATAGTGAAAGTTCCTTTATCGACTTTATAAAAAACTGTTTAACTGTTAATATAAAAAGCTTCAAGTACCTACCCACCTACCCATTATTAAAATTTCATTCTGTCATCTTTTGTATAATATGCCTAATTGTTATTCTTACGTGATGTAACCTAAATAAAATAAATGTTTGATTTTAGTTTTGTTTTAAGAAAAGTTATTTTATACAAATAAGGTCCTTACTATTCATGATTTGTTTTGATGTCTTGATATAAAAAATACGGTATTTTGTGTACTACATTTCTTGTTTGATTTTGTCACGTAACCTCGTAATTTTTTACAGTATGTAGTTGTAAATAAAATAACATGTGGTACGAAGTATACTTTTGCTATTTATTGTCAGGAAATATCGAAATACTTAGTGGTAATACGAAAAATTATGAATCGAGAAAAATTTATTTTACACCAAAATATAGGATTAAGAAATAAATTCGTATTAAAGTGTACCTATTAATCGGCAATTAATAAACTATAGTCAATAAAATAAAATTTAATTTTCTGCTAGTTAATAGTATAAGCAAATAAATTTAACGGCACATAATAGTCATTCAAACGATTTCCATAAAAACTAGCTCTCGAATACCTTGTAAACTACATATACGTGTGTGCGTTATACTATTGTTGCAAATCACCGTCTAAAATTATAACTCTAACAATAAACTCAACTTAATACTTATTTGATGCTAATGCCCCATTTACATTAGTCGTAAATTACGTAAAATTCCCGTTCTGATTAGGCAAGTTACTGGCTTCAAGTCGCTTGAATTCAAGTAATCTCTGTACTTGACTAATGTAAACCTAATATTCACTTGACTTGAAAGATTCTTTCAAGTTGCGTGCAAGTTTTAAGTAAAGTAGAACCTCGTTCAACTTTTGCCTTTTTACTTGAATAAACAATTTGACAATTTGTTGACAACTATATGTTTTTCATAAAGAGCGCGTTCGTAAAATTGGCGCCATGTTCAAATGGTGAAAAAAATGAAGGGTAGCTCTATTGTGATCATCCTCGAAACGACACACGACAGTGATCGGAAAGCGATATTTAGGAGGACACAATTTTCAAAAGGCATATACTTGTTTTAAATGATATATTAAACATTACTAAATATCAAAAACATTTTATACATCAATAAACACGTACAATGTGTCCACGAATAACTGATTAGATACATATAATCGAGCAAAAATTTTCGGATTTAATTGTGATATTTTGGATTTGGCTCCGCTTATCCTTAAACAGTGTTAAAATGCAAATGAGTTTAATCATACATATACAGGGCGTTTTGAGGGCAAAGTTTTGAAATAAAATAAGAAAAACTGGCTTTATTTGACAAGATACGAAAAAAATTAGTAAAAATAAGTTATTTTGAATTAAGAGATAAGTTCAAACTCAAATTATAAGTATAGTAGTATATGTAATATATGTATATGTATCAAAGTATAATACCTATACTTATATTATAAAAACTGATGTTATCCACAGAAGGTATTTACATATTTATAGTGAGTTTAATTTCACTACGATGTAAATTGTATTGCACGTATTCAAATATTTTTGTATATATTACATACGGGAAAAAATTTAAAGATATGTCAATACTATACGTTTATATTTATAAAAATTTCGTTGTTTGTAGACAATTAACAAATTTTATCAATAATTTAATTTCATTATTTACGTCTTTTATTATTATTATTATTATTATATTGTTATTAATTAAAGAATTATAATTAAAAATGAATGGCTTTGGAAAATGGAACAATTATATTTGACGTAAAACATCGACGTAAACATCATAAAATAGTTTAAATTATTTCGGCGCAGTTTTTCCAGAAGATCGTAATCCACAAAAAGTAAATTTTACAGGAGAGCACATTTTATGTCGCAGCGTAGCTATAAGAAGATAAGTTTAGCGGAAATACAAATCGATTTTTCCGGTAGAAAAAATCGAAATATTTGTTACCAGATCTTAACAGATGATGCCTTTCATTTAAATACATAAGATAATCAGAATAACTTATTTTCACAAAAAGTGTGGGTTACGCCCTTTTGGCAAAACGCCATCGATATGTTTTTATATTTTTTTATCGAGAAACATGACAATTTTTTTAATTAAATAGAGTATATTTAAACATAATACTGTAGACTACTGAATTATTATTTTGATTCCTAAACCTTTGGAAAACATTGCAATCCTTCTCAATTTCAACTCGTGTCTTTGTACTTAAATGAAATTCATAAAACGTATTATATACTTAATACAGAAGGACCTGTCGAGTTGTCTGCCTATCCCATACAACTGAAAAACACATATAACCATTTTCTTTTAAATCACGGAACCAACGCATCTTAAGTAATTGACTTTATGCGCATTTTGTACTATAAACGTACGCATGAAAATCCCTATTAAGTACATATATATACCTATACTAGTGCATAATGATGGAAACGTGCTTACTTTAAGAGTTAGAAAAGAAATGTTTCAAGCCGACCATATCGTCGAGGTATCACTTATTCGTACGAAAACTTGTTTTCTGTTATACTACCAGCAGGTCGAAGAAATGATTAAATGAATTTTCAAATTCAATTATGAAGGATTTGTCAGATTTTAATAAGTACAGAAATTTCTGTCACCGAATAATTTTTTATGTACACGCGATTCGTATTTTCTTAACTGCCATCTACTTACTAATGAGTTATTGTGTTTCTAAAGAAATGAAACTGTCAAGTTTCGAAACTATCACGCGAACGTGATTATCGTCGCACATTTAGGTAGGTACCTACTTACAATATGCATTCCGTATTATACGTTCGATGGTCGCCTGCAAATAATTTTCTAAAATAAAGTTTAATATGTAATTACTATCATTTATTTATTTTATTAATTTTGATAATTTTAGATTATTGTTAGAATGTATTGTAAAAATATTAGGCGCATTCAGCCAGGCTCGTCACTGAAACAGCGGAAAGTAAACGTTTCGTTATAGTGGCCGATTACGACTGCAGAACCTTAAGCTATTGAGATAAACACGTGGCACAACTAATGTCATACGTCAACTATAAAAATAAAATAAAAAAAGCGATTCAAGCCAAATAAATAGCGGTTCAATTGAACCGCTGTTTCAGCCTTCCGGCTGAATGCGCCCGTTGATTTTGATATATTGGTGACCACGCACGAAATAATTTAAAAAATTTATTTCGTTAAGGGTTCACTAGCTTATTCAAATAACTACATACTACCCAATTTAAATCAGATATATCGTATACTTATTTGAATATCTTATAAAGTGCCCGATTACCCCAGAAGGTAAACGGTAAATAGGACGGTAAATAGGCCAACTCCCCATTAATTCTGAACAAAGAGCCGCACTGTTATTGCAGAACCTATTAAAATATACATATTAAAATGTGAAACATTTAAGTTTTTTTAAACTACACAAATATATGTGGTATAAATGAAACATACTTATATACTTAAATAATTGCCACCGCGTGTCCTTTTTAATATAGTTACAGCTTTTTTTTCAGGATAAAATCTCAAAAGCAAAATTGAATAAAACATCAAAAATCATAAAGCAAACAAGTATTTTTTGTGACAAAACTGTATAATAAAAGAGTCGAAGAAGTATTGAGAATATTTTTACATTTCGGGATATAATTTCTATTGACTCTAAAAAAAGAGAATTGTATGCGATAGACTAAATAAAAAATTTATAATCAGATTATAAGATATTTATAGAAGTACCTTCGCTTTTTTTAAATTTGCGTTGTAAATATGACTAATTCGTCAATTTTATTACCGTTTCTGTCATCGTATTGTTCTTTACAGAGTATTTACCCAAAATATTTGATTTATTTTATAAATATTAGCACTCGAGATAAATCATATTCTAGAAGTGCTTCATCCATTAAAATAATCCGGAAAGCTGCCACAAAACACGCCGAGAGATGAGGGAATCGTCGAGTTGAATGCCACATTCAACAAAAAAGGTACGTTAACTTGCCCCCCCACTTACAATTTGAAAAAAAAGCGTTTTGCGCTAAACGCACAATAGCTAGTGCCCAAAAATTAGAGTTAGCGCCATAACGGTTACGCCGTAAAACGGTATTACAGTTGGGGGGGAGTTAACGCTAGCCCCCATTGCGAATTTGAAACGTTTAAGAGCGCATTAGATAGCATAGACCTTTTTTTTTGTTAGTAGCACACCCCGAAAGACACCAGGAACCGCCGTTAGGCATTACTTCTAGTGCCCCCCGGGACATCCATGCCTACCAAGGGGATATTCCACCACCCGTACCGGGATTCGAACCCAGGACCCGTCAGGCGAGAGGTTAGTCTCCTAACCACTCGACCACCGAGTCGGCTAGATAGCATAGACCTAGGTCTTTTTTTAGTGCCACTTAGAACAGAAGCCTTAGCGCATATTTATCTCGGCTCTGCCTACGGATATTCACTCTGTACGGGATTCAACCAGACCGCAGGCGGAAGTTAACGTTTTAAGCACTTTTGATTTCACCTTTGATCGTTATTGCATCAGACCTACGCTCTTTAGCGCCACTTTGCAAAATCTAGCGCTACTTGGTCGAAATATTGTAGCAAAATTTGGGGGGCCAAGTTAACGTTTTAAGCCCTTGGAATTTCTATTTTTTTAAGCGATTTATTGTCGACCATACGCTTTTAGCGCCACTTTCAGTTTAAGCTAGCGAACCGAAATAGGTTTAAATATCATTTTGGAGTAGGGCCAATTTAACGCTAGTCCCCCATTGCGAATTTTAAATGTTTAAAGGGCGCATTAATACGCTAGACGCTCTTTAGCGCCACTTGCAAAAGGTAGCGCCAATTTGGTTTATGTAACTATTCGCAATTCAATTTAAAGTTAAGGAAAGTTAACGAAAATTTCATGTTCGATTTTCTTGATTTTATACGGATTATTATTGTTGACACCTAGCACCTAGCAAGCGCCAATTTCTATTTTGCTAGCGCCGTTACAGAAACCGAAATAATCAAATATTTACAATAAGAGCTATTCGTTTAACTTTAATAATTAGCTTTTTACTTCTCTGTGCCTATTTTATTGACATTCAATCTTAAATAAATATATGTCTATGTATATGTCGTAATAATTGTAAAATCAGCTTTTACAAAAGCTATTATTGTCGAAAATATCTGATGCTATATTTCACGCTTTTTAATACGACTACACTTCTCTGGCCTGTTTGTAATGGAAACATTTATAACAAAAAGGCTATTTTTAGCTTTTCCACCATAAAATAATAAACTAATAATTTATTATCCAAAAATATTTTCTTGTGAAATAATAAAAATAAAATGAATTAATATCACGGAAAAAAACTACGGGTAGGCAAGATTAAAACGAACAAAAAACCTAAATAAAAATTTTTCCTAAAATCAATAATTTTCGAATTTACTAATGATTTTTACTACAGGATCTAACGTAAACATTCTTAGATAAGTTACCTAGGTATATCTTTTCATTGCATAATTCCATTTTGAGATTTTATTTCATTTTATCGATTTTAGAATTTAAACGCATTTTAACATCCATAGCGTTGTTTTAAAATTTGTAAGACAGTGATTATACATTTTTCTTTGTTAAATCACTATGAGAAACTCTTTGTTTTAATAATATTTCAACACAATAGACCAGGGGGGGGGGGGCAACCTGCGGCTCGCAAGCCACATGCGGCTCTTTGAAGGATTATTTGTGGCTCTCGATAAATATACCCGAGTTCCCTTTTCATTTTTGTGCTGTTATATTTTAAAAAATTATTATCGTTCTGTATGTGTTTCAAAATGTCTTTTAAATACGTATTTAATTGCGGCTCGCGAAAAATTTCAAATTTTGAAAAATGGCTCGGACTATCAAGGAGCTTGGCCACCCCTGCAATAGACTCTCGTTAATCCGGCCTTACGCTAATTCGATCCTCTCAGTATCCCGCGTTTAACTGCATGTCTCTTGAACGTGGAGCAAAACAATATGTTTTCTTGCCTCTTTAATCGCTCGTCGCGTTCGTTTTTATATATATATTAATGGCCGCAGCTCCCTGACTTTCCGCACATTTATCCCAAACTTATTTTTTTAGCAACGGCATCGGATAACTCCCGAGTACCAATCGAGTTCGGCACTTGTTTGCTAGGTGTTTAGCGTCGGGGCTGGAATGATAACATACGTAGCCGTTGCTTTTCCCATTCATAACATTCACAAACATCCATTGTTGTAGCGGGTTCGAACCCGCAGCCATGAGTGCAGTAGAACGCTAGTCGAGTGCCTCACTCTCTTTTTAATTTAAACGCACAAATAAAACAAGAAAATAAACTGAACTTTAAATATAAACGCAAATATGAATTACAAATAAACAATCTAGTAATTTTTTACTGATGACGTGATCGCCAGTCCGGTTGGATAAAGTATAAAAATACCTATATAGTACCTAAATTTTACTAACCCCTCCCTATGTTCAGACTTTGTTATTTATAAGATTACTTGTATGTAGATTGCATTGTTTTTTTTTGTTAAAAAAGAATTGTTATATATTTACATAACACCTATATCATTTACGTACCTTTCAATACATTCACTTGAATACAGGTTGTTACGTGCAAAAAAATAAATGATAAAAATAAAATAAAATTTGATCGAAAAATAATTATTTAATAATAACAAAACTTAGAGTAGCACTTAACAAAATTTATAGGCCTATTGGCTAGCTTTTGAACAGTGGAGTTCGGTCGGGTTCTAATAATAACAAACAAAATTAAATAAAGGGCGCCAAGTAATTTTCCTTATACCAATAACTATTAAGAAGGGGAAAATTACTAAAATTATATGATGTTAAATAATTACAATAGGTAAATTATACAGAAACGTACAATACAAGAGTTAATTTTGGTATCTGACCTAAATGAAGTCCTAAATTTAATATGAACAATTTTATATAAATGGGTAAATACGCTAATGCTTCTCGAGAAACACTTCGTTAACAATAATTAATATAAACAATAACAAAAATATAAATTATTCCGAACGGAATTTATTAAACTTAGCTGTCTCCGCGTGGTAACCAAAATCGATCTTTCAAGTCAACCTCCGGCAACAAAATCCAAGTCCAACCAATAACAAGTAAATCCAATCCAAAAACAGTAACAAAAATAAATCCAAAAGGAGAAAATCCAAAATAGAAAAATATGCACCAAATCTGGGACCTAAACAGACTATTACTAATGCCTAGAAGTTTTCAGGCATAGCCCTACTCACCTCCTTCGAAGGGTACGGAGGTCCTATTATTTCAAAGATGTTACAATATATATTTTAGTTAATCCGAATACGTCGGTGGGCCGTTATTCTTATTGTTTTCCGCTCTAAAGCGATAACCGAAAAACAAACTAGGAAAAAATAACTAAGATTAACGGAGTATACAGGGTGTTTCCAAACTTAGGATCTTATTTTTAAGGGATGGTTTTACAGGTCAAAAGATAGCTTTAGACGTTAACATACCTTAATAAAAGTTGCATAATAACAAAGTTATGAATGTTTCAAATTCTGGCACAAAACAGTTTTATAGTCACTGGTATCTAACTATTTATAATAAATGTTCAAAGTTAACACCGCGTACTTGAAGGCATAGTTGAGCTCGGCGTATTCATGAATCAGCAAACGCAGTTAAACCCACGCCTTGTCGAATTATTGCTGAAGCTGCTTCTACACGGTTATGAAGATCGCGTATATTAACGATTTCTGTTGCGTATACTAGTGTCTTCATATGGCCCCATAAATAAAAATCTACCGGATTTAAATCTGGTGATCGAGGAGGCCATGCGATGGGACCTCCTCGACCAAGCCATCGATTCTGGAACCTTCTGTTTAAATATCGACAAACTAGGCGACTACTATGCGGGGGGGGGGTCACCATCGTGCATAAACTACATTCGCATACGCACATTCAACGAAATATCCTCTAAAAGTTCAGGGAGATTATTGCGCAAAAACAATAAGTAGTCAGCACCTGTTAAGCGAGGTGGCAACACATAAGGACCAATAAGATGACCATTGACAAGACCGGCCCAGACGTTCACGGAAAATCTTTGCTGGAAGTGCGTCTGACGTACAGCATGTGAATTATTGATACTCCAGATATGAGTATTGTGGGTGTTGTGTATTCCGTTGTTTGTAAACGTTGCTTCGTCGGTCACTAAGACAATTGAGGAGAAATCAGAAATTACATCGTGGTGTCTTACAAACCATGAACAAAACTCAACGCGTCGAAGATGATCACCAGGTTGTAACGCGTGCACATGTTGCACGTGATATGGATAGAGGTGCTCTTCACGCAATGTTCGCCATACAGTGGAATGTGAAACGTCTACTTGCCGAGAAATTTGGCGAGTACTGGTGGACGGGTTGTCCAAGTTTTGAAACACCCTGTATATTGGAAAATTAAAAATGTGACTTTTCTATTTTTGTTGTTATTTTCTACTAACCCGTTTCTAAACGACCGCCCTTAATAATTGAAAATCTACGCCAGCCAACTCCTCTTATGCCGAAATTGAATTTGAATTTAATTTAAATTAGAAAAAAAACGTATCAAGGTAAATACCTATAACGGTTATAAATATTCAATGCGGAATGTACGAGATTCCAATTACTTTGTACTTATGTTAAATAAAATAATCTTGAAAAGTTTCATTCCGACATTCAGATAAAGTAAGAAATTTTAATTCCATTAAAACCGCACAAATAGAATGGTTGCGAATGTTCAGGAATTCCGTGTTTTTTGCACAGTGGGTCGATCAACAGTGGTTGTTTATCTGGCCAGAAGACATACTCGTCCCCAGAATTACACTTACGGATTAAAAAAATTAAAATATTTTGATTGACAACCAAACCACTAGGTTAAACAAATAGTTCTAAAATTCATTTGTTTGTTATCACCATGTACCCATCCAGCATCAATTATGTTATAAATAATTCTCCACGATAGGCCCTCCGACGTAAACTGTTCGACAACATTTCCAACAGCTTTGTGTTTTTCATAATATGTACAACGCGTTCTCGAATATCTTCTTGCTTTGACGGCATCTTTCATTACTAGTACTGACATTGACAGATGAGTTTCGCCTGTTTATAATAATTGGTCATGGCACACTATTTCATATTAATCACCTACATTTTAAATACAAATCTACCGCGACGGTTAGCAATCCGATAAATTTTGTACAAATTTTTAGTTGTAACCCGTTACGTCCAAAATAACTTTTAGTCAAACAATATGTAAAAATGTATCCTTCTAAAAACCAGCAACAAGCTCGTAAACAAATTTATTTATACATAGGTTTATTAAATGGCACATTTAGTTATTTTCACTTCAGTTGCAGTAATTTGTAAAAAGTAATAGCAAAAATAAAAACATCTATTGCTACACTTTATTCGTAAGGGCCACTGTTTTAGGTTGATCTTTATCGCATACTTAGCTATATTTCTCTAAAATAATTCTCATAAAAAAAGATTAAAGTTGAAATATTCGAGTTGGTTTGATATGTACTAGATTGTAAAGTTGAAGTGTACTATACAAAATAAATTGGAGATGTCACATTGGGATACCTCGAAGGATCTGAGGATGTATTCTTTCTATTCAGGTTTGAAGAATTTTACGACCGAGGGATCAAGGAGAAATTGTAATTGCGTGTCCTTGTAAATATTGGTTCGGAATATATTTATTCGAAGACAACAGGCGACATCGACATTTACGTAAATCTACAAATAATGGGACTAGGTTAATTTAGGGTAATAGTTGATAAAATGTTCTAATATTAATCGAACTTCAAATTGTGACAAACAATGACACAATGGTGGGGTAGGGATGATATCTAAACAGTTTTCGTTAACGATTTTTGTAAATAAGTATAGCAGAAGTGAATAGTCTTTCCTGTCAAAATTAATTTTTGGATACATTTATTGTAACACTCCAACGAAAATTAGCTTTTAAGTAATTTTTTAGTAAGTAAGTTTTAGTAAGACTTTAAGTAATTGAAACGTTGGTGATGTAAATGAAGGTCGTTGTATTTTTATGAAATAATTACCTACCTAAGTAGTACCTGTACTATAAATATATTTTGAAACTTATTTTAAAATGGTTTAAGAAAAAGTGCTTATATTTAATTTTCATTTAATATTATTTTTAATTCCATTAATTCTGGCAAAAATCGGCATTTGGTTTAATTTACTGTAGATTTTCTCTAGATGATGTGCAGTCTGGTGCAGAATTAATGTCGCTATTCGCGAGCATTGCGCGAATACTAGCGATGAACTGTGACACGTTGCCATACGTCCAATTTACATCACCACAAATTACAAAGCGCAAAATCATGGAAAAACCAGTGCCTGAAGTGTAATCTACGACGAAACGTAGTTACGGTACGTTTAATCCTCCGTACGGAAGTTGTGTCGGTGGTACCGCAAAATAGCAAATGCGTGATACTTACAATAAACTGTCATGATATCCCGTTCAAGAATAGTATCTAACCTCCGTACAACTCCCGTGACAGCATCGCAGAATATGTTAGATACGTATTTGGCACAAAAGTGCCCCGAATTACCTATATACGCCGTTTTCGGGGGATATTTGTTTATAATTACGCTACAACACAACACGTGCGTGCCTGTAAAATTTCCTTTTTGTCATTTACACTGTCCTGCCAAAACGCCATCGATATGATAATTATTATGCAGGTATAAGAAGTTAAATGAAAGAAATGTAAAAGTGTTTAAGGCACTTCTTTGATCAGTCAATCGTTAATTTCTGATGATTCTTTACTATTAAACAATATTCATCATAAGACAAATTGAAGGTTAGCATACAAAAATGACGTAACAATAATTTAATTTCGTGACAGATTACCATCTAACGATAAATCAACAAAAGAATTAAATATCCAGGAAATTGGGTATTAATTGTAACTAATTCAATTATTATTATTTAAATCTTAAACTCGACTTTTTACCTTATTTTAAATAGTTTTATTGAATTTTAGTTGTTTTCGATACCTGCGCGGTGTTTAAAAATTCAAATCTAAACACCATACGCTAAAATACTCTACGACTCATAGGAATTCTTGAAAAGTAGTAACGAAAAATTCCCACGACAGTAAAACCACGTTGAACTTCAACGATAGTAGAACCACGTTGAAGCTCCCCTCCCAGATAAAACAGGCCAGCATGATCAATACAACCAGATACATCATCAGCGCAGTACGAATTTTCTTGTCTTCCGGCGGGATTTTCTAGAGAACCTTAAATCTGCCGCCTTTAAGGTTAAAGGTGCTCGCATCTTTTTTTTTTTTTTAGGAAACACGAGTGCACGTTCCAAAGACTTCAGAAGTCGCTTCTGAGATTTAAAGTAGATGCTATTGTTGTCGAAGTCGCGTGGTCTAAATTGGAAACGCTTCTTATTCTCGTAGATATACACCTACATGTAATAACTAAACGAGATTTTACTAAATTAAAAATTAAATTACACTTTTAAAACTGTATTTACCGTTCCACTGCTCGACTTTTAATAAATGATGATAGATAATTATGTTTTGCTTCAAGTGAAGCGCTTTTCCCATTACGATTTAAATTAATTATCTAATGAAAACTTGGTTTGAAATCAAATAACGAATACTCAATACTGGTTAAAACGAGTCAATTTTTGATAATTATTATTGGTTTTGGAATCTAATAATTAGTAATATGATTTTAAAATATATTAGGTATAATTATAATTAGTAAATCGATTTACAAAATTTTTTTGACCACGTTAACGATCGATTTCTAGGGGCTCGACGAACTAAAATTAACACGAGAAGATTGAAAATTATAGGTACTGCTATTTTAATTATCTATAATTGGTTTGTTGACTTTCTACTTGACATTATATATTAAATCTGAACTTTATAAACTTCATAGAAGCGGAAAATTAAGAGATCCCCGGGGAATATTGCATACCACAGAAGATTATATGAAACAGATAATATCATGAGAAATTTATCTAATTCAAGTTCGAAGTGTTTTTGATTACAAAAATAATGCGACCATTTTATTCAAAAAAAAAACGTTCGTCAATTAAAAAACAATAATAAATTAATTTATCACTTATTGTAACGTTAACAATATAAAATCTTATGCTTACAATTCTCTAATTTACTTTTAAGGTTTGTTAGCTAGTAATTATCTAGATTTTTTTATAGTTTTCGATTAAAAATGAAAATGTTGATTCAACGCGTCGTTAATTTTAAAAATAACCCTTTTAGCATTTGGTTCGCTAACCAATTACTTACATAAATCAAAGTGATTTATAACATCATTGTCAACAAGCTCGAGTGTAATGTTATTGTATAAGTGACGTGGGTTGAAAATTCTGATTTTTTTATTATGCATTTTACACATCTATCGTTATGAATCGTTTATCGTCGCCATTTCAATTTCTTTTATTGGTAAAACCCAAAGATTTTCTAAAAAGTTTTACGTCGCTTTATGTCAAAGATTTGGTTTATCCCCATGCGCTCGAGCGGCTTGAAATTGCGGCGACTTGAAAATTCGACTTAAAATTACCGAGATAAACGCTTAGGATAACGTCCAAGGAGCTCGAACAATCAATCATTTTTTTTTTGAACAAGCTTGATTAATATAAGCTGCTCGAAATAAATCGAGATAAATGGCGAAAGTTCGAGCGGATCCAATTTATAGGTAGGTATACCATGCGCAGAAATAGTCTTGCCGTCGCTAAGTTACACTTTTCTAATTCTTAATTTTCAAATTTCCAACGCTCACAGGCTTAAATATCTTTCAAGCGGGTTAATTTATGGTACGAAATAAACGCAAGTGGACAAAGATCAAAATTTCAAACCGCTCGATCGCCTCGGGATAAACTAACAATAAGTCAATGTTGTAGAACAACGATTTATTGATTAAGCTCAGGTAACCTGTACAACACATTGAGTGGATTTTGTCAAAAAGGCGCTTGCAATCAATTAAAAAAAAATTAAAACGTAGCAATTATATAAAAATGACAGATATATTTACAATCTACCGTTTTTTTACAATTTTTTTTATAAAATGTTAGGAGTATTAATAAAAATTGAAAAAAAACCGATAAAAATTAAACAATTTATTGGAATTGTTCAACTAACCGAAAATCAAAGCAAAAACTATTTTCTGCCTGAAATGTTTTATTGTATATTATTTTGAAATATGAAACAGCGTACAAAACAATACCTACATAATCTTATGTAACATATATATGGACTACCTAGATAGGTATGTATTTCTCTCTACATCTTCGTGTAAACGACTGATTATTATTAAACTGAACGTAAATAGCAAATTCACAAAACCGTTTTAATACTACAAAAGTAATTATTAAATTTAATTATGAAAAGTACAGCTATTAAGTAAAACAAATGATAATTTTATTCATTAATAATGAAATAATAACAAGACCATTATATAATTGTCCCATTTCTGTAAAATAAACTTAAGCAAAGTATGGCCCGCGTATAAAGATAAGTATATTTCTTATTAAATAATATAGTTATTAATTCATGTTGTTTATACGTAGCTGTACATTATTATTTTATTTATCGTTAAATACACAGATTTGTAATAAATTAATGCATATTATAATTAAAATAAATAGAATTTTTTTTACAGAATTATTGCATTCCAGAAATAAAAATGTAAAAAAATAAATAAATAAAATGGTATCCTAATAAAGTAATAAGAGGAAATCCTATAATTGTAATTTAATAGGTGGGTAAATTAAAAAAAAAATAAAAAATAAAAATAGTAGGTATTTACTAATTTGAATAAGTAAAAAACACAAAACTTATTAGATGGAAAACAATTTAAAAATAGTATTGTCATTTTTTTGAACTTAAGTAGCAATCGGGAGGCTACGAGATCGGCGCCAAGCGTATAACAGATTGTTTTGAAATTTGGAACATAAATATAAGACATCATTCCCGATTTATTGACGTGGAAATTCAAAATGGCCGACTTCTGGTTTCGACGGAAATAACGCCAAATTTGATTTACGAAATGAAACGCCCTGCATATTTTAGTAT
This sequence comes from Rhagophthalmus giganteus, assembly GCA_036326145.1. Classification (NCBI taxonomy): domain Eukaryota; kingdom Metazoa; phylum Arthropoda; class Insecta; order Coleoptera; family Rhagophthalmidae; genus Rhagophthalmus; species Rhagophthalmus giganteus. Next base: position 7,332,838 of record JARFJA010000067.1, on the reverse strand, counting down.
TTCTGGAATCTACGGACCAAATTTTATCTGATAACGTTGCTAAATTATCGTTTTCCTCAAAATTAAATTCACAATTTTTATTTTATTTTTCAACACGGAAGGCTCTTACTGCGGTACAATTGAAGGGGTTAAAGCTGAAACCACCTAAGTGACAAAAAACCAATGTCGAGATATAAACCTTTAAAGTTTTTTTTTATTTTCTAAATTAATCTGTGCGTTTAACCTAAATTTGATAATGTAGGTAATTTATTTCGTTTAGCTGATATAATTAATACGAAGAGAAAATAAATCGAAAATTTTTGTTTTCTCTTTATTTTTGGAAAAAATAGAGCACTAGAGTATGGCATTTTTCGAAAAACGTTTATCAAACAAATTCTTTTCGTCTTTTAGAACTCTTAATTTAGTTCAAATAGTGTCTTATCTTTTTTAAAATATCTGATAGTTTTTGAGATATCAAGATGAATAGAGCCGATATATTAAAGGCCCGATATACCCTGAACACCGGCGATTGGGCCATTTAATATTAAATATTTCAAAAATAGGTAGGTAATCTTCATTGCCTGAATGAATTTGTCGTTTTGCTTAATTGAATTACAAACATTGTAGGCCTGGAAATAAAGAAATAAAGGTATACCCACAGTCTTTGTGCGCCAACGTCGAGATAGAACAATTTTATTGTACTGCAATACCTTGTGCCTTCTGTTTAAAAATAAAATTAAAAATTTTGTAATATTTTTTGAGAAAAATGAAATTTCGTCAACGTTATCGAATTTAGAATTTAGAATTTTATCGTTATAGAATTTGGTCCGTAGATTCCGAAAATAGTAAAATATGTAGTGTTCCGTTTCAAAAATCAAATTTGGTGTCATTTCCGTCAAAACCGGAAGTCGGCCATTTTGATTCTATACGTTAATAAATTGGAAATTATGTCTTATATCCAAATTTCAAAACGATCGGTTCATCAACGTAGGAGTTATAAGTTTGGGTCGAGTCTCGTGGTCACCCTGTATATCTGTTAAACTTGTTTGCCTATTATTTCCAAACGCAATCGATAAAATATGTAGGTATTCATATAAATTTAGTCAAGGTTAGTCAAGAAAGTCAATTTCGAAATACTGCAGATAACTACAATAATAAAACTTTTTCATCTCACATTTTGGTATAAATATCTCTAAAACGTCCACGCAAATCCACAAATCTTTTCTTCTGACTTTCGGTTCTAAACACCACACTGACATAACGGCCTGGAGATTCGCCAGGTTCCTTACTAGGTTTATAGTTTCTATGTTGTCGCGACAATCTGAATGGCGCCCAAATATCTGTTTAACCTTGACTGATATTTATACAGACCGAAAATTGAGAAAGGCCATCCAAAAATACATACACGCGAGATAAACGAAAATTTATAAAAACAAAACAATCAAGGAAATTATTTCTACTTAATCAACGTTACTGTTACGAAGGACATAAACAACTCAAAAAAAAAGCTTTTCATAAAACTTGAACTTATAAGAGTAATTGCAGTATAATAATTTGCAATAAATTTAATTGTTATTCTATTTTGATTTTTTTAAATACATTTTTGTATCTATTGATAAAAACGAATAAGTATAATATTATTATTTAAAATTAATTCACATTTATGTAGTTTCATTTACATATAAGGAATTATAAAGATCTAAACTTTATTCCTTGAAAATACTTACTACCTACACCTACATTATATCATTCGGCTTGATTTAATGGTCAGTCTTATTTTCAAATTCGAGCCACGGAGATAGGGCGACCCTTAAAAGTTAGCTAAAGCAACATAATATATTATGTTAAGTATTTTTTAGTTGGACAGTAAGACATCGTAATGCGATTTTCAACTTTTAATGTCTTGTTTCTTTCGTGAACGATATATTTCAAAAATACATATTTTAGTTACATTTAATTTTTATCTTGTTATGCCGTTAATATAAAATAATAAGTTCTAACCTAAAAAAATAAGATACATAATTATACATTAAAAAAAACGATATTGACGTAATCAATCGCAACAAAAACTCGTCTGTGTCTCGCTAGTTACTCATATACATAATTACCTGTATTTATACATAATTATGTTTTCAGTTACAGCTAAATCTTTGTTTCGCTTTATTATGAATAAGAAGTTTTGAGAAACGTAAAAAGAGGTTGTCGAGAAATGTAATTAATTGATCATCTAGTCTCATGCGAAATAGACAATTCAAAGAGAAGAATTTTTTAATGGTTTTTTTTTCAGCACAAAAATACTGAACTATTTTTTTCATAAGTGCATTTAGTTTACTGTCCTTGCGAGATATGTATTGAGTAGTGCCTATCGGAAGTAATAAAAGCAAAAATGTGTGAGTATGAATACGAAACATCAACTAGTTTGCATTAAAAAAATGGAGCAACAAAAATATTTTATTTGCAATTTTATAGAAAAAGAATTACCCACGTATTGATAATATTCTTTATAGGATTTTCATTTAGAATCTGAATCTGTTGAGTTATTAACTTGGGATATATCGACTGAATCCATCCAGCATGATTTAATTGCAAATAAAATTTTTAAGTCATTTAATATCCGAGTTTAACGGATTGGAAAATTGGAAACTTATTTTCGTTAAATTATTAAAAATAATTAATTTTTTTCGTAAATATATAATCACATGCATCCTTAAGTATTATACAATAACGAGAATTATTGCGAATAAACAATAAACTTAAAAATTACATTTTTGTTTGCATAACTTTAAGCGGCCTGAACACCCTTAAATCCAATGGCTGACGATCGAGGTGGGTTTCTAATCTTGTATAGGTATTTAACGCACCTTTCATTACTTCTCCTTTCACCGCGAGTACCCTTAGGTCTATGAATTTCACTATTTGGGGGTATAGAACTGGACTTTTATTATTATTATCCGGAGGGTTTTAGATTGGAATCCTTAAAACATGTCAATGTTTAACTTTGGCGAAATATGGCTTTATTGCATAATAGAATATGATCGCTAACACCATTTGGGTTTCGGTAATAATTTAATACACAATTATCCTGTATCTTACTGCAAAAGAAAAAAAATTAGGAATATGTTTTTAGTAGTAGCTAATAACGACTTCAGTTTTTATTTTACCCGTTGGTATATAAACATATCTTTAATCCTAAACGAGATATGATAAATTTACAATTACCCCATACTATCATTTACATTTGCCACGATGCTCTTTTAATTGGGGTAATTATAAATACACTGAGATTAATGTATATGTTTGCTATTAAATAGCCCATTACTTATACATCAAACACAAATTCAAAAGTTTACTTAAATTATAAACGATATTACACACAGACACACTTTAATAACGATATATCAAAACTGAGATAAACTCTTCTTCCTTGTCTGACACAGTACTGTTATAAACTGGCGAGACTTAAGTAGCAAGATGCTCATAACATTTACGATAAACAACGTTCTGCGGAAAATTTATAATTTTTGCTTCTTTGACGTATTTAAATTAGCCAATTACAATTACCCCACCTGACCCTATTACCTTGAACATTACCTAATATCCCAGTAAAGTTAGTTCTTAACTATAAACAAATTATTAACAAATAATTTAATATCTACGTATTATTTTCTACCATTTTTGATTTTCGTTTTTATAAAATTAAAAATTATTTTGTATAGAAACTGCGTATATTTTATTTTCTAGAAGGCAATCAACGCACAAAAGCCTTATTATTAAGGGAAAATTTTATTTTAAAAACCAGCGTTTAAATGTTTATATCGCAAATCTAACATAAGAACTTGCCGTTAATTCGCTTTTTCTCACGAGATGTTCGAATTTAAGTAGGTTGGTTCTGTTCATCGGAAAACACGGGCAAATGGAAAACAATTAAAAAGGACACTCATTCATAATCGTAATTCAAAATAGTATTTCCGCATTATACCTGTTAATTAAGAATTTGGAGCAAATCTTCAACATCTAAATGTAGTATATTTTTAAGATAGAAAATATACAAACAAAGCAGCTCACGTTAGAACTATATATTAAAACATGAAAAACATTCGAAAATAAAATTAAATTATAGACACATAAAAGATAAAATTATAAAGTCATATCGATTTAAAACCTTTAGCAGTCGTTTGTTATAAAGTGCCTGTACTCTCTTGAATACAGCGGGCGTTAATGGGTTAACATGTCGATATCCAATATTGATGTTATTACTTGCTTCATTTGGAAATGAGAAACTGTGCCAAGATTATAACGGCAACAAAACATAGAATACTAAGGAATTAACGAGTCACGAAGGGCTAAAATCTAAGCTAAACGCTTTTTAACGTACAGCCTGAAAAGCGTTGTAACATTATTATGGATTACATGCGCCTGCAAAGCTAACCCTTACTTATAAAACAAAGCCATAACCAATTTAATTTTTATTTTGTCTAAGTGCAAAGCTCTGTTATAGAATATAAACTGAACTTATTTTAATATACAATGATCGTGCTTGTGATACTTGTGAAAGCTATTTATGATTATTTTTTGTTTAAATATAAATCGTATAATGTAAGCAGGAGAACATGAGGCAAAGCGAACAAGTTGACACACAAAACAACACTTGTAATCACAGGGCCATAATAACTGAGGCTTCTTTAATGCCATCATGTCTATTATACGTATAATAAAATAATGCAGTCATTGATCTTTATACTTTGAAGTGTATCGCAATAAGAAAACGCGTTCAAAAAATGTCACTTTGATGTCACGGATAAAGTGAAATACAATAATTTGAATAAGGACCAAAGTGAAATTGTTTAGAAAATTGTTTCTATGGTGATTAACCGACGATTAAGGTTTAAGTCACATCGTCTATGCTTAAAAGAAAAACCCACCGAAAACTATTTCCACAAATAATATACATTCTAGTAAGTATTTAATAAATCAATGTACGTATGAATTATTGTAATAGTTATTTGATTCTTATTTTTGCAAAATACTATTGTTCAATTGTACTATTTGTTTAATGTTTAATACTATTGTACAAATAATGTTTTTTTTCGAAAACTGTGTCTCAAAATTCCAAAATTAGTTAAAAGCGACGAGAAAATTTACGATTGATTAATTTGACGTCTAAAGTTATCTAAGAACAATCTATGAACTTTAAATTTAAAAGTTATCGAAAGAAAGTTTCTTAATAATTGATTGTTAAAATTGTGTTTTTATTAATAACAAATAAACTGACAAATTAATTTTATTAGGTGTTTGATCGATTTTTTGTTGTTGATAAAAAATAGGAGGATGTAAAAGAATTTGTAAGCATGCATTGAACGTTAGAATTCCCGATAAATAAATTACTGTAAAATTTAGATCGCCATGTTCAATCCATTTACCTAATTAGTTACACATTTTTATTCTAATTTTCATCAAAAATATTATACATATTAAAAATAATAAAGTGCAGTTATATTTTCATAAAAATAATATTTAAAATTTACTTACGTCGGAAAACTCGCGTCTTACAAAATAACAATAATTACATTTCGTTTTATTAAACCAAACCTAATAACCCTCCTTAATATCTCCTAATAACAATCTCGTCTCTTTGAAAAACTTTTGCGTGATTATTAAGTAACAACTCGCCATCGTTATGGAAACTGCTTCTTGTAATTTCTTAAAGGCCCTAGTTACCGTGGCAATAATAATAATAACGTTGTTAAATTAACTTACTCGTTAATATTTTTGAGACTTCGCCGAGTCGACTCGGCAAGTGACAACACTTTCATAATATGAATATCGTTTTGCAGCGTTCGCACGGGTTGTTTTTACATACGTTTTTACAACTTAATTTTTAAAAACTACCCACGATCGTTTAACATTTAAACTTTAAGGGCCGATTTTTCATCTCCCAATAAATTTGTTCGACAAATTTTTACTATCACAATGTTTGTTATAACAATTATTTCTATGAAAAGTCTATCAAATAAATTAAATATATTGACAATTACGTATTTACACATTATTATCTCGGCTCGACTCGATAAACACAGTTTAATCTAACAATTAAATAAGTGACTTATAAAACCGCCCTATTTGCCCGCCCTAGCTTGTGGACGCCCCATATTCTATTAAACGCTTAAATTTCTATTTTATAAAAGAAGATATTTTTAATTCTAAATTGGATTTAAATATCTATAATCTAGTATATTTATGTATGAAAAAAGTAGGTATTCGCAATTATTACATTTAGTTAATTTATTTAACATTAAAAATGTAAGGCTGTCATTATTCCATACTTAAATTGCACTTAATTGCACGTAATGTTCTAGATGAATCGGTATTTTAATAAGAATTTGCAAGGTAGAAATTGATTGTGGGAATATAAAACGTCTAAACCGATTATTATGTAGGTTAACACAAAACCTATTATCTTCAAAAAAAAGCAGAAAAACAAATTTTTCATGATCCCCGAAACATCAACTCTATATCGATCGCGGTTCGAGAGGCCCTGGAGAACAATAATAATATTAAATAAACCACCAGCAATGTTCAGTTTTACTGATAACAGTGAAATACTCGCGGAATGCTTTATTAATTAAACTTTGGTTTATCAACAAATGCGACGAAACTTTTAAACGAATACATAACGCAAAACAATTGATAACGTTTCGAACAATTTCAGTGTGATTGTAATTTATTGTTATAAAATTTTAGTCTTGTATATCAGAATTACGAATTCTATTGTTATAAATACATAATATAATATTTTTTACTTTTTACATATACATCAACTGATAATTATCTAACTGTTAAATCTTAAATCGTTTTTAAATGTTACAAAAAATGGTGGTAAAAAAGAGTTATTTTTTTTAATTAATTCGAATGAGTTGAATACGAAAATGAAGCTAAAAAAATTCTAACACATAAGGTTTTCGAATTATGATGTTATTAAGGAGTCATTGTGCGTGAATCGGACAATTTTGCTCGACTACCTTGAATTTTTTTTTAAATTTTTAGGGATCACAGATAGTTTCATTAGTGAACGCAGCAAAACATTTTCTAAAACATTTGTAACTCCTGCCGTTTTGAATCTAGACGTATTTCTATTGACCGATGCGCGTTTTTAGTGCTCGTAAAGGTTGCGTAAACTGCGTTAAATTTATATTGTAAAAAACCAAGAGACAATTCGGAATATAGAAAAATGAGTTTAAGTTGACAAAACGATCAAAACCGGTATGTTCAAAGGCCATCGCACGTGGTATTAACAAGGTAGGAAACTTGCATTAATTTCTTTTTTTGTTTTCTTTGAGCCCATAAAATTTAGCAAAAAATTTCTATTAATATTGATTAAAGGAGACGACTATATATCTGATTTTACCATTTAGTAGTTCTATTATTTTTATTTTGAGTTTCAAGGGCGTTAAAAAGTTACAAGTGATTATAAGAGAAAATCGGTTTTGTGACGACATCGACATCGACTACAAATTTGTCGTATGTATATATTATATTTTAGTATTTAAAACAATTTTTCGTTACTAACTTTCGTAACTTTCTATTTTTCGATTGTTTTAATTTTATTTGTAAATAATGTGTAAAAATCTGTTAAAAGTGAGTAAAAAATTAATGGTCGTTTAGGGAAATTTTACATGCCAAATTCGTAATCAGGGTATTTGATGTACTCCAACAAAATTTTAAATTTGTTTACTAGGGCGATTGTTTTTTGTTATAACTAATTTATAAGAACTATAATACCACTTTTTAATACCACTTACAATTTAGAAAATGTTGCAGCATTTAAACGTTTCACGGAGACGTACGAATACTACTTTTGACGTCTTCATAATTTCTTGCCTTATACCTCTTTTATTAAGTAATCCCTTGTTCGTTCTCATATTATTTCCTTAACTTAATACATAGGACTACTGCTTTTTATCTCATATTGCGTAAGATTAAATGTGAATGTCCGAATTATTTATGAATTTAAGGGTTGTCTACAATAATAACAATAAAAAGCATTAAGTTCCAAAAATTGTTCCAGAAACAACTAGGTAGACATTAAATATATAGGAAAGCTTGTCAAAGAAACCATAAAGTGTATGTATATTTTATATCATATATTTTTGATCGCATATAACACAAATATATAATGAAAAGTTTAGTATCAACGCGAAAATATTTAGAGTAAGTACTTATAGATCTTTGTTCCTATGTCTCATAAATTGATGGTAAATTATGCACTCTCTGATAAGAATTCGAAGGCGAACGTCTATAAATCAGTAGTTTATTGTGTTATAGTAGATGTTAATGGCTCGCCAAACGTACCGCCTACAAGCAAAAAATACTTTAAAAGGAAATTCTAAATACTTTTATGCTACATTTAACTCGGGAGCATTTTAAAGTACCTATATTTTAAAAGTAAACTTATTTAATCGTTGGTTATTTTTTACAAAATACTTACATAAACAATTCACAATCAGTATATTTCGATAATTTCGAGCAATTAAATACAGTAACCAATTCGCGGATACCTTTAAAAAATTCTTACTTTACCTAAATAACATTTTTAATAACCTCATTATAATCTGTAACGTAAACATTATCCCATTGAAAGTTTAACATTATTATTACTACTAAAGTACAACCTGCTATTAATTTAATTTATTCCTCGTCAGTTTCCAGATTCGCTAAAATTTATTATTTTTCTTATCTAATGCACTTTTAACCTACCCTAAATGACGACGATTTTTAACACTAGTTAGATACTTAACGATTTTTTTAGAGGAGCCTCTATACGATCGTTCCACGATCGAATAAATGCCAGTACCTAACTTTATAAATAAGTAAGTACCTATACTTATATTATAAGTACTTTATAAATAGGTAAGTAATATCGGTGTGTAGTTTTAACACAACTAATTTAATTTATGTGCAATTTGTAAATTTCTGATTTCTTTATTATTGAACACGTTAAAAATGTCATGTACCTATCTAAGTATAATAAATGCTAATGTCAGATTTCCGTATGTCGAATAAGCTAAATTTCTCCTTGTGTCGATATTTTACGAGTAATTTTTGTCTTTTTGTACAATTGCTTTTTTCTATAACTCGAAGAATTTGACTGCTTTTCAGTGTTCGACATGTGGAAGTTTGACTGTACTATAAATTGTGAAGGAAATCGTTCAATCGGTTTTTTGCAGCTAAAAATCAAAAGGTCACTTTTCAAAAGTACAAAAAAACACATAAATACCCAGATAATTTTTTTCGAAAGTTTCTACTGCTTCGAATAAAGTAATTTTTATCAGAAATATAAATATTTAATTCATTGACGACGTGGAAAATTATTATTGTAATAAAACATATTCTGTAAGTTTTGTTATTAAATCCATGTATTCAGTTATTATTTTTATTTCGGCAATAAAAGGCGGAAGTTATATTTTTAATTAAATTCTAAAATACGATTCCATTATAAATGAAACAAACAAAGGGTTTAATGAACTCTAAATATTAATTAAAAAATTAACTACAACGTTATACGGAATGCTCATTTGAAAATTTCTCACCCCCCCCCCCTCCCCAATATCCTCACGCACAAGACGTTTTAAATAAATCCCCGGGACAAATCAACAATATTAGTAAGCAAGACATATTTTTGTGTAAAGTGTTATTATGTAATTATTACGTAGAAATTTCTTCCTCACTGATACTGTTGAAGTGTCTTGGCGATTTTTTTAGAAAGGTTTATACATAGAGATGTCGATGGGAGTGTACAGGAAGTGCCTACCTACGTAAATTTAAATGTGCCATATTAAATACTATATTGGCTAAAAGCTTCACAGAAGTAAATTCAATCATTATAACATAAAGTTTTCACGTACATTTACCAAAAATTCAAATTAGTAGGTCAATCGGGGTAATATGAAACTAGGGGTAAATGAAAACACGATCTAAAATTATTTTAAAATTTGCCCCTTTTTCTTTATAGTAGCAATATGAATATTTAGTGATATTTTTGTCAGTTTGGTGCATTTATAAAGTGAAAACGCACGTTCGATGTCAAGGTAAGTTTGATTAAATAGAAGCATTGTATTCACAAAATTCTACAGATTCTTTTCTTTTACCCCATATGCGTATAGTACAAACTCACAATCAGTGTAAAGCATCGCTTTGATTCCATTTGTCCCAGAATCTAGAAGGAAATGAAAACATGACCGGGGTAATTTTTTTTTACAAGAAAAATTTATTTGCGTGTTATCGCAGCAGATCAGGGGGCAGAAGTAACCATGTATCTCGACGAAACATTATAAATTATTTTTAATGGTCATGCTTTTGTAAACTCAAACTCAACTTTACAAAAACGTTTGACCCTATATACTAATCTAAGCATAATTTTATAACAATAATTACAACATTAATTAGTTGTGAGTTTGATTTGTTACAAATTTAGGTAGGTAATTAACTTTCTAAATAAACCGTTCGGTAATATGTTTTCCAAATCCATTTAGTTGCGCACTACCTTCATTTCCCAAGGCAGTCCAAACAAATCGAACTAAATCGTTTCGCAATCAAAATTATAAAACACGAATTTGAAGAAAAGAATAGTAATATTTTATGTGGAGCTAACTAGCTAACGCTTGTCCGTTAAACGCCTACAAATTCACCACAAAAAATATCACCTTAACTCCTTATAAAATAAAACACACTTCAACACTTTCTATTTTATAAAACTAGTAAAGAAACACAATAATACAATAGCAAATTTATTTGTAAAATAATAAGTAATGGTTTTATATGAATTTACGTACGAGTAAAAATATAAATAAGGAAAATTGCTGTTCACTGTTCTTATCTCGTTTGAAGAATCCAAAATGAAACTAATCGACCAACCGACCCTTATCGAATAATTTACAACTACATTTCGCTTAGAAATGTAGACCAATCCTAAACACGATTAAATATTTAAGTAAATAAAATAAATCTCGAATTTAAGCGCTGAAAAATAATTACTAGCGATACGAGGACGCAAAGTGAACCGTAAAATTCCATTTGAATGCACCTAAATAATTAGGTACCTACTAATCTAACAGTAATAACATATCGAAAAAAAACAAAAGATTTTCCACTTCTATAACGTATTTGCGAACTATGTATTATATAAATATTATAAAGATATATTATATATATATTATAAATATTATAAATATATATATATATATATATATATATATATAAATATTATAAATATATATATATATATATATATATTATAAATATATATATATATATATTATATAATATAAAGTATATATTAGTAAATATATAATAAAATTGATTACCTATAGTTTAGAAAATAAAGAGGCGATTAAATGGCACCAAGTGCAGGAAGATAAATTAAATAATTCAGTCGGTTATTCATTCGGACGTTGTAGCAGTAATCCCATAGTGAATACAAAAGACGCAGATTTTACAAATCTTGTAAATACAAACAATAGGGCGTAATTTGAATAATTAAGTGTCTACCTTGCTTTCAATTATACATATAAATAAAGTTAATTTACTATTTTTACTGCATTGCCCGCATTTTGAAATTTTCTATAAGTAATTGGTAATCTATTGATTTACGTTAAATTTTTAAAATTTCATTTTTGAATTTATACGGTTTGCCTAAGTCGTTGATATCAAAATACGGAATTGTAAAAAAATATAAACAAGTTTAGATAATAGGTTAAAGGTTGTAGAGGTAATTATGTAAGTGTAACTATAACAGGTGTTATAGGTGTAATAAGGTAAATAATAAGTCATGAAAGTGACATTTTACAGGACAAGACCGATGTTTGAAATACACGGTCGTTATAGGCCGAGCATTTTAAACCGTCACTTCTAACAGGGACACTTTCATGACGCATTAAATATACTATTATTTTTTTTAAATCGTTTAAATTTATCAGTACTTAAGGGTGCAGTTCAATTGGGCTTGACAAACTTTACCGCTAGTGGCGCTAGCATAACTTTCACATATTTCATTAGTGCAACAATAGATTTAATTTTAAACGTCTATGTTTAAAATCTGTTTATCTTATTGGGACTATTAGAAAATCTGATGGAAAATTTGAACCAAATCGGTTGTCGTTTTCAAATTTAACGAATAACACGAAACGCGCATGTTCTGATCTAGAGCCTTAATCACCAATAATTTAAAATGTATTAATTTTTTGGTAAGAATCGTGTTGGTATTATACAGACTACGTTATCAAGGTGATAAAAAAAACTTGTTGAAAACAACATTTAATGCAAAAATAATTTTATATCAAAACTAGTTTCGTTTAGGGCGAAATTGTGTTAAACTGTTATAAAATAGCGAAGAATATGACAGTGGGGAGTTTTTATGCGCTCCTCCTGCAAATTCATCGTTACCTACATTAAAATTAGAATGCCCTAATTCATATATCTACCTACCTACTATAAATTTTGTGACTTTATAAACTCATCAACAAACGAAATTAAATAGGCCTTAATGATTTATTTAAATCTTTTTGATAAAGCGACAAAATATCGACGAAGCAATTTTGTCGTTTGTAATCTTGTAGTAAGTGGGTAAGTATAGGCAATTTAATTTATCGTCTGAACGTTCTAAACTTATTCGCGGGAAAATTTTGCGTGCTAAATTATACACATACGTTTTTAAATAAGAAATTAATGCTATAGTGTATTCATTTTGTGAATTGGGAGGCGTAAAGGTATTCACGTCAAATGATAACAATACCGATATCTTTACGTTTACGTCGAGCGCTTCCCATAAAAGGATATTCACGAGAATTCAGTAACGCGTAAGGTAGGTGAACTCTCTTTGAAGTTCCTCGCTTATTTCCGTCTCGCTTCCTACGCTATAAAGTAAATTTACCCTATTTATAAAGTAAGGTTACCCGCATTAAATTAATTAATATAAAAAATTAACCTTATCGAGTCTAAATATATGAAAGTATATACAATAACATTAAAAAATTACTTAATTCTACAAATTAAAGTATTTTACGTAGGTGCAATTTAAAAATTAAATGAAAAAGCTTTGTAGGAATAGAAAAACTTAAATTTAAACTAAAAGAGATTTACATGTACATTAATGTTTACTGCAGTATTTTCTTGTTTTTAAATTAAACGCTTCCGTTTTCAACTGATACTAATTTCATTTTAGTTTTATTATGTAGCGTAATAAGACCGCCTATTAACTAACTGGGTTTGCTGGGATATACAGAAAATACTGGATTTTCGAAAAGACTTTATGGGATTTGGTAAACTACAACAAAATCAAATACAGTACGATTTCTTGTATTATTGTACCTATTATCATTTATTAAAGCAGTTCATTTATTATTTTTTAGGTCTTTATTGTGTATAACTTAGAGAAATGTATTTTACCGTTGCATGGAATTTCCTCAAACCAATAAGAAAATGAAATTTATATAAAATTAAAGCGGTTTCCGTCATAAAAGTGAATAACAGTAAAAATTAAAAATATTAGTGGTACGTGGCTGAAATTGCGTGAATGCTCTAACGAAATAAATAAAAATTAACGATATCTAAGTGTAAAAATTGATTTTAACAGAAACGCAATCATTCCCACTAATAAGTCACTTTAATAAAAAAAATCGAGAGATTAATCATTTACTCGAATGCTAAAATTAGTATGAGAAGGTATCAACTAGAAAAGCTTAATAATCTTGGGATGAATAACTCCCGTAATACGGAGTTAAACTAATTGGTTTCTAGGCTCCAATCAAGCAAGTTAACATCAGCGCTAGAAATAGATATACGTGATGTAAGTAATTCAGCAGAGCTTTCATTTATTAAATGTTTTACAAATTGAGAAATATGCTGTAATTTTTATTAGGACTGATTATTGTTGATACCTAGCATACCTAATACAATATAAGTAGTATATTATTATTAATATACTAATTACATTGCATGTGAGTAGTTCAGGAAATATAGCCAATTGAAATTGTATCCATCTTTTTGAATAACCCTGTATAATAGAGAGAAATATAGTGTTTCAAAATTAAGCTGCATCGCTGCATAATAAAAAAATTTTAATGTCTATTCAGGTAACAAGGAGACATTTCGAAGCAATTTGGTATAATTGTTTATGGAAAGTTATAGTTATAAAATTATGGACAAGTCTTTTCATCGTTGAATAATAACCTAATATCTACCGCATCGATAAACATCCAGATTTTACTAAACTTCACTTGAACTAACAATAAACTTATAATTTTGTCACGATTCCGTTATGATACGGTTTCGTATTGTGTAAGTATTCATAATACATTTTATCATTAAATTTGGTTCTTATCTGCTCAAAATTTTTAATTCTTTTTACTAATTTAATGCGGACAGTTTTAATAATTTTAGCTACCTACTACAATATACACTATCTACCAATAAATAATTGAATATCCCTCCTTTCGGCGATATCTGCAGTCCAAATACGCGGAGGTGAAGTTATGCTGCGGGGGTGTATATGGTTTCATAATATTAGAAATAGAAAAAAAATATTTCAAAACAAAAATAATGCTTCTAGGTACCTATAGCTTTTTCAAACCTATATAATGTTCACGTCATAAATACAAGGTTACTAGATGATGACGTTTCACACAGTGCTATCACCTCGTACTTCGCATTTTGACAGTTCTAATAAATTGTAGTCTTTCTTTATACCATTTAATATGTGCGCAAGTAAATCATCTACAGAGTATGTCACTTTCCAAACTTTAAACCGAATTACAAATAAACAATCTAGTAACTTTTTTTTTTGATGACGTGAATATCATATAAGTTTGGATAAGCTATATCTACGATATTTGGAGTTTAAACAAAAATAAATAGTAATCGATGCAATCGCCGAAAAATTGCCTGCGTGTGAACTATAATTCACAGTTCAATTTTAATGGTTGAAAATAAAGGGGTTGAATTTACCGATACTTTGTAAAATGTAAACTGGTTCGCTATCTATTAAAATTAATGAAAATTTATTGCATAACTGTTATAGCCACCCTAGCTGAAAGCACTAATATAAACAGGAGAAGTTTTATATAACGTATCTGTTATAATGGAACTTTTATATTGAATATTTATTGATCATGATAAAATAAATAAAGGTTCTATGTATACTTAAATGTTATTGATATATTAATATTTTTAAGATCATGATGTTATTAAAGCATTTTTCAAAAAGAATCTTATAGTTCAAGTAGAATATTAAAAGTTTGAACTTCGTTTTATTTAATTATACTATTTTTATTTAATTATATATTTAATTTATTATAAAATTACTCTATAATATAATTTTTAAAGGCTAACTCGTTAAATGTAAGTTAAAAACAGCCTTAGGAGACTTATCAAAGTTTTAAGTTATACATGCTTACTGCATTAAGACAATAAATAAAACAACCCCTTTTAAAGCAGCATTAATTTGCTCCTAACAGTAAGTAATACTCTTTAGATATAATTTTAAAATTTCTTTTCCTTATTTATTAATTTAACATTTGCAATGAAATGAAAATATTTACTTTTAGAGCAAACAAAATTAAAATTCGGTAATTATAGTTAATTTGGTAATTGTAGTTATATTTTAATGTAACATATTAATTAGGTTTTCATTTATTTTTGATCGTTTTCTTTTCTCAAAGAAATAACAAGTTCGATATACTGGTTCCTTAAAATTTAAAGTAACTTTACTGTTGATTATGAAAATGGCCCTAACTCTAAATTGGTTAAACACTTAGCAAAATTTTATTTAATTTATTTTCCGATATATAGATTTTTATGTACCTACGTAATTTACGTTATAATATTAACTTTTAAATAAAGAATTGAATATACTGCGAAATCTGAATTAAAAAAAAGAAATGGTCATTAAAACTTAATTAATAATTAAAATAAAATTTAAGAAAATTAATTTTATCTCAGTAGCCGGATTTGACAACAAATTCCCACTTTAAACTAACGTAATTTTTAGAAAACCAGACGTCTTGATCAAAAGCGTTGAAAATTTTTGAACCGCAATAGTACATATCTAAACACTTTTCTCTAATAAAATAATGCCCGGAATCGCTTTAGTTTCCGAGATATGCCATACCGTTGTAGTATTTCAGTTAAAGCTTCTACGCCACTAAGCTTATTGCAAAATTGGCGGTAATTATAAATTTTTCAGTGTTTTGCAAAAATAAGACTACTTGCGATCTTATCGCCGCGACGCGTCGTTTTCGAGATAAACGACAAAACCCGATTTCGTACCCATTTAAGCGTGCATCAATAAAAAAAATTATTTCACACTGTTGTTTTCAAACTTGTGGAAGTAACAGTGAGAATCGAGATAAGAAAAAAAATATATGTAGAGTGAAATTCGAAAATACTTCGTTTCCGAGATACTAAGATACCTACTACTCTTTTCGTAAATTTTAACAACTGCATTTCGAAAACGAAGCGTTTGCGGACATTACTTTATTACTTTACTACAAACAAGTGTTTGTACCATCCCCCTCCATCGCCCTGCACCCATCGCCTAATTATTTATTCCATTTCGTTTTATTTATTCCACATTAATACGACCTATGTATTATTATTCAGAAATGTCAAAGAAAAGCTCTGTTTTTGTAAATTATCTCTCCCTACATACATATGTATTATATTATGTAGGTAAGTATACAATTTTTGTCCCATAAATTTATTTATGGAAATGTGAAAAGTGGTTACGTTAATTTAAAATTTAATATCGACCTACTTAGGTGCACTCGTAAAAATAAAACCATTAAAAAAAATTAGGTTAAAAATAGAATTTAGTTGCGTGTAAACGTTTCAACTTATTAATATTTTCACAAAATAAACTGATATTTGTTAAAGTCCAATTTAGGTATCTAGGTATTGTACTGTAGCTGTAAATTGAACTTGATAAACACGAGTAGGTACCTACACTATTAAGTAATCGTAAAAACACGTAGGTACTTATGCCTAAATTTAATATATATCTGCATCTAGTGCAAATAAGATCTATGCGAAAAATAGAGATATGCTCTGAATACCTATAAAAAAACAAAACAATTATTATTAAACTATTAAAAATAAATAATTAGCGTGAAATAAAAAAGGACAATAGAGCATAACTCTAGACATATATTTTTTTTACATTTTTAATTATGGTGCCTCAACTTCTAGGTAAATTGTCACTAGACTAATTTTAACATACCTAACATAATTTAAAAGTAGATATCTATTGATATAAGTAATATAATATAAGTAGATTCTAATTATCCATTATTCCGTATAAAATATTTTTAAATAATGTTTAAACAGTTGCAGATAAATAAACAAGATTAAGATTGCTGATTATAATCCTAATGAAGGAACCATTAGGTATACAACTACTTACATCTAAATCTTACTACAAGGGATTTAAATATAAAATTAAACAAAGTTGGTCGGTTTATCATTAAAAATGTAAGTAAATAATGTAGCGAATTTCCAGTTGTTCGGCTTTTATACCAACATTATTAAAGCTAAAAGAAACTTTGCTTCTATATCTTTATAATTTTTTAACTAACTTCAGAGAATTAGTGGGTATATTAAAGACGCTGATATTTAAGAAGCGACGGATTAGGTATTTTAGGGGCCGTGCATTGCTATTTTCTCGTTTGGAAATCTCGTAAAAAATTAATTGAAGCATCTTACGCAAAATGCAAAATAGGGTTAAAGTTAATATTCTCAAAAATAAAATGAAAGAAAAATTTGAATTTAAAATTAAAATTTAGAAAATTATATACATATACAAGGTCCAGAAAACTGCATGTTGTCAAAAACGTGATGCAGTATCTAATATTGCCATGCCATTTAATGTTACCAGATCTTTTTCTTTCAGCAAACGCACAATCTGGTAACAACATTTCGAATTTTTCCACCAGAAAAATTGATTTGTGTTTCCGTACGTACTGTGAAATCGATCTAATATATTCCAAATCATCGTAAAAGTGCCGTGCAAAACACCTGCGCTGTGTTTTATATAAAATATTTAAATTAAGTTGTATTCAAATTAACGTAAAAGAGTTTGTTAACGTGATAGAATAAATTATCTAAAGCTAAGTAATTATTTTAAAATAAAATAATAAATAAATTTTAATTGATGTTATCGAGTCTACAGTATTGCAATGTTCATCTCCTAAACTCTTCAAATATCATTTATTCCATAAATTTATTATTGCTCCTCGTTATCCGTTTCCAAGTTTTTGACTCAATTTGTTAGTTTTCAAACTTTTATATCTTTTAGTTTGACCTTAAGTTGTGATTATATACTTTGCTTTTACCAATTTTGATATATTTTAACTAAAATATCAATTATTTAAATAGTCTTAATAAAATATAGAAATCATGATTTGCATAGTTTGTTAACTATATCTATTAAAAACTTCAGTTTTTTTCTTTTGTTAGCCTTAACTGTACGTTAATGTACACGTAATTGTAATACGTTAACGTGTAATATGTGTATTAAATATAAGTTTTTAGTTAAATAGTTAATATGTTATTTTGAAATAAATATACGATAAGGCGCAAGGAGCTGTATCTCGAAAAGGATGCAATTTGGAATATAAGTAAATTGTGGTAAATCGGCATATTTTCAGCTCAGAAATCTGTGGTCAAGCGTTGTACAGGCCTTTCAGAGACACCCTGTATATATGAAATTCTTGTCAGTTTATCTATTACTCCTTGTTATATTATGCATTATTTGTACTATTATATTATATAATATAATGATTCTGAAATAAAATTATGAGACATGGATGAGTAGTTCGTAACTAGCCACACATACACATGGGTAGGTACTTATATTATAACGACTTGTTGAGATTATTCTACTAGATCATTTTAATCACTCTATATTACACATTTCGGTTGAATTCATAGTTATATAAACATTAATGCTGCCAAATGAGAATATTACTTAAATTTAATGAGGAAAGCAACAACAAAACCTATTAATATAATGTTATTGTCAACTTCAGACAGCAACAAATCTATCACAAATTTCTATTTTGAACCGAATTAAAACTGTTTCCATAGAGACAATTGTGCATAATCGATAATTGGGCAATTGGCAATAAATCGTCGTTTGTATGATTCATACTATAAGAAAACAAATGACAATAAAATTGTTTTTTCCGGATTCACATTATTGTGTTTAATTAAAAAAAAGTTTATTAAATCTAAATAAACTATGTGTATGTGATTTTTTTTTATGATGAACTCCTAATTTTATCGTTTTGAACGACGAATTTTTAATAGGTATATCGTTCAACAAACTACATAATATTATGTTCTATTAATAAAATTAGAAATGATACACGCAACTTTATCTATTAAAATATACATTATTCAGGTTAACGTTATTATTTTTCTTAAAGCTTATTTTTACTTTTACATATTTGACATCTAACGATTGCGGCATAGTATCGATAGATATCACGTAATAAAGTAATTTTAATCATTTTTATTTTAATCGTTTTCGTGAAGATAATTCGATTTAATAACTCCCAATTAACGTATTAAGGGAAAACTCGTTAAGAACCCATCACACTATTTAGCAATTAAATACCTAAATAAGTTTTATTTTTGTAGGTACGTGTATTATTTATTCTGGGTAGGTGCGATTCAAGAAATATGAAATACCTATAGTAAGTACTCTTAAAAAACTTGTGAAAATTAAAGGACAACCATAAATAATAGAATTGTGTCATAAATAACCGCAAAGTGTTACCACGTAAACATGAACCACAAAGCAAATTTGAAATCTCCTACCAGTGCTTAATTATTCTGTATAACCTAATTGAAAACAACTCAATTTTCGTTGTGGTGCTTGTGGTCTCAATATCCGTTGATAAATCAAGTAGCTGTTTGATACGATATCTCTAATAAATCCGGTACTGAAATAGAACAGGCTTGCGATTATAAAGTTGCTTTTATTACGTCTATTCCCAGCACACCATATCCAATACATACCTACTATATATAACATCTTGAATGGTGGTATTTATATTATAAAATTTATAATTGACAATACGTTTACCCTTCATATTTACTTACAAATTTAATATTGCATTAAGTATAGACTATCTATGTATGCACGAATGAAAAACAGTAAAACGATAACAAAATAAAATTAATCCAACATTTACATCGTGATTTCAGAAATTTTATTTTTAAAAATATTATAGGTAGATACTAGCTTACAACCAACAATTTTAAATGATTTTGTTTTTTATTAATAGGTAATATCAATGATAACGATAAAACAAATATTAAGTAGATACGTTAAAAAATAATATGAAACCTCGTTTCACATTTTTTAAATAACATTTGAAGTGTTGGTTAGTTGGCATGAGTAATGTAGGGGTTAAATATAATATTATATTACGATATATAATTTTCATGAAAAGTCCTTATACCTGTGTATAGTTCAAGTTAATTTTATGCGAAATTTTGCATTTAATTATTTATCGTATAATTTGTTCAATGGGCTTTTAAACCAGCATAAAAACATAAGAAACTCTCTGAGAATATCGGATGAAAAAGCGCAAAGCGTCATTTTAATAAATAATTATGTACCTACCTACCTACTAAATGTTAGGTGGTTTTTATTTTTTTAAAACCATCGCTGTAATTTTTTTCTTTTATATGAAAATCCAACCCTAACTATAAATTTTTTAAAACCTATTAGCATCTTAAAAAGCAGAAAATCTATTGAAAAACGGGTACACTAAGATAAATGGATGTAGTAGAATAGATTTTGCAAGACCAGGACTCACCTGTGACACTGAGCAGCGACATCATGCGGCAAAAAATACGTGATATTGGTGCAGGAATGCACTGATTAACTTTAATTCATTAAAATCTACACTATGACTATCGGGAGCAGGAAAACCGCTGAACCCTGGACGTTTACCCGTCCCCGGGTCATGTTTTCTCACAGTTCTTTTCACAGCACATCACCTGGCAATTGCTTACAAGTAACTGCTAGGGCCGCCATCATGCAACAACGTTATCCTGTAGCGCCGTGCGCGTCGGGGCGCCGTGCGCGTCAGGGCGCCGTGACGTCATTACTATGGCAACACCCTCGAAGTAAGCTCTAACCGCAGTCATAGTCCACCTTCATGAAAAGCGTCACACATTAATCACTTACATATCAACTATAAAGCTGCTTTTGATTGTAATCCTTTATTAGGTAAATCGTAGCTTTTTATTTTCCACCGGCGATTAAAATGGAATTTCAAAGTCACAAAAATCGAAAGCGCAAAGTCATGATTCGAAAAGTGTGCAGTTACGACAAAAATTACAAATATTTGAGGTACGATTTTCTATTAATATTATTAGTTTAACAATAAAGTATTAGATATTAAATAAGGCTCGAATTGCCTTTTTTATTTTTATATTTACGTATAGGAGAATAGGCAATTATAATGTAATGTATGTACTTATTTTATTTTTACGAATAAAATGAAAAACAAATTGACATACATTAAAAAACGCTTACAAGTAACAAACATTCAAGCAGGTATTTAATATATTATTCTAAAAATAAATTATTACCTATTCGTATAGTTAACTACACGTTATTTTTGCCATTTAATATTTTAGCCATAAAGACCGAATCAGTTAAGTAACCTTTAACATTTTCTTAAATAAAACTGCGCTGGCTAACGATTTTCTCGTTAAAAATACACAAACCTTACTTCTTACGGAAATATAAAGAATTTTATACAAAGTAATAGAACGTTATGGCAACATTAATAACAGAAAGGATATTATAGTATGTATGTACTTACGACTTTGTACAAATAAAATAAAGCAAACTGAAAATAAATTATTTTATAATTCCTACCCCTATATATGTAAATTCCCTATATGTAAATATCTCGTACAAATTTAATTTGAAATCTTTAATGTACTTATATTATATCTACCATTTTGCATCTTAAAAAATCTTTTTTCTAATTTAAAATTAAATTATTTGAGCTTTTATACACCTTTTCTCTTTTCCTCGTTTTCGTCCTATAATTACTAATTAAACTTTTTAGGTTTACCGTTATTTACAAAAGATTAACATACAAAAGAAAACCTCTTTCTTTACAAAGTCTATTAAATACGTAGATATTAAAATTGGAAATTATTATAAAGCAGTTCGTTCAATTTGAAAAATGAAAAACCTAATAAATATTCTATATTAACTGACAAATAACTTTTGATTACCTATATGAATTAGATTTTGTAATTATAATGCAAATATGGTTAGTGAAATGAAGATTATATTGAAAATTAAAAACTGGGCATTGTAATATTTAATATAATTTATAGGTCAAAGGTCATTGCCCGTAAGGTATGCAGCTTGCACATACTCGTAGAACTTTGTTCCTGCTAAATCAATAAGAGAGAAATGGTTTCATATGGAAGCTAAAACGACTGTTTTAAACATTATACTTATCGAAGCGATTTGCTATTATTGCATGGAATATGCCTACATATATAGAAGAAAAGGAAAGTTAAATTTAATTTCCATCTAAACTTTTATATTCAACTTTTTAACAGTTCGTAAGTATTATTATTATTTAATAGGAGTAGTATATTGTATAACTAGTGCTGAAAGACGAATATTTCACACTAGTGTGATAGTTTGATTCACGAGACGAAGTTGAGTGAGCGTGAAATATCCTTTCAGCGCGTGTTATGCCTACAATATATTTTTTCGACGACAAGTATTTTTATTACAAAATGTTGATTTTTGGCATTTAACGGTAGACACTTTAAAAGCGACCTCTATTGACAATTAGTAATAAAACTGTGCGTAAAGTCATTGCGGACTAGAAAGCTTTTGATTGGCTGAGTGGTGGGCAATGATTGCGCACGGGTTACAACGTTTTCGATTGGCTAACGAGTTCTTTAAGCACGATCGGCGTATTAGTTTGTAATTGTCGACTTTCGGTAACATTTAATAGTGTGAATTTATAAACTTTTCATAGCGGTCGTCGGAAAACAATTTTCCAACGACCACCATGAAAAATACATAAATTCGCACATCTAATGGCCGATTGCACCAATCCAACTTAAAATGTAAGTGTAGCTAAACTATCTAATTTTCCTTGGATACCATTGTGTTTCCATAAATAATAATTGATAGTTAAGTTAATTTTAAAACGCATTGGTGCAATCGACCATAAGTGTTATCGAAAGCTGACCATTACAAAAAAATAGGTCGACCGTGAAAACTAGTAAAGAAACTCGTTAGACAATCGAAAACGTTCTAAGCCGTGTGCAATCATTTCACACACTACTTAGTCAATCGAAAGCCTTCTAATCCTGTCACGCAATGTCTTTACGCACAAGTAGTTTTATTTCTAAATAGATGTCGCTTTTAAAGTGTCAAACGTTAAAATTTGCGTATTGCAAATTGTACAATTAATTTTGCACGGCCTGTGAACCCGGATCTGACCGCCATTATGAGGAAAAAACGCCAAAAATAAGTTTTTCACCAGAATCTCCTTTACGGTTTATTTTATAACAAAAATACCTATATAATGAAATAAACTAGGGAAACTTTCCGACAATATCCGTTTTCTGTAAAGTCAATAGTTCGACCTGTCAACTTCACAAAGTCTATTTTATCAGGTAACTCGATGTTAATTAATTAGCATAGAGTAATTACACTTTACCTTTCGATACAAACAACTTTTCAAGAAATACCCATTTAAAAACGAAAACTTGACACTTGAAAGGTGTATTTTTCTTAGACTGTTAAAGTTAAAAAAAGCTTTGCTAATTAGATGAAAATTCCGAAAATTCCGAAAATTTTCTCAGGAGCTTTTTTTGTTAATCAGTGCAATTTTATTAATACCTACTTACTAATAAAAATACGGTAGCTGACTATAAAAATTTTACAGAGGATACTTTGCAATAAATTGTGGATTTGTTGATGAATTTCGACATTTAAATAATGCGATGGTAACTACCAATTATTTTGTGTTCAAACAACCGCTAATATTTATTTTTTCTCGCTTTTCCGGCTAACTTTATTACCTACCGAAGCTGTAAATAACATATGTATCTTTGTTGTAATTGCTTCATTGAACTATCTTACGTATATTCATTTTAATTCTTAAAAATTTACTTGTTTAATGTCTCATCAGATAATTGTATCGGCTTGATAATAATGGCCGTAAATTACCTAAATGATCGTAATTCAAATAAAATTGTTTGTAAATACCTTGATGGTGTCGTTGAATACACAGCCATATCCCACGTAAAACCAAAGTCCATCCACTTGCGTTTGTCCACGGAACACTCCCGGAACACACTACCACGAACTCCGAATACACGCTGAAAATGACATAATATACATATTAATTAATGGATTGCTAATTGCATAAAAGTTTAATGTTAATTTTTAATATGAACATTTAAAAATTATAACAAGAGAAAGAAAATGTAGAACTGCAGACGGACCGTCCGTAACGCAAATTATATACGCACAGGAAAATTTTGTTTTCTAATTAAAAAATTGCAGGCGTGATCAAATATTTTACCTCTTGAAAATGCGCCAATAAATAAAATTTGTTGACTGAAAAGTAATTCTACGTTTGACTGCCCTATTGCATTTGTTTTTAATTTAAAACAAATAGTACGTCTCGCCGAAGTAAACATGGCCCGCAGCAAATATTCGAATTGATTTTAAAATTTTTTAGCAGTGAAACATTCATCCAATCACAGCTAACTACCAGTATAAAGTACACTTCGTAGCGCATGTCACCTGTCTTTATTGTCAGCTGTCTTACGTTTGTCCGATTCGCATTACTCAGTTCTGATTTTTCTGCATTTATTGAGGCGTTTATTCATCTTTACAAATCAGTTTTTGTCAAGGCTATGTTACCTAATTAGAATAAAACGGTACATACATACAATAAATAAATATTATTCTTGTTTAACCTTAACCGCAACACCTGCCACGCCCCTTCAGGGTTCATGTTTACTTCGGTGAGTTGTACCTTCTTTTAAAATGAAAAGTTAGCTATCCGTTAGTTTAAAAGTAGATACGGATATTAATTAGAAATACGTAAGAAATCGACATAAAGTGTTTGTATGACATGTGTCCACAAATTCACTTAATTTGAAGTTTTCTGGCGTGAACAATTTACAACATTTTACAATATTGCGCCGCAAATTAAACTTGTTATTTGTGTTATTACCTGGTTTTACTCATAATTAACAAAACTTCAAGCTCGCATTACTCGTTTAATTATTAATTTGAAAACACTTGAAGAACATGTTATTATTCTGTTTCTACTATAAAATAAAAATTTATTGTCGAATCGACCTTTTTTCTAAAATATGTTCATTAATTTTCAGACTTCGTTAACATTTTAAAAAATGTAAAAAACGATCTGATTTATTTAACAATCGATTGTAACTGAGCATTTTCTTCTTTCGAATACCTGCAAAAACTAGAAAAGAATAGATAACACCTTAAGACTGCTTCGAACGACAACAATAGATTCGCGTGTTTACGGTCCCTTACTTCCACGCTGCTTTCAAGCAGCTATTTTATACAATAATAAAATCATTAAAAAAACTAGTTCAAATAAAAGTTGGTAAATTAACATATTTTTTTCAACCAAAGCTACCCGAATAATATTTACCCAGGTATTTATTTCGT
This sequence comes from Rhagophthalmus giganteus, assembly GCA_036326145.1. NCBI lineage: Eukaryota > Metazoa > Arthropoda > Insecta > Coleoptera > Rhagophthalmidae > Rhagophthalmus > Rhagophthalmus giganteus. The sequence continues at coordinate 7,307,091 of JARFJA010000067.1, read as the reverse complement.
TTCATAAAATATTTAGATAATTGTTTGCAAAATATGATGTTTCGAAAACTTTATTTCGATTTAATTAAGAGCGATTAAAAATGCGAAATTCAGTTATTTAGCTATATAGCTATTGAAGATAAAAGAATAATTAGAAAATTGTGACGAAATTAACTATGTAGGCACATACAACATATTTATTTATCGCGTATTTACTGCAAAGATAAGTTTTTATACGCATCTAACTGCCGTAAATAATACATTTTTACTAAAATAGTCCGAAATTTATAGATTCCTAACCTAAAGTTTAAGATTACTCCATTAAAATGCCATAATGTGTAGGTACTCGAAAATTATATACTTACTTACATAAAAATTATACTTAGGGCCGATCTTTTCATCTTCATTTAATTTAATTGACACATATTTACCATAGAAACGTTTATTCAAAAAATTATTTCCATGGTAAAAATTTGTCAAGTAAATTTATTGGGAGATGAAAAAACCGGCCCTTAAGCAGTAAGTAAATTACGAGCGTATCACAGAGACACAAAACAAAAAATGTATTTGTAAGCGAATTAAGGATAGCAAGATCAACGTTGCGTTGCTAAAGTGCCATAATAATTGCGAAACAAGCGACTTATGTGTTTGGGACATACTAATAAGTGAAAAGAGTCGTAAATCTTCCAAGTAATATAAATCTGAACGGTGTATAAAACCCTGTCAAATATTGAACTGAATAAATAATATCTAATCAAAGCTATTACTTATCTCGTTTAAACTTTTAATTTCTTTCAGAATTCTAATGGCAATAACGTCTACAACAATGTAAAACGTAAATAAATAAATGTGTAGACCAAAAATCACTTTATATTGGTCATCAGAACGAAAAAAAAAATAACGAAATCAACTTAATTCTAAATGGAAAACATAAATACATTTAAAATCCCGCGAGTGAAAGTTTAAAAGATGACGATTGAGAAGATCGAACAAAACGGAGTCTGAAGACAACAAACCCATAAACAATGAAAAATGTTGAAGAGAGACAATCAAAACTAATTATTTCTGCATCGCCGAGTTAACCAGATATTCGCTTTACAGCCACATGCAATAAAAATGTCTGTTAGGTAGGTATTTTTCTTATAACAATTGCCAAAGGAAACACTTTTCTTATGTGTTTTACGCATGCGAAACACATAATTTTTTCTATTATTTACTATTTAAATTTAAAAAGAGCCATTTTTTCCATTTTGCGTCAATTGATATTACAAAGATGTACATAGTTATACGTTTCATCTGTATTAAGTATACAAAGAACCCGAAAACGTATGTCGTATATTTTATAAATTTTAAATTTATTAATTGGTCAAATTAACCTGTACCTACTTAAATGTAATGTTTTTATTTACGTCAATAATTTGTTTAATTAAATAAAACATTTTTGTCGAAATTATCAGTTTCTAGTTAACTCCATTTTGCAGTTAGGCAGCAATAGGTAAACTAATTTCTTTTTTCGCATTAAATATTTTTTTTCTTAAACACGTTTTCTTGTTTAAATGTGAAGTTACTAAACCATCAATTTATTTTAAAAATATTATATTTTTTAACTACATAGATACATAATTTAGCATATTTTTTTGCAATAAATCCATATAAGCATTAGTTGGCAAGCAACGTGAGTGACGAACCTGAACTTTAAGTTATTTATTTTAAAATTTAATTACCTGCTTAACAATAAGATATTTATACAAAAAAAAGGTTTCAAACCTCTTTAAATTAATTTACGGTATGTTTATATTTCTTTTACTACAAAAACACAATTTGAAAATGTACAAATTAGAATCAGTTATCGAATTGCTCGTTTCTTTTCAATCTTTGAAGATATACCTATAACTAGGCAAAACGATAACTTTTATTTTAGCCTCATATTTTTATATCGTAAATTTAATCTATAGAAACGTTTTCCGTTAACACGCTGTAATTATCATCGAGTTTTAATTATGTGTTAACCTAACGCAAATTATAATTTACCGGTAATTAATTTTTAGATAACATCTTAAATGTCGGTTACTTAATTAACTTAATTAAATCCTCAATGTGCCTATATAAAAATACGGCAGAAATATCGTCGAATAATAACGACGATGGTTAACGTTTTCGCCAAGACACTTTTACTGATGTACATATTTCAATGTGGTGCAGAAAAACTGAAAAGTACAGTGCAATTCAAAACCGAGACGGCTATTAAAGAAAAACAGGCTCTCTACGCAAAGGGAGTATTCAAATTTTATAATGGGTTTTCGTTCGTGTACCATACAGAAAATTCTACAATATTCGAAATCGATTATATACTGAAAATAATCTATAAAGATTACAACAACGAAGTTGTAATCGTTAATCTGGATATGTTTCCCTTACGTACGTGGTTCAAAGAGAAAGTGTCACCTTTTATACACATAATTATCTTAAACGATCTTAATAAAATAATTAAGTTTCTTAAAATAATACGAAATTTAACAGCTAAAGACGTAGTAATCTTTATACTATTGGAAGACGAATGGTTGAAAAGAAAATTTTGGAAATGGCCTAGATTAGATTGGGCCGGAAATGTGATCGTTATTAATATCACAGACAATTATTACTCGTTATATAACATTTGTTATTATTGCGGAAAATTTAGTAAAAAATTACGTCATCTACACTCCAGTTCTGATAACAAAAAACTTATTATCGATCCGCAGAATTGCTACCAAGAGATTTTAAAAATTTCTACGGCCATCGTTTCCATATCGGTTATATAAATGCGTTTCCGCATATGTGGTGCGAACATTACCGAAATAAAAAGTATAAAATGGGCATATTTAAAAAATGCGATCACGCCAGCGGATTAGAAATCGGAATGCTCGCTTTGTTAAGTAAGAAATTAAACTTCACTTTTTGGCTCATCGAATACGAACACTCGCTGAACGATATCGATAACGATATTAGCAGAGTTGGCCCAGTAGCCTTAGACTTTATTATAGGAGCTATTTCGATGACGGCTGGAAGAGCACCCAAAATGTCCTTCACCTCGGCGTTTCTCTTTGAACCGTATACTTTCTTATACATACCAAAAACTTTGGCGTGGTCAAAATTTTCGGATAACATAAAACCGTTTAATAAAGAACTTTGGATAACCATTTCGTTCGCTATAGTTACGTTCTCAGTAAGTTTGTACTTTTCTATAAGAATAATGGGTGGAGATGTAATACGTAGAAAATATTTTACTCTTGTCGCTTGTTTCAAAGTAAGTTTTCATTTGTTTCGTTGTTGTCTACTTAAATGATTTAAAAAATCATTAAATGATTTTATAATTATCTGTAGATATATACAACGTAAATGAATAAATACGTATTCGATTCCATATTGGCAACACCTACTCAGTAAATCATATTTATTGCAGATATGCTTCAAAGCAATAATTCAACAACCAAACATTATCGACGTATATGTTATAAGGGGCCAATTCAGTTCATTCATAATCTTGTCGCTATGGTGGTTCGCATCGACCATAATCATAACCGCCTATAAAAGTAAATTATGGGCGACGTCAATACAAGAAATCAACATCGAACCATCCAATTTGCAACAACTATTAGATAATGGCTATGATATTGTGGTCAATTCACAAAATAGTGATATTATTGAAGACGTCCTGGGAGATAGCGATCCGTTAATTCAAGAAGCTAAAAGGTAGGTAGGGCGAGGGATACAGTGATTGACACTTTTAGAAGACGACTGCAGTTAAACGTGTTTATTTGTAACTTACAAGGGTACACTACATCCAGTACATCGAAATTTGGGATGTCGATTTGTTTGATGATTCTAGAGGTCAAAAACAAATATACGTGTCTTGGCGTTTTGTCGAATGCTTCGTAGTTTTCGAGATATAAATTAAAAAAGAAATCACAAAGTGACGTTGCTGTTTAATAACCGTCCCCGTTAGTACGTTTTTTGACAATGTTGTGGCACTTTGAGTAATGTTCTCGCTTCGTAATTAGTATGTCACTAGTTCGAACCCCGTGTCTTCAAACTTTTTTTTGTTCCAACTTGCTAGTTTTGACAGAAGACAACTATAAATTTATTAATTTCCACATATAATGTGAGTTGTATAAGAATACGTAATTTTATTAACAATAAAATCTCCCAAAAACCTTTTGTACTTTCTTCGTCTTTAATGGAGAGAATTCAGCGCACATCGGCGCGATACTCGCTACTAGTTTGGTCGGTATTAATAATGAAGTCCCTATGAAATTAAAAAAAAAATGGAAAACAAAAAAAGTTTGGAGACACTGGGATCGAACTAGCGACCTACTAATTCACGAAGCGAGAACATTACTCAAAGCGCCACAACATTGTCAAAAAACGTACTAACGGGGACGGTTATTAAACAGCAACGTCACTTTGTGATTTCTTTTTTAATTTATATCTCGAAAACTACGAAGCATTCGACAAAACGCCAAGACACGTATATTTGTTTTTGACCTCTAGAAGCATCAAAAAATCGACATCCCAAATTTCGATGTGTCCCTTGTTAGCATAACATTCCGCGACATCATTTATTTTTTTGTGTTAAAGAAGGCTCCGAGATACAATAATACGCTATCAAATTGAAAAACAACAATTTATTCTGCTCAACAAGATTATTCAAAGTACAAAACCAAAAATCATTGTGATTGACATACATGGTACAATGAATGACACTCTTGCGATAGTGATTGACACATTCGTGAATAATAGAATTAAACGAAAAATAACGCATACTTGAGCAACCGTTTAGTAAATATTACTTACCAAAATGTTGGACTGGAATCACATAAATCCTCTTCATCTTTCCTTATAAATCGGATAATATTTCAATGTCTCAGGATCGTTCGGTCGTACTCTACAGAAAAAAGTATTTTGAGATCTCTATTGATTTCTCGATTAATTTCTCAATTGACATCTCATATCTGATTATTGAAAATTTCCTCATATAAGATCTCATATGGAAACTGAATTGAGAAATCCATTGAGAAATCAATTGAAATCTCAAAATACTTTTTTCAGTATTGTATCTCATGAACTCCTAATACATTTCAAATCAATTACCTAAGTTAATCCAAATTTCTTTTTAGTCTTTGAGATCGACCCTTTATCACCTTAGCTTTTTGTTGTTCCTTTCGCATTCTCTTATTTTCCGCTTTTTGTTGAGCGCTTTCTTCTCTCTTTCTCTCTTCTTTTCTAGCTAAATCTTCAGCTTTTTTTGTTTCTTTCTCATTTAAAATGTTTTGATATTGCTGAGAGGAAATAGTTTGAGAAAATTTTAAAATATTTTTAAAATAGAAAAAAAAGTTTCCGTTGAGAGGAACAAACATCGACGCACGCTATACGGTAGCGATGTTTATATCGGTATTGATGTCATCAAACGATTACGATTGACTATCCAGACGGCCCTCAGTGACGTAAACATGTGAAAGAGTGGTTTCAACATTAAAATATCACTCAACCACGCATGATATTTGGTTTAATCATTGACATCTTCCCTCCACTTATCAACATAACAATAATGTGATCCAAATAAGAGTGGAAAGGATGTACCTAACAACAACACTTGTCCATGTCGAGTCAAAATTACGGCAAACTTGTGCATACAGACCGTATTTTAACTATTTTTCTATTACCATCATCTTACGTGATCTGCTAGGCGATGTACTAATCAAACAACATTTTCGACACGCTATATTGCTGCCGGCCACCGATTCCAGTTAAATTAATAAATTTGCACCGCGAAACTACCGTTGGCTCATTTAAAGACTTCTTCTCTTCTTCAATACTTTGCGATTGATCGCGCGACGAACAGTTCGTCTGTTGTGGATACAAATATGACAGAACGTCATACCCCTGTCAATCATTGTACCATTTACCCTATTTACAGTATGATCGAGGATGACTAATAAAAATTGGAATTTTCAGAAGACTGGTTCTCCGCAACAACACCTGCAACGTACTTACGTACATATTAACACATCAGGCGGCCATGCTGGATAAATATGGAACGATTCAAAATCATGCTTTGATACGTTGTCCAGACATTATGAAGCACGTTTATAAAAAGTTTCGCATTACTAAACGGCCGATACGTTACGGAACCCATTCTTGGCCGCTAAAAATGGGAGCTCCGTACAAAAATTCTTTCAACAATTTATTTGCAAGGATCGATGCCGGTAACTTTTACAATGATAATGCTATCCTTCGGGTGCCTAATAAATTTTTCTAGCCGGTTTGAAATATAAGTGGAAGTCGGACACCGTGGCGTCTCTAAAAATTAAATACGAACCGATCCCGTTGAGCCAAACAACGGCCACTAAATCAACGAAACGCGCTTTTCTTCAAGAATTTATTTCGCCCTTGGTTTTTTACGTATTTGGGAATATAACGGCGCTGCTTTGTTTTATTGTTGAAATATTGGCGGCTCGAATTGCTTCTAGGAATTAAAAATATATGAATATTTTAAAGGAACGACCGGACAAGTTATTTGATAACTATTTAACGGCAAAGTTGTGAATAAGTTAAAATTACTGTTTTAGTTACCAATATATATATATGTAGCTACCTACACACTATCAAATTAAAAATACGAACTATTGAACTTGCCTGAAAGTAATCTTTTAAATTTCTACACGTATTGCTACGTGCTACTACTCTGACCGGATAGCGTCATGCGCATAGTTGAACGTGTTTAAAACACTTGAATATCCTTGCCTTGTATAATTGTTATATCGATGGCGTTTTGCCAAAAGGGCGTAACCCACACTTTTTGGTATCAAAGGTATCATTTGTTAAAATCTAGTAATAATATTTCGATTTTTTCCACCGGAAAAATCGATTTGTATTTCCGTGAAACGTATCTTCTTATGGCTACGCGACGCAACAAAATGTGCTCTTCTGTAAAATTTACTTTTTGTGGGTTACGCCCTTTTGGAAAAACTGCGTCGATATGACGATGAGTGATGACGTGTATTTAAATAAAATTTACGTGGCATATAGATAGATAACTATTAATTTCGGTATTATGCACACATAAAATACATACCTATATAGCTAATAATTTTGCACAAAAATATTTTAAGTGGATGCTTACGTAGTCACGCATTTTATAGAATTGTGTATTTGCTGTTTCGTGTTGATTAATGAGATACCTATATTAGCCCACTATACATAAGAAAAATAAGTCAAAAATGCATCCCTTGGTCAATAAAATATATGTTATTTTATACGTAGGTATTCAATATTATTTTGAGTAATTTCATTTGCTGTTACAGTAGAATCTCGAAACTGTAAACACAAAATAACTAGGGCTGTTCATTTTAATACCACATCTGATCATACTAGTGAGAATTAAAGGTTGTATGTTTTAATTGCATTTATTTTAACGTTAGCACAAAGTCAAGAATGAAAACAATACCATCGATAGTATATTGTAACTGTTAACACTTCTCGTGGTGTAACTAGACTGAAACCTGCTGTAACAATCACATATATCAGGATGTAACTATTCTGTGATCATGAGATTCCCAAGTAAAAATAGAGAAACCCCAAAATAATTTTACAGAAGTTGTTTTCCCTGCAGTTGAGATGCAAAATAAGTTTGAGTTTTATCACTCTTCACGCCACAGGGTACGCTCGCCACAGAAAAAATCGGGACAGTAGAAGGACAAAATTTTAAAAATGTTTTGTTGTGAATCGGGTTTTAAATACACTGTTTGCAAGTACATAAGAATTAAGCCATATAAGAATTGTTACCTACATAGATGAGGTTCTAAAGATGTTAGGTATCGGAAAGGTTGAAAAAGCTTTTTGCATTTTAAGACCAGCCCTACCTTCCTTCCAGGAAGCTGACAAACTTCAATGTAAATCAAACGAAAATCCACATTTTGCTATTTTTTATGTTTTAGAATAATTTTTTTATATGCTGTTTGGTACCAAAATCATCAGTACAAAAAAAGAAATCGTCCCAAATCGACGAAATTATCGTAAGACGTCAAAATTATATCAAATATATGACATTTACTAATCCGTAGTAAAAGAATAGAAAAAGGTTACAAAGAGAACAATATATTGAATTTACGGGTTCTATTTGTTGTTAGACGAGAACGTAACAGGCAAACTTCACCCAACAAAGTTGCGATTATGATTTTTGGCATTTCTTTACTTATTTCTCTAAAGTTAATTTAGAATGTGATCGTTATGAAAACAACTATGATTTCGATAATATTACTATTTATTATATCCTTGATATTTTGATGCTTTTTTAAATATTTTTCTACAATAATGTCAATGCATTGAATTATATATTGATTTCCTTCCTCTACAATGATAATCACTGATGCAGTCTAAAAATACATTTCATAATATTTGTTTCCAGTGAAAGATGTGCCCAGTATATCTGTCGATACTCCATTATACCACTTTCGTCTAGAACCTGTAGATTTCATCCGTTGTTCTGTTTGTAACCCTGTTTTATTATTAAATGTAATATTTCTGATATAATTTTGACGTTTTACGATAATTTCGTCGCTGTGGGATATTTTCTTTTTTTGTACTGATAATTTCGATACCAAATATCATTAAAAAAATTTTTTTCTAAAACATAAAAAGTGCGAAATCTTGATTTCCATTGAAGTTTATGAACTTCCTGAAAGGTAGGGGCCATAAAATTAAAACTAGTGGCCGAATGCTTACTTTACTATACTTCTTTTAAAAATTGTGGTAATAAGCCAATATAAAAACTTGGAACAACTAACACCATATATTTCGGCTCTGGTTGGAGCTATCTTTAGTGCTACAAATATATAAACGATGGAAACAATTAATGAATATATAATATATTAATTTGGCCAAAGAATTATATCTTTATTACTTTACTATTCACCCAAAGAATGATTACATACCTACTTACATAATTATTTTATTTATCGTTTCTTGTTCTTGGATATAAGGTTCGTAGGTTAAATAACACATATAGTAATTAAGGATACATACAGGGTGTCCCGGGAGGAATCTGCCAAACGTTAGGGGCGCGTTTCTTAAGTCATTTTAAGCAAAAAAGCTGTAGCAATGTATAGGTCCGATTTGGAAAAGTTTTGGCTTGTTAAAGAAAAGTCAAGGCAAAAAATCAAAAATGTGATTTATTAAGTTTAATTGAGGAAGCACTATTAACAAGACGAAATATTTTTCAAGCTATATCAATTTTGTGTGTGTAAGTAACCATTTTTTTTATATAAATCTACATGTTATCGGTCATATCAACGCAGATTTTCCAAAAGTAAATTTTACAGTAGAACACATGTTATGTCGCCACGTAGCTATAACAAGATACGTTTCACAGAAATATAAATCGATTTTTCCGGTGAAAAAATCGAAATATTGTTACTAGATTTTATGCGTAAGATAGTCAGAATAACTCATTTTCACAATAAATGTGAGTTACGACTTTTGGCAAAACGCGATCGATATATTACGTCGATCAATAAATTTTTAAATTTACAGAAAGCACAAACTAAACATGCCTATCACTTACTTCTAAAGTATTTTGTTGACAAAGAGTTGTCCACTTTGTAGGTAACAATGATGATTTATGGCTTACAATAATCCCTTTTAAAAATACAAGCATTTTACCTAAAACCCAATTCACAACCAAACATTTTTAAAATTCTATACTTCAACTGTCCCGATTTTTTCTGTGGAAAGTGTACACAATATAAAAATTATAAATTGTTCACGTTTTACCGTGTTGTTCACAAGTATTGCGATTCTACTAAATTTAAAATGATTAATAAATTTTAAGGGACAACACAAAAATTGTAGTTTTTATTTTATATTACCATAAAAAGGAACAATTTATGTCTTAGGCCAGTATTACACCAGCGTTTTATACAAAATACATTGTTACCAACGTTACATTGTTCAACAACATGGTCAATAAAATATAATTGTTTTCATTTCTTGCATTTTGGTTTGGCAAATGGTTTTTCAAATTTATCAACTTATTAATACGAAAATAAAATGTATTTGAGTCTTATTTCATGAAAGAACTATTAAAGTCGAAGTAATTTAAGTATCACATAGTTACGTAATTATTTCTGTTTTTTCTATGTTTTCTTTAATGTTCAACTTATTCTATTTTTTCTAAAAAATATCTTAAGATGCATCAGTAACCTCACAAAAAATTAACTTTTGTTTTAATAAAGCCGCTTAAAGGGGTAGATGGTTGAAAAGTGATCATATTTTTTTATGTCATGATCCAAATCCAAAAAAAAAATGCCAAGTTGAAGGTATTAGTTAAATGTCTTAATTATAGGTACCTACGAATTATATAATTAGATTAAATGGCAATTAAAACGATTAAAGATACTTACGATTCATTTAATTTGCCGTACAAACCAAAAAGAATATTTAATGATATATTCCCATGAATATCCCATTAAAGTATAGTATGTATGTATAGTTACGTTGCAAACACCTAATAAGCTTTCAAAAATATTCAGGTGTTAAATTCTCAGTGTTTATAAAATATGAAATATGTATCTAACACATCTTACATAAACATAATACGTATGTATGTATATCATTAAAATAACTAGTGAAATATTTTTATTATTAACCAGTGTACTTACACACTGTCAGTTTTCATTTTTAGGTAAGTTACTTTCACCACCTACTTATAAGTAAATGTTAGTTCATTACTATACCTATATTCTTTTATTGGGAAATAAATTTATTTTACTGCAAAAGTCGATCTTTTTACTTAATTCTTATCGGCACGGCAAAATATTTCCAGTTATAAAAGTGAACGTTAAACGTAAATATCGTCACAAATCAAAATGTACATCTCCTATTTAACTGTATATTTTGCACTAATTTTGTTACAACACAATGCAGCCTACAAGTTTGCGGAAAATGTTCAATATGATTACGATATGGCTTTAAAAAGCAGACAGATATTCTTTATAAAAAATATTCTAAAATATTACAAAGGATTTTCTTTAGTGTTTAATGTTGAAAATTCTACCGTCGATAACGTAGATTATTTACTTAGACTGATACACGAAAGGGGTTTTGGAGAAGTTGCATTAATTAACCACGACGCACTCGTTACCTTCAATTTTAATAATAGAAAAGAAACTTCTTTTCTGCATTTAATTATACTGGACAACAGAAAAAAGTATCAAACGTATCTAGCTTCGTGCGAATGCTTGTTAGCAAAAGATGTAGTATTATTTATAATAATGGGAAAAACCGGATGGATCAAAGAGGAATTTTGGAAACTTCCAAAATTACACCAGGCAGGTAACGTTGTTATCCTAAACATCACCTTTACATCTGCGTCTCTATATAATGTTTGTTATTACTGTGGAAGTTTTTCCAAACGACTAAATCGACTAGAAAGTAACGACTCGCGGATCGAAATAATAAAAAGCCCTTATCAAGAATTGCTGCCGCGTAATTTTACTAATTTTCAAGGACATCGCTTCAAAGTAGGTTACTCCAATAATTTTCCGCACATCTTATGCAAATATTCCTCTTATAAAAAAATAAAAGGAGACATTTTTAAAACTTGCGAAAGCGTAACGGGCATGGAATTAGAACTGCTAATTATTCTAAGTGAAGCGTTAAATTTTACGTATTATTTAATAGAATATGAATACCCCACAGAATATGTAGATGACATTTTCACGAACGCCAAAACGAAAATATTTGATTTTATGATCGGAGGAATTTCGATGTCTTCCCATAGGGCTCTAAAAATGTTTTTTACAACCGGAATCGGATTGGACCATTACACTTTGCTCTATATACCAGGAAGAAAGGGCGCGTCGGAGTTTTTTGACGTTTTAAAACCATTTCAAAAAGAGCTGTGGATAATTGTTTTAGTTTCAGGAATCGTGTTCTCTCTTACATTGTACATTAGCATGAGAGTTTTTCGTAAAGATTTTTCCGTTCGTAGAGCTTTCAAGGTAAGTTCAAACTAAGTAGGTAATTTAATTATGTCAACATTCTTAAATTTGTATGCAATTAATATTGAAAATTTCGATAGTCGATTTACTCACTATATATTCTATTCTCATTTTATACCTAGAAATTTTAAAAAGAAATTATTGAATTAAGAAAGTGAAAATTAGAAATTAAACCATATACATACATATATATAAATACATATACATATAAAATACATATTACCTATATAAACGTTTTATGCGTGTAAAAGTTGTTTACAATAAATTCTTGCAACAATTCGCGGAGATTACGACGCAAAAAACATTCCAATAGAAGAATTAATAAATAAAAATTTCGCCAAACTAATTTTGTTAATTTTGAATTCAAAAAATTTTGCATCTTCCTTAAATGTTCCAATTTTATTTGACTGCGCAATTGTTTCTATTTTTTTTTTATCATTTTACAAACAATCAATGTTATTTTGAAGTCGTGTTCCAAAAATTATTTTACAATTAAATTGCCGATTAACTTGGTGTTTTTGAATAACTGTAAAACTATGTAGGATTTCAGAATCTTACTTCTTTAAGATACATAAATCGTTTTTGTATAGTTTTGCAGTTATTTAAAAACGCCATCACAACAAATTAGTGGCCGTTAATAATCGCGAACCGAATTTAGAATTTTAGAAAACGAATAGAATATTTCGATATCAATACGCGCGCGGCTAGACAATAACTAATTGTAAGTAAAAGTGGGTATTTTAAAATTCAGAAACTTTCGTACAAACTACCACACGTGCTTGATAGCGCAATACAGAAATATGTTTGAAGGGACTAATGAGCACTATCTTGAACGTATGTGTGTCTATTAAGTTGGAAATAATTTAAAATAACGTTTTGGGAGATTATTATTTTTATTTTATTCATTTCTAATTATTTAGTTTTGTTGGTATTTATTTATAGATAGGTAGATACTTACACAATAAAATAAAATGTAATTATTATTTTTTTAATTCAATTGAATATTATGATTACGTGAATTGTAAAAGTTGAAATATAATTCATCCTAATAACGATGAAAGTTAATTTTGGTTTGCAAGTCTTTGGCTCGTTTAGTAATTTAGATTTTTCTGTAAACTATTAAAATCGCAAACAAAACGATTGTTTACCAACTTGAAAATTAGTTGAAAAAATAAACAAATAATTCAAAAGTACAAAAAAAGATTGATTAAAATTATTTACGTTAAGAATAAATTATACAAACCATCATTCTTTTAACTGGTAACTTGCCAGGAACATTAGGTTTACATTACTCAAATTATTTTAATCATAATTAAGTTATCATACTATTATAACTTTCACATATTTTTTTATATTCATTACAATACATTATAAAAGCAATATTTTAGGTGTGTTTTAAACCTTTAATTGACCAAATAGAAAATATAGAAAACCGATTTCTTGAAAAGCGTTTAAGTCCTTTTATAATATTGGCTATCTGGTGGTTTACAGCTTATATTATAGTGACAGCATATAAAAGCAAATTATGGGCTATATCCATCAAAAACTATCATTGGGAACCTTCGAGTTTAGAACAATTACTAAAAGACGGCTATGAAATTGTGATAAACTCGCAAAATCTCGATATTCTTGAAGATATTCTCACCGCAAAAGATCCAATTTTAATGGCAACAAAAAGGTAATCGTTTTGGAATTTAATGGCTTTTACTTATTATTTTGTGCATCCAATAATTTTGTTAACATTACTTATCGATACTGAAATGTAAATAACTTAAAAAAAATCGTTCGTTCGTTAAAATAATTTTGTTCTACGTTCCTAACTTGACGTAAACGTTTTAAACTCGACGAATGTTTTATTTAGTTATATTAACCAACATAAATTTAAACCCTTCTTTGCGAAAACGGAAATGTTGATTATGATATCGCAAATCAGAATAAAATTATTATACCTAATCTTTTACGGTGAAAGTGAAATAACTTTATTGAAAAATTATTATGTGGCTTTTCTTCAAATCACGACATACCCTTCACCACGTGGACCCCCCCCTATTACGGACACTTTGCAACGTCTCACGAATGTTCGCAATAGCGGAGTTTCGCTGTATTGGATTTTGACTTTAGCGCTTGATATATTTTTGAAGGCAGAGAAAATCTTTTGATAATAATCGACAATTGATTTCTATTTCAGAAAACTGATTTATCGGAATGACACTTGCAGCGCGGCCGCTTATGCGACTAAGGGAAAAGCGGCAATGCTGGATGAATATAAAGTGCTGCAATATCATTCCCTAGTAAAATGCTCGAACGTATTTTCGAAAAATGTCTATCCAAAACTACGTATCACGAAGGAAATTATCCGTCAAACAACGCACGCTTGGCCGCTTCAAATGGGAGCTCCTTATAAATATGCTTTCGACATTTTAATTGATAGAATTCACGCCGGTAAATATTCTCGTGATAAATAGGTAAATCGGCTAGCTATGTAGGTACTAAAAAAAATACAATTTGCAGCTGGCCTTAAACTGAAGTGGAACTCTGACAGTTTATCACATTTAAAACATAAATATGAAGAAGCTATTCCGTTCAGTCAAAGTAATTCTCAAGGAAAATTAGAAGAAAAATACTTTTTAAAGGGATTTATATCGGCATTTTCTCTATATATACTAGGAAACTTAATTGCCGCCTTATGTTTTATAATCGAGTTAAATTATACGAAAGCAATAAATAAGAAGGGGAAATTAAAATTTAATTTCGATAATTAAATGAAGAATTTTGAAAACGTACCTATAAATTTTAAAACTGAAACGTTCGTAACAAAACTTTATCTGTATTAATAACTGACAAATATGCTATTTTACTAAATGGAACATACCTATTCGATTTTTAATGGACACCGTACAGAAGACAGGGCTACTATTCACAAATATTCGTGAACTTTGAAAGATTTGAACCCCACAATCATTAGATTACGTAACGGTAGTAACTAACAACACCTTTCCATCCGCCAATCATCTATATTTATACGAAATAAATCGCTAAAATATTCAGTAAATGTAAAACTTTGTAAATTCCTGTCAATTTGCGGTCAAATATTATTTATATTGACTAGATAAAATAAACAAACTAGAATTAAGAAAAAAACAACAAAATATGTAGGTACATAGGTAGGTACTTACTGTTAGTTTACGAAATAGATAATAAAGACCCCGATCGTTATTGTGCCATTTAGCGCCCGAACTGCCTTTAAAGATGCCTTTTAGTTGCCGATAAAATAAATCGAATTCATTTGTTTTTTGTTAAGAATGTATTTCAAAATTAAACAAAGAGTAATTCAATCATCATAATTATAAACACCCTTAGATTTCGACGTTCATTACCCGATACCTGTAATCTTTATAAAGATAAATTCTAGTTCAATTTATTAGTCCTGCGCACATTACGCCGTATTTCAAAAGTTTAAACGTTTTGTTTTAAATCGAGGGCCGGTTTTTTCATCTCCCAATAAATTTATTTGACAAATTTTTACGATGGCAGCGTTATGTGACAACGGCACATAATCTTTTAATAACACTTGATTGCGCACTGCAATTTCAAGGGCTAGGTAAATAGGTTGTTATGGGCAACGTCGTAACGCGGGTATGAGCGTCCGTGGCGAAACGCCCGTGGCAAGTGTCTAACTTGCGACCCCCTAACCCAAAAATATTCTCAAATATAGGACCAAACCTAGTTGAGCCAGTGGCGAGCGTCTCTTTTGCTAGACCCTCGTTACGGCGATGTTTAAGGCAATATTTTTATTTATTAAAATTTGTATTAAACACAATTTAACTTATTTAGTTTTATCGATAAATTAACCATACTAATAATATATGTTATATTGTTTTAACTAAAGGAGTGACTTCAGTGGAAATTATCTTCTGCATGTTATTAATGTCTATATGTATATAATACTAAACACACTAATTATTTATTATCCGACAGGATAGATTGTAAGCATAAAGGAGGAAAAAATTCGATAAATAAAACATAAAAGATATTATATTTTAGATACAGCGGGGTCTTTTTTTGATGCGATTTTAAAATTATGCCGAAATACAAATAATATGTTAATATGTATGTAGGTATATATTTAAGTATTTTTTATTGTTCATCAAACATTTGAAAGATTTGTTCGATAACTGGAAACTTCACGACGAACGAAACTTTATGAAACTTTGAAACGAATATCGTATTATTGTTAAAAGTAGTTTTATCACGGTTATCAAACTTATGTCAATAAACAAGAATTATTTTGTTAATTATGAAAATTATAGAACGTATACCTAATTTTTCCTTTTGTCCTTATTTGAATTGTCTTTTGTGTGCGATTTTTATACGCGGTTTTCAACAGAACGTTGCTATCTACCGCATAAAAAGGTACTCAACTGTATTTTCATGATACTGGTGGTAGATAGCTCTTATAATTAGTTTAATTATCATTACATTGCAAACTAATACAACTATATAAATAAGTAGGTACTACTACTTATCTGATATATTACTACTGGAATCTTATTACTTATCTGGTATCTACTACTTATTGGTATATTTGTTTTATACGACCTGGAATTTATGAAGTTAACATGCATTGTTAAGTAAAGAAAACATCACGCTACATAACATATATTAATCGTTAAATACAATCGTGCAGTTTTCGCCTCATTGCACTTTCATACGATGCTTTCTTTAAAAGTCGGTCTTCTTATTTTGTGTTATATTTCGAATGTATGTTGCGATCTAAAACCGATACCAAATAATGTGTTAACGACCCGAGTGTCTTTGTCAAAATGTGTCGGTAACGTCGTGGATAATTTTTTAAAAAATGACGATATATCCTTAGTTTCGCTATCTATTTCGGACACTACTACAGCGAACATAGCCGTTGCCACAGATAGTTTGTTATTTCACGAATTATTCAGTCGACATAATATGTCCATAATTATTAAAAACACTATTAAACCGAGTGCTGTAGAGTCGTACATTAAAAAAATCGATAACTACATTATACAAATTAGAAATTCCACAGAACTTGAAACAAACATAGAAACATTAAAGGAATATTCTACATGGAATTCGCAAGCAAAATTTTTAATTATTTCAGCAACCGTTTTTGGTAAACCTGACTCCGTCGTAGTTACAATGATAGAAAACTTATGGTCGGCAAACGTTGTTAACGGCGTCGTTCTGTTGCCAGATCCAAAAAATTCGACTACATTCGTAGCTTATTCGTGGTTTCCGTTTTCGGAAGGCCGTTGCACAGACGGTTCGAACAACGTTCAGATATTAGATTCCTGCAGTTTTGGAAACTTCTACATAGGAAGAAGTTGGTTTCCTAACAAAATACCGCACAATTTAAATAACTGCACGTTCAGAGTAAGAGCTGTAATATGGCCTCCTTACGTTTTTCCTCCAGAAAACGAAATCGACGGAAATTTTAAAAATGGCTTAGAAATAAAAATATTGAACACAATGGCCGAAACGTCAAATTTCTCGATAAATTACACATCTTCGGAAATAATTCAAGATTGGGGCACCGTTTATGATAATGGCACCGTAACAGGTTCACTTTTACATCTAGAAAAAGAACAAAGCGATATCGCAGTAGGTTCTTTTCCTTCTTCGATTTTAAGACATAAACATTTTGATTATGTAACGTACAATATTCCCGAGTCTCTTACGTGGTGTGTTCCGCACGCGAAAGAAATACGCGAATGGAAGAAATTACTAATGGTAATCCCCACAGAAGTCTGGTTCGGTTATCTAATTTTTAATTTTTTAATAAGTTTATGTTTGTGGGCATTATGTATTTTCCGAACAAACGAATCTACTAGCTACAGAAATTATTTTAGTAGCGTGCAAAATACGTTTTCGATATCCATCAATATGGCAGTAAAAATTCAACCCAGATCTTTTCCCGTACGTTTACTTTTTATTTTGTGGGTACTTTTCAGTCTCCATATTGTAGCTCTTTACCAATCATCTTTAATAAGTGTTCTAACCAAACCTAAATACGAACAACAGATCAAAACTATTTTCGACATATTCGCCAATAAGTTTGATGATATTTGGATTTTGGATTCTGTTACGAGATATTTTTACGATACGGACGACCGGATTATTTTAAAAATGTTAGAAAAATTGAAAATTTTGAGAACTTGGAAAAATGTTTGAACGACACTGCTATCAATAGAAAGTCAGCAACGTGTACGCCTAGATTATACATAAAATATGCTCTCAGTCATTACGTATCTAAAAGTGGTGAACCGTCATTATATTGTTTCAAAGGCAGCATGGTAACGTTTCCACTAGAAATGGTTCTCGCGAAGGGTTTTCCATTAAAAAAATATTTTGAAATACTCGTAAGCCGAATTACGCAAGCGGGTTTGATTGCTCATTGGGAAAAGGAAATATTCGATTTCCAGAGTAGAAATACAATGTATACTGCGCTTCATACGCGCGAAACTAATCATATACTTACATTGTCTAATTTGCAATGATATTTATCGTTTTAATTGCTGGAAATGTTATTGCTTTTATAGTATTTATTATAGAACTGCACATTTATAAAAATAAATAAAAGAACAAACATAAAGGTTTTCTTCAACATTTGCATTTTTAGAACATTATATTATGTATAGCTTATCCAAACCTATATGATGTTCACGTCATCAACAAAAAGTTACTAGATTGTTTATTTGTAATTCGGTTTAAAGTTTGGAAAATGACATATTCTATAGATGATTTACTTGCGCACATATTAGATGATATAAAGAAAGACTACAATTTATTAGAACTGTCAAGTGACAACACTGTGTGAAACGTCATCATCTAGTAACCTTGTATTTATGACGTGAACATCATATAGGTTTGGATAAGCTATAAGTATCTACAATTTAAATATTCATACCATCTACTGTATAGTATAATACGCCATTTATTAACAAATAGATCATTGTCGTTTTAATAAACATTAAAACTGTATTTACTCAATAATAATTTTATTACTAAAGTACCATGTATTGATTTTATTTTCATCCTCTAGCTATATTTCCTAAGAGTAAGAGTATTCGTCACTGTAGGTATTTAACTAATACATAACGATGGCGTTTCGCCAAAAATTATCATTTGTATCTGTTTTAAATAAAATAATATATTGCGTAGGTATTGATACAAAGAATTGTGCAAAGTAAGCATAAAACTATACAAGGAAAAATGTTTATACCTATTTAACCTTATACTTCAAATAAACTGTCAACGTTTATAAAATTTAATTATTTAATTAAATGTAAACCTAAGTTAAATGTTTAAGTTTATATCAATCTTTATAATACCTATACCAAACTTATATGATGTTCACGTCATCAATACAAGGTTACTGATGATGACGTTTCACACAGTACTGTCACCTTGTACCTCGTATTTTGACAGTTCTAATAAATTGTAGTCTTTCTTTATACCATCTAATATGTGCGCAAGTAAATCATCTATAGAATATGTCACTTTCCAAACTTTAAACCGAATTACAAATAAACAATCTAGTAACTTTTTATTGATGACGTGAACATCATATAGGTTTGGATAAGCTATACTATATATTTTATTAACTATTACGCACGGGAGGATTTACTGGGTAATTATATTTAGTTATTTATTTATCGACAATACAAAATAGTATTATTTAATTACTTATCTATACTTACATTAGGTACCTAAGTATAATTTTATTTACAAAATAAATTTAAAATTTAATGTGAAATGCATAACAATTCTCATATTCTAAATATGTATTATGTACTAGAAAATACGAAAATTTAAAAGTGCATGAAGTAGGTAAGTAATAAATATATACCTACTTCAATTTTAAAAAATACCATTACATTATTATATTATTATTAGGTAATATAAAAGTAGTTTTTTGGTACCTACATGAGAATTGTTTTCACAGATTATCTACCTAAATATTCTAACACTGAATATAAGCATCGTATTATTACTTAACCAAAAATACACGATTACCCTTAACTTCCTACTTTCTGTTTCCAACTTTTATTTTGTAACGGAATATACACGAGATCTTTAAGGATATCACGATAGTAACATAAAACATCTAGCTATATTCCTACCTAATATAAACAAGCAAATTATAACTTTAAGGATCGGCATTTTCATCGTCAGATAATTTTAAATAACGAGAATTTGCTTGGAAAAGGCTTTCTGAAACGGGCGCTTTCGTAAAAAAATTTCCAAGAAATAAAATTAATGAAACACGAAAGTAAGAGTCGGCCTTAAATAACTGTTACCTATTCGTGGTTGTTGTTTTTTTTAAATGCAGCAACAAATTCACGTTAACTACATTTGTTACTTCTGCAAAAGTTAATTTCATTAAATAAAATTATGAAATACGTATTGCTTTTTATCATTACCTATTTATATAAGAATTGTAGTTTTTTGTTTTAGTATTACTGATAAAAATTCTCCTTTTTCTTTTGAATTTTCGAGAAAAATATATTTCCATCATCAACACTATAAATCCGATAAAATAACCAACAGAAAGTAAGATAATTAACGTATATAAATGTTCAATTTTAATAACGAACCTCGTTTGCTCATTGTTTTCAATTTCGACAGAATCATTTTTATTACTATTATGTTCGAAAATACGTTTTATCCAATGCGACGTTAATCCAGATGATATAATTCTTCCAACTAAATTTGTAAAGTGCGTTTTAAGAGGAAACCCTTTCCTTAATACCATTTCTAACGGATAGTACACTATACTATTTCGAAAACAATGTAACAAAGGTTCTGAATTCTTGGTGACATAACGATCTTTAATAAAATCTACGTACAAACTAGGAGTGCACATTGCAGAATTTTTATCGAATGCAGTATTACGTAAACAAAAATTAATGTCATTACAATCTCTCCAATTACGCAAAACCTTCGAACTCAACCAATCGTCGTTATTTATGAAAAATCGCCTTTCGGTGGGAAGAAACCATAATTTGAGATTACTTTCAAAAATTTCGGTAGCACTGTTAATTTGTTTTTCGTATATTGTTGTAGTGAAAACGTGTATTAACGATGTCTGATACGAAACCATTATATGTAAGGAGAAAAAGATCCACGTCAAAAACAATATTCTTATTATGTCCGTCTTCGGTTCAATTCCCACGGACATATTTACCAACGTGGCAAATAAATTTAATAAACAACCGCACAGGGTTTTATAGACGTTCGATTCTTTTCGTTCAAACAAGCTAAGCTTCCACGTACAACAACTAACGGCGAAATACAAAATTATAAGATAAAGACAAGTTTCTGGTGGGACGACAATTAATAAATGTTGCCACATCGGAATAGCTTCCGCGTGCGGCACGCACCATCTCAGCGATTCCGGCAAAGCGTACGCTATGGTGTCAAAATACGTGTTCGTTTCGGTAGAAGAGGCAAAAGAACTTATCGCTATATCGCCTTTTTCCTCTTTCACGTAGCGCAGTGCTCCGGAAGCGGTTCCATTTTTGTCGATGTATCCCCAATCTTGGATTTCGTCGGATAGCGTGTAAATCAAAGAAAAATTTGCTATTTCCGACAAAGTGTTTACAATTAGTATTTCTAAACCGTTATTAAATATGTACTGGTCTGTTGTACCTTCCACTTTCGAAACTGGCGGGAACACGTACGGAGGCCACACTACGGCACGTACCCGTATCGTGCAACCGTTCAAATTGTGCGGTATTTTGTTGGAGAACCAATTTCGGCCCACTCCAAATTTACCATAACTGCAGTTATCGATAATTCTTATTTCGTCGTGCGCTCTTCCGCAATGATCGTTCGAAAACGGAAACCACGTATAAACGTCGAAAACCGACGTGTTCAAAATATTCGGTAACATCACGACACCGTTGACAATCTTTTTATCTACCAGTTTTTTTATAATACTCGATGCGGCTTCTTCGTTGTTTATATAATTAGCGACCGAAATTATCGTAAACTTCGCGTGGGAATTCCAAGAGGAGTAGCCCTGTAGCGTATTTAAATTTTCAGTTAAATCCGAAATTTCTCTAACTTGTATGACGTAATTATCGATAGTTTTCAGATAGGTTTCGGTTTTCGCGGTTTTGGTCGTTTTCTTTATTATTATCGACAAATAACTACGATCGAACAGCTCGGAAAGAAGTAATTGATTCAATACTATCGCTGACGCTTGACTGGGCGGCACTTCGTGTACTGGCAATGAAACTAAAAGTATTTCGCCTTCTTTAAAAAATGAATTGCTGGCTTCTCCGACACATTTTGCTAAAGATAGACGCGACGATAATTCATCGGGCAAAGGTTTTAAGCGGCAATGCACAACGATAATTTGATACATCGACAACGCAATACTAATTTTCAAATGCATCGCCCTTATTACGCGTCGGGAGTATTACGCGCGAACTGACAATGGAAATTATTAGAACTCAAAATTATCGTTGCGTGTTTTACGTTTATTGACAATACCTGCAAAATTGAAATTATAATTATAGGTTGAAGAGGGTTAGATTAGATGGACGGTGTAAATGACGATACGTAAATTGATTGATGTCGCCGCTAGTATTTTAAATATGACAATTATAATTATCGAAGTTAAATGTAGGTACTGAGTACCTACTGTGGTTTTAATCGATTACAGTCAACTCCTACAGTTTTGTTGTAAGTGCACAATATAACAGGTGGGCTGAAAAATTCGTAGGCTAACATAGTAAAACATATTTTTTTAATAATTTTTTTTTTTTATTCAATATACACCGTGTCCAAGATAAGAATGCACAGCATGGGGATCTTGAAAACGGTAGAAGATATAGGGTGGCTTAAATTAGAAAAAAGTTGCGCTATTTAGAGTATGTTCACATGCTGGTCGCAAAAGTTCATTATTGTTTATCGTTTTCAAAATTCTCAAAAAAATGTGATTTGTTGGATTTTCGTTTCTTTTCATTTTTTTATTTATTTTAAATGATATTAAAAAACTACCGGCACTTTCTCATTGCCACTTTTAAGCTCTACAAAATGGCGTGTTCAAATTTTTAATCCGACGTTTCGTATCCGAGAACCCATCATCAACTTTATTTTTTTATATGGCCACAAACAAAGAGACACCCTGTATTCGGTAGCATTATTCATTACAAATTCAACGATGTATCACACATTATGGTTTTGAAGCCAAAAAAGGGGAAAAACGTGTGTTATAAGGTTTTTTATTTTTTAAATTAGTAGGCGCTGGTACAATAACAGAAACAAAATGTCAAAAAATTATAATAATTGCTCAAATAGGTTGCCATTATTTTCTAGACGCAAGTATGCTCTGTCTACAGAAGAATTCAAAACATGGTCTAACATTTCTGGTGTGATTGTATTAACTGCTGCTAAAACCAATGCCAATAACTGTTCTTCAGTTTCAAAACTGGCGTCATACACTTGGTTTTTTAAATAACCCCACAGGAAAAAATCCAACGGAATTAAGTCAGGTGATCGGGCTGGCCAGGCTACTTCACTGTGAGTTCCAATGCATTTTTCAGAAAATCTCTGGGGCAAATATTCCCGCACAGTTCTTGAATTATGCGCTGGGGCACCATCTTGCTGAAACCAGCAGTTGTTAACTATAAGTAATGGTAATTCATCCAAGGCATTCTCCAAATCAGTCTGCAGTAGGTCGAGATATCGTTCGGAATTTAAATTGTTGTGATAAATAAAAGGTCCTATTATTCTGCCACCCAAAATGCCTACCCACAGATTAAATCCAAATCGACGTTGATGCCTTGTTTCTTTTATTAAATGAAGATTGTCTGTTGCCCAATAATGTTTGTTACGCCGGTTGAAAATGCCATTGTTGGTTATCATTGTTGGTTATTGTTTTCCCTTTTTGGCTTCAAAACCATAATGTGTGATACATCATTGAATTTGTAATGAATAATGCTACCGAATACAGGGTGTCTCTTTGTTTGTGGCCATATAAAAATAAAGTTGATGATGGGTTCTCGGATACGAAACGTCGGATTAAAAATTTGAACACGCCATTTTGTAGAGCTTAAAAAGTGGCAATGAGAAAGTGCCGGTAGTTTTTTAATATCATTTAAAATAAATAAAAAAAATGAAAAGAAACGAAAATCCAACAAATCACATTTTTTGAGAATTTTGAAAACGATAAACAATAATGAACTTTTGCGACCAGCATGTGAACATACTCTAAATAGCGCAACTTTTTTCTAATTTAAGCCACCCTATATCTTCTACCGTTTTCAAGATCCCCATGCTGTGCATTCTTATCTTGGACACGGTGTAGTTGCCTTCGAGGGCGATACAACGATTATAGCGCTCATACAATTTTTCGATACCATTTTTAAAGTAAGATTTCTCCTTATCCTTAAAATAGGCCTCAGTTTCGGCGATTAGCTCTTCATCAGTGCTAAATTTCTTTCCAGCGAGCATTCTTTTGAGGTCTGCAAACAAGAAAAAGTCACTGGGGGCCAGATCTGGAGAATACGGTGGATGGGGAAGCAATTCGTAGCCTAATTCGTGTAATTTTGCCATCGTTTTCCTTGACTTGTGACACGGCGCATTGTCTTGATGAAACAGAACTTTTTTCGCGATTCCGTCCTTTAAACGCTCCAACAACTCTGTGTAATAATCGCTGTTGATGGTCTGGCCCTTTTCGAGGTAACCAATGAATATTATACCACGCGCGTCCCAGAATACTGATGCCATAACCTTCTTAGCCGACTGTTGCGTCTTTCCACGCTTTGGAGCCGGTTCATCGCGTGTAGTCCACTCGGCCGACTGTCGATTTGACTCTGGAGTGTAGTGATGGAGCCATGTTTCGTCCATTGTGATATATCGACGGAAAAATTCGTCTTTATTACGATTTAATATCACTAAACATTGCTCCGAATCATCAAAACGTTGCTGCTTTTGATCGATTGTGAGCACCCGCGGCACAGCTTTCGCATATCCAAATATCCATGCACGATATGTCCAACACGTTCCTTTGAAATCTTTAGAGTCTCAGCTGTCTCGATCAACTTCACTTTACGATCATTTAAAATTATTTTGTGGACTTTTTTGATATTTTCTTCGGTAACAGCCTCTTTGGTGCGTCCACTGCGTGCATCGTCTTCGATGCTCATTTCGCCTCGTTTAAACTTAGCAAACCACTTCTCAACGGTTGATTTTCCTGGTGCAGAGTCCGAATAATGTTTATCTAGCCAATCCTTGACTTCGACAGTATTTTTTTTCGTCAAAAAGCAATGTTTAATCAACACACGAAATTCTTTCTTATCCATTTTTAAACAACAACAAAAGTTGCTTTACTCACAATGCTATATCTCACGAAACAATTGACCGGAAGTTGTGAAATTTATACGTGTCTTTCAAAGGTTAGTACTAACAAAAAAATCATATGAATCTAATCCTAGTAACGTCATCTATGTGTCAGCCTACGAACTTTTCAGCCCACCTGTTACATATGTACTTATAAGTTATTCACGATAAGTTACAATACGTCATCAATAAAACCTCGCACTTTTACAGTGCTAATAGATTTAAATTTTTCTTTATCATGTCATATGTGTGGAAGCAAATCGTCGGTAGAATATCCATGTTCAAAAATTTAATCTGTATTATAAATTTTTTTTAATGTATCGTGAATAACGTGTAGGTATTTATAAAACGCACAACGTTACCTATTAAATTTTATTATTTACATTATAATATCTATTATTTATCTGAAATAATTACAATTAATTAAATAAATTTAAATGTTAACTAATTGTGGATAAGTAAAAAACGCGAAAAATGTTTTATCTAAATACAATTTATTGGCCGTGAATATAATTGTATAGGTATTAAAGTACAAGTTTCATAAGTTACATTGTATCGCACGAGTCCAAGTTTAGAAAACGAACAGCGTATATAGTAAACAAATAAATCGATAAACTTTAATGTTGTAATCATTCTAATAGTCTAAGAGCTGGCGATCACTTTCACGTCCGAGTTTATACCTCTTGAAATTTTGTAGGAAGGTAATTTTTTTAAGTCTGGCTAAGTCTAATGGACCACCCGGTTAAGCAATTCCGGTTTCGAATTACTCCACAATCGTTTAAAATTGCAAAAAAGGGGTGAGACATTGTCATTTATACCTCTTGAAATTTTGAAGGAAGGTAATTTTTTTAAGTCTGGCTAAGTAACCCCGGTTTCGAACTACCCCACAATCGTTTAAAATTGCAAAAAAGGGAATGTGAAATTGTAAGGGGACTTGTAGTGGGATTTCTATCTCATGAAATTTTCTAGAAAAATAGTCTTTTTTAAGTCTGCTTGAGGAATGAACCACCTGATTAGGTAAATACGTCCGCGAACTACCCCTAATCGTTTAAAATTAAAATATATTCGAAATTTTCATTCGTACCTCTTGAAATTTTGTAGGAAGGTAGCTTTTGTAAGTCTGGCTAAGGAATGGACAGTCTGGTTAAGCAAATCCGGTCGCGAACTACCCCTTAGTCGTTTAAAGTTGTAAAAACTGGGTGTGAAATTCTAATTTCTATCTCTTGAAATTGTAGAAAGGTAGATTTTTTTAAGTCTGGAAGAGAAATAAACCACCTGATTAGGTAACTACGTCCGCGAACTACCCCTAATCATTTAATAATTAAAATATATTCGAAATTTTCATTCGAACTTCTTGAAATTTATATCATCTCATACCTATTGAAGTATGAAAAAATAATTGCCAAACGGTCAGGCCGGTTTTAACCTAGTTACAGACGGTGTTAAAGATGCATTTTGAAATAATGCATTAATTGCATTCTACTTTTTGTCATTTTTACAGCAGCTTGTTAATAATATTTAAAAGAAAAAAGTATCGTAAGCCAGACAAATCTGGCTGCCTTAGCGTCCAAAAAGAAAAACGGAAAAAAGTATTTTTACATTAGTGCGGCGGAGAGAGCATAACGAGACGCGCGAGTGCTAGAGAGGCCTTATATCGGAAGGCATATCAGGCCCGTCATAGACGTCGCCATGCTTCCTGTAAAAATTTTCATAAAAGTTGTGAAATAGAGATGATTTAAATTTTAAGAGGTATAAATGAAAATTTCAAATATATTTTAATTTTAAATGATTAGGGGTAGTTCGCGAACGGAGTTACCTAATCAGGTGATTTATTTCTCTTCCAAACTTAAAAAAAAAACCTACCTTTTTACAAAATTTCAAGACATAGAAATTAGAATTTCACACCCCCTTTTTGCAATTTTAAACGACTAAGGGGCAGTTCGCAACCGGAGTTGCTTAACCAGACTGTCTATTCTTAGCCAGACTTACAAAAGCTACTTTCCTACAAAATTTCAAGAGGTACGAATGAAAATTTCGAATATATTTTAATTTTAAACGATTAGGGGTAGTTCGCGGACGTATTTACCTAATCAGGTGGTTCATTCCTCAAGCAGACTTAAAAAAAGACTACTTTTCTATAAAATTTCATGAGATAGAAATCCCACTACAAGTCCCTTACAATTTCACATTCCCTTTTTTGCAATTTTAAACGATTGTGGGGTAGTTCGAAACCGGGGTTACTTAGCCAGACTACCCATTCCTTAGCCCGACTGAAAAAAACTACCTTCCTTCAAAATTTCAAGAGGTATAAACTCGGATGTGAAAATGTTCACCAGCTCTTAGACTATAATAGAAACAGCAGTTTAATAGAAACAAATAAAACTGCATGGAAATTTTAAAACCAATTTAAAATTTTCGTTTAAAAACATGCTAAAAAATATTATTTGACTGAATTTGATAAAAAATTTATTAAATAAAGTTGGTATCATTTATTACTTATACACACGTATTAAACAAGAGGCAATTACTAATCGGTAAAACTCTTAAATTTCAGAAATAATAAGATTTGTATTTGAAAATAATCTTGTCGGTACCTACTTAAATAATTCCGGGGAAAGTAGTCCTTTCAAAATAATCAATACCGATGTCACTAACCAATATCCAAGCTAAAATGGAAATTCCTTAAAATTGTATATACAGTAGAACTCGGTTATAGCGTCATTGTTGGGACCAGCAATTTTTTGTCGTTATAACCGAGTGACGTTATTCGCGATGTAAGCGTGTTTGAATAAATACTATATAATGCATCTACATAATATGCTTTATTATTTATTATACATAAAAATATGCGAAATAACTAGGTACATATCACAAATATTTTACTTCAAAATATTTAACTTTAAAAAGTTTTTAATTTTTGTTTGCAAACATTTTTCACGCCAAACGAGGTTTTTCAATCTCTGATTCTAACACGTGAAACTTTTCGATTATTTGCGGAGAAGTTTCACGGTGTCTAAAAAATGAATTTATAACACTAACTGCATCGAGTACTTGTTTATTTTGAAAGGACTACTTTCCCCGGAAAAAAAAACAAAAATAAATAAATAAATGAGTTTTAAGCAGTTACTTTAAAGGGCTCCCGAAGGTAAATTGAAAATTAACCACAATTTTTTAAAAGGAAAATCCTGTTGCATTGGTATGTACGTACATAAGTACTCGGCAAATGATCGACTGATTTAAGCTCAGCCCTACGTTTTTCTTTGTCACAACTCGAACGAGGGACATTTTCACTCTATCCGATTGTACCTAATCGCCTAGAGCTTAATACACATTAGCAGCGATTTGGCGGCGCAATTATGTAAACAATCGCCTTCCCCACGACTAATCGCGACGATTTAACCGCTATTTTCCTTTACACACTAACGCCCGATCTCATAAATAATTACGATTTAATTAACCAATTGTCAAATTGATTCTAATAAATTATAGACCAATCAGTGCTGAGTAATTAACAATCGGTTAATTTAACGGGCGATTAAGTTTTTATGAAATTGGTCATAAACGACTCGATCTCGCGACCGTCTGCCCTTTCCTCTCGATCTGTTCAGTGCCCGTGCATTTCGTTAATTTGTCATTTGATTGAGGAAACGTTCGGTTGCATTTTTTTTTTGACAAACATGCAGTTTGATATGGAACTTTTTATTACGGAAATAAAATCGTCACAATCACTGGAATAGAATCACGCCCAACCACGATGCGACTTGGTCGCACTCTTTACGATTTAACAACGCTATAAAGATTGTAGTTGCACTATATTTATTGATTATTGATTAGAACTGATACTATTAAAAATAAAATGAATAATATGCAAATTGAGAAATCTGTATCGAGACTTCAGCATTGAATAACGAAAACGGATCCTAAAACGTTATATCTTCCCAGTCTTGCTATAAATATGGAGGCAAAGCGTAGACACGTGTAAAGACACGTGTAAGAGGATTAATGCTTTCGAAATATTGGTGAAACGCAGAATGCTTCGAATTCCCTGGGTTGCTCACGTTACAAATCAAGGAGTGTCGCACAAAATGCAGACGTCATAGACATTAGAAATAGTATATACAGTAAAAAAAAAAAAACTAGAATACTTTTGATGGTACAACTTTCTGCCACTGATCATATAAGGGGAAATTCATCCAAAAAGAAGACCATGGCATCGCAGAATTCCATTACAACTATACAAGATCATTGTTTTAAGTCGCAGCATCAAAAGTGCAAATATGTAGCTATGTTGATCGCCAATCTCTGGTAGAAAAAGACACGAGAAGAAGGAGACAATTTAAGGGATTGCGCCATCTTAATGTCCGACTTTCCCCTATTATGTAAAAGAAAGTAAAACTTTCATTTTTATTTTAATAAATAGGCATTTAATACAAATTGAAAAACATTTTGGAAAATAAATAAATGAATATAGTTGACTACAAATATAATAGACAAATGTGTTTCATGAATTTAACGAAGCGAATAATGTATAATATAGCTTATCCAAACCTATACGATGTTCACATCATCAACAAAAAGTTACTAGATTGTTTATTTGTAATTCGGTTTAAAGTTTAGAAAGTGACATATTCTATAGATGATAAAATACTGTCAAAATACGAGGTACGAGGTGACAGCGCTGTGTGAATCGTCATCATCTAGTAACCTTGATGACGTGAACATCAAATAAGTTTGGATAAGCTATAGTAACTTTTTATTGATGACGTATATTGGCAGGCCGCTTGTATAGACTATACATAGTGCTTAGGTACATTTTTACCTATCTATTACACAGGTCTGTAAATTTAAGATAACTACGACCTTTTAGGATTGGATAGCTGTTTAAGGGGCATTTGAGGATGCTAATTACGAACATGAATTCAATTGTTTCCATCGCTTCTAGATTCTTCAGAAAATGGGAATGAAAAAAAGTTGAAAATTGCGATTTTCAGAAATTATCGAGCAATCCCTACATATTTATAATTATCTTTTTCTATTATCTTCGAAGCTTCTGTGACGTAACTGTCTCTCGTGAATTAGTAGTTTGACACTGATTTATAAGAAGGCAGTTAATGGATTGTTAATCGTTCAAAATAGATTTTATAAGAACAGGAAGGGTCGTCGAACGCATTCTTTGAGATTTCTATGGCAAAATGAGAAATTGATGTATCGGGAAAACGTGACGTGATGTTTGTTTATAAATTTTTTGATAATCAACATCCAAAAATCTATCAGTACAGATCTGTATTATTTATTATAAAAACATCGTATTTAAAGAAAATACCGGCAACTTTGCCTATTAGCAATAACACAATATTAATAATTACATAAGTAGTAGCATCAGAAATGATAGATTAAGATGAACATTATAATATTATCACCGTAGTTTATTTTTATCAGTTCACTTTATTCCATCTAAAAAATAATATCTCTATTAAAAATATTATGAATCCTAACACATAACCAATAATTAGCTGAATAAATATAAAATACAAATGCTTTATTGTAAGGCTAGTCTTCAATTCGTCATCTTCCGTAGGCAAATGGTCTTTCCTATTTGTTCTATAGTATAGCACACCTTTTTCCCATAGAGATATTAATCCTGCAGATGTCACTCTCCCAACCAGCCCGGTAAAATATTCTTTAAAAGGGAACCCTTTTCTCAACAACATCTGCAGGGGATAAGTTACTATGTTATTCTTAAAACAATACAAAAGGGGCCTTTTATTCTTAGTAACGTAAAGATTATTAATAAATTTCATGTACATTGTGGGCGTGCACACGCAGGAGTTCTTTTTAAACGCTGTTTGTTGTAAACATAAATCTATATCGCTGCAATCGTTCCATCTCGTTAAAATTTCGGAAGTTATCCGATCGTCGTTGTCAACGAAAAATCGTTTATGAGAAGGTAGAAACCACAGTTGCAAATTATTTTCGAATATTTCGGCGATTGTTTGAATTTGCGGTTGATATTTTGGTTTAGCGAAAACGCTAACTAAACTTGTTTGGTAGGAAACGTCGAAATGAAAAGAAAAATATATCCAAAGCAAAAACAACAATCTAACTGTGTTTGCTCTTGGTAGAATTTTGGCAGATATGCCAAACATTGCGGAAAAAACATTTTGTAAAGAACTCGAAAGAGTTTTGTAAGATGCCGATTCGTCGGATCTAAATAAACTAAGTTTCCAAATACAAACGCTTACGATTATGTATAAAGTAATAATTAAAAAAAATGTTTCTGCGGACACGATGATTAGAAAGTATTTCCACGAAGGAATCGTATCTGAATACGGAACGCACCATTTAAGAGATTCTGGTAACCCGTAAATAACCGTATCGAAATATACATTGGTCGAGACAGATGCGGCAAACGAGCTTATACCAACATCTGCTTCTTCATTTTTAATATGCAATAACGCTCCAGTCGCAGTACCGTTATCATAAATTAATCCCCAATCCTGGATAATTTCTGAAAGAGTATAGATTACAGAAAAATTAGCTATTTCGGCTATAGTATTCATCAGTAGTATTTCTAGTCCATCATCGAATATGTACTCGTTTGCAGTTGCCGACACTTTCGCCACCGGTGGTAACACGTACGGTGGCCAAACAACAGTTCTCACCCTGATAGGGCATCCTTCGAGATTGACGGGTATTTTATTAGGAAATAAATTTTTTCCGACGTTAAATTTACCAAACCGACATTTATCGACGATTTCTATATTATCAAATACGTTTCCGCAACGGCCGTCGGTAAAAGGAAACCAGGAGTACACGTCAAAAGTAGCTTCCTCGAAGAAATTTGGTAAGAAGATCACTGCATTAATGACATTTTGGAGCCACAGCTGTTGTATTAAAGAAGACGCAGCTACGTTATTATCGTCATAATGAATAACCGAAATTATCGTAAATTTAGCGTGCGGATTCCACGACGACAAATTTCGTAATATGCTCAAATTTTCCGTTAATTCCGGTAAACCTCTAACTTGTATAATGTAATTGTCCATATATTTTAAATAATTTCGATTGTTATTTATGTTAGTTGTTTTTTCGATGACGATGGAGAGTGTGGGATTTTTAAACAACTCGAAAAGTAGCAGTCGATCCAGTACTACCGACGATACGCGATTTTTAACGTCTTCGTGCACCGGCAAAGAGACCAGAAGAGTTTCGCCTTCTTTAAAAAACCTATTTTTCGTAACCCCCGCACATTTTGCTAATGATAGTCTCATCGATAAATCATCTGGCAATGATTGTAAAATACATTTTATTTCTATTATGGAAACGGTAAAAATCGCAACGGTCGTGATGAAAAGCATAACCGTGAACGATAAACTAATCACAAAGGACAATTTAAACAAACAGTTAAACACTTCCATTTATTTTGTTATTGCGTGAGTTTCGTTATAAGTAGAATATTATTATTGTAATTATATATTGGTGTGTGCGAAGGTCGCATTAGTTGGACATGTCGTTAATGTGACACGTGAATTGATTGCCTTCTCTAAGTCACACAATGAAAATGTTTAATAAAATAACTGATTTATATCTTAAAAATTAGTTACTTGTCTATAATTTAGTAATTATGTAGGTATCTATTGATCATGAAATAATTCGGCTAATATAGAAGTATCTAAATAATAAACGTAAATAGATTAGATCAACTTTTAAAAAATTTTGATATGGGAACACAAATTTTGTTTGAACATAATCTCAAATAATGGCGACAGTCAATTGGAATACCATTGATGGATTATTGGAATGTCTTTCGCAATGAGACTGCAATGAGTTTGAGTAACCCTCCATCTTCGAGATCCTCATGTTCATCTATCAGGACACCCACACCACCTGCAAACAAACTGCGGTTCGCGCCTTATACGTTAAGATCTTCAAGTCCAAATGATAACATCTCAATCAAATTAGCTAATATTTTGAATGAAACTGTAAAAGGAACCATGTTGGTAGATTATTATACTACATTTTCAAAATTTCATGACGATCAACGAAATTTAATTATCACCACAATTGCGCAGTTTTTTAAAGAAAAAGGTTTACAAATGACTTTAGCTACAAGCTACCGACTAGAGCAAGAACTTTTAGGAAGATTCCCCAACGAAAATTGGTAAGATTCTTAGTGTTTCAACACCGGAATTTTTTAAAAAGTTTTTATTCCAAAAGTATTACAAAACAAGTAAACGAGGAAAAATATATAACAAATTCTGTAATTTAAAAACAACATTTAAAACTGCGGTTTCCAACCATGTACTGCCGCAAACGCAAAAAAAAGGTCGCACAAGAGAGAAAGTTTAGATATGAAAAAGATTTTGGTAAGTAATTGCACTGTTTGTATTCGTACAATATAATTTAATGTATTTGGGGGACCGGAAAGTAATGTCGTTTCTGCGCACATCAATATTTGTTTACCATTTATCAGCTCATTGCGTACTTCAAAGTCGCACCAAAGATATTTTAAGGTTAATGTGACTTGTTTACTTAAAAATAATTAAATCTTCAATTTTTTTTACAATTTTGGGTGAAATGGCCAGTCAAATACTATAAGAGGAACATATCTGGAATTGTATGTTTTTTAAGTTTCACAAGGGTAGTAACGTAACAGTTGCTACCAAAAACATTTACGATGTTTATCCAAGTGCATTAGATGTTTGTAAATGCCAAAGGTGGTTTTCTAAGTTTAGATCCAGTAAAAAATTTGAAAATTTGGATAATATCCAAAATGCCATCTCCAGATATTTTGCTCAAAAACGAATTGATTTTTATCGATCCGGCATTGAAAATTTGCACACTAGATGGCAAAAGATTGTTGATAACGAGGGTGATTACATTACACAGGTCTGCGACCAAATTTTTTTCTTTAAAATAATGGGTGATTCTTATGTATTTTGGTGCGCTGAGTTCGGAAATGCCCTCAGTTTTTTCCCAGCACGTAAGCATTTTCCACAAAATGCATTTTTCTGCGGGATTGCCTACCTTAAGGCGTATATTTATGAATATGCCGAAAAAAGTTGTTTTTCCTATTCGGCTTCATAGTTTTATATTAGAAACTATGAAATATGATAAAAATTAGTATATTTAACAGTATTAGTCAGCGTATCCTTTTAAAGAATTAATTACCTTAATAGTATGCAATTAAGGTTTATCGCTTTTCTTCGGTGTTTTCAGATTCCAATGTTACTGTAATAAATGTTTTTGTTATTAAAAGTACATAAATAAATAGGAGAAATTCTTTCTGGTAACTACCAGAAAGAATTTCTCTAATTAGCGTAATTGTGGTGAACATTATTGACAAATGATGATTTAATAAAATAAAATTTAAATTTCCCATTGCCCTATATATACCCCTCGTAGTCCTTCGATTTGTTCATTTCAATTTAAATATTCTTAAAGTGTCTTTCAAAATGTCTTCAAGACCTTGTGTTAATAAACCTGATAGTTTCTGTTACATTTGTGGCGAACTTGTATTAAAAAAACAATCTCGAAGTATTACGGAGTTTATTAAAAAAGTGTACTTTGCCTATTTTGGTGTGAAGATCGGAGATCAAGAAAAATCTTGGGCCCCTCATGGAGTGTGTTCAGGCTGTGTTGAAGGACTTCGCATGTGGTCTAAAGGAAAGGTGAAATCTTTTCGTTTTGGGGTGCCTATGATTTGGAGAGAGCCGAGAAACCACGGCGATGACTGCTACTTTTGTTCTTGCAACATACAAGGGTACAATGCCAAAAATAAAAAAGATATATGTTACCCAAACATGCAATCCGCACTTCGGCCTGTGCCTCATGGACCCGGTATTCCAGTACCAGTGCCCCACACAATTTTGACGATCTGCCAGAGTCATCAGAGAGCGAGTCAGAGCAGTTGGATGATGAGTTTCAAGTCAAAGACTGTGGACCCCAACAGTTTTCACAAGAAGAATTAAACGACCTCGTTCGTGATTTAGGGCTTTCTAAAGAGTCTGCTGAATTACTGGGCTCTAGACTTCAAGAAAAGAACTTGTTGAGATCTGGAACTTCATTCTCTTGGTACAGAAGCAGAGAAAAACAATTTAAGCCAAATTTTTCTCAAGATGGCGAACTTGTATATTGTTCTGATGTTCCCAAGTTGATGTCAATGTTTAACATTCAACATGTGTCAGATGAATGGAGGCTTTTTATTGACTCATCAAAAAGAAGTTTAAAAGCAGTATTGCTACACAACGGCAATAAATACGCTTCTGTACCCGTGGGGCACTCTGTGCATCTAAAAGAAAAGTATGACAACATGGCTTTTATCCTTGTTAAATTGAAATATAAGGAGTTTGGATGGCCTATCTGTGGTGATCTCAAAGTCATCTCTATGGTGCTTGGACAACAAGGTGGCTATACGAAATTCCCTGTTTCCTATGTGAGTGGGATAGCCGGGCAAAAGCACAGCACTGGAGTCAAAAGTGTGGCCAACGAGAACTTTGAAGGTTGGAGAAAAAATGTTCACTTTGAGTCTTTGGTTGATCCCAAAAGTGCTTTTACCCCACTTCACATCAAGCTTGGACTGATGAAGCAGTTTGTCAAGGCATTGCCAAAAGATGGCGAAACGTTCAAATACCTTGAAAAGAAATTCCAGGACTGTCTGAGGCAAAGTTAAAGGAGGGTGTTTTGTTGGCCCGGACATTCGGAAACTAATGAAAGACAATCAGTTTGAAAAGGTGATGAAAAAGCTGAGAAAGAGGCGTGGATATCATTTAAAGAAGTTGTGACTAAGTTTTTGGGGAACAATAAGGACCCGGATTATGAAGAAATTGTAAATAAAATGTTGAAATGTTTTAAAACCTTGGGGTGCTCCATGAGCTTGAAACTTCACTTTTTGAACTCCCATTTGAGTTATTTCCCAGAAAACCTAGGTGCCGTAAGTGAAGAGCAGGGCGAGAGGTTCCACCAAGACATGAAAGAAATGGAACGGAGGTACCAAGGACGATGGGATGTGAATATGATGGGAGACTACTGTTGGATGCTTCATAGAGAACTTCCAAGCATCCCACACAAACGGAAAAGCTCAAAACGGGGTTTTGAGGGAAAAAGATGTAGATATTATAAAGAATTATTATAAATCCTTATTGTGTATACATATTATTTTTATCAAATTGTATTTAAAAATGTAAATAAACCACTAGTAATATATTTTTTTTTAATTTCAAAATGCATTTTTACCTATATGTACTGCGGGTTTTACATAACTTTCTTTTTCATTTTGCGGAAAATCCCTACGTGCTGGAGAAAAACTGAGGTCATATTTGGACTCAGCGCACCAAAATACATACGATTCACCCATTACGGTGAAAAAAAAAATCAAAAAGTGTCAATTTGCAGGCATGTGTTATCGATTAAAAATAAAACTTGTTTGAATTTAATGTAAAAAAACGACGTTATTTTCCGGTCCCCCTAATATTTTGTTTTCGATACCGGAAGACGACGTAGAGAGTTGCATAAAGGCTTTAAAATACGATAATTTAAGCATAGAAGAATTTTATAACTGTTGGAAGGCATGCATGCACTCAATACCGCTTACAGCAAATTAAGACGCTTGGCAATACCGCTGCTATAATGGACCATTGGCCGTTTTATAAAATCCCATCAGGTTTTAGATTGGTAAATATTTTTAATTCGCAATTACTTCGAACATAATTAATTTTTATCGTGTTACAGATTGATATGGATTTTAAAATTGCCTTTGAAGATGCTGAAGATGACCTTCTTAACAAATGGCAACATTATTATTGTTATTGTTATTTACCTGCATAGTTATAATTCATTACATCAATAATTTTGTGTATTACATATAATAATTTGATATACGTTAAGTCAATAAATTCCGTTATTAATAATAATAAGTGTTCATTAATACAATAAAATGTCATAACTGAATAAATGAAACAAAATCATTCAGGCTATGAATGCGCGTTTATTCACACAATGAACATTTGATTGGTTAATAAATCCAGTTATAAGTCGATGAAACATTTTAATAAATGTTCATTAATACGAAAAAATATTTTAATTGAATAAATGAAACGAAATCATATAGCCTACGAACGCGCGTTTATTTACACAATGAATATTTTATTGGTTAATAAATCCAGTTATAAGTAAATCAAACATGTTTCGTTGGTTTAATGAAAGCAATCTTTGGACGAGTTTTAATGCTGTTTTTCATTAATTCAACATACGTTTTCATTATTGTCAACTTTTGGTTCAGTGTATAGTTTGTTGTACTTTAGATGAACCATATTGGATTAAACGCCCATGACGAGCAAAAAGGACAAAATGGAAATTTTTATTTCGTCTTACTTACTAGATATATGCAAAATTGGACAGCCCACTGGAAATATAACTCCCATTCACAACGAAGCGTGCGATAGTCGTTGTTCTATGTTAAATACAAAGATCAATTCGACTACTAACAATGAAAAGTTATTTTCTCATTAACTTCTGTCCATTTGCACTGCCCACTTCGGTGGGCTGTCCAATTTTACATACGTCTAGTAAATAAGACAAAACAAAAATTTCTATTTTGTCCTTTTTGCTCGTCATGGGCGTTTAATCCAATATAGTTCAGCTAAAATTCAACAAACTATATCAACTATATATTCTTCTATTTCTGAAATATCCTGTATACAACAAAAAGCTCTCGATATACAAACAATGGAGTACAGTGTGTAGTATACTTATAGGGGTATGGAAAATTGGTCTTGTCCTATTTTACCAAAATGTACCTACATTTTAAAAATATTACAATTTATTATATAAAAAAATCAGTTCTTGACATTTTCTATATCTATTATTGTTCACGGAATATTCTGCACACAATATGCAACCAATTAATCAAGAAATTGCCCATTTTTACGAAACATAACCTTTGTACTTTAGTTTGTTCCAAAGAAGTTTAATGTAAAACGTGATTATTTTAAAGAATCTAGAAATGCAAGCTAATAATATCGCTACTAGGAGAATGAAGGTTCTTCTTAGAATATTGCAACACAATAGATACGGTATCAGCAGTGTAAATTTAAGAAGTTTTGTCTCGGATACTAAAGTAAGCATAGGGGAAGTAACTAAAGTTTTAAAACATGCCAATAATCCCGAATATGTACCTCGCAATTATTGTAAGTAATTCCATACACACAATAAAACGATATTTTCCAATTTTGTACCTATAACTAGATCGAGAAAATCTGAGCCAAAGTACACTTCACCATCTGCAATGGATGATGCAAAAAGATTTGTTAGGACAAGATATATTTTTAATAGGTCCTCCCGGTCCTAGAAGAAGAAATTTAGCCATGCAATATTTGGAACTAACTAATCGAGAAGTGGAGTATGTATCGTTGAGTAGAGATACAACAGAATCTGACTTAAAACAAAGAAGAGAAATTGTCAATGGCAGCGCAACATACTTTGATCAGGTTGCATTATGAATGTTTTAATTCTAGATAATCGTGTAACACCATTGTTTTTTTTTTTTAGAGTGCAGTTCGTGCAGCAACGATGGGTCGTATATTAATATTGGAAGGTATTGAAAAAGCCGAACGAAACGTTTTACCAGTATTAAATAATTTATTAGAAAATAGAGAAATGCATCTGGAAGATGGCAGAATGTTAATTCCGGCTGATAGATATGATAAATTATCAAAAGTATATATTTTATAATAGATTAAATATTGTACTACTTTCAGTTACCATGTATTTGTAGATTCACAATTTTAAAGAATTGGATAAATGGAAATTAGTACGCGTAAATGAAGATTTTCGTGTAATAGCAATCGGTTTGCCTATCCCTAGGTAATTATAGTAATAAGGAAATAATTGCAGTATACTCTTAGAGGTTGACATTTTTAAATTGCATTAACGTGGATTACTTACAGATCATTCAAATTTTATTCAAATACACATCACGAATAAAAAGTTGCTACACAATGACTAAATTATATATTTGCAATTAAATTCAAAGTTTGAAAAGTATTAAGTATTCAAATCAATTGACGATTTACCTGCACACATATTACATGACAAAGAAATGCTACGGTTTATTAGCAGATACTGTAAAAATAAAATACATACCTACTGTAAAAGTATCGGGTCTAGTAACATTTTATTTAATCACGTGCATCGGAGTGAAATTTAAATGACCTTTAGTTACTTTTATTTATTATCATGGATGAGTTTTTAATTAAAATTAAACATGCACGATCAAAATTTTCTAATATGCCTATGTATACTGAAACAAAATTTATCATAATTTTCAATAATTACTGAAAAATGTCATTTTGACAGTTAATTGCTATTATCATTGGCGAGACAAATATCTATGTGGTGTAAATATTATGACTTATTAAAAATGAAAATGTAATTTAATTGATAATACAATCTAGGACTGCTAAAATAATATTAACTATTTGAAACTATTATTTTTCTTTCGATGAATTTAATTTGCTACTTTGTGGTAATTATAATGTATTTAATTCGTTTGATTATAATGGACATTTTTCAGATATATTGGAAACCCTCTGGACCCACCTCTGCGATCCAGATTCCAAGCAAGGGATGTGACTACAAATAATTACCACGTAAGTTTATTTTACTTTTTTTATATAAATGTTTTTTGGTAAATTCCAACCGTATGGGATAGGTACATAATCAAATTTAAAAATCCAAAATTATGGAAACACATTTTTACTGCAGTAACTATTTGTTTTATTAAAAAAATAAAATTTAGGTGTTATTTATATAACAATAAAATGCGTAACTTTCTCCAACTGTCTGTTAACCTGTGGATTTTGGTTATTTTAATTTTTTATGAATATGATGTTAAAAGTTTTTCAAGTGACAACCCGTATTTTTAATAATCTTACGAAAATACATGCTTTTTCTCTTTTGTTTAAAGAAATAGAACAGCTGTTACACGAAGTTATGCACTTGCCAACTTCCGAAACAATCCCAAACTAACTGGGGAAACATTACAAGGTTTTGTAATGCAAATTTGGTAAAGATGCTTATGGCTACCATAAATAATTACAAAAATTTGTATAGATAAACCAATTGGGATAAGTGAAAAATTAATACAATTTTGGTCAGTTCAATGACCTCAATAATCTCACCATATATGAAAGCAGATTTATAAACAATAATAAATTACTAAAAATTATACTTAAAATTTAATTTGTTTCTCATTGTCAATAATATTCAATTACGATCGTTTATTTATACAAAAAGTTACCCATTAAAGGAAACCGTGCACCCCTCTTCAGACATTCTAGAAATATCTGGAAGATTTTACCATTTAACCTAACAGGTACCTACATTACATTTTCGTAATTTATTCGACCCGTACGTTCAGTCTAAAAACTATTAAAATAAAAGAAAACTCACCGATTCAAAACGCGTTGTTTTAATGGAATTGCTACACCAAATACGTATTTGTCCGAAAAATTTGTTTAAATCAAAAACATTGCCACTAAAAGTACAAAATCACAACCGAAATCGACATCTACACTCAGAAAACTGAAGGAGACGGGTAAAAATTCATATCGCGCGTCTCTATCTTATAAAACACGTGCACGTTAATAGGTATACACGCTGGTCAATTTTTATACGAGAATTGCATATACATATACAACTAGCTTTATCTCTAGTAATTTTTAAAACAAGCATTTGTTGCATTGAACAAGCATGTATAATAAAATTATTTTGATACCGCACATTTATCTACCCCACCAAACGTTGTCTACTACATTAAAGGAAAAATTTTCTTATTGGTCGCATTCAGGGAATTGTAGCGTCGAAACGCTGCAGCGCTGTAACGCTTTATCTTGCCTGAATAAACATTTTTGGTACTAGTTATTTTTCAGCTTTTAATTCTTAGGTTGGCAATTTTGTTTGTAAAACTCAAATTTTTATGTAAAACTTACCTTGTAATATCTTCAACCTTTCTTCTTACGTTATTGCAAGGGAAATGACTTCGTCTCCGAATTGTAACGTTACAAGCCATCTTTATTTTTTGCATAAACCAAAACATACACAAGCAACATAATTTGTTAGGTTAGAACGCATGGATGAGTCATTGCTTTATTTAGTTATAAAGCGTTAAAGCGGAATATTTATATGCTTTAATGCTTTACTAAAGCGCTGCAGCACTGCGAGTAAAGCAGACACCATTCAGAACATCGCTTCGATAAAGCGCTACAGCGCTAACATTCCCTGAATGCGACCATTGTAATAGGTAATAAATCGTCACTTTTTTAATAAAGTCATCGTTATATCTAAGAACCATTTTTGCAAGGTGAGACAGCACAACCTTCAACATTAAATAATTATGTATAACAAAAAGTAATATGTTTATACTAAATAACTTATTGTTAGTATGTGCAATACCTATACAGGGCGATAACAAAATAACGTACTAATTAAGCAGTACGTTGTAGGGAACCGACAATATTATAAAATAGAGCCGAACTGCAAAATAGAGCGAATAGCTGTTTAATTTCTGTTTTTAAGTTATTTAGCGAATTTACCAAAAACATTTTATATTGTAGAAAAAAAACTAATAAAGTACCTACACTTCATCTAACGAGTTGAAAGATGTGCGTCATTAAATCTCTACCAATACAGTAAACATCAATTCCCTAAAACGTGTGTGTAACACTTGCGTCATCGTTTAAAAGTCACTAGACGGTAACGTTTCACGCAGCGTTGTCAGATCATTGTAAACGTTTGCAAACAAGAAATATAATCTAATTTTAAAATTGTGTTATCCTGTTGCATCTTTTCCACCACTTTTGACAGCTCTTTGTGCTCCGTTCTCGTTTGTTATTCTCAAATAATTGTGTCTTTAAGGATTATATTTGTATTACTTATGTATGTGTGTATGTATATACATAATACAAACTTCGACTACGCAGCGAAACGGTTGGCTATTATCACTTTCTCTCTCAAAATATGCATACTCCTAAATTTACAATTAATTGCTTTGCATCTACACTGAACTTTGACATTTTATTTACGGTCACGTGCTAACTTTGTGATGTCACTAAATTTAGCAACCTGCTAGTCGTGACGTCAGACGACCGTGAAAGGCTTCCCAATGTGCACATA
Organism: Rhagophthalmus giganteus; assembly: GCA_036326145.1. Taxonomy (NCBI): domain Eukaryota; kingdom Metazoa; phylum Arthropoda; class Insecta; order Coleoptera; family Rhagophthalmidae; genus Rhagophthalmus; species Rhagophthalmus giganteus. Next base: position 7,264,513 of record JARFJA010000067.1, on the reverse strand, counting down.
ACTAACGATAAGGACCAATCTTTCCATCTCCTAATAAATTTATCTGACAGATATTTACCATAGAAGCGTTTGTTCGAACAATTGTTTCCATGGTACTTTATCGGGAGATGGAAAGATCGGCCCTAATTGTAAGATACGTTATACGGAACATACATACAACATCTTATCCCGATAAAGATACAGGATATGTGGCACGATATGAATACCTAGCTAATTTGCATTTTGCCTAGCCTATTAATGCATTGGTAGTAAAAAGTGAGAAAAAGAGATTTGAAAAGAATAATTAGGAGTATTATTTAATAGAATTTTGGGTGGTTTTCGAAAACGGAAAAGATTCTTCTCTAAAATAAATTAAAAACAAAAATAAAGCGCTGGGAACTTGAACACAGCGAATTTGAGAGTGACTTGCATAAAAGATTACAGGTTCACGTACCCGATAACCAATATACTTATAATTAAATATTAAAACAGCAGTATTTGGAGATAGTGACACATTATTTTTGAAATCCTATTGTTCGGAAGGGTGTTATTTTCGTTGGAAAAACTTTAATTGGGATAAAGAAGAGGTAATATTACAAGAAGTAAATTTGTATGTCGTAAATCGCGTGATGCAATTGCACGGGGTAAGAATAATTTGTATCGAAAAGTGTTTTGAAAAATATAAATAAATAAAAACTATTAGCACGTCTAAAAAACATAGCAGTACTTATATATTTCAATTGCACTAAATATTTTCTATGTTCTATTGCCCAAAGTCATATTATCATATGGGATCCCATCAATACATAAATGAAAAGCGTTTTTCTTTACCTTACACAGTGCTTCCAGTGATTTACTTTTATTTACTTTATTTACTTTTTTTTTATTTATTCGCGAATCTGAGAAAAGAGTAGACTGTGTATAGGAGGTCCTTTTCGCGGTGATTTGGTTCCTGGTGAAGTTGTAATGGGTGTTTGATTTTTTAGTGATACGCGGGCATCATCAGATGCTGGATCAGATCATCAACTGCTGTTGTATCTTGTTATGAACACTTAGTATTTCATATATTAAATTATAAAAACGTGTATTTTATCATTTCTTTGTTTGTTATATTTGAAAAACTACTTTTCAAGTTATTCCGGACTTGTTTTATGCGTATCAGGTAGTGTCATTTTATCGAGATTATGCAAAATTTATAATATATTTAAACGCCCGCAGTTGTCATTTCTCACTTTGTTATACCGGAAATACGAGTTTTCTAGTCGTTTGCGACTTGTTCTGAACATTGCGTCGCAAAAGGTTCTGATAAAAATGTTGCCAAAAAAAACCTGAATTCCTATGGGATTTTTTCGCAATTTCGCAAAAATTTTAAATCGATTTAAAAACGTGTTGTTTTTCATTTCTTTGTTTGGTATATTCAGTGCTTCCAGTGATTTACTTTTTTTATGGATTTACTTTTATTTACTTTTTTTTTGGCTTTTATTTACTTTAAGTTTGAGAAATATTTACTTTATTTACTTTTTTTAACAGGGTGTGTCGCTGGAAGCCCTGCTTACATAATTATGTAAAATGCGAAATAATTCTCACCTTTTTGACTAAAATGTGATTTAGTTTTTTGATTCGTGCCGTCTTGTACCACAAGATAACACCATAATGTTTCATACAATTACATCAAAATGATCGCCATTAAATTCTTTATTATATTAAGTATAGAGAATCTATTTGGAGAAAGTCGCAAAACAAAGCGACTCAAAAGCGCATAGTTCTTTCTTTTTGATCTTGTTTATCAAAAAAAATAAATGAAAAAGTTTATCAAAGTAGAAAATTAATTCGACAAGAAATTAAAATCGCTTGAATTTGCACTAGAAAAATCAAGAAATAAAATATTTATTATTGCTGTACTAAGCGATTTTTTGTATCTGACGTACAAGTAATTTTTTTTTAAAGAATAAGTATAATTCAATACCATTATTACGATACTTATTTAATGTTTATTTCGTTATAGTGTTCGTTTGTACCTAAATCATAATAGATAATCAGGTAATCGCAAATATTCAACTGCGCAGTGTTGATGTCATGCAGTTCTAGATTTATTTTGCGGTTTGTGTAGGTTTCTTATGTATTTCCGGGGAAATGTCCTCCGGAACAGTCGTACCTGTCCCCTGTAGTGGCATTTCGATTTGCTACTACTCGCGTGTCGCATTGTCGTGAATTTTAAACTTCAGAAAAATATTGTGTACAATTTCTTTAAAACAAGTATTTATCTAAACATAACAGTTTCTAACCGGTAAAAGCATAAAAAAAGTCTTAATAATTAGTGAAAAATAATATTGAAAACTGCAACAGATGAGCAAGATTCAGAAAAAGATAAATCTATCAACGCGATGGGAATCGAGTCGTAAATCACTTTTTGTAAAAACGGTTTGGGTTAAAGGGCACCGCCACGTAATTTTGTACGATCAAGATCCGATGGCTCGTTATTTAAAATTGCCAACCAGAACTTCGAGGATTTCTTCGAGTGGTAGCAACGCCAGCTACGATAATCCATCAACTTCATTTAAAACTGCACCTTGTGAAAATTTTCGGGTATCGTCGGTGAAACTTTCAGTTTCTGAAATGCGCAACTTTAAGAAAAAAGCGAACGATATTCGACAATTGTCAAACAAAATGCCCATTCCCAACTTAGTGAAAACCTTTTCTATCGAAGTTATTCCTAACGAAACGGTGAAATTTAAAAACATGAGTGATGAGGTTGTCATAAAACAAGGACTACATCAAGGTGATAATTTACTAAAAGCTTTTAAGCTGTCTCATGAATTAAATAACTCTAATAGTGACTGTCGGAGAGTACGCATAAATGAAAACGAATTCAAGGAAGAAAATTATGAAACTTATAATTTATTAACACCTCATTTTCGTTCTTTCGATCGATATCGTAATTCTTTAAGTGATAGGGTTTTAATGTGGTTAGATTTGGCTGTTCAAGATAAGAAGAAATTGGAAAGAATAATGACATTTCTGAAAATTTTAAATCGTGTTATCGTAAGTTATTAAATCAAAAGCCCAAAATTGTCGACAACGAAACACAAAAATCCTCAATAGATCGCGATCTTGCGATTACCAAGACAGCAATATATTGAATATAGAATTTCCAAAGGAAGATATATCTTTTTTGAAAACGAATAAAAGTCCAAGTTATTTCATGTTCAACGGCAATAACGTAAATGACGGACTAGTTTCGTACGATTTAAATTGTATGCCTCAAATTGCATTGCAACCGGAAGATTCATTGCAGATACGACCGATTTTGGAAAATTCGACGTCCAAGTATAAATCTAAATTGTTGAAAAGACAATTACATATTTTTCTACCGCATATTCCAAAAAAGAGCGACGATTGTGATAGTACTGTTAGTAGTAAAAACAGTTCTCTAACAAAAACAAGTTCTTTATAGGAAATATGTATAGATATTAAATATGTATTGTCCAATAATTATTGTTTTTTTTATCTCTCTGGGTTATTCACCTTAACTAATCTAAAACATCATGCAAAAATGTAATTTGTCTAGATATCTACGTGTTTTTTAAATTACCCGAGTTAAAATTAATTTTAACAAAATCTAAACAAAGAAGTTATGTCGTGCGTCTTCTATACAAGTATAAAAATATATTTCTAAACTTTTCTAAAAGATTCTATAATATATTTTAAGCTTAAAATTAATGATTTAACTTCACAGTTATAACGACTAATATTATACTTTAATTCGAATAGTAAATTAATGTTAACGATGTAACTTTTAATGTACCCCTATCGTGAAACTAGTTTTTCATCGTGCGTGATTGCGAGCAATTGAAAACGAACGCGCGCGCGAATAGTGTTTGTAGATCCCATTCAATTTAACAAAGTTAAATTGAAATGAAGTAATATTATCGCAAATTCAATCTACTAAACAGCTTTTATTATCAGTTTCATAAACCTACTATATAATATATTAGGGTGCTTCGGTACTTCAACTTCAGCCAACCATTACATTATTGCAAATTTTTAAATTCGAAACAAAATTCACGAATCGATAATTTTATTTAAAAGAAAAAATGCCATTAGGTGCCTAGTGCAATCACATAAAACGATCATTGTAAAATATGTACAAGGTGTCCAAGAATGTTTTCATTTTTTCCAAAAACATCAAGTAAACTTTCAGTTAAGTACTAACAAGGCGGGTGGAAATTTCAGAAAAATCTGAAACTTTGCAGGATTGTAGTACTAGTCAACCCTAATCCAGAGCCGTATACCGTTCGTGCTCTTACGCGGTTTAAAAGAGTGAAATCCACCCTTGAATATTGAAACTTTTTCGATTTTGCTTATCTGTGAAACAACAAGAGCTATCGCCAACAAACTATAAATTTTTGTAAATGACTGTTCAAAATCTACATTATGATACAATAATTAGGTGTGAACGTTTTAAGGGATGGTACTGTGCGTCCGATGCGGACTAGTGGACGCTTAGCTTAACAATGTTGCCACTGCGACTGCCATTTGTCTGTAACAGACTATAAGAAAAAAATTAGAAACTTCTAAATTTTTCTTTGTATTACCTACCTTTTTCTCGTTATCGTTTTCCCTCTATGGTCAATTTCCAGCGTAAATTCTTCCATTGACTGCGAACTTGTATTATTACATACCTATACCTACGTAAAGTAAAATTTCGTTCACGAATTTGAACCGTTGAATATTCGAGGGAACCCTAACCAAGATCCTAACCGAGTCCCTATCCAATTTGTGTTAGAGCTTAAAGGTCCATGTATTTACACTTTATAAATACATGGAGAGTTAGTCGACAAAGAAATATCCTACCTTTCCTCGTCGTATTAATCCTTTTTGTTTGCAATCCTTTTAAAGTGCACAACACAACACACAACAGTCGCGTACTCTCGCGCAAAAAGGCCTTATTAACCGAACGAGCACTCCTCGCACACACGAACAATACGACTCCGTAATTTATAATTCGATCTACTGAAACAAGCACCACCGTTCTGTACCACTAACGTGGAAGATCTGTATCGGTTTTTCCAGAATTCTATATATAAATGCATTCGAGTTATTACATACATACTAGGAAATCCGTTTTTATTTTAAAAACTTTCAGTTGTTTGTTCGCACTGCGATAAACTATGAAAGTAGGCGGTGCACATGTTTTATTAATTGTTTTGTATTTTATCTGCCACATAAGAATGCGATTAAACTTTTATCTGGTTTATGGTTTGTAATAGGAAAATTTTCAATGCTTAAGGGCACGCAAATCGATTTTAAATTAAAAATAGAGTAAATTTACAATTCTGTGGTTTACTGTGTTTAAGAGTTAATATGGTGGGAAATATCCAATCGGTGGCAGACAATTGAATTTTGTTTTAATCATTTTTTCAGAGATTTCCACCTGCCTAACCTTCCTTGTAAGTAGGTATTATTTAATAGATGATTAAAATATCGTTTATTTTAAGATACAATGTAGGGAAAGCTAATATGGGTAAAAAAATTATATTATCAAAGTGTCTTTCTTCGCGCTACCGCAGGAACTCAATCTAGTGCAATTCTACTGACTTTTTCGCGATTTGTAGTCTTCAAGTTCTTATGTTAAAGCTGGATTGTGCATACCCACACTTTCGATTTAAAATAATCCTATAAAAGAAAATCTATTGATTATAAATCTAGACTTTTGGACGGCAAATTAATGTCTCTCTCTGCTTTTGAATAGTCACTTTTCTAAGGAACAAGATCCGAACGACCTCTATTGAAACATTTTCTATGTACAGTGTGATTCCGTCTGGTTGAAATCATATTATGTTTTCATTGAATCCAATAAAATGTTTAAGTCGCAGTTGCAAAGATGTCTTCCGGTACGTTCTTGTATCGAGGAGAAGTAATAGTCAGTGCAACACCATCTTCATTATCAAAAAAAGCACCAATGATACCTTCGTTTACATCCATGCCATTACTTTTCTGACGCGCATTTTGATCACACCAACGCCCATAATTTTGCTGATTTGCGTTTTCATATACTCAAGTGAAAATGGCATTCGTCGCTGAATAAGATGTTATCGAAGTCTTCACTATAAATTAGTCGGTGATGTGGTAACATCGCAACTAAATTTCCAATGGATGGTCACTTAGAAACGATATGTGTTGGTGTACACACTACCTATACTAGTAGGTACTACTAATTTCTCCAATACATTTAACGAACAAATTAAGAAAACATTCCTGTACATCTTTTACTATTATTTTGCACTACTATAGTAAACATGTTAAAATTACGTTAGGTAGAATTGCGTAACAGTTCAAAATGTATAAAAACGGATCCGATACAAAATATCGTATTAAGCAGATTCTACTGTGCATGCCTACTTAAAATTTACCAGATGTTTCTTCGTTTTTTCTCAAATACGAATAAAATAATCAATAGGTGTAGGTAACTAACGACAAGAGAATATTTTTGTTTTTCATTAGCAACACCGACATTCCTAATGTAAATTGTATTTAAAATATCGAATCTTGAGCTATATAAATGAGTTATGTCACAATTGAAAAAGATGTATTATAAGTAATAGGTACCTAATAAATTAGATAAGCTATGTAGGCGTTAAATGTTTAGTGCCAATTTAGTTCTATTAAGTGTGTATATTAACACATAATAATACCTATAAAGGAAATAAAAAGAATTTTATTGAAATTAAAAGTTTAAAAATGTGAATTTATGTCTTTAAATAAGATGAATCTACGTATCATCTATGAAGCATCAATACCTCGTAAGTCCATCAACCGTTTGATGTTTTACTAATAAAACGGTTATGTAGTACAAATTTCACATCTTATCTTACTTATATTTTATAGATAATGTACTACAATTTAAGTGCTTATTTAAATCAAAATAGGTATTTACATACATAATTTATATTAACAAAGAATATAATGTTTATCTCCTAGGAATGGTTAGAAGAACTTAAATTAATAGCACCATCTGTATCTTCTCAGAGATTAGAACAACTTTTATCTGCTTCATTCGGTTTAACAAGTAAAGAAAGCGCTAACCTTGGTTTACCAGATTTTCCAGTTGATAATTTATTTTTGGCTGCTAAAATTTTAGTAAGTGCGCCTTAAATTAGAAAAACATAAATTCGTGATTTATAATAACGATCATTGTAGGAACAAAATCCATCTCTGTCTACGGAAAATTTATTGTACCGTCTTTATCCATACAAATCATTTTTAAAAGATGGTATATCGTCAGTCGAGTCTCTTTTATCAAAATTTAATATAAACACAAATAAAAATGATTCGTCTCTTAAATCTTATCTTAGCGGCAAAATGGAAAGTTACTTTAATAAAAGTTCATTGCCGAACCCCGACAAAAATGTGTACATGGAAACCGACTATCAAAATACTTTAATTCAAGAAATGACCCAAACAGCAGCTGTAACAGATTTTTGTTTACTCGGTCCAAGAGGTTGCGGTAAAAATATACTTCTCACTAAAATGGCCGAAATCTTAGGAAAAGAAATGGAATATATAGTTTTATATCAAGATATGACTTCGAGAGATTTGATACAACAAAGAATGACACTCGATAACGGAGATACAGTTTGGAAATTTGCGCCCCTCGTAAATGCCGCTATAGATGGAAAAGTTGCAGTTCTAGATGGAATCCACAGAATACATCCAAATACAATTTCAATCCTTCATAGGTAGAATAATTACAAAACGCGTGACGCATATCCATAATTTATTATTTCTAGATTAGTGCACGACCGTGAATTACAACTTCACGATGGAAGAAGATTGATTAGTGTCGAAAAATACGAATACATTAAAAACAATATGGGTTTAACTGACGAATATTTTCGCATAAATGGAATTTTAAAAATCCACCCAGATTTTCGAATAATTTCTTTAGGAGAACCTCCCTCACTGCAGGCCACTAATAATAATTGGCTTTCTCCTGAAATTTTGAGCCTCTTTTTATTTCACGAAAGCAGGACCCTTACTAAAGCGGAAGAAATGCACGTTATCACATCCAAAGTATAATCACTTACAAGTATATTTCCCTATATGAATTTCATATGTTTACAGTACGGTTCTGTCCCTCCAACTCTTCAAATCATTTTGGAACTAGCGCACGTTCTTCGAAATAGTAGTGATCCAACCTTAAAAAATCTCTCGGGCCACTTATCTACTAGACAATTACTTCGTGTTGCCGCAAGACTGCAAAAATTTCCAACTGATGATATATACGAAATAGTTCAAACCATATTTATGGCAAAATTTTTACCAAATCTCACTCGTCAAGTTTTAGAATCTACAATTTATAAGATGGGAATTACACCTAAAATTGAAAATGCAAACTCAACAATCAAATATGAAATAACTGACGATATATTAACTATTGGAAACACTTCAGTTCCCATTTATAAAACTGAAGCAGTCACCAAAGTACCTCACGTTCTTTTTTATGATGTTCCTCAGCATATAGAATTAATGGAAAAATTACTCCAGGATTTTCAACTTGAATTACATTTACTACTTGTAGGAAATCAAGGGGTCGGCAAAAATAAAATAGTCGACAGATTTTTGGAATTACTTAATAGACCGCGGGAATACATACAATTACATAGGGATACTACCGTACAAAGCTTAACTGTCCAACCAACTATTAAAAATGGCATCCTAATTCACGAGGATTCTCCCTTAGTAAAGGCTGTGAAGCTTGGTCATGTTTTGGTTATTGACGAAGCGGATAAAGCACCAACTCATGTAACTTGCATATTGAAAACTTTGGTAGAATTTGGACAAATGATTTTAAGCGATGGTAGAAGAATTGTTAGTAAATTGAATACGAATCAAAGATTCGATTTTAATTCAGAAAAATATATAGAAATTCATCCCGATTTTAGAATGATTGTATTAGCAAATAGGCCTGGTTTTCCATTTTTGGGAAACGATTTCTTCGGATCTATAGGCGATTTATTTAGTTGTCATGCTGTCGATAATCCGACAGAAACTTCAGAGATAAGATTGCTACAACAGTACGGGCCGAATGTACCAAATCATATTATAAAGAAGTTAGTGGATGTATTTACTGAACTACGAACAATGGCAGATGAAGGGTTAGTCAATTATCCGTATTCGACGAGGGAAGTCGTCAATATCGTTAAACATTTACAAGTATGTCGTGCAAAATTTTGCAGGAATAATTTAAATACAGAAAATTTTTAGCAATTTCCCGGAACTGATATAGAAGATGCATTATTTAATGTTTTCGATTTTGACAAATACAGTCAAGAAGTTGTTGAAACGTTAGGTCAAGTGTTGACAAAACATGGGTTTCCAAAGACTAACATATTTACAGCAGAATATTTGGCATCTAAACGTGCCAAAGAGCATTTACAAGTTAATATTGATAGGAAAAGCGGGTAAATAGTTTAAGTGCGATGATTACAACTCTAATTGATAGCAAAATAACAGTTTAGACACAAAAGAGCCGAAACATGGTAAAGAAGATCCAAATAATGATCCTCATGTAGGTGGAAATACTTGGGCAGGCGGAACAGGTGGAAGAGATACGGCTGGTCTTGGCGGTAAAGGAGGACCTTATCGTTTAGACAAAGGACATGCAGTTCACCAAGTATGTAATATAATGTTGTAATATTACATTTACGTTTTTACACTGGCTTTAGTTATCTGATGAAGAAAAGGCTGCCGTTCCTGAACATATTAAAAAAGCAGCTAGAGAAATGGGTAGAAAAGCATTCGAAGAGAGATTAAAAGAGATCGGTATGAGTGGGTACGATGCATCAGTTTATTCCCAATATTCGAATGCTGTTTCTAGGCAGGTGCAAACTTTAAGAATTATTTTAGGATCCCTTCAAGCCAAACAAAAGGAAAGGCAATGGAAGAAACATCAAACTTCTGGCGAATTAGACGATTTGAAATTGATCGATGGTATGTACCTACCTAAAATAATATTAGGTAGTTTAATTAGTGACATCAATTTACTCTTGATAGGTTTACTTGGTGAAAAAACCATATTTAGAAGAAGAACTGAACACGAACCTGAATTAGGAACACCTCAAATTAAGCCCAAGTTCTTAAGATTAGTTGTTGATGTATCAGGAAGCATGTACAGGTAGATGTCTTTTATGATTATAGATGCCTAATATATTTTTTGTACTAACTTTTACACCCAAAAGCGTCAGAGTGAAAATGAAAATTAAGATGGCATCTAAAGACTATCGGCCATATACATAAACATTTGATTAAATATAGTCGCTACTAATTCATGTTTATCTCCATAAAAACGATTGTTGCAACAATCGTTTCTAAGGAAATAAACACGATTTAGTAGCGACTAAATTTAAGATCTGTTCCAACACCCCATCAAACTAGTTTGCAAACAGTACGGTACATGCTTTCATCTACCAATCAGAACGTTAGATTTCGACAGTTGAGTAAATTCTAAAATTGTTTGATGGTATCTTGGAACAGACCTTTAATCAAATGTTGATGCATACAGCTGGATAAATTTGCGACTTACTGTTAGATAATACTTAAAATTTAAATATAGGTAACAAATACTTAGCTATAAACTAAGTACCTACATCTAAAATACATTACTAACATAAATTAAATGAATACTTACCTATTTATAATTATTTAAAAAAATTATTGCGTAAAATATTTTAAGGTTTAATTCTTACGATGGCCGTTTAGATAGAGAGTTAGAAGCGGTAGTTTTGTTTATGGAAGCATTAGAAGGATTTGAAGATAAAATTCAATACGACATTATGGGACATTCTGGCGATGCTTGTGACATACATTTTATAAAAAGAAATAATCCTCCAAAAAACAACAAAGAAAGGCTCGACATTTTAAAAGTAATTACGAGTCGAATTTAGCTAATAAAATATTAACGATAGTTTATTTAGACTATGCACGCTCACTCGCAGTTTTGTTATTCTGGCGACAATACTTTAGAAGCAACTCATTTAGCAATATCATCTTTGGCTAAAGAAGATTGCGACGAAGCGATTGTTATTATTTTATCTGATGCTAATCTACAGAGATATGGTATTCATCCATCTGTTTTATCTAAAATACTTACAAGTAATGAGAAAGTGAATGCATTCGCGGTATTTATTGGAAGCTTAGGAGATCAAGCTGCGAGGTATGTAAATTGTATTAATTAAAAATGAAATTTAGTTGTTCGTTTGTTTTTAGATTAACACAAAATCTACCAACAGGTAAATCCTTTATATGTAAAGATGTTAGTAATTTACCTCAAATTCTGAAACAAATTTTTTCATCTACCGTAATCAATGTATGATGCGACACTAAATAATGGTAGATATAATTTAGAAAATGTTATGTACGGATAAAAGTAATTTTATATATGTAGTAAGCAGGTGTATAACTTTTTAGTAGAAAATTAAAAGATTAATTATTAAGTTAATTTTACTACTGACGATATAGCTCTAACCAGGGCCGAAATATATGGAAATTTTTAATTGTTATAAGTTTATTAATTGGCAATTATATATTAGTCCTGTATAGTATCAGAATATAATTTTGGCTATCTTCGAGGGAGAAGTTGATTTGAATTTTATAAGAAACCAGTGCGCGTTGGTCTAAAGATTAAATATTTTCTAATAATTATGTACTATTTTGTGCAAATGCTTTATAAAATGTACCTGCAAATAGTAGATGTAGTTCAATACCCATCTTTATCCAAGCAGCCTGCCAATATACATCATCAATAAAAAGCTACTAGACAGTATATTTTTAATTCGGTTCTATAATTACGTTCACCTGCACCTATGTTATCTGAGGTAACATCACTGTGTGAATTGTCATCATCCACCAATTAACCTTTCATTAATGATGTGTATTGGAACCTTCGTAAAACTCAAAATATTCTCAACCGAGAAAAGATTGGGAACTACTGTAATAAAATGATTTCGATTTTAAATTTCGATAGTTTCTCCAGTGAAATTCGTTTATGAACTAAAGTTTTGGCGCATTTGTTCAAGATTTGTATAAAATATAAAAGTATTTAAAGTACCTAATTATATTTTGATAGAAACATTTAGCAATCCATAGAAATACAGTTTTTGATTAGCGTTCATGTATGTAATTAAATCACTGAATAATTGTTACTTTTGTAAGGTTGCTTATTTGAAATTGCAAGGTAAGGCCATTTTTTGTTTCTTAGTTTATCTCCATACACGTTTTGATTTTAACTGATTTAATTAATGTTAGCTTAAGAATTCTACATAGCACCATGTCAGTGTCTAATGGAAAAGTTCCAATCGAGAACCCAGGTGAAATTTCTATTTACAATTTATTTTAATACATCTAACGTTTCTTTATTCTAGATTTTCTTTTAGTGGTTACGAAAAATATCTTCAGATCTTGTGACGAGACTAGTACTAATAGAGTATTGGTATCAAAAATTATTAAGTTTATTGCACCATTTATGCAACAAAATATGTAAGTCTTTTATATTATTTTATTATGTATAAGTACACACCTATATATGGTATGGTAAAAGATTATTTACTATCAGTACGGAACAAATGGAACAAAGTGATAAGTAAAGATACTAAAATATCGGAACAAAAATATATAAGTGCAATCCTGCCCACAATTTTATTTCAAACGGCCGAAAGTGATATATCTCTCTAACAACAATAATAAGCAGTATAAACTATGTATATTATTATTTTTATCTAACCTACCAGTATTATACTATCCTGACGAGGTGCACATTTATAAAAACATAATAGTGAAAATCAGCTTTATTTAAACTAGCCACTTCAAAATATATTACTTATGAAGTAGGAGTATATTTTAGATCAAAGTTGTCGGCATTAAAAAAAGCACTCGATCCAAATAACACCGATCCTTTGATTGATAGCCAAACATTTTCCTCCATAATGAGTGATTGGACTTCAGCAAATAATAAAACCTATCGCTTTAAATGACTCATTCAGTTACACACTAAGGTAAGTATTAATAATAATTATTACCTACCTATGTTAACAATTATTTATGTTATTGGTTTTGTATTATAGGCAACCAAAGCAAGAAACTTCTGACAAAGATAATTTAAATTATCATTTAGTAAAAAGGTGCGCCAAATCGACTTTTTTAAATCATTTCAATATTACCCCACAAGATGACCGATTAGGTAAGAATGAAGCTATAAAATGAATTTTTTTAAATAATTAATTGTGCGAATATTTTCATTTTCATAGAACAATTAATTCAGTTAGAATATCGAAACTTGAAAATGGGCGAAGAAATTGCACAATTGCAGGGACAACTTTCATATTACGAGGAACAAAATCAGTTTCTACATGAAGACATGGAAAAACTTAAAAGTACATTGCAAGTGTAAGTGTTTTAGTTAAATTCATATTGTATATGTAAAGCACGAGGCGTTACAGGAAGCAACAAATTGTAGATCAAATGGTCTACGATGATACTGATAACGAAAGCATAAAAGAATGTTTGAATGTAGCCGAGAAACGAATCAGAAGGTTAGAGAAGCAGTTTAATGTGACAAATAAAGAAAACGTGAAGCTTAATGAAAATCTTGAAAATAGAGAAGAAGAGGTAATTTCAGCATTTTCTTAACGAAATGTTATTATTATATCAATTATTTCAAGCATAAGAAATTACAAGATGCACTAAAACTAAAAATTCAACAAGAATCAGAATTTAAAGAGCTAATTGCCAATTTAGAAATGGAATTATTCGCCAAAGAACAAGAATTATTTTTATGCAAAGAGAACAACGAAGAATGCCAAAATAAGTTGGAAGTACAACAAAGAGAGCTTAATGATTATGTTGAAATTAATCATTCGTTAAAATCTGAAAAAGCAAAATTAGAAAACTATATCATCAAATCATCTATTACTCGTCATTGTTTTAATGAATGTGCTACAGATTTGTTTAAATTCTCTAATAATTCGTCTTCAAAAGTTACTAAATCCGTGCAAAATTTGAATAACTCTGTTGGAAGTTTCACGAAAAAATTTGAAAAATTGGTTGATATTAACGATACTTCAAATTTTATGAGAAATTTGCAATTTAGAAACTGCAGTACACCTGAGAAGAAACAAGGTTTGAAAATATTTTATACCGAAACAAATACATATTCTATTTTTGTAGTAGACAAACAAAATATAAACAAAACTAATTCTTTAACAGCAACATATGTGAAAAATGAAGAGTACGATGCAAGTGGAGTTACAAATCTGCTCTATTCTAATTATAATGATAGTAGTGACGACAATAGTTTTTTAAAGCAAATAATTGAGTATAGCCCTCATGATTCATTAGGTTTAGAAATGTCATTGGTAAATTTTGTTACAATATCATATTTCAAAATCATAATCATTATTGTTGAAGGTCAACTATAGCTGTTTTCATTTGGAATGTAAAAGGATAATTGATGAAAAAACAAGAAACATAGAAGAATTACAACAGGAATTAAAAAACAATGAGGTAATAATTAACCATTTAATGAAGAATGTACATAACGGAAACCAAATCAAAGAAAAATGTAAAACTTTCCAAATTACCAAAAATGAAAAAGGTGATTGTTGTATAAGTAACTATATTAAGTCAGTACCTACATATGCCTATATTTTATAAGTAAAATAATATATGCTACCACATACATTATTAAGTAATTATCATGCCAAACAGTCAAATAATAACAGTATCAATAAGTTAAGTACGTACCTACATATCTATTTATTTTAGTTGTCGATACAAATGTAATAAGAAAACAAAAGGACGAGTGTAAGCATGAGCTAAATATTATACTGCAAGAAATTGACAAGTTATCAAAAGATATCAAAGAACTGAAATCTCATGTCGATTATTATGCCATAGACGATATTGTTAAACTGAGATCGAAAATAAATACCCAAGAAGCAATTACAAGTCCCTGTCAAATAAAAATTACAGAATTACAGAAATTTGCGAAATCATTGGAAGATGAATTGATTAGAACAACAGTTCAAGCCAAAAATGCTGCTAAAAAACAAGACTGTACTGAAGTGATCGGTGAATCTGCTCACTTCCAAGATCAATTAAGTAAATTGAAAATCAAAAACAATACTAACTGCAAAACGTGTGCTGTGTTAAAATTAAAAGTTGACAAATTGCAATGTAAAATAACGATGTATAAGAGAGAAGATCTCGGTATTAAAAAGAGTAACTTTGATAAATTGCAAATACAATTAGAAAGATTGAAGTCAAAAGTCGAAGTGTTGGAGAAATTATTAATAAACGAGAAACAAGAAAAATCTAAATTATCTGAAGAAAAATCAAAGATCGTTAGTGCAAAGATGTTAATAGAAGAAGAATTAAAAGTTATGCTAAAAAATTTGGCAAAAACGCAAAACGACAAGCAGGAGTTGGAAATGGAAAAAAATAACATTTTAAGAAGCATCGATACGATAAACATCGAAAATAAACAGTTAAAAAAACAAAATGAAAATTTGGAAAATAAACTACAGAAGTTGCAATTGCAATGTAAAATTACGATGTGTAAGAGAGAAGATCTTGATATTAAAAGGACTAACTTTGATAAATTGCAAATACAATTAGAAAAATTGAAGTTAAAAGTCGAAATGTTGGAGAAATTATTAATAAACGAGGAACAAGAAAAATCTAAATTATCTGAAGAAAAATCAAAGGCTCTTAATACAAAGTTGTTAATAGAAGAAGAATTAAAAGTCACGATAAAAAATTTAACAAAAACGCAAAACGACATGCACGAGTTGGGAATGGAAAAAAATAACATTTTAAGAAACATCGATACGACAAACGTCGAAAATGAACAGTTAAAAAAACAAAATGAAAATTTGAAAGATACACTGCAGAAGTTACAAAATTATTTACAAGTGAAAAATGAATTTTAGAATCTATTAGTGACGTAAATGACCCACTCCATTATAAAATAGAAAAACTAAATAAGAAACAAAATAAAAAAAGTAATATACTGCAAGCAAGAATGCAAAATGAAAATGGAATTTTAGAACAGAAACTCGAAAAAATTCAAGAAATAACTATGAACTATCGGGATGTTTTTCAAGAAAAATTGGATTCCATTTTAAAAGATAAAGATTTACAAATTGTTTATTTAAAAAAGCAGCTTGCAAGGGCAGAGAAAGAAGTGACAGATTACAAAACCAAATTGATAGATACAAATTATTTTATTAATCAAGCAAGTAACCTATTAAACAAGAAGTAAATACAAATGCAAATGAATTTAGGAAATGTTATGGTATCCATTTTGATTTGTTTTAGTTCCTTATTGGCAAAAAGCTGGCGCTTATTATTAGCGAACTGTTTATACTGGAGGATGTTGAACGATGATACCCTTAAACTTCAAAATGAAAACTTCAAAGATTCTCTGAAAGAAGAAATTTTTAAATTGGAACATCTAACTGATTTTTGGTTGCAGTTTTTGATAATTTGGTAAATTTATAAAGTAATATTAAAATTGTGTTTTGATGAAAATTTAACATTTTTAAGCGAAAATACTCTCATATAAACTGACCGGCAAAAAAAAACTGGCCGGCCACCCTCAAATATTTCGCAAAAACTTATAAATATTTATTAGTTTAACTAATCGACGTGAAAAACTATTTATTATTAATACATAATGCACAAATTAACTAAAAATAAAAGACAAATTAACGCATAAATGATTTTAATTTAACAGGAACAGAAATTAATTAAGTGTTTTTTCTAATTCGATAAAAATAAAGATGGTGGCTGTATTTAATGAACTTTCTGATAATTGTTAGCAGCATTTTTTCAAGAAATGATGTGTTGTTTATTGTTGCATGATTTATCGACGCATGTTTTACCTCTTTCCATCCACTATAATTATTAATTCTTTTATTGTATGGAGAAGTGAATGCACCATCTCCCGGTGCATCACCCCTTTTGACTCTCCTGTACTTTGGACAATCCAAAATTACAACACCATCCACATCTTTCCACTTCTCCATATTATAATAAAAGAATTTGCGTGTTAATGTTGTTAACAAGAAACTCTTTGTCTGTTAGAATTAAAACCAAATTGTTTTGTAATTGAGTAAATATAAAATATACGACTTAGTTAACTTTTATAAAATATTTCTGGGTAGCAGGTTTTTTGCCGGTCACTCGATTTTTGGCGATAATTGTAGGTTCACAAAATCACAAATTCCATATTCTAAACATGCATGATTTTGTAATGCGAAATGATACATTTACTTGGAAGCAAGTAGCCTATGTTTCTGCAGGTAATTTTGATGAAAATTATGAAGATTTGATAAATAAATAAACTTTATAATTATGATATTTATTGTTATTTAGTTTTTAATCTAATCTAATTAACTTTTCATACACAAAACAATGTTAAATTACTTTACACATTAAAATATTGTGTAGCAAAATGGAATCGCCGAAAATCGGGAGTCAACTGTATTTATAAAACTAATTGTGTAATAACTTTTTAACTACATTCCTATTATTTTTTAGAATTATCATAAAATTGCAACCTTTGTTGATAAACCTCCTCTAATGAAGATAATTCAATTTGAAAATAAAGAGTAAGTATTACCATAATTATTACCTACTTTAAAATATACCTTAACAACTGTCCAAAGTCTTTCAGTTTTGGTTAGCTGTATACAGATCAAGGCACTACGTCTTGGTTTAAGTAATTTTTTCGGCACTGTCATCCAAAAGTGTCATTTTCTGTTGCTGATCATGAAATTTTTTATTGCCGAAAGATAACGTTTGGCTACCATAGAAAGGCAATGTTACAATGTACATAATATTATGGTTAATCAGATAGATTTATGAAATGTTTTAATTTTTATTAACGTAAATCAACAACTACTGTAACCAGTAAACAATGACAGTTGTTATTAACTGTTTCCAAAACTGCCTACTGTTCTTTAACGATGCCTCCTATTTTTCAAATATTACTTAAAAAATTCAGACTAAAGTTTTAAAGTAAAACTATAAAGTACCAAAATATCACATTATTTTGGAGCAAAGTGTCATTTTGTCGCTTGGATGATTTGCGCCCGACCAGAGGGATGGCAATAAATTTCACCTGCAGGAGGAAATGATGCACGTTCCTTCCTTGTAATACTAATAGCTTTTATTAAAGGTCAATTGCACTGATGCATCTTAAAATTTAAGTGTAACTTGAGTACAATTATTGCAAATTTGATAGTTAAGGTATTATTTGTATGACATGATTTAAGCTAAGACATATATGCCTTTATCTTTCTCAGTTAACCAAGACTGAAAGACTTCTTGAACACCGGTTATAAAAGGAAATCGGCAAATAAATGCTGAGTATGCAGATATCATACACAGTCGAACACTGTAAGCATATATAATAATTATGTACATGGTGCTATGAACCTATCTATTGTGAATAATATATAATAATATTCCAATACATGTCATCAATAAAAAGTTACTAAATTGTATATTATTTATATAACATTCAGTTTTGAACTTATCTGCACACATATGACATGGTAATGAAAGACTACAGTTTATTAGTACTGTAAAAATACGATGTTTTATCGATGACATGTATTGGAAACTTATCTTGAATAATATATATATACAAATATGGTAATTATTTACTGTTAGTATAATTTGAACGAGCGAAACAAAGTGAATTAAACTGATATTAGTATATTAAAACAAAAGAGAAATAGATACAGTGTTATCTCGAATGACCAAACGTGATATATCTTGTTGAGTGTCAAGTATCTGCTTTTTTCTTACAATCAGACAAGGCAAAAAATATGTCAGTACTTTGCTTTTTTCCATGCGTTCAAAGTACTGATAGTAAATCATTTTTTACTATACTTATGGTGGTAGTTATACATGTTAAAAATAAAATACCCAAATTTTAGTCATCTACATATACCTTTTTTCAATATGTTTTTATTACAACTTGCTCTTATAAGAACAATCAATAAGTAAATTAAAATATTTTTACTTTTAGAAACTTTAGAACTTCAACAACTTCAATTTGTTATGACAATCCAAATAATTTTTTAATTAAAGATCAACTTGTTGATTTTTATACAAAAAGCAAATGGTCCACGACAGAAAATGATTTGTTGGTATGTACTTTAATTTTTTTATTATGTGTACAGAAATTATATTTTAATAATATAAGTTCGATATACATGTATACAAAAATAAATATAATAAATTGTTTTAAATAAAAATAAATTTAAATTAAACTACTATCTAATCTAAACCAAAAAATTTCAAAAATATTGTTGTTTATACATCATTAAATATTTTACAGCAGTCATTCGCCGATGTTTATGCAGCGACAATTAAACAAGGATAACCTGTGTGATTCTCTTTATTTTAAACGAATACATGAAGATTCAATAGAACAATCCAAGTATATTAGGTATGCTCAAATTAAATTCAGTACCTACCTAATTAATTTAATAATTAGTATAATTTTATACCTCAAACGATGAACATTTTAAAAATAACTTGAATTTTTTTATAGATCATTATGTCAAAGCACGTTAAATGTAAATGAGTCGACAGACTTCACCGACGATGTACAAATTTACAATTTAAGGTTGTTTATGCACAAAAATAATTTTTATTCTAAAACTGACTTTTATTTACAGAATTAAAGCAAATTATAGTGAAAAACCTAAGAGAAAACTTATTTCTAACTGTTTAATATATTTATTTGGTGTTACATTGCTAAGTTTTGTTGTAATAATAGTCTTAATGGTGTGCCACAATTATTTTCGATTAACATATCCTTGGAAATGGGTGACATGGATAGACATTTTTGGAGCTTATGTACAAAAAAGTTATTGGAATGGTCCACCACCGACATAGCTTTATTTAGAGTTTTAATTAAGTGTTGTTGATACAAATTATAAAAGCACTATTTTTTGTAGGTAATTAAAAAATAATATTTTAGTTTATATAAAAAAATGTACCCGATATAAAATAATAAATGTTAAATTAAATTTCCTGTTAAATTTCTTGGGAAGAAAAGTATCTATTAAATACTGTATTGAGAAAATTGTTAACGATAATGGTGCAGTATATGTTGCTGATGAGCTTCCCATGTTTCTCAAGAAGGGAGTTATCTTGGCTTATCTTTATAGTGAGAAAATGTAATAGCAATGGAAAAGGAAGATGTTGTTAAAGCATTGACAGTTCTCACTGAATAAGGAAGATGAAGATCGTTGTAATTTAGAAAAGAATTCGGAGAAATTCACAATTTCATTATTTTGTTCTAAAAATTTAATTAATTTCAGTTAAGACAGTATGTTTGGTTTAAGATTATTGAAAATTACATTCCTTAAAAAACCTTTATCTACCCAAATTTTTAAAATTAAATTATTAGGTGTTTATTTTTCTTTAAAAACGTAAAATCGGTTTTTTTATAAATTTAGTATCTGTTCTTTATGGACATATTCACCCTGTCCAAAAACGCCAGAATTAACATTAGAAGAAGGTACGACCATTCTCACCTCGAACATGAGGCGAACTACTCTAGAATTTTAATAAGATTAATAAAACGCTTTTGAAATTATACGTAAAAAAACTTGATTTTGGCCACTCTGACCCCGTTTGACCGTAACCTAAGATAGTATGCTTTTACAAATTATAGGTACATTCTTTTTAATCAAAGATCTCAGATCCATTCATGTGTTTTTTTAATTAAAGCTAAACATTAATAATGTTTAAGAAAACAATTTTTAATTAAAGAAGTATAAAACAGTAGGTACTTTACAAGTTATTAGTTATAAAAATTATACTTAAATGAAAACATTGCAAGATATTTTTATTGAAATTGTAAAACTAGAAAATGAAACAAAAAACAAAAAAAAATGAATTAACTAATATAAATTACTAATAGGAATTAATATAAGATTACCATCGCCATCATTGTTATTCGGAATTAATTCCATTGCATCGTCATCAACAAGGACGGCACTATCACAGACGAAGGCATTAGTGTTTAGGAGGTCGACAATGTTGAAGGTACTTCATTGTTCTCATTCTGTAAATTTAGTTAATATATAAAATAAAATTAAAAAAACAAATAAAAGTACCACCCATCCACGTGACGCCAATCGACGATGCACCACCTCAAATACTTTATTCGCTCGCATTTCATTGGGCCCATATTGTAAGCTTACCATTGTGCACGCAATACCAATTAGACCCCCTCATCCAATTATGATCCCGGCCTCATGTGATAGATAGATGTATAACACTATAATAAATATAAGATTGCAGAATTGGTTTTCAAAGCAATACAAAAAAGGACGAATGATAAAATCAAGATATTATTAAAAAAATATAGTTATTAATAAATAAGTACTAAGAGGAAGTGCACCAAAATCGACAGGAGCATGAAGAATCAAAAAACACATAAAAATACCATTTGTCTTCGCAACCCCAATCAGCGGCACACCTCCTTAAACACCGCATCTTCGCTTCGCTCATCCAAGGCCCACACAACAAAACTGCCACAGCTCACTCGTAAGCGGCCTGTATCGTGCCCAATTATTGCTCCGACATCATCCGCGATAGCGTAATCGTTCTTTTTTTCTAGAAAAAACAAAATATAGATCGATTATTATTATAACCTGAGAACGACAGTATCAATATATTACATCGTCCCTCGGTCGGCTCCGTTTTGCTGTTTTTGTGCTTTGTTCTGTCCTGAAGCGGGACGGGACCCCACTTTGCTTCTTGTAGTTTAATAGATGTTTATAACCCATCAACCAAGTTATGCTGCCATTATATACCAGAATCTGCTTCTGATAAGAACCATATTATTATTATCATGATTTACTTATTTATGATCTACTTTAATGAATCATAGTAATTATTAATTATAATTAATACATTTCTATTTTATACAGAAGAAGTAAATTTTATAATTAATCCTCTAAGTTAATTAGTTTATTTTAGTTTTATATTATTTTTTTCATTTTAACCAATTTATAATTCAATTTATTCATATTATTTCATTAGGTCATTACTTATTTTTGTTTTCAATAAGTTGTAATTAAATTTGTTAATTTATTTCGGTTTTATATATTTTCGTTTTAGTTTTATAATTCATCATTCACTTTATTCATAATTAATTGTGTTATTATTTATTTTTGTTTTCATTTTATATTATTATTTAACTGCAATATATTTCTACGTTATATAATATACGTGCAAGTACTCACCGTCTTGTGCCGAGGATCGTGGTACTGACTGTTAATCTGGACAAGCTCTGGAGAGTCAGTTTTTCAGCACTTTCTTCTTCGTATTCTTTGACCGACTGCTGCTCTTTTGTTTGGTAATCCATTATCTCAGCTGCTTCAACTGTTGCATGCTAACATTTACTTTTAACAAGAACCATATCATCATGTTTGATACTTCCCGTTATACCGCTAAAAAATAGAGATCTGTTAATTTATTATAATATCCTATTAAATATGATCGATAGCAGAATATATGTATGTACATACACGATTATTTAACGTCACAACTTAACTTTATCAATAATTGATAAATTTGTATATTGTTTTATAAACTAGCTAAGTATGGGCCATCCAAATTTTATTCCAATGCACGTCATCACTCATACCTCATGTTTTTTACAGTATTAATAAACTGTAGTCTTTCTTTGCCATGTGTACAGATTAATCAATCCGTAAAATATGCCTTCAACCTGAATATTACAAATATACAATCTAGTAACAGTTTTTTAATGTCGTGCATCGGGATAAAATTTAGATGACATATAACTATTAGTAACACAACTACAAAATTAAAAAGTGCAAGTATGTATTCACCATCTTGTGCCGACGATCAAAGCCGCTACTGTTAATTTGAACAGTTCTGGAGTCAGTTTCTTCACTCTCTCCTTTGTATTCCTTGACCGACATCAGCTCTTTCTAAAAAATATACGAAATATTATACAAGGTGACACCACTGTGATATCATCATCATCTAATAACCTTTGAAATGAAATAATTTTGGTCTTTATGAAATAATTATAATACTGGTCATTGACTGCAAGTAGGTAATACTTATGACCTACCTTGCATATAAGGCTTTAGTAAGCAGGCAGTTATTCATTGAAAGTATAAACTTACTGCAGCAACTTACCATATAGCCTATGCAATAAAATATAAAATATATCTCGTATGAAACAACTCGTTTTATTATTACAAGATTTTAGTTTTTTAGTTATTTATAACTTAGTTTTTCTTATTCATAGATATTTTCAATAAGTAAATTATTATACTATTGTTGATTTTTATATCTTTGTAAATTTTCTAGTAAATCATAAAAAGAAAAAATATTAAAGTAAATAACTATTTAAAGTGAGTGGTAAATATGATAAACTACAAAAATTGGTTATTACACTGCGACATGCATAAAATAAGAAAATTTTCCAAGCTTGTAGAAATTAACGTAAAACACTTTATAGGAATATAATTTTATTAATATCGTACTTACCAATATAAACATTTAACTAAAACAAATTATAACCTAAACGCACTAAAACTTGAACTTTATATATTATTATTATTATCGTCGATTTGGTTGAGTATATTAAATCGGTACAATGTACAGAATTATAAATGTATAATTTACATTAATATCTATGTTAAATAGATAATACTTATTGGTAGATAATAATAATAAATCATATTTGTTTATATGTTATAGGTTTATTCAGTTGGTATTACTGAGGACGCCATATCGAAACGTATTATGGGTAAACCTTGTACGGATCTGACAAGTGATTTGGTGAACTCCAATTATTTAAAGAAAGTAAACATAAGGGGTACGAGAGTTTTGTTCAATTTTCGATATCGCTGTGTTATTATTGTTAATTAACAATTTAAGTCTAGAACGTCATATTGACAATTGTATGTATGGCCTGGTGCTATTTATAAAATAACTAGATATACGCATATATTCAACCATCTTAACCAGTTTGTTTATTATAATTCATTTAATGTGAAAATTAATTATACGTACTGCTTTGTGAGTTTTATGGTAATTGCTGTTTAATTAAGTAACTTTAATAATATATGTGTACATATAACAATTTCTTATTACATTTTTTCTTTAGGGTGATTGCAAGAGACCTATCCGCTTTACAGTTATTAAACAATGTGTGAACAGACACCAGTTGCTTACAAAGACGGAGATATAGTTTGGGTAAAATTAGGCGCTTGTTGGTGGCCAGGAGAAGTGCATGATTTAGAAAGATTACCTCCAGAATGGTTACCAAACTTTAAGAAGCCTCCTTTGGCAGCCGTAAAATTTTTCAACGAAAGCACTTAGTAAGTTGATTCCGACTGTCAGTTTGGCCGTTGGAAATTTAATATTGGTTTATTTGTATTAGCAAGTATAAAAAGGAGTTTGTTCTCTAATATTACGATGCGTATTTAATTTAATTGGCTAGTAAGTGCAAATTATAGTTTAATTGATGAACAGTACATGCATTACATTTATGTACTACAGTCTCGATAACATGAACGACCAATTTGATATTCTACATATTCCAAAATGTAAATGCAAAACGTTATATTCTAAAACATGAACAGAATAACACAAATTTAAAACTATGTTCTTAAGACTAAACGTACCGACAGTTCTTGTATACCTATTCCTACCGTTTGGCAGTGGTAGGTTTAGTGTTAAAGTGAAATAGTGCTATTGAATTGTGCGTATTGAAAAACAATATAAGTATACAATCAAATTGAAAGTACCGAAAAAATAAACTGCTTTTGTATTCATTTCCAAGCAAGTTCAATAAGTTATTAATTGTTTAGACTTGAGTCATTTTAAATTTCCGTTATAAGTATTTGTTATATTTATTATGGCATCTAAGAAAGCATCAACGTTAGAAAATAAAACCAAGCTTTTATCGTATCCAAAGAAAGGGCTCTTATGCCCGATTTCAGAAAGTGGATCTAAATATTTAGTTCGGTACTAAATGGCTTAATACAATTGTTCGAACAATCTGTTACCTGACGTTTGTGAAATCGGTCACGAGCGACTTTTTAATCAAACAAGTAGGTAGTTGTCAAGTCAACTCTGTATCTGTAACTGTTTTTGGTATTTTACACTATATTATGTATATCAATTATATTAAGTAGTTAACACCGCTTGCAGTAATTGGTTCACGTTACCGAGACTACTGTACTGATTTAAATATGAATATGTACAGTGGCTGCTATAAAAACTGGGACATGTCTTGAAGTAGATTTTAACAAACATTTATTGGTGTGAAATGGACTTACTTGGCAGCATAATAAATAATTTGCATAATCAGTATCAATCTTACTGTACCTATATCTATAATATTTTTCAGCCTAGCAAATCTGATTTCTATTTTATTTATAATTTACGTAAAAAATTGACTAAAATTAGGTACCTAAATAAATATAAAAATGAAACAGTATGTACCTATAACTATGAATTAAAACATCACATTAAATTGAATGAAACATAACTAATTAAATATTATTCATTAATAAACAATAATTATGTTTTAAGTTTAAACGAATTAATTAGAAGACAATGAAGTACCTAAATCTTATTATTATATATTTTTTTACTTTTATGTGTATTTATATTTTCGTGGATTGTCTTTCTTTTATAGTATAAAAAATGCCAATTGAACAGATGCATAAAGAGCAGATAAAATCTAACTTTTCATATCATAATCTATATTATCTCGAAACTTATTAAATAATTCAAATTAAATGAAAAATAGTAACACTTAAAAAGTTTTAAAATCAAACGACTTCAGTTTTTACACTGTTTCTTAATTAGGAAAAGTAAATTAAAATTCCCACCTAAACAAAATTCGCTCGCTGATTGGCTACTTGCGAGACAAGTTTATGCTGGCTAACTTGCTGTACTCGCTATCAAAGTTCAAGTTATTTCTTATGTATGTATTAATATAAAAAAATAGTTCTTTTCAGAATTATACTATAATAAGGTTTACTGATCATTTTTTAATGAATTCAAATCCAACAAGTACTGCATCTGCAGTTTCACTGTAAAAAAGGCGTCCGCATTTATCTATTTAGTGTTTATTTTAAAATTAATGAATTAATGATCAAAGTTTACTAATAAAGTTCGTACCTTTTTTGATGTCTGATTTGCTGTTTAGTGTGGATTATATAATACAGCACCTGAATACTTTATAGATATGCATTCTGTTTCACATAAGTTTAAACTGCTTTTACATGATGCTTAGTTTTGTACATAAGTATATTTAATTTGTTACAAGAAAAATTATCCAAATTGTGATATAAGGTAGTTAGCGCATTCATTGCCACTACCAAAAGTCCGACAATGAGCACAACTTCAAGTTATAGAATTTTGTTTTTTCATTTTGGGTCACAAACCCAAATGCTGTAAACTAGTTTCGTTTACTGTGTAAGCCACATTTAAGTTCATGTGGTTTACACATGACACACATAGATGTAAATCACACATAGCTTGCTGTCCAGCAATATATTAGACTGAACCACCATTACGGTGGCGCACGAGGCAATGAATCTGTTTTAATGAGAATTTGATAATTGGGAATCAACTGTTAAAAAATATATTAAACAAGTTTGTTTTTATGTGTAAATTTTTTATTGTTTTACTGATAACTTTTTAAATCATTTATTACATTTTAAAATACTGGATACAAATAAAATACTTATATTTAAATTAATGTCAAATTTAATTTAATTAAAAAATATAATTGAAAATACTAAAAAGTTATAACAAATAATGCCATTGAACTAACATTTAATTGGTGGAGTGCAGGTTTTTTAAGAGAAAACTGTACTTACAAACAAAAATAATGAAAAATAAAATTCAATTGAAATTTGCCTTTTCAGTGCTACTATCGTACCGCTGAGGTTATACCAAAAGAATTTTGGAAATTAAGCAATAAAACATCTATCACTTTAGTGTTCAATCATTTGTTGCTCGCAGTATAAATGTGTTGGTTACATTTTTAGTTTATTTTTGATATTATCAAAGTATAGCAGGTACCTATCACAATTTATTCATTATATAGATACCTAATAAATAAGTCAATTTACATAGTAATAACAAAACGTGCATTTTGTATTATACTACAATGTGGTTTCTTTTTAGTGAGTATGTCCGAAGCATTGATAAAATATATTTCTATAATTGCACAAAGAAAAATGACTTCATCAAGAAAGGATTAGGTATGTGTATACGAGGGGCGTTTTTTAAAAAATGGTTATGACCAACACTTACGACAAGTGAATTACGACTTGATTTGCTTGTCATAAGTTTTAGACATGAACATTTTTGAAAAATGTATTATTTTTTAATGCCGTAACTTTTGTATTAAAAAAAAAACAATTAATCGAATTTATTGCTGTTCTATATTTTCTTTGATTTATCTTCCCATTTTATTTTATAGATTTATATCGAGCCAAACATAAATATATGAAAAAATTTCCTGCCGATGTTTCAACAGCCGAAAAAAAGATCAATGGTGATCCTAACATAATCGATAGTCCTATATTTTCTCCTGAAAAGAAGACTAATTTTACAACGTTAATATTTGGACCATCCAAATCAAAAAAAAACAAAAAATATAATAAAAGCAGAAGGTCTTCGAGCAATTCAAGTTAGTATAATTTAAATTGATGCAATGCAAGTTTAACATAATATTATAATGAAAGTTTTTTAACAATTTAATTGTAAAGTAATTTTGATTCTACTGATTTTAAGAATACAACAAATAAAACTATTTTTTGTATATTTTTTAAATCATGTATTAAATATATAAGTGTATTGGTTATATAAAATTGATACTATAATATTTTAAGTTAGCTGCAGTGTCTATTGTGATTCTTAGTTTTTATAATAATTTTTATAGTAGTTTATTCTAAAAAACAAAAACAGTAGATAATAGCTTAAACCACGAGTCATTTTATAAAACTTTATAGATGCAATAATTTTTTTATTAAATACTAAAGTTTTTAACTTGATTATATTTATTTATTATTTTTTACCAGTAATGTTATAATTTTCTTTTAGAAAACACTTCATCCTCCAGCCCATCTAAAGCAACGGGAAATAGAATCACCCATCCCCGTTTTCTTGGTAAAGATGATCACGAAGTTCGAATACTTGTACAAACGCCAGGTAAAATAGAATTGGAAAACAATGAAGTAGAACCAACATATAACTGCAGTTCATGTGGTTTTACAACATCTCGAATTGATGTTATTGTTTCTCATAACAAATCACACATACAGGGAGTATATAGTACACCAACGTCCTCGCTTAAAAAATCTAAAAGTCCTCTTGCAAAAAGGGGAAAAAAAATAAAGATGACCCGATCTAAAACATCATCAATTTGGGAAGATTTGGATCTCATCGAAAAAGGTCTACTGTTGTCGACAGCATCTAGTGCTGAAGAAATAGACGATGACTGGGAAGATGAAGAAATACCGGTAAGGAAGCGTAAGAAAAATAAACGTAAACCTAAGAAAGTCGAAACGAAGAAGGAAATTAACAAAGTAGATATTCGAAATCATCTCTTAGCCGAATGGGATGAAGACAGTGATACTACAGAAAATGTTACTTTAAATACTTCATATCAGTCGACAGATTCCGATTTATCAACTAGTAAAACAGATGTTGGAAAAGAAACTTCCAAAAAAGATAGGGATAAGTCATGTTTCGACTTTGAAGAAGAGGAAGATGTAATTATAGGAACGTCTACTGGAAGAAAGATTCCGAGGGTAATTCCGCCAACTGAAAAACAAAAATCAAGTGATGACATGGATTCGTCTGTTTCTGAAAGTAATTTAGAAGGACAAGCAAAAGAACTCGATAAAAATTTAGATAGTGACCTCTCTGAAAACCAGATGAGCGAATCTAGTACAAAACTTATTGAAAATATTACTCTTCAGGATGTACTTTCGATAGTGGGTACTACCAGTACCCGTTTGAGTACTAATGAAAATAAAAATACAAATTTAGAAGGGCCAATAGATAAAACAAGTTTAAGTGATATCGAAAAAGAAAATGTTGCAGTCGATAAAATAAGTACCGAAAAAGAATTGAGAAGCGAAACTGAAGTAAGCCAAGAGAGTCAAATCGATGAATTAAACGAAAACGCTTTTAAAGATGTTTTGGAATCAACTTCTGTTCCAGATTTACCTGAACTGCCGCATTTGTTAAAATTTGAACAAAATTTTCATAATAGTAATTTGATAAAAATTTCTGATAAAAATGAAAAGTCCGAAAATATTGATGATATACAGAAAGTCACAAAAATTGATTTAAAAGAAGGAAATGACCTTTCATCTAAACTAATTAATCCGAAAAAAAGGTTCGTAAAGAGTTTCGAAGACTTTGAGCAACAGTTGAGCAATGAACAAAAAAAGCTAGAGATGCTTGGTAAGCAGCCGTCTGAAGTTTCAAACTTGGAGGCTTCATTAATAGAAACACATGACACTTTAAAAACACCGGAAAATTCTCCAAGTATAAAAGATGTTAATACTAAAGAGATTTTAGAAATGAAAAGGATATTTTCTTAACGGATGAAGATTCTAAGTTAATTGTTACTGATGCTGTTGAAGCGGCATCTCCGAAAAGTATAAGTTTAGAATCTACACAGTCCGAGGCCGTATCTGAATTACAGGAAACTAAAACTGTTGATATGACCGATGAAATAACTAAATCTTTAGAAATTACTCTTGTTTCTCCAAGTTATTCTGCAGATGTAGAAAACTCTGACAATTGTAATTACAGTAATAAAACACTATCGTTAGCACTTAAAATTCCCGAAATAGAAGAAACAAAACCTTTTGAAATGGAAGAAACTTCAGACTTATTAGATTTAGAGCAAGAGCCAACAGCAGTACAAGTAGAACCAGCACAAGTTTTAGATGAAAAAGAAACAGTGGAAGTGGTACCAGTTGTACCTACTATGGAAACCCAAATCGAAATGCAAACTCACGATAATGGGATTAATTTTAATGAAAATCATTTAGAATATTCCAAAGAAAATAGTGCAGATATGGCTGCAACGGAAATGACAAGTTGTACATTTAACGAAAATTTAAAGGTCGAAGAGGATGAAAAAGTTCCATCGATAACTTCTTTGGATAAGGATAACGTACTTGCAGAAGTAACAGCTCTAAATAGTTTAGAAATGCCAAATACTCCAGATGTCATTAGTAAATCTGATGAAGATATCAAAGAAGCAACAGATAAAGATATAGAATGTATGGATACCGATGTCGATTTCGCATGTACAAATACAGATAATAAAGAATCTGAAGATTTATCTGCATTAACTACATTAGCGACCATATCTGAGTTAAGCACAAATCTCGATATTCAGTGTAATAGCAGTGACGAAAAATCCAAATTAATAGGAGATAAGTTGGTGTCGACTTCCGATGTTATTAATGAAAAAGGTAACCTAACGTTTGTAACTGAAGATGACTTAGCCGAAGGCCAAGTGGAAATTACGGAATCTTCAGTAAATAATTCTAAAAGTATTCCTATTAATTTGACAAATTTTTCAGTAGATTTTACCGACAGTACGCAAAATTTAACCACTTCCATTTCTCTACAAAATGAACCGAAAGATAATTTTGAAACAGTCTCTCCTTTACTATCTCCTTTATTAAAAAAACGAAAGTATAGTTTGGAAATGGAACAAACTGATTCAATCGAGAAATCTCTGGGAAAAGTATTTCAGGATGAAAAATGTACTACAAATGAATTATTAGATTCAAAAATTATGGTCGACGATCAAATTCCTTCATTATTATCTTGCCCAATTCAATCTGAAAATAAAACAAATTACACCGACGACGATTGCACTCCTGAATATACTAGTTCATCAAAATTATTAGAAATATTAACAGATGGTAAACCGAAACCAGCTCAAACAGATATCTTGCCTATAATACAAAAATCGCCAAATATTTTTGATATGTCAAAAAAACTCGAGGGAAAGCTCCAGACTAATTTAATGTCCATCGAAAATAAAACAAAAGTTTCCAAAATTGGAAGTAAACTTGTTAGTAAAACATCTAAGCCAATAATACTGTCTGAAAAAATTATTAAACCTGTTTCCGAATTATCTGAATCGGTTTCAGTTCAAAAAATCACTTCTAAACGAGCAATCAGGATATCGAAGATATTGATACATTCATAATTCAAAAGCCGAAGAAAATGTTGATGTCTGAAAATGAAGATGCAAAACAGAAAGCAGTTAGTCCATCACTACTACCGAAAAAAGTATCGCGTGGAAAAGCAAAAATACTACAACAAACTATCATAAAACCAGCCGCAGATGTTCTACAAACTTCCGCTCCTCAATTGACCGTCGATGATAATATGTTCGATATTAATTCGATGCCAATTGTTTTAGGCGATCAAATTATTCCTGCTGAAAGTGTCGAGAGCATGCCCACAATTATAACAGAAGCATCTAATAAAAATGTGGTTTCCAATGTTATTACAACAACTACGTCTCAAAGTGAACAAATGAGAATATTAAACAAATCGACTGTTGCCACCACACAACCCTTGTTGGTTAAAACGTATGCGTCATCTCAGAAAGGAAAACCTTCAAAGGTATTTCAAACGCCTAGCACTAAACTTACAAAAACTAATCCGTCGATAATATCTCGTCCTGGAAAGTCTGAAAAATTTATTATTATACCGCAATCGGCTTCGACAGCTTCAAACAATAACCCTTCTAAATATAACGTGGGTAAAAAATCGCAAATTACAAAACGAACATCGTCAATTATATTACCTACTTCAGCGTCCCAAGCAAAAGTGCAGAATCCTCCTGTTTCGGAACCTACCGGAAATAAAATAATGATAGTGACTAATCAACAGGGCCAACAATCGCGGGTACTATTAACTCCTGCCCAGCAAAAACTTTTAGGTTATCAAAACACGGCAGGATCGAAATTGGTTAAAAGCACTTTTAAAAGTAATATTTTACAAAAAACTCCGAGTAATAAGAATATCATGTCTTCGGCTAAGATGCAAAGTACAGTATCTCATGCTATTGTAAATACCAAAGGTGAAATACTATCTACAAATCAAAATTTAATTACGTCCGATGGTCAAGTATTAATGCCACTGAAATCGCAACAGGTTCGAAGTGCAAAAATGGACATTCAAAAGCCCACCAAAAAACTTCAAGTCGAACATCAAAAAGTGTTACTTCAAGAAGGTCTAAACGCACTTAGGACCAGTTCAATTCCGGCATCCCAAAAAACGATTGTCATAAAAAATCAGCAAGGTCAAATTGTTAAAAAGTTTCAGGGCACGGACAGTGCATTTTTAGAACAACAAGTTGCCGAACAAGTGCAAGCAATCAAAGCCAGCAGCAGTTTCAACACGATTAAAACAAAACAAGAAATCGGCACAAGTAAAATTAAATCCTCGTCAAAACGAACTCACCCAAAAAAAGCCTATGCGGAATCTACAAAAAATATAAACAAGACAGAATTTACAACACCGAAACCTCAAAAAACTGAAACTACATTACCGCCATTGGCACCGATATCGCCAAAGAAAATGGACCCGTTATTCTGTCAGCCCCTCCTGAAAACCGAAGAAACTAAAATGGACGTGGCAACAAAACAAGATCAAATTCAACAAAAGCAATTAATTATTCAAGACGCTTTAGGAAACCAAACAACTATAACTGAAGGTCAAATATTAGCGCTTCCCAGCGGTGATACAATCGACGGTCAGCCTCAATCTTACATGTTGGTGACATTAGACGAAACTGGCAATATAGTACCACTAAATAATGAGACGTTGCTATCGTTGGATCCGAATTTATGTTTAGGCGGAGACCTCAGCAATATGGTGCTTCAAATTGACGATGCAGGAAAAAATAGTAGTCCCGTTACAACAAAGCCTAGTTGTATAAAAGAAAATCAGAATGTTGTGGAGGATATTAAAAAAGAGCCGGTGCCCGTCGCTGTTCAAGATCATTTTCTCGAGAATAAAATAGTGTCGCCGAACGTTGAAACGAAGGATCTAACAGCAAACGTCGGAGCGGTTCAAACTGTCACGTGCAACATCGGAACCGATCCGAACCAACAACTTATAATTACGGGCGATCCTATAAGCGCACAAAAATTCATTGAATCGTTGACCGAAGGAAATCCCGACTTGGCAAATTTACTCGCAAATGCAGAAGGTAATATTTTGATTCAAACGGACGAGCAACATATATTAATCAATGCGGACAGTGAAAATCAAGTTTTATTACCTGTTAATCCGGAAAGGATGAACGCTTCAGAAACGTCGGAAGGCGACGGTAATCCGATATTTGCGACTCAACCGATTAAAAATCAAGATATACTTGCGGCAGCTTTGGCCGATACGGACGTGTTTCAGCAGGAACAAGCAAGTTCGTTATCGCAAAGCAAAATAGCACAGTCACAGTTAAGTCCTAACAGTAGTTTGTATCCTTCGGGAGTAGGAAACGTCTTGGAAACTACTTTGAGTCTTAGCTCTCCTATAATGACTCCGCTAGAAGTTCCTAGTACGAATAACAAAAAAATACCCGACGATGAAACTGATATACTTACTACAGAAATTCCAAAAAATGTAGACTTACCTATCACGATCACCGATCCTAATATCTCACAAACTGTTTCCCAGCAACATGTGGCTTCTTTAATAGCGAACGATTTGACAAATAATTTAGAGTTACCGCTAACCATTACAGATCAAAGTGTGTCACTAACTTCGGCAGAAATGAACAGTCCTTCGTACGTGTACTCATTGCCGTCGTTGGACGAATCCGAAGATATAAGTCCAAAATCGTTTAGCGGTCCAATATCCATGCCACTTTTGACCGAAGATCCGCACGAAAATTCGTCAAATAAGAATATCGAAATGAAAGACGACGATGTTTCGGATGATATAATTGATGAAAAAAAGGATAATTCAATAATATGCGATTCGGACATTAATGCTTCACCCAAAAAAGATTTAGAAGCAAATTCGTCTCTTATCGATTTATTTGAAAATCGTAGAATGTCGTTGGCGGAGTGTATAAAGGATCGCAGGAAATTGAAACAAAATGCGTTTCTTAGAACAATGGACTCGGCCGAAGGTTTATGCACGTTGGGCGGTTCGATGTGCAGTTCGCTTAGCGAACCTCCGCCGGACATGTTTGATTTGGGAGTCGTCGATGGTAGTTTTGTTACGAATAAAATTAAAGATCAAATCGATACGTGCATTCCTGGTACATCCCGACTTTCAAAATCGAACGACATTAATTTAGAAGATAATATGTCTGCCGAGCAATGCAATGAATCCTATATTAAATTTGATACGTACAATACAGAAAGTAGACATGGTAATCTACAATCGACAAGTTTACCTTTAAATTCGGAATCAAATTCTCCAGTAGTTAATATCGACGAAAATTCCTGTGAAATACCTGTCCAACCGCAAATTGTAACGGACTTATCGTCATCTTTTGAAAGTAACGAAACAACGGACTCTACGGATTTTGACTCGAACAAAAGAAGTGCTACAAGTGATGGTGTAGAAAACGAAAAGAAAAAAATTAAATTTGACTGAAATTATTAATTATTAAGCTGTACAAAGGTGAATAGACATTCGATAGAATGAGTTGGAAAAACTTGGAAGTTTTATTTGTTTAAAAAAGAAATGATGTAAATACAGTTTTACATAGTACGTAATGTGTAAGTTCGTTGTTTGATTACTATTCAAAAAAAAATATGTGTCTTAAAAGGTACATAGAGGTTTTTTTTTAAATTTAATTATTTAATATTCGCTTTTTAACTAAATTTTTAAACTATACTAAGCACATTGTAAGAATTATATCGATAGTGTAATGTGTATGTTAGATTAGAAATAGACTATTGTGTATTTTGTGTGTTTACTATTTGAAACCTTTGGTAATGGTATAAATGAAGATTATATTAGTTTAGAAAGTTAAGTTTAAAATTGTTTATTAGTGAAATAATTTTAATTTTACTTATGTAATTTTATTATAATACATACATACAAATATATCCTTAAGTGCTTTTTTAAATTTCAGTTTAATATACATCGTCTATATTCTTAACATATTATTTATTTTTTAATTTGGCCACCTCTCCCATTATTGATACATGTCATGGAAATGTAATTTAATATTGTATTGTACTGTAATGATCTAGACAGTTATTTGAAGAATGTTACGTATTAATCATAATTTGTTGAATATATAATATAATACAGACTAATGTAAATTCTAGGTGCAACTGTATTATATGTTATCATTTTTTCCTTAAGTCAATAGTAAGTACAAACAAGTTGGAGAGAGATATAGTATAATGCTTTTCACTTTCCATGACTTGTTCACTTATAATAATTATGAGTGTTGATCTATAAAAGTATTGGTGTAACGTACAATATTTATAAAATATTTTGTTTAGTATAAAATTAAATTTATTAATGATTTTTATTGTCAACTGTAATTTATGGCCGAATTAAAGATTACAAAGTAAGATGCAATCTGCAACTGTAAATTTAAAAAAAAGACAATTTAACCTTTTAATTCCTAAGTAACGTAGTTTAGTTCACAATTCATCATTTAACTTTCTATTTTTTCATTACTTATTTTAAATTTCGAGGCTTTATAATTTTCAACTGCTTCACAAAATATAAAAACCATTTAAATTTATTATTAATAGTCAACAATTTTCCCAAATATTACAGTACTAACTTTATAGCTTTTTATGTTTTATTTTACAGTATGACTTTTATATAGTTAACATTATTCAAACGAACTGCTTTTCATATTAAAAGTTAAACAACATTAAAGTGTGATTGTTACAACAGTTTCTATGGAAATAATACATGGTTTAGTAGCGACCTATTCTGTAATTTGTGTAGCCCTAAAAACATACGAAAAGCATGAATTATGATTGGTTCTAATTTTCTTAGTCCTATCAAAATTACAATCGAGATTTTCATTGCTTAATTTTTTCCAATTCTACAGCAATAGTTTGGTATATCCAAATGCAGGGGTTTTGCTAATTTGGTAATATATTCGTAATGGTTTTTGTGTAAAATCGTTCAGTCTAACTAAATTGAAAAACAAATATTTAGTCGTATGCAGACATTTGAATAGATTTAGTAGCTACTAAATCGTATTTATTTTCTTAGAAACAAAGTTGCAACAATCGTCTCTATGGAGATAAACATTATTTGGTAGGTACTAAATTTAATCAAATGTCTATGCATAGGGCTGTTAAAATTTATTTTGTTTCATCTACTTATTATTTAAATATATTTAAAAACAACGTCTTTTTTATCGGCTACAGTTTGCAATTCTAATTTGATTGGGCATTGCAACCAAAAACTAAGTAATTCCTCTGTGTACCCAATTAAAAAATACATTTTTCTAGGGCTGATTGCTTGTCTAACAATACCAGCTATTCGTACAATGTTGTGTTGACGTTTTATTATAATTTCACTGACAAATAAACTATGCCAAGTTCCAGTCATAAACTTCCTTATAAAGAAATCTTCAATTGCAGTTTCTGATGGGCGAGGGCCTCCTAATATATTCGCTGCAATATACTAATCAGTAATATTAGATACAATTGATTAAATATATAAATTACAGGTATTCCACGAATTCCAAGATTTTCTGTGTGCAATATAATGTGGTGGGTTAGCCATTTCATACGTTAGCGGAAAGTCCTTCTTTTCGGTCGGTCGATATCTGCCTGATTGTACCTTATGGCATACCGCTGTTAAATGTACAGAACGTCGACTTAAATTAATAATTTTGATATTTTGTAAAACCTGAAAAATATGTATTAGTTTTATTATATATTGTTAGAATAATGCATTTACATATTTCATATTGAGCAACATTCTTAAAGAGCAATTATTGTTAAACAAATTGTTTTATTTTTTTAGGTTATTTCCAATGTCAAATTTGTTGTTTAGTTATTGGAATACTGGCTATGTGGCGCTTCCTCTGCCTCTAGTTGTCACTAGGGAAGTTTCACTAGTTTGATTCTAAGGTTTATGTTCTGTGGAACTATGGTAATATTTGTGTAAATAGGTTAACGTGATTTATTATAAAGTTAAATGTAACAATTAATATTTTATTATTATTATTATGGCCAATCACGAACTAAAATGTAAGGGTATAATATTTAACTTTTATATTGTATATTTTTAGATAGGAAGTAGTATTTAAAAATAATATTGTTTTAGATACTCCTACTAGTGAAAAATACAGATCTAGCGGCGATGGAATGGACAATAGTTTAATAACATCATTAGAAAGTACTCTACAATTTTTAATAAGTACAAATGTAAAATATATTCCTTCAAAGACAGTGTTACAGTCATTAAAACCTGTTAAACCGAAGGCTCCATTGATTACGCTAATCCCAAAATACGTTCCAAGAGAAAGAAAGCGCCCAAAGTTTTTGATTAGGGAAACCAAAAGAACCCAAATTTGTGCCTTACGAACCATATAAAGGAGCAGTTGAACCTATCATTCGTCATAAAAAAGTTATTAAAAGAGAGGCTCAAAAATCATCGAAAAATAATGTTGATATATATGATCTTGTTACACATATTTCCAACGTACGAGTCGCAGAATTAAATAAAACAACTTTTGAAGCCATTCAAAGCGATGAACCTTTAATATCGAAAAAACAATGGGACGATGAAAAGAAATCTTACGAAACTGATATTAAAAATTTGAGAGAAACTAATGCCCATTTAGAAAATCAATTAAAATTTCAAATACAGGTAATGATAATGAATTATAGTGTTGTTTTTGATATAATGTTTTCAAAGCATTACTTTAGTTATAAGCTGAGTTTGGTGCACTCCCGAGTGTATTTCATAAAATGAGATAGTACTATTATGCTGTGCATGTTCGAAAAGAACGCCATCAAACTCGGAGTGTATTGAACAAATAACTGAACTCACAATCAGCTGTTGTATAATTTTATATTATTTATAATCTTAGGTTAATGGAGAATTAAAAACTTTACTAGTTGCCGCTGTTGGAGAAGACTTAGAAAGCAGAGTGCAGCACCTGACAGAAGATAAACTGCAATTAGCACGTGCTTTGCTAAATTCTACTAATCATGTAACTAGTCACCAAGAACAAACAGAATGGCTTTCAGGACAATGCGAGGTATGGAGAAGTAAATTCTTAGCATCTAGGTAAGTACATAAGAAATTTGAAATTTCAAACACAATAGTAAGGAGCAATCTTAGTTTAATGGTCGAAGAATTAGCACGATGGAAGTCCACACTTACAAGTTGTATTAATGAGCTACAAGACAATATTAAGAATTTTATGGACGAAAGGAAAAACATAAGAAGTGAACTTTTAAAAACTAACAATTATTTATCTACTACTTGTAATTATTTAAATTTACCAAAGAAAGTACAAAGGAAATCTACAAATATTATAGAATTATCTAACGTAAATAATGTTTTAAGTGAAAGTATAGTGCAAGTTTTAATCAAGGAATCTGTTAAACATTTTGAAAACAATGAAATAGAAAACCTACCAAAGTATACACCTGCGGAAAATGAAGCATTACAGGTGAGCCAATTTTATTTATAAAACACATTTGGAAAGTAAGTCACATTTAAAAAAAATATATATTCCAAAAATAATTATGTACTTGCTTCTGTTAAATTTAAATATTAAGCATTTTATTGATTGCGATTATGTCAATTTTTCTATATGTATTATCTTTTAAATTGTGTAAATAGGCACCGATTTATTTATTCGAAATATACTTCAGGACATATCACGTTTTTTTACGATTTGTAAAAAAATAATGCATTTTCTAGTTGCAATTCAATTGTTGCAGTATTCATTCTTTGAAGTTATCACACTTCATATGCTTGAGTATCACTACATTTATATTTACTTTCTAAACATGTTGTGTGCCTATATAATTGATTACGTTTGTATAGTGAAACTTGTGTAAGACGGACACTGTAAAAGCCGGAAACTTGTCTAACCTGGATATTTTTTGCAGTCCCAAATTCTTACATGTAAACAGTATGTAAAAATGGCTGCTTAAGCCAGAAACTGCATCTAACGCAAAAGCGGAGAAGATATTTACTTCCATGCGTGTATATTTTATTGCATAAGCCAGAAATGAGATGTTGATGGGCTTCACAAATACTCTTTTTTTAAACAATTTCGCTGCCTCGCTTTTTTTACGTGGTTTATTTTCTCTATCATGATTTCAAAATCATTTTCCTGGAACCCGTTTGCTTTGTTAAAATGTGTTTGATGAAAGAGAGACTTCTTTTGGACGGCTCTTGACTGTTGTTCAAACTGCTGTGAGTTAGTTTCCGTATACCCAAAACGGTTAATAATTGTTTGTTTCTACTTTTGGAGCGGCTTTGTATTGTTATTTTAAATGTAGCTAGATCAGTATTAATTACAAAAATAAATTATGTATTTATTAGGTACACGTAACTACATATCGTGTATTCTTTTATTTTGTAAATTGTGTTACTTTTCTTGCATGCTAATATTGTTTAATCTTTTGCAAGAGATTGCCACAAAAACTGTTAGGTTTATGCACCATTGTAAAAGAAAATACTTGATGAAAGGTGAAAATTAAAAAAACTCTTAATGAAATTATTTTAAATATACTCAAATACTACTATAATATACTACTAAATATTTAATAAACTATTTTTTTAATAAATAAGTACTGAAAATAATTTTTCGGGTTATGCAGCCTTTTTTCTGTCTTAGGCAGAGTGACACTGGAAAAGCCGGAACCCGCTTAAAAGGGATATAGTTTTTCGGTCCTGAGTGTTTCCGTCTTATGCAGGTTACACTGTAATTCTCTAATTTAATACATGTTTATAATTTTGTAGATTTTAAAAAACTCTGTTGGTTTGAAAAGTAAACCTGACGTTTTGTGTAATGCATTGATGGGAGCGGCTATGTCCGTAGGTAGTGGACAAATGTTTTTGCAACATCCATCTTTACATGCCACTTGTTGTGCTCATTGTAAAGGCGAAATCGAAAATATTTGATATTTTCTAATATTATCTAATTATTATAAAATAATAGATAGTTTTTAGTTAGAAAATATATGATGTAATTATGTTTGTTTATTACTAATAATAATGATTGTTAAATTTTTATCTATTTGTATTTTTTAACTGTTATTAAAAGCTACACGTACTATTTCTTTAAATGCCTCTATTTGAATTAATTCCTGTTTTCAATTCAACGTCTGTTTTTAAATAGTTTTGAATAATTTCATAATAATCAACGGCTTTTTGACAGAACGACGTAACTCATACTTTTTGCGAAAATTAGTTATTCTGACTATCTTATGCATCTAGGACATAATCTGGTAACAATATTTTGAATTTTTAAGTTATGTCGTTCTGCCAAAAACACCATCAATATTACTCTATTTCTATTAATCATCCCCAAGTCAATTACAGATCAACAATGTTAAAACTTTCCAGCTTGATAAACCTATAAAAAGAATGGCCTTAATATTAGGTGCCAAATTAGATAGTAATTCCTTATAGAAGAACCTCATTCAACTCAATACAAAGGTTCAATTCTCGAACCATTTGCTTACACAACCGCATGCGAAAATGAAGGCATAATAATGGATTTCTATAGAAACATGTTTGTTCTGATGTCTTTTTCACACAAACGTTATGATAATGAATGGTTCGAAAATTGAATCCCATGAAAAACCCATAGATAAAAAACATAGTAGAATTTTTTTATATAGGTACCTTTTAAAATGTAGAACTTTCTTGTTGAAAATGAAAAAAGACTTACAGTTAGCGTGAGTTTTGTAATCACCAATATTACTTAACCCTAACTTCCATCAGTAAATTATATCATAGAAATGGTTATTTCAACAATTATTTTCATGGGAACTGCTGAATGATAAATGATTAACTGAATTTCAAATTTTTGAAATACTTAACTGATAGAAACTAATAAAACCGTATTAAATATGACAAATATGTTTCAATCAGTTTCAAATAGTTTCTATAAGTCATTTGGAAAATGGAAAATTCATATCTCAAGCCCAGAAACTTAGAGTCAATTGTACCACAGTCAATATAGCAACGATTGTATAGACAATCGTTTCTCTATAGCGATTGACCGACGTTCAGCGTGATCGGATGAGGTGAAATTGGCCCTAAAAGAGTCACACTCAATATTTAGCGACATTTCTATTTCTAGATAGAAGCAAATACAGTTTTTAGATCTGAAATTAATACAAATTTCTATAAGTTTGAATATGGTTTCTATCTGACATTTTCAACAGGAGGGCCAAATATTCGTAGCTTCCGCGGACTGTTAAATATCAATGAAATCTAAACAAAGTCGAAAATTTACCACTGATCATTTCCACTACTAGTTTGAAGCCCGAAAGTCTCTAGCACAAAATTAAAAAATTTTAAACTTATCATTAGACACAAAAATCATTTTCCAAATTCAGAAGACTGCTTTATTATGTTCATGGCATATTATTCGAGAATTTCTTAATTGCGAATCTTAAAATAATATGGTTGAAATGGCTAGTTAGTATTCACTTTGAGTCTCACGTTATTACTGATATGGGATAGGCATGTAAATTATGTACACTTATTCCATAATAGTTAATAAATTTTATAATGTTTTGTATTATGCTGGAAAATTAGTTTGGGTTTTATCAATTATTACACACGGGGTAATCAAATAATTTCAAACCTTTTTTGGCTTAGTTTTGGAATTAACTAACAATAAGCGAGTTCCATTCATTGTATATATAGTCAGGGAGCCCATCAGCATATGGTATCATTTATTAATAACCATCCATAACTTCTTGTATGACATAATTATGATGAGTCTACCACCGTTTTCCTCTGTAAAAATTCTCGTATCCGGGGCTCCCCAACTAATACTTAGGTAGGTATACATCCTTAATGCACAGTGTGTTTCACTTTCAATGAAGACACCTGCATAATTTTTTATTTTTGAAGTAAGCAGTAAAATTTGTTTACAAGTTATTTAATTCACACATTTATTGAATGTAATATGTAAAATGTAATAATCTTACTACTAAAAGTGTCAGAAAAAAATTTTTTTCTTATTAAAACCAAGAGAATTTTCACAAATTTTATTTTCATTCCAAGCCTGAATTGTAGAGCTTGTAACTTTATAATCAGTATGAAACTCAAAACAAAAATTACAAACACTATAGTGTAAAAGTAGAACGATCGAATGGTGAAAACAGAAATGTTTTATCACCTCCTCCTTTTATGATATTCAACCCTGAAAATAGAAATTTTTTCGTTTTTTCAAAGTTTGAACTCAAAAAAAAAATAACAAGAGGCTGCAAGTTCAACTGTATTTTTTTATATAGAAACTATAATAGGCGTAGTTGTTTTTTTTAAAATAAACAATTTCAGTTTTCAATCATTTGATACTTTGTCCTTTGCCTTCAAAAATATTGTTTTTAGTCATTTAGATGGCTTTAAATTAAGTCCGTTTTAATCATATAAAGTGTATTATTTTATAACTGTTTTTTGCATATTCTGAAAGCTGTATGTGTCTTTTAAAAGTTCACGGAAACGAAAATGTTATAGATTTAACGGAAAAAATTCGGTGCGCCGTTATCAAAACCCTTACGTGCACTAAATTTTGCGCGTCGCGACGAACAAAAACAAGTCTGGATTCAAGTCGATGAAAGATTGAAAAAAAATAGATTATTTTTGACTGTTCACTAATGGGACTAACCATGGTAAAAATATTCGAGATGGTCGTACGACCACGATTGGGTGATTTGACGTGGAATGACTCATTAGCGATTAAGATAGAACAAAAAAGTATCAAAAAATTTGTTGCAAATCATAATTATTAGAGAATTATTACTATTGTCTACAATGTTCTTTTAGTTTATTATATTTTAATATATATATATATATATATATATATATATATATATCGATTAAATTTTACCTACCGTATTTTTACGTTTTCTCAGAATTTAGGTAGTATAATAAATTCAATAGATAGTTCAATGCAGTAGCGATTAATGAACTTTTAACTATTAACTTTTTTAACGCATTTTATAACATTTCCGGTTAATCTAGATAGGGTTCGGTCGCATCAAGTCCGAGTTAACGAGACTCTATGCTGATAAACTATGTATTATATAATACGGGGTGAGGCATTTAAGTTGAAACATTCGTGTAGGTACATATCTCGAAATAAAGGGGTTTTAGAAAACATATATGTTTTCTATCATCATCTTGACCATCGTTACTTGTTTAAGCTAAGAACAAAATTGTAACTTTTACTTTCTGTAATAAAGTCTGTAAATTGATAAGTGCTGCATATTCATATTGCGAAACGTAGGTGTAGCATTTTCGAAAATATGTTCAATTTTTTTGTGTGTAGAATATAATGCAGTTTCACAAAATGCAGGTTGTCATTAAAAAACATGTTGACGTGGCGCAGTTTGTGTGCCCGCTCGTTCGCCGAATCGAATCCCTTGCCACTCCAACTTTCTCCCACTTGTATGAAAAAACGCGCGCGTGCAGAACAAAACAGTTTATTATAAATATCATCTCCAAAATAAATAATTAACTAAAACCGTTTAATTTCCTCCTCAACACCGAATAATTTTTATTTGAACATTTTTTTCTAAAACCCTTTGTTTTCGAGATACGCGAGTGTCTCTTCTTAAATGTTTCACCCGGTATATGTAAAATTGTTAGGATATCGATCATTTTAACTTAATATTTATATTGTTTAATTATAAAAAAAAAACTAAATTCCTACTTATTATTTTAGTACCTACATACTAAGCGTGTTGAAAAGCGACCCTAATATTATATATACCCTTTGCCGATTCTTATAAAGTTCTACAGTTTACTGACATAAGAAAGTTTGTGAACTTCAGTATTCTATATTCAAAGTTCGGACAAGTTTTTTCCAGGAAG
The DNA here is from genome assembly GCA_036326145.1 of Rhagophthalmus giganteus. Taxonomy (NCBI): domain Eukaryota; kingdom Metazoa; phylum Arthropoda; class Insecta; order Coleoptera; family Rhagophthalmidae; genus Rhagophthalmus; species Rhagophthalmus giganteus. The sequence goes on along the minus strand of JARFJA010000067.1, from coordinate 7,220,359 downwards.
TAAGCCTTTCACTGGTGATCACTCTATTCATGTGTCATTAGTACCGATTGTGTGGTTATACAAGAAATGTCTATGAGAGCAAATGAATTCGGTTCAATGTAGAGGTTCCATTCAAATGGTCATTTACTTTTCTTAATTAATAATAAGTACCTTCCGTAAGTAATTAGTAAGAATTTTATGTTTTTAGGACACAGCGTTAGTTTCTTTCGATGTAATTTTAAATCGTAAATCAAAGTAAATCGTTTTTATAATATATATTATCGTTGGTTGTGAGAAATAGGATAGGATATTGTAACTCGGGAACATTGAAAACTCCACTACAACAGGTACTTGAACTAGAAGACAACGTCTTCAACGTTACGTTTAAGCAACATTAGAGACATTAACGAGATGTATATGTCGTAGTCATAATGCAAAATTAGGCTTTTTATAAAATGCCGGCAAAACGCGAACGTACAGTGCAATTTTCGTTATGACTACACCAATTCAGGCAAATTGATAAAATGCCGGCAAAACGTGAACAGAAGAATGCATATCTCGTTCTGACTAATTATTTTCAGGCATTTTACAATTTGCCAACAGTGAAGTAGTCAAAACGTGAGAATAACAATAATAAAGTTACTATTTAATAAAATAACATAATGACAATAAACGAAAACAAATCTCTCTAAATAAATCTAAGTAAATCTAAATAAATACTTCACAATATAAAAATATATTAACTTTCAATTAGCTAATCTTAAAGTATTCAAATTCGGTACTCAGCTACTTGTATTTATTTTCACATTCAACATAGGTATATATATTACATTATATATAATGTATAATATATAATAATATAATATATAATAATATAATATTATATATTATACATATATATTATATTATATTATTTTATATATATTATATTATTATATATTATACATTATATATAATGTATATAAAATAAATGTGTAATATATTATAATAATATATAATATATAATGTGAAAATAAATATAGGTACCCGAGTACTGAATTTGAATACTTTAAGATTAGCTAATTGAAAGTTAATATATTTTTATATTGTGAAGTATTTATTTAGATTTACTTAACAGAAATATTTGTTTTCGTTTATTGTCAATGTGTTATTTTATTAAATAGTAATTTTATTATTTTTATTCTCACGTTTTGACTACTTCCCTGTTGGCAAATTGTAAAATGCCTGAAAATAATTAGTCAGAACGAGATAGACATTCTTCTGTTCACGTTTTGCCGGCATTTTATCAATTTGCCCAAATTGGTGTAGTCATAACGAAAATTGCATTGTACGTTCGCGTTTTGCTGGCTTTTTATAAAATCCCTAGGCATTTTATAAAAAGCCTAATTTTGCATTATGGCTACGACATACACATAGTTGTAGTAGTATAATTTGAAGAAATGCACATAGTTCTTATGTCTGCGTGAGGCACTGTTTTGACGGTTAACTTTTTTTTTTCATCTTTTGCAAGGGCTTATGGCTATGCCAGAGCAAGTCGTGTAGTTTGAATCGAAGAATATCAAAAAATTCATAATTTATAGCGTGTCCATGCATCCCTTTTCGTATTATGCGTTGAAGCAAAGATTCTACATCGCAAGAAAATATTACCCCACGGTGAAAATTAGCCCCAAATTTATTGTAAATCGTAGTCAAACTACAACTTGTATTTTTTGAATATTTATCTAATACAAAAACTATATAGATAGGTATCTGCCTACATACATGGTTATCGACACAACAATATTTCTGTATCTGAAATCAGTGTGGCTTACCTTTTATTTGTTTTATACAGGGTGTTTTATTAAGGACGGACCGACCGTCGTAGAAGACTTCAATACGCATCGATTGGAATTTATTAGTTTAGAAGTTATTTAGGTTTTACGCGTATTTTTAGCTAAACTAGGGTTTTGCCCACAAGTTTCGTCATCCTAGCTAAACTATTAATATTAGTCGTCCAATACTGGGCCTATTAACCTGAATAATATATTATTTTATCCGAACCAAAAGTATTGCGAGAAAAAATGGCCTTTTAAATTTTTTATTACAGTAAAAATAATTATTCCTTAACATTACAACGCACTAGCGAAAAATAAAAAGATAGAAAAGAAAATAGTATTCATCTTAAGAACTTCTCTACTTTACTATAGAATTTAATCTTATAAATTTTATTGAGCTAGCCGCATTACTTGACATCGAAAATTACATGCAAAATTTTTCAATCTACGCAATCCCACTTTTTAATTTTAATCGGAAACATGTTTCGAAAAGTGAGATAAGTTGTCGTGGATGTTATTGATACTACTTGCAATGCAGATAGTGTAGACAATAATGTCATTCCAGTCGTTTCACTTGAACTAGGGCCGCGATATCCATCTCCCAATAAATTTATCTGACTAATATTTATCTTGAGAACAATTGTTGGAACAAACGGTTCCGTGGTAAATATCTGTCGGATAAATTTATCGGGAGATGGATATCGCGGCCCTTAATGTCTAAAAAAACTTTTAAAAAGAATCGTGCAGTACCGACCATAAGAGTTCGCGCTTCGTATGTCAAATAAACTCATTTTATGACTATAGACATATACCGGCATCGTGCTTCTTAATGTAGTGTTAGCAAAGTTGGTAGAAGTTAAACAAAGGTGTTGTTTTAGCTTGTGTAAAAAGTTATCTTTCAGATGCGGCAGTAAGAAACAGGTGGTTGTCGTGCAGTACCGACCACTCTATCGCCAAATACTATCGACCATATTTTTTATTTTGTTTTTGCTTGTTAGCCAGCAAAGGGTTTGATCTAATTGTTCTTTTGTTTTGATTGAAAAATGCCCACAAAAGATAAGAAAAAAAGGAGCCACGAAATCGACCGAAACCGAAACGATGGCGGCTTTACAAGCATTTCTCTTAAAAAATGTCGCTTTACAAAGAATAGTTAAAGAAAAAATTACAAGCAGAGAAAAGAAAAGTAGGTAGATAAAGAACTAAAGGAAGTGAAACGAGCGACAAAGGAACGAAGAACACGCACGAAAGAAAAAAGCTAAAAATGCAAAGATGGTATTACATTTTGATGAAGAAGTGACTGCATTATTTCTAAAGAAACATTTAACGAAGATCGGGTTTAATGAATTCGGTGTAGGGGTTGGGCGCACGTGGAATGCACGGATCAAGAAAACATGAATTATTTTACTTGTAACGTTTGTAAAATGTAACATTTGACTAATAGACCTTGTTTTCTAAAATTAAAATGATGATGAAAATGATTAATGTTATTAATCATTTAAACCTAAAAATTTACCAAGAAAATAACTGGTCGCTAAAATTTAGACTTTTTTTTGTTTGACCAGTAAGTAGTAATCGGTTTTTAAAATTAGTTTAAAGAAAACCAATGTTTATATTTTTATCGGTTTATCAATTTTATTTTAGCCAATCTTATTCCAAATTATGGTAAAAAAACTTAAAGTGGTCGGTACGGCACGACTCTCCCCTATCTACTGTTAATTACTTATGTATTTTTTACGAATCGTCTAATAATTTTGTAACTGAAAGACGCAGTACCTATTTAACAATACTATTTACACACAAACGACTGTAAGTTTTTTTTTCTTCGCATTTTAAATAAGTGCTTTTTGTTAACGTCGATTAGTAATATTCTTAATGCTAAAAGAATTGATATCGCGTTAATTGCTCTTTCGAAATTATTATTAATCGTTCAGTTTTTATAAATTATTCTCTTCGTTGCAAAGAGTTGCGGATTTGTTTCAGGGGAAAACGCGTGCGCGACGTCGTCGCCGAACAAACGCTTCATTTTCAATTCGTCGCGACGCGCGTCAGTACCTAAGAGATTTCACACGTTAAAACTACGAGTTAATATGATTTTGACTAATTAATTTTTAAAGTGGTGGTTAGTAAAATGTGGTTTACAAATTATACTTAGCGCATGACTACTTTACAATGCAGTTTTCATGGGAATTAATTTTGGATACTCTATTAATATTTTGCTGTAATTGTAAGTTTTCTGCGTTCTTTTTTTTTAATCGAAAATAAAGTACCTAGCTAGAAGATTTAAGTGCGTACTATATACTTTTTTGCACTTAAAAATTTTATAGATACGGTCGTTTTTTTTTTATATAAGTAAATCGTATAAAAGTGACGTAAATGTTTTTTTCATAATTAAGTAAATATTAACAAAAAGAAATAAAACGTAAACTAATGGTAGAAACATATGTCTAGTATATCCATTAGATAATAATATAAAATAAATGGGTATGTAGGTATACTTATACATATAATTATTTAATTTTCCTCGATGTAGCCCATCAATGCAAATTTACTATGCCTATAGACATTTATTTTTTTATAACACAAAATAAAACGGATACTTTTATAAATGATAAATACACAAATAAGATATTCAGTAATAACAAAAACGATTTTTTAGGTACCTCCCTATTAATTTTGTTGTAATTTATTGTTGGGCGTAAAAGATTGTTGATTAAATTTACAAGAGTAAAGCTCAAGTACTACAAATACATGTTTGCAAAAATTTGAAATAATCACAAAATATAATAAACGTCAGTTAAAATAAATTATAACAAACCGGAGCCTACAAATTTACATTAATTTTATTTACCATTTACCCTTACTGCACTAATTTGCACAAATTAAAAATAAATTGAAGATACATTTTGTAATGTTCTAAAAGGCAGTTTCATTTAAATCGTTTTAACGATAAATTACTTATTGCGATTTAATAATAAAATGCCGTCCCACTTGTTATTGTTATAAATAATTTACCGAATTAATTGTAATAAGTTTTTGCTTTTAAATTTTGAAAAAAAAAGATATTTTAGTTGACATTTCAAGTAAAAGTAAGTTCCGATTTCTTTTCGTACATTATTAAAGAAGTTAAGTGCTTCATTGTTTTTTAGACAGATATTCGAAGTCGATGAAATTTCGTTGGTCACGTTAAGCTCGATCAAACGTTTGTTGGCCTCTCGATTTAAAAACGATTCAACTAATAGGTATTAATTTTAAAAATTCGAGGTGGGTTTAATACCGGATAAAATTAAAATATTATTAAAACGAATTACACACATAGGTATCTCTATGTAATAATAGTGCGGATTTGTTTTTCCACGACAGCTTAAAAAAAAACCTTTTAAGGAAACGGACCACCCAATGACGTTAAAGTTTTCGACGAGAGAACGACGTCTTACAACTGTGTTTATTGTGATAACAATCCAATACAACGTCACAACATGGAAGGGTCACATCTTTCTGAGTTTTATCATCGTCTATAAATAGTGACTAACATATAAAAGAGATTTTCCGAGCAATATAATCTTTTGAAAAAATTGTCAGGGTTTCGCTTTCACGTTGTTTCTAATATTGATGTAACAGATATGGTTATTGTTAAAGCTTATACGGGTTCGCTAAGGATAAAGGAAACAGACGATGGACATTTTTGAAAGTTAGAAATTGAAATTATTTTTAAGAAGAAACAGTTTAAGGAATGGATTTATTTCATTCCGTCGTAAAATAAACATCCGCCTGAAATCGATTCTTGAATAAACATCGGGCGCAACGAATATAACTTTCTACCGATATATTCCTTTTTATTGAAACGCGTCGCTTTTAATTTTATAGTTGTATCATCTGCAATTAACATTTAATTACGATTACGAAGAATTATTTGCGGAACGTTTCAGTATATAGTGCTCTTTATTTGCAAACAAGGGACATCGGTTACTTGAATAAAAATTGGGGGTAGCTACGTTAAATAACAAACAAAAACGAAGTAGGTACCTACTATACGAGAATTAACAGTTATCGAATGGCTTTTATTTCTATTTTGTTTATCGAGTTCAACTATATGAATTAATAGGTGTGTCGATTCGTGGGTTGTTTTTCTTTTCCATTTATTTAAATAGGTACTTACTTGTTAATTACAAAAGTAGGCGAGTTTTACTTCTACAAGTAATATTATAATTGAGATGCAGATTATTTTTTTGTTTTTTGTATAAAAAAATTTAAAATTTGCTTCTCATTTTTATATTATATTCGAGAGCTATCAAACTTTCAAAGTTTCTCGTGATTTAGCAACAACATTACCTATATTATAGTACGAACAATTAACGATTAGCCTTTTTAAAGTTTGTATTACCTATTTATATGTAATAAGAAAACTTTTTAATAAATATTATCGTAAAATTTAAATAAGCCTTAACTTGGAAATAAAAATGCGTAAGTACAATATGGAAAGTAAATTTTGAAAAACTACCTATTTATTTAATTAATTAATTATGACGATAAGTATTTAGTTATCTATTTTTAAATACCTCTTTAGGTATTCTAACAATAAGCTTCCAAAAAAATTATACGTTTTCTTTTGTTAAAGTAGGCCACATTTCAATCGATAAATACTTACTTAAATACGTGAAAATATAACGCTTAATTGATTATAATAAATACTATCTGATTACCTAGTATTTGCATAATGAATGTTTCGTTAAACTTCGTTCGATTTGGTTACCTATATGTTGTTGAAGTACAAAATTGCTTTGTTCTACTTATTAACACGTTCACTGCTGACTAACGCTGGATAGGGCGCGTACGGACCGTTACGTGTGTGCACCAGTGCGTTGTGCGCACTGAACGTGTTAAGTTTAGAGTTAAAAATTGCACGTAAGTATTTGGGAGTGTAGATAGAAAGAAAACATTTGGGGATGAGGCGTTCTATAGTTGGGTATACGCCAGATTTTCCATCACTGCTTTTTCTGATATTAAACAACTTTATCTAAAGGACGTTCTTAATGACTTTATTTTCATTTTTATAGCCGGTTGTTTTTACATATTTTATGACGTATCAAGTAATTAATTAAAAAAAAAACTTACTTTTGAAGTTGAAACAATTGATATAGGTACTGATAAAAAAGCTGTTATCCTTAAACGTAGATAAATACAGATTTCGTTTAGAATTTATACTTATAAGGTTTTCATGTTAAACAATACCTATTCTATTAGTTTTTAAGCTTTCATTTTTAACACATTGGCTACTCACAAGGAGGGTTACCAAAAGGGTAAACGCCAATTTTGATGAAAATTTTATCATAGCAACTACTACCCCATAGATGATGTTTGGTGAAAAAATTAGCTGCCATAAAGACTTCGTTTACGTTTTATTCAATAAAGTTGGTAAAATTGTGATTTTCAAATTCATAGGACTGTTATCAGAACGATTTTAAATATAGGTTTGGAATTCGTAACATTTCAATTTAAGGTCATTTTGTACATTTTTAGACTAACAAATTTTTTTTTCACGCCAAGTTTTTGAGCACGGCCGCTATTTTGATTTTTTTATGTTATATATCATTGGAAAGCTTTTTTTTGTATAACAATCTAAAAATTGTATGGGGTTGCATTAGGTAAAATTAAGATAAAATGGAAAAACGTTTTTCATATTCGTTCGGCTATTATAATATTGTCATTTAAATGTCAATATTATTGTCATATTAAATATTGTCATTTCTTGCACTGTTATTCTCGAAAAACTACTTTTCGAGTAATTCCGGATGTGAGATCGAGATTTATCGGGATTATGCAAAAATTATAATCTATTTAAATGCCCGCAGTTCGTCATTTCTTGCTTTGTTCTACTAGAAATGCGAGTTTTCTAGTCGTTTCCGAGTTGTCTTGAACGTTACGTCTCAAAATGCTGCGGTCAAAATTTTGCAAAAAAAAGAACGTGAACGGATCTGAGGGATTTCATAGAAATTTCGCTAAAATTTTAAATTGCCGGAAACGCGTTTAATTTGTCATTGTAATTCTCGAAAAACTATTTTTCAAGTAATTCCGGACCTGTTCTATGCGTATCGGGTAGTATCATTTTATCGAGATTATGCAAAATGCATAATCTATTTAATCGTCGGCAGTTCGTTATTTTTTTGCTTTGTTATAACAGAAATACGAGTTTTCTAGTCGTTTGCGACTTGTTCTGAACGTTGCGTCGCAAAACGTTCGGGTAAAAATTTTGCCCAGAAAAAGAAGATTTTTTCGAGATTTCGCAAAAATTTTAAACCGCCGGAAACGCGATTTGTTCGTCATTTATTGGTTTGTTATTCTAGAAAAAGTACTTTTCGAGTAATTCCGGACCTGTTCTGTGCCTATCAGGTAGTATCGTTTTATCGAGATTATGCAAAAATTATAATCTATTTAAACGCCCGCAGTTCGTCATTTATTGCGTTGTTATGCTAGAATTACGAGTTTTCTAGTGGTATCCGACCTGTTCTGAACGTTCCGACTCAAAACGTTCGGGTCAAAATTTTGTAAAAAAAAATCATGAACTGCACTACAAATTGAATCATTACGAATTTCAAATCTATATCTAAAACTGCTCTGATAACAGCCGTATGAATTTGAAAATCGCCATTTTACCAACTTTATCGAATAAAAGGCAAACGAAGTCTCTATGGCAGCTAATTTTTTCACCAAACATCATCTATTGGGTAGTAGTTACTTCGAAAAAATGTTCATCAAAATCGATGTGTAACCCCTTTGTGTAACCTTCCTTGTTAGTATCGTAAACGATTTCTAAACGTTACCAAACTTAAAATTAATTGTTAGTTTTTTAGGTGCTTGGACTTTAAAAAACGTCATGATTGATATAGAGCCACCTGTAGTGGAAAGAGGTGCAAGTGCGTTGCTTCGTTGCGGATACGATTTAGAAGGAAAACCGTTATACTCCGTAAAATGGTATCGCGGACAGCGTGAGTTTTATAGGTACACGCAGAACGAAGTACCTCCTACAAAAGTTTTTCCCTTCGTTGGATTAGAAGTCAATGTCAGTTTAATAAGCTAAACGGCACGTTCACGTTAATAATAAATTACATTTTAGCTGGAGTTGTCAGACGAACACCAGGTGGTTTTGCAAAACGTGGATTTTAACTTGTCAGGAAATTTTACTTGCGAAGTATCCGCAGACGGGCCTAATTTCCCTACCGATACAGTTTCTAGAAACATGTCAGTTGTAGGTGCGACATTATTTTATAATGACGTAAATAGATTTTAGTTTAAAAGCTTAATTGTCACGAATCGGATACCTAAACGTAATAATTTACTAAACTTGTGTCATTACAGTTTTACCTAAACATCCACCTACAATTACGACCGAAAGACGGGATTATGAAATAGGAGATACCGTAAGAGCAAATTGCACTTCGTCACCATCGAAACCTGGAGCGACCTTAATTTTTAGCCTAAATAATATGGTGGTAAGGGTAGCTTGACGTTCTCGATAACATTAAATCTAAGTAACTGCATATAAAATTTGTAAATGTCAATTTGTTTAAAATTTAACAAACAATTAGGTAGCGCATCTTAAATTTGATTAGACGATAAGTAGCGTTAAACTTGTTAGGAAGTCTACTTCGCATTAATTTAGCCATCCCTATATCTTCAATTTAGTGCACCTAACGAGGGTGACTGCGTAACATATACTAATACTAAATATCTCCGAATTTACCCTTCGCTAAACACCAAAGTTTTGTTGTAGGTACCCACAAAACACGAACACCAGATTCCTGTATCTCGGGATCTTTGGATAAGTCACGCTTCAACGGAATTTCAGCTGTTTCCCTCGCACTTTAGAGAAGGGACACTTTATCTCCACTGTTTGGCGCAAGTGACAAATTTGTATCAGCACGATACACCTCTAAAATTGGACAATCTTAAAGATCCCGTTCCCGAAAGAGGTAAGGGTGCTTCCTTGTATTGTACATTTCGGTTATTAGATTAATATAAATTCAATGAATGATATATTATTTTTAATTCCTCTAACGATAAGGATCCGTTAATAAATTAAATGTACCACGAAGAGACTATAAAATTTAATTTATCAGTAGTCGATGGAAAGCTTTCATTTTCATTTAAAATTCCTGTAAAAATAGATCGACGTTTTTGGAAATATACTTATAGGGTTGGCTACTTTTGTAATCGCGTGTGCCGAGAGTTAATACTTTTGTTTGTTTTTTTTGTATAATGTAGTTATAATTCAACGTTCATTACCGTATTGATAAATACGCGCACCTACAATATAGGTATTTACATACCCTGCACACGGGGCGGCGTAGTGTTTTTAAAAACAACCGATTTTAAGCGCTTTTAGATGCTATAATTTACAATAAGGTCTCAAGAGAATTCATTTAGTCATTAATTATAAGATGTCAAAAAATAATTAATAAGTTCCCCGACTTACTGCAGCTAAAGCCAACCCTAATTAATGTTTTTCTTTTGTTGTACCTGAAAGAGGCGTCTTACTATACAGGTAAGCGTCTTATATAAACTCAAATTAATTAAAAACACTTTAGTAGATATTATCAATCTTATAATATTTTAAAACAAAGTAGCCCTTTAGGTTAAAAATTGTTAAATGAAACGCGCCAGATCGATAGATTTGCAAATTATTTCTATGTAATATAGGATTATAACCATATATAAACCTCTGACAATCTGAAAAGTGCGAAGTGGAAAAGTTTTATGGTTTTAAAAGGGAGATCGTAGGTTAATAAAAAAAAAAGTATTACGGGTAAAGTACAAAGGGTCGCTCATTTTTTGTTTTTGTTAAGTAAGGCTTCCTATTATTACCGAAATTTTTAATTATGCAGCACGGCCATAAAATTTAAATTAACCGTGAGATATATATATCACGCGAAATCCAAAAAAATATTTGGTTCAGCGTCCAAATTGAAATACATATCATATACTAATTCGTATATTATGTATGTACTAAAAACAAGTTTCTTCGTGGAGAGTTAGGTTTTTATTATTATAAATACCATTACCTGCTTTCAGGTCATTTTTATTTATTAAAGAATTCATTTTTTTCTATTGAATAATAATGGTCCTATTGAAATGAGAATCAAGTTCGCGTATTAATTATAATTTGTTAAATAATTAAAAATTAGTTGATTGTAATCGTTGTATGCAAATTTGAATTTTTTTAAGCTTGGAATCTACATACATACCTTCCTTTATACCTATGTATTTATGTACCTAAAAGTAAACATTTTGTATTGTATAATTGATGATAATTTTTTTAGTTTTCTTTATATTCACTGCAACTTTTATAAAAGAAATATCTAGCCCATATAAAATTACATAGCTGTGCACGTACGTATGTATTTTTAATAGATAATATTCTTTATTTGTAAGAAAAATACTGCGTTTGTCAGCAGTTACGAGGTTTAATAGTTTTCAAAACTGTAGATATCTAAAGATTGTATACCTACTGATTTAGAACTAGGATATTTTTATTGTAATGAAATACTGAATACCTACTATATTATAAAATGTACTATCGTGTGCGAGTCAATTGGGCAAGTCCGGTGTACATCCTTTTCTATTTTTTCCCACCACCATTTTTGCGACTTGTTTTTAGTTTATGGTTTTTACTTAAAGCTAAACGTAGATCCGCTTCGGGGCGGTTCTTGTTATATAGGTAGGTAGGTACATATGTGTTGATAAATTTTTAGGCAGCTCATAATGGCATATACCCACACAAGGCGATTCAACTTTAATATAGAAACTTCAAGGAATCGATAGAACAGTAAAAAATGAGTTTTAATTTGTTTTAATTAAAGCGATTTTTCGAAAAATAGAAATTGCTCAGTAATTTACGCAAATTAATTTATTTGTATTATTATTAATTGATTCGCAATACCACAATAAACTATCAAGATCAAATAAATATTCGAAAATGTTTTGTTTCATAAAAAATATATAATATGATAATATTATGCATTCTAATAATTTTTAAATAGAAATTAAACGACAACGAGCTATAATTATAAGAAAAAAATTGGTCTCGCTTTATTCAAAAACTATAAGAAAAGAATAAAATTTACAAAATACTTGGAGGCAAACGTTGAATAATTAAAACAAAATAGAGTAGATATAATTTTTCTCAAAAATCCACGGTCGTAATAATTGTCGAGTATAAATAAATATCTCCGCAACTGCGAAAAATGTTTTAATATTTCATTAGAACTAATCTAAAATAACCAACTCCTAATATAATACGAAATATATTTATTGGAAGATATGAAAGTTACGGGACGAAAATTTTCTCCGAAGAAAAACTTTAACACCTTGTATCTTGGAAACTAATTGTAAGTAACCTACTTTTCGAAACAGTATCAAAGTATTTTTTATATCGAATTTCTTACTTATTTTTTTTTATTGACCCGTACTATTTCGTGTTGAATCACCTTTTATAGATAAGTAATTTCGAATACTGACCGATTTAATTTAATTTTAGTGACGTCACAAAATACAAGTTCACAAGTTCACGGAATACACCTCGTTTCGTTGGCATTACAAGCACTAGTATTGCTTAATTGGTGGTTTTAAGAAGTTACATTGATTTTCAGAACATGTGATAAAACGTTGGCTCATTTTAAAAATGATTTAGAATATACGTACGAACTAATTATACAATTTTATTTAGGTACATTTAGGTAATAAGTTATTGATATATTATGTATTTTTATTGCATGTTTTTTTTGTATTAAGTATACTTATGTACATTATTTAAGTATCACAGAATATATACTGCAAGTAACATGATTAGTCATAAAGTTTAATAGTTTATATACGTTTTCAATAAATATTACTTTAGTAACAAATTTAGTTCTTTTGTGACATTTATTGCTGCCCTTTAACATTCATCTTCTAATATTACCTACCTGGATATATTAATGAATCCAAGTTCATTTTAAAGAAAAGTTTATATAATTTCTTATTCTTTTTATTAAGAAAAGCTAATAAAGAATTTTTGTAACTTCCGAGTACTATAAGGATCTCCTTTGTGTGACTTAATTCGCTCTCGGTGCAGAAGAGAAATGCAAAGTTTGTTTTTCACAAAGCTCAGTTCCGGTAGCTCATATATTTGTTCTTTATTCTACTAAGAAAACTAATTATGCGAAAGTGGCCTTCAGGACGTCTCATTGTTGAAAGATTTCAGTTGTATCCGAACGTTTGCCGTTATTAAGACAGTTGTTCCATTTGAGATCTTCCGCATTTATAAAATAAGAAATAGTTTTTACGCTTATTTTATGTTAACACCTATCAAAACCTTAATTATTATAACCTCATATTTCACCTCATTATTTATAACATTTTAATAATATTGATTTTAGCGCAGTCTTTTCATTCGAAAAAGAAAGGTAAGTTGCAAAATTACTCATAAACTCGATTTCATAGTCGGATGCTCGCATTCGATGGAAGTTCTCTATAGTTTTTTCTAAAATTGTCAATGTTAATTTCAAAACACAAATTGAAAAAATATATAGAATGTTAAAATTTTAACATTTGCGTTGCTTTTAGTGTGAAAATAACGATTAAACGTTACTGTCCGTTTGCCCCTGCTGCGGGGACGAACTGACATTTTGCACTTTTGGTTGTTTATTTTCATATTTCACTCTATGTACGTTTTAGTGGTTAAATAAATATTGAATACTAATCTACGATTGTTGTATTATCACATATTGTAAGCAAATTATCTTGATTTTGTTTTTGATAAAGAAATTATTTAAAAATACCGTGTGTCCGTTTGCCCCAGGTTTACCCTGTAGGCGCCTTCTTCAAAATTACGCTAAGAGAAATTCCCCGTCCTGCCAGCAGCTTAAGTGTAATACCATTATTCCCATGCTACGCACTCGAAGAAGTTTAAATTTATCATTATTACGCAAGAATCTGACTGACATCGAGATTTGTGTCTCGGTGTAACACCAGTACACGGAAACGGTGTTACCGTAATATCATCAAACACCATTAGTAAGAGAGTAACTTACTGCTGGAAGGTAAAGTGTCAACAGGGACGTCACATCTTCAATCTAACAAGCGGTGTATTGTATCCCGATAAAGCAGTTACAATGCAGCGACTTACTGCAAGCAGTCAGTTGCGTCCTTAAAGTTGTTTAAGCAGAAAGCCATTGACTGCCAGACCGAACTCGCCATTTCCGGATTTGTTAATGGAAGAAAGCATCCCAAACATCCCAAGGAATACGAAACGTCTGTACAGCCTGAAAGTTGAATTGACGAATTGCGAAACGCTCGCAAAATTGAATATTTAAAATTTAAAAGTGAAACATTCATATTTTTAAATAGTGTTTATTATGGAAAAATTTCAACAAGTAAGGGCCGGTTTTACAATGTTGAAATAAACGTTAGATAGACTATTCCTGGAATAATTTTTGTGGAAACCATTGTTTTAAGAAATGTTTTCAGCAATAGTTTATCTGACGTTTATCTGGTAATTGTAAAATCAATCGTCAATCATAAGACAATTAAGTTTTTAAATTGATATTAGTTAATAAATTGAATTTGATGCGCGCATATCAATTATTGATGTTAGCAAATACATTTACTACCAAAATACTTACTAACAAAAAATACGAACGAGGAAAATTAAATATTAATGGGTAATGTGACAATGACAGTAAAACGTGACAGTTATTCGTTTTTGCAGATATTACAGCTCACATAAATGTATCTTACTTTGGTATCTAATCAGAAATCCTCTTTAATAAAATATTACGGGAGCAGTACGTATTTATTCGCCTTTATTTATAATGTATAACCATCTCAAAAAATGAGATGGTTTTGTTAATTTGCCTTTTATTAATTTTACTAAAATTTCATGTAGTAGCTAATTAAATAAAAATGGTCGAAGTTTATCAAAAATAAAGCATAATAAGTTCTAGGAATTGACAAGTGCAAAATAGTCTTTATATATAAATATAGTTTATTTCATATCATGTTTACATCATTTCCTACCATTTTCAAACTAAGTAACACCTTTTAACGAACAATTCTAGACAGAGATTGACTTCGAAATACCTAAACATAAGAAATTGTTTCTTCAGATTTTGAATGTCAATTTTTCTAATTGTTTTGATTGGGAGTGGTAATCATAATCACACATATTAAACGGTATAAAAAAGACTGCAAAAATACAAGGTAAGAGGTCATCATCTAGTGATCTTTTATTGATGACGTGATCGCCAGACAGTTTGGATAGGCCATAAGTAGATACCTATAGTTTTAATGGGGCAATATTTTTTGTTTCTGTACGTAGATGGAATTCTTCAATAATTTAATTCAATATCTTGGCGTGTAAGTATTGCATCGTGATTCGAAAATAAAACTTGTTTAATAAAAGTTACAACAACTGTAAACAACATCATTTTCTTCTCAAAATATATATGATCACAACTGCCATCGGAAGTGTGGTTTTATGTCAGTCACGTAATGTTGTATGTGTTATGAAGCAGCTGCCCGTTGTTCGCCTCTTTTGACTTCTACTTACTTAGGTGCTCATCGGCAATTAAGGTTTTCAGCATAGAAGCGTTTTTTACTGTTCGTTAAGAATTTACATTATATTCATTTCAATTCGTTTATCATTAATTTAAAGAAAACATTGTAGGTCAAATATATCTAATGATTTTATTCGTTTCCATAGTTATAGCTTATCCAAACCTATATGATGTTCACGTCATCAACAAAAAATTACTAGATTGTTTATTTGTAATTCGGTTTAAAGTTTGGAAAGTGACAAATTATATAGATGATTTACTTGCGCACATATTATATAGTATAAAGAAAGACTACAATTTATTAGAACTGTAAAAATACGAGGTGGCAGCACTGCATAAAACGTCATCATCTAGTAACTTTGTATTGATGACGTGAACATCATATAGGTTTGGATAAGCTATAGTCGAGTTTCGAAAATGTAAAACATTATTTTCTTCGTTGTTTAATTAATAAAAAGTGAATATTTGACGCAAAAAAATTGATTTGGTTAATGTTTTATTTAGTAGAATTTTAATCACGTCATTTGCACCCTTATTTACCCTTAAAATAGTTTAATTCAAATTAGTAATTTCGACTGTTCATCTTTAGAAATTGCATTCAATTGGCGTTCCATATTTTAACTTTCGAATTATCTGCTGAAATCCAGAGTAATGTATTATCGAGATCTGTACGGCGGGTTGTGCTTGTGGTTGTAAGCTTCACACCCAATTTATAACCACATCAGGCTATTAGAGCATTATTTCCGGAACGAAGCCTCCTGTACGGTTATAGTTTTATGCCCCCAAGAGGTAATTAAGTTGCTTGAGCTATTAGGACAATTAAAGCTCGAATTTAACTTCTAGGTGTAAGATAAAATTTAATGAAGTGAATTACAGAAATTATATGTAATTTTTACACTGTTTTACACATGTAAATTGTTCGTAATTTATTGAATTCGTCCAGGAATAAAAATGAAAAGAATGTAGGTGGGTACCTAATATTATGGGAAGACATTTAACAACTTATTACATTTTAACAACTAATTTAAACAAAAAAAAAACGCAGTTTTACTAATAAAATTCGTTATTTTTCATTTAGTAACGTTTAAAAATAAATAGTGGCTTTTATATGTCCTCTGTTTATCTTTTAAAAATTTATACTTAAAGCATTACTATTTAAATTGGGGTTGTGGCTTGAACACTTTTAATGTAAAGAAAGGTTCTTTAAATTTTATAAGTTCAAGTATTTATATCGTGTCATGTTAAAAAAATAATATAAAAACATGTTTGCAACACATATTTTTGTATTCGTCACACTTAATATATTTAGTATATAAGTACTCGATTAAATTCGATATTCCATAAACGTTTGTTTGAACAATAATTGTTTCCATGGTAAATATCTGTCAGATAAATTTATCAGAAGATGAGAAGATCGGCTCTTATTATAAGGGTGACATTCACAGTCATTTCTTATTTTTGAGAAATTCCTTAGAAACAATTGTTGTTACGCTATGAAAATGCATACTTTAAGGAAATACACCCAACTCTTTCTTTACACAGTAGCTACGTTCTTCAAGAAACTCTCTTAAAAAAAAAGATACGTTTCCTATAATAAAATGCGAGCCATGTTATTCAAAAACCGTGTAAGATGAAATAATGAACTATATTTGAATGCGCGAAACCGTGCAAAAAAAGTAATGAAAAATTTTTCAAAAGATGCATTTCTTTCGAGAAAATCGAGAGAAATTACTTTTGGGACATAACACATGGAAGTTTGCTGCCACGGCCTGCGCGCGTACGGAATTTTTGTAATCCCAACCTGTTTAGTTTCACCTACTATTAACTTATAGGAATGTGAATTTATTATATAGGTATATCAGGTCAGCAACAACATTAAATACATTGAAAAACGGATTTGTATTATTTTGAGTTTTTATTTCCTAGAAATGGCATTTTACCCACTGCGAGCCGCTCCGAAAGTAGAAATTCGTCAAATACATTTTAACGAAGAGAACAAGTTCGAGGAAATTGTTTTGAAATCGTGTTAGATGAAATAAACCTCGTAGAAAAGAATATAGATGGTTTTCCGGGATCGTGTTTTTTCAAAACCGTGTAAAAAATAATTGGGCGTGCTTCGAAATAAGGAAGAACTGCAAATACCACCTTAGCTCCAATTTCGTATATTGTAAAATGACTTTGAAATTGAATGTCTGTTAATGGCTGTTATGGCCGCACATTGTTGTAGCAATTAAAAGTCAATTTAAGTTCAAACTAACTTTAGTGTTGATTATGAAGTTGGTCCTTAACAAACGTTTATTGGCATCGTTCGAGCGTTGAAAGAATTCGTCTGTTCGATGAAGAAATACCACTTTTAATAATTTCCAACAATTTAATATTTTAAACGAAAATTGGCAGCTGCATATTGTAAGCTTACAATCAGCAGGTTTGCAGAGTTTCTAGAAATAAGTACATTGCGTAGTTTTATAGCCGCCTAATCGCCGGTTAAACAATTCAATTTTTATAAATTGTACTAAATACTTATTGGTTTTTACTGCACAACCCGTAGAAAGATGTCTTTCCGGCAATTATTTTTAATTGTTTTAGTTAGTTTGTCAATAAACGTCCCAAACAACGTTATTTTCTCCTATTTTTATCGATAAGGATAATTTTGTTCTTCGATTTGTCATCGTTTATTCAAAACACACGTCCTCCAACGAATAGTAGTTCATTAGTATCAGTTAACCGCCAAAATTTATTTTAATCAGTGGATATACCCAAACTTTTTAGGTAAAAACATTTTCATGCTTACAAATAAAAAAGGTAACATTGTAAAAACCGTCTATGATATTTCTTTGTAATTTCTGTTTTTGTAACAAAAGATTTAATTGCGTTTTTAAACTACATTTATTTCGTTTATTAAAATTTACGGCCGCTATTTTAACAAACACAAGGGTTCCTTAATTTTGTACTCGTTCTTAATTTTTACGTTACGTTATATTTTTGTGTCGATATACATATTTATACGTATTTCTAAATGATATTCTTTAATAAAATTTTATGTGATATAATCCCTACAGAAAAAACGAAAAGAAAGAAACGTAATTTTTTTTTTAGATATCCCATTTTATTTACAATTTGTACAAGTACATTCAGTAAATTTCGTGACTGTGGTGATGGCAGGTAATAGTATGCTCACCAGCAGAATTCTGTAACAGTAAGCTTTTAGGCTTCTTGCGACTAGGGGTTTAAAACTTACAAACTAAGACCTATAATCTAACTTAAGCTACACTATCTACATGATCATTCAAAATCTATTCACTAGATCACTTGGCACTAATCTTTTCAGTCGCCTATTGCTAGGCTCATTGGTTAGGTTCACAGCTAATACATTGGGATGAACTCTGAGTCGAGCACTGTAATGTAAGGTGTGGCGTTGTATTTCTTCCTTGACTGTTGGAGTTTGGAGATCCCTTCGGATAACGGTGTTGGGAATGAACCATTGAGCATTTGTTATTGTACGCAGCACTTTAGATTGGAAACGTTCCAGTATTTCGATGTTTGAATTTGAAGCTGTACCCCACAGTTGGATTGCATATGTCCATACAGGTTTTAATATTACTTTGTACACCATTAGCTTATTTTCCAGACTAAGTTTAGATGTTCGGCCGAGTAGCCAATACATTTTGGAGAGGGCCATTCCTAATTGCTTTCTCTTAGTGAAGATGTGCTTTCGCCATGTAAGTCTTCGATCAAGATGAACTCCAAGGTACTTCACTTCTTGTAGTTGTGTTAACTGGGAGTTGTTTAGTTGCACAGGGGGGCAGCTTTCTCTTCGTGTGGTGAAGGTTATATGAACAGATTTGGATTCATTAACTTTTATTCTCCATTTCTTTAGCCAATTTTCAATGGAGATAAGATTAGTCTGCAGTTTTTGCGAAGCCATGAAGGTATCGGTGTCCGACGCTGGGATAGCGGTGTCATCCGCAAATGTTGCAGTTAGGACTTCTGCTGAAGTTGGCAGGTCTGCGGTGTAGATTAAGTACAACAAGGGGCCGAGCACACTACCTTGGGGTACCCCTGCATTTATTGGAAAGAGTTCAGAGTGTTCAGATTCGACTTTTACCAGGAAGTGTCTCTCGTGGAGGTAGGACTTTAGGATTAGGAAGTACTTAATTGGTAAGAGGTTGCGTAACTTGTACAAAAGACCAGTAAACCAGACCTTATCGAAAGCCTGGGTAATGTCGAGAAATGCGGCTGAACAGTATTGTCGGGCTTCAAAAGATGAATTAATTTTTCCATTACTCTGTGAATTTGTTCAACAGTGGAGTGCATTAGCCGAAAACCAAACTGATGATTTGGAATCGTCTCAGCATTTTCAAGAATTGGAAGTAATCTCTTGAGAATTAGTTTTTCAAAGACTTTTGATATGATGGGTAAGAGACTTATTGGCCTGTATGAATTTAATTCTGCAGGAGGTTTTCCTGGTTTTAAAATAAGGATAATTTGGGCTACTTTCCACTGCGCAAGAAAATATCCAGTGCGTAGCACTACGTTAAATAGTTGAGTAATGTACTTTGTTCCAATGTGAGGCAGTTTCTTTAGGGTTTTCGCGGTAATAAAGTCATAGCCTGGGGCCTTCTTGGTATTTAGAGAGTTTATGACTTCTAAAATTTCCCCATTTTTGAAGCTCTCAACTGGTGGTTCGAGCTGGTAAGGTTCTTCTAAGGATTGGATAAATTCATTTTCTTCGTCCGGTCCATTGTCTGAGGGATGAGACCGGAACATTTCCGTTAAATGTTCTGCGAACGCTTGGGCTTTGTCTGCATTACTTCTTGCCCAGGTGCCTTGGGTTGTCCTTATAGGAGGATTAACTTTTTTGCATTGTTTTATCTTTTGGTAGCCTCCAGAGGGAGCATTCTGTAGCTTCTGTGGCGGTGAGGTAAAGAAACGTATAAATAACTTTTGGTAACTTATAGTAATCGTGACTTTGATTTATGTTATCAATTTTTTTAAAGATCATTTTCGTATGCGACCAATAACCTTGTTTGCGTGCATTTTTTTGTTTCTATTTTCAAGTTCAAGTGACACCGAACTTCTCTCTCTCTCGTAAGTTATCAGCCCATAGACCGAACAACAGAGACAAACGACGCCGAACGAGTTCTTTTTTTTAATTTGATATTCTTCGGAGGTGATTTTATTCACAGGCTACCCCAGAATTCCTAGTTTTTTTAACTGATCCTTCCGAGTATTTCATCTGTGCCATCAGGATTTAAGGAACAGTGGAATTATTTACTTTTGTATCGTTAATTTTCCATATATATTTTTTTTAATTTTGAGTCGTTGAATTTCAGGGTTTTTCGCTTTGAGTAACAATCAATATATGTATGTAGAATAATTACAGACAACATTTTTAGTCAATAAAGATTTGTTTATTTTTTTATCGTATATTGTTATCAAAAACCCTATTTATAATCAATTATAAATACTGTATTAGACATTATAGTATCACGAATGTGCCCAAATAAGGAACCGCAAGTTAATTATTGTACTCAGCATGATGTAATTATACTTATTGCTTTTGAACACGAAACGTGGTCAACGATTTATGACAATAAAACTACCTATATCGTGATTTTTGTAAATATACGTACCGAATAGGAATGTTCAGCATTGGGTATAAATTTATTAGATAGATGTGCGCGTTGTTTTAAGCTGACAATGCGTACGATTGATTGTTCGGCTGTTTTAATGGCGAGTTGACTTTTAGGATCCTTTTAATTACATAACCCTTTATGTAGAATAAAATTAAAATTGAATTTTAATTGCTTTAAAAACAAAATTACCGATATTTAATAAAATAATTGTTTCAAATAAAAATAAATGCCCCCATCGTATTTATAAAAACTACTATAGTTACACTTATACTCGTATTAACAATAATTCGAATAAACTTTAATGTTGTCGTTGCATATTTATAATTATGCTGTTAAATTAATAAAGGCAACTAATTCGATAAAAATATGGAACGCTGGCCCTCTGAGATTTAAGAGCTGAATTTGGCGCCGAATAATTTATTTAATAAATGAATTTCGTTCAATTAATAAATTCATACATAGTATAATTTAATTTTCATTCACTCACTTTATGTAAATAGAACTCAAAATAAATGTTGTTGGGTACCTATATGTATCTATCGTAAGTAAGATAACTTGGTAATATAGTACTTTTCTTTGCAATAATATTCTACAATGTAATTAAATAACTGGTGTTAAACTGTTACAGTTTAATTTAATTTAATTCTCGGAGATTATTCATTAAATATAAGGCGCCTGGCTGGTAAACTTTATACAGAACCATTTCTTAGCTTGCTTAAGAAAATGCGAACAATTTCCAGAATAAAACTTTTGTGATTTAGGTATTTGTTGTGTTCGGATTCGGCTGTAATTATTGTGAAATATTGTGTTATTACAAAATTGAATTAAATGTACCTAATTGTCCATGTTTAGATTGGAGATGATCTATTTCTAGTATTTTATTTTCATTTGGATTAGGTACCTATTATGATTTTTCTTTATTCAATTCGTTTATGTTATTATAAATGAATTTCATATTTACAAGTTTGTAATTTAATGAATGTCTTATTTTTTTTAGGTTTTCTGTTGTTGTTTATGAATAATTTATTTAATATTTAGATTCAATTAGCTATTCCAAATAACGTGATAATCAAATGATACCAGTCGATGTCGTATCGCGTCGGTAAAAGGTCGTGAAAATTGAATATATGAAGACCTCGACGCCGATAATAGATTTTTGAAGGTGTCAAGTTTTACTGTAAAAACTATTTCAACAAATTGTCCAAAGACTTTATTTTTATATTTATCTATCTATTGTTTTTGTGTTCACATTAAAGTTAAAGTGTTCAAAGTTAAATTGCTGGATATTAGAAATAGCTACGTAATATACAGGTTGATTTATAAATAATGCGGAAAACGCCCCTTATAGTCCAGGTATTTAGTGTAAAAATAATGCGAAGTAGATAAACTTTCTTTGATTAATTTTTGCGAGCCTTTCATATTTTCAGTAAAGTATTTGCATAATAATTAAAGATAATTAAAAATTTTCGTGGTCTACTATTATTAGTTTATTTAAGAAACAATTAATGAAGTTTTTGAATTAGATTTATTTTAAACGAACATAAATGTACATAAGCACTTACATTTACTTATTAAAGCAAATTAATTTTAGGACAATTATTTGTAACTTGAAAACATGTCAAAACACTTAAAATGTAATCAGTTCTTAACCGACAATAAAGGATTTAGTTATCGATTTTAGCATTTCCTTTTAGGGAGAAGTCTCATCATTCATCGCTTCTCTTCAGTGAGACCGCACAATCGGTACTTTTATCAAAATGAATGTAGTGATCAGTGGCTGAAGTCGGCTTGAAAAGGCTCTGATGAACCGTGAATGTAATAGCGCACGAGTATTATGTATTATTATTCCGCATAGATACCCTTCTACATGTCTGAAAATGCTCTACTATTTCCAATTCCATCAGCTAACAACATATAGGTGCGTCACGTATAATATTCTAGTTTGTGAGGAAATTAGGATATAAATATAAGAGGATTCATAAGCCGGATATTTTTCATTTTATTTTTAAGATAAAAAATGCGTAGATCGAGCTTATTTTTTAAGTCGTATTTTAATTTAAACGTTCGACGTTAATTATGGAACATGGAATTATTATTTCTTTTATTTAAATTAACGTGACATAATAAATACCTACTGAAAACTTAAAAAAATTACTTTAAATATTATAATTTAAAGTTTATAATAGGATAATAACACCGTAAAATGTTTTCCCCACTTTCGAATGCAATCGATATGGCCCCTGAAAGTAATTAAAGGAATAGCAGCCTAACAGTATAAAAGTTGCGTTATCTGCTTTAGTGATCAGATTTAAAGGAAATCCTAGGAAAATTATTGCAGCTAGAGGGTTTTAGCACGAGTCCTGGCCAAACCTCCTGTCACTTCAATACGAAATCACTAAATCACGACGAAGAACAACAACTAACTTCCATTTTCCGATAGTAAATTGTAAATTTAGCCCAATAATGTGTTTATTTCGCTTTTAAATTTACCGCGAAGTATTTAAAAAAAAATTAACGCAATTAAAGATAACGTGATGACGTAGGTATAGTATTTTTTTACCGGAAACGGGGCGTATTTGCGTTTATTCACCATCGCAGACTCCCTTTAGACATTGGTTTTCAAGAGATAAGTAAGTAGAATGTTTATTCTGAAAACAATCGACGACACTTGCCTTGCTGAAGTGAGAGATTAAACATTGAATCTAAATTGTTTCTACTAGCTGGACATGTGGCGTCCGTCTAATTAAATTGTGAACCGTTTATACCTAACGATTGCTATCTATTACTTGAAAATAATAGTGGGTTTCGATGACCTTAACGTAACATTGTTTCATTTATCAATTTACATATGAAATGAAACAAGACGCAACATTATCATTTATAATACTATTTGGTATGATGGTGGTTTTGAAAGTTCTCGGGTTGCAGTACAATTATAGCACATAATAGTAAAATTTTGGTTATATGGTTATTACGTTAACCACTCTGTTTAATGGGCGGCTTGTTGTTATAATTGCACAATCCGTTCAATGTAGCATATGGTAAAATTTGTTCGAAACAAAATATACCTACAAATGTTATTGTGTCTTATATTGTAAATAATTAGGATAAATTTTCTGAATGCGCGTTTCGATAAATTGACTACAGTTTTATTTTTATAAAATAATAAAATACTATTATTAGTTTAATTACAGATGTACTTATATATTTCAGTGCAGCACTGTAAGATCTTTCGTGCAATGCTAATAAGAAATCCTTTGTCATTTTCATTATTTAGAAAGGTTGAATAGGAACTTTGTGAAGCTCCTAAAAGCACTAATAGATAGCATTTTTAGTAGAGAATTTTAATATTTTCTTATATAAATCAAAAACAAACAACACTGTAGTCTGTATTAAACATTTTTCTTATAAATAACAGAAAAGTAATTTTGGATAATACGTCTATTTGCTTTTATATATAAAAATGTTTTCACATTTATATCTAAGCGTTATCATGTATCTAAGGTAATCTATTAGTTTGTTTTATATAGTGTGTTTGTAAACGAGTCGTGAAGTTTTTAACAAAGATTAACAAATATTACATATTTAATGACAATATTTACATAACTAGACAACTCGTTCCGTTTTATAAAGTCACTATAATTATTTTAAAATGTCCTAATTTGTTATTTACTTACGTATGCTTAAACGTTTTATCTACAATCGATAATCTCGAGATCAATAATCTATGGAAAGAACCATAGATGCTGCGAGAAATAACAAAGTGGGGTGGCTTTTGACATAAAACATCTACAATGCTCCTCGAGCAGCTTTAAGACGACATATATCTGTACAAAACCTTAAGAGAATAGTAAAACCTCTACGAACATAATAAGAGTTTCACTCGAAGTGCTGTCGCCTGTATCAAAAGGAAGGTTTATTAAAGGAAAACGAAAACCGAGAAAAAGACAACAGGATTTGTTGATAATATCTAATCGCACTATGGTAGTAGTCAAGGCAACACGAGTTCCTAAAGAATTATCAAATAAAAAAAAAGAAAACAGAAGGAAACACTTTGAAACAGAAAAAAAAAGATGACGAAGACGTAACTAAAGACGCCGAAGAGGATGAAAATGATTGTCCCTGCATTTATTGCAATGATTTTTAGAAGTGCTGCATATACAACTCGTTCGAGTGTCAAAAGATTTACAAACTTTTATCGGGAATAAAACTTTCTGAGAAATGTACCTAATATAAATGTTTATCAATATGCGGGTGAACATGAACGTGAAACTTCATTCTTTATAATATGTGGGAAATGTGAAAATATCTGTAATAACTATTTTTTTTGTCTGGTAGGAGTATTTTTTTTATACACTTTACATCAAGTAATTATAGGATTCAATTTAAATGAGCTTTATTTTTGCGTTCATTTATTGGAAATTATTAATTGACAAACAAATTACTAGAAGTGCCTAGTTGGTTATTTATTAGGTTTTACCCATTTCGAGATATTTCTGTTTACCGCTGCGTACACGTTATAAAACTATAAATATAATAACCCTTATTTTGGTTAAAAGTGGAGATTCTACGATTCTAGAAACATTATTATTATAATATGTATAGGTATAGGTACAATAAATTAATTGAGCGTTTTTATTTATAAAATTCAATATTTTTAAATATTCTTAAAACGGTCATTCATTGATAGATTCGTCTTATTTTTGTTTAGTTGCCATTTTCTAGAAATTTCGTAATGATTAACCCGTTTCTATCTATTTCGGTTAAATTTAATAACTAAAAGACAAAACCCTACTTAAGTCATGTTCTATCTACGCCTCTGTGATGCAGACAACATGCTTCGTACTTAATCGCCACGCATCGGCCTGCGCCGGTCGTACCGTCGCCATTATCGTGACGGTGTTTGTTTCTTGTGGAAGAACTTCTCAGTAACAAACAATTTTAGTGTTGTGATTGAGTGCGAAATAAACAGGTAAATAGTTTAATTTTATTCATACGCCATTGATTAAATAATCGGAAATTTACGTAAGTAATTCGTACTACACATTTCTAAATAATTTATTTACTAAAAAATATTGTTACCCTGTTAATTTAGTAGGTATCAATTTTAATAATTGCTAAAGTTACTGCATAGGTACGTGACTTCTTCCAAATTATAAACTTCTAATGAATTCTGTATAATTATCTGTTTTTAGTTTTTAATAGCTGAATTACGACGAATAATTCCGGATCGTGTAGTAAACAAAAAAAATTAATATCTCCTATCCAACCTGTCTGACAATTCACGACATCAATAAAGGTTAATAGATGACGTAATTACGTTTCATACAGTGCAGAGCCTCGTACCTCGTATTTTTATTAGGTTCTAATAAATTGTAGTCTTTATACCGTTTAATATGCAGGTAAATCATCGATAGAATATGTCACTTTCCAAACTTTAAACCGAATTACAAATAAACAATCTAGTAATTTTTTATTGATGACGTACCAAGCACTTGGATAAGATTTAGGTAAAGCAATAATTTTGTAGAAATAAACAATGTCCGTCTATAGTATTTTAAAACGCGTAACTTTTATAAAAAATTTTAAATCGTAATTCGTAAACGAATAAAATAAAACTTTAGGTAGATTATACACAGACAATAAAATTACTGATAAGCATACTTACAAAGCGCGACTCATCTGGCAAGACATTCCGACGCCCCGCCCGCCCACATTTATGGCTTATCGTAAGGCTGCACGAATTATTATTTGATAAAATAGAAACTTTCACAAATTTAAACAAAGCATTTACGAGTGTAACAGACGATAACAGATCGATTAAAATTATATTAATATTTCTTTCAGTTCCGCGTTACCTAACGTAAAATCCGGGAGTGCGTTCGTGTCCTTTAGACTTGGATTTTATTCGATTTTATGTGTATATCTTGAGGACTCGAGAACCACGGAGGACTTTCGGGAATATTGGTGTGTCGCCTACCTGGGAAATTGATACGACAAAAAGGTCAGGATTTTATTAATTTAATAAATTTACGAGGACGGGCAAGCGGCGCAGCGTTCAAATATTTTTACTAGGTTTAGATTTAATTATCAAATCATATTTTGAAATTGCTAATCAAATTTTTATTTTTTTACGCTAAATTTTTAAATATTTTTTTTAATAAGAATTGTTTTATTACGTAAACTTTTTATTTTGTTAAAAATGTCCTTTTATTCGCCGACGATGCGCCGCACCACGCAGTGTCTTATTTTGTTATATATATATTATTAAAGTTGTTAATACTTTATTATACATATTTACTAGCGTATTCGTCTATACTTATACGAAATAAATATAAATAAATGTCATCAAAATTTTATTCCTAAACAGGTCATCAATAGAAAATTACTAGATTCATTCTATTTTTGTAATATCTATATTATTTGTAATATTCAGTTTAAAGTTTTGAAAGCAGTGGGCTTACTGCTAAAATACTACTATTGCAATCTATGACTTGATATTCAAGTAATTTAAAAAAAAATATTGGTGATTAGAGGTCATTTGCATATATCCGAGGTGTTATTATTGTTCGACACCTACAAAACCCAAATGAGATTTTTCACGAGAAAAAATACGTTTAAATTGCGTTGTCTCCAAAATAATTCATACGAATTTAAAGGTTTTTGAAGTAAGCCCACGATATATTCAACCGATGATTTATCTGCATACATATTATGATATGGTAAAGATAGACTACAATTTATTAGTACCTACTGTAAAAAATGCGATGACGAGTGATGACGTGCATCGGAATACAATTTGGATGGCCTCATAGGTATTTGAATTTCCATTTGTTTTTATAAAATAAATAGGTACATAATATATAGTTTAGTTT
The DNA here is from genome assembly GCA_036326145.1 of Rhagophthalmus giganteus. Taxonomy (NCBI): domain Eukaryota; kingdom Metazoa; phylum Arthropoda; class Insecta; order Coleoptera; family Rhagophthalmidae; genus Rhagophthalmus; species Rhagophthalmus giganteus. The sequence continues at coordinate 7,192,466 of JARFJA010000067.1, read as the reverse complement.
CTTGAAAGTATCTACAATTCGGGAATAAAGACTGTGCAAGTCACTTGTAATTTGAAACAGGAATTGATATTCACATTCTTAGTGTGTAGGTGTAGGTTATCATAAGGCGTTAAGCGTTTGTTAATATCCTACTGCATAGATTGGGCGAATAGACTATAGTTGCGCCAAAACAGCCACGACGAAACGTCCAATTCTGAACTAAATTCGACCGTAAAGTTCGACGTATTAAATCTAAAATTTCCTGTGTAACTCACAAGGAAGGTTAGGTGGGTGGAAAATTCAGAAAAATTTGAAACTTTGCAGAATTGTAGTACTAGTCAACCCTAATCAAGATCCGTATTCCGTTCGTGCCCTTATTCGGTTTAAGAGGGTGAAATCCACCCTTGAAAATTGGAACTTTTTTCGATTTTGCTTATTATCTCTAGAACGGCAAGAGCTATCGCCAATAAACTATATATTTTTGTAAATGGCTATTCAAAACCTACATTATGATATAAAAATTACGGATGAAAATTCTAAGGGGTGCCATCCTGCTCCCAACCCTCAACTATTTTCAGTATTTTTTTAGTTCGCCGAAATTAATTGATAGATTATTAAAAGAGTTATTCATTAATGTGTCTCACCTTACATTGATTTATTTGTATTTATGCAATTGCACCCTTTGGTAATAATATCCGAAGCCGCGTATCTCTTAAACAATAAAAAATACCACCAATAAATTATATATTTTTATAAGTAACTCTCCCAGACCTACATCATGATACAAAAATTAGGGATAAAACGCCTAAGGGATTTCATCCCTACCCCCAACCCCCAATTATTTTTAATATAATTGTGTACGCAGCAATGCATTTTTATAACTTATCGGCATAATTATTCATTAAAATGTATCACCTTGAATTAGTTGGTTTGTATTTGATCAAAACCACCCTTTGTTAATATCTAATATCCAAAGTAACATTTCACCGAAACTTATCTCTTGATCGATAAGAAATTTGTGTTTTTCGAGTTTGTGTATTTGAGTAACTAGTTTGTCCTGAACTACATAGTATCAATATAGAAAGGTCAAGCAAAAATTGGGTAATTTCACCACCAAGGAAGTGGAAAGGTGTACTAATTATTATTATAGTACTAAAATCTATATAGTGTAGATATGCTATTTTGTATTCCTGTAATTTAGTTTAGAACTGTTAATATATACATAATATGTACATATAAATAAAAATACTAGACAGTAATTACCTACCTATTGACGTATGAAATATGTAAATAAACAACATATGCAACAAAATATCCTTATTATAATAAGCCCTAAAGTGTGCGAATAATTAGTAGGAATAATGAACGTTTCCTTGTCTGACAAAGAGAAGTGAGATGGTGAATGTAACAGTTAGTTGATAAATATTATTTGCTGTATTTATGTATTTATATTTAATTGTATTTTAGTTATCCATATTGTTGTTGTAACAACGGTTAATATACACACTACGACACCATGAGCGTGCGATATTTCTTATTGTTCAAGAGATAAGTTTCGGTGAAATGTTACTTTGAATATTAGATATTAACAAAGGGTAGTTTTGATCAAATACAAACCAACTAATTTAAGGTGATACATTTTAATGAATAATTATGCCGATAAGTTATAAAAATGCATTGCAGCGTACACAAAAATATTAAAAATAATTGGGGGTTGGGGGTAGGGATGAAATCCCTTAGGCGTTTTATCCCTAATTTTTGTATCATGATGTAGGTCTGGGAGAGTTACTTATAAAAATATATAATTTGTTGGTGGTATTTCTTATTGTTTAAGAGATACGCGGCTTCGGATATTATTACCAAAGGATGCAATTGCGTAAATGCAAATAAATCAAAGTAAGGTGATACACTTTAATGAATAACTCTTTTAATAATCTATCAATTAATTTCGGCGAACTAAAAAAATACTGAAAATAGTTGAGGGTTGGGGGCAGGGATGTCACCCCTTAGAATTTTCATCCCTAATTTTTAGCCATTTACAAAAATATATAGTTTATTAGCGATAGCTCTTGCTGATCCAGAGATAATAAGCAAAATCAAACAAAGTTCCAATTTTCAAGGGTGGATTTCACCCTCTTAAACCGAATAAGGGCACGAACGGAATACGGCTCTTGATTAGAGTTGACTAGTACTAATACAATCCTGCAAAGTTTCAAATTTTTCTGAATTTTCCACCTACCTAACCTTCCTTATCAGTTATTTTTAATAATTAAACTAATAACGTTTCAAAACAATAAATATATATCCATAAGTCCTACAATAGATTTAAATTAACATAATAGCTACATAATCTTAAAAACTACTGCCCTTAGAAACTAGAATCCCTGAAGATTAAAAAACTATAAATCTTACTTGCCTTTTAAAGTCTATTAAAAATCGAAAGCTTTTAAAGCAAGCTACTGTATTGCTTTCTTCAAAGTTGGTCTGTATATTGTTGCCAGTATTTTGATTAACAAGAACATTTGCTACTATTTGCCTTAACGATATTTAAATAGAAATGTTACATTTTCTGTTCCACAAAATTTTAGCTATTGTTTTTTTAAATAACTATACTTCGTCCAAACCTATATGCAACCACGTCATCAACACAAAGTTACTAGATGATGACGTTTCACACAGTGCTGTCACCTCGTATCTCGTGTTTTGACAGTTCTAATAAATTGTAGTCTTTCTTTAAACCATCTAATATGTGCGCAAGTAAATCATCTATAGAATGTCACTTTTCAAACTTTAAACCGAATTACAAATAAACAATCTAGTAACTTTTTGTTGATGACGTAAATTGCATATAGGTTTGGATAGGCCATACAACTAATTGTAAGTACGTATAAAAGCATACTGCTATCATCGTTTTTATCTATATATATATAAGTATCTATTCTATAAAACAAAATATCCTATGACTCACATCACGCATTTCGATAGTGAAATTGTAGGTACGTTTTCAATTCTGAAAAATGTAGGTACGTACCTACCCACTGCTGGTAAATTAGATTTTTCTTCATTTTCAAACGAATTTTTATTTCACAACTTTGTATATTTCTACTTGACCTTATGTTATCGAACAAAAATATAAAAAAAAAATTATTAAAGTTTTTCTATAACTATGTAATCATTTTTCAAAATAATAATTTGATTTTAACAGTGAAGAACCTACATATAAGTGTATAAATGTCAATTTAGCAATGCACAAATTTAACAAAGGGATATGAATAAGACTTTGAATGTCTACGATTAATGATGTTAATTTGATAGTTTTATGACTATCAACAAATTGATTTCTCTCTGCTACGTATCTCTCTGGAAACAATTATCCAACTTCCCTATTCTGTTAATTCACGGTCCAGTTAGGAGTTTATAATGGGGGTGGGTGGGGGTGTTCAAAACGATAGGGTGTATTTCATTGAATACCACGCAACATAATGTATTGCCCATCATTTTATATGGTTTTATAAAGGCTAAATTACAATTATTGTAGGAAATCGATATTTTCGATGATAAATGAATACGGACAATTATAAAAGTAAGAGTAATAATGTTAGTTCCGTTTCTTTAAAAATAAATTATAGGTGTATACCTACATCCATATAGAAACATAATCATTAAAAATGTTTTCTTATTTCTACAATAATTACAATTTATTATAAATCCCTACGTATTGGAAAACGCTCTGTACTGGATGAAAGAGAGACAGTTTAATTCACAAAGATTTATTACTTTTAAATCGGCCGTGCTTTATACATAAAATGGGATAACGTGCTTGTTGTTTTAATGCTTATTAGCAGGTGACCTTTATATTAATGGGATCAAAAGAAAAATTAATTCGAACATTTTTTTTTGAAATATGCCACGGTAAAACCACGGAATTTACCCCGCGACTGCATAATCACGTGCGGCAGCAAAAGGGCACGAGTCCTATTTGAGGATAGGGAAACAATAAAAACAGTTGGGCACCAATAACTGCTTGGTACTTTAATATTAATTAAACACATATACAAGAAATAAAACAAGATGAAGAGAGATACCTACTTAAATTAATAATTAAATTACGTATACTACTTACAACTATTTTAATTTTCAAAGATTAGTTATAAAATTTATATTAAACATTATAATGATATAAAATAACTTTTATGTTGAACATCGTCGATAAAGACCAGTCATGGCTACTATACCATTTGCGTATTTTCCAATTAGACAATGTTCCAGAACAACGCTTCCGAAGGGTATGTATACATTTGCGATACAATTCGCATGCTGTTCATATACTTGTATACATCATAAGAACTGCATACAGACTGTTACGCACAGCCGCGCAACAAAAAACTCGACATTTTAATGTTTACTAAAGATGAATTACACTAGTACATGTAGTCTGAACGCGCACATGTTGTGCGTATATTATTTCAATCTAAGTATATGAACAGTATACGAACTGTATTGCAACTGTATATATACTTCTCGGAAACATTGTTCTAGAACATTGTCTAATGTGTACTAGGCTTTACGATTACTCGAAACGAAACGATGCAACGATAAAAAATTTAATAATTTGTCCTTGAACTTAGACGAAATTTAAACGCTAAAAAATATAATTAATTAAATGAAAACGTAATAAGAAATTACTTACGGCTCTTGCCCTTCGTAAAATTTCGATATTTATATTTGAATTAATAAATACTATTTTAATTTGTGCATGTGAACTGTTCAAATTGATCTGCCCATACCTTTCTATCGCACGAATTTAAAATTATATACAATTTGGAAACGATTTAATATACAGAAAGTTTCAAATTCAGGTCAAAATATGGTAGGTACATATCTACGTAGCGATTTAAATATTCACCTAGAGCTTATGTCATTCTAAACGGCGAAAGTACTGATTACGCAATAGAACAAGTCTTAAGATATTTACGAGAACCGTAATCCGCGTAAAATCACGTTGTACCGAAGTGCAGTGGCGCGCTACTAGGTTTTGTGATAATAATTCTATAGTAGCAAATAAAATTTTATTGCTTGCGCCTACGTCACTGAAAAGAGTAGCAGTGAAGTGCGGAGTTATTAGTGAAAATGAACGACATAAGTTCGATCTACCTATATTTTAAAGAACTAGAACATCAGTTATTGTGATTTTATTTGCACTTTGCAAATTTTGATTTAAATTTTACTTGTACTTGAATTTTAAACAAATTGCAAACTTAAAAGCAATTAAAATCTACTGATCAGCACGTTAGTCGATATAACAATATAATCCTTTTCATATGTTCGATTTAGCAGTCAACAGAAATAATCTATTCAAATATCAGGCGATCTCACGATTTTCTCTAGATAAATTTTTATTTTCGTATATTCAACCTTTGTTACTTTTAAGCAATGACATTCGAGCGATTTAACAATAGCTAGAATTCCTTGTCCTGCGGACTCGAGAATTTCACCATGCAATTCACTCTCGTGTCGTTGCTACGTAACAAAGCTTTAGAGGAAAATAAAAATTTTTCCATAAAATCGCGAGGTCTTGTAATATTATTTTTGACCATTTCACTTACATTGCTGTATATTGTAAAAGTATTAGAAAATGATATTTTAAATTTAACTGGTAGAGTAACGATTCCAGCGATAAGGGGGCGTAAGTATGTTATAAATAAGGGTCACATTTAAGAGACAACGATTAAATTTTGTTATTCGTTTAACCATGATTTTCTGACGACTGATTTGAAAAATTAGGAATTCACACCTCTGTTTATTACTGATGTTGACCATGCAAATAATATGTATTTTTCTGGACGTGTTAAACCGAGCAGGTAGATACTAATTTGCAATTTTATGGAAAGTAAAAAAGTATAAAAAGTAATTCCGGAGAAAATGAAATTTTATTGAAACTGCAAATGAACTTTAACTGGATGTCATAAAAACGAAATCGTTAAATTTATTCTTTCTTACAATATTTTTAATTTTTAAATGTGTGAGCGAATTAATTTGTCCACGATGTAGATGTTGTTAGCATACGCTGACTTAAAAAATAAAACAGAAAAAAGCACATACCCTATCTGTTTTTTTACGAAAAAAGCAAAATCCTCAACGAAATTGGGTCACGTTGGTATTTAGGATGTCCGCCTTAAATAGCCTATTAATTGGAATATATGGGTACGTCGTCCAACGGATAAATTATTAACAAAATGAATGTAAAATTACTCGCGGCATAAAAAATGACAACCTAAAAGAGTCGTTGACTGTATGAAAATCTCCTCTTTTTTTTTCTTGTAAAATTTAAGAAATCTGATCTTTTTCTCGCATATCTTAAAATTATCCGCCTTTTATAAAGAGGTTATTGTTTCGAAAAGGAAATTATATGCATAATGCATCTATATATTTACATATTATCTTTATAAACACATCTACTACAAACAAGGGTTACCTACCTAATATATCCACTTACCTATCTTATAAACGTTAGTGATGTTTTTGTTTTTACGTGACTGTTAAAAATAAATTTGATTAATAGTTGTTTTACGACAATTATCAAACAAAAAACTAATTAAAAAAGCAAATTTAGATTTACACTCGTTTAAACAAAGTTAAAATGAAAATATAATCAGCTAATGTACCATAAAGTACGTTCGATTATAAAGCGCCGAAACTTTAATAGCTATTGTTCAAGAGAAACCCCATACTGATATAAATTGTCTACATCCAATATTTTATCGGATTGCTTCAGCGAGCAGCTGTAAGTACTAAATGTACAGAACATTGGCTCAATGGCATTTAAATTTTGATGATCAACATCGATGCTTTGTAAAACTGAAGGGTAATTTAGTAAGTATGCCGTTTCTCACTTTCAACGTGTGTTAAATAAAAACGGTTACGTTCGCAACCTTGTCAAGCGTAATAATTATCAATAAGTAGAATTATTAGGTAGGTACCTACCTATATCATCATTTATAAATTTTAATTTTTTACTAGTTTCCTTCACTTTAATTATAATACATACATAGGTCTGTATCTATCTACATCCATTATAGATAAGTAAAAATAATGAAGTATTTTAATTTTATTAATTTTTATGCTTTATAGCAATTAATTATAATTTATTGTACTTAGGGATATGGAAATACTATTTATCATTTATTGTTATAGGTATTTGAGTTAATACAAAATCGATAAGATTAGATTCTCGATTATGAAAGTTGTGGGAGTTTCATAATTAACTACGATTTTTGAAGATATTTTTATAATAATTACTCTTATTAGTTAGGGTACCTATAAATTATGTAACGTCAGTAATCACATCTGATACGTTTCAAATTTAAAAATTTAGGTCAATTTACATTATTATCTAATATTTAGTTTCTTTTTTTTTAAATAACGGTCTATATTTATATACCTACCCTAAGGCAAGTTTTGAAATTTATTTTAATCCATAACAAATAAGAAAGTTAAATGGAAAAATGGGATATTATTCACCTGTTAATGTTTTATTATAATTAAAATCTGCTCGAAGTAATAATTTTTGTGTGAAAAGCTTTTCGGTTTTAATTTTAAAAATAATTTAATTAGGTAATGAAGAACAATCTAATTTTAAAAATATACTATCGTTTATTGAATGTTACAGTGAAACCTATCCTAGAAAATATTGGCCGTTGTAGGAAGGTGTCCGCTAAAAGGCGGGTTAACTATAAGGCAAAGTTTAAATATAGTTAATTTCACAAAAACCTTTATAGTTTTAAAGTATACATTTATGTATTTAGGAAAGTATCTACTTAATACACATTGAGGTGCATTTATTTTTATGCGAATTTATTTAACTACATTTTCTTTGTAAAATATTGTTCAAGGGTTATTTGCTTCGAAGCTCCCTTACTCTAACTAACTCCCGAAGACTACATATTTTGTTCTTTTCCGAGCACTCTATTATGGAGTTTTTGCAGATTTTTCTTTCAATGTTAAAAATTTTGTTTTATTCTGGTCATCTTCCTTCACCGAACGTCGTACATAGAACACATAGAGTAATGCAATTTAAAATGTGTTTCCACAAGAAAGAGGAGCTAAAGTTATTCACACAATTCCTACAGAAAAGGTGGTTCATGTTCAAATTACTATCTTAGTAAACATTTGCATTGATAGGTACATAATTCTAAAGTTTCATTTTGTACATAACTAGTATATAATTGCAACTCACAATCACTGTAGTGAATGATGTATAATGATAGTATAAACACTTGCACCTATATATAAAATAAACAAGCGCGCTTACGTGTAAGTGAATCATTCAAAGTTACTTTTCCACTATATTAAAAAAGTTCGTTATACGGAGGTAATTATTTTAATGTCCGCGTTCGTACTACAGTGGGTTCGTTGTCGAGTGATTTTGTTATATAGTTTGACTATATATTATAAGATTGGGGAATAAGAAAATGTCATTTAAAGAGAGGTGTCCGTTGTTAGGAGATGTACACTAATACAGGTTTCACTGTATTTTATGTAATTACTTATTATCTTTCCTTACTAGGGAACGAGACGTAACATTTAAAAAAAAACATGCGATTACTCGAAAACATTTCTTTTAATAAACATCACATAGATTACACTCATATTTACGCAGTACCGTATTGCAGACGAATTATATACTAAATTCAATATGATTCACAATTTTTAAATTTTTTTTTACCACCCCCGCGGACCCCCTTGCATATTTGTGCAATATGCGAATAGGCGGGCGATGTGGAATACTGGAATAAAATCTTTTCTGATGGGTGTGGAATTATGTCGGCGATCGTCGTAATAATTTGTTTTGCTTTAACGCCTAATCGGTAATTAAAGTTTTTGATTATACATATACAAGGTGGTCCAGAAATAGTTGGCCAAAATGTGGAATTTTGCAGGGCTTATTAATTACCTGATTTTATAAATACATACTTACTTTAAACCTAAAAAATAGCCTCTGGTAAAAATAAATTCTTCCGATAAGAATTACATTGTCCTATGCCAGGTCGTATTGAAATCTTACAGCGGAACGTGCTGCAACTAAAATTTTATTATACGATAGCTATTATTATCGTAGATAAATGTGTTTTAATCTACTAAATATATAGGGTGGTTTATAACGAGTGTGAAAAATTAACAATTTATTTAAGAGATCATATTATTAAGTAAAAATGTCTTATCAACATATAGGTCTTGTTCCAAACAAGTATAGTTATCTACAGAATAACAAGCGATCAAAGTTGCATTAATACAGTTTAATATTTATTTAGTTACTGTTAGTTGCCATTTAACGTGTAGAATGTGCACCTGGATCTTCGAATTACCGACGATCCAGATTTTATAGCCAAAGTTTGTGGATCGATGAACCTCAATTTTTTTAACGAATGTTATTAGTACCCATGATCCACAACTGCGTTAAAATAAAACTTTGACCTTCTTTAGTTCCGTAATTATCTAAGATAAAATTTGCTAAAATTCTTTACACTCGTTGTAATTAATCACTTTGTGCTTATATTTAGGTACATAGAGGTATGTGGTATTTTTCAATTTACAGGTTGCGCACTTTTAATTAATTTGATAGACTTTCGCTTTCTGTTTTGAACCTTTAAAAGGTTACTTTTACGTTTTACTAGGGTGGATTTTTTGTAGCAAATAAGACGTTAATGCTAGTAACAAAAACCCTTTCTTTAAATGAAAAGCTTTGATTAATAGCAGTGTTGTGCTTTATATACGTTATCGATGACTATAATCTCACAGTAGAAGGTATCACGTATATAACATATTTGTTTTATTTCATCTAACTTTTAAATAATTTTTAGTAGTATATTTTAAACTAGATATTTTCAATATTTTTAAGTAAGTAGATAAACACGTAACTTACCTATACTATTTAATGCATTTACTGTAATAATCACAGGCAACTGTATTTTTTTACTGTAAAATATCCAAATATCTGCATATTAACGGAGAGGTTTTATTTTTTAACATTACCTATTAATCTAAAACCCAAATTTAAATTCATTCGTTTAAAAATAAATTCAGGAAGAAACTCCTTCGGATGTAAAAGAACCATTAATGAACAAAAATAAGTGCTTTTTTATTATGGCGACCTAATTTATTTTAAATTATTTTTAATATGCTCATCTTTAACACTGATTTATTTATGCTAAATGAGCAAATTGCTTTTTAAACAATTTTCAATTACCTACTACAAATTAATTAGTAAATACGTTATAACAAACGTTTGTCGAATATAATTTGTTACGCAGGTTTTCTACCGCACCACTAAAATTTTAGATATCGAAACTTTAGTGATGTATGATCTATCATTTTGTTTCTTCATATAATAATGATCATTAAGCTATTTATATTAGATGACAATGTGCATGACTTACCACAAAAACAGTCAGGATTTATAACTAAAACCACTTTGCTAAATTAGTCGAAAAAAACGGAAAAGATATATGTCCGCCCACCGGTCTCCTATTTTCTGTGAAAGGCAAATGCTGAATGTCGACGCCCCAAACGAATTACAGAATTTCATTATTTTATTCCACGAAATGATACGCGTTTTTCTTATTTGACTAGCTAATTAAATAAAACCGTATCGCGTATAAAAATTAAAATCAATAAGTTACGTAGTAGGTACCTATCTAGGTATTCATTAGTTTTTCAAATAATTCAATTCAATAATTGTTAATCGTTTTATTTTATTTTTATATGACAATTTTTAATATTTAAAAAATATACATTAAAACGAAATTTAAATGAATTTTTATTTAAATAAAAGTATCTTTAAATTTTAATTTTAAAATAACTATTAATCTAATAATTAATAAAAATATTCGTCATAAACAATGCCAACGGCAAAATACAAAGAATTAAAGCTAATAAAAAGGACATTAATGTTTCAACTTTTAAAGATAAAACAAATTATAATTGCAAAGCACATATTTTCGATAAAATTTAAAAGGAGACATTCGGCGAATACATTATCGTAAAGACGTTACCGCCTAGCTTCTTTCGCGAAGAAAGGCATTACCACAAACGATATTATGGGAAATACACTTTCGAGGATATGTTGTCGAACTGTACTATATAGCGAAAGCTTTCTTATTAACCTTTAAAGTAAATTATACAACGAATAAGGACAATAAGTCTCCCAGAAGTTACCTAATTAAAAATCGAGTCACACCGAAAATATTGATTGTAATATAATGCATAATATAATATGTATACATATATATGTATACGTACCTCTATTTCAAATTATTCAATTTATTTTGAATAGTAGAACGTAATAATGGATAACGGAGTGGATAATGGAGTAAACGTAATGATGGAGTTAAAATTTTCTTATTGTTAGTGAATTTAAGAGATAACAATTATGGCGGGAAATATTCAATTGGTGGCAAACAATTCAATTTTTGTATTAATCGCTTATAATTAAATTGGGAAGTTTTGGAACTTTTATTTTGGAGTTCGATTTTGCAAAATCAAATTTTTTCGTACCCTTCAAAATAGTCAGTTATCGCAGATTGAAATTTCGCACTCCAAGAAAATTGACCTTCAATATCTTACGTTCATTAACTGCTTTCATAATATATAAGTACTTTAGCGAAATTTAGATTAAAAAACACATTCTAACTGTACACGTACTGTACTAGCAATGATGACCTAAAATATTTAAAATAATGAAACCAAATTGTTATGGCAGACGTAAAATGTGCTTTGACATAAACAAGTATACAGTAGTCGTAAAAGATAATGAAAAATCTTACCGTAGAATTGAATCATCGCGTACAATTTAAAATATATTTTAAAATAACTTAATTTATTATAAGTATGTATGTAAATTGTTTGACGAAGGAAGAAACTGTAACGTAAACTGCCGAAAGGTAAAAATTTATGGAGATACATTTTGAATATGGATTTGTTCCGTGAACTACAAAGACGTTTTTATCATTGTATTAGAGCCAATGGAGGACATTTTGAACAAATGCTAAAGTAATTTTAAGAATTTTGAAAACGTTCGTATACTATTTAATGATCATTTTAATTATTTTTACATTTAAGGAGATCTTTTTAACGACAAGTTCGGCCAGCTGTAACTTTTTTATTATTCACTTTTTTTAGATGGCCCAAAGACAAAATTTACAGCAATTTTTATGAGGAAGATGATTAAATTAAAAAAAACACAGGTTAAGGCGGGTATTTTTAAAATGTAGTCACTCACTAAAAAATACTATGTATAACTCTATAAATTTTTAGCTTTCAGCTGCCTTAGCTACAATTTCTTTCTTCATACGAGATGGTCTACCAGTCATATTAATATGTACACTTAGGAGCCCAACACCCTGTATAGGTACCAAATATAAAAATATTAAGAATTTATTTAATTGGGCGACACTACTTGGTTTAATCATTTTAAATCTAATTATATATATCAATTTAAACAGATTATAAAAATTGTTGTTAGCTGTATTTTAGTTTCGGTACAAAGGAAGTTCAAAAAAATAATCCTATTTTCGTAATCATCTTATGTTTTACGTTATAAAGGCAATTCTACTACACAAGAAATACAATACAAAGAAAAAATATTAAAGCTAATATCTTTATATAATTGAATTTGAGTTTAATGCGTTGTTTTTATAGCGCTCAGTAAACACGTTTTATTACTAATAAAGTATTTATATAAGGTTTATCTAAATGCTACTTATATAACTAACAATAACTACCTATTTCTATACGTTTTATGTACGTCGATAGCTACGAATGTTCTCCAGCCGAACCAACAGCTTAAAGTTTAGAAGAAAAATTAAGAACATTTGATTGATGATGTTTATTTTTAATTGATTAAATATTTATCTGCATGTGTTATAAAATAGTTCAAATAAAACAAATATATGTTTAAGAATATTTGACACCATTAAAATACAAAAGCGTGTAAAAAACGTACATATACCTAAGTAAATTGTAATAAAGTACTATGTAGGGGTCTAATTCCGACTCGTCGCGGCCATCTCGTCGCGAGAGGCAAATTTTTAGTTTATTAAAATTATACAAGCAGTTGTTTTAAATGCGTTTTTATATATTCACCAGTGTACATCGATCACATGTACTCTCAATGTTACCACTAATATCCAAATTTAACTAAGCATTTCAGGGCATATCAAAAATAATTAAAACGTGTGGTTGGTTATTATGCATTAAAAACTTACGAGATTGACCTTTCTTTCAACCTTAACCTAACCCCGTGTGCACAGACAATTGTCCCGTGTACACAGTCTTAAATGAATAATTATCTGTGTACACGGGGTTAGGTTAAGGTTGAAAGAAAAATTAATCTCTTTAGTTTTTATGCACAATCCCAGCTAACTAATTTTTAAATTTCGCGGCGGATTTCTGTTGGTACTACTCGTATATAAATGACAATGTTAGGTTAAATAACAAAGGCAGTGACGTACTTCAGTAAATGATTAAATTAAACTAATAATATTTTAATGTAAACATGTTCAAAAATAACATAAGTGGTAAAATACGTGCAACTAGACGTAATTATTTATGTATGTAACAGCAGGTATAATATTTCGTTACTCAAACAATTCAAAATTTCTTTCGCCTAATTGATCACCGCTACTGACTGAAAATATTTTCATGTGATACCAATAGAAATCCGCCGCGAAATTTAAAAATTGTTAGTTAGGAATAACCGAACTTTTAGTTATTTTTGAAATTCGCCGTTTTCATTGAATTTCATACAAAACGGCTAAAAGACCTTTTTGTTTTTAAATGCTTCCATTACGAAAAGGTTAGAGGTGCGTAGTCGTATTATAAAAAGGCCAGGATTTATCGGCCAATTTGAGATACTCACGTTTTTTCGACAATAAGACGGTAAAAGGGCTGATTTTATAATTATCCTCCGACATGTATATTTGATCGATACACACTGATGAATACATAAAAAACGCATTTAAAACAACTGTTTGTATAAATTTAATTAAACCGAAAATTTGCCTCTCGCGGCGACTTGTACTGGCGGCGAGTTGAACTAGACCCCTATGTAGTACCTATAATAAAATAGATATTCATCATATTTCATCTGATTGTGAAATACATTAGTAATAAATTTTTATTATTAAACATTAGTAATACTTTAAACAACGTTTTAAAAACAAATAATCGTATATTTTGCTGAAAGATTACGCTGTTTTAAATCGTTTTAAATTGTGCTATGAAAATTGGAACGCCAACTTTTAAATAAGTAAGCAAGTACATACCTACATCAAAAGAAGCTTGCATAAAATAATAATACTCCTAATATAATTTTTTACGAGCTTTGACTTTATTTTCAAACATATTCATGTAGTTTATGTTCAAATAAACTAAATAGTTACAATGTAGACACGTTGATTTGTCGTTTATCTAATAATAATAATAACATACCCGCGTCTGAGTTAAATAATTTTCGGAATACGATGTGTATCAAGTTATTATTGCTCGTTTATCATTGATCGCATTCAGGGTATTGTAGCGTCGAAACGCTGCAGCGCTGTAACGCTTATCTTGCCTGAATAAACATTTTTGGTACTAGTTATTTTTCAGCTTTTAATTCTTAGGTTGGCAATTTTGTTTGTAAAACACTCAAATTTTGATGTAAAACTTACCTTGTAATATCTTCAACCTTTCTTCTTACGTTACTGCAAGGGAAATGACTTCGTCTCCGAATTGTAATGTTATAAGCCATCTTTATTTTTTGCATAAACCAAAACATACACAAGCAACATAATTTGTTAGGTTAGAACGCATGGATGCGTCATTGCTTTATTTAGTTATAAAGCGTTAAAGCGGAATATTTATACGCTTTAATGCTTTACTAAAGCGCTGCAGCACTGCGAGTAAAGCAGACACCATTCAGAGCATCGCTTCGATAAAGCGCTACAGCGCTACCATTCCCTGAATGCGACCATTGACTCTCACCTGCCAGTTATGCGAGATGACTTATTGTTAGTTATGGGCCGAGTTTAACAATTTTATTGTTACGCGAGCAATCCGATTAGTTATTTAAGTTTATGAGTGTTCATTTCTGCAAATTTTTTAATAGTTTAATCTTAAAAAATATATATTAGTTTAACGCTCTCGCGATTGACAGAACATATAGATACGTATGTTTATAAACGGAGAGAAATGGAATGGAAGTTGCATGTGATTTCCATTTTAATATTACTACTAAAAATTTTTATGCCGTGCTTAAATGCGAGAAATGGGCACATAATGTTTTACTATTTTTTCGATACTATAAAATATATCTATAGGTATTTTATTGAACTTGCAAAAGTTACACATTTATTTAATGTATTATTGCAGTACTGTGAAATTTAATTTTTCACTGATAAATCCTAATCATAACCGACATCTCCATGTTCGTTTTAATTAAAATTATACATAGTTTAAACAGTAGGTTCATATGTAGCTAGAAATTTTATACAAGTAGACAGATTTTGGTTGTACATAATTTGTTTTATTAAGTATAAGTTAGATAACGTTTACAATTTATTATTTAAAAACTAAACATATGCAGTTACATAAAATTGCTGCGGCGATAAGATGTTATTTATCGTGTTATGGGGATTTGTTTTATTTAGAAAAATGTTTATTCATACCGATATTTAAATTAATTTATTTCGTGCTCTTTGGAATTATTGTGTTAGTTTTTTTTTTACAGTTTTTATTCGCCCTTGGGCGTAATTTAGTCACTTTTGCGTCGGTAAATTTTATTTGTAATTCAATGCGAAAATGCGTTACATTTATTTTCTATTTTAACTATGAAAAATAGTCAAATTTGGCTATAGTGCGTTCACCGAGTCGAGTTGGCAAACATAAACACAGAGTGCTACGTGATTTCCACGTGCTGACTGCATTTATTTGTCTTCTCATTCGTTGCATCATTTTTGCGATGTTGTTCATTTACTTGTATGCACTTAGGTATTCGTAATGTATTTTAGGTAATTCCTATGCGTTTGGGTATTAGACTTCTTACGCTATATTGTGCACAATTAGCTATAATTTTCTCTAAAACTTATCTAACTATAGTTTATCAAACCTATGTGCAATCCACGTCATCAATAAAAGGTTACTAGATGGTGACGTTTCACACGGTGCTGTCACCTCGTACCTCGTGTTTTGACAGTTCTTATAAATTGTAGTTCTTCTTTATACCATCTAATATGTGCGCAAGTAAATCATCTATAGAATATGTCACTTTTCAAACTTTAAACCAAATTACAAATAAACAATCTAGTAACTTTTTGTTGATGACGTGAACATCATATAGGTTTGGACCATTGTCTCAACAAACATTTCCTTATCAGTTATTCCAGGAATAGCTTATTCTGCAATATAAACATGTTTGTAAAACCGGGCCTTAGTCTAATTAATATATTCGTTACTACAGGAATGCTTATATTTTCGTGTAGGAAGTCCCTAAGGCAAAGTTGTTTATGTATTATTATATCATATCGACGGTATTTTAACAAAATGTCTTAAGCGACGAAAAGCAAATTTTACAGGAGCGCACATTTTGTGTTGTAGCTTAACTGTAAGCAAATACTTCCTGGAAACCGCGTACCTGGGCAATTCGGGGCACGTTTGTATCAAATAAGCGCAATTATTCTACAGAGCTCCACTTCGTGTCACGATTTTTCCATGCCCTTAATTATCGAATAATTTCCATGCAAATTAGGTTTTCGTCAGAAAAATTTATCCCGTAAAAAATCAACTTCTTGTGTTTTTCACGATCGATTGCAATTTTCAACTAGCGACGATACGAGCGTGTATGGGTTATTGTAAAAAAATAGTTGCATTTACATTTTCTTTATAAAAATAACACCAATTAAGAAAAACACTAGAAAACATTACTAATATTGTTTTTATTGTGAAATTTTACACTTATTCTACTATAATATCAACTTGACAAGATTTCAATCGTTTGAGTACATAAAAATTCAGCGATTCCGAATCAAAAAAACCATGAATCTAGATAACTGAATTAATAACTAATAGAACTTTATTTTAACGTATGTAATTAATTACGTATTGCAAATGAGTAGTGTATCGGTGTGAATACTAAATTGAGGCTTTGTACGATGAAGTTTTCGGGGTATGTTTTGATAAAAAGCTCGATCTTGTTTTGCCATCTTCGTATGCAGGCAGTATCTCGTTTGGGTAGCTCTAGCTTTCAATCGCTTCCGGCGAGTTTCGAATTTATTGCATCCAGGTATCTACGTCAGGACTTCCGGCGAACTGTGCACTTACCAAATATAGCGTGACAGCAGCAAAATTTAATAAGCGTTATGATCTCCAAGGTTTTAAGACACGTATTGCAAGACAAGTCTTTTCATTTTATAAAGTAAGATTTATGGATTTGAGCAGAAACGTTTTCGATATTACTTTTATATACGATTACCTACCAACAGCTTTTTCAACTTGAAAAGATAAACAAAAATTACTCTCAGGTATTACTTAGGTGTTATTCTGTAATTATTTATAAATTTTGTGTAGGTATATTTAACTGACGTAAGTTAAAACCGAATAAAACTTCAAATATAATATGTACATACATTTTTATATGTGTAGATAAACAGTAAATTCAGTTTTCAAAACGATTCTGTTAAAAGACTTAAAAGTTTACTTTTTTTTATTTATTTAAGTTGTTTGACGTTAACCAACAATTTATAAAAGGTACTTGTGTATTAAAACTTTATTATATAAGGTAAATACAAATTTCAATATCAAACACAAAATTTAAAATGCTATTTACTGTTATAATTGAAAATGTTTTTTAACCAATGCACGAAAACGATTAAATTTTATTATTAAAAATTCGTTCAACTTCATTATTTTTATGCGTAAGTATTCCTTGATAATTTAATTCGAGCCCATCGAAATTGAAAACGATTTTAAAAGCACATTTTTGCTCAATCGCGAATTTTATAGAGCGATTATAATATATAATGTAAGTGTTAAAAGTTACTCAGATTTATATAAAAAATTTTGTTCGGTCTTCAATAAATTATTTATAAGCTACATATTATTTTATTAATAAATACAAAAGAAGTTGTAAGAACAAACTTGTATAAAGTTTGCTTGTTACGTTTTGTTGTTCAAACGGAACACATAATATCTGAATTATTTAAATAACCAAAAAGTCTCCAAATATTGTTCTTTAATTTTAATTAATGGATGGTCGTGAATTTTTTCAAATTGGCATAGGTATGGACTATAAGTTCACAAGTTCACAATTTTTAAGATTACTGCACCACCTGTACAGATAGAATTCTTTTTAATTTTTAAAGTTAATAATGATTTTATAAACATTTCTATTAGGTAGATATATCGATTACTCGTATAGGCAGGAACACTTATATTCAATTTTCGTAATATCAAACTTCTATTTTGTGACAATTCGCAATTAATCAATGTTTGCAAATGGCACTTCCGTAGCGTATCAGGTAACATACATCAGAACAAATGAATTGTTAATAAGTATTTACCTATAACTACCCTTTGTTGAATTTATATCCATTTTCATAATGGTAAAAGTAATAATAATTATAAAAGCAACGGTATCAAATTTGTAAATTCGATTGAAATTAATTTTAAGGTAATTAATGTTATCATTGCATGTCCACAATAATTCTTATTTAACATGTAAATTGAAATAATAATTGATGCTTACTTTAATATTTAAATGAAATTTAAATGACATTTAAATAATTAGGTAGGTAGGTACGCCACAATTTATTTGTATTTTTAAATTTTATATTGATCTTACTATCGAAGAATATTAATTAACAACTATTTTAATTTGTATAACATGCGATTCTGTTACTATTATTTACAGGCTGCGTTTTTCTCAAAAATAATTAGAGATAGGTAAGAATTATTAATTATAATAATGGTAGAGTATGAAACGGGCCGTCTGATGGCGACCTCGAGTGACCTTGAAACCATTGGTTTTGTAGATATGAGCCTAAGTTGTCTTTTCTTAATTGGATTACATTCGTAGAACTATCGATTATTTTATTTTTTGTAATAAATGCTCAAAATAAAACAAAATTTAAGCCAAATCTATTCAGTTGTTTTCAAATGCAACCGAAACTGATTCACACCTTAATAATAATTACTTGCCACGCGTAAAGCTGTCAAACTGATTTCTCTGCTTTTGCTAAGGCTCGTTATTGTTTTAATGATAAATACTTACATGTTTTTTGATTATTTTTTTATACTAAATTTATATTTTGGCTCGTATCTTTGAGAAAATACCTCTAAATAAAAATGTTTTAGTTTTTTACGAACCATCCATCGGGTATTTCGGAAATACCGCATTCAATTAAAAAAACGAGTTAACTTACTGTTAGGCCTACAACTTCAAAACCAATGCGTTTCAAAGTCACTCAAAGTCATCGTCGGACGGGCTCCTTCGTACTCTACAATTTTTATACTAACACTAACTAATGTTTAACCGTTTTTGAGAAAAACGCGTGGCATTTTTTAAAAATTTGTTAAAAATTAATTTCGTTTCGTATCTTTGCTTACGTTAATCAGAAAATAATGGAAAGACGTACACGACAAACATGTCAAGTTTAAAATGTATCATTTTCTGATTGGCGTAAACAAAAATAGGCGGATATTCACGAAATACATTTCCTAAGGAGGTGTGGTAACAAATTTTAATCCGAAAGACGAAAATTTAAAGTAAAGGATACTGTATATAAGATACCTGAACCCTATATATGACCTACCTAACCTATGTATATATTTTTGAATGCTGTTAATCTAAAAATGTTGTGCTTTTAATGAACGCATGCAAAACTCAATGTTCTTTTATTAATAAAAATACAATACCTGTTTTAGGCGATTTTAATCATATGGGACTATATGATAATATAATATAACGCATATCTTCCAATAAACGCATCTGGCGTTTATTTGCAGAATTCGATGTCCGAGCCGGCGACGGCGTATATTAGAGACCGACGTTTATTAGCTTGTTTATCTGAATATTCTACGGCACTTATTTCAAAAATCACATCGTATGACCGTTTTGGGGGCATTTGTTTAAATAACTCTTTGCAAACGGCCACCGAAAACTGCTTATTGAAAATAAAAACACCATACGGGAAATTCCCGGATTGCGATAGATGGGCGTCTGTCTAGGCGAGCGTGCGAGATCGACGTTTATTCGGTAATTTTCTTTTCGTGACCCGGCGTCTATTTAGAGACCGGCGGAAATTGGAGACCAGACGTAACTATATAATAGGTAATATCGAGTTCAGATACCTTAATATTAAATTCGATAATGAAATAAGAATTCTGTCTAATAATAGATAATTAATTGCTAGAATAATTTAAATAAAAAATTACTCTTCATTTTATCCATAGTTATATCTATTTTATTTTTACACAAATTAAATCGCTTGTTTGATGATATGTTTTAGTTATTATATCGTTGCAAATAGGATTAAATGCGTCAAGGCACATTAGCAACAAACACTGCCATTTAAGCAAACATATTAAATTTTTCGCTGCTTTTACGACACCCTAAACTGCTCGTTTTCTTATATGGACACTCGGAATTTGATCTTGTGACGTCGAATTTTCAACAGTAAAAATAGTTAAACCAGTGCAAATAAATAGAAAAAGCAGACATTCAATTCATTATTTAGCTCCCGAATGGCAAATATCAATTCATATACGATTTTGATGCTGTTTGGCGGTATATAAATTTCCTAGTTTTTTTTTTGTAAATCGACCAGTCCGTTTGTAAAAGAATATGCTTTCTATTCTTATACAATCGATTTAAAGAAATTATAGATTTTATCAATTATTTTAGAATTAATGGAATCAAATCTTAATGAGAGAAATTAAAAGTTATTGAACTATTAAATAATTAGGTACATTGATAATAAAATTAGTTATCTACCTAAATGTACTAATAAATTAATGAAAATATTAATTTGTATTGGTATTTCAATTTTATGTAGGTACGATTTTATTACTTAATATTATATACCTATTAAAAGCATCTATAACAACAAAAGTGTCGCGTTTAATCAAAATCATTATTCGTTATATATGTAGGTACTTAATATTGATGTTAAAAAGTCAAAAATAAATATTATAAATCATAAAGTACCCGCATATAAATCAAATTGTTAATGGTAACTGTACATAATTAGCACTGCATCAACCGAGGTATAAACCAAATACACTTTGTAAAATTGTAGATTTAAATATGCAATAATTTATTGTACGTGACTAGAGCCATTTATCGCAATGTAATTTATAGCATATCGATGTTCGATTACACATTTTAACTTTGTTCTTACGTATCAGTTAATAATAACAAATAGAATATTTTTTTTAGATTAACAGTTACGTTAACCGAACGTACCTATCTGTATTTTTCTTAATATCGATTAACGAGTTTAATAAAACTAGATTATAATCTTTGTACAGTTTGTACCTTTTAAAGTTTTTTTCTGCGAGAACGTAGAAAATTTGCTGTAAACGGCTAGCAGCAAGCTGTAGTAACTTCAAGCAAATATAAAAAATGCCTCGCCTCCGCAATAGAGCCTGTTATAAAACTTTATGTTGGAAGTGCTTATACATTATTCATGTATCAAAGTCATCGCAATTCAATATTTACGCTGGTAGTATAATTTTTCAAATAGATACGCGACAGGTGCTAAAGGTTTTCGATACTATCTAGCGCTTTTTGAATAACATACACAATAGAGAGAAGTTTGTCTAAACTCGAACAGGCACATAAAATACTATTTTTATGTAGCTACGTATATTTTAACTTCTTCGTTTTACGTTTTCTCACAGATACTTACTATATGAAACATTATATAACTTACAGTCGAGGAACTTTTAATTAGTAATATCGACCATGTTTACGTTTATTTATTTGTTTATTAAAATTATTGTAGTCTTTGAGGTAAAATAAAAAAAATGGAAATGATGCAAGTAAAAAGTAAAAGCGTTTAACAGAGTAAATGTAAATAGTATTTGTTATTCCTGTAGGTATTGTTAAAAATTTATTATTTCTCGTATGTATATGTAAGTACAATCCTGTGCAAAATTAATATCGCAAATCAATAGCATTGGACGGACAATACACGGCATAATGAATAAATGATGATCGAGTCGAATTGCAAATACAAAGTTGAAATTTAAAAGTTCTGATCAGAATTTATACGTTGTGTTATGTGTGCCCGCGCAAAGCTCGCGAACGCCGACGTTAATTTTGCACCCGATTGTACATATGTATATGTAAAACAAGTCGGAATATGGTAAAAATAAATTTTAACTTAAATAGATAACAAAACTAATTCCCAACAAAAAAGTTACAAATATCGATCTAAATAAATTGGGTCTTTAGTTAAAAAAAATAAAGAATTAATTGTAAATTGTAAAGGAATCGAGACTTTTTATAGATACGAATTTTAAATTGTATCTAAAGAAATTGTATATCTATATTTCGGCAACAATTTATTGTTAACACTGGTTGATATTTATTTTTAAATGAATTAACCTAATATCGAGGTAAAATATCAGCTCGAAAAATTATAAAATTATTTATTAGGGGCTGTCCATAAGCTACGTTCGCATGTAATGGGGGAGGGGGGAGGGTAATGCAAAGTGCGACCAAGCGTGACAAGGGGTGGGGGGAGTCGGATCGTGCGTGACGTCGCATTACAATTACACACGAATTTATTTTAAAATGAAGTGTTAAATAATTCATTTATTACATTTGTCTTTCTAACAATTTCAGTTCGATTGTTAATAACTTAAAATATTGATTAAAGAATAATATTATAAGGTTGCCTGTTGTTGTTTATTCGTAAAACCAAAAACAACATTTTTCTGGTAATTCCCGGTGATATTGTCATGCTACTTTTAGGTACGATTAGTACTCGGGGGGATAACTCCTGTCCCTCTGATCTCGCTGGAGGGGGGCCACGAAAAATAACGCCAAAATTAACGTGACGTAGTTTATGGACGGCCCCTTAGATGTTTACCTATAGTATCTAAGTTTTTTGCAACTTAAGCAAATCGCCCTTTGCCTAACCGTGCATGGCAAAATAAGACTTGATCGCCATATTTATGTGGATGTCCTAACAATTTTACTGTCACGTTTGAAAACCGTTTTAAGTGATTCGAAGTGTCCCTAAAACATTAGCAATTGGTCGTAAAACGAATTTATTGTTACAGGAAAGGTAGCTTTATTTATGTTGTTACCTACTTGATTAATAGATTGTTGAAAAGACTGAACTTTTCATTTAAGATAAGTAGGTAATAGTTTTCAATACCAACGATTTTATTGTAGTAAATCGCAAATTAATATTTAGTTTTACAGTAAAAAGATATTTAACTTTTTATTTAAAGAAATAGGTATTTATTACGGTGTACGTAATCGTAAATAAAATAACATAAGTAATTCGGGGAAAGACGCCAGTTTGTTGCTAGTACTTTGTTGTTCCAACAGATGTCAGTTCTGACCCTCTTGTGTGAGGGGTCTTGAATTTATCTTAATCTATCGCCTTTAATCGCCATTATTTTTAGATCTAGTGAGCATTTAACTTGGTGAGTAAAGCCCTTATAATATTCCGTTGCTCATATGTAAAATTCATAAACGGATGTTTTATTTTAAATAAGATATTGGCAATCTAAGTGAGTTCCGCATTCTGTTATACACACAAGGTAAGCGGAAGCGGCCATAATCTTGCAGCAATACGAAACTAAGCGCATCTTCACCATATACTTGGGGGAAGACGCAACATGGTTCAGAAATAAATGAAATGAACTCTAAATGTTACTATTTATTTTATATACTGTATATTATAGTGTAAAATATAAATGCAATTAATAATTATAATTCTAATATTATAATAATTATTAATTTTATATTATCTTAATTAACATAATATTTAATAATTTTATATATTTTACATTGCCTACAATATATGGTGTATTATAGTTTTACATAATCTTATGCTTCGTTTAAAGATATTAATAATTGTAAACAAATATAATTCACATTTTATTATCATACGGACAATGCCTAGAAACTACAGTTTTGATGAGGATAATGATGATGATTTTTGTGCTGTATGTAAAGGATACTTTTACGCTAAAAATGGTCTCAAATGTGATTGGATTCATTGCATCAAATGCAAGAAATGGTTGCACGAAGATTGCGATGGTGATCATTTGCACTGAATGAACTCAAACCTGTACCCTTATTAGTTGTAGTACGGAAATTTTGGAAAACTTTAGTTCAATTTACAGATTTGTCTGTTTCTCCATAGTTATTGTTAATTCACAGGTAATGTTTCCCATGTTTGTCTTATTTTTATTATTAACTGTGGTGTTCATCTTCCCCGTATATGTGGGGGAACATGTCACAATTACACGAGTTTATTTAACATTAAATTTGTCAATCACGTACATATTTGGAAAGGATTTAATAAATATAAATAACCAATTAAATATTGAAGAGCACGGTGTATTTTTTTGCGTTATCTTATCATTTCAATTTTGGCTCTACTAAGCAAAACCTCCTGTTTTATGGCGACTTCCCCCGACTTACTTATCTACATATACAGTGTGTTAGATTTTATGTGTCACGGCAAATATTTCGGCTATTGTACGAATTAGTAAAAAATGTTGTATGTGAAAGTTATTAGATTATTTATTCTTAGTAATGTGTCAAAATCAGAAAAACAATTGAACATCAAATAATTCAGATAAAGCAAATACATTTAACATTTTAAATGGAACGTACCCAGACTTATTACATATTCTAAAACTACAAGAATTTATCTTTACATCGGTATATCACATGTTATACTTATTTCATTAATTAAAGGCGTAATAGAATAAATAACCGAACGCGTTGAACACGTACAGTGTAAACAATGTACCGACGACGCACACTTTTACCTTTGCATGTTCTATTAAGTAGAGCCGAGGAGGCCGTGATATGCGTTCACTTGTTATCGCTATCGTGTCAAAGTGGCTAAGTAAATTGTTAATTGTTAATTTTCATCTCGTGACACATAATGAGGGATAGTTATTATTCTAATAATGAAAAAATGTATATGTTGAGAGTGTACATTAGATGCAATGATAATCTTAAAGAAGCTTCTGTATTGTATCGAACCTTGTATCCAGAAAGGGTACAGCCACATCCTCGCACGTTTGCAAGAATTGAACATAATTTACGAAGAAATGGATGTTTTAATGCTATAGTACGAAGACCAAGAAATGGGCGTGCAGCACATGATGAAGATATTATGGTGTTGGCATATTTTAGAACACATCCAAGAAATTCAATCCGTGAAGCAGTAGCCGACATAGGTATAAAGTCATCACAAAGTATTTTTTATTCTAAAAAAACATAACATGACCCCCTATAAAATTAAATTGGTTTACGGTTTAACAGCTGGCGATTCTGATAGAAGGCTAATATTTTATAACTGGCTTAACAATCATCAACATTTAGTGGATGTCATTCTTTGGAGCGATGAATCTAATTTTAACAATAACGGAATTTCTAACAGAAAAAATATCATTTCTGGGGTACAGAGAATCCACGTCGAATCCAGGAATGCAGGTTCCAACGCAGATTTTCTATCAATGTCTGGCTTGGTGTATTAGGTGATACTATACTAGGTCCTTATTTTTATCGCGGAACGCTTAATGTTGAACGGTATGCTAATTTCCTTACGACAGAATTCGAAGAATATTTGGATGATACACCCTTCATGTGCGACGTGATATGTGGTTACAACAGGATGGCGCACCTCCTCACAATGCAAGTAACGTCAAGGATATTTTAAACGAAAAGTTTGATGCGAAATGGATAGGAAATTGTGGCCCTATAAACTGGCCGGCACGATCGCCAGACCTCTCTGTGTTGGACTTTTTTGTTTGGGGATATGTTAAATAAAAAGTTTATGTTACGTGTCCACAAAATTTAGAGGATCTTACAAATCGCATTTATAGGGCATGTGCTCAAATAACACCAAACATGTTGCAAAAAGTGCGTCAAAATTTAATAAGCAGATCTCCGGGAAAGTATTACAAACAACGGGGAGCACTATGAACAAAGAATTTGTAGATGTTAAGTAGGCATTACATACAATTTTATAATTAACTTACTTATTCACATATTGGTTTGTTCCTAATGTATTTATGTTGAATAATTTGTTATTGAGTTTGTTTTAATCAACACATTGTTTATACTGTCTACGTTTTCAACACGATCAGTTATTTAGTGTATTACGCCCAGTTAATTAATGAAAAAGTATAACATGTGATATACCGTTGTAAAGATAAATTCTTGTAGTTTCAGAATATGTAATAATACTGGGTACGTTCCATTTAAAATGTTAAATTTATTTGCATTATCAGAATTATTTGATGTTCATTTGTTTTTCTGATTTTGACACATTATTAAGAATAAATAATCTAATAACTTTCATATATATCATTTTTTACTAATTCGTACAATAGCCGAGGTATTTGCTGTGACACATAAAATCTAACACACTGTATATAAATAGGTTCTAATATACGTCATCAATAAAATTTCGTATTTTGCAATTCTAATAAACGTAGTCTTAATTTGCAATGTCATATGTGGCAGGTAAAAAATCATCGGTAAAATATGCCACGTTCAAAACTTGAAAGTGAATATTCAAAATACACAATTTAGTAACTTTTTGTTGATGACGTGCATTGAACCTATCTTGAATAACAATAATATTATTACGCGAATAAATGCATATTTAATATAGATAATCGACTAAATTTAATTCTATTTAAAAATTAACGAAGCATAAAGAAACGACCGAAAATTTAGTAAAATTTCTATACATGTACATAATTTAATAAACTTCGCCCCGATGAAAACTAAATGACATTTTTAAAAAAGTAATACAACGGCTTCACGCAATCTACGTCGTGAGTCGATACTTTAGGGCTTGTTATGTCGGAGTGGGCTGTAATTCCATCGTAAGTCCGGAGCTTCTTTAGATGATTACGTGATACATTACTATCCCTCAAATATTCATGCTTGCATACAATTTCGTGGAATAAGGTCCATATTTTAAATTTTAGATCTTACACTTTTCGAGCTTCAAATTACGAGTTAAATTTTCAGTTTTTAGTTCTTTATTCTTTTAAATTTAATGCGCATAACGCTTTTAAAATTAAAAGTAATTTAAACTTTTTTATTCCGGTCGAAAACTGAATTTTTCTGTATGTCGCGATGACGCGCATAAATTAAATCTAGGTAGGCAGCATACGTTGAAATTTGTTACCGTCGTCGGCTTTGTAGGTCCAATGGGAAAGTGGCACTATTTTGTCGACGGTGACGTCTAGAAATCCAATTCCTAGTTTGCGTTTGGTTCGCCGTCTTTGAAAAGACGACTTCCGTTCCCTGGAGCCGATCTGGCGGGAAACTTTATTTACCGGTATCATGTCGATTCAGTTTTTATTTATGTAGTTTTATCGTTTTCAATTTCATTTTATGTGCGCGTCTGAATAATTATAAGCTTATGGGTGCCGGTGCGCGCCGTTTAAAAACTTCAAAGTGACATCGCGATTTTTATAACGTAGCGTGGAAACGTTTAATTTTGACGCGGCTTACCGGCGAAGAGCGGTTACTATATTTTTATATTCTAACCGTTTAGAGATGTATTGTGTGTAGCAAATGGGCTATTCGGCAATTTATACAAATTAATGACATAAAAGCGTGCCACAACTTACCCTAAACGCATACGAGCGTGCAATTTCATTAAAAGTCGTTTTTTATTATATTTTACATGTTAGCTTCGTGTGTTATCATGTTTTACGTGACAACTAATATATCCATGCTTCCGCTCCCTTTATTGCACGTCCAGCGTTCATCCCTCTGACACATTTTATATTATAATTGCTTTTAGTATTCTACTTAATTAGATCGACTTCATTAGGGAGTGTCTTTTTCATAGCTTTGATGGTGTGCCAGAGTAATATAATCATTTTAGTTTACGACGATACCGTACGCAACTGAAAATTTTATGATACAACCATCACGCACGGCGTAATTTCGGCATGTGAAATAAAAGGCTTGTACACGGGACAAACCTTTTTTCCCGGTAATATACTTAGATTTAGTCTAGACTAGTTTTTTAGACTTTTACTTAGATTTTTCTTTGTTATTTTATACGCGCGATGTCGTTGGAAGTTATTTGTCGGTTTCGCAACCAGCAATTACGGATAGGTATAGTTAATTTAGTAATCGAGCAATAACAGCTTTTATATCGAAAAAAAAAAACGCAACAGAAACTCTAGTTTACATCTACCGTTTATCCGCTATTGTCGCACAAATTGTGTATAAATGTAAACGCGAGAGGAACCTTACTGCTTCATATGACTTCAAAAACTGGTTCGGGAATTTCAAAGTATAAGATAATGAAATTATCCCTTTCTGTTTGGATAACCTCTTCGTCGGGGTCTTTTTAAATGAAAAGTGTTACGTTACGCTCGCTTTTGTCAATTTCGACGGTCTAATTTTACAAGGATGGTTATTCCCTATCGTAAAAAATGTTTATACGTTTTGAAATTAAAATATTTTGTTTAGATTATAGGTACCTAGAATTTTTAGTAGTGGATAAAATTATACAATATAAATATTACGGGAGGGGGATGTTGAATTATCTACTATAGTTTAAATTATGAGAGAATTCCGATATCGGATTAGCGCTTTTATTCAAGCACGACGGTCGAACATGCAACTTTGTCGTTTTTACACATGTTATTCGACGAAGACGGAAAGAAATTTGTTGTGTTTAACCACGCAGGTGGTGAACTAAAACCTACACTGTACGTTAAAACGTAGATTTAATTTAAGTACATGCGTTAGAAGAAGATGCAAAAGTGCATCGGCATGTCTTGACATAAATAGCAAATATCGACTTAAAATCATTTACACAGCGGTATTTAAAATTTTTTTTTACTTATATCGTTTTTAAAATGTTACAAACTTAACTAAATTAAATTGAATAATTCCCACGTATTAAGTTATTTTTGTAACATTTACCCATAATTGTACACAGAAAAAAAGAATTCCAGTTAAGAAAATTGAAATTCAAAGGTTTTTTTTTTGATTTCGAAAAACGTTTTAAATTTCAATTTTACACAAAAAAGACGAACTTTGCTTCACAAAAATCAAAAACTAAAATTTTACAGTTTTTTGTCTTTCAAAAAAACTTTTTAACTACAATTTTACACAGAACAATTAGCAGATTCCCTAATCACTGTCATCATAATTCCAATCGCTGTCTTCTGTATCACTCCCACCGACAGAAATTATCAACGGTTCCACCATTACATCTAACAGTTTTTCACGTGACCACCCATCCAAAATAAGTTTTTCAGTATGCAAAATTGTTTTTTTCCAAATATCAGCATCACATTGTTTCAAAGACTCCTCCCACATTTGCAGTACATTATCATCAGAATGTCCATCTCTACCAATGTTTTTATCATAAAATGATTTGCAAATTCCCCAAATGTTTTCAATGGCATTGAATTGACAATGATATGGAGGTAATGTGAGAATAGAATGGCCATGTTCTAGAATAATGTTATCAACTAAGTAGCATTTTTCACCTTTATGCTGTTTGGCAAGATTCAACAGATCTACCTTTAGATCACTTTCAGTTTTTAGTTCTTTATTCTTTTAAATTTAATGTGCATAACTCTTTCAAAATTAAAAGTAATTTAAACTTTTTTATTCCGGGGAAAACTGAATTTTTCTATATGTCGCGATGACGCGCATAAATTAAATCTAGGTAGGCAGCATACGTTGAAATTTGTTACCGTCGTCGGCTTTGTAGGTCCAATGGGAAAGTGGCACTATTTTGTCGACGGTGACGTCTAGAAATCCAATTCCTAGTTTGCGTTTGGTTCGCCGTCTTTGAAAAGAAAAGGTATATTTTTATTTCTTAGCCAGTTTTGTAAATCAACTTTTTTCCAACTAGAAGATGGCATCCGTTCCACAAGACGGGAATGATATGATGCATTATCCATCACAATTATGACAATCCATAGATGGTTCGTTTAACTTTGGTAACAGCTGCCCCTTTAACCACTTCTCGAAGACTGTTGCATCCATACTGTCATGATAATCGGCCGACTTTGATTTTGCAGCGAATATTAAACTTGCATCCTCAATGAAACCGTTTGAATTATCGGCATGTAGGATGATATATCTTTTCCCAGTGGAAGAACATTGTGTATTTTTCACTGACTTTGGAGTATGATCTTGCCAAGACCGTTTAACTGACCCTTTATTAAATATCCAAGTTTCATCTAGAAACACGATGGGAAGAGGTGATTCTTTTTGCATATTTTGAACATATTTTTTTAAAAATTGTACTCGAGTAAATACCACATCTCTCTTTTCGCAAAGTGCTCTGCGGTTGCAGTCCTTTTTATATTTAAATCCGATGCCACATACAATATTTCTTATAGTTGTACATGATGCTTCCAATAATCCTTTATTATGCAATATATTTTTAACCGCTTGCATTGTGACATGTTCCTTTCTGGCATACATGTCATATACAATATCTCTTATTGTATGTTTTAATTCTTCGGACATATCTTCAGTTTTGAATTTTTTACGGGATCTTTTAATTGTTGTTGGTAATGGATTGCCCGTCCGTTTGCTCGAAACAATCTTTCTAATTGTTTTATCACAAACTTTTAAAGCACTGGATGTTCTTTGGAATACTGCCTCAACATTGCCCAAAATGCCAAAGTTATCTCTTTCTCGGCAGAAGTATTCGTAAACATTAAAAATTAACTCCTGACAACGATTGTTTAAAAACTTTCCGGACATTTTAAATTTTATTCAAGCACAAAAATGACCTACACGAATTATAACTTACACACAACTAAAGAAAATTTATTTTCCTCGTTTAATTTATACTATTATTATACTATATGCCTGAACTTTAGGAACTTATTTGTTTATATCGTCATAATGAATTTATTTATGCATATTTTAAATAAGTGAGAATTATTTAATTTAATTTAGTTAAGTTCGTAACATTTTAAAAACGATATAAGTAAAAAAAAATTTTGAAGTACCGCCGTGTAAATGATTTTAAGTCGATATTTGCCATTTATGTCAAGACATGCCGATGCACTTATGCGTCTTCTTCTAACGCATGTACTTAAATTGAACCTACGTTTTAACGTACAGTGTAGGTTTTAGTTCACCACCCGCGGGGTTAAACATAACAAATTTCTTTCCGTCTTCGTCGTATAACATGTGTAAAAACGACAAAGTTGCATTTTCAACCGTCGTGCTTGAATAAAAGCGCTAATCCGATATCGGAATTCTCTCATAATTTCAACTATACCTACTGTTATATAATATATTAATTATGATAAAACGCAAAATTTACAGGAGTGTGGTAATTACCATCAACTGGGGATAACATTACTAATTCCTAATAGGGTTTTATGAACGTAGGAAAAGTGTTTGAATCTAGGATTTCATATTGCCTAGGGACAATATTTAACTTTGATCCAATATTCAGAAAACAAAGAAACTTTATTTTAAGCTGCTTTGCATATTAAACAAGGAAAATTAATCGTAAATAATACGGTTCATTTCAACAGGTTTCGGGAAATTTTTTTGTTTATAATTTTATAGTTGGTACATCGTGTTAAATAGGAAAAGGCGCGGTGCGCACTTTTGCCGTTTACAATTTTTATTGAGCATACAATTTACAAACGCAAAATAATTTTTCGTTCGAATGCCGCTGAAACCGTGGACGTTTGGGAACGTAATACTAATCAAAACTTACCAACAAGATTTAGAATCAATCCCCAAACTAGACAAAAACATTAAAAAAAAATCAAAACAAAATAAACCGAAACAACACCATCCACATCGGTGTTGAAATTAATAGAAATTTTGTTTTTTTAAATCTCTAACATCTCAAGAACGCGTCTCTTTTTTAAATTTGGTTCGATATATCTAAGATCTCTACTTTTTTATCTTTACGAAACCGTGTAATTTATTTATTACGTGTTCAGAAACGACGGTTTTTGCGAAGTTAACGTTAGCAGAGACCGTTATTGGAGACTTTAATCGACTGGTTTATGTTGATAAATTATTTTCGATAAATTAACTTTGAAGTTTTTCAGTTGGTAATAAACAATAATTTTCTAAAACATTTTGTTTAGGTAGGTATATCGAAGTCGTTCTCGAAAAAAATGAGAAATTGGTATCGATCGTGATTTTTTTAATTCTGTAAATCTGTCTTTGTTGACCGTATCTGCGTTTAATAACGTTATTAGCCAAACAGGGAGGGTGGTTGTTTATTTTAAAAATATTTCTGATTGTGGCAATATTGCCTTCGTGAAATTTTGGTGAAGCTAACTTTATGGTTAAACAGACGATTGTGTTGATCTTGTATTCCGTTTATATTTCAAGTTGACTATTACAAACAAATATATCGACCGTGCGTAATAAAACTGTTTGCACACTGACTACAACGTTTTCGATTGGCTGGCGAATTTCTTTACGCACGACCGGCTTATTTGTTTGTAATGTTCAATTTTGGGTAACATTTAATGATGTGAATTTATGCACATTTCATAGATAGTGGTCGTCGGAAAAATACATTCGCATGTTTGAAATCTTAACTTATCATATTATATTATGTAGGTTCGTAGTTGTTCTAAAATTAAATTTAAGGCAGCGCTTGTTTGCGTTTTGTAATACACTCGGGCGTTAATACGTTCCTGAAAATCGTGACGCAAACTGAAACGTGTTTGCCGTAAGAAACCATTGTTTATAGAAAGTTAGGTTACCGTCTCTATTTTTTTCAATACATAACGATTTAAAAATATATATAGAATTATAGATATTTCAATTTTGAAACTAAAGGCGGTTTAATTTTAAT
The DNA here is from genome assembly GCA_036326145.1 of Rhagophthalmus giganteus. Lineage (NCBI taxonomy): Eukaryota > Metazoa > Arthropoda > Insecta > Coleoptera > Rhagophthalmidae > Rhagophthalmus > Rhagophthalmus giganteus. The sequence goes on along the minus strand of JARFJA010000067.1, from coordinate 7,159,401 downwards.
TTTTAATAAAAATATACTTTATTGTGTATAATTTATTTTTACTTAAAATTCATACAAATAAAGGATATTTATTACTTCTCCATTATTACTACAATAACTCTCGATAAACATTGGAAAAAACAATGGGTGCGTGCACTTCTACTATTAAAATATGCGAGATGCAACATTAAGGGCCAGTTTTTCATAGAAGCAATTGTTCGATTGACTGATGGTTAGAGTTAACTAACGATTGAAAAACCGTCCCTAACCCGAATTGCTCTCTGTTATAGAAAAAAAGGGATTTTCCTAGAAAAATATAATGAGCGCATTAGCGCCGAACGACGCAATACGAAAACAACGTAAACAGAAACGACGCAAACCGAGGCCTAGGTATATATGGAATATTACAAAAAAAAATATCGCAAACGTGGCAAATGCGATGTTCCTTGAATAAGGTGAAAAAATAAGCTTTTTACAATGTGATCATTGAAATTCTGTGGCGTTGCAGGCGTTGACTTCCACGACCTATAATAAAAATTCAAATAAAAAATATGTATCGATAGGAAAATGTCGATTCTTTAATTCTAATAAATATTAATTTTTCTATGTCGTAGGCACTTAGGTAATATAATGAAATAATTTTAATAAAAATAACGATAATTATGTACCTACATTAAATGACCTATTATATCTTAATACTTGAGAAGAAAATGATAATCAAAAGTTGGAAGGAAATTAAGTTTTTTAGTTTCAGGCTATATGTATTAAAACCTACCGAAAAGCAGGGTCGAGTATCAGATTAAGTTAATTGCATCTCTGCTTCAGGTGTGCACTTATCTCTTTTATTTATACTCACGTATTCGGAAATAGTAGATTGCAAAAGTTTCATATCCTTACTTACCTAGGCCTTTTCAAGAGATTTCCAACTTAAACTTTTTAATTGCAACTTAGATGTATTAAGGAAGAAGGACCTACACATTTCTATTTGAAACGTATCGTGTGCAAATAATAATAAACAAGTTTGCGATCGTTTAATTTGTTGGTTTTAAAATTAAAATTAATACCTAAATGAATAGTAGATATAAAAATGAAACCCGAACGTACAATATTTATTTATTTAGATTTTTGAAATAATTTTGTTACTGTTGATAATAAAAGCTAAAATATTTATTTGTAGGTACGTATATATTATGTATTTAACAAATTACTATACAAGAGTTTTTATTAACATTTAGCTTAATTCTTCTATACATGATAGAAACCAAGTGGCTAAGCCTAAAAGATTGGGATGTAGAACGTGCACGGAATTGAAACAGTTCTCCGCAAACAAACTGGAGGACATTAACACATGAAATGAAGCTCAGTTATGCGTACAAAGGGCTTATTTACTTCAGAAAAACAGTACTGATATAGTCATTTTCTATTCCATACGGCACTGCCGTCGTTTAATATTATAACTAAATTGTTTAAATTTACTTAACCTTTATTTCCTATTGAAATTAAAACAAAAAAATTCTCTTAAAAATTTGATAAACTTGTCGAATATTGCGGCATATTTACAGAAAATCTAAAGTAGTTTATTCCTAATAAATATAATTAACGATGTTCTCTAGAAATTTGTTTTAAACTAGAACAATTGGAAGCTCTCGGCAATGTTTTTAGATTACTTGTAAAGCGTTTAAGTTAAATAATATATATTTATTTAAGAAGATGGTGTCAAGTCTTTATGAATATCTAAAAATGATTTATTATTTTGTAGTAGCTTTTTAACCACTAAAAGATAAATCTAAGTAGCATTATAATGGAGAGTTCGCTCTGAACTGTGATGTCATAATATGGGAAACGCAATCAATCATTTTAATATAAAGCTTCAAATTTGTTTTCTCTGTTTTCTTTCTTACATAAATTAATTCTGTTGCTATGTGATATAAAAATATTATTATTGTTGGTGTCGAACCCTTTTTTAAAAATGTCTTTGCAGTAGATATCCTGTACGTCAACATTTTATATTCGTATAAATAGAGATTTTATTCGAAATTATTTAGTTTTAACACATTAGCATCTATCCACGTATTATACCTACTTGTTTTATCTATATACGGTGTGATCCATAAAGTGCACAGCATATGGAAAACTTTTTTATTATGGAATTTTTGAAAAAAGCGATTTTTTATAAAAGTTGGTGCTTCTACCATTTTTTTCTAAAAATGCACCAATAAAAAATTAAAAATGTCTCATAACATACGAGTGAGATCGTAAAATATAATTTTGACTAAAGAGTAAAGTACCTTTATTTTAAAAAATATCGAAAAATGTTACTTAAATGGTTGTTTAGAATTAAAAGTTATATAAAAATATGAAGTTACAGCCAATGATGTTAAATAGTTTAATATAGATATAGATAATAAAAATATTTTAAATTATTTAACATTAATATCAATATTCAAAATTTCACTAATTTTTTGATGAAAAGTAGTTTTTACAATCTCTAAACATTTAAAATCGCTCAATAGATTACCTACAATCTATAAAAACTAATACTTATTGAAGTGACCGATGAGCAACAAAATCAGTTTCAAGGGGAAATAATTTTTAAGGAAAATTTTATTGCTTATTTAAATAATATTTCTTATCTATACTAAATTCTCAAAAAGAGGTTTGTTGAAATTGGTTCTGGTTTTGTGCGTTCCAAAGTTTTCATTCGCTCAACTATCGTTTGCTTTATTTCCTATTGAATATAATGGTTTGCAATACACATACCTGTAATTTATTGGATAAATAGAATTAAATAGATGTGTGCTGAAAGCGCGCTATACATTCTGTTTCGGGATAGGTAATGGATCAAATGTTCGGTAGTACTTCAATTTTTATCACTAATTTTATTCAAATTTTTATGGTTTGGATGTCAATGTGAAGCTTATTTAACGTAGTTTCTTTTTGCTAAGAGCAACTTTTTTTATAAAGTGCAACATAATTAAAATTTAGCAAATTTTACTAAATATGAACGTGTTCAGGTTAAACTGATTTAATTATTAAACATGCCGTGCACTATATTAAACTATTTAACATAGTCGGCTGTGACTTGACATTTTTATATGACTTTCAATTCAAAACAACTTTTTAAGTAACATTTTTCTATATATTCAAGAATAAAAGTACTTTATTTTTGAGTCAACATTATATTTTTTGATCCCCCTTCTTGAACTACTTTTCGAAAAATTCATTCATAAATTCATAAGTTTCCCATATGATGCGTACTTTATGGATCACACTGTATAAGAAAAGTTTTAATCTAAGAATTACCTAGTCACTTTTAGTTAAATAGATTTCTATTCAATAATTTTAGTTTGTATCGTTACACGTTATTTCATTTTGTTAATGCGACTTGTTTTAAATATATGTAGGTGATACCTACTTAGCTATACCTAATTTTTGATTTTGATTAATTTTTATTTGCAGACAACGTATATTATCCAAAATAGACAAAAACATTAAACATTATCGTTTATTCTCAAGTTCATAATATTGCACTTTGTGAAGTAATTTGAATAACCAATATTAAAAAAAAAACACTATACAAAATCCTTTTCTTAAATTTTCACTAAAGCCTAAATGAAATAAAGTAGAATATGCGTTTGATATAAGTGTATTTTAGAATATAATTTAATTTTAAGCCAAAATTATAAAGTTCAAATTTAAATCCGATTATCTTAATGAGAAATTTTAAATTCCGACATAACAAAGTTGGGTATACAAGAACCCTACTTAACAAAGGATTTAGTAAAGCTATAATATTTTTAAAGGTAATGTAAATATAAAAATTGGGCAAAAAAAAGTTATAAAGATAAACGTTATTTATCTACTTTTGCAAAGATGAGAGAGCATCGGGTTTATTAATTTTTACGAAATAAACGATATAAGTAAACTGATAACATATTAACATCTCTTAATGCAAGTACCTACATAGATGTAGATTGAATTCAAAGATTTCATAAATTTTAAAGCAGTTTATATGTAATATAAGAATAAAATATTTTTCTTCTTATTTACAGAATTAAGAAAAGAAAGGCATTATTCTTATGAGAAATGTACCTAACATAAGTTGAGCATTCTTTGCACAACTAAAACAATAAAGTGTAAAATACATATTATATTTAGATATACCTATACATTAGAATAAAATCAATAGATTAAAATAGAAATATACTTAGGTATAAATCTTTTTAGGTTTTTCAATATTTCGTTTATACTATTAAAACGAGGACGGCAGTTATGTAACTGGCATCCGCTACTCATTTTTTACCTATTTTTCAAAGAATTCTTAAAAGAATATTTCAGTATTTAGAACACTAAAAATTTGTTGGCATTAAGACAAATTGTTTCGAGCGCCATGTGGCCGTTGCGCTTAACCTGTCTGCTTTAAAATCATATCAATCAAAACATTTAAAAACGATGTAATGTTTCGGAAATTTTTTTATTAACTTGAACCTGTTTCGCAAAAATAAAATTCTTAACAATGTTCTATAGCAACATAGATAAAACCTACTAACATAATATTTTCTATACAATATCACATAAATGTATTGATATAATAACACGGACAAATATTTAATGCAAAGATGTTCTTTTTCCGACGTTGTACATTCCTTGAGAAAAACAGGAGGCAAATTACTTATTTTATAAAAAGAATCGGACTTAAATGTAGCAAGGTTCGCATTATTTGATCACTTCAGTATAGTATATTGACTTTTATATTGTATCAGTTTATGATCGGAAAGCGAACAAAAGGATCATCCCGGCCTCTATGCTTCAGTTATTAAATGCGGATGCCAGTAATGAAACAACATCCCCGTCATTTCGAACAAAACTGAACACGCTACGTGTGCAGAAATTTATCAAGGGCGGTTGCCGAAGACGATTTGTCGTAAACCGAGCAAGTAACAGTACGCTTCGACGTTTGTTTAATATTTTAGAAACGAAAAGGAGATGAGAAAATTTTTGAATAATAACAAAATGATTTTATATTGACCATTAAGGGGGAAATCAACGCTGACCCAAAGCTCTGTTTTGAGGAGGTGCTGACCATTCCTCACTGTAGCATTTTTATAAGAACTGTTCTCGCATGCACGTTTACGAAAATTATTCGCTCAGAAACAGGATAGAATATCTAAAGTGAATCGTGAGCAATTTGTAGGTCATACTATACAACCTACATTTGCATTATTATTGGGTACGCTGTTATCAATCTCACGTGTCAATGGAATTCAGTTCTAATATATAACATCAGCTTTTTGCCGCGTTTTTACGTAAATTAAGATCACGTTAAAATAACTTACAGCACGTAAGTTTAAAATATAAATACGAATGACCGATTTTATTCCGATGCACGCCATCACTCGTATTTTTATAGCAGGTAGTAATAAATTGCAGACTTTGTTTACCATGTCGTGTTGTGTGTGTGTGTGTGTGTAGGTAAATCATTGGTAGAATATGCGACGTTCTAAACTTTAAACTGAATATTACAAATATACTAACATCTAGTAACTGTTTTGTGATGACATAACAATAATTAATCATCGTACAACTGCAATAACTAAGCATTCTCCTGACCGTCCGATTCCGTTGGGAATGCGTCATTCCAACTTGGTAAAGTATAGGCCGTTTAAATTTTATTCCGATACACGTTTCACTACAAAGTTAGTAAATGATACTGTTTCCGCAATGGTGGCGCCTCGTATGTTTACAATATGAATAGATGGTAGTTCATCTTTGCTATGTACTAAGTGTGCGTAAATCATAGATAACATGTTATCACGTGTACATCAGAATAAACTTTGAACGGCCTATACCTCATCGTATTTTTTAAGCCGTTGATACCCGAGCCGCCGACAAAGGCTTCAGCTTTTTTTCTTATCTTAACGATTATGGTTAATGTCTAAAATTTGGAAATAGTATTATGAAATATATTTTTTCATTGACTCACGCTTAAATTGGTATGAAATCGGATTTTCCCTTTATCTCGAAAACGATGCGTCTCAGGATAGGAGTGCAAGTAGTCTTATTTTTACAAAACACACTGAAAAATTTACAAATGCCATCAACTTTGCAAGAAACTCAGCGGCGTAGAATTTTTAACTGAAAAACTGTAACGGTACGACGTATCTCGGAAACTAAGCGTTTTCGGACATTACTTTATTACAAAAAAAATGTTTAATTACATTTTGGGGAATAAAACAAATCCAGTTTTTCGTGTAGATACTTTAATTTCCAAAAAAAGTGCTAAAAATAAGACTAAAAAGTTTTTCTTGTAGATTGATTATCGTATTACTTATTTATTTGTTTATCATTTATATTGAGATAGGTTTCTATAAAACGTTATTTAGTAATTTGAACTTTTTGAAATTAATCCTGATTCTATAAATTGAATATGTTACATGGTTAAATTAATGTAAAAAAAGGTGCATTTTAAAGTCGTCTGTCATTTTTACGAACAGCCTATGGAGCTTGACCGAAATAAAACACAGTTGTAGGGTCTTTAACGCAACTTCTCTGAATTTTTAAAGCTTGCCTTTTCTATGGTGTAGGTATTTGAGATTAATTGCAATAAAGATTTACCAATACGAGAACTTTCGTTCGTGCAATTGTTTCTGTAGAACTCTTTAGAAAACTTTGTTGTAGCTAATTCTAAGTTGACCTAATCTAAGAATTAATTGAAACGAAAACAATGATAACAATAAACGTTCCTCTGTAGATTAAGCTTTAGTTTAGACGATTTAAAATTGAACTCGAGAGCTTTCTAAGAGACCTAAGAACATTTAATATAATAAAAGCGATAATTTTTGGGTTATAGAAATAATGGAATAATTTAAACTTCGTGTTTAATTGTTAATTACATTACAATTAAGATTATTATCTTTTAAGGATATAACTGAACTTTTTAACATCATTATCAATGCTACCTTATTACCATAACCGTTAGTTTTAATTAAAATTATGTATTTACATTTTATTACTTATATGAAAATTTGTTATTGATATTTATTGTGATTTATTGTTAATAAGAACGTTATCAAAATTAAAACTATACTTATTATATTACATATGTACAGCTGTGTATAAAATAATATTAAGCGCAATTTATTATTTATAAACGTTATAAGTAGGTAGGTATATTAAAGGGAAAGTGTAGTCCGATAACAAACAACTGAATATAGTATCTAGCAATTTTATAGATAATAATCATAATTAACGAAATTAATAAATATGTAGGAGTTAATATTTAATAGTCACACAAACAGTAAGTATAGTATATAAAATAATTCTTACTAAAAAATGATTTTAACAACAATTAGGTAATAATAAGTTATTATTTATTATAATATTTATAAAAGGAATAGCAAGGACTATAAAAAAGTTTTAATGAGAACAAGTTCACGAAAATTATTAAATTCTAATACGAAATTTTGCCGTAATCAAAAATCATTATTATTTTTGTACTATTCATTATTAAAATATCGTTCGAATAAACATTATGTTCCAATAGTATACGTACTTACATTTTTGTAATAAATAGTAAGTATTATAGAAAGTCATTATATAGAAACTTCAAGACCGTTATACGCAATTCTACAACTTTTAATTTACTAACTCGCGCAGAAAAGCTAGAAAAGCAGTTTCCCATCTTAATGATGATCACAAAAAGTATTAAAGCAAAGAGCAAAAATTTAAATATAATTTCTGCTGGTCCATAAAATTTTATTAAAGCTTAGTCGCCGATTTAAAACTCTAAATCAAATAAACAGTGATTTAAAATTTAAACGCACACTTTGCAAATATTCGTTTAAAATCAATTTAGCGTGAAAAATATGTACCTATATTCTATGTTCGTTAATTGAATGCTGCACTTTAATTACTGAACTGAATAGCTTTGCGAATTTATGATTTTTAAAAATAATTATTAAAACTTGGAAAGTATACACGACGAGTTAATCATAAATAAGATTAATAACGATTAGTTATTACTTATTTTAGAAAATTGTTCAACATTATAAATAGACGTATGCACGGTGGCGGAAAATGATATTGTCCAATCTTATTCAACCGGCCTGGCGATTTACGTTATCAGTAAAAAGTTACTAGATTGTTTTTGCGATATTTTCAAAAATGTTTTATATAGATGTGATATGATGGGCGTTAAACTTTTATAGGGTTCAAAAGAACAAAACAATGTAGCTATCTAATGCGATAATTAAATGCACTTAAAAAATATTCGTACAAAAAAAATTCATCCGTTTAAAATTTCTTTCAAAATTTAAATCGCTTTCGGCGTTCGAGAATAAATGATAATGAAGAACCGTTGTTTCGGGAGATATTTAATTTGTTATATACTGTTTGTAATGTTAAAAAGTACTATTCTACATTAGCTTTTGTTTAACAATAAGAAAAATTTAATATTTTATAAGCTGTAGGTATTAAAAAAAAAATACATGCAACAAATATGATTTGTTGGAATTACATAATATATGAAACGTTAGGTGTACCTAAGTGATGGTTTGTTATGTTGAATTTTTAAATTATATTTCTACAATCTCTGACAAAACAAATTATTTCCTTTTCTCCCACAGTCTCATAAATAATACTATTACGAAAATTTATGAGATAGACAGATGCTTTAAGTAAATAGTAAAAATAGCTATAATATTTGTTCAAGGAATTTCAGTATAGATTATAAAGAAAACTTTAGAAACATGGAAAACAGTTTTTGCATATTCACATTTATAGGTAGTATAAAAACTAATTTTAAATATACGTATGTACTTTGAAACAAAAGGCGGCTATAGTAAAGTATTCTATAGCAATAATCAATGACAATGAATAAAGTTAAATGCCTTAGCCCTTGGGGAAATAAAACCCGATGGTTCGATTCCCAAGCGATATTAGTGGAAGAACAACTTAAAAAGTTTTCCAAAGTTCTAAAATAAACTCTGGCTACTTGGGGAATTTTTATTAATTGTGTGATCCCTATAAAATATGTCGGAAAATTGATAATTGCGAAACACGAACAAATTTCTTTTTTTTTTGATGTAAATTATTAATGAAAGAATTTAATTTGAAACAATATTGGTACACAAGTTAATTGAAGCATAAATTTTTAGCTTGGTGTAATTGTAAGTAAACAAGGAAAGGGATTTTTACTTTTAATACAAAATCTGCTTTTAACTAATAAATTGAATGAGCTTCGAATGCGCTTTAATCATGGTTTGTTTAATCCAGTCTGAGACTAAGACTTGGCAACTGTGCAACGTGTGGACTTTGCAAAGTTCTAATTCATTAAAGTGATAATTTCTGCTTAGTTTTAGGCTTTAGTAGTTTTTAGTTAGAACTAGTTAGCCGACTTTGGAATATGAAAATAGCTCGATCATTTTAACAACTTAAAAAGTTTTCCAAAGTTCTAAAATAAACTCTTGCTACTTGGGGAATTTTTATTAATTGTGTGATCTTTATAAAATATGTCGGCAAATTGATAATTGCGAAACACGAACAAATTTCTTTTTTTTGATGTAAATTATTAATTAAAGAATTTAATTTGAAACAATATTGGTACACAAGTTAATTGAAGCATAAATTTTTAGCTTGGTGTAATTGTAAGTAAACAAGGAAAGGGATTTTTACTTTTAATACAAAATCTGGTTTGAACTAATAAATTGAATGAGCCTCGAATGCGCTTTAATCATGGTTTGTTTAATCCAGTCTGAGACTAAGACTTGGAAACTGTGCAACGTGTGAACTTTGCAAAGTTCTAATTCATTAAAGTGATAATTTCTGCTTAGTTTTAGGCTTTAGTAGTTTTTAGTTAGAACTAGTTAGCCGACTTTGGAATATGAAAATAGCTCAATCATTTTATTAAGATTACTTAATGATATCACCTAGTTGTTCTAATATTTATACTTATAGTTACTTATGGGATATATAGAGAAAATAATGTAGTGTTAGATATCTAATTACTGGGGTCAGTACATACTACAGCGTTAAGTGAATTAACTGTGAACTTATTCAGTTTTGAAGAGTGCCATGTCAATATTTATATGTTTAAAAATTTAAATTAAATACTTCCAAAGTGATTTCCATAGTAAATTATAAGGTATCTATAGATAATATATCAATTTACAATAATTAGAAAATTTAAACTATGAATTTAAAACGAAAAATATAAATAATTTTTCCGAAAAAAATGAATTTTGTACCTAATAACTACATTAAAAAAGGGCGATGCGATACAATAACACCGTATTTCGCTTCTTCGCGCGTTCTCAATACAACGAAATACCTACTACTAATATGAAATATTGAACACGAATAGCTAACAATAAGTAGATAGATACCTACATACACATACCTATGATTTTTACGTATGTAATCCAAATTTCATTGCAATCAAATAACTATTACAAATGTTCGCTAAAGCATTTCAAAAATTCTTAAAGAATTATCGACAATTTAAAACAATTATTTATTTTGCATTTTATAACTAAGTATGTAGGCAGTAGAAGACGAAAAGGTAAAAGAAGAAGATAAGAAATAATATTATATTAATATTTATTCTTCTTTTCCTATTTTTCTAATTATTACTAACGTTAAGTTTGTAAAATATGACTTTAATAATGTTTATATCCATATTATTTTTTTAATTGTTTTTAATTTTTGTTGATCGTCAACGTTAATAGAAACTAAAGTTTTTAAAAGTTCACGTCAAAAGATTAAAGAACCTGGTTAATTAATGAATATGACATTAAATAAAACATAAGATAACAATAATTGCAATATATTACGTGCAAATTGCGGCACTTAACTACACACGAATTATAAATCAACGGCGCTAAAGTAGCTGGCGACAACACCAGATTTCAAGATATAAACTACCACTATATTTGATGATGCGATATGGCTGGCTAGAAACGCAGAGAATAATTTATGACAATATCCGATTTAGAAACATAGATATTTTCCACAAAAACATGAATTGTTCTCTAGCATTAATTCCGTTAGCGGCGAAAAAACAGACGAATTTCTACAACAAAACGGAAGAAACCATTATATAAATGTTCTAACATCAACATTTCTTTTAATCAAAGAAAATCCACGTTTTAGAAATAATTTTTACCCAATTGTTCTCGTATAACGTAAATTAATATTGTAAGGGGTTTCTCCAAAAAAAATATAAGGTGAGATTTTAACGATCGATCGTATTCTAAACTGTTCGTTTATCTATTTTATTTTAGTTTTATTTTATATATTATGTATTAGGTAGGTTTAACTAGATAAATCAAACATTAAAAAATTGTCGATTGTTTAGCATATTTCTCTATAGTTATTTGATTTTTCCATTGCGTATTTTATTAAGAACGTACTCGTATCCTAAATCAATATCTTTACAATAGACACGCTTTAATAATTGCCTTGTCACGGTATTGGACCATTAAACAAACATCTTATCAAATCAAATAGTAAGAATTGTAGAAACTTCGTGCGTATCAAGATATTCCCATAGGAGAATGTCTGAACGTTTACTAACAATGTTATGAGAAAAAATCAAACATCCGTAAAAAGAACAAAGATAACACAACTATTACTTTAAGAGCCAGTCTTTCAATTATCAAATAAAGTTCTAAATAAGCTATTTCTAGAATAACTTCCATGGAAACGATTGTCCCAACAAACGAATCCAAAGAAATTATTTTACAAATAACTTATTTCGAACTTTATTTGACGATCGAAAGACTTGAGCTTAATATAATATAAATCATTAGATATATTAAAATATTATTATTGGGTTTATTAAAAAAAATAATCTGTATTATTAAATTTATTTATTAAAACGAAAAGTTATAAAAATAGAAGATACTCTAGAAAATATAAAATAAAGATTCGCATTCATTTGTCACCGTATTTACAAGAAAGTATCAAATATTGTGATGATACCGGCGACAGTCGAAACAGAGCTCAGGGATGCGGTTGTTATACAATAAACAAAACAAAAAACCAAATAATTAAAGAAAGAAAAAAAATAATAATTGACTAACATAAACAAAACGAAACAAAATCATTAAAGGCGAAGCGAGTTTTTACTCGAAAGCTCGAAAGGAAATTATACAACAAATTACAAAATAACGAACAATAATAAAACTAAATAACTCAATGAAAAATAATGCTTAATAAATAAAGGCGAAAAGAACAATAATAAAATGCGAATATATATAAATAGTTAGTATAAATTAAATTAAATAAGTAAATGAAGTGAATTAAAGATTCAAATTTTTAAATGTGTCAATAATAATAATGATAATTATATTTTAATAATTTCGTAAAATGCGACCCATGGATAGTAAACTCGTTACACCAATATTACTAATTAATTACCTAATTAAATTCAAAAATAATTCCTTATCACTAAACACCTGAAATTTCAAAATAAAAATGGCGTCCGTCATAATGCGGTACTTAATGTGAAACAAAACTACATTACATTACCTCTCAACGTTTTAAATATCTACCTTCATAAATCTAAGTTCATAACCAAATTTCTATATTTATCTTTCCTAAATTTAATACAAAACACTATAAATATTTAAATTCAGGAAATCTACATTAATGGAAAATAAGTGAAACTTCAAATAATATATCTAAATTTAAATATCGAACAAGAATGAATAAATAATGAAATAATAAAACGAAACTATTACTAATTTTAAAATAATACTGACAAAATTAACTAATTAAAAAATGGAACGTAACACATTGTTTATGGTATATATTAAGAAATGCCGCTAAAGGGGTAGTTCCATAAAAATCGAATAACTCCATATAAGTACTTCGTCATGAACTATTTATCGAAACTATACATTTTGAAAAAACGTCCTTAATTTGCTTAATACATCAGTCCCTACCATGTCACTACTCCAAAAATTAGTAACAAAACACTTACAATAATAAAACTGTTAAGTTTATTACATTTTTAATGTGTTGATCATATTTTAGGATAAATAATAATTATCAGAAAAATAATATATCTTAAAATCACAACTTTATTGCCAGTTTGTAAGTTAATAATTTTAATTACAGTTAGTATAATTATAATTAATATAATCGATCAAAAGATATTGTTTTTATACTGAATTCATAAGTCCTTTGTTCCATAAAAAGGACAAGGGACTGCTGAACATATCGAGAGACATTATGTTTTGTGGGTGTTTTATATCGAAATGGTTATTTGTCGGAGATTAAAATAAGATGTCGCCTACGAAAAGTTCAAATTAACAAAAGATGAAATTTTTTCAAAAAAAATGGCGGAAACTGTTACTGCCTTTTAAATGTAATTTTTTTTCAAATTAATTATAATGATAATTGCAATACTTTTTGGAACGTTTATGAATATATGTAAGAATTTGGTTATTTATGTAGATAGAACTGACATGAGTATTATTAACATTGATAATTTTCTCCTAAAATACTATATTAAGTGACTGTTCCTTTCGGGAGCAGTATAACAACTATATTATCCACTTAATGCATGACAAAAAAAACGAGATTAAACATAAAAAATATGTCGTCAAAATTATCTGTGAAGTTACCCGATTTTTGTGGAACTATCCAAATAAATTTAAAATATTTAAAGAAACGTTAGGCCTGTTACGAAGAAGAAGCTCGAGTGTTTGTAATTTAAAATTTAGAATTTTTAGCTTTGAAACATTTAAATCGGTTCTAAATAACGGCCTTTAATGAAGTAATATATGAAATTGCATCTTTGAAACACTTAACTGGCGATAATTATTTCTTCAGCGGTGGTATTGTGGTAGATAATCAAATTATGGTAGGTAACCATTTTAACCGAAACGATTTAATTTACTCGTCTGGCATTTAATTGTAAGTTTTGTGTAATGTTAACGAATTATATAGTTTTAATTAATCACTAGGGTCTCACTGTTTCCAAGTTTCTGTTGCTTAATGCTTTCTTAATAATCGTAAATTGTTTTCCACCGCCTACTGTTTTAATTAGAATATTCGTGGAACGCAGTAACAATTAAGATTATTTTTAAATGGTGTCTATTACCTTCAAGTTATTTTAGATTGTTATGCTATTTTTAAAGTACGTATCCACATATATTACAAACAATTTAATAGATACGTTGTATTTAAAATAAGTGTATTTTCTTTTAAGGGCGATTTTATATAATATAGATAGGTAGGTACTTAATCAATATCCAATATGAATACCTCGTACCTAATAAACAAATAGTTTAGTAAGATTTAGTTTTAATTTCTTTTAAAATTTTCGGTAATTATTCGATAAGTATCAAACGAACAGAACGTCGAGAATGTATAGAATAAAAAAAACAAAATTAAGGTTTTGAATAGATGTATGTATTATGTACGGTCGTACCCCGAGTTATGTAAGTAATGCGTTTCGTAAACCTTTACACGTTACTTGAATTTTAGGTAATCCGAATTTGTAAATTAAGTACATACTTAAGTGTAATTTCGTAGGAAACTGTAATACCTATCTATTATATATATGTATATTATTTATTATTATTTTATAAAACAGAAAAGTGAAAAATCTCGTATTAACATACATCTGAAAAATTACTAACGTCTTCTATCAAAACGTCACAAGTCATCAAAATGTAATTTTCGAAGCGATTACTAGTCGTTATACCACTATAATTAATACATTAGTTATTGTTTTATTTTCTACTTAAATTGTTACAAACTTGGATATTCCTTTTACTAAACGAAACAACTCTTTCTTTTGGCATTGGAACATATATAGTCTATACAATCAGAAAAAACTCTGTTCAACGATTGCTTGTAAAATCATAATAAAGGGCGATTCATAACTGATTGACAAAAATAAACAGATGCGTACGGCATCATATTCTGGTTAAAAAATGCAAAATATTTTTTTCCGAACAGGCTTCGTTTCCGATTTATTAGACCTTGCAAGTTTCCGGTTACGATTTTAATTTTTTATATTAATAATACCAGGCCACGACTGACGTGTTAGAAATTATTACACATATGTGATTTTTAAATTATTTATTTTTTTAACAAAACAACGGGAACGAGAAAAATAAAATAGGAGTAGATATAACAATTTACAATAAATGCTCAAAAAAACTACCTTGAAAAATACATTTCCAATTAAGCAACTAAGAAAATTTCACTTTAAAATATCATAGTATTAAAGTTAATAATTAAAATCGTAACAGGAAGCTTTCGTGATCTAATTGCTCGGAAATGAAGCCCGTTCGGAAAAAAATATTTCCCATTTTTTAATTAGAATAGGATTCACGCACCTGCTCATTTTGTTCAACGAGTTATGAATCATCCTGTAGGTATATAAAACATTGAATACAGTTCTTTTACGTGATGCTAAAATCAAGCAAAAAATTAAATTTCGTGAAATACTCATCGTCAGCATAAATGCAAAAGTAAAAAATTCCCTATTTACCAAAATGTTGAAAAATAGACTAGTTTCGAAAATGAACTTCCCATTTATTGTTAAGTATTTAATTCTAATAAATACCTTTAAAATTTCTATTATAATAAAGTTCACATTTATTCTTCATAAATTAATTGTTTTCTAAATTAAACTTCTACTTTTCCATGTTTAACATCAAAGGTTAACAATGTTGATAAAGAACCACGTATATAAATGGAAATAATACCACATAATTACATATTTTAATGTAATATGTTTTAATATTTCAGTATTTAATTAATTCCTGTGTAGGTGCACAGTATGCTAAAGATAATTCATTTAACGAAAATAGCGTAAATAAGGTAGATAAATAATAAAATAAGTATCTATATTATGTATTGTTCTTTCGTAATTTAATACCTACATGTTTGTTTTTTGCAAAACTGGTTCTTGTGTTGAAACCTGAAAACATTAGACATTGTTAAAAGTTTTAAACCTATACTTCTCTTTAATTGTGGTTTATAAATTTTAATTTTAATTAGTTGGTTTGGTTGCTCTAGTTACTCAACTTTACAGACATTTTACTAATAATCGTATTATAACATAAATATGTAGGTATTACATTATCTACATATTATTTTAATTTCAATTTAAGTAAGATATGTGCCTTTATATCAATTAGTTACTATAAATTCTTATAATGTTATATGTATGTACAAATTTGAGCTACGTCATCAAGTTTCCGTCAAGTATCAAAATCATTGAGAACGTGCAATTAATATATTTTTAAATAATTTCACAAATTAAAAATGAAAATAGTTCATAAATCTGTTTTATACGTTGAATTGTATAAAATTTAAAAAAGCTATAGCATGTTTTGTTTTGGAATTACATTATAAATATACATTTTTTAAAACAGTCTTCATTGAATGTTGTGGTAAAAGTTTCAAACATCGAGAGCGATGTGAATTTTTGTCCAATTTTATAAATTGTACGTAAACAATTCTTTTTGACGTTCTTCTTACTTTCGATCAAGCTAAACAATTATTGTGAAATTATTTAATGATTGAATAAATCGTAAAACATTACAATTTTTATTAAAAAATGTAAGCCGTGAAACAAGAGAAAATTTATTTTAATTTAATTTAAAAAGTTATTGAAAATGTCCACCGTTAATCGTAACGCATCCTTATGACGAGCCCTGCTCAATCCTTTATTTTGGTCAACTTTCTCAGGACCACCCTGTATATATAATTAAATGCATTACAAACGTAAACGCTCTTCGTTCGTAATTCTGTTTGTGTCTGATTGTGATTACTACATTCATAATTTTCATTTGTAATAGTGTGCTGAATTTTTCTTTTCTAATATCGGACAAACGACAAAAAAGGAGAAAAGGATATCCAAGCATTAAAGCACTTAATATGTGTTAAACGAGTGTTGGTTTTGGATTTTGGTAAATAAGACGTTTCATTTCCTCAAATTTTGATATCTTCGCCTACTTACATGTAAAATTTAACATTCAAGTTGTAATGGACGCCTCAAATCACGTTGTTCAAGAATTACTTACATAATATAAAGATACAGGCAATTTATTTATGATCGCATATCGGTTTTAAAAATGTTTTCATCAACACATTATTTTTAATTATTAAAAATATTTAACTACTATGAATAACTTATCTAGATACTTAATCATCACCATCTAAGTCCCATATCCCAAGGGTTACAATGAGCTAAAAATCGAATTTATATCATCAGCTAGAAAATACCTACACTTTCTTTCTTTTCTACTTCTTTTACCCTATTAGAGTGTCGAGGGGGCCGATCACACCGAGTCGCAGTGCGCTAGTGTTCACCCATCCAAGTTCTGACCGAGCTTCTGTGCTGTTTAACTTTCATTATCGCTTGGCTATCACTAGACACACCGCCATACTGGCGGTCCTCACCTACACTTTCAAAATAGTAAAAGTTCTGTAATTAACAAAATCTCGTACGAGCTAAATAAAATTTTGAAAAAATGCCCTATTTTTTCTTAAAAAACGGAACATTTCAAATCGGCATTTAATTCATTCCGACGTTCTATTTAAAAGTTGTTTAACTTCGTTTTGCCCGAAGCAAAGCCATTGCGGATAACAACACTTTTACGACCGTCTCGATGCGACACACGTGCAGTTGTGATATTGAAATTGTCGGGAAAACTCGTACCTGCTGAATCGTGAATTTATCTATTGTTCGGCATTGGCTAGCTTCAAATCACCACTTCTTTATTGTTAAAGTTTAGAATATTTTATTAGTTAATATATCGCGTTGTGTTTAATGAACGGTTGTGTATTCGATCGGTCGTTGAAATTTTTGACTTTTCTCGTACATTTTCTAATAGTTTAGTGACTGGAAACCAATAAGTTAGAGCTTAAAAATCATTTTAATAGTTTCGCGATTAAAAAAATGTGCATCGAAGCACATGCAGGCCCGTACGTATTCCACATTCGAATTTAACATTCTAAGTCGTTTACTATTTTTATTTTTAATGTTATTGATCACTAAAATTTAAATACAAGTACTTATACTTCGTCCAAACCTATATGCAACACGTCATCGATGAAAGGTTACTAGATGAGACGTTTTACCTTATATTTTGACAGTTCTAATAAATTGTAGCATTTCTTTATGCTATATAATATGTAAAATGTAGGGTAAATGTGCAGGTAAAATGTGTCACTTTCCAAACTTTAAACTGAATTACAAATAAACAATCTAGTAACTTTTTATTGATGACGTAAATTGCATATAGGTTTGGATAGGCCATACTTATAAGTAATTTTTTGAACTAGTGAATGTTTTTAGTAGGTACTTACCCATTTATAATCTATACACATGAACAGTGTCAATTTCTTTAAATTAAAACAAATACCTACAACTGTTTTATGTAGGTTTTGAATGTTTTGTAATTTCTTTTATGACATGTGGTATCTAAAAATGACGTAGATCGTTTTACGACCGCTTGATAGGTCGGCTTATCATCGAACGTGAGACAGATAACGTATTGTATTTTCGTTTAAAACATACTTACCTAAGATAATAAATTGTCGTAAGTAGGTCAAGCTGGTTATAATTATCGTGGTTTTTTAATTTATGGGAATTTTTATTCATACCGATAGTATTGTAATAATTTGAATTCTTCTGGGTTATTCTATAACGTGTATTAGTTATTTACAGCTTATTATATTTGTTCGCAATTTATTTACTTTTTGGTCGATAATGCGGAATTAAAAGATTTTAGTTTGAAAAAGCGGCATTCAATTTCCTTTTGTACCCATTTTTACTAGGTATAAGAAAACCCATTAAGCTCAACTTATTGTAAGATTTAGTTATAACAGATTTTGAGGTTCGTGGTTCCAACTTATATCTATGTTGTTGTTTTTTTTCCGGTGGATTTTTTAAAACGCTTCCTACAACTTTCCGGTTTTTAATCTCCCAATAAATTTGACAAATTTTTACCATGGCAACGTTTGCTATAACAATTATGGTAAATATCTATCGCATAAATCAAATGGAAGATGACACGATCGGCCCTTATGACCTATTTCACCAACGCCAGCGAACTGACTCTCTAGTTATTTCTCTGGTAACGGATCGTTGGAACAATCGTTACCGTCGAAGTAACCGGAGAATACAATTATCTGACGTTGGTGAAATTGGTCATTAATGTTTTTTATAGTTTAGTTTTAATTTTAACTTAGGTACCTATTTATTTAGAAATTGAAGTAAAAAATTCATTCGAGAGTTTTTATTTTCGTGAAGAGGACGACATATTTTATTTCCGAGGTATTTCCCGACGGTTTTTGAAAAATCACGAACATTTTTGTAAAATTTTTTAATCGGCGTTAATTATTTATTATTTGTAGGCACCTAAGTCAAATGTAAAGTTACATGCTTTTTTAACGCTCGATTTCATAAAAGGCTAACCGGCTGTTAAATTAACCAATTGATAAATACTCAGCACTGATTCGTCAGTAGAATGATGACACTGCCTTCAATAAAATATTGGCTGTAACGTAAACCAATGTTTGATATCAAAATGCAGATGAGATTGATTCGCGTTTTGATTGATTGATTATTGCGTAATTCGGCGTCGGATTTAACTTCCAAATTTCAAATGCGAATATTGGCAATATTAATAATTTAATTTAATAATTTGAAAAATTATTTTCAACTACATTTTATAACATTTTAAATTAGCTAACTTAATATGAATAAATATTGGTTAGCACAAATCCCATAATAAATTTGAAGAAGGATCTACTATATTGCAACTATTGGTCCTAAATTAATACATCTGATCGGTACAATTTCATTAAGTCCAAGTAAACAAGCTTTTAATTTAGATGGATTATTCTCACTATTCACTCAGGTGTAGGATAATATTAAACAAAGAGTCTTATTTCGGTTGATTAGCCGATAATTTAAAATTTATCTCAGAAAACTATTGAATTAAAATCTTTGTAAAATGGTTAACGTTTAATATTTCTAATTGAACGGTTCTTAAGAGATGCGTAACTTCGAGTTCAAAATCGGTACAAGGAGTGAAACAGAAGTGCTGAGTTTATTAAAAACCCATAATCAACCTGGAAGATCTGAATTTCCACTCTTTTAACGAACTTTAAAAAGGGCGCTAAAAACGCGTAATTAAATAAAAGTATGTCAATCAAACTAAAATAACCGATTAAACGTCGAATTAAAGATAAACCCCAAAGTTGTCGAGAATTAAATCGCTAATCAAAATTTAGAAAATATCGTAATTGGTAGCTCGAACTTTAAATAAGTCATTCTAATTGAAGCGTTAATTAAAATAAAATGCGGTGATTAAGTCGAATTACATAAAAACGTGAATTAAATGGCGAATTAAACGTGAATAAATTTATTAAACCCCAAGTTCCGAATTACGCAATGCATAATCAAATCTGCATTTTGATATCAAACATCTATATTGGAGTCAATTTAATACTAAATAATCATTGCTATGTTGAATCGTTAATCCAAGTAATAAAAAACTGATGCCGCTTTAGAAATGACGTAAAAACGTGATTAATATGAATTCGCGAAACGGGAAAATTATTAAGATCGAGATCTGCTTATTAATTTACACCTTCCAAATTTGCAAATGCGAATCATTGGCTAATAATTAATAATTTAATTTAATAATTTGAAAAATTTATTTATCAACTACTATTTTTATAACTATTTTAAATTAGCTAACCTATAACTCATGAATAAATATTGCGTTAGCGACAAATCCCATAATAAATATTGAAGGAAGGATCTACTCATATTGGCAACTATGTAGGTACCTAAATCTAATCAGACATACTGATCGGTACAATTTCAGTTAAGTCCAAGCTAAACAAGCTGTTCTAATTTAGAGTGGATTATTCTCACTATTGCACTCCAGGTGTAGGATAATTAATTAAACAAAGAAGGTGCATTATTTCGGAATCGGTTCAAACCAATCGAATTTGAAATATTTATCTTGTAAAACGTAGTAAATTAAAAATACTAAAACTTTTATAGGTTAGAAATGGAACGTTTCAAATGGGAATCTTCCTGAAAAATTAGAAAAACTAATTTAAAATATATATATATATATATATAAAATATTTTACGAAATTTGCGAAAAATATTCTCAGATTTATGTACATACAGTATATGTACACGTGGTAAAAGCACGAAGAAATACGATTTAAATTGAGACGTAGCCAGTTTGTGTAATATAGTTCACAATCTTAATTTAGGCATTAAAATATAATTACAAGTATTTACTTAATTACTTTATCTAGAAATAAAAATTGCCGTTTATTATTTAGGTACAAATTTCGATGAATGTGCGATAGGTACATATATCTAAATTTCGTTTTGGTCTCGTGATTGTTCGCTTAAGTGTTACATGTTGCTTTCTACAGTGTGTTAGATTTTATATGTCACAGCAAATATTTCGGCTATTGTATCAATTAGTAAAAAATGTTGTATATGAAAGTTATTAGATTATTTATTCTTAATAATGTATTAAAATCAGAAAAACAATTGAAGATCAAATAATTCAGATAAAGCAAATAAATTTAACATTTTAAATGGAACGTACCCAGCATTATTACATATTCTGAAACTACAAGAATTTATCTCTACAACGATATATCACATGTTATACTTATTTCATAGCCGAAATATTTGCTGTGACACATAAAACCTAACACACTGCATGTTTTAACAGAAAAACCAAACGCACTTCCATTTAACTCGAAAAGGGTTAATAGTCATTTTTAAATATTTGAAACTTACCATCAAGAACAGAAATTGGAAAGTCCTTTACTTTATGTATGTATAGGTATTTAATTTTTCTTTTGGGGAAATTTTATAAGTAATTTATTAGTGACAAACTTGTTATCCCGTATTTCCCTTTTGATAATAAGAAACGTATGTATTTATGAGTTTTGCCGTTACTTCGTTATTAGTTATTAACAGTTTTTAATTTTTATCATAAAATATCAAATAATTTTAAAAAGTTCGACAGAACTTTTCTTTGACAAATTGACAACTTTTATGAAATAAAATTTAAATTGAAAATTACGAAATTGAAAAAGTTTTATGGAATAGAAACGTGCAAGAATCTCGGTATCTAATTAAATTATATAGATTTTATAGTCTAAGATCTGGTGAATATTTTCACACATGAGTCCCTATACCTCTTGATGTTTTGTAGGAAGGTAGTTTTTTTTTATTCTGACTAAGGAATGGGCCACCTGATAAAGCAAATCCAGCCTCGAACCAGTTAATGGATGTAAGTATAGTACATTCCCTGAGCTCCGCCTAAATTACTTAACAAAAGAATGTTAAAAATTACAAGTATTTGTCTAAATTAGTCATTATACACAACGATACCGGTTGTTGTGGAACGCTAAAAGCAATAACAGTATTCAGAAAAAATTGTACGGTACCCAAGTGGAAGTTTCGACCGCTGCTCTTACTCGTGTTCAAGTATTGAAGAAAACATAATTGTAATTGCACATTAGTTCCATAGGTACCAAAAATATGAATATATTTTAAATTGATAGATAGTCGAGAAGTGCCGAAGATAAATAAAAACAAACTTTTAAACGCAAAAATAAGCCGTCCCTGGCAACAAACTTTGCATCGTCTATTTCCAGTAATTCTAATAGCTTAAGCCAGTGGTCGGCAAAGTGCGGCTCCGGAGCCGCATGTGGCTCTTTATTTTATTTAGTGTAATAAAAGTTTACTAAACAAGCAGATTTGGCTCCCAATTTTTTTTAAAATTGTTGTAATGTTCATATTTGGCTCTTTGGCTAATTAGTTTGCCGACCACTGGCTTAAGCTAATAGCTTTAGCTTAATTCGTCTCGTTAAATATCTTCACACTTAGGACTTCGGCGGAACTCAGGGAATGGACTGTGCATTTTACGTTTATTACACAAATAAACACCGTTTTGCACCACTTATAACGTTCCCTTTTTCCTTTTTTTTCGAAAAATTTTAAAAAGTTTTTTTCGTGCTATACATTAGCACCATCTATTAGAACTTTTAATTTAGTTCAAATCGTGTCTTAACTTTTTTTAAATATATTTGATAGTTTTTGAGATATTCGGATGAATAGCGAAGGGCAACTTTTCGTTTAAAGGGTACTATACCTTGAATACTGGCGATTGGACCGCTAAAAAATATGCCATGTTCTTATCTCGAGGACTTGATAAACCTGTCGAGTTTCGTTCAAATCTGAATTTTCCGGTTGTCTGTGTTCCCTTGTGGAATGTCAATTCCTGACGTGGCAAGACAGAAAAAAGGGGACGTTGCAGGTGGTGCAAAACGGTGTTTAATTTGTGTAATAAACGTAAAATGTACTTATGTCCATCTTGTATTATAGATTTGCACAAAAAGACTGCACAAATAAAATTATTTAATTATTACCTGCTGATGTTGTATTGAATATTAATTTTTAATTCACATATTATTCCCAAATATCGAAAACGAAACGTTAATTTTTAATATGTTATTAAAATTATTAAAATTAAAAAATATATATTTCGATGCTTGGCCAAAAATGGGTTAATGTTTAATATCAGATGTGACGGTGATCGCATGTGTAAGGACAGTAGAAAACACTTTCAAAGAAATACGTTAATTTTTAATAATAGAATCGCTGGAACATTTTATAAAATATGTAATAAAATGCTAATATCGGTATTGATATATTTTACTATGTGTGGGTATGTACACTCAACTCTTTCCTTTCACGGTCTATTTTGTACGGTTTTGAAATAACGCGATTTCAAAATAATTTTCCTCGTTTCTGTTCGCTTCCTTGCAATTCATTTGACAAAAGAGAGCCTTCTTTTGAGCGACTCCCGACTGTTATTAAAACTGCTGCCTGTTAGTTTCGGTATGTACCTACCCACAACCATTAATAATTTGTTATTTTTACTTACAAAGCGGGGTTTGTATTTTTATTTTAAATATTGCCGTGCTAGTTTATTTTTATAAACTTGTTGTAATCGTTTTTGAAAAAAAAATTACAATAATTCTTGATTTTTCGTTATAAATAATAAAATAGGTAGGTACCTACTTGACGTTCGTATGTACTGCATTCTCCTACTAATTAAATGCAGGAATTTTCGTTAACTCAAACGAATACGCCGACTGAATTATTTTAGTAGGTATTTAGTTTTTTTATTTGATTTTACTAAGTTTTCATTACTTTTTTGCACGGTTTTTCGCATCGAATACAGTTCTTTATTTCATCATACACGGTTTTTGAATAACATGGAACGTATTCCCCCCATTTGACTATATCTTTCTAACACGGTTTCTTGAAGAACGTATCTACCGTGTAAAAAAAAAGTCGGGTGTATTTGTTGTAAAAAGTTGACAATTATTTTTTACGTTAAAAGTCCAGGGAAATTAATTTTTTTTTAACCTACCAACCATTATATGCTATTGAGAATTTTGTCGAGTAAGATTTTGTCTAATTGCAAGCAAATAATTATCTCCAAATTGTTGAAAATAAAGTTCAAAATGTGGGGTCGATTTAAAAGTAATTTTTTTTGTAAGATTTAACAATATGAAATATCTAAGCTTTATAACTTAGGTATCTGTTAAATTTTGACGACTAAAATAATTTGAAAAATTTCAAATCAAGTACTTATCTATCTATATTTGATAAAATAGAAAATTTCCGTTATGTTTACTTACATTTTTCAATGAATAGGTAGATACGTACTACTTGCAGAAAATAATGTAACAAGTTGTTAAAGATGAATGAAAAAATATAGCT
The DNA here is from genome assembly GCA_036326145.1 of Rhagophthalmus giganteus. Lineage (NCBI taxonomy): Eukaryota > Metazoa > Arthropoda > Insecta > Coleoptera > Rhagophthalmidae > Rhagophthalmus > Rhagophthalmus giganteus. The sequence goes on along the minus strand of JARFJA010000067.1, from coordinate 7,134,605 downwards.
CTTACAATCAGTTGGATGTCAAATATATAATATTCGTATATGATGAGTGTATCAATTTAAAATAAAATATTCAAGAAACCTTTTTGCCGTGTAAATCGTTTCGGTTTTGGGAAAAACCGAAGTAAGTCTGAAAAACGATTAGAGATTCCATCGAAGATCCCAAAGCATTGTAATGTCTGGCAAGTTTACATTTGAACCGAAGTGTAGCAAGTTCGATCGTAATAGCTGCACTAATGGACTAGAGATTATCCCACGCGGAAGATGAAATGCTAAATTTTGCGAAAGTAGTTTGAAAACATTTGTCGAATATATTTTATTGTGTCAACATTATTTACATTTTATCTACCTGTATTAAGTTTAAACAAGAATATATATAATATCTACTCTAATTACTAAATACTTGGTAGAAAACTTTAATTATCTACTTCATTTTAAATTTAGGTTAAACGTGAAATGTTAATAACGAACATTTCGCACCTACGCCTACGGTTCCTTTATTGACGAAGATTCAAGTAGATAATTGTACCTAAAGGTATTGTCATCTATAGAATTTCTCTTAAAATTAAGTCCTACATCTCCAGGGTACTACTCTATAACGAGTTTTCATTACAGTTTAACAAGCTTCCTTTATAACCCGAAACATTCTGATAATTACTGTTGCAATTCATACCTACAATAATTGTCGCTTTTAAATAAGATTGAATTTGAAATTAGCTTTATAATTGTTACAATTATATTATTGACCACGTGATTGTTTTGTTTTTGATCGGTATGCAAATATAAAAATTTTTAGCCACATAAAGCAGACAATACATAACAGTAAGTTGTATTTCAAGTTAATGTTTTATAATAAGCTATTTATTTTAATATTGCTAATATTTTATTTCTAATATCACTCGTATTTAGGTAAAAAATTCCAATAATTATTTACCTATAACTAAGTTTGGTAATATAATGGATATACAGGTAGTACCCCTCGTAAAATGCGGATGTTCGATTGTAGAAATCACACGTTCTGTAAGGTTTATATTTATATTGTAACAATATTTTTTTACTTATTAATTTAATTATTATTGAATTGAAACAGAACTTCCAAAACACATCATATATCGAAAATAGTTAAAAATCTTGCTATAATATATTTTATGAAACTGTGTAGATAAATAGTTATTATTTTAAATAAAATATTTAATTCGAATAATTGTTATCTATTAGTGAGATAGTACGTCCACTTTTACATATAATATAATAAAAGAATGAATAGTAATAATTATTATTTAGGATTTTTATAAAATTAACAATACGATCATTAACATGTTTATATCATTTTTCAGCATGTATTCAGTGTTTGTCGTAAAGTGCGGGAGTGTTCCATTACAAACGTGAGTGGTTGGTCTTGTACATGAATGCGATATGGATTCCAATCAACGTCGCGACGCACCATTAAGGTATTTACAATTTTATTTAAATTACAAATGATTTAATTTAGGACCATTATTACCAAATCGATATAATTATCTCACGCATTAAGAATTTTATTGATTAAACAAAATCGTTTAATAAAAAAATATTCTAATAAACAGTAGGAGAATATCTATTATTTTAATTTTTGAAATATCATTGTGCAGATGTATGTATTTTTCTGAAACGGATAACAAATATTTGCTGAATAACTAACTTATATTTGTGATTAAATGACGGGAACAAAACCAATCGTACGTATAATTAATGTTTCTTAATGCAAATATAATACGAAGATAATATGTATATAAAATTTACTACGTTGTAAAAATTATTAGCAATATTTATCATCTGAAAATATATAACAGCGTATAATATCGAAAACCATTCTGGTGTTAAACGACTATTTCTAAGAAATAAATCATTCAAATGGAAAGTTGTTTTTTCAAAAAAACTATTCAATTTTTGTGTAATATATTTAGTAAAGAAGTAATACAAAAATCTTATTTATTTTTCTTGTCATAATTTTAATATTTAACCGAATATCTAAACTCATCAGTTTCAGGACTGTTTTAATTTTAAAGTTCAATAAAATAAACTGCATAAATTAATTAATCGACGTTAAAAGTTTATGTGAAATTTTTATAGTAAAACCAGCTGTTTCGGTGATATAAAGTTGAATATTTAAATGTTTAGTTGTTCAATACTTATTATGAAACGTTTACGTAGGTATATATTATGATGCAACGAATCTATTATGATTCTCCTTAATAAAAGATAAACATCTTATTAAACAAAAAATAGAATTTCTATATCGTTACGTACAGGTTAAAATAAAAATAGGTACATATAAAAAGTAGGTACATATATTTAATTGGCAATTTAATTCGGATTTGAAATACGATTGCAATAATTTTATTTGTGCATCTCCGACCAACTGAGTATTTGTTTCTATTGGTGAAGAAGCTGCGCTAATTTTATTAACAATAAATATCATATAACACGTTGGCCGTTAAAAGCTTTTAACCTTATAAAACCGTTTACAGACTAAAACGGACAAACATTCGCAATTTTGCAACGGTATGTCGCAAATGTTATCGACGTAGTTTAGGTAGTACGTAAGGGAAATTGTTGAACGGTGAATTAGTTAGGCACAATGAACCGTGCTAATATTAGTGAAATCGCGACATTGCCCGATTTCATAAACCGGCCAAAACATTTCTTGTTACCTAAGATACCCCTCTTCGTCATTTAATTTAACCGTCGCGTCGCGCGCAAAACGTTCATTTGTTTTTACGTGCGAAAACATTTTCAAGTCGGTATTACAAATTTTAATTATAATGTTATTCTAAATCTTTATTTAACATTCTGTTAGATAAGCATTTAACGTTTACCTATTCATATTAAGTAGAATTAGATGTTATTATCTTTATCGCATTTTTACTGTATTTTTTTGTGGGCATAAATGGTGGTGTACACGTTATCTATACAGAACCATACTCCCTATTTTAAAAAATACCGGTTTCTTATTTTTTTCTAAATAATTTTTCTCAATTATTTAATTATCTCATAAAACGATTGGGTGGTAAATTATCTAGATGCAGCTTAACAAAAAAATTGTTATCATTGACAGTACTAAATGAATTTAGAGCTTTTTGAAAAATATGTGGTTCGCTATCGAACTTACCAGTTTTTCATAATAAAAATGAAACATTATTTGTGTACCTAAACGCACGAAGTCGCTAAAATTAGATATAATTTTAAGTCTTTTTATATAGGCAAGTAAATGTTATTTAACAGCTAGGCTATATCACGTTTTTTTTTTCTTGTCTCATCTACGAGTTACACATTTTAATTTTTCTTTTTCGAGCGCTACTACAAGTTATATAATATTTTATACATATAAGTAATCTTTCATATTTAAGTATTTGATAAAAATTCATTTTCAACGGATTTGGGTTTTTTAAATTATTTTTTACTTACACCGTTTGGTTTACGCCATTCGACAAGTTCGAAATTCGAAGAAATTAGCTCCAAAATGGCAACTGGGAATAAATCAGTCATAATAATAATTCGGGTTTAAGATATTTATGTAGGTACATAAATTCATAATAATAAAACATACGTAATTTTAATTCTTAAATAAAATAAACTCATCGAAATCTTTAGAGATTTAATTTAATTCTCGTTATACATATTAGAGAATTTAAAATATGTACATTAGGTAATTGTCTTTTCCAAGTACAGTGGAACGGGACCCCAGTGGAACCCTGTTTATCAGAATTAATGTGGGCCGAACTTAATCGGATTAATCGAATCGGGTCGGATAATTGAAAACTCGGATAATACGGACTGACACGAGCTGACTCATAACCTATATTGCAATATAATTATTAATAAGCCCGTTAAAGTAAACACATAAAAAAACTAGTTAAAAAATAATAAATAATAAAGTTCTCATTTTAATAAACTTACAAAATCTAATTTATTGCACATTACAAAGTACAATAGTTCAATATATGTAATATACATACCTAAAATCACTAATAAACCAGAAAAAAATAAATTAAAAACACTTAATTCTTGTGTATGTATTAATTTTTATTTCTCTCCCTAATTGGTACGGACGCTCAGTTAATCGAACCTCGGATAAACGGGGTTTCACTGTAATATTTAGAAGTGTAGGTATTTTAGATTCTACGTCCTTTAAATTGTACAAATAAGTATAGTGTTTTTAAAGTTTCTAGTATATTTATTCTAAATTATATTCAAATTAGTAAATTATAGCGTTTTACTTCGTAAAGTATAGAATTAATTAAAGAGGAGATAATGTAGCTTTAACGAGAGTCATTATATACGTATAATTAATTAACGGACGCAGATGACGCTTTTACTTCATCACAATCTATTTTAAATTTTGTTTATTGTTTTATTATTGTTTTTCAATAACTTGGTTGTTTATCGTTTTGGACTTTAGATTAAAAATTCAATCTTTTATATTTAACAAGTTACGTCAAAAATTTCACGGTTTGTCGAGAGTTCTTATTTTCCACAAAATGGACGAATTTCTCAAATAATCTGTAGGTACAACCTACGTCTTATTTAAGCGCAGACGAAGGGTGTACTACCAATTAAACTACCAATTTAGTTGTATATACCCTACCTTATAAGTCGAATACCTACCTAATTTATTTTGCAGAAAAACATTTGTATTTCTTTATAGGCACATAGTTGCTTCAAATAGGCTATCTCACTTTTCAAACTTTTTTATTGCAGCTTTCTATGAATTTCCTTAAAAGTTTTCGCGCATTTGTTTTGGGATATCGTTGTTAAAGTTGTCGGGATTCTTTATAACATCTTTTTTATAAATCAAACATTATATCACGCAGTAAACAATTTTCTTACACTTGGTTAGGCTATACAGACCCGTTATACTTATGCATAGTTTGTCTGTATCAATCACTATGTAGTAGGTATTTCGTATTTTTAAAATTAAAGTGGAGAGCGTAGTGCAATTTATTTTACTCGATTTAACGTTCATTTCTAAAGGAACGGTAGTAATAGCTGTTATCTACTTTATGTTTCATTTTTAGATACCTACACATTTGAAATTTTATATTCTTCAAAGAGAACTTGATATTTGTAAATAAAAATTACGTTTCGATTGCAATTTATTTTTGCTTCTATATAGAAATTCCGTACATTTATTTATATTATTTAGACCTGTTAAATATCTACATGATTTGAACATACAAAGTCAGCAGGGGTGCATCGTAAGAAAAAAATTTATAGGAACTCGTGGCATTATTTTGACGTGGTTTATACGTTCCCGAGAGATTTCTCGCCATTTCCTAGACACCTTGCACAATAGTCTCAGATGATATCCTAAAGATTTTAACCTGGCATAACAACTTTGCTTACAGTGAAATATCAAACTTAAACTTTTTACTGGAATTTACTCTCGTGTACTTTACAATTTTAAAGTGTATAAAATGTGAAAAATAACGTATTCAAGGGGTTATGTACTAAAACGGGGATAAATATATGGACTCAATTATTTATTTCCACAAACTGTCTTAACCTAATTAGGTAATTGTAAAATAATCCGAAGGCTGATGTTTTAATCCTTCTTTAAAAGCCATCCTATCAAAAAGTTTGGTGTTACGTTTTAGTTTCTAAACTGGATGATTTTTCTTCTAATTATTTTGTATTAAATAATATTAGTCTGGGAGCTAGCAACATCAAAACTTACAGAATTTTGTCATAAAAAATTGAAGCTCTTTGCGTTATAAATCACTTTCGACGTAGTCTAGCTGGCGAGCCCTGCCGCGTATTAAAAGGACAGACCCTCGACTTTCCTTAATGACATAATAAATTGTCATATATTTCATCGGTGGAACTGTCAAGCCGACCGTGAAATCTCCAATCAGAACGTTGCTTATTATTACGAGCCAATTTTTAAAATCTTTTAATCGTATTTCGAGTTACATATTTTTTACTCAGCACGTACTTTTATTTTGATTTAAGCCACGTTCTTTAATAATTTGACGTGCCCTTTAATATGATACTCTATTTGTTTTCCTTGAAATCACTTTATTCTACGTTAATTTGAAATAAAAAATTAGAATTTTTAATGAAATTTTGGATATAATAAGGCAAGATACTAAAAATAACATACGCGATAAAAATGCAGTATGAAATGTGCTAAAAATGATAGCTTTAGTTTCAGAGAGGTGCGTTAAACCATATCTGAAATGCAGCATTTTCCGCACATCTCTAGAAACGGAAAAACTCGCGCACGGCGCGTCGTGAAACAAAAACGACTGCCATTTTTAAACGAGTTAAAATATAGGCAACCAGGTTGTAAGGTACACCTACTAGGACAATTTTTCCTATATCTAATAGCAACCATAATAATTTTATTATCTTCTTAAATTATTAGTGTGTAATTGTACGAATATAAAACTACATAAATTAAAATACTTAGTTTTCATCTATAAACAAAATTATATTATCCGTTAAATAAATAAAAATTATTATAATCAATTACAAATATGCATGACGTAAGATCGGTTTTTGTTTTAAAACAAATTAATGTGGGGCAGTTAAGTGTACTATGAAAAATAAACAGGTAGCTACTTATGTATTTGTTGAATGTAAAATATGTAGTATATTCATACTTCAAGCATATATTTTACCTGTGCTTTAAAATTCATAGACGTATCTACATTTCTGGTAAACCATTTTGCATCTATTTTCGCGGAAAATTCTCTTCAACGAGAAACCTCTTTAAATTGCAGTAAATTAGTTTCGCAAAAACGTATTTCTTGTATGTAATTTTAATTTCCGTTCAAATCAGCGTATCGATTTCATTAAATTGTTTTTTTTTTTGAGTTTTTAACTGGAACGCTTTCCATGCCGTAAATATAAATAAGTAAATATAAGTAGCTCAAAACGGTAGGTAATATTTCCTTTATGCCTAGCTACAATAGTTATTGTTAGTAGTTTGAACCGGAACGTTATAAGAGTGGTTTAAATGCAATTTACCTGATATTCTATTGAAAATAATTCAACTAGAAAAGCCTACATCTGGGTTACAATACAGTTACACTGTACAATGAATTGAATGCCCGTAAATCTTTTTTAATCGAAAAAGTAATTTATTTGTTTTAAACTGCGTGTACCTAACATCAAAATATTTTTTTAACATTTTACAATTAAAAATAGGTACCTATTTTTTTTTAGTATGATTAATTTTTAACTTCAAGTGATGCAGAAATTATTTACGTAGGTACCTACATATTAATTTATTTACCTAGAAAATGTTGGAATTAAATGATAAATATAAATAAAATAGTAAACCTATAAAAAAATATAGTTGCCGTGGATGTTAACTAGATTAGCGTCTAAAACATATTTTCCCTTTTCTATATTTTTGGCCTCCCTATCACATATCCAGTTATCACGAAACAACAACCTCTCGGGAATGGAACCTTCTACGTGCCTAGAATTTATATAATAGAAAGGGGGTTATATTGCATAAGAACTTGGGGAAACCATAAGGTACGATCCGTCAGCATAGGCTTTGACCTTCTCCACTTTTATTATGAACAGCTGCATCGAAATATCCTGACGATTTGAAAATCTCACTATCAGTTCGTTTATTGCGTTACAATTTGGTTGTAGAATATTAAAACGACATTTAAGATTTTCAACTTTATCTAGTATGTATATCGATTTCAGATCAAAAGAATAACGCTTTAAAATGTTTTATGCAAACGTAGAAAAAATTGTAAGATCGTTTCGAAGTTGAAACGTACATTTTGATTTATGTAGATTGTAAAACACCATTGCTATCTCAATTTTTTTAATTTACTTACGTTAGTCAACATTTCTAGATAACAGAAACTAAAATCTCATCAATCATTTACACAATTCTCTTGAAGCGTATTATAATTTTATCGGTCTAACGTCCATTTTATACAATATTTACTATGCAGTGCGCGTTTTTAGATACAATATATTGCTGTTTTTCCCGATTGCAAAGCTTCGAACGAATCTACGTGCACGTAACAAAATCTTAAAGTTAATTTTAAAACCTAATTTAACAAATAGACGACTATGTAAAAGTAAAAATTTAATTAAACTTATAGTTAAGTGTTTTCTTTTATTAGGAAATAAAACGAAACTGTGCCTTTTAACATAATTAGGTATAAATTTAAAATATGTTTTTATCTTGACTTGTTTATTTTGGTTTTCTAATCAACCTTAGTCGACATCCGAGCGTTTAGAAGTCGATTTCGACCAATTTTACCAATTTTCGAAGATTTAACCAAACGAAAATTTGCCAATTAAAAATAATTAACATCAAAAATTTGTTGTCGGAATTTAATTAAACTTAAAACTTATTATTTTTTTAGCTTCTGGAACAAAACATCTATTTCCCGCAGTTATATCTCCCGTTATAATATTGCAAGTATTTTTCCATCATACATACTAACACGAATAATAAGTATATTAGTATGTGAAAAACTAGAAGATGTACATTTCTAATCGAATGATTTTTGTTAAAATTACGAGAATGGATATTGATGAAAAATTGCTGCAGGCGTCAAGTACAAAATTAGTTGGTTTTTTAATGCGTTTGCAAAAATGTGAAGTAGTTTAAGTAATTTTTGTTCAAAAGTAAATTTCACAAAATAACCTTCGTCGTGACATTCCGTGTACTTCCTTATTTAAATAATAAACTTTTTGGAAAACAATAATATGATAAAAAAGTTCATGAAGTACTCCGTCAAATATAAATGATTCAGAAAAATTATATTTCCATAGTAAATATGTAAAAAATAACACGAGATACTACGTTAAAGGAAGCAGAAAGGAACTGCGAAGAGTCGGAAGTGCAATTTGTGATTCAAAATTTTTAATCTCGAATTTCTAGCTTTGAAAAGAAAGTTTTCGGTGTCGTAGTGTAGGCAGGTGCTTGGAAAGCGTAAATACATTTATCGAAATAAGTTATTGATAACCGTATAGCTGCATATTTTTTTAAATGATAATAATCAGTTATTCGGAGTTTTAACGTTTTAGATGGAAACATTTATTTTCGTTTTCAGGATTAATTCCAAACGTTGCTGTATTTGTAAATTATTTTTCACTATGTAGGTGATTTTTAAAAACTTTTTACTTTATCGTAAACAAAATATTGAGGAGATTCAAATGTTTTTTTATTTAAAAGCTTAGTTTTTTTGTAGATCATATGTTATTTACCTGCTGTTTTGTTTTGTTTTGTTTTGTTTGTTTTTTTTTAATTTCCAAACTTCCCAAACACCTGGGTTACAAGTATAGATATGATTACGATTATGTATTATACCAGGGGTGGCCAAGCTCCTTGATAGTCCGAGCCATTTTTCAAAATTTGAAATTTTTCGCGAGCCGCAATTAAATACGTATTTAAAAGACATTTTGAAACACATACAGAAAGATAATAATTTTTTAAAATACAATAGCACAAAAATGAAAAGGGAACTCGGGTACATTTATCGAGAACCACAAATAATCCTTCAAAGAGCCGCATGTGGCTCGCGAGCCGCAGGTTGGCCCCCCTGTATTATACTATACTATAGTATAGAGGAGATCGGGGTAAAGTGGATTATTTAAGCACATTTTGCGTTTCAGACAATTAATAGTTAACAGCAAACTTGATCAATTTTTTGGAATTGCAACAATAGTATTTTTTCTAAATATTCTAAATAAATAATTAATGTTTATTTTTTAATTATTGGTTTTCCTAAAGACTACTAGTGGACCACTTTGACCCAAATACACGAGGTAAAATGAACTATTGTCGAGTTTAAAATAAAATCAGTTTCTTTTAGTGTCAATAATTTAGTAGATGCCTATCACTAGACGTACTTACATGACCAAATTTATCTTGGGCCCGGCTCTTATCCTATTTATAGTATAAATGTAACGTTATCCTTAATTATAAGTATTTCGGAAATACATTTTTATGTCCTTTCTATTACTTTAACATAAATTATAGAAAATTTTTTACCAGTTACACGAAAAATAACTATTTAATCGATTTTATCGGGATTAAAATTACACGTCTAAGCCAATTAATTCATAACAAATATAGGTACTTAGATATATATATAAATTGAATAGTTGCTTATGTAAGGAGATTTAAACGAGCCTGAACTGTTAAGATACTTATAAAGCTAAATATCAACAATTTCGAATACACAACATACAGCTATTAATTAGAGAAACTTGCAAAGAACCACCGCTAGATTAATAGCTTGTTTTGAATCGCATTTAATATACAGAATCGACGATAGTAAATTATGGAATCAGAACGTTTACATTATAATCTTCTCTAAAATTACATTCAGGATTTGCGTTGCTAATGGGTTGGTTACCGTTAGCAATTAACGCGAATCTTGTTGTTGCTCGTTTGGAACTAATAAAGGATACAACGCGTGTATAAAATTATTCAGATGTTTTTGTGAACTCCGAAATTATGATTTACATAATTACTCCAATTAATTATAATTTTTTTTTTAATATAAAATGGATATTATTGGTCGTTAATGCTTCGTCGACTTACATGAATCGGAACAAAATTACGATCAATATACTATATTAAAGTAGGAATATTGTTAGTTTTTGATATGTTTACATCAAACATTTGAATATTTATTAAATTTTGTAATTTTTAACTTAAAAGATAAGAAATGCTGAGTTATAAACTTCATAAACAAGCGTAAACAAAGCTTTTTAAATTTTAAAGGTTTTTTTTTGTTAAATTTTAAAATCATAATAAGATGTAAATCAATAGGTGTATTAATCAGTTAGCCATAATAATTTGAAATTACTGTGGTAATATTTTTAAAATCTATTTTCGTTCTTTACTAGCATTCTTTGATTAATTAACTTACGAATGTAGATAAGTTCCTATCCTAAGAAGCAAAGACGGTAAATTATTTAGAGATCGCCTACATCAAGTAAAAGTTTTAACTTCTCAAAAACTTGACATAAGCTCTTTTGTATTTTACATCGTTACAAAAAAAAATATAGAAGCGAAATGGATCATTAATGGATAGCCAGTTGTACCTATAATTGCTAAATATTTAAATATTTGCTAAAGTGTTGAATTTAAGACTAATAATGGCAACGTTATTTCGTATTAGATAATTAATTAGATAATAACTATTAATTTTTACGTTTTTTCTAAAAACTATTTTGAACGTTTAAGTAAAAAGTATATCTATTAGGTGTACAAAAAAGTTCTGAGCTTTTTTTTGTAAAATTCAATATTTATTTAAAAACAAACAAAAAGATATTAATCAACGAAATAGTCCCCGTTTGCATCGATAACCTTTTGCCATCTTTCGGGCAGCTTGCGAATTCCCTGATGATAGAAGCTCCCTGGCTTCGAGGCGATAAAGTCATCAATGCATTTGCGTAGGTCTTCAAGTGCCACGAAGTGTGTATCAGCCAAGTGATGCTGCAGCGACCGGAATAGGTAGTAATCAGACGGTGCCATGTCTGGACTATACGCCGCATGCGGGAGAAGTTCCCAGCCTTTTGAGGATTATACAGGATAATTATAATCTTTTGAGGGCGTCCAGCACGCCGGTTCATCTTCAAGACTGAAATCTCCTTGGCGAAATTTTGTATACCACCTTTTACACGTAGCGTGACTTACAGCGTTCTCTCCATATGCGGCACAAATCATTTCAGTGGCTTCAGCAGCATTTTTCTTGAGATGAAACGCGAAGTGGATGGAAAATCGAATATGCTCTTTGGTTATTGCCATCGTAAACACTACTGATTTTTTAGGTTATGTGCATCAAACGTCAAACCGCATGGTATTTTCAAAGACCAAATGTCAACGTTGTAAACCCGCAAAAGGGCGGGAAACTTCATGAAATTTAAATTGTGGTTTCGGTTGTATGAAATCTAAAGCTCAGAACTTTTTTGTACACCTAATAGTAGATGTTAATGAAAATGATAAATTATAAATATACGAAACAAATTTAAGCTTTTATTTTAAGCTGATAAAGCGATTAAATTAATTACATAATTACTTGTAGGGGAATAAATACAATCAACTAATGTAAGAAAATTTAATCAGCTAATGTACTCGAGTTGCACTGAATTACAAAGCCTGGAAACAATTGTTTTACAAAATATGTAACACGATTTGAGTTACATAATTGAATCACTTTATACAATATGTATAGGTATATGGGCTTTAGTTTTTAAATTGTAAAAGTAAAGAAAAATCTACTTCAAACCAAAATTACAATTGGAATTTAATATTTTAGAGCTAATATATAGATACCTACATACATATTAAATATGAAGGTAGGTAATTCTTTATGTGTCGACTATTATTTTCGAATTCGAAAATACGTATAATATTAGATTTACGGATACGTAACAATCTTGATTTGGTCACGATTTCTCTAGAATAAAATATACCTAAGTTAAGGCGTTATCTTTTAATTGCTTTGGTAATTTCTAAATTCCACCGATAGTGTGTTAATAGTTTTAGGAATGGTTCTGGGATTTTTATGGCTTCACTAATGTTAAGTAAATAGCGAGAATCTAACGTAAGATTTAATGTTAAATTATTATCAAATGCTGTTTTAATTTATAAAAATGTTTTTATCTCGGAGGGAAACGTTAACTACTTATGAAAAATTATAGAACTTAACGAATACATCTATTCATAGCAACCCTATATAATATTTATTAAAAGAAATTTAAAATACCTAACAATTAGTTAATGAATGAAAATGAAAAGTTGTTAAAATAAATTAATTGTTATCGGTAGAACTTTATTTTTTTTATGAGTATAATCGCTCGAATACGAACACTTACGCAAATTGACAATACTCTGGCCAATAAAATGAAACATTTCATATCATTTATAATGTGGCTCGAAAACATGTTTTCTCCTAAATCAGCCCTTACGTCATAAAGGTTATTCACCGTTGGCTTAGTTGATGTTTTAAATAAATTCATTTTTTTTTAAAGTTACATTTCACGTTTATAGGTACTTATTTTTTGTAATTACACATATTATATAGGTATTGAATTATTAGGTATAAACCACATAAAAATACCTACATATTTGTGGAGTGCATGAAATTCAATGGAATGCATTTAAATAGGTAGGGTCGAATATGGCCACCTTAAGGTTTGATGTCGAATTTACCGTATTTCCTAAGGTATGAGGCCATTTATCTGTATTTTCCTATTAAGTGTGTGAATTTAGAGAACGCGCTAAAAACAAAAAGATTTCACTTATAAATTATTTTTCAAGTTATCTGTTGTTTTTTAAAAAGTGACGAGTGAGCGGCCATATTTCCGATAGTGTAGATAAATATGACCGTATTATAATTTTTAACGGAGAATTTATAAAATGCGGTTTATGCGGTCGCAGGCGCGAACGCACTGTAAAATCTTTCTTCATCTTATGATGATGTTTTCACAACATTTAGGATGAAATTCGCGTCCGCGTCCTGAAACAAAAATTACTAACTATCCATTCTTACAATTAGTACAGAAAATCCGTATGGGAAATATGATCAGTCGTTGGCCATATTTTCAGCCACGAGAAGTTTTTTTAAATCTCAGGCATTTTACAAAAACAACTACCACAGCTTGTAATAAAACAACACAATCATGTTACGGCTTAATAAAACACGAAAATTAGAGCAGAACTTATGTGAGACTTTTATAACTGCGACACGTTTTTTCTTCTGGACGAAATCTGTAAAATTGTGCGAGTGCACAATTCAATCACACGAGAGGGAGGGCTTCTACGCGATATACTTGTATTTTGCATGCTATTAGTTTTCTAGATATTACCGTGTAACCATATTTTTCGGCCGGTCATTCGGCCCGGGTACCTTGCGTACAGATCAAATTAGATACAAAACTACGTAAAAATTACGAAATTACGTATCAAAGTAGATACAAAATTATATTTTAAAATTTATATAAAGCACATGAATTCCTATATATTTTATACTTAAAAAAATATATATAAGTAAGAATTTAAAATGAAAGTCAGTTTGTAATATCTAATTTACATTAGCGGAACAAGAAAGAATGGAAGAGGAATTACTTTTAACAAAAAACTCACTTTAATTTAATATTGGTTTAAAGAAGACAAAATAGGTACCTGACATTCTATATTAGGTGTGCAAATAAAATTGTTTATATCCATAAATATGTATTTAATAAAAGTAGAAAAGGCATAACTAAGGCTTATAAGAATTAAAATATGTAATTTATGTTATAAAACTAACTATTTATAAATAAGTAATGATATAAATAAAATATAAATAAATAAAATGATATATTGGGTCTATGCATAATTCTGTAGCGAAAATTGAATAAATTTCAAACGAAAAATATTAAGCAAAAAAAGCGATTTTAATCAACTAAATATGTTCCATTCTGTTCAATGACTTTCTGCCATCTCTCCACGAGCTTCATTATCCCTCTTTCATAGAAGTCCTGAGATTTTTGGGCAAAGAAGTAATCCAAGTGGTTTTTGAGGACGTTCAGGGAACTGAAGGTTTTGTTATTCAAATTGTTCTGTAGCGCCCGGAACAAGTGAAAGTCTGAAGGTGCAAGGTCCGGACTATACGGTGGGTGCACCAAAACATCCCACCCAAGCCGCAATAACTTTTGCCGAGTCACCAGAGAAACGTGTGGCCTAGCGTTGTCCTGGTGGAACACAATGCCCTTTCTGTTCGCCAATTCGGGCCGCTTCTGATCGATTGCTTGCTTTAATTTAGCTAGTTGTGAGCAGTACTTGGTGGAATCAATCGTTTTGTTGGGTGGCAGCAGCTCATAATAGACGATTCCTTTATAATCCCACCAGATACTGAGCATGACCTTCTGAGGGTGCAATCCTGCCTTTGCGACCGTTTGAGGAGCCTCTCCGCGCTTCGACCATGATCTTTTTCGACTGATATTGTTGTAGACAATCCACTTTTCATCGCCAGTGATCATCTGCTTTAAAAATGGTTCGTTTTGATGGCGTTTGAGCAGCGAATCGCAAGCTGAAATTCGATCCATTACATTCTTTTCGCTCAGTTCGTGCGGCACCCAAACATCAAGCTTTTTTACCATCTCAAGTTTCTGTAAATGCCTCGAAACAGTTGATTGGTCAATGTTGAGGTTATGTCCGATCTCTGTAGTCGTCAAATGCCGGTCGGAGTCGATTAAAGTCTTGATTTGATCGACATCAGTAGTGACTGGCCGGCCAGAGCGAGGAGCATCTTCGAGATCAAAATCTCCGCGACGAAATTTTGCAAACCACTTCCGACACACACTTTCGCTTACGGCATTCTCTCCGTACACGGCTCATATCTTTTTGTGGGTTCGCGACGCGTTTTTGCCTTTTCGGAAATAAAAAAGCGAAATGCACCGAAAATACGCATTTTTTCCTTCCATGTTCAAACTATAATTAAACTTCGTAAACGTCACGGATCTCGATGAATACTTTCTTAAAATGTCGGCACAAATTTCAGCTTTCACTTAATGTACGACACTTCATACGTTTGACACATGTGAGAGCGGAAAAACAACTGCGAACGACATCTGTCGGAATTTCGCTACGGAATTATGCATAGACCCAATAAAATAAAAGTGTTATAATTGAAAAGAATACACAAAATATAAGGACACGAATATTAAAAACTACATATATCACATTATTTATTGGAATAAATAAAGCTGTAAGGAAACGATTCCTAGTTATGACGTAAAATATAAATTCATTAAAACACCTACATTTTGATAATAAACTATGTATGTAAATTAATTATTGAGTTAAAACATAAGAAATTAGGTAAGTAATACACGTAAAGTCAAACGTTGAAATAAAACAGAAGGTAGAAGTCATAGTAGTAGAGTGGTTTATTTTTAAACTCATAATGTTAAACTATTAGATATTACTAATCTATTAGTTTAACATTATGTTAAAGTTCAAAACGTTTATTACAGGGCAATGCATTATAATTTTACCTACACGAAAATTTTATACATCGATTTTATACCACTTTACTGTTACCTGAAACTTGAAGTACTTATGTAACCTTCAAACATCGCAAACAATACGAAAAGTTCCTTTTAATGGCATTTCTTATTCTTGCGTTAAGAAGTTTCGGCGTTACTATAGTGAAGCGTTCTTTTGTATAGCGGAAATAGAAATACGGAATACGGGATAGAAAACCAATTAAATATATATATATAAAAACACTCAATTTTCTTAGAAGAATACTAAAATTTAACTAATAAACAAACTATGTATTAGGTAACATAAAATATATATCAAAAATACATAACGTGGGCCTGTCAAAAGAACATTACAATTTTTTTTATACATTATAAACTAAAACGTTAAAAAAAAGAAAGTTTTACTGAAACTGTATTTAATAATAAAAAAATAGATATTGTAAGTTAAAAATTCAGTATAAATACTTACTACTGATTAGTTCTTTTTATAACTTAATCTACAATAATTACGCATCTATAATTACGTGATTGTGCAAATATTCTCATATGTACTTACGTATTTACCTACTTATATTAATATATTTTCAAAAATAACTATATTTAACCTAGAATAAATAAATAAGTATCTAGGTATGTAGAAAATTATTAGAGGGAAATTGAAACAATTAAGCACTTACTAAACACTTTTGAGAGAAACAGTAATTACGTACTGTAAATATGTAGGTAATAGTCGTGATAATAAATTAATTCGACAAACTTTTATGAAAATTTCAAGATAAATACTAACACTAATTGTAAGAAACACTACTACTACTACTACTTTAGATTGTGATTGCGATCTTAATATAATTGTCAACTAGACAGTAAACAGGATACCATCAAAAAGTAAATTCTCAGCAATACATTAAAACAATTAGAGCTCAAGTACCTATTCGAACTGGATATTATTCAACATTAACTACAACGAAATAATGACAATTAAGCTCAAAATTAAGAATTATGTATAATCATAGGTGCCATGGATTCTTAAACTAATAACATTACATCAGACTCTGTAAACGGTGTTGATAAATAATACACGTTAGCGTAATACATTTTTAAATTCACCTGAACCTAAAACAAATAAAATTTGTGCGTATACACATAAGGGTATGTCTAAATGAAAAAAATCGCAAGAGAACCACTTAAAAATTTCAATTAAAATTAACAATCCATATGTACAATTACGTTTTTGTTTTGTTTCATTCACGGTTTTCCTGATAATTTCGAAGCTTATAAATAATTGCTTAAATTTTCGTGTTCGGGCCGTTTCTTTTATATTTACAAAACAGCGTTACGACGGTTTAGCGGAATAAGGTGCGGGCATCCGTTTAGCGCACGGCGTCAGCGTCGGCGTCGCGGCGTTTATGCACGTTGCATGCTCCTTTGACTTTGCGGTATGCTGCTGGTGCACCCTTTTTATATGTGAAATACCAGAACAAAACGTGCTATTTAAATTTCCAGTACATTAGATAACCCACTATGAAAAGAAACATTGGTAAAATACTATTATGCTTTTTGATTCGTGGAGTAAGGTTTTATTTTCTAAAGATACTAACGTTCCACAGAGTGAAGATATAAATTTTAAAATTTGTAAAATTTATTTCATATCGAATCGTTGTACATAGGTACCTTACACCTATATTTGAAAATACTTAGAAATAATATAAAAATAATAATAAATACAGCTACATTAATACCATACTTTATAAATTTTATATCTGTTTAAAATTTATTTATAAGATGAATAGATAATAAATCATTAGGGTCAGTATTTTATGTTTAGAATATTTATATCCAACAATAAGTATAAGTAAATAATTTTTACCAGTGTAATAAATTGAGACACCTATTAAATTATACATATGGTACTTAGGTAGACATACTGACTGTGAGGTGGAGAGCTTCGCTTGTGTGCCCACTCAGTTTGAAATTTTAACTACTTTAATAAAACTACTTTTTATTTAATTATAATTATGTTTTATTTAATTTTATTATTTTTAAAATTTCTTAATTTTTGTATAAGACCTGTAACGTTAAAACAATTACTTGTCCTTTCTTTATGACATTAAGTTGCAAACAAATTGATCAAAGTTTTAATTACGAATATTATTAGATAGATACGGTAATGTTGTTTTATTACTACATAATTTTCGTTTCAAAAGTTTTTACAAAGTAGAATATAAATTCACAAATTTTCTAATGTAGTAAGTAGATGTTATTGTGCTTTTCTAAATCCCTGGTTGTAAAGAACAACGTGGAAGGGAATAAAATACATGCCGTTATGAAGATTTGCGGTTTTTTGGGTTTTTCGAGATTATAATAAATTGGGGCTTTACCAATAAAATAAGACAATCGTAAATTTTCACCATACGATTGAATGCTACCGATATTTATTGTACAATTTAAGTGTAGGTATACAGAAAATTGTTAATAGATAATTAGATTATAGCGTGATATTCTTGTAAATACAGTGATAAAAATACAAAGCTGTATTATACAGGGGGCAGCTATAATTCATTTCTAGATTTAGCGGATTAGAGACTATCCTCGGGAAAATTAATGCCGTTAGGAAGCTTTGTTAAAACTGTGGTCGAACCCACTTTCACATCAAAGGGATTCAACCTAACGACCTCTTATTGTCCAAATAAATATGATACCGCTGCAGCAGTTAAGTTATTAAAACGATTACATATAAGCCTAATATTCTCCTCTTGAACTAACATTAACCAAATCTTGAAACTTTATTTAAATCTCACAATCAGCACCTACGATTTTAATTGAACTATAAACACGAATAGACGAACGTCGAGACTTATTATGCTTGAGAAAGCTTAAGACAAAAAAATAAAAGTAATAAATTTAGAGGGATAGCAATTCTGTAGAGAGGTTTAAGCTTCCAGCTTTAAGAAAAGATTTTACACAAAGCACATTCAAAAGAAACAACAATAAAATCCCATTAATACGGTTTGGACGGACTGTATCAATGCGACCGTTAAAAAATTCCTTAAATTTTTATAAAACCACAACGAAATTAATATAGGTATTTATTTTTTTCTCTCCTAAAAACACTTAAACAAGTAGATATATATATACCTACCACCTCCTTAAACCTTACAATTAGCAGTTTTTTGATGACAAAACTGCTCGAAGAAAATAGTAAAAACTTCAATACGCAGCAGAATACATTTTTAAATGTAAAACGTTCACATTTACATTTGATTTAATAATTTATTAATGAATTAAATATTTGCGACAAATTACAAATTTTAAAATATGAAATGCTATAAGGGCATGTTTTAATTTTCATTTGATTCAAAAAACTTCATATCTTCAAAAATGTTTGAGACACTGTTTCAAGCAGGAAAATTCTCTGCCCTTAAATTAAATGATCTACATATATAATAACTTATTTAAAAAAAAATACGTGAATATCACTGTATTTGACAAATAAATATCTATTCAAGTAATAGGTATTTATTGTTTAACGTTAGTTGAATTGAAATGGCAGTAAAATGCGAATGCAATATTGCAAAATCTAGTTTGTTTTACCTATATATTTTTCAAGCTATTATTATTAGTAGAAGTAAGTTGGTTTTATATAAAAGAAGGTCGCCATGTAGATGTGTGATTAAATACAAAATGTAACAAACTCCCAGCGAAACTATTAACGGCAAATAGCTTACTGACGGCTAACACAACCTGTCGAAGTCAATCTTGTTGACCAAAAGCAGCAAATAGAAGACTGAGGAGCTGTCATGGCCATATTTCGTGCAGATATTGTTTCGAAACAATATTATTGGATAACCTACGATAATTTGAAGTAATTACGTAGGTATTGTATCTATTTATTTATTGAGTAAGTAACTTATTTACTCTTAAACAATATTGTTAGTTATATATAATAATTTTAATAATATTAAATATTATTAATAATTTTAATTGATACATAGCATGCATACTACAACTAATGTTATAATGATTTTTAAAGAAAAATGACGAAAATAAATAAAATAGTGAAGATATTAATAAAAACAGAACCTTATTTTTTAGAGGCATCTACATATATAATTATAAAAATCATTCTATTTTTACCGAATAACATTCATTTACACGACATCGGTAATTTCAAGAATTTCCTCCAATTTTTCCCACTAAAGATAAGGGTTAACTAAAAAGCGAAAACGTACTGATTTATTACGACATATCGGTTTATACTGCTCCTTACGTATACGTACCTATTTCATTTTACATTTTCCATACAAGACAGTTAACATATTATACTTCATTGCCCTTGTACGTTCAAGAAATTTCGTGTGTTATTTCAAAATCTTTCTTATTAAATAATTTGAACGTGCTAATTCTAAAATTACCTCTACTACTAATTTCAATTGAAACTTCGTATATATGACAGGATTATTAGGCATCGATTTTGCATTACAATTTTTCATAGACGATTCGTTCTATGTAGGTAAGTTGCACATTCAAATACTTTTCTGTATTATATATCTCATTTTTTGTTTTTATCTTGAAACTACAAAATATCTGGAGAAAGATATCCTGCCTTTCCTTAGTGTTGGGGCTGGGAGAACATTGAAATTTTCAATGTGAACCTCTAATTACGTTACGTTTGCTTGAAACAATTTATTCGATTCGCGTAGATGGCGCTCGTTTTCATCGTCTTAACACCAGGGAGGGGCGAGGGCGGCCAAATTTTAGCATACGTTAATCACCCCCCTCGAAACTATCAATTTTTGATGTCGAACATTTTTTTCGTCCGATGTTTATTTCTCCAGATGTTTTGCAGTCTCAAGTTAAACAACTCACCCGGCATATGTCATAATATTGATTCTATAAAAATGTTTCATTTCGAAAACAGTTACACGTAATGATTCTTTTCCACAATCAACGTCGTGTCGAATAAGTAGTTTCCTGTACCATATATATATATATGTCTAACGATTTCGTCGGTAAATATTTGTTTGAAATATGCGAACGGTGTGTCACCAATTATTGTTGTTTTCTAAATATTTATAAACGATGGTGTAATTATCCTTTACAGCGCAGCGTACCAAATTGCAGGACGTTGAAGTCAGCTCATAGCCATGTCCAACTGATTTTCTTCGTTACTGATTTCATTGTCAAACCCACGTTTATGTGTTTTCAGAGGACAATATCGAATAGTCAGAATAGTTTGAATATTTTTCCTCGATTATAAATAGTCTGTCTGGAACATTTATATCTTCCATGTCTGATACTATTTCCAATGGATTGAATTTGAATTAATTTCTGTAATGTATGAGATTACATTGTTTTGTCTCTCTGAAATAATTGAAACCTTTTTCCATGCCTTTTTTATTTCCGTCGTAGCTATTAGATAGTTACCTAACACAATAGTTCCCCTACTATTTCGCTTATGGTACTGGAAAGTGGACGGCTCTGAAAACAGAACTTGTCATTACGCATGCTAACCACTTAATATCTATCATTGTTTCACAACATGTACATAATATCGGTTACCATAAAGATAATCACTTATAAACAAACATATTGTTACAGGTAAACAGACCACTCATAACACTAACTGTGCACATAATTATATGTACGTGACTTATCAACTACCTACTTATTGTTAGACGTAATTATGCATTACAAATTACGTAATAAAATTAATACAATAATTGAATTTGAATATATTTTATATAGGTACCTACCTAGTATAATAACTAATGGTCTAAGACCCCACCGTAAGATTTGTGTTATGATAAAATTTGAGCAAAAAAAATACCTCTTTAAAATAAAAACGGGATTTCCCAGTATCCACGTATAAACTCGAATGCATTTATATATAGAATTCTGGCAAAACCGCTTCAGATCTTTCGCGTTAGTGGTACAAAGCGGAGGTGCTTGTTTCAGTAGTTCAAATTTTAAATCCGTGTCATTTCATCGTATTATCCGTGTGTGCGAGGAGTGCTAGTTCGATTTACAAGGCCTTTTTGCGTGTGAGTGCACGAGTCTTATGTGTTGTGTTGTGTTCTCTAAAAGGATTACAAACAAAAAGGATTAATACGACGAGGAACGGTAGGATCTTTCTTTGTCGACTAGCTCTCCATGTATTTATAAAGTGTAAATACGTAAGTGTAAATACATGGACCTTTAAACTTTAACCCAAATTATCTGAAAATCGAGCTTGGATAGAGACCAAGTTAGGGTCTTTGTTAGGGTTCTCCTCAAACGTTCGACGGTCCATTGCTGTCGTGAATTAAACAACAATATTCGAGTGGCAGCATTAATTTTTCATCAAAGGGAAAGCATAAGTATAAAATAAGTATAAAAATCATTTTCAAGTTTGATAATAATAGAAAGTTGAACTCTTTAAGCGCTGCTGCCGCCGATAAGACGACGATGAAAAAATGGCAACATAAATTTATTCGAATCTAAAAATCGTTCTTTAAATACTGGAATAAGAAATTTCCTCAAGTATTATCATATCACTTATTACAGAAAACAAGCAGATTTTTTTTTAAAAAAGACTTATCGATGGCAGCATTGGAGTTTTGTAAAAGTTTATATACGCGATTTAACGAGCTATTTTTTTGCTCAAGTTTTATCATAACACAAATCTTACAGTGGGATCTCCTACTATAATAAAGTTTTAACATATTGAGATGTGCTAAAAACGTTCAACTCCGCGCAGTGACGTCAACCGCGAGTAGTAGCACGTAGCAATACGTGTAGAGATTTAAAAATACTTAGAAATTATAGTCGTGTAGATTAGATGGATATTATATGGAATATGAAAAAGTTGTGATGAATCAGTATTAAGGCGTTCTCGCTAATTATTTAGATTGAATTTACGCACGAGTGACGTCAAATCCCCTTTTCAATATGCGCAGAATCGCCTCCATAGTTAACCTTTATAGTTATTATACCATGGGCACCTAACTACCTGTTATTTTATTAATCACAAATTATATATTCGTCAAATATTCATCAAACTTTAAGGCATCACAAATAACTTTACAATCTGTACTAATTAGTGATTGTAGCGTAATTTCTATAACAAATTGGCAGCGCTGTCATACAGCAAGTTTTTTGGATTTATCGGCAAACGATTTGTAGTGAATAGTTCTCCACCATCAGATTTTTTTTTTGTTGAAACTACTTTTAATTACAAAAAATGCAAACGTCCAAATATGTGCCGGTATCTCTGAAGAGGTTAAACATAATTCTGATAGGTGGTAATTAATAAATAACATATGACTTTTATGTCCTTTTAAATAATACTTCGCATGTCGAAAGATGTTCAGTAAATTACAAAAAAATTATATCTCAGTCCTAGAAAATACAATATTTTTCGATGCCCGGAAGCAATTAAAAAGATTGTTTTCTCAGACTTCTTTTACTCACAAAACATAATTATCTGAAAGAAA
This sequence comes from Rhagophthalmus giganteus, assembly GCA_036326145.1. Classification (NCBI taxonomy): domain Eukaryota; kingdom Metazoa; phylum Arthropoda; class Insecta; order Coleoptera; family Rhagophthalmidae; genus Rhagophthalmus; species Rhagophthalmus giganteus. The sequence goes on along the minus strand of JARFJA010000067.1, from coordinate 7,111,125 downwards.
ACGCAACAGAAATTACATTTAATTTCAGATAAAGAAAGTTAATTTATATACCCGATTGTTAAAACTAATCTTTCTCGTACCATAATAATGATATATGAAATGTACTGTATATTGCATGTTGGCATTTACCTACAGAAATAATATGGAAGATATTTATGTACTTATAAAAACAATGTCAAATATCAAAAGCAATATAAATTTCTAATAAGTAAATATGATTATACTTAGGATGTAGCTCTAAAATTATATAAAACCATTAATCACAGATGTAATTTGTTAATGGTCTTGTCTTTAATAAAAACATAATTTAAATAATAACTTAATAAGTGAAATACATATTTAAAAATCCCAATTTCATGTAAATTAAAATTACACTTTAGAAAAAATAATAATTTAATTATAATATTAAAATTAATAAATTAATAAAATAATTTATTACTTATCTTATAGAATAAATAAGCGATTGCACATAACTTGTGTGTATTATTGCTTATCTAAACAATTATTACTTAAGTAAAAATCAAGTAATAGAAAAAAGACGCTTTCGTATTATTACCTATTTAATAGGAGTATTTAAGAATCATCAAAAATCTATAAACCTAATTTGGGTGCTTTAGCAAAGATCGAATATTAGCGAAAAGGAAATAACCGACCTTGCATGGCCTTTATTAATTGGTATTAATTTATAAGGTATGTCTGTAATGAACGTTTAAAGATTGTTAGCATTATTAATTCAAACTACTATAAATTTTTTCTTGAAAGTAATCACACTTACTCATCATTGTATTTATTGAACTCGGTTTTATAAAGAATTCTTTTAGCAATTTTAAATATTTATTTGACGCATTTTTATTCAGAAAAAGTATTTTTAATGGTATTTAATTAATATACCTTTCATGTTTTTAAATTAACGAAGTTTTGTGTATTACCTTTTGTTATCTTCTCGAGATTGATCTTTAATATTTCTAAATACACAATATTTAAGGTGAGCGTCGAACTAATTGTAAGACATAATTATTACGCAATTAATAGTTTAGAACCCCAGGCGGCACACTGTCGTTATAATGTCGTCAATTATTGGCCGTTTGGGGCCCAATGGGGACGTCGTAAATGACGTATATATGACGTCAATATGATGGGTTAATGTCACAGCCTAATGACGTCAAATTATGACCAATCTAATACGTTACTTGAGACGACTAATTGACGCCTAATTTCTTTAAATGGGACGTCGCTTTGACGTCCTATTGACGTAATCCTAAGACATTAATGACGCATCTAAAGGTGAAAAAAATACAAATACATTCAATATAATTATTACTTTATTACAAAAATGAAGGTAGAAACAAAAAACCTAAATCTAAGAAATTAAACAAAGTATGTTAATATATCAAAGAAGGAACACAAAATTATTTGGATTTACCTACTTAATAACCAAATATCGTTATTATTATTATTATTAATAATTGACGACATTATGACGTCAGTGTGCCGCCTGGGACAGTATTTTCAATTTCAATATGTTTGGTTCAAAACGTTAAATCAGTTAATTTGAATAGATATTGTTAATTACAATTCTAGTCAACAGAGTTAAAGCTACGATTAATTAATTATAGTCTTATTGAATCGGAAATCTCTAGAAACGATTTACTAGCTGCAACACGTACCAATTAGCCGATAACAAATGCATACCAAAGTATACCAGAGGGAAAATGAACACCACATTTGGATAAAACTCAATAATCGAGAAGCAGCGAAGAGCCGTGAGCGTGAACTTCTAACGAGCCGAGTATAAACTTAATTACATAAAGTAAGGCGAACTCAACAAAAAGCCACTCACCCCTGAAATCGCATTAGTATGATCTGACAATGTATTTCAAAGTTAGTGCGAAAAAGGGTGATTCTAATTAATGATATATAAGAAATTTAAATGCAAAACAAAATCTTCGGAGAACACTCAAAATATAACACAATTTATAGATCTTAACAAGTTATAATCTAAATAATTTAGGTATAGATAGATACCTACCTCGTCAACGGTAAACAAGTTTTCCACCTAAAACTGATTAAATGTTGTGTGTTGAGTGTGTAACGTTAAATTTATAATTACGTTTTAACGACAACTTCTTAATTTTAATTTGTAATCGTTTCGTCGCATTCGTTTTTAGAAACTTTTTAATAAAATTTTAATCGGTTTCGAATACTACGACCGCTTGAGTTCGCGAGATCGATTTCGTTGGTCAGTGATAAATATGCAAATACGCGTCAATCACATATGCAAAAATCAAATTAATTCAATTTGAAACTCACCTATTCGCCTTACGACCACATCGTTCATTCTTGAATCCCAATTTTCTGGCACAGATTGCCTCCTATAGGAAGCAATTTGCTACCGGTGAGTTATAGCTTTTGAAAGTGGCAATTTTTCAGGCGCTAAGTTGCTTTAATTATTTTTTTAAATACTATCTATTCATTTAAAAAATATATGCATTTAGCGATGGATACTATCTAACGTCGAGAATTTGTTGTTTTTACGAGGTTTCCGGAAATATTTCCCACACCTTAATTTAAAAATGTAGGCAGCCATAAAAGACTTTACTACTGAAAAAAAATTTTGTCGGTAAAAACCTTTGCCGAAATACGAATCTTATTTATAGGTGAGAAAATTTATTTCCTAAAAGGACGCTAAAGATATTTAATTAACGATTCAATATTTTAAATTATAAATCGTATCCTAGGCGTAAAATTCACCTGAAATTTAGAAAAATTCTCTAGTCGTTCGCAGTTACACGTTACGGCGTTTGCACACGAAACCGTACAATTTAATTAAAACTTGATAACTTGCACGTGTCCACTATATAGGTTTTCTTCGAAAGCTTTTAAATTTAGAAAGCAACACGTTATCGCGTTTCTCGGAAAATCTTGTTTTAGGTTGTAAATAAGCATCTTTCGATGCGTTTGAATCGACGTACTAATTAATTTATAAAAATTTGTTAAAATTAAAATTTAATGCGATACCCGTAATAATAAGTAAAATTATATTTTACATAAGTAACTTAAATAAACTCGATTTTTTTTTTATTTATTTATTTGTCAGACGTCTTAATTGCTGCGATCATAGCGTCGTTGTTATTTTATGATTACATTTGGTTTTTTTTTTTACATGTTATTATATTATATATTACATATTAACTAATCTTAAACATCTGTAAACTCGAAATGTCCTTAAACAAAATTGTTTAAACATTTATTTCAAATTCAAACTAAGTAGGTCGTTCCATTTTTTATTCAAAGCGTAGTTGAAACTGTAATTTTGAAACGTCCATGTTTGAAGTTGACTATGTAACTACATTGCTGTTGTAAATTTTGCTGAGGAAGCATGGCGTGTTCAATTCGGCTCTTGATGAGGTAATTTTGTTTTATTGCGGATATGGCTTACTTTCGTCCCAAATTATAATTGAAAGATGATCCAACTATTTTCTTTAGGGTCCTAAAATCTATACGAAATAATTTTAGGAAATTTTGAAATTTTAAACGAGTTTTATTTTAATTAAGCTAAAATTGCCCTTCGTAACTCCTAATGTTTTTAATTAAAAAATAACGCGGGCACACTTATTAAATAATTATTGATAAAACAAGAAATGACCGTTCTAAAAGAAACGTAGGTATTCGACAATTTTCAACGTAGGTAGGTATAGGTAATATTGAATGTAAAAAAAGCACTGCCTAATTAAGATAAACGAATAAAGAACTGTGACTGGAGGAGACGCGATCGTTTTCTTAGGTAGTAAGGTATCTATTGATGATAAAAACCTATCTACTAAAATGAAGAAGGCAATTCAGTGAACGAGAAAATTGCCGAGGTTTATTAGTGGAAAGGAACTTCGGGAAATTCGAAAAATCATTGTTTTAGTGGGTTCTATATAAATCTTAATTGAATTTTACTTTTGTGGAAGAAAAGAAAAAAGTTTATCCATTTACAAATTACTTATTATTTCAACGGAATCTCTCGTTCAGCTTACCGGTTTTCGCACTACTTGTAGACTCCGAAACGGTTTAATTTACCCTTAATTTAGGTTTCAAAGGATTGCTTTATTACTTATAAATTAATTTCATTATGTATTTATGCTCTGAGCGAATTTAAACTTACATACTGGTAGATTACACACTTCTCTCTGCGTCAACTATTACTATTTTACATAGTAGACGTATGTTTAGGTCAACGAAGTTTCGCCGTACCTACTTCAAACTGCATTGAAAATAAGAAAAAATTATCGAAATTAGTCCATATTTGCTTTAATAAAATATAGAAATAAATACTTTTAAATCGCCTTGTTACATAAAATACACATACTCTTAGATATTTAATAACAATTGAAGAAATTATTTATCGGTAGGTTACCTATCTGTAATAATTACAGTTTGACTACTGTACTAAATCGCCTTTGTGAAACCGACGCGCCGACCATTTATTTTCCATTTAATGACAAATATATACAATTCCACTAATGAGATGAGATCGAGTGTATCTGTATTTCATAGTCACCTAGCGGCTGTAAACAGCGATAGCTTGTAAAGTACCCGTTTGAATTTCTCTGCAGCAAACGCATTGCGGTAGTAAAGGAATGCACGTGGTTTCGAGTTTACTTACTTAGGGTATTTGTTCACATAAGATAGTTCTGTTTCTAATAAGGCGATATGAACTCTATATAAACGTACGTGTACAGAAACCAAAGTCGTAAATCTCTCGATGATTTGTTTTCGACAAATCGAGTAAAGGATGTTAAACGACAAGCGAACACTCGCTATTAATAAATTATAACGAACCAACAAACAGAACCTTCGTCGTCGAAACTTAATTAAACTTAGTAAAAAGGCCGAAATTAACGAGTATTTCCTAACAAATTTAAAAACATTATATTCGTCGAGTTGAAGGATTAAGCAGGTTGTTCATGAGGAAAAAAGGTATACGGTTTCACGAATCCCTTTTGCAAAGAATGCACGGTTTGAAAACCCACTAGCCTTTCCCTAAAACAAAATGGATGCTATAAAGGACCGCCAGTTCGGATTAGTATTGTCGGATATTTATCGTCTTCTATATTTTTTGGCTTTTGTACCTTCATATCACATATGCGGCTATCATGAAACAACTGACTCTGACTCTTGAAAATGGAACGTGGCTCTACGCGCGAGGAATATTTATAGTTGTACTATACCAAAAAAATTCGTATAGATAAATGAGATTTTCGTCAGAAATGCACATCGTTTTTTTACTTTAAAACCTAATAAATATAATTTATGCACCTTCGCGAAATAATATATTCCTAATGTGCTTATGAATAAAGTACTTATTACACTTGGAAATGTAGTGCGAGTAATCTTTCCTCTTTACCGAAAGAAAGGACAAATGAATTAAAAATTTAGCTTTTAAGATGAACATTAATTTAGATACATAATTAAGTAGGTTAAAATGGTACGCATTAGCTTAAATCTCGATAGTACCTATACTTGTAGCTGTTATACAATACGGTACGTAAAAGTGGCCACGACGTAAAAATAAACTTAGCTTCTAAAGCTCTTCTTTTGCAATTTTTCATGTCATTTTTAATGAATTAATGTTTATTTTACGGGGCCTGTATAATGTAAAGTCAGAGGTATATAATTATTCTATTTGTACTTCTTTATTGGTACTTGACATAAAATTGACAGGTACCGTAAAATAAGGCGAAGTTGATCGATTTTCAACTTTCACACTTTGTTAGATTAATAATTTTTGAAAATAAGTTTAATACGTGGGTGTTCAGTTGTGTTTAAGCACTAGTTAAGAAATTTAGGTTTTATTTTGAACTTGGGGCGAAGTTGACCAACTAGAAAATTACTTACTATATAAATGCACTTAAAAACATGTTTGAGGTGAAGTTGAATACATTTACAAAGACCTAAAACACGTTTATTAACAACAACAAAACAAACTGGTCACGTTATTATTCGTCATATCAAGTAAAAATAAATCCGTTTTATACAAGCTATTTATTTTCTTTGTAAATGTTTGTAAAAAATATAATTTATGCAATATTACTTATAAGTAGACAAATCTTTAACAAATCACACCGGCGAGCGGTTTTTGGCACCCGAAGCGTGCAAGTAGGGGACCCTACAAATGGCATCCGCCATAGAAACTGTATTAGCGTCGTCTTTAGGTTCTGGCCATACGAATTTTTCAAATTTTCAATTTTTCGAATTTTCACCTATTTTTTTTTCAAATATTCTATATTGTGCCCCGACAATGAACCAACATCTAGAACATGCGCAGACATTCATAAACTCGTAGAAAATTCTCGGTCAACTTCACCCCAAAAACTGCAATACTGGACACTACGTAGGTACTCGTAAAAATTTATAAACACTCGCAAAAAAATATCCGGCGATCTTTTTGTTCAGAAATCGTCTTTTTAAACATACAACGCTTTAAATACAAACGAAAAATATTTAAATTCGTGTAATGGAAACAACGGATACAGCAGCAAAGTTCAACATTCACAAATAATTGGATATCTGCAGTCTAACAAATCTTTTTTTTTCTATATAATTATGGATGACTCGACGAAACGTTTTTAATTATTTCTCAGCTACCCCTACACATCAAAAATTAAAAAAAAAGATTCTTTAACTTATTGTTAACAAAATCAAATTAAAAATATTTTTTCATAATTTTGGTCAACTTCACATCATTTTACGGTACATATTTCAAATAAACGGTACTTAATTTAAAAAGGGAATTTTCAAATATCTAAGGACTGTTTAAACAACATAGATCAATTTTATAATTTTAGGTACCCAGGTGGCACACTGGCGTTAATGATTGGTAATTATTCGTCGGTGACGTCGTGGATCCAATAAGTGGCGTACGCACGACGACACTTTCACGACGAATGTTTGACGTCATTAAAGAACGTCGTTGAGACGTCTTTGTTTGGTCATTCTAAAGTCCTGAATCGTTACTGGAAATTTGGAATTTGAGAAAATAAAGATGTTTTAAAGCGTAAAATACTCGTAATTTTTTCTAACGTGTTTCCGTTTTAATCCAAAATTTAAATTAAAAAATATATAAATTTATTTTGGAATTATGCACTATCGCGTCTATGCGATTAACAGCAATAGTTGTATACGTTATAAATACGGTAGTATACAACTAAACAAGTAAGTCAATTCACATCCAGTTATTTATTCTAACTGTGTACGTCAATGGGTAAAACTAGTTCCTTTAAAGTGTCACGCCACTGTGCATACCGATCACGCTCATTGGTTTACCGCCAGCGGTTTTATTAGGTTATAGTGGTTTTACTGTGTAGCGAGTTGTACGTATTTTTGTAGTTGTATTTTTTAACGGTAGGTGAAAAATTAATCAGCCTATCGTCACCTAAAGTTGAAATGAACAATTTTAAATATTTAAACAACTGGAAGAAATATTTTTTTTAAATAATTTTACAAATCATGACTTAACAAGAACAATTTGTACTTGATTTCTATAGGTTTTGACCTTTAGGTGACTATAGGTTATGTTTGTGGCGTGAGCGACCCCCCCATTTCATTATTAATTTATTTAGATGTCTTTTGTGGGCGTCGAATTTGTCGACAACGGGGGAACTTCACTAGATCACCCCGGTTGGCTAACGCCATTGAAAAGGGAGATTTATTGGCCTCCCAAACAATCGAAAAATAGTTTTGCAAAACTTTTAAGATCTGGAGTAGACCCTCCTGAAGATGGTAGTCGGAAGTTACATCGTGTGTATCGTTCATTTTTGAAACCGGTTAGTATAATTACATATACACAAATATCCAAGCAGTTTTTCTAAAAGGGCTTAACCCGCACCTTTTGTGAAAATTAGTTAATCTGACTATCTTATCGACGCAGTTTTTCCAGAAGGACGTAACCTGCAAAAAGTAAATTTTACAGGAGAGCATATTTTGTGTCGCCGTGTAGCTATAAGAAGATACGTTTTGTGGAATACAAATCGATTTTTCGATTCTGATGACTCTGCTTTAGATACATAATATGTACCATAACATGTAATGGTACATTTTTGTAATAAAATAATAATTATATTGAATGTATTTCTATTTTTTCATCTTTAGATGCGTCATTAATGTCTTGGGATTACGTTAATGGGACGTCAAATCGACGTCCCACTTAAATTAGACGTCAATTAGACGTCTCAAGTAATGTACTAGATTGGTCATAATTTGACGTCGTTGGGCTGTGACATTATCCCGTCATTTACGACGTCCCCATTGGGTCCCAAATGGACAATAGTTGATGACCAATAGTTTTTTATTTAAACAAGAAGAAACCAGGTTAAACGACAGGCCTCCCGTATTCGCGGTTCAAAAAAAAATGTGCGCGAAACAGTTGAGTGCGAATGATATGATAAAATCATGTACCTAAATTGTATCAATTTGAATGATATCTTCTTGTTAAAAGTTAATTCGAAAACACAATAAATAAATTCAAAAGTACAACGAAAAGTACGAAAAGAAATGTAGACATGTTGGATTTAAACAGTTTGCGGGCATTTAAGAATTTTCTAACATATTCAAATTCTGACCTCCATAAAGTCCGAGCTTCTTGGCATTTTTAGCATTACGAATACCAGCCAGTAAATTTGCCGCTTGGTTTGCGAAAGAAGGTTTCACGTAACGTAACATTTAAACTGTGGACAAACAAATATTAAAATAAATAATTAGTATTATTTATTTTAATATCTAATAAATTACAATTCGAAGGAATTGTTTTATGAGATTATACGTAACGTAACCGCGTTATTTGTATTGCTTAAAAGATGAGGTATATGTATCGAAAATCTACGATTTTTATGTTTTCGTAGTTAATAAAGAACGTGCTTGTGTTGTGGTGTCGGTTAACGATAGGTTGATTCGCAGGCTCTTAAAACATTCCTTTTTCTACGTAGTATTATAGGATAGGATGGTATATATAGGATAATATAATATAAGTTTTATGTTTATCCCTGTAATGCAACGGTTGTTATGAATACACCTGTAAAGATGATAAAAAAAATTATCGCTTTATAAAGTCGAATGTGTTTGAAGAGAGTACGTTTGTATTTCTATAAATTGTTTCTAACCTAATACGGGATTTGTATTGATTCGGTTGCGTATATTGGGAGCACTTTACTGAACTGAATGGAAATGTAAATATTCAGGTGATATGAATGAAGACCCTCTGCCACTGGAGATGCTCTCAGGAGGTAGATGAAACGGTTCATCAAATACGAATAGACAAGATTTATATTGCGTACGAATATTTTAACGTATTCGAACGATTCTGAAAATTCTCGGTAGGTAGATTATTCGATAAATGCCATTTTCAAACAATATAAGGTGATATTTAATAAGTACGAATACATTATGTGTAACATTTAAAGTTAAGTTTTTAACAGTTACCGTAGAATGGGGCTATATACGAAACAATGATTTTTGTTTTCGAGTTATATTATAGTTTTTTTATATTTTTAAAGTAAGTTTTTTAAACGTTATCGGAAATATGTTTATTAAAACTATCTCTAGTTATAAAAATTTTGAGGAAAATTTTTTTTATCATTCCAAATAATCCCGCGTTTGGGTTGTTTGGCATCATAGAGATTTTGTGGTTAAAATAGAGTTAGACTATAATTTTTTTCAATTAGGAACATCATACTATATTTTGAGAACGAGTTTGTATAGGTATCTAAAAAAAAAACTAATAAAAACCACTTATATTTGTGATTTATATGAGTTTCGGAACTTTTTGTTACTATTTGCTGCTATGAGAAACTAATAAAAACGTCAAATATTTATTTTAATCAAATTACAAAACATTTCCTTTAAAAATATATCTTCCACGAAAAATTTCGGGATCTGATAAAATACATTTGATTTGATCGAATCAAATTCGAATCGGATTGGCAGTGTCTTCAATGAAAGGGAAAACAAAAATATATCCCGTTTCTCTTTGTAATGCCTTAAACAGGAAATTCGGTAGGTCTTTTTTTTTAAATTTGAAGTAACTGCACAACAAATTGTTTGGCAATTTTTTTTCTGGTGCTAACATTGCACAGGAATTCGACAACGACGAACGAAACAGCAAAGAAACTTGGAAAAATGAATAGCTTTCGTCTACAATCGCTTCGAATGCCCGTTCCATATTTTGAGAATCGTAATTTAGACTTAAGGCACCACCAAGTTGCCGTTTGTACTTACGCGGCATCGTTCCAAATTAATCTGCAAAAGTCTTTTGTTTATTTTTTACAGTTTTTTTCACAATAACGTAAATTACTTACAAGGAATAATGACTTAAGATTTCAACGAACATGCCTGAGAAATATGAAATCTAAATATTCTTAATTAGTTCCAATGTAAAGTAGACAAAGTTGACTAATACAAACAACTCCACAAACATAAGATTTAAGAAATATAAATTCCAACCTCTAAAACATTAAATTTTTGTATAAAAACAACCGATTGCGTTCGATCAAATTCCTTTAATTATTGTAATCGTACTTACATTAAAAAAATATTATTCAATATATATAATGCACTAAAGAATAATTTTTCGATAAAACTAATACGTATATTTCCCTAGTTGTTGAGGGTTATAAGTGAGTACTAGTCAAAGCCTTTCAATAAGTTTCCTTCTGGTTACCTCAGAAACAAGGAAGTTAGTTAGTTGTAGGTAATTAGATTTTCGAGTACCTACCTAGTCCAGTTACAATCCGTTATTCAAATAGGTAGTTCAGTTGTGATTCGCATTCGCAATTCATAAAGGAAAATTTATTTGAACATATCTTATGTTTAATTCGAAAGCGATTTCTGCCGATTTTCCTCGAGTGTAGGTATTTACATATATAAATTGTTTAAATATTATCGTGCTTGTTGCAATTAATAGAAGTATCTAATATAAGTAAATATTTGATTTTATTTTAGTTGCATATTAATTTCAGTTCGGATGTGCACCAGCATTTTAGTTATACGTTATTTAGTTTAAGTTTGTTTAATGCTATTTAATTAAAAGGTTTGGATTAGCATCCAGACTTTCTAAACTGCACTGATTAAATATGTAGTTACTCAAACAAGTTTAAGTACAAAATTAGTCAAGTTTGAAAATTCAAAGTCCTATGTTTCATTGCCAACGTTCTCTGTAAAGACGTAAATTATCAGTATGCAACTTGTGCCGCTTTTCTGTCTCTTTATCGTTATTTATCGTTCAGGTTTTTAGTAATTTTTCCTTCCGATAAGGAAATTTAAGTACTTTCGAGTTTTAAAAATACAATTTAAAATAGCCTTATTTTATTATTTTTACTCCGTATCGACATATGCACGAGATACTTTATTTGCGTGACAAATACCTATACTACGCGCTTCCCAGAAAATAACTGGTGATAAGGGATCGAACCCAATAATAGTAGTGGTCTGAATGTTTTAAAAATCTAATTCGAACGAATCGTTTAAATTAAATCAAATTAAATTGAAGATTCAGTTTGCAATCCGACCTCCTTCTTTATGTTTGTAAATTAAATTCAAATTAGAAAACGTTTGAATCTACTTTTAATCTGAATTTTCAAAATATAGAAATTATACGGCGATCCCTACATAACTACCGATTTTTTATTTTATTTTATTTAAACTGAAATCCTTTTACCGTTAGGTGTCGGATTATAACCCAATTTACAATACTTATAATACATTATCTGATAAAACTTATAAAACTTATTAAACTTAATTAACATTTTCTTGATTAATTTATTCCAAGCCTTTCTATCTCTTGTCAGGTTCCTTACTTCTCTCCATTGTATGTTTCTATTTTTGCTACTATTTTTACCTGTTCCTCCCATTTCCTTCTTGGTCTACCTACTACGTTCTTCCCCTCTGTTCTTGCTTCGTATACCCTTTTCGCTATCCTGTCGTCATCCATTCGGAGCAAGTGTCCCATCCAACCTAGTTGCCTCTCTTCTACCAGTGTCTTTATAGGTTTCACTTTCAATTGTTCCGTTATACTTTCATTTCTCGCTCTGTCCAATCTTGTTATTCCTTTAATTTTTCTTAGATATCTCATCTGCATTGCTGTAATTTTACTCTCGTTTCTTCTGTTGATCGTCCAGGATTCGCTGCCATAGATTAACGAAGGTCTTACTACTTTTTTGTATACTTCTGATTTTATTTGTTCCGGAATTTCTTTTTTACCGAGGAACGTGTTTTTAAGTGTGTTATATTTTTTTTCTGCCTTACCTATTCTTTCCAATATTTCATTGTCTATTTTCCCCTTGTTATCTATTGTCGTGCCCAAATATTTGAAATTTGTTACTTGTTCTAGTATTCGTCCTTCTATATTGATATTGTAGTGTGGATCTGTCTTAGCAATAATCATAGTTTTAGTTTTTTCTATATTTATTTCCATGTTTATTTTTCTGAACTCGCATTGGTAGATATTGATATTTTTCTGAAGTTTTTCCGCTGATTCTTCTAGTAGCACCATATCATCGGCAAATAGTAGTTCCTGTATTGTTATTCTATTTAGTCTCCAACTTCCCACTTCCATATTACAACATTCCTTTTTACAAATTTTCACTACATCGTCCATGAGTACTGAGAATAGGAGTGGACTAAGCACGCATCCCTGTTTCAGTCCTATTTTTGTTTCGAATTGGTCTGACTCGTTGTTGTGTGTCCTTACTTTATTTCTATTGTCTTTGTATAGTGTTTTAATGACGTCTATCATATCTTTACTTACTCCTCTTCTTTCCAGACTTTCCCAGACATCCTTTCTCCTTACCCTGTCAAAGGCTTTTTTTAAGTCAATAAAGCAAATATGAGTTTCCTTCTTTTTCCTTATCATTTTTTCTCCTAACTGTCTGATTGTGAAAATTAGGTCCTGTGTACTTCTGCCTCTACGGAACCTACGTACTATCGATTTTTAATTATTGTAAATGTTTGTTTTCTAAATTAAATAGGCAATAAAAGTTTTATGTATCGATATTCAAAAAGAGCGTTTATAATATAGATTGCGATTGGTTCGATACATATTCTAATTTATTCGTTTTAATTTGAATTAGTGGAGCGTTTATAACGAAACATTTAATTTGAAATTATGAATTTAAACCGAGGCTCGGCTGCCTCCCTTCTCTTTCTTGGCGTTCGCGCTTCACAACCTAGAACCTCACTTAAAAGTACCAGTTCGCTGCACGCAACAGCGACCAAGACTGGTCGCGCCTGTCCGGTCTTATGGTATTGCTGAGGTACCGTTTCGCTGCACGCGACAGACATATGCGTCCGAGACAGTAAGTACAGGACTGTTGTCGCGCGACACACTATATTCTAGAATAACGTGATGTTGTTTACTAAAAATGTTTTTGTTTTAATGACATCGGTCGCAAGGACAGCAAAAGCTCCTTCTTTACATTTATTTTGGAATATCGAACTAACTGCTCTTCTTTGAGTTTTTTGAAATAAATACTATAATAAATCCTCATCTTCTTCTTTGTCAAGTACATATTTTGTTTCAAAACAGCTTTTTTAAACACATTGAACGTGTACATTGAACCAGAGTATTATCGCATCGCAATCAACGTATGCATTTTGCATTGATTTGGTAAATACATGGCGTCTGTCGCGGTCGCGTGCAGCGAAATGGTACCTTAAGAGGGACCGGCGGACGTGTCTCGGTCGGTGGTCGTGCTCGTGCCCTTTGGGCACTTCCCACAGCGGCCGCGAAAGCTCGCTTTGCTCGCTAAAATCTCCATTAAGGGTTGTCGGTGGTTGTCGCGGTGCCGCGTACTAATTTCCGTCAAAATCGGTCGATAAACAACGATTTTGAAAAAAAATCCAAACATCCTGGATTGTGCCCTTTTGGGAGACCACCGCAAACTCATTGACGAGAACATTAACCTAAATACACCGACGCACAGTGCGGCCGATTGCCAAAAAGCTGGCCAAAACTCGAAAAATAAAAGTGTCTAGATAAGATTTTTTTAGCATGCAGTTGGCTAGAGGGATCCTATAAGAGTTAAAAATGGTTAAGAGTAACGTCCTATACCCCAAATTCTTTCTTTATTTTCAGTTTGAGTTTGGCCTTTTTTCAAGCGCACTATTGGTGTAGTTATTCGGCAAACCCTTTAAACGTGTGAAAGCGCGTGCAGCAAAGAAAATCTAATATAACCAAATGGAATATACGTTTGAAGGTTAGTAAAATACGTAAAAATTTTTGTAAATGTCAGTTCTTTGACAGAAAATTTTTAGCAGCACAATAATAAGGGTACTGTTTTTCGTTTTTTCCAATAAAATTTGAGTTTTCAAATCAAATGACAATAAAACGCTGTCGATTGCTGTCTTCTAACCTTTTGGAGGTTACTTGGAAAAGTATTAACTATCGATTAAGCCAAAATTCAGCTGCCACCTCCTGCCACTTGAATTGTTATGGGGTTTTTTCTAAGGATGCTTTGCCCAAACCTCCCAGTTTTAAGATTTAGTATTTAAGGAAGATAGTTTTAAAAATAAACAGAGTTTTTTATCAACCGTCGTAGAGTGAAAACAGCAGTGTTTTATTTTACACCCATATGATTTTTTCAGAATTTTCTCTCAACTATAAAAATAATCTTATTTTTAGGTTCCAGTATGTCCACTACTGGTGATTTACCAAGGTTACAATTATTCCAAGTAATAAAAGATATTTTGAAGGATGATATCAACGTGATTTATAATTGTAATAAAAAATGTTTTCATAATTTGAAAATTGTTGTTTTCGATTTCATTGTTTCGAGTTCAAGGCTCTGACTTATGTGAGGTTGGCTCGCTTGGGGTTTAAAACGCCCTGGGTGACGCCATCTTGTATTTGCTATTTCGAATTTTATAATTCTGACAGAAAATTCGTAATCAGCGACCCCAAAACCCTCAAAACGATATGTAACTTGATTATGATAAATAATACATGATATTATACCCCAGGGGTGGTTGATTAGGGTGAAGGGGTGAATTTCCGTACATTTGACATAAAATTTGTAATCAGCGACCCCAAAAACCCCTAAGATTCCATTTTGGAGTGAATTACTTGAATTTTCGAATTTTGGCCAGCTTTTTGGCAATCGGCCGCACTGTGCGACGTGCGGCAGAAATTTTCGAATCACACGGTATATTTCGAAAATTTTAATAATTAAAATTTATAGGTATGTATATATATATATATATATATATTTATTATATATATTATATATTGTATATATATATATATATATTTATTTATTTATATATATATAGGAAGGTATATAAAGTTTGTAAAATATTCGCCGAATGTAAGTTCTTTTACTAAATGAATAAAAATTAAAATTCCACAATTGCTCAAATATTATGATAAATTTTTAATTACAATTTCAACTAAATAATTTATGAAGTTTAACTCGATATGTAGGACAATCGAGTGCCACCAGTTTATCGCGGCCGTTTCATCATCGGGACAGTTCATTATTATCGGCCGTTTCATCGCCGATAAATAATTAATTAAAATATCACCTTTATTAAAAGATATTTATTTAATAATAATTGGTTAAATTATAAAAACCGTATTTTCATATGTAAAACATTAACTTTATACCAACTTAAACGATTTATATCTATACACTATCGGGTTATACTGGTTGGACTATATCTATCTGGTTTAGGTGAGCTTAGGCTCACCTCATCTGCACTAACTTTTCATTAATCTTTATAATAATAATAAAATAAAAGGGCGATGAAATGGTCGACGTTGAAACGGCCGCGATGAACTGGTGGCGATGAATTGTCCCATTCCGAATAGGAGAGTAGGTTTTATACGTTTTACTGTTGGCTGTCGATCTTTTAACGAATTTATCAGAAATTAACGTGTGATTGTCGACTAAGTGTTGTTTCCACGTTTGCACAATTTACATAATAAAATGATTACAAACGTGCTAATTTGAATACTATATGCAGTTCATGCGCTCAATATTTGCATCTGACGTTTAAATTAGGATATATTCTTGCATCGTGACAGCTCCTAGATAATGTAGAGTGCACGTATGATTCAATTTCAGAAATGAAGTGATAATTAGTACATTGTTTACTAAATTAGACAATTCGAGTATGTGCATCTTTTCAGTATTAAATTATACGTGAACATCGTTAACTAATTAAATTGTAGCTGTATACTTACCTAAATTATTTACTTGTAAATTTCGATGCAAGTACCTCAACTGCCAAGGTCATCGGCACTCGCGTTATAAATTACATTATATTATGTGTTAACGCGTTGGTTTAGGAATTTTCGTATTATATGATCGAGATTAGTTATATTTAGAAATTGGACATCTCCGAATTTTATTTGGGGTAGTTAAAGTGCTTGTTAAATTGTCACCCAGCTGGCACCGTCTTTTGATTACTGCGCAGTTTGGACAATTCAAAAGAATGTGGCCAACTGCGACGACTTCTGTGTTGCATTCGTTGTATTTTGAAGGAGCTTTTTTATTGTGTGGATACACCCATATGGGTTTTTCGTTTTAGTTTGCAATGATGTTTTAAAGCGAGAGTGTGATTTTCATTTTTCTTTTTCTTAATTCTTTCCTTAATTTTTCTTTAAAATTAATTTTCTTAATTTATTGTTTATGTGAGCTTCGATTTATAATCTTAATTAATTAAATAATTTAAAAAATCTTACATACCTACCTCAAACACTACTTCAATAAAACAATATGAAAGGAAACCTTAATGATATTTATTATAGAAGCGCGAAAGTTATTTTAACTAAAAAATAAAGAAAATAAATTTTAATTTTCACATTAATTAATTAATCGATAATTGAACAATTAATTGTTTAAATGTTTAAATTGGGTTTGCCGCAGAAATTAACGCACATTTCACTTCTTCCTGTTGCTTTGTGTCTCTTGCGAGTTGAGGCATCTTCGTCCATGTTACTTCCCCATCTTTCGCTACCTTCCGCGCTTCTTTTCTCGAGGTTTTTCTTGGACTTGCTTTTTTTGCTTCGTACAGTTTCATTTTAACTAGGTGTTTCTTCGTTTTTGCATGTGTCCCATCAATTTCAGTTGATTGTGTTCCGTAGTAGTTGGTCTTTACTGATATTAGACGAATTACATTCGACTGATCTAACTCATTTTAGGTAATGCCGCAAAATCACTTGATCACTTAACGGAATCTTTCATTAGAATAGATCATCTGATTTTGTAATGATGCAATTTTTGTACGCCTATTACTTATATCTAGTTACTCTCTATACCTGCACAGATTTCGTTTCTTATTTCATCCTTTTTCTTTTTTTACTTTTAATCATTCTTTAAAAATCTTATTTCGATACTTGTTGGTTTCTTTCTTTGTTTTTCTGTTGTCACTTATGATTCGTTTTCGCATTTATTTAGTTACCTAGTTAAATAGTTTGTTATAACTATTTTTCTTATATATACTATTGTACTATTTCTATATAGATTGAATTAACACTTAACCTAACCTAACACTTTGTTAAGTTTATTATTTAAAATCTGTAGGTAATTAAAAAAATGCAACAATATTTATTTAAGTAGGTAGTTAGATACGTGTATGTACCTACATTAACTTTATTAGTAGGGAATTATTAAAAAAAAACAACAGAAACGGTATTTTAAATTTTATAACTAGTATTTTCCAACCTTATTTTACTTGTCAACACGTGCACCTATACTTGGCTATAAACTGAACAATTTTCACAGTCGTTGAACCTTCGAGTTATGCTCAAGTCAACGTTGAGTGTACTTTTATAGTATAGTCACTTAAATTAAATAGAACATTTCCTATATCGATAACGTTTGCTAAAAAGTATCGCAAATAACATTTATCTACATCGTTTGTTTAAATTATTTTATTTAATAGTAGGTAGGTACCTATAATTATAGTAGATAAGTAGTAATTTATATTGATTTAAAAATTATGCAAACCTAGGTACCTCAAACCTTTCCCTAAGTAATAGCAAATGTATGTAATAACAATATACCTGCTATTGTTTGTTTCGCACGAGTGTGAAATACATATATTTTTTTTAGCAAGAGTTGTACACTATACTTTTCCGACGACTGCATGTTCAAGATATTTTTATGACTAAAATAATTTTGTTGACAAATGTAAACAAAAGCGTGCAAAATTATTTCGTACGGGCTGAAAGGTACTGAAGGTACGGGCTATTTGATTGGCTAACCGAATTTCATAGCTAAGTTGTTTGTTTATAATGCCAACTTTCGGTAACGTCGACGTCATAAGTAGTAATTAGATGCACCTAGAATACCTCTAAAAAAGTAAAAGTACCTACACTTCGTCCAAACCTATATGCAATCCACGTCATCAATAAAAGGTTACTAGATGATGACGTTTTACACAGTGCTGTCACCTCGTACCTCGCATTTTGACAGTTCTAATAAATTGTAGTCTTTCTTAACACCATCTAATACGTGCGCAAGTAAATAATATATAGAATACGAGGTCTGACCAATAAGTAATGAGACTGATTTTTTAGCCGCGCTTGTGGTAACACTGCGAACCTGAAACTTCGGTCGGTTAATCTCCCATCCCTCCTCTATCGATACATGTGCTCGCGACTTTCGTACGTTCGTTAGTTCTCCAGCTGTGTTGTGTTTTCGACAACATGTTTGTAAGGCGTGTCACGAATATGGAACGACGTAATATTGAACAGCGGTACGCGATTAAATTTTGCGTTAAACTCGGCGATTCTGTTACGGAAACGTACGATAAATTGGTCAAAGTGTTCGGTGATGAAGCCCTGAGTTGTGCTCAAGTGTTTCGATGGCATAAAGATTTTAAAAATGGTCGTGAGAGCGTCGGGGATGAACCGCGAAGTGGGTGGCCGGTCGTAGCTCGAACTGACAACAATGTTCAGCGTGTGCGCACTCTCGTGCATCAAGATCGGCGGCTAACCATTCGAATGTTGGCCGATGAACTTAATTTGAAACGAGAAACCGTCAGAAAAATTTTAACTGATGATTTGTCCATGAAAAAGCTGTGTGCAAAGATGATACCGAAGAACCTTTCGGCGGAGCAAAAACACGAGCAAATGTCCATTTCACAGGAGTGTCCGCAACAGGTTGAAGCTGATCCAACTCTTCTCGATCGTGTAATTACTGGTGATGAAAGTTGGTATTTTCAGTAAAATCCCGAAACAAAACGGCAAAGTCAACAGTTGCTGTTTCCTGGTGTAGCCAGACCGAAGAAGGCGAGAATGAGCAAATCAAAAGTGAAAACGGTGATGATTTGCTTCTTTGACAGCAAAGGAATCGTGCACAAAGAGTTTGTACCACCTGGGCAGACCGTCAACCAACATTTCTACCTGAAAATACTCGATCGGCTGCGAAAACGAGTCATTAGAGTCCGTCCAGAGATTGCCAAAACGTGGATCCTTCATCATGACAATGCTCCATGCCATCGTGCCTTCAGTTTGTCGCAGTTTTTGACCTCTAAAAACATCGCAGTGTTGCCGCAAGCGCCCTATTCGCCGGATATGTCACCCTGTGACTTCTTCTTGTTCCCCCAAACAAAATTAGCCGTGAAAGGAACGCATTTTGAGTCCATAACTGACATCCAGACCGCCGTGACGAGGGTACTCCAGGACATTCCAGTCGAAGCCTTCCAGAAATGTTACGAAAGCTGGAAGAAACGTTGGAACCAGTGTGTAGTTGTGGGAGGGGAGTACTTTGAAGGGGATCACATCAATGTACCTTAATTTTTAAATATACGTATTTTATGGAACTTAGTCTCATTACTTATTGGTCAGACCTCGTATGTCACTATCCAAACTTTAAACCGAATTACGAATAAACGATCTAGTAACTTTTTGTTGATGACGTGAATGCATATAGGTTTGGATAGACCATAGTAACTTTAATTTTTTTTCTAAAGTATTTTATTTAGTGCTTTCTACACTCAGGTTTAAATTGATATGCTAAAAGAATCATGTAAATTTTAAAAAAGGGAATAAAAAATTATATTAGACTTTCTGGTACTATAAAACTTTTTCGTTTAATGATCGCAATAAAAACTAAATTTTATTTCAAACAGTTATTTGAATATTATGTTATATTTAAAGTGCCAGCGTAATCAACACTATTTTAATTATCTGTATCTTATTCATTTTTGCCGTGCAGTAGACATAAACAATCGTTATGTACATAATATGTCCATAATATACCCGTCATGTACATACATAATCTCATAGCACGTACATTTGTGAGTAGATCCGACTTTGTTTAACATGAGACGTTTTGATCACGTGTTCTCCACATGCATTTGTTTATATCTAACATAAGTCATAGGTTGGGTGAATAGACTATAGGTACCTACTAAATTTTTTGAATGATAATCTAATCTTGAGTTATGCTAATTAACGTATCACAAACATTTCCGTTTATTAAATTTTAAATATAAATAAGAAAATTCTATAAACTGTTTTTATGAAAATTATGCAATAAAAGAAAAATTATCAAAAAAAAAAAACACACTATACAAGAAAACACGATCGCACTAGAAGTAGAGAACATAAATCTTGTTGACAAATTGACAATATGTTTTAGACAGGGAAGTATAAGTATTGAAAAAAGTGTTTTAGCCAAACATGCCATAAAATCCGAAATCGATTGCAGTTTACCAGCCATCGCGATTTTATGAAACTACACCGATCCTTCATAGCATTTTCGCGTTTTCGCGTTTTCTCTTATCACGACCGATTAAACAAGTACGGCATTTTAAGTATGTCAGTCGCTACATATTTTATGTAGCTTCGACTAAAACAAATTTATTTATAATTCGTTAACATCAAATGTGTAAATTTTAGGATTTATTTTATAGGTATTCTTCGGTTTGAGTTCAAATTAATCGAATTCAGGTTTTTACGATCGTCGCCATTCTCTTTACGGAAATGGCTTTTACGTCGTACCGTGATTGTTCAAATTCGTTCATTTTCAATATTGTAAGTATATTGCGATGATTTTTATCAAAATCGACTTATCTATTTGGTTTATGCGCAAATGGAAATTTTTATTTTTGTGTTTTATTATAAAAAAACGTTTTGATGCTATTTATTGATGAAGAATGAATAAAATGTCAATTTTAATTCATGTATGCTTTAAGAACAATATTATTAATTCGCACCCTGAATTTATCTATAAAATTCATATTATAAATCATTAGCCATTATCGTCTTCCACAGTCTTCACGTAATGCTCTTTATTCGGTTATTCAATTTACATTTTAATGTATACCTGCGTATCAACTTTTTTATACGTAATTTCATTGTGAGAACGTCTTACTGAATTTACTTCGAACTCAGATTTGAATTAAGCCTACAGTTTTTACTACATGACGAGTAAGTTACCTATAATAATAATTTACAAATATTTAACAACTGTTGTTGCTGCCCCCAATTCTTCTCAATATGTAGTTATTAATGTCGCTCTTTTGAATGTTACCTCTTTACCTATTAAATTAAATTTATACTGTAAAGAAATTTATTGTAAATTTATCGCTTTTTTCCAAATAATGTTAAATCGAATTGATGCAAGCGGTGAACGAATCGGCAGATTAAGTCTTAGATAATTAAAGATGAACAAAGAACGGAGTTTCTTAAATGTTAAGAAATTGCATGATATTGGAAAAACGTCAAATATCAGTGTTAGGTAAAAGCTATTAGTGATATATTGATTTTAAATTTGCCAAACAATTTATCGGCGCTATTTCGTTTTAATTTTCTGAGAACGAAGTCAAAATAATTTATCTTCGAATGTAAAGACTTAAATTAAAATACAAAGCTGATTTATATTTTATATAATGGACGTGACTTCGGAATCACGATCAAATGCTATAAACCTTCCGTGTTGAGTTTTTCAATTATTTTTTTTTTTGGTAGATAGGTGGGTGGTAGGTATGTAGGTACAGAATACATTAACTGTACCCAGTATGTGTATTAATCGTTAGCGATTTCATTTATTTTCAATTTCTATTATTTGTAAATATATCGGGCGCAAAGCCCGAAAAATTAAACTCATATTCTAAGGTCTGAACGCTTGCAGATTGCTAAAGCCGAAATAAACTTGTTTTTCGGGCTGTGGTTGTCTTTAAATGTCGAATTTCCTTAAATTGTCAAACCTTTCGTTAATTATTTAAAAATGAATGCTGCAAATAAGATTCCTGAAAAATCACCTTAAACTTTGAAAATAATTTAACGTGCAAAATATAGGTGTTTGGATATTTATTTTTTTCTATAAAATTAAATTTCGGGACATTTTGTGAATGTATTTTTATTTTTAATATAAAGTTACATAAGTAGAAACGTTACAAAATTAAATTAAAATATTTTCGAGGAGTCACACCTTGATTTTCTTTTTAATTTCCAGTTGAAGTGGTTACTGCTGAAAAATCAACTGTAAACGTCACAATTATTTAAAAGTTACTCCCAGCTTGTTACAGGTGGGTCAATATGCAATATGCCAGTCCTAAGTTTGTTTATTTTAAGTCGATTAAAGCCCGAAAAACAAGGACATTCAGACCTGGATTTAAGCGTCCCTAGGACGGATCAAACTTTTATTTAAAAATTAATTTAATTTACCTATTAATTTAATTAATTAATTAACGTAGACGAGGCTAGCTTAGGTTAGTATAGATGAGACGAGTTGAGATGTAGATGAAGCGAGTTTAGACTAGTGCAAACGAGCTGTAGAACTGTAAGTTAGATAGATGAAATAGGCCAAAAAATATTTGGTTATTAGTTTAACATGTGGAATTGTCGGACAACTCACTGATTTGCCAATTTTTATTCTTTACCTCTCAAAGAGAGCGTAATTTACGCTCCCAAAGTTTGAATAAAACGTTCACTATACTATGTTATTTATTTAATTCGTGAAATTTTCGATTCCAGCAATTTTCATGGAACCGTAAAAATGACGAGTGCGCTTAATAAAATATTAAAAGTCATACTTATACTTAATTTAAAAATACTTTCAATGACGTGGTTATTCAGATTCTTACGATCGTTACGTAATCTAGAAAATTAGCGCCACACCACGATACGGCAACAGAAAAGACAAATTTCCACGCTTCTTGAAAAATGTTCGCGATTTATATTCAGAGATAATTTATTAAGTTTACCGAACACGTAAGAGCGTTTTATTGTAAATCGCAGATCGAATTCTATAATAATTTCAATAGTAGGTGAACGCCTAAGAAATTATTAAATATGTGTATTCTTTTATAAAGTTATCGGAATATCTTTAACATATTTTTCAAACCCCCTAGACATTGATATATAGGTACGTATTAATTTCGAGCCGTTAAGATGTGTATCGTAAATAAGTAAAAAGTTAGCTCGGGAATAAATTGGAAGAGTTTCTTATGTTAAATAAATGCGTGATACATCTAGAATGCAGTGGCGAATGAAGTTTCCCGACGTTGCGACTCCACAAGGGAAGTCATCTTTTCAAACAAACTCTTAGAAAGATCTCCGAATTTCTTTACAGAAAAAAATGATAGGTATCTATCCATTTTCTTGTACTCTAGATAAAATACGGCTGTTCAATTTTTTACTAGAATAATACAATTTTGTTAGTCGTAAAGCTGACAAGAGAAATAATGCGACAAAAAAATTGAAGACGCCTTTCTGTAAAATTTTGACGCTGCTTTTTCGGTTTATTATTGTTATTGTTCAGTTTCTTTTAGATAAAATTGCTTTTTACACGTTAGATATTTGTCGACTTAATAAATTTGTTGCGAGTTCGAAAACTCGAACTGATCGATAATGTGCCGATTTATACCTATCTATAAAATGACGTAAAATCCCACATTACTATTTTCTAACAGTTTTTTTTTTAGTTATTATCGACATTTAGTAAATTTAAATTCGAGCCAACGAGAAACAAACTCGGAAAAGAACGAATAATATAAAAACGCAAAACTTTCACGAACTATATATGTGCTATTACAAGCTAACCGCTAAATTTTTTAACTTAAAAAATGATAAAAAATGCGAATGCCTTATCTCTGAATGCTTCCTAACAAAACATATTTCCCGGAAAGGATTCTATAATAAATATGTAGAGTTCTGAAAAATGTGCAGCGAAATTCACATTTACCACATTTATTTCTCTATATTGTATATGTCACGACCATTTATTTATAAATTTCTTACAAGTGTAATAACTTTGAGCTCTACATTTACATTATTTTCAGCTTTAAACGTACTTTATTACAAATATTAACTAAAATGACTTACGTTATGATTACAACAATATTTTATTGAATATACTTTTTATGGAGACATTTGCATTATATTGGAGTAGAAACTTCTAGTTTGTTATAAAAGCTTTGTTTACACAATAAAATTTATGAATCATTTAAAATATTTTTAACATGATTTTCCAATAAACAATGGTGATCTACTTAAGGGTTAGTGCGTAGTTTGGCTCCGTAAAAGCAATTCAAAGGTTGAAGACCGTTTGAATAACCATCGAACCAGACGAAATTTTATTAGCGATTAAAATAACGATATTATCAGCGCATAGTCATTTTAATATTTTTAACCAAAAACTTTTTTGATATAATTTGGTATAGTAGACGTTTCACTTTTACTCCGAGGAACTTTTTGTAAGTAGTTGTGATAGTAAAATAAAAGTCGAAGTTAAATGTGGCTTCGGTCAATATTATCTTTCTAGAAATGGCAATTAATTTTTTATAGTATACCAAAACTCATTTTTCAATTTCATAATTTAAATAAACATAGCAATGTTATTAATGTAAAATAAAATAGGGTGTCGTCCAATAAGTGTTAAACGTTTAACAAAATTACTGTGCCTTTGCATTGGCTATGATACGTGCCATGTAATCATTTCATTAAATTTAAGGCCAATTGGCATTAGAATTTCGATAACGGTTTATCTAAAAACTCACTTGCCTCGACCACTATTATTATTAACAATTAGGTATTATTAGGAAAATGAACCGAAGTGTACTAGGTATTTAAAATATTTAAATAACGGTCTAGTTTTCAATTATTTAATATTCTTTTTTAAATAAATAATTTCTACTTATAAGTACATAAATATATTGCGATCTGTAATAATTATTATAATATCTACCTATTATAATAATTTTCACGCGATAATGTTATTCGTGCAAAACCCCATTTAACGATCGAAAAATCGGACTTGTATATAAATTAAATTGCTCGAAATAATATTCGAGACCAACCCTTTTATCATGTTAAACGGAAATTTACTGCCAATACCTATAATGAAACACGAAACTTGCGACGAACAACAGAATTAATTACTCAACATAATTAATCGTATCTACCTATCCATATTTATTTAAAACGTTTTAAAATTTAATTATTTTATATAGGTGGAGGTTATTACGAGAGGGCTATAAGGTGGCTATTTCGTGTAGGTAATCGTGAATAGGCAGTAGATCTACATACCGAGGCACTTGGAGATCTTTTTATAGACTGTAATGTTGTTATGTATTAGTCTGTAGATCAGAATATTTTTTTTATAGTTAATATTTAAAAGCGGACGCACTTATTGTGTTTAAAATACTATATAATGTTTTTTAACAAGTTTTTATTGGTAGGTACAGGTATTTAAAAATTTACTTGTTATCTTAAAAAGGAGTATCTTTCAATTTAATCGAGTAATTTGAAGAAAAACAAATGACGTAATTATTTAAAGAGTGCCCCTTTGCCCATTCCTAGTTTTAATTAAAATAAAATACATACATAGGTACCGTAAACCCGGTTTAGGGGTTTACCCCACAGGGTTAACTCGAGCCCAAACCGACAAAGTATTTCAAGCAGCTCTCGGTCCATTTCCAGTTCTGAAAATGGTGCCACCTACCAGAAAAGGACGAATTACGTTCTTCCGTTGCTCGTGGTTTCGTCGAGAGCTACTCGAAACGTATTTTTAGTTTGGACTCGAGTTACTCCTACGGGCGCAAGTAACCGCCGGGTTTACGGTGCTGATATCGAATAACATGCAGTTCTCAATTGGATTTTAACATATTTTAAGAATGCTTATAACGTATTCGCTATATGTAAAATATGCGATGCGCTCAATATTGTTTTCTGATTTTGAAAAATTATTATTGAAAATAAACTGTATACCTAGCAACTTTCACGTATATGTTAGGTATACATACAGGGTGTTTCTAAATTGATTGGAAATATTTTAAGAGCGTATTCTTCGTCTCAAAATAAGACGAAAAGTTCGTGAAAACATGTGTCCGAAAACGCTTAGTTTCCGAGATACGGGATGTTATACGTTTGATAACACTCGTAAAACACTTATTGTATCTCGGAAACGAAGCATTTTCGAACTTAAGTCCATATCGACTTTTTCTCTTATCTAGATGCTCACTGCCACTTCCCATAGTTTGGAAATGGTATTAAGAAATAAATTTTTGTATTGTCGCACGCTTAAACGGATACGAAATGGTATTTTGTCGTTTATCTCGTAAACGATGCGTCGCACGATAAGAGCGCAAGTGGTTTTATTTTTGCAAAACACACTGAAGATTTTTAAAATGCTGCCAACTTTGCAATAAATCCAGCGACGTAGAAGTTTTAATTGAAAAATTACAACGCTATTGTCGGTATTGTATTAGATAACATACCAAATTCCAAATAATTTAAATATTTAAACCGTTTCGGTGATTATAAAAAAAACATTAGTATTTTTTTCAAACCTTTAACACCTTTTTTTATCGGAAACCAACAATAAGCGTTCTCGAACAAGCGTTTATAGGAATGTTTCGTCTTATTTTCACGTGAAGAATTCGCTTTTAAAATATTTCCAATCGATTTAATATTAGAAACACCCTGTATTGTATAAGTACAATATTGTTTTGAGATTCTTGCAATAGTCGAGATATTTTCTAGGACACACAATCAAACAGAGTGTAGGTATACTTATAACCGTAATATTTGAATAAAATCAAAACGAGCAACACATTTACCTATCTTGCGAAATATCGAAATCAAAATTAATACTTAAAACATGTTTACACGAAATCGACGCTTTAAACGAATATTGAAGTAGTAGAGAAATATTCGTGCCGTTAAGGGAGCTGTTTGATTGCGTTTCCCCACGCCGTTTACATTCTGTATAATTATGCCTCCGGAGGCATTGTCGCCCTTTCTGAATACACTCCCATGTTGCCCTTACTCTACTATAGCGAGCAAGTTACTAACGAGCTTTAGCTACAATTAAGTACAACTATACGGTAACCCTTAACTTTGTTAATTACGTTGCACGCAATTTTTCTTATATTGTTTTCCTTTTGGGTTCGAAGATGATTTCAATTATTATTAAAAATGTATCTATATAACAACTGAAACGCAAATTAAATCGTCGGAAAAATTAAAAACCAAAAAGAAACTCGCGATCAATAACATCTTAACCAAAGCAAATAATGAAAATAGCGGATACCGTAATATTCTCGAATCTGCCACGTTCGCAGATTTAATGTTATTGATTAAAGCTACACATTGAATGGAATTCAATTTCATACAGTAGAAGTGTTTGTTGTCCTCGCACAAAACGTCGGTAAATTTGCTTACAGTAGCATATGGTCCTTTTATGTAAATTATACCCAAACTAACTCGATGTGGCTTTTCTAAGTAACCGTTAAAGCTTCAAAATCTCTTTGTAATAAGTGTAGAACTAAATAGAAATTACTAATTCGTAGACTTACGTACCAACTATGCGTATAATAATTAATTGAGGTTCATTCAAGCACGAATAACATTAATAAATTGTACTCGCTTAAAAAATAATTAACCCCGTAAAACTTCTTGCATTACAATTTTTTTTAGATGAATTTGAATATAAGTTAAGAAAAGCGAGCGATTGCGTAATTACTGTAGTAATTAATAATTAAATTAGTGAAGATAATCGGAGGATATAATATTATACGGATCTTGAAAATGTTGTAGACATTATTTTTAATTCAACTGTAACAATCTCTGTTTTTAATACCGAAACGTTGGTTAATTACCGCGTAACTAAAGTCTACAAATAAAAGGTCTGGAAACGAAAGAATTTATTGTGTTTCTGCTATTATCATTATTTGCAGTAACGAAACCTGTACTCAATTAGCAATGGAGCTTTAATGCATGCATCCTTAGGACGTATCCGTTTAAAAACATCCTGTATAAAATTAAGTAATGCAATTTGTTACTTTTATAAC
The DNA here is from genome assembly GCA_036326145.1 of Rhagophthalmus giganteus. Lineage (NCBI taxonomy): Eukaryota > Metazoa > Arthropoda > Insecta > Coleoptera > Rhagophthalmidae > Rhagophthalmus > Rhagophthalmus giganteus. The sequence continues at coordinate 7,082,844 of JARFJA010000067.1, read as the reverse complement.
AACAGTTGAACGTACTTAAACGAAACAATCGTAAATTTTTATTAAATTTTTTTTTATCGTGGAAATAATCGTAAATCCACTTTTTTTCTCTTGCAAAAATTAAAATATCGATTTTAATAGATAACGCTCATTTAAACGGATATTTTAATATTTTACTAACAATACATATTATTAGTTGAACGTTATCATAGTTAGGTGCATAATTATTGGCAATACGATTAACAATAAGTATAAAATTATGATCTCGCTTACACTCGACTTGTCTCACACGTTGCTTAATACGTTGGCGGCCCTTCGGGACATGTCCCAAAATTTTGATAGTCGAAATTTAGAACTACTTTATTTAACATCTTATGTTAGTTGCAATTGATACATAAACGAGACATGCATTGAAATTTTTTTTATAAAACATTTACAAAATATTTTAATTTGTGATAAGACGAATAATAATAGAAATTAATGTTGTTATTATCTGCGAGAGGCCTGCCAACACAGGTCATCAGTAAAAAGTCCCTAGATTGTATGTTTGTAATTTAATTTAAAGTTTGGAAAGTGACATATCCCATTACCTGTATTAGATTGAATATAAAAAATACTATATTTATTAAAACCTCGTCGTCATCTAGTAAATTTTTATTGATGACGTGAATTGCCAGGCTGCTCGGATAAACTACAGGAATATTGAAATACGAAGTATAACGTTTAAACAAATTTTAAGTCGTCGGAGTCATAGAAATATTTCAATCGAGCTTAGGTGCTTATTTTTAATTTAAAATCAATAGAGAATTTCTTGCGATAATTTACGCACGTGCATTTTTTCAGATTACATTTTTTTTCTTGTAATTCAGTCAATCTTCCGTCTTCCATTTGAATTACGTGCTTTCTTGGTCTTTGTCTGTACCACCTCATTACGTTTTATATCTCGCATTCGTCTTTGTCCGGATTTCGTTTTGTAATGCTGTTTTTGTTCGCATGCGGAAAATATTTATTCTTATCTGTGACATATTGACATATTTCTATACCGTAAATAAAGATTCTGTATATTTTTAAAATTTAACATAATCGACGATCATTTACGTACCTACTATTTTTTTTTACGTAACTTTTATTACATTTACAACGTGGGTATATTTGTAATTATATTTGTTTTGTGACATAGGTAAAATGCGCCTACATTGTTTAAGCCTATGTAGTTATTTTATAAAACCTTTGGAATTTTATATTTTGTACGAAACAAAATTTTAAAATAAAGCATACCTACCCTAGGTTAAATATTCACGTATGTTTTTTTCAAATATATATATTTTAACTTAAAATAAAAACTGTAGGTAATTAAAATTTTAATTTTCAACATATGCAAACAGTATTAAAATTCCATTAATACGTACTGTAAGTACATTAGTACTGTTTTATAAAAACATACAGTACCTAGTACTACTTCAATTTTACTTCAAATTAAATTGAACGGTCCCATCCTTAGTTTACAAAATAAATAAAGTTTAAAATTTTTGCTAATTTTAATGCGGTTACAAACCAAACTCCTGTAATTACAATTTTTTACATTTTCGCATTTTAGTTATAATTAAAAATAAAATAAAAACGTAAATGATTAATCTAAAGTAATTAACTTAAAATTACAGTTACTTTTTGGTAATTAATAATTAACAAATAACTAAACAATTGACGAAACAGTAATTAACAAAACTGACTCAACTACTTTTATGTATGTATCTACCTATATTATTCAATATCTTTAAAAATTATATTGATTACCAACTACTTTTAATAGATTACATTAGCACCTGCTTATACTAAAACAGTTTTGTCGTGATTCTATCTTAATACGTAATACAATACATTTATGATTTAGAAAGTTGAATATAATACGATAAATAGCGCGCATTAATGAATTTCTTTGAATAAATATGAAATGCGATTATTGTGTTCCTCGACTTAATGGATTTTTAATAGAAATACGAAACTTTGGTACCCATTCATTCAAGTCCTTTAGAAATATTGTTTTTAAGGTATGAATAGCATTTTAGAACTTCTATAATTGTGAAAGAATTATCATGGAATTTTCAAATATTTTAAATTGTTGGATATAGAATAATTGGAAATATAGGTGCCTACTCATTTAATTTTAAGGTATCATTCTCATTCAGGAGAACGTAGTTAAATTAATTTACATACTTAATTGTTGGTTATTATTTTTAATTTATACAGCGAGTATTTCGAAGTTCAAGTTGCGAAATTTAAAGTTAATAATAAAGTAAAATGAAAAATGAACGCGTCTAATGTTAATTTTTATAATTCATTTTCTTAATTAATAGATAATTTATAGTCCGTACCTATATTTATGTGTATGTGCCGGAATTTTAAAATATTATACTTGCGTAAGTATAACAAACTTAAGAAAATTATAACGCACGTAAAGAAAGACGAACACTACAATTTTATTATTTTCGCCGACTACACATTTCTTGTTTTATAAAAGATTAAAAGTTGCATAGTAACTTTCTGTGGTAAATTAAAAGTAACGTTTTAGTTGGCGATGAAACGGTTTGCTCTGAAATTATTTCTCCAAACGGCTATAGAACCAACTATCCTTCCATTCTGTTTCTTTTGTCGCCGTGGGGTTATATTACGGCACCTTTTCGAGTAAGAATATTAGGCGAATTTCTATTCAATTGAAAAATATTCGACTAAGGGCCTATCTTTGCATCTCCCGATAAATTTATCTAACAGATATTTACCAAGGTAACAATTGTGCGAAAAAACTTTTCTATGGTAAATATCTATCAGATAAACTTATCAGCAGATGAAAAGATCGGCTTTTAAATTGTGTTGCTTATTATTTTTAAATTCAATATTGTAACTTGTATTTGTTATTCATAAACTATTGATGTCTACATCTTTCGCAATATTTGCAAAATCCATCTATTCAGAAGCACGTATTACATTCACTGCTATATACGACGTGTATCTATTATTATTCAAGCAAATACGAAAGGCCACTTTAAAATACACTTGTCCTTTGTTGCAGATATTGACAAGAAGGAAAACACTATACATTTGATTCTGAATTTGCTTTTTTTTTGATTAATTTTGTAGCTAACTACCTACGTTGAATGCCAACATTTTGGTATAAACCACGACTTTATCATCAGATCTAAACGTGCCACAATTACTAATTAATACGAAAAGGTATTTAAATGAAAATTATGTCACTTTAAATGCCGAAACTAAACTAAACGAACTATTCATTATCTCGATTATTTATAGTCCAGTCGATCCCAGCCCAGTAAAATTGGATTTTAATTAGAAAAAAAATTATTAACAAGTTTAAAGAAGAACGAAACCTCAAAAGTCCCCTTCGATAGCGTGTTCGCAAAAATCGTTATAGGGGTCGAAAGAAGGTAAAATTAAGTTTTTCGCACTCATCACGGAAACTATCAATTTTTAGAAAAAAACAAGGTTATCAGCATAGACTTTTTTCGTAGAATCAATCGTTTCAAAGATATGGGCTGAATGAAGTCTGAAAAAAAAGTGCACTCCACCATAAGTAGCCATCCCTACCTATATAAAAGTCGATGTGGCTAATGTGGTTCTTAAATGCTTCGATAAAACTTTAGTCCAGTTAAATGCTGTGGCGACAACGCGGTTGCTGAGAAAGAAAAAAATTAAGTTAGAGAAGATACAAAATATTGGGTCTATGCATAATTCTGTAGCGAAAATTGAGTAAATTTCAAACGAAAAATATTAAGCAAAAAAAGCGATTTTAATCAACTAAATATGTTCCATTCTGTTCAATGACTTTCTGCCATCTCTCCACGAGCTTCATTATCCCTCTTTCATAGAAGTCCTGAGATTTTTGGGCAAAGAAGTCATCCAAGTGGTTTTTGAGGACGTTCAGGGAACTGAAGGTTTTGTTATTCAAATTGTTCTGTAGCGCCCGGAACAAGTGAAAGTCTGAAGGTGCAAGGTCCGGACTATACGGTGGGTGCACCAAAACATCCCACCCAAGCCGCAATAACTTTTGCCGAGTCACCAGAGAAACGTGTGGCCTAGCGTTGTCCTGGTGGAACACAATGCCCTTTCTGTTCGCCAATTCGGGCCGCTTCTGATCGATTGCTTGCTTTAATTTAGCCAGTTGTGAGCAGTACTTGGTGGAATCAATCGTTTTGTTGGGTGGCAGCAGCTCATAATAGACGATTCCTTTATAATCCCACCAGATACTGAGCATGACCTTCTTAGGGTGCAATCCTGCCTTTGCGACCGTTTGAGGAGCCTCTCCGCGCTTCGACCACGATCTTTTTTCGACTGATATTGTTGTAGACAATCCACTTTTCATCGCCAGTGATCATCTGCTTTAAAAATGGTTCGTTTTGATGGCGTTTGAGCAGCGAATCGCAAGCTGAAATTCGATCCATTAAATTCTTTTCGCTCAGTTCGTGCGGCACCCAAACATCAAGCTTTTTTTACCATCTCAAGTTTCTGTAAATGCCTCGAAACAGTTGATTGGTCAATGTTGAGGTTATGTCCGATCTCTGTAGTCGTCAAATGCCGGTCGGAGTCGATTAAAGTCTTGATTTGATCGACATCAGTAGTGACTGGCCGGCCAGAGCGAGGAGCATCTTCGAGATCAAAATCTCCGCGACGAAATTTTGCAAACCACTTCCGACACACACTTTCGCTTACGGCATTCTCTCCGTACACGGCGCATATCTTTTTGTGGGTTCGCGACGCGTTTTTGCCTTTTCGGAAATAAAAAAGCGAAATGCACCGAAAATACGCATTTTTTCCTTCCATGTTCAAACTATAATTAAACTTCGTAAACGTCACGGATCTCGATGAATACTTTCTTAAAATGTCGGCACAAATTTCAGCTTTCACTTAATGTACGACACTTCATACGTTTGACACATGTGAGAGCGGAAAAACAACTGCGAACGACATCTGTCGGAATTTCGCTACGGAATTATGCATAGACCCAATAATTTTAATAATTTTTTGTCATAAAAATAATATAAGTCAGTAATTAATTCATTTAAACATTTAAATTTATTAAAACATCGTTTTTGTAATATTAGAAATAATTTCAGTTTCTAAAGAACTTCTTTCAAATTGTAAATTTTACTCAAATAGGTAATAATCGTAAGTAATTTTTATAATTTTAAACTTTAAATAATTTTACTAGTAAATTAAAAATTTTATAGGTACTGTAACAATCGGGTTATTTATTTATTCATTCTATATTGCTTTCTAAAATTTAAAAAAACCGAAACACCTATTAAACACCGTGCGTTTTTATTGAAATTTTTAACAGTGACTAAGGTTGATAATACATAATACAAATGATTAAAATTTCGAAACAAAGAACATAAAATAAACAAGTTATTCAATAATGTTTCTTAATACTACTTGTAAGACGACATGTGTAGGATATTATTAGGAGAAGTTTGTTAAATTTGCAACAAACCCCGCAAAATGTACGAGATGTTAGTCTTCGACTTCAAGAAGCATGGAACGAGATACCTCAGGCTGATATTGATCACCTCATTGAAATTATGCCACGACGAGTACAAATGAGTGCACAAAAAACAACGGCGGAGCTACTCATTAGGTATTGAATAACTTGTTTGTTTCATGTACTTTTGTTTTGAAATTTTAATTAGTTGTACGTATTACCCACCTAAGTCGTTTGGTAAAAATTTCAATAAATACGCGTAGATGTTTCGTTTTTTTTTTTTGAAAGCAGCGTAGATTCCTCCTACACGAATAAATGTTATTCGTATACCTACGCTTCTAATATTTGTTGGTTATCCTTCAATAATTTAAACAGAATTTAAAACAAAAGCATAACATTTGTTCGTTTGGAAAATAACAGCAGCTGCATGCATGTCAATGTAACGTCGAATAGATAATTAAATCAAAACATTCGATTAATATACCAAGTATATAATTGAATTGAAGTGTATGAATGTCCCTTCGATCCATTTAAAATATAGTATTTATATCGATATCTACTAATTTTTATTTTTTACCTTTTAAGTTTTCGACTGTTACATATTTAGTTCTTTCAAAATTAATAGCAGATTTAAAATCGTCTTTTACAATACACAATTAATAATAATTATACGCAACAAATCGACATTGTTAAATAGGTATACTTATAGAATATTTTAAATTTAAAAGGACGTTAATTCTGAAATTAATTAAAAATTATAAGTAGGATATGGATATGGTAAAAATGCAAAAAACACGACTCGAATCAGTAAAAACAAATTGAAACATACGTTACGCAGGTTGAAATTGATTAATAGACTCTCTCTCTGATAAAGTACCTGACAGAAGCAGTGTAGGAAACTAATGTCTGATCCCCGAAGGCATTTAACACCAAAGCTATTTTATAAAGAAGTTTTAGTAACACCGTGTTCATTTCGCGTTAATGTTTAAAAGATAAAAGTATGAAAAGGGAGGTTGTCAACAGTACCTATTTTGATACAGGGCGTCTCGAAACAGGTGCTCAAATTAAAATGGCAACGGGTGTTCAAAATGTCTTTCGAGTCTTGGTTGGCCGTGGAAAAATAAAGGCACGTCTAACTTAAATCATGCCATAAATTATTTCTTGTTATACATATCGTAGTAATTAGTTAAATCAAGGCACGCTCTTATTTTTCCACAGCCAACCAAGACTGAAAACCTTTTCGAACACCCGTTACACCCGAACGTAGATAAATTTTTATTCACTTTAAAAATTAAATATACACATATATCTAATAGTGCAGTTGTTTTATTGTTAAAAATTATAGGTGTAAATTATATTATAATGGCTTTAAAAACCTTCTTGAGATATTATTTCAATCGTAAAACACGTTATTACTGCATCCATGTCGATGGTGCTGGTCATGCATAAATTACCTATAAATGAAACTACCGTACTGTTTGAATATTTGGCTTGGAAACTTGCTAATATAGAACAAGTTTAAGTTTCAATCGCGCTTCAAGGGATATTTGGTATATGTAATTTAACTGCAGTCTCGCCTGGCCAGGAATTAGCTATTAACTTAGAACTTATAGCTAGATTAATTTCCATTATCGTTGTTTATACACTGAAACTATCATTTTGTTTTTGTTAATGTACATTATAAGTAATACAACTATAATAAAAACAACAATTTTCTTTGCAGTAAACACACAGTATTAAAGAAAAATGTAGTAGATTATTTATTGCGAAGTTTGTTTTAATTTAATACGTAGTATAATAAATTAATCCCAATCATTTATGGAAATATTTAGTTAAAATAGTCCAATTATTCCAGTAAACGCGAATGGAATTGCTGGAGATATCAGTAATTTGAGAAACTTTTAATTACCTACATCATGTACAACGTGATAATATTGAGTTGTGCAAAGCTTAATTACGAATAGTTTAATAATTTTGTAAATAACTTTATTTTGTACTGTGTATAGTATTTCAATATTTACAGGGGTAATTTTAATTAAAAAGGATATATCACGATATTAGCTACCTGCGCTGTCGGGAACCGTAAAAGTGCATAACAACTTAAAATATTGGCAAAGCAAAAACATAAACATGTTTTTTTTTTAATAACAATCACAAAGATTTTTGTGCTTCAAAAAAGTAATGTGTTGTAATCACAACCTGTAAGTCTAGATTTATTAGGTTACCTTTTCATTTTACATAGACGAGGAAGGTTTTAGGGATTTACAAGTGTGTTGATAATTGCAATGAATACCTAAAGGATGAAGGAAGTCGAGCAAATGTTTACGCAGAAAATAACATCAGTTTTATTAACGCTGCGCTTCTTGCCGACAAGACGTAACGTCACTAAAGCCGGTGTGAGTAAAATCGGCGTTAACCGTGTTCTTAATTTTATTGTTTTTAACCAGTTGTAACTAGTTAATGATTTTTAAATAGATTTAGGAATCAGTCAATGTGATTATATTATTGTTTTTTACTTTAAATCGCAACATTAATCAACCCCTAAAGCTATGTTCAGTTAACAACTTTTAGATCACCCTGTATACTTTATACTTTTTTACATTTTAAAATGAACATTGAATGTAGACAATACTACCTATGGTATGTATGTATTACTATTAAGCTTATTGGAATTAATTAAATTGCTCTATAAATTTATTACTAATAATTTTATCGTTATACATAAACAAGTGTAGGTATTTTAGTCATGTTATAAAAACCTTTCGAACGCTTTATTAGTTTGCCAGGAAAAAACAGATACGCTTGAAAAGGAACAATAAATTTTATGACCAGGTAATTCGTAAGATAAAGTTGACAAAAGAAAATCGCAGATAATGTGGGTTTTTATAAAAAAAAAGAAAGTTCGTTCCTTATTTTATGGAAACGATTTTATCTAAGCGGATATATATTATAAAAATTTAAGCGTTCTAACTTTTTAACGTTATGAATGTGCGATTATTCTGCTTAATAATAATTAGGTATAATATCTAGTTTTTTTGATAACTTGTTTAGAATTGTTTGATTATAAGTTTTTAAGAAAAATTATTGTTTGTTGGTGGAAAAAATTATAAATTTTCTAGTAGTATTATGGTTACAACTAAGTATCAAATTTCGAAATTATTAGATTTAAATGATTACGGATGTACATACCCACAATGCAACAATAATAGATGTACTACTTGAAAATAAAATATAAGAAATATACCCACCCAGGCGGCACACTGACGTTATAATGTCGTCAACTATTGGTCATTTGGGGACCAATGGGGACGTCAACATGACGGGTTAATGTCACAGCCCAGTGACGTCAAATTATGACCAATCTAGTACGTTCCTCGAGACGTCTAATTTCCTTAAATGGGACCTTTTACTTACTTGTTTAGTTGTATTCTACTGTATTTATAACGTACAGAACTATTACTATTAATCGCATAGACGCGATAGTGCACAATTCCAAAATAAATTTATATATGTTTTAGTTAAAATTTTGGATTAAAATATAAATGTTAGAAAAAATTATGAATATTTTACGCTTTAAATTGACGCTTCAAAACGTCTTTATCTTCACTTTTCCAGTAAGGATTCGGGACTTTGGAATGATCAAACAAAGACGTCTCAACGACGTTTTTTAACGACGTCAAATGTTCGTCGTGAAAGTGTCGTCGTGCGTACGTCACTTATTGGGTCCACGACGTCGCCGACGAATAATTACCAATAATTGACGACATTGTGACGGCAGTGTGCCGCCTGGGTAATTCCTTATTTAAATTTCAGCGAAATAAAGCAATTTATTTAATCGTTAATATCATTTCCGTACAAATACATATGTATTTTAATAAATAGACTTATCTGTAAAACCGTATGAAATTGAATCTTCTTCTGTTCTTTGTTAGGAAAAATTTCGTCGCGTAATAAGCAATTAAACATTTTAAGCGAATTATTTTTTCAGATAATGGAACTTACATATAGACGACAGAGTTGGTTGCGATCGATTACCAGCAGGAAATTTTTGAAGGAACAAAATCAAAGTAAGTAAATTTACAAATTATATTTTGGTGATCATCGTTCGACTGACGTTTTTGTAAATCTGTTTTTATCATTTGCTTCAATTAATACGATATGTAGGTACTATTTACCTACACATATTTTTTATTCGATTAAACTGCGCTCGAGTACGTTCGATAAATTAATGTTCACATCCTGAAGCACTCCGGCAGTGTTGTATGTCTTCTTGCATAGTAGGATAGAAGTAAATGCGAGGTTTCGTACATGAATAGATAAATCTTGTGCAGTGCAATTGTGTTAAACTACCATCTGCATCAACTCCAAGTTGCTTTGTTTCACCGATCCATCGTTCATAGCCATTCGTTTTCAGACAGAAATTTTCTCTGTCATTGCGGAATCCATTTGGCATTAAAATGTCGTACTTTTAATCTGTTAAACTAAAATATTGAAGTTCTATTTATGTTTGCAGTATATTTAACTCGTACAAGTTTTAATTTATGGAAAATGTTTAATTTTAATTCATATAACTAACATTTACTTAAATACTTTTAATTTAGTTTCAGTGCGGCTTAACATTTTTAAATTTTAAAGCGATAAGTGTATTTTTGTCGATAGACCTCAAACCTGTTGATAGTTCTTTTTATTTAAACTGACGACGAATAAAAAATATAACATTTATTATGACTATTCTGATATTGTAAACATACCTATGTAAATCTATACATAAATAAATTATATTGATATTAAAACATGTAATTTAGAGACTAATTAATAAAAAGAGCTGCATTTGCTCATTGGCAGTCAGATTTAATTACACGGTTGTTACTCATCATGTTTAAATTAGCACTCTAAATCAAATTAAAGTTAAACCCTGTTTTTGGGTTATTTCGATAATTATTATAATAAATCAAATTGGAGATCAGTTATATCATTATGCAACACAGATTTGTGCCCATTCTTAAATTAATAAATTGATAAAATGCCGAAACGTTTAGGATTTTATTTAAAATTATTAATTTTGTCTACCTAGTTATTTATCATCGGTACAAAAGCAATTAGGTATTATTCAATAATTTTTTTTTGAATTTTTTTCAAAAACTCTCAATATTTTACTAGATACTGAGAGTGTTAAAGAAACAAATAATTATCTATGTATTTTTTAAACGTAAAGAAATTTGCAATCTATTTAGCACAGAGCTATCGAATTGTTTACAAAGAGTTTTCTATATTAGTGGTTCAAGTGTCGTTTTCCACGGATTTTAAAAATATTGACGTTGTTGACTAGGGTTCTCAGTGTGGCAAATAGTTCCGCTAACTATCCTTGCATTTTAAATGTTAATGTCTCTTGTCCCATCTAAAACTTCCCTACTTCGCTATAACAATTTAAGGAATCGATGCTCTCACAGCCTCAAGAGGCCAACCCATTTTCAGTTAGTAGACACTAGGAAAACATAAGTGGCCCTTAACTTATCGTCCATAGTGAACATGAAAGTGTTAAGTAAAAGTAAGTAAACCACATAAGTTGATTTTACATCAGATAAACAGATGACTCCTATTTAACTAAAAACATTCATCGTTTTATTCAGTAGGTAACTAAAATATTATCAGGTGCGTTGTTACAATAATTTATAGTAATATTCACTTAAAATAACAGGGATGACAGCAAGGAAATATACAAGTTAAAAATACAACGGAATTAATACTGAAAAGTATTGTGCACCATCTGTTACACCTTTTGAATATTTAAATTCGAAATCGTGTTATAATATTTCAGCAGTGAATTGAAAAACTGTCGAATTTCCCTTAAAAGTTTTCTTTTACCAACACACAACGTTAGGTATTTTAAAAGCGTTTTTTGTGCTTTAACTTTTATAAAATAAAGTGCCTAATAATGCTTACATCAAGAATTAAAATCTACTACTAATTTCTTTTAGGAGAAATTTTGATTTTTTTTTATTATATGATAGAATTTCATTAGAAATTCATTTTCTGAAATCGAAAACCGTATATGTAGGTACGTATTTTCCGCGTTGCGTCTCTCCTTTTCGTTAGATTTCTTTATTGTATTAGTGAAAAACACGTTGCCTTATCAAATTCCGTCGAAACAAGATGTACCACGAAACAATTTTCATTCGCCTCCAGGTACGATAAAACCTTTTTGTTATTATTTCTTAAAAAATAAATGTAAGTAAATCTGAAATCTGTTTGACGTAGTCGGATTTATTTATTTATAGGTATTGTAAAATCTAAAATAGTTAAATAATAAAAATATATTCGTTATGTTTCTGTATAAGCTAAATGTGATAGATTTTTTAAAAAACAAAGATCTATTATTCTACTTGAATATTTCAAAAATAGAACAACTACAAATTTGAATACTAGCTACACAGTAATCATCTAAACTAAAATTGTAAAGTTTCGCATTACGTTTAGCTTAAATTATTATAAAGCAATATATTTTAACTCAAGAACTTTTCATCAAAATGTTGCGTATAAAATGTTTATGAAAATGGAAAAACTTGCACAATCTTTAAGACAAAATTAAAGAAAGTCTCGCAAAAAGTACGTTACTCGAACATTAGGCGAATAAATTTAGAAGTTGACCCAGAACAAAGGTACAAACCGACTTCTTCGGAATTGTATTACATATATGTGTATCCATGAGGCTTGGACTAAAAATCCAAAACATCGGCAGGACTGAAATGAAAAAAAAAACACGCCACTATCTTAAATTGGGTAGTTTTTACTTTTAGCTATTAATAAGTCAACAAAACGAGAGTTTATCAAACAAATTGTAGGGAACAAAAAGAAAAATTGTTATTATATTGTTGACATACACAAAAAAAACCCTGTCATTCTGATAGTTTTTACTTTGTTATTATTAGGGCGATTACAACATCTCTTTTTCTTTTTTGTTCTGTACAATTTTTTTTATAAACATTCATTTTTTTGAGTTATTAATGAGTAAAGGCGAAAAGTTGCATTGGCGTTGCATTTGATCCCATTTTAGCAGTGCAAATTTTTTGAAATTTTTAGGCAAAGACTCGTGGACACTCATGGAATGCGATTCCGAAAAAATCAGCTTGTCCCAAATTTATTTCGGGTTCTGTCTCATTTGAACTTAATTTTAATGGCCTACGTCGAAATAAATCGAATAACAAAACGTAAGCTAGTCGATAATGTTCTATTTGTTTTATTAATTTTTAAAGTTAAAATGCTTACAATAAAATTATTAGATGCGCCGCGCACCGTCCAACGACCCGAGAGGGCTGTTAAATAATGTTATGCAGTTAAGGAAATCGATTTGTGATTAAAAATGTATTTATATTTTGATAATTTTTTGGGAAATAAATCAAAATCACATTTTTATTGGGGGGTATTTAGGTACTCCCTAGGTAGGTAGGTATTTAAAAAAAAATAGAGAACTTTGAAATTGTCGATATTTCATTTTATATTGTAATAAGATTACTAGCGAAAACAATTTATTATTTAATTATAAATTATTTGTCATAGAATGGCAGTAACTTAGGTTTAGAAAGCTTTTCATCATTTTAAGACAAATATTAATTTAATTGAAAGCAAATGTGTTAAACTCGTAGAGAATGAACTTTCGTTAAAGATGACGTAGGATTAAATAGATTTAAACAGTACTTAGATAAGAAAAATATCAAATATTGAGAGATTACAATCTAAAACAATTAAAGTATTAAAACGTCTATTAGGTGTAGAAATTGAAAAACGCATTATACCAGTTATTCTTTTAGGGCGACGCGACGTTAGCTGGGAAAATTTGAAAGAATATTTTTTTATGTAATTTCGTAAATTACATAATTTTTTATCATTTATACCTCGCTAACGTAAATAAAATAGCTCGATAAACAGTTAACCATTTTTTTTTTAGACAGTATGGATTTAATTTTAAAATGATATGTTTAATAAATAAATAAATAAATGAATTTCCATTAAAAATAACATTTTCAGTAGATATACTATTTAATGATGATGTCTGTAAACGTCAATCCAACGGAAATTGTTAAATAAAAATATTTAATAAGCGAGTAAACATAGCGTTCATTTGATTTTGAGTTTTAGAGATCATTCGACGGTTTGTAATTACATTTTTGAATGTTGTAGAATCTAGTTTTTGTTAATTTCGTAAAAGTTTCATATCAATTTCGTTATAAACTCGACAATAATTATTACCGTAACGTTATGATAAATAAAATTATTTTAATATTTTACTAAATAATTTACCGTTTCTAGAAGTTCTGTAAATAAAACTGATATAAGGGCAATAAATAATCGAAAATTGATCATCCAATTTGAACAAATAAAATTTAACGTTACGCCTACTTACTTAATATCTAACACTTCGTGACGCAGCGCGGCTTGATATTATATTACTACCCCCAGAAACCTTGATTACTAAATTTTTAAATTTCCGAAATATTTTAGAATACAACTCCTAACACGAAAAGAGCGCAAAGAATTTTGTATTTTAGTTAAATTGATTTCCAGTATCTTAATTCCATTGGCATGCCTGAAGTGTTCAATTTGAATTTTACATTAATAAAACATTTCAGCCATTGAAATTTTATGTGAGCAGAATTTTGGATATTAAAATATGAATTTAAGGTTTCTTATATTTCTAATAATCCTTTTGTGTGGTGTTATGCAATGGCCTTGTAAATATAAAGCTATCGGTTATTTAAATTTCTAATCTACGTTTCGTATAACTTTCTTATAAAATATTTGAATCTTTATGTAACTTTGAAATATTGTTAAGAACGCAAATCTTTTCGTCCATTAGAAGGGAATGTGGAGCCTACATATGTAACGTTTCCTTCGTTTATTAAAATCAATATTTATTGCTATTTGCCACTTATCTTCTTTGCTTTTTACTTAAAGTGGGTGGATCGAAAGAATTCATATACAACCATCGAATCGTTGAAGCATCGATATTCGATAAATGTCTCAATATACATTTTAGAAAATTGTCTCGTAGAAGTAGATACGACATACCACGTTAACAAGATGTTGAGTAGAAAGAGGATTTTATACAGTCCCACTCTCCAAGCTATCTTGTTAAAATAGAGTAGCTATATACCATATCGGAGTTGGTATTTTGTAAAGTTACCTTTAACGCAATCAGGTTGCCATCAAAATATAAACTTAATTAATTAACCAGGCCCTTCAACCCTTATTATTTTTAAATGCAGTTTTATTGATAAGGGTCACTGTTGCCTGTCGATTATATTCTGTACGTTTTGGTTTACTTATTTATTGTAAATACTTATGAATATTTTGTTCGCATTAAAGACAATTTTCAATTTAAACAAATAAAAAAATCAGCGATCGATGGGCAACGATCCCAAGATCATAAAATAAACAAAAAATATATGAAATAAAAAAAATTAAACAAACCTAGTAACTAAATGTTATTTTGAATGATAACATACAAATAAGTAGGTAGATATCTACAGTTCTCCAAACAATAAATTGATACTTATAGTTATTAACAAATGTACTCTATTTCACTATGAAAAGCTAAATAAATCGTGGACCTGCCTTACGTGAACTTAAAATAATGAGAAATTATAAATTAGATACAAAAATTATAAAATTTAGGAAAAAAAATAGAAAACCCATGGGTATGGTATGAACGTTAATTCTGTTGCAAGTATCTATAAGTAGCAAATTTTATTGATTCGAGTGATACAAAAAAGGCTTTATTGTTGGGCCGATTTCGAGTTTTTCGTGGGGGCATTCTGGGATTTTTGTGACGGTGTCTAATCTGTGATCGCGTCTGCTTTTAATTTATTACGTACTTACTGATTGTCTGAACTTTTTGTAATTTTATCTGAACTTATCTTGACTGACTTTACTGTAAACCTTACCTGAGCGTGTCTTTTGATCTTGTTAGGTTTTGTTTTGACTTTTGTCTGGCTTTTCTCGATCATCTGTGACTTTGTTTGGCTTTGTCTTAACCTCTGGCTTGTTCTTGATGTATTTATTCAAAAATAAAAACTAAACGTTTAGCTCAAAGTACCATAAACTAACGGGGTTGTTTCATATACAATTAGGAAAAAATAATGCATTACGTATTTTAATCTACACGTACCTAGATTTTTTTTAATTTTTGGTCTTAAACTATGTGTTTATTAGCTGCAGAACTCTATATAACGACATCGGCATGTGATGTTCCTCAATGGTCATTCATTCAGGTACTAATTGTCGCCAGCACTGTTTTACTGCGGTTGTCAAACCGGTGCGGTGTTGACAACGTGGAATGACCGTTGCTTTTCTTTTAAAATCGAAGACAAACGTCTTTGAATAAAAACCATTGAATAATTTAAAAGAATTGTTTAGTAATGTTAACGAAGGGTATAATTTACATAAATTTAACCCAGGGCTATTAGCTATCAGCAATGATAACAAGTAATGAATTTCAAGTAATGCAATTATCCCTTAGTCGGGTATTCATTAAAATAAATGTTTCCTTAACCGGAATAGAACTAATTCTATGATTATTTAGAATAACAACAGTAGGTATAGAATAATAACGGTGTATGAAACTATTAAGGACCGATTTCATACATTTTTAGCTACTTATCGGTTCGCAAACCAAAGATTAGATTGTCCAAACTAGAACTACAACAAAAAGTTCACTTATAGATACTTTTTATGAAGGTAATAAAGTGATTTACATATTTGACAAGCTTAATTTTACTTCACCTCAAATTAGTTCAACGTGAACTGTCGATTACACCTCATAAAACTCGTCCTAAATAGTAATATAAAAATTACATCATACGTTTAATAAATAAATATATGTAGGTACATATATACCTACAGGTACACCTACCTGTACATTTTAGGTAGACAGTGTGACAGATAATAATTGTACAGAAACTTCACAATAATAACTGTAATTTCTATAAAGTGTATCTACTTTGTATAGCATGTAATTTAAGGCACTATTATTCAGTTTGAATGAAATGTTGTTTTATTTCTGAAGATTTGCTTCTATTACTTATGTATATCGTTGTCAAGTTATAGTATAATCTTTTTTATGTACCTACCTATTTTCCAAATTCGTCTTGTAATTGTCGTTCGCCGGCCAGACGATACCAAAGTAAAGAAAGCTTGAATCACTCCCAAAACTAGTTAGACTGTCAGTTGCAGTAATTTGATGTAAATAGATGAAGTAAATAACGAAACGGAATCTAAAAGTAAATACGGACGATTTTTACATAGTTAATATTCGAAAGCAGTGTTTCTAAATTGGAGAATGAACGTAAACATTAAAAAGCACACCTATAACAATCTTATGAGTTTAAAATTACTAAAATTATTTTAAATCGATTTAAACTAATTCCTTAACCTTAATAATACCGTATTATTTTCATGACACGTACGAAGCCGTGCATAATCGAATCATAATTATCGTGTAAAAAGCATTCAAAACTTATAATACATATTATACATTGTTTAAACAACTTAAAGTAGTAAAAAATACTTAAAAATATTTATAGGTACTAGTAATTTATTTAAAGTTTAC
Source organism: Rhagophthalmus giganteus (assembly GCA_036326145.1). NCBI lineage: Eukaryota > Metazoa > Arthropoda > Insecta > Coleoptera > Rhagophthalmidae > Rhagophthalmus > Rhagophthalmus giganteus. The sequence continues at coordinate 7,065,769 of JARFJA010000067.1, read as the reverse complement.
ATGCCGAACATCACTTGTACAAGTAATTGTTTGGTGATTACAACACAGAATGCGAACTGCGATGGTTTCATTTGTTTCAATCTGAGACCGTTTCACAGTGACGAGACAGGTAATTTCAAAAAATAGGATTACGCATTTATGAAAACATAAAATATATTGTCCTGTATAAAGGTCAACTACTTTTGAAAGTCTAGGAAGCACGATTCCAAAGATGTTAGTAAGACTCGCAAAAACGTGTGGTGTCATTACTGATTCCCATTCCACATAAAGAGTTTCGAACGGTTGTTCAAAAAGTCTTTCAGTCGCGGTTGGCTGTGAAAAGATAAAGGCACGTCTTGGCTTAAGTAATTTTATTACTGCAGTAGACTTAACCGGTCAGTACGGGACCGGATGCAAATTAAAGTTTTTAGACATTATTTTGGAGAGTACTACAAGAGCCTGGTATAATGAATTACTTAGGTAGGATCTTCGAGTGTTCTAAACACGTTCGTCTCCGCGCAATGACGTCACTGTAGAGTTGTGGACGCGGCAATACGTAGAAATTTAAAAATAGTAAAAATTATAACCTATTTAAAAATAAATTATAATGTAGGATAGATGGAAATTATATGGAATAGAAATTAAATAATCGATATTTCATGGTTTTATTTAACGGTCGTAAAATATTATTTATAATATTAACAAACACTTGAAAATTTATCTAGTTTCTTTAGTTTTTAGTGCGATTTCGAAGTCTTAACAATTAATTATATTTTTCATTCACAGATATGATTATTAGTAATACGATAATAATCCGATGCTTGTATTTATTTTGTAATTGTTAACTTATTACCATAATTTTTAAAGAAGAATAGTAATTCGGCCAAAGAATTGTATCTTTATTATTAGTAAAACTAGTTAGGGTTTAGTTTTGTGTAGTTATAAGGATTCCATAAATGGTACATCTAAAGCAGCATCTGATAAAGAAACGTAACATTCATGTATACTATAGTTCTTAGTTATTATTTCTAATGAATTTATTTATAGAAAAAAAAAACATTTTACAATCGATGCTATGAATTGTACATAATGTATATAGATAAGTAAGTAAAACATTACCTAATTATAATTAAACATCTGTTTACCATTTGCATTTGCCAAAGCAACGTGAGTCTACTTTAGAACATAATTCGACGCAGTTTTTCCAGAAAGACGTAACCCACAAAAAGTAAATTTTACAGGAGAGCACATTTTGTGTCGTCCGTAGCTATAAGAAGATACGTTTCGTGGAAATACAAATTGATTTTTCCGGTGGAAAAAATCGGAATATTATTACTAGATTTTAACAGACGATGCCTTTGCTTTAGGTGCATAAGATAGGCAGAATAATTCATTTTCACAAAATGTGGGTTACGCTCTTTTGGCAAAACGCCATCGCTATGTTTGATATTTGTCTCGAATACTGTTGGCGTTATTTGAATATTGTTTAATAACATCCTGTATAAGTATAAGGCACAGTTTGATGTGTTAGGTTATTGTTTTCAACAGTTTTCTTTTTTAGTACTTTTTTAACCAACGTTGTATTTAAAGATTTAAGCCTAAAATACAATCTTGACCGGAAAAATATTGTTTTTGTTTGTTCACAGCACTTGATGTGATCAGCTTTATTCAATAAAGTTTTTAAATAATTATCACAACAGGTCAAACCATCACTGTTAAACGTTTAGAAGATTAGTTCTAATCGTTGAATGTAGTCCATAAAAGCTTCAGATGGTTTGACGAGATCTCCTTCACTCACGTGATCGACCCATGTGAAAGAACGTGTACTTGGGCATTCATTCCGTTCTGTTGAAAGGGTTGAAGCCGATACTCTGTTGAGTCGTTTACAAATATATCCACCCAAATATTCTAAACTGTCATAAACTAAATCGTTGAATTCTTCAAAATCTTGGTTATCGGCAATTGCAGGGGTGCTTAGTGTACCAACATTGAGTTTAGACAACAGGTGATTTAAAATAGGAAAAATAGACTTCAAAATGCCAGGCGATATGGAGATTTTTTTAGCCCAACGTTTTGCAGAATACATTGTGATAGCCTTGGAAATGTCGCCAACGGTCCACTTAAGGGAACGAACACCAGACAATTTCAGCTGTTGTGCAGGACTCGACAATTTATTCATCAAAGCTTCTTTCTTCTTCAAACCTTCTATATCGTTTTCCAAAGTAGCAATTTTAGACCTTAACGCTGTGACTACATCTTCTTGAGTGTTGTTGTCAGTATTCACACTGTAAAATGTAAAAATAAATCACCAATTCTTGAACTATTGACGTCTAATTCGATTAAGAATTAGATATTAAACCCACCCAACGTCACACGTCATACACCTACTACTATTATTCTGATTATTATTATCGGCTACTATTAAATTAATATCACCACCACCAATTTTGCTATCAGCACATCTACAATAATTTAAGCAGTTACACAGCACAAGCAGTAATTTCAGAGATAATTAATGAATTGGATATAGATTACAACTTTACCTTCGACATTCTTTATCCAACACAATTTGCAGTTCCTGTAATTGCTCCCGTTTTTCACTACGTTCACTGTCAGTTGCAGACGTTGAATTTGATATTTGTCCTGGTAGATTTTGAGTGGGCACCGACCCAGGTTTTAATTTTAAACGGAGACTACTTTCGGGCAAGTTTAACAGTTCGTGTTTCAAATCTCTCTATCAATATTGTTTTTTTTAAGATGTTTCGAACAAATTCTCGAATTGTTAACATTGAATTTGTCCGATCGATAACACAAATGAATTCACTTTAACCTAAATTCGTTGCGAGGAAATCGAAAAAATCCAATTATCTTTTTACGAAGTATCGTTTGATTGTCACTGTTGCAACCGAACACCGAACACCTCATGTTTACGATAAAACCTAAAAACAATATTAATGTCGAAACTAAGTTTTATTATAATTGTAAACAACGTACCCGTACCAGCAAGCAATCGAAAAATGTCTACCGCAGTTTGTCCATTGTTTGTCGGCCTTATTCTAGATCCAGTGACGTCACACAATATGCGCAGAACTGACTTGAGATCTTACCTTAATATTCATTGTATCATGCTATAAGAGCCTGTTCAGATGACAGACGTTTTACGCGCGTAAAACGCCGGTCATCTGAACATGGCCTAACTATGAAAATATAACATTGATTAATTCGTACCTATATTATTTAAAATTAATTAAGGCAATAGTAAATAAAAATAAGAACATTGCCTATAGCTCATCCAAACCTATATGATGTTCACGTCATCAATGCAAGGTTACTAGATGATGACGTTTCACAAAGTGCTGTCACTTAGTACCTCGTATTTTGACAGTTCTAATAAATTGCAGTCTTTCTTTATAACCATCTAATATGTGCGCAGGTAAATCATCAATAGAATATGTCACATTCCAAACTTTAAACCGAATTACAAATAAACAATCTAGTAACTTTTTGTTGATGACGTGAACATCATATAGGTTTGGATGAGCTATACCTAAAAGAAAAGCAAAATAAATCCTGTTTTGGACGCAATAGTTATTTGCGAGTAGGGCTACATAAGTTTAAGAAGAAATACGAAACACGCACACATGCTCATAGAGGACAGTGATTTAAAAAAGGAATTGTTTTATTTTGTTTTTGTTTTGTCTCTGATTAGTTTCTAGTTATTTCAATCGATCGGAATTTTAGAGATTTCGAGATGAAATCTTTTGAATTTTGAAAGAAGTCGATTAAAAATATTTTTGAATAATCAGAATAAACAAGAATTAATAGATCAGGTACAACTTTAAAGACAGGCAATTTGTTTTATTAGGTAGGTAATTTATTTAAATAACAATTAAGTTTGGCCTAATTAAATTCTTGTAAAAATTGAAAATTGTTAAAAATTTGAATTAGAGATTTTATCACAAAATCTTCCATTTATTTCGACTTCGTCGCATTCAATTAAAAGTAAATTGATCCTGTAATATAACTTTGTTGATTTATATTATTTATAACGATAAAGATTTTCTTTGTTGTCGTGAAATAATACGTAGCTACCGTAGCGTCTTTTATTTTAATTTCGTTGCGGTTGCTAGTAACTGAATGTATAAGATAGGATTAAGAAGGCGTGTCGCTGACTAAGGAAGGGCCACGCATGTATTAATTAGGGAAATCCGTGCGTGAAGGAGCACGAAATAATTACAGTCGTGAGTTATTAGAACTTGTGCGTAAAAGAGCACAAATTAATAAAATTAAAAAAGTAGCTACCTAATCGCGGCCGTTTCATCGTCGATCCATTTTATCGTCGGCCGTTTCATCGTCGGCCATCTCATCCATTTCATTATCTTATTACAATAAGTGAAATGAAAAGGTTTAAAATCTTTTTGAAAAGAAAAAACAGATCTTTTACTAATGGTGATAAAATTTTAAGTAATTATTTATCGGCGATAAAACAGTCAACGATGAACGCCGGCGATGAAACGGCTGACGATGAATCGACGGCGATAAACTGGCGACGTTGAATTGTCCTAAATCTATGATATTGTTCATTTCGTGTTGAAACTTGTTTTGTGTTTATAGGTATGCATTAAATTGGAGTATGATTATATCAAAAATAAATTAAAATTAGAAAAATTAAAAACCTAAACAAAAATCTCCACGAAGAATCTGAAATTATAATTAATAGGTTCCCTGAAAATAATTTAAAAAAATGAGTTGACGGAAATAGGTACTTACCTATTTTTGTAATAAATTTGAGCAAATTACACTTTATTAAGTGTGTATAAAATAAACGAAACCGTTGTTATCTCATTAATTTCAATATCGAATAGGTAACTTATTTAATTTTATTACGAAGGAATAAACTTTAATTTAATATCATTCGCGTAGATATATTAATAAAAATTAATAGGTACGTAGATATTTTGTTCATTTCTACGAAAACAGCTGTATTTTGTTATCCCGTTATTTTTGAATAATAACTGTGACGTTTATCCTATTTAATGATTCTATAGTAACGTCTTTTAATATACTTACCTAGTGGCATAAACAATTTTTTTTTCAATCGTGGATTTTCTTATCGCGGTACGGTTGTAGTTGTTATGTATATTTATGTGTTTCAAGATATGGAGATTCGATTCCGGTTAAGCGAAATACAAACGTTTAAAGTGGCGTCGTAACGCTCTTGACGTCTACGTTACGGCGTCAAGACCGCTCTTAATGGCGTCATCTACAAACGCGATTTCCGAAATGCCTATGCCCTGTTTCAGCTGGTCTGATTGATTTTACACTTAGCCTGCTCATTTCTTTATATTCTTTAGGGCCCGCAATTGATTGATATATCCTATTGATGTCGGACCTTGCTTTACTTTCGATTTATTATAATAGGTAATCCAAACCCTTAATGTTCCTCCTATTGGCAGATTTTGCAGTCTATACGTAATAATTTAATAATTAATGCGATTACAATTATAATCTCATTTTGTCTTCGTTCAAAGAAATGTCGAGAAAATTAATTTTTAATATCCGTGTATACCATATAGTTAGTTACTACGAAATTTTAACTAAGAGGATGTAATTGCAATATCTTAAGATAAATATCTACTTTAATATGGTCTGTATTACACCATATTCCTTGTGTGTCTGCCTGTTTAACTCGTAATGAGAATGTTCATGTTAAGGCGTAATGTTTGTTGTTTTATGTTTACATTACATAGGAATAATTGTCTCGTGCAGTCTTACATTAGAAATTACATTGACTCATTTTCATCAAAATATTATCTGTGTTACTATTATTGTATGATACGTGTCAGTATTTCACAATTTAACTTAAAAATACAGATAAATTAACGAGGGCGGTTAAAACGTTTATGGAAAATCTCATTTTACCGAATTATGGTTATGTTTATTTGTTTCTTAAATATCGGCATAAATATCTATTAAACGACATCGATGTTAATGCCGTTCCTACACATCAAAACAGTATAGATTTTTGCAAAGCTACCTTTCAAAATATTATAATAATAACTGTAATTGTGTTTATATGATTAAAACTCAATATGAACGACCAAGTACATATCACGCTATATAAAAATAACATTTTTAATTTTAAGACAGCCTAAATTTTAAAATATGATTTTTTTCCATAATTATCTATTTTAAAAATCAGATTTCCACAAAAGTCTTAAGTAGGCACGCTTAAAATTTACAGACTGTATTTATTAATTTTTTTATTTGTATTGATTTATTTATTTTACAGGTTTCGTCTAAGCTTCACATTTTAAACAGTTGCGTCATAATATACCGTATTATTATCGTACAGGTACTTAGCTACGTTAAATATTCTGATAATGCAATATACCTAAACATGTTAATTTTATAATATCGACCTTTGATATTTAAAAAGTTTGATATATATTCAACGCCGCGCCGACGATTTTACGCAAAAATTTATAAATATGAAAAAATTTGCATGAATTTCCATATTAGAACGTTAATATCTTTTACTAACTACAAACATATAGATACCTATACATAAAGCATGTTTTACTCACATCATGTAGTACCTACATTAAAGATAAATGGAAAAAAATGTATATACAGTAGGATCACCTTAAAAACTAGTGCTGCACACGATTAGTACCCAGGAGGGTAACTCCTGGGGAACACTAACAAAACACCGCATAACGATGCCGTTGCACATACAAAAGTATGACTAATGACTAAATTAAAAAAAATGTTATAAAACTCACAACTATAGGATGTTTGTTTTTATTATTTTTTTAAATAGCTATTCAGATATAATCAATGAAAACGTTTTTAATAAACTCTATACACAATATTACATCACATAATTTTAAATAATGTTTAAAATTGAATGATTTAAACAATTAATTAATTGTTTTCAAATAAATAATAAAAACAAGGTTGCGAATTATCTATTTAGTACTAGTATTCCAGTGTTTTTTTATATTTATTGCATTACACTATAAGACGTTACTCTTTTCTCTTTAGATCCCGTTTTTTTTTTGGCATCCTTATCTTTTGTTATTTTATTATAACAAAAATAGCCCTTTTATAGGTACTTGTTTTTCCAAAATTCCTTAGGTAACCTACTTACATTTGCTTATATTGAAATTATATATTAAAAATCATCATCTGTTTTCTCCAAACCTTATTCGACTATAATTTTTTTAAATAAAACCAAAACTATTACCAAAGTGAATTATTTTATTGCAAAAAGTAAGTACCTAAAGATTTACAATTATAATGTACCTACTGTTAATAATCGTTTTGAATTTTTACATAATTATTGATGCTTAACGTAATTTTAATGCACAAATTTTAGGAATTCATAAAATTTTAAAAACTCTAATTCTTACCTAAAATTAAATAGGAGTCAATTTAATTATTAATTTAACTTTTTAAATGTTTACATTTAACCGATATTTACTACATATAAGATTAGATCGCTGGGTATGTCAGTTAAAAATAACATAAGTGAATACCTATCTATCTGAAAAGAAAATTTTTCTAAAGCATTCACAAAGTTTAACGATACTTAAATAAATGTCACTTGTTAAGGAGAATACAAGTTTAATCAGAGGAATCATAATATAATTCGAATTAATTTTTTGTTCAAGATAAAAAATTTACTCGTGACGCAACTAACTTATATTCATAATTACTCAGAATCGTTTACTTACTATCAGTAATTGATAAATTAATAAATACATAGATATTAATAGAACCTTCAAATAAACAGAGAAAAAAGTAAATAAAATTCTAACATTGTATTTATATTATATAAATGAAATGTCATCGATATGTGATACAGACAAATCTAATCTTATCGATCTGTTTTACTATAGAAACTTTCCTCAAACTCTCTGATAACAACCACGAACCATAATACGCGCAAAAAGCATCGGTTTGTAATTTATTTCCCTATAAAGTAGATTTACAACACGCAATACTGTGTAACAGTAGCAAACCGGTATCTTTCGAACCAAATTCGTATTCAGTCGATTTCGCCTTTTTAAAATTCATGGTGTATGTGTCAACATCACCTGTTCTGATTAAAAATATAAATCTACTATTATTAAAGAACCATAAAAGATTTTAAAAAGCAAAATGTTTAATTTATATATGTAATGCCTATGTATATGGTTTTATACACCTCTAAAATAAATACACAAATGCAATTAATGTTATAATCTACTTATCTTGTATTATCAGATAATGATTTTTTAATTTTTAAGAAGATACACCTACTCGAAAGGTAGAAGGCAACGAAACGTTTATGACTGAATTACAAATCAGAATTACTTGTAGACGAACAATTGGCTTTAATCAAAATTTAATCATGGTCCTGACGGATTAACAACATACTTAATTAAATCAGCAGAAGGTACGATCTATACGTTTAAAATAAATTTTCGTCGATCGTAATACTTACCAGAACGTTTTAATATTTAATAGGTAGCCGACAAAAATAAATGTAGATAATATCCTTACCTAACTTATTTGATTATCTGTTATAGATATTTGGACAAAGTTTAAGCGATTAAAAACATTTTTTATTATTATAATTGACCGTTAAAGTTATTTATAACAATTTAGAATTTTGTTTGTAGGTGTGGGCAAAAAAAATTGCATAATTAAAAATTTTTATGTAATTTATATAGGTACCTATTATGCTATTTTTTTAATTGTGGTAATAGGCCAATAATAAACTTGGAAACAATTAATAAACACTATACATTTTAACCCTGTTTAGAGTTATCTTCAAGTGGTAAAATGTTTTAAAAGATGGAACAAATTAACATTTACAAAGTAAAATACAAGTAGACTATTAAAACTTCAAAGTATGTCGTAAAAAACGAAATTGATTAGCTTAATTAATATTAGTACTTATTATTTAAATTAATAAGTTTATAAGTAATACATTGTTTTATTATGATACCCTTGCCGCGTGATTAAGATTGTCTTAATAGCTTATTACCTATGTGGGCACCTATCTGTTTTCAGTTGATTTATTAATAATAACGTAAAATGTGTTTTACGATGTTTTAAAAATTTCTTGTACTTAGATTTTTATCAGAAAAATGTGGATCAGGTTTAAATTAAGTATTATACGGAATGCGATCGAATTCACGTTTATTCTGATGAATCAAATGAGTTGGAATAATGTGAGAAGATTGACATGTACATTTCGAATATTCACGATGACAGAATAAAAATCATTTGAAAACGAATTAAAAAAAGGAAGACGTATAAAAACGTGACCGAGATTGCTCTATTCGATGAAAAAATTGAACTTGCAAATAAAGTTTACTCTGTCTATAAAAAGCTTTAAAAAAACGTGCTTATGCACATATAGGTATGATTTTTGCGAAAAGATAACATTATTTTTTAACGCTTAAATTATAGTTATACGTTATATAGTTACGTGACCTAGGTTCGCATAACAATTATTCAACGAATGAAATAATACTTAGAATAACACACGTACCTACCCTACATATTACGTATTATAATAAAAAGAAATCGAGAAATATTTTTGTAGCGCAACACGTAGGTATCTAATTCTGTATAAGTACCTACGACATTGTTTTAATTATTTTATCAACAATTTGTTTACATTTTTTTTCTAATCGTTAATGCATAAAACCATTTTATAATACTGCGACCGATCGAAAAGTTCTTGATCACTATTGATGTCATTTAATTTATAAACTTTTATTTAAACAGTAAATCAGTGAATACTGCAGTAATTCAATATTATAAGTAATTTTATTCGAAAATAGACGATCCTTTACGAGTAATTACTTTTATAGGTAGGCTACCTAGATATTAACGCATATTTTAATTTTAAACTTATAAATAATTTTAAACTCATTTCCCAATGGAATTTGCAAAGTACCGCTTTCGGTATTTACGTCAACAAATTTGTATCCCAAAGCATTTTAAATGATGAAAGATTTTAATCATTTTATGTAATTATATGTATAACAATAAGGTGCGCCGTTTAATATTTAGGGTAGTGGTTAGTAATAAGACTAATAAACGTAACTTTCTCGTTACTAAATTATGATTAACTTGAAATGGTTATACATATATTTTGTTTGATTTTAATGAAATTGTTAGATTCCATTTACTTTCAAGGTAATTTACTGTTAATTATGTTTAAAGCTTAAAATAAAATTGGCTCTAAATTGATTTGGAACGTTTGCGGTCATATGACCGAACTTGATAATCTACGTACGTACTACATACATAACATTTCTTACTTTGATAATTCAAATATTTAGATATTTAATTGTAAGCTTAGGTAAACTATTTAGATTGCGATGGAACTGAATAATCATTTTTAACTGAAAGGTTAATTTATTAACATGGTCTTATGATTAAGAGGACATATCGGCCTAAACAGTAACAAAATAACGAACAATTTTAGCAAAACAAGTACGAAACGACGAAACCACCTATCTTTTGGATAAAATGTCCGTTTCAGATATATGTATTCAATATGTCCAATTAAAAACAAAACATCTGGAACAATACCTACAGTACCTATCTGGAACAAGGAATTCAGTAACACAAACAAACAAAAAATTGAATTTGAAACCGTACAGCCAATTATCAAACAATCCATCGGTTTCATAACGTAACAAATAATAATTTTATTAGGGTAATGAGCAGACTAACAATAAGAAGCAACTATACGCTTGGTATCCGAAATATGAGTAGGTAAGCAATAGATCAGAAAGAAAATTCCTATTTAACATGTTACAAAAGAAGAGAGGCAAGACCAATAACGTTTTATACAATCATACTATTACAAATAAAATAAACGTATAGGTATTAGAAATAATCATCATTTACAATAGTAATAACCTTTTATCTTTATTGTTTTACCCCTCCATTAACAGGTTCCTGTTCGTTAGTTATCTTGGCAAGAAGGCGATCTTCGACAATTTTGTTTCCTTAGGTGTGTTTCTTGTGAAATCATTTATCTTCATACACAAAAATTAAAAAAAATAATGATAATAAAAAAAATACAGACTCACAGACAATAACAATTTTATTTAATTTTAATAGGTATACAATAAAATTTAAAAAAAAATGGCATGGTCTTAAAACATTTACCTAACCACTATTTTACTTAATGCTATAAATATATTAATTATATTTAGTAATTATTATTAACATAATGTTATTTGCAAATGTCTTAGTCTTTTGCTTTATGCAAATTTTAAACTGTCGTTTTTTGTTAGTGTAGAAATAAATGCAATAAAACATTAAATAGATCTAATTACTTAACGCCGACTACTTATTAGAATTGTTATATTTAACTGACTTCCCAAAAATGATTTAGCGAAAGTAAGTCTTCCTACTTACGTATTATATGCACACATCTTTCCAGGGATGTTCATTTTATATTTCACGTTCGATAGAATTCAGTTCGAGTACGAAATTTCTTCAAGGTCGAGATATAAAAAAAAGAAGAAAAAAAAGGTCGCGAACAATAAAAGTTGTTTTTATTATGCACATTTATCAACTGAGCCAATGAAACCGTTTTTTCTGTGTGTGTGTGTGTGTGTGAAATACTAGAAACTACAAAGCAGAGTAAGGTTCTGTTTATCCCCCAATTTATTGAATTTATTGAACAGGTGTCGACGTTTATTGAAAAGTTTATCGGCTTCCGATCTCCCTTTTCCGCCAGCAACCCCTAGTAAACTTTCGCACGTGCAAAATAGCTTCAAAGTACCAACAGCTGCTGCAAAAATTGTCACGTATTAGATAAGTTTTAAGATTAAAGATTTTTGTAGAACTCTCCTCTACTATAAACCCTTAAAGACCCGGAATTATAACGGCCCTGCACTTTCCCGAAGGTCTTTGAATACAAAACATAAAATTAATGGCGCTAATTAATTTCGCGCGGATTTTATATTAAGCGGTTTGTTCAAAATTGATGACGCTCTATTATTAAATAATAAATCGGATTATTTTCGTATTTTATTTATTTTTTTTTCTTTAACGAAAACGTAACTTCAATCATCAAATACGGCGGGTGGATTTAATACTTATTATTTGATATAGTGGTTAAATAAAAAGTAACTTTATGTTACGAGTAAATTGGTGAATAAGAATTCTGTTTCAAATTACCGCTTAAGACATAAAAGCCATGTGACAAATTACGGTTTAAGGCTGCCTTTTTAAGCATCCGTGGGAATTAACTCTAAAAACCTGGTCCCACTCTACACCGGTTTTCGTTAAATACATCGTCAATTTTTCTTTTTAAAAAATGTTCGGTAGATACAAATAAGTAGGTATACTTACACATTTGTAACGTTCATTTATGCATAATTATTGATTAATAGTAGTAAAACGTTTTACATTTAAATATCGTAGCGTTTGAAATGTTCATTTCTACAAAGACTATGTGCCATCTAAATATTAAATACCTACATGCATTAAATCAGATTTTAATAAACAAATTACATTTTTTTAATACACCTACATCGTTTGTTTACAAAACAGTCGCGTTTAGGCCTTATTGTCGAATTGCTATAATAAACCTTAAAAATATCTTAAAAATTTAACCAGTCCCCAAAAAAAAATGACTTTCGGAAGTAAACGCTCTAAATGACGACATTAACCCAACTCTCGGGCGTTGTAACGCACAAAGCTGGTCAAGCCGATATGGCGCCACTAGAAAGTATTTTGTCCTAAAGAAAGTAAAAAGAAAATTCTCGGGAAAGTTTTAATACAAAATAAACTGAGCGTGTGGATTGTATATGTATGCGGAATTAGTAAATCATGATAGAAATTATTATATCAATAATACGGAATCGTGTCGCTGAATAACTAGTGGAACTTTTGTTTGATTTGTTGCTTATAAGCTCGTCATAAATTCTGCGACATAATTTTTGATACTTGTAAATTATTGTCAAACGTATGCGTCCAAACAAATTAATGTCGTTTAGATAAATATATATTTATGTCGCTCTATAGAAATAATACGAATTAAACACCGCGCTGGATAGTTCGATGATAAAAGTGTCTAGGTACGTTCCTTATAACGTCGGTTAACTATTAAAAAATTTAAATTAATCTAGTGTTTCTCATTAAATTTTTTATACCTAATTGTTTGTAAAATACTATAATATACTTACCGGAATACTTATAGGAAAAGTGCGCCTAGCGTAAGCTGCACATGTATCACTCGCGTATTTCCAAAATGGAAAATGTTGTCGTACTTTCACCGTTACGGCGTGAAGCGGGAATGCACAATGGCACTTAAGTTTTTGAGATTCACGGAACTCTCTTATTTTGCCGCGACGTAATAAATTGATTATTGCAAAACGGGACGTCTAAAAGAGCGAGCCATATTTTAGCTAGAAAACGACCTATAACGAAATTGAAAGATTAAATGTTGATCATAATCTCTATTACGACGTTATTTATTCTCAACGTCGACGGCGACTTTGCCTAAATTGTATCAGAGCGAGTTACCTAATTTATACCGCACTTTGGAGTGCAGTCCACGATTACGGAACATCGTAGTGTGCTGCACAATATTTGCGAAGAGGATAAACAAAAAAATCACGATTCGCAGTGCTAACACTGCGAGCAGTGGCGGCGTTTCGTTAGTGCAGGGGCGAACTTAAAAAAAAATATATATATTGCTCGCGTCGATCACAATCTTAGAATCAAAAAAGGACAACGAATTGTCCTGTCTATTTTTTACCGCAACAACTTTATTCGTTCGAACAATATTGTTTCCGTGGTAAGTGCCTATCAGATAAATTTAGCGAAAGATGGAAAGATTAGTCCTTAACAAGAAATAATATATTTTATTTAACATACGACGCGCCCTTATCTTTTCGCAGCCAAGCAAGACTGAAAGATTTTTTGGACGCCCGTCTACTATTTTCGTAATGCGACGTAAGGTAAGACGAGGTAAGATCGGATCTGGGACAAGAACGAACTCGTGTTATCTATCTCACACTAAAACAGTTGGTGCGCAAAGTTTTCTTACGAAGTTACAAGTAGTCGTTCGGACTTGCCCCATTTGACAGGGTAATTTCGGACACCGACAACAAAATTTAAAAAAAAGACAATTATTTTAAGAAAATGCTTGTGATAACTAGTTTTTTATAATCATACCTAGAAAAAGTACATTTTCAAGGTACAGTAGCTATTATATTTAAATTTTATGTCCTATTTATGTAATTGTATTATGTAGTGTGTATTATGTATATTATTATTGTATTATGTATTATGTATTGTATTATCCTATTATGTTATTAATTGTACGAACAGTTAATTTGTGTTGCGGTGTCTGCGAAAACGCATAATTCTTGAACCGAGAAACATCAAAGGGTATAGCCGGATAAACATGCCAAAATGGCCCCCAAAGAAATCTACGAAACAACCTATATTATTACATTGGCAAGTCATAAGGAAACGATATATACACGTCCCTGACCTTCAGTAGTCCTTGAGAAAATTAAAAAAGTATGTACCAGGGGAACTATTTTTTAAATTCGTTTACCTACGAAACTATTATAGCTACGAACATAAATCAAAAACAGATTATTAGAGAATACTTCATAGTATAACATATGTTTTTTCTATTAGTTTCGACTAATAATAACTATTAAAAAATTAATGTAGAAATTTTGAAAATTGAAAATTTTACAGTTCGGCCAGAATGACAATAATCAAAAAAATGTCAAATATTGCTACTAATGTCTACTACTACTCCTAAAAGTTTCGTGATAAAAAAATTGGTACAATACTTTGAAAAAAAATAATGTACACTCTATAGTCACTACTACTATATAATGTACCGCACCTACATAAACAAAAATATAAACTATAACAAAATAAAACAACAATTATGACAATATAAAATATAAACAAAACAAAAAATGCAAATAAGTGTCTAATATACAGGGATTTCAGTTAATAGAAAAGTTACAAATGTCTTATGTACATAAATATAATCGAATGCGATAGAAAACGTTTCTATTGTTATTAATTAATTCTGGTTATATAGTTGCCTGAGTGAGTACAGATGTTTACCTACAGTCAATATTATTAATCATCGTCACTATCTTCATTAATGACAACAGAAACAGAATTTGTTACAAATATTTTCGACAATATCTCTGCTGGACATATATTACGCGGCATTTATCGGGTGAGTGATAAATAATATATTATAGTTGCTGCATGTGAACAACACCCAACTGGTCTATTACCGTTGGGACAGTCACAACAATAGGAATATAATCGATATAAATACGATATACTTTATTATTTTTGTCTCGATCGTACGTTCAGTTTTATAATATGTGGTGTTTGCTTGACATACTGCACGAGAAGATTATTCTTATTGTCCAGTATTTCTGATAATTACGACACAGCTTGGGAAAGTTGATAACTGCCTGTAAATAAAACTTTCAAGTCTTGCTCAGTTAAACGTGGAAAATCTAGGAGGTCAGATACCATTAGATGTTGAAAAGACGATTTCCGACGATTCCAATGATGATTATCGACATCTTCCCGCAAAGTATTTGTCGAATTCATTCTGCTTTCCATATATTCAATAATTTCGTCTTGTAATGCACCATCTGAACTCAACCTTTGTCCGTATCACAACAATCGTACCTTTGGAAGCAGTTTATTATCTAAGTTGTGATGTAAGAGACGATATTTTTGGCTTATAGCAGCATGTACAGCTTCGACTACACAACGTATTTTTGTTACTTTTCGCGATATGTTTGCTTTTTCCGTAGTTAATTGAGATTTTTTGCCTTTACAGGCAGGCATAAATACGGTAAAGCCTTCATTAGTTATATAGTTTATTACATCACGAAAACCACGATCAACAATGAACACATCATGTGGTTGTAACGTAGTTCTTATGTCTACGGAGTCTTGTAATACGAGTTTCATAATCGTGGCATCATTTGAGTACCATAAAAAGGCCCAACAATATCAAGAATGTAGCCATTGGTTGTACAGATTGTAAACGGCTTACACAAAGGCACTTTTTTTTGGACCTGAGTACGATTTTCGAATTTCTAGAACTACGTATTTTAATCGTCGAACATAAATATTAACAACACTGCAAGAATGTTAGAACTTGAACTGAATGTCCGACTAAAGTGCCGCTCCGGTGCTGTTCCTGTATGGTGATGGATACTGACAATGAGATCGCTTTACACAACTACAGTAAGTAGTGAAACATTCTTATATTTTTTACTTGACCACTACTTCTATTCGCGGTTTAAACAACGTAAAAAACTTAACTTGTCGTCTTTGTTTTGACGCTACCAATATTAGTTTTTATTTTTTTTCAGAGTGTTGTACCAATTTTTTTATCACGAAACTTTTAGGAGTAGTAGTAGATATTAGTAGCAATATTTGACATTTTTTTGATTATTGTCATTCTGGCCGAACTGTAAAATTTTCAATTTTCAAAATTTCTACATTAATTTTTTAATAGTTATTATTAGTCGAAACTAATAGAAAAAACATATGTTATACTATGAAGTATTCTCTAACAATCTGTTTTTGATTTATGTTCGTAGCTATAATAGTTTCTTAGATAAACGAATTTAAAAAATAGTTCCACCGGTACATACTTTTTTAATTTTCTCAAGGACTACTGAAGGTCAGGGAGTAAAACGTGTATATATCGTTTCCTTATGCCTTGCCAATGTAATAATATAGGTTGTTTCGTAGATTTCTTTGGGGGCCATTTTACCATGCTTATCCGACTATACCCTTTGGCGCTAAAAGAGTAGGTAGGGCAAATGCGACCGTAACATTGTACCACCTAATGATGGACACCTGTTATCACGACTGTAGGAAGTAATGCCCGTTAATTGCCCGTGTGACACGGCAAACTGAAACTACGTTTAATTGGCAAATAAACCGTGTAAAAAAACAATCTCATAACCGGTCAATTGCGTACAATTTAAAATGACCGTTTTATAAAAAAAAACTTTGAAAATCGCGGATTCGAAAATCGTGCGCCTAAGTTGCGCCGCAATTTTTTTATAATTTCTATTAATTTTATTAATAATATATCTTATAATGGTAAGTCGGGGTAACATCGCACCGAACTTTCAGTGTAAATAACAAATGTCCTATTTATGTCTTTTGTTATTTACACTGAAAGTTCGGTGCGATGTTATCCCGACTTACCATTATAAGATATATTATTAATAAAATTAATAGAAATTATAAAATAATTGCGGCGCAATTTAGGCGCACGATTTTCGAATCCGCGATTTTCAAGGTTTTTTTTAATAAAACTGCCATTTTAAATTGTACGCAATTGACCGGTTACGAGATTGTTTTTTTACACGGTTTATTTGCCAATTAAACGTAGTTTCAGTTTGCCGTGTCACGCGGGCAATTAATTTACTTCGTACAGTCGTGATAACAGGTGCCCATCCTTAGGTGGTACAATGTTACAGTCGCATTTGCCCTGCCTACTCTTTTAGTGCCAAATTTGATGTTTCTCGGTTCAAGAATTACGCGTTTTCGCAGACACCGCAGCACAAATTAACCGTTCGTAAAATTAATTAGTCACATAATTATATTTATTTATAGATATAAATTATGAAAATTTAAAAGCTACTGTTTTAGTTGTTTAACAACTGACACTTAAATTATTTGTTTAATCTACGTGTTTATTTATTATAGTTGCATTTGGAATTTAGCATTCCTTATTTTTATTCCAGTCGTTTACTGAAAATGCCAAAATATCCTCGAGATATAGTTTCTTCTAGTGGTACATTTTATTAATATAGTACATTATTAAACACGCCATTCCCTTAATAAAACCGAGGCTTCTGTTATCCAAAACAAGTCTAGACAATATACGTAATTAGTCTGTGGTTAATTATTTACTGTTTTGCGCGTGATGTAATTTTTGTTGTATATTTAGATTTTGTTATCTACTTTTTGGTAGAATTTTTGTTTTTTTCAGTTTAAATGTACATTTTAAGCTTATAAATTAACCGGAAATAGGTTAAAATGTACATTATTTTCGGCATTACTATTTTAAGACATTAATAACTGAATAAATAAGAAACTACGAATTTTTTCTTTGTCCGCTTCGTAATTAGGATTCTATCCTTAATTGACCTAATTTAAATTAGAAATGCTGTACCTATATCTAGCTGTATCTTAAACGTAAATTTTACCGGAAAGTTTAAATAAAAGTAGGTGCCCATTTTAAAAGATTAACCATATTTCTGTCGAAAAGTTATTTCTGAATTTTATGAAGGCATTTGCAGTATATTTACTGTACTCATCTATATGCATCCCAGGATAAATTTACTCTCTTTACACCGAAGCGCATCGTATTTGAATATATCTACTATTATTATTGGTGCATTAAATTCGTAGACGTATTGTTGTAGTGCTCTTACTAGCTATAGATAAGTATGAAGTGCTTTTCTCGTATTTCCATTTTAGTGATGTTTATACCCAATTACGTAGTATATGTATGTAATAGAACTTCAAACAGAATCCCTTTTATTTTACTAACTGAAAAAATTAATTTTACCGAAATACTTGTTTATACTTCGGTATATTTATCCCGAAGTACATACCTAATATAGGTCATCTTTTTAATAAATTATTTTGAAATACTTTATTTAATCCTTGAATTATTATAAGCTCAATTTAAAATATACATAGATTTGTATCAAATCATAAAAAATTGAAGAACGTATAATTTAAACAATAATGTAAATAATTATTTCATTACCTACCTCCATAAGTAAATAAGTAATTATATAAAAGTTTTGAATCAATAAACTAAACTAGATATTATGAATGAATGTCACGTAGGTTGTCTGGTTAGCAAAATGAAATGTTAAAAATATATCGGAGAAAAAGAAATTTTCATGTTAGTCGACTGTCACTTGTAAAAGTTGCAGATTATTGAAAGACGGTCAAAAGAATTTTCTTTAAAACTACACAAACAAATATTAAAATTTGATGAAATTAGAAAAACAAAAATAGAACATAACATTGTACTTACCATATAAAACGTTGAAAAAGTCTATCACAGGAATTGTAATTCGTTTCAATAAATTTGAAATTTTCCGCCCTCTAACGTTTTAACCCGAGTATTTTGTTACGTGACAACTCCGTACATTCGTTAACTCTTGTATAGACATTGTAACCTGTAATTACAGTATATTATATTATTATTTTAATATATGTATTAAGGGTAAGTTTATTAAACTACACAAAGCGTACTTTAGTCGTTGACAAGCTACAAATTGTCGAGGACGTGTTGTTTTCAAATTTATTTAATACAAAGCCGTCTCAAAAACATTTATAATTCAAAGAATCAATTTTACCTACATTCTTACTTGATATGAAATGTAACCGAAAATATTAATATTACATTAGACATAAAACTAATGGACTTTTATGTGATAGATATAAACATTTCTTAAAAACAATGACTAGAAAACGACAAATAATGGTAGTGTATCAAGAATATTACAGGGTGTTTTAAAAAGGATCGGCTGGATATACGTAACCATGTTCTCATCAACAAAACAAACAAAAAAGTGGTTTGTTAAAAGGTTACCCCAAAATAAGATAATAATATTTATTTTAACAAGTAAAAAAAGCGAAAGAAGATACCCACCACCTTCAATAATGCAACGTTGGACTCTCCGTATCATAGACTGTCTTATTCGCTCGAATACTCCAGAATTGGAATTTTTAACAAGTCACTTTAGGACCATGCTCTATAAGGACTTTTTTGTTTGTTTCGTTGAGGAGAACTTAGCTACCTATATTCTGCCCGACTATTTTGAAACACCCTATATATATTTATTTATATCGATGACGTTTTACCAAAAGGACGTAACCCACACTTTTTACGAAAATGAGTTATTTTGACTATCTTATGCATCTAAAGCAAAGGCATCATCTGTTAAAATCTAGTAACAATTTCCGATTTTTTTCACCGGAAAAATCGATTTGCATTTCCACAAAACGTATCTTCCTACAGCTAAGCAACGACACGAAATGTGTTCTCCTATAAAATTTACTTTTTGTGGATTAAGTTACTCTGCAAAAACCACGTCTATATCTATAATATAATACAATATCCCATATTGGGTTCAGGTACCTTAATTAAGTACAATATAATTTACAGAAAAAAGTAAAGAACGTTAGAAATACACTACGTTTTTACTATTTATGTTAGTCAGTTGTTTACTGTATTCTGCAATCGGACCTGCTATAAATTAAGTTAAACATAATAACAATTTTAGTGGATAATCGTGTTTCATAACATAGATAGGTACCTACATGTTTAATTAATTTAATACACAATAGATGAAGCAAATTAGTTTTAGAGGAGTTACTGTTAAAGTAATCTATCCAAATTAATCAGGTTTGTTACAGTATGAAGTGGAAAAAGATAACTGTTATTAAACAAGGGAAACATCTTTTGTTTTCCCCGATAAAAGTAGCGTGAATTTTAGTTAAAAGCTTTGTTTGACATTTTTAAAAATCACCCTTTAAAAAGAAAATAAAAGAGATTATCGTAAAGTTATTATTTTTATCTTGTATTTTAATCTAGACAAAATGTGTTCTGGCATTTTAAGGTTTTATGTAATTAAAAATTTAATTAATTTTTTAATAAGGTGGAGATATTTTTCCGTAGAATAGATAATGGAATGTTACAATTTGTAATTATTATTAATAAGAAAATGTATTTTGGAATAAAATTGAATAATACACATATTACACACTACAGTTTGTTAAACGACTATTTTTCAGCATTAAGATTTTATTAAATATTTTTGATTTATATGTTTGTTCCATTTCATTTACATATTTTATGTATGCCTTCAAATGCGCGAAATAATGTATTAAACAAATATAAATCAAATTTTTAGGAAATCATATCTACCTTCTCATAAACATAAAAAATATAATTATTTTTAATTTAAATTGTAACAATATTATAGGTTGATATATACGTTATTCGAGATAGATTCCAATGCACATCATCAATAAAAAGTTACTAAATTGTATATTTAAAATATTCAGTTTAAAATTTTGTACGTGGCATATTCTACCGATGGTTTACCTGCGTAGACATGACATGTCAAAGAAAGACTACAATTTGTTAGTACTGTAAAAATACGCGGTTTTATTGTTGACGTGTATTGGAACCTATCTTGAATAGGTTCTTAGGTAATATACATATAAGGCCAACTAAAAAAAAAAAAACAGACCTGCCAATTGGCTCTGCCAAAGCTATTAATAACAAAATTTAAAATAATTTAGGAAATCAAAATATTTAATAAAATGTGGATGACTTCATGAACAAACTTTAAATAAACCGTATATGTACTGTATAAGTATTAAGTTTTCCTGCAGATGTGATTTATGTTCAACATAATACTTGATTAGCTGTGCCAGTAAATGAGTTTCAAAGTACTTGGCCTGTTTAAAATTTGTATAGCATTTATAGATTTGTTACTATCTACTGATTATACCATAATATATCCTTATCTTTGTATTGACACGAAGTGTTCTCACATTGCTCAAGATAAGATAATAGAATTTATCAATTTTTATGTGTTCTATGTTAGGTATCTATTTGTAAAAAACTATTAGTTAGTAATAAACCATTATTTCGCAGTACAGTCATGGCCGAAGGTGGTTATATTCCTTTAGATGGAAGTCGTTCATCTGATGGGTAAGAAATTCGCTTTTACGAAATCATTTTAATTGATTTAAATCGAGCGAAAATTGAAAAATGCATTAATTACAATTCATTACGCAATTATAACTAATATACCTACATAATAACGAAATACGGCTATATCGAAAAATATTTAAAATCTAAAAGTGTTCTTTATAAGTATAAGTATGTAAGTATATTATATCTAGTACTGTAAACGATATTTTCTAAAAAAAAATTAAAAGTCAAATACAATCTACGTCTCCATGAACGTAATGAGCTTAAGATATATACCTAATTCTGATTTCATTGTTACTTAATTTATTTTGAGTTATTTATAACTGATTTTCTTACCTACTTTAAATAAGTAGATAATAAATTTGTTATATAAAAAAACTAATATAAAGTAATACATTTATTTCAGATGTTGGAGGCAACGTACACCTTTAGAACGTGGTCTTATTTATATCATTGCATTTTTGGGGTTCGTAATTGTAGTATTAAGTATAGCATTAGCATATTCCAAATGCGATGGTACGTTAAACATGATTGAATTTAATTTATTAGCTGTTATGAAAAATTTTAATTTTAGGACATAATCCAAATATAACCACGACTGCGTCGCCGACAACTATTACTACAACTATAATACCTACGACTGCGTCGTCGACACCTTTTACTACAACTAAAATACCTACGACTACATCGTCGACAACTATTACTACAACTAAAATACCTACGACTGCGTCGCCGACAACTATTACTACTGAACCACCAGTCAATGTTCCTTTTTCTGTAGTATCTACTACTACTACTGCTACTATTATTACTAAGCCAACGTAATCTATTTCTGCTACAAGTATTTTTGCTAATAATACTCATTCAACAAATTCAACGAAAAGTCCTAAAATTATGTTTGTTCATAGTTCAACAACCAGTGCTCAAAACAGTACTTACTTCTTAAATTCAAACAACAACAATTAAATCGGGTTCTACACCTGGATACTCTACCACATCAACAGTTCCAAAATCTTCAATTGAACGATCAAGCGTTCACACTACGCTCGATTGTTTTACGATAATAATTGCAAAGTTAAATAAATTCTACTGAAGCCAACGCCACATTCGTCAACAGTCACTTGGACTGTTTAAAGTTTAAATTTCTATCTTTTACCTATTCTATTATAGGTGCTGCAGTAATTATTGGTTTAGGTATTATTGATTAGTCATACTTATCATAATCACAATGAAACAATTTCGATAACAACTTTATGTGTATATGACTACATACTATAAAACTGCCGTCAAGAAAATTTAACTAATTTAGGTGCCTATTATAAAAAAAATACAAAATAAGTAGGAGTAATATTTAATAGGAATTATTTATAGTTATTGAAGTATATTTTAAATAAATATTGTCAGATGTTTAGATATCTATAAAAAAAATTAGTTACTTTAACTTGTAACAGGAGTAGATAAAAATGAACAAGAAAATAATGGTACCTATATATTAATATTTTGACAGGTAAATGAAGAATAGAATTTTATTTATTATTCTTAATAGCTTAAATAGGCACTACCTATAACTACTAATTATAGTAGAGTATTATTATTTATAAAATTTTATTAAAATTTTGGTTTTTTATTTAAATTTTTATGAGTTTATATGAAACGAAGTTTTATATAAAATTCCACCATATTGCTAAATTAAAAATTTCGAATTCAAAATGAAGTGATTATAATAAATATTTAGATTTTTAATTAAAATAAATTACCTAGGTATTAAAATGTCGAATCATTAGTTATCTAGATGCTATTTGCCTATGTAAATAATTAAAAATATATTTGAAAGGAAGGACAATAAGTACACATTGTAATATTCAAAAAAAATACGATTGAGGTTGATTTACCTAAAATATTATATAAATCGAAATGACATTTACCTAATTCTACCGCTGTTAAACAGAGATTTTAACAAAAATTCTCGCTTACCTAATCAAATTAGACAACCAATTTTACAATATTGCTGTTATTCAATTTCAAAATTTGCTTTGCTATTTTTTAACAGTAAATTATTGTAATCTCGCAACACCTGACAATGCCTATTTCTGTAGACAATAATCGATGGCTAGTTTAGCAAGCGTAAAAGGTGTTTGTGCACTCGCACTCGCAATAAGAAATGAGTAATATAAGATCAAGCCCTCCTAAGTCTCTTTCCTATACAAGCACTAAATTTCAAGTACTTACCTATACAGCCATTATCTAATTTATAATTAAATTATTAATATTAAATTATAATTTTTATGGCCATTTTCAAGAATAAATCCTATTACTTGATTAATTCATTTTAAAAATTACATAAATATAGATGTCGAAATATTGAAATTATAATTTAAAATAAATAAATATATTTGATAATTCCCATTATTTATAATAACAATTTAACGTAATCCCATTATTAATAGAAGATCAAATTGAATGCTTTATTTCACCAATTTAAAATAGTTAATTGCGTTATCTGATTTTACATTTATTTTCTATTTTATATGTGTTCTATAATTCAGTCTGCAGTGATAATTTAATATTACAGTCATGCAGACAGTGTAGCGTCTACAATCTAACAATAAGTAGGTGTGCTAGCTTCTAAACTCGCTTATGAATGGTAAAGTGGCATTATAGATAATGTATTACTACAAAGAACACCGAACAAGTATTATAGCTATAGCGAAAACGTCAATTTATTATAATGGCGAATTTTGCGAGTGAACGCGTTATAGGTAGGTATACTGTTGCTTATAAGTAATGTTACTTTTCTTTTATATTTCTTTTTAATGGTGATTTATACCTACGTATACAAATTGAATGCTTATAGGTTACCTATCTATTTAATTATTTACTTTTTTATAAAATAATTTTAAATAATTGTTCAGTATATTTCGCAATGAAATAGTATATTGTATAACTAGTGCTGAAAGGCGAATATTTCAGGTGGGCGTGATAGTTTGAGTCGCGAGACGAGTCGAGTGATTTAATCACACAAGCGTGAAATATCCTTTTGGCACGAATTATACATTGCACTTTGCCGACGACCACAAGTATTTTTATTACAGAATTTTGTTTATTGACGTTTAACGTGGGTTTTTTGACACTTTAAAAGCGACCTCTATCTACAATTAGTAATAAAACGGTTTGTGCGTAAAGGCGTTGCATGACAGGCCAGAAGGCTTTTGATTGGTTGAATAGCGTGTGCAATGAGTGTACACGAGCTAAAACGTTTTCGATTGACTAATGTTTTTAATGGTCAACTTTCGATTATCGGTAGGTACCTATATGAAATTTTATTTTAAAGTTTGTTCAAGTTTATTGCTGATAACGTTACTTGAATATTGAATTTATTGAATAGTTTCGATTTCTAGATGTTTGTTTTATTTAATTTCTATCTATATTTTTATTTACGCCTTCAAATGCGCGGGTCACAAAATGCTTTAAACAAATGCATTAATCAAATCTTTAGGACATTAAAATATTTATTAATAAAATGTGTACGACGTAAATGAATAATAAAGAATGAACAACGTATAGGTGCCTTTGAATAAAATATTGATTATATGCCTTGAAGTTAGGTGAGGTATATCTGCTGGAAATATCGAAAAACGCATTTATATTTTCAAACGGAATTTAACAGTAATTAAAATTACATTTATCTAATGAATGGCCATAAAATGGACTTTTATAACATCAATAGGTTTAATTATTTATAGATATGTAGGTACCTACATATTAATAACCTATTAACAATTTTAAATAGTAGATGGATATCAACTTCATTTAATATGATAAATGCGAAAAGCATAAATCGTCTTAAAGAATCACGTTGTAAAATAATTCAATTTTCTTTTTTATTCGCAAGACAACATTACGAAAGTTTTAATTATCGGCACTGCTTATTTTTACAAAATATTCTTCCTTACAATGTTTTCTCCTAGTACAGCAACACGACGTAGATAATCTAGGATTAAGTTGAGGTCCCAGTGCACAAGAGTGTACTTTTGGATGTCCGTAGAAGATTTCCACATTACATTGTGTAGGTGCCATAATAAAAACAATTATCATTAAAAATTATTACTACTGTAGGTTGTATACCTATTACGTAATATGAAACAAAACGAAAATGTAACGAGCCTGAATACCCAAATATAGCAGAGAGTTATTTAATTATTAAAAAAATATTTTAGAAAGTCAGTATTATTAATATATTTTTAATAAAATATTTATAATACACTTTTTACATACTAAGCAGTTATGTTTTTACATTTTATCGATTGTGTTTTCCCTCTACGATTATTCATAAATTCAGTGTTCAAAGCTAAATTGTAAATTACCTAAAACGGTTAAAATACATTTTGAAAAAGCCGTTTTTAACCGACACTTCCAAAAGTTGCAGATTGTTAAAATAAAATATAACAAAATTTCGAATATTTGGGTAAAGCATCTAACTTTATACGTTATTTTAACATCACCCTTCGAATTAATCCCCACAAAGTGTATCTAACAATGTGACGTGGCGTCGTCGTCGCAGGCCTTGACCTACGTAATACTGTTCAAGCCACACTCTCAACATGTAGCAACGTTTAACTTATCTACTACGTTTACGTAGCTGTTTTCAGATCAGTTAAACGTTTTTCTACGTGCGCGCGTATATATTTATTTATAAACAGATTTATAAGAAGTAATAACAAATTAATTAATTTGTTTGATAAATTCAAGGGCCCGACCGTCTCTTGTAGGTATAATGAAGGGACTTGGTTTAATCGAACACACCGAGCATCTACTTTCCTGTTACCGCAACACGGGGGTATTGAGTTTGCGGGTTCAGTTAAAGTTTATGATCCGAATTAATCTCTTGGCCGAACATGCTAATTTTATATTAAATTGTGTAACTAAAATGACTTTCGAGAAAATGTAATAATTTATCGTAATTACCTAAGTACTATAAATAATTTCGGTCGTTTTTCGATAGGTATTACAATTATTCATAATAACTGTGTCGTTAATAGTATCAATATTGTCGATTATTAAATTATTATCAATGTAAAATTACCTACCAATGCAAATTACCTTGGTTAGATAATACGTTCGACTAGTACAGTATCTAATAATGATAAATACCTTTAAATACTTATATGATGAAATGAACTAAGTGAAATTTCCAATAATTTACGTTTTTAGCATTTTTTTGTAAAGTCAATAGTTTCGGCGTGCCAAGCTTCACAAATTTTACTCTGCAACGTAACTCGATAAAATGTTATAGCGTAAGAAAATTACACTGCACGTTTTCACGTAAGCTTGAAAATTTGCGCATCGGTAGACGTACTTAAGCTATACGTTTTCAAACGGGGAGAACAAAAAAAATCTTCCGCCGACAGGAGTCGCCACCAGCAGGATAGATTTATGTTGTAACAGATCGGATAGTTTTGAATTTTGGACGTGTTTTAGATCCAATAACAATTCAAATTTTCGACTTTGGCGCGCTTCCGCTCGCTCGCCATATTGATGAAATGGCGCGCAAAATCGGCTTTATCGCAAAATCTCCTAACCAGTGGGCGCTACGTTAAAAATACTTATTTATAATTTTGTAGAGGAGAAAATTTCCTACAACTTTTATTTGAAACATTTTTTTTGTATATCCAATAAATAACGAGCTTCAGTGCCCAGAATTTAACAAAATGTGATGTGATGTACTTATGTTGTAAATTACATTTTTGCTAAAAATATCAAATCTTGATGAAGAAGATATAGCGAATCAAATTGGACTAGTTCCAAAAGGAGTAGGAAATAGGCAAATTTAGGCAAAAATAGACTTTGAAATGGAAATATGTATTTCTAACTTAAAAACTACATTAAAGATTTCTCAACTAAATAACAAAAGCTTAAGAACCGTAGGGTTTTCGAATGGAAAGTACCCCATCCTTGCGGTGTTTGTCTGTCTCGTTTTCTTCTCAATTTATTGGAATATGCTTGTATGGGATCCAGCTCAATTTCACATTAAATTTGAGAAAATAAATATTCAATTTTGACCCACTTATCAAAAAGGTTCGTCGTGACTGTATTACACATTTGTTCTACTCGCTGTTGTCGTTACTTACGCTATTATCAGTATTACGATAACAAAGCAAGTAAAATGCATGCGATGAAATGTAACCTAACAAAACCTCACATAGCAACCCTGACATAATGGGGGTACATTTGCTACTATATTGTATTTTTTGTCGCGAAACTATACACGTTTTGTAGCTTAATTATTAATTTTATCATTCTTTTTCTGCCGTTCCTCATTCCAAATTTGTCGTTCGCAATACCTATTTTGTCGGGCCGGCAAATGACACCCTTAAATAATTTTTGGGGCGGATTATTTATAAAAGCAACCAAATCTTTACCTAGATGCGTTTATTAGTTTACTTAAAAATTATTATATGGCACATGCGCTTTCTTTTTTAGCGGTTTATTTACGACGAAAATAGACATCTGCATCAATTAAAATAAAGTGAAAACGAATTCTCATTTACAGAAAAACAAGCCTTCAATATCGTTATGATTTAAAAATATCCGGTGCAGTAAAAAATGATTTTGCATTTAAATTGAAAAACTTTTTTATTTCACTCTAAATTCCTTTATAATTGTAAGCGTCAAAATGTCATTTTATAATCGTTCACCTTTGCTTGAGTAACCTACAAAATCCCTTCCTCCATCAAAAAGGAATTAAAAATAATATTTTATCAGCCTTTACTTATAGACTTTAGTGAAATGTGGTTTTATAAATTTAATAACGACTTTTAAATGTGCGATGAATTTAATAATAGCGTTTACAATTTGCTTGTAAGTATAAGTATATTTTACGTTGTTCTTGTATTTTTTGTATAATTTTAATCATTTTCGGCTTTAGAAAATGACCGTGACAGCTATTTAAATATAATTACCAAACTAGGTAATTATTTTTCAATCGTTAGATCTCATGCAGTACAAGTAATGTTTGGTAATTTATTAATGAATGATGCGTTTATAGCGTGACAAAATTTATATCTACTTTTGAGAGAATTATTTACTGAAACAGCATATAATAGAACTTCGGCACTCTTATTCCGGAATATAAACAATTCACTATTCAAATTGAATTACCCAGAAGCAAAGTAAATAATATAAAGTTTCTTTTGGTTAAAGAGAGGCAGTTAAGTTGGTAATAACCTCTCGTTATCGAATTGCTCACCTGAGACTGATTAAGTTAGTTGAGGCAAGAAAACGAACCTCTTAGTTGTTGACACAAAAGCGTCAACGCTCGGATAGAATTGATCAAATAAATTTCGTAATATAATTTAACGCTGACAGCTTTTTCGAGATTAAATGTGAGATATAAAACGAGCTCACTAATTCTAATGAAGAACCTTTTATTACTTTTGTGTTATTTTAACTGCAAATTATAATAAAAATAGAAATGTTATACATATATTATAGATATCGCATAAATACAAATTTATTACAGATGGAATAATAAGTCGCAATTTTTATATGTACACATCCGAACATGCGCATTCTATCGAAAATTATAAAGCGACACGGTCGTTAGAGAAGTTTATGCAGATTTCAAAACATATTTCACATTACCGATCCGTTGATTAATAACGGAGATTAGAATTTTTTTAATTTTTGAACGGCCGCCATTTTAAAACGAGTTGGTCGATTTGGCTGGATAACGAACTCGACTTTTGTTTTCGTAATGACAATATACTGCCCAAATTTCAGCCTCCTACGATCAAAATTGCGACCGGAATCGTGTCCTCAAGAAATTTATTATATTTATATACATATGAATAAATAAATATATGACCGACCATTTCAAGAAAATTCAAAAGGGCACGTCTGTGTCCCATCATCAGACAGGCTACAATACCTTTATTTTTTATGAAAATTTGCTAAAAATCACCTAGTCTTTGAAATTCAGTAACACAACTTTGTACTTTTTTAGACAGTGTGCGAGCAATTAACGACACAAAATTAAATCCTTAACGTTAAATCATATTTTTCTCTTTTTATTTAAAGCTTACATACCTGAAAATTCCGGTATTTACATTATTTTTATTCAATTAGCTGGGTACGACAGCTGCTGTATCAAGTTGTTAACTTTTCAGTGCTGGTTTTTAAATTAATTCCATATTAAGCTTACCCTATTTTTATAAACTGCTTTATACAATACGATTTAAAATAAGTTTCAACATAATAACTACCTACACAAAAATCCCCAAATGGTTCATGTGAATAAAAATTTAATATATGCGTACAGACCTATTTGCGATAAATAAATAAAATATATACATAAAGTACAGTGGCCGGTATAAAGTTGGACACAAATCGAAAACTTTTGTATTTGAAATTTCTCAGAAAATTTTATTCTTCATAAAAATCTCTCCATAGAACCAAATTCAAAATACGTATTTCAAAATTTAAATATATACTATCGTATACGTGGGACGTTCAAAAATATGAAGTCGGCTCAACATGTTATTTGAAAAAGTTTTTTAGAATTGCAAGATGTCAAATACGAAGTTATAAGTTACTTGTTTAAAAAAAATTTTTTTTTTATTTTTTGGGTAAAATGAAACTGTCAAGCTTTGTTCTTTATTTGAATCATATTAATATAATTACTTCGTTTTTGTTTTTATTATATTATTAATTAATTAATTGGTTTTGTTAAATACGACGTGTTTGTGCGTTCTTTTTATAGTCGGAAACAAAAAATTCGATTGTTTTAGCGTTAATATCAATTATGATAGTTTTCTAATCATTAGACGATCAAAAGTTATATTCGATAATACACTTTTATGTTACCCAATAATAGGTAAATCAATTTTAAATAAATTCGTTTTACGTAAAACACAAGGAAAAGAAAAAAGTAGACCAAAAGGAAAAAAATATTTTTGAAAAACGTGCCTTGTTGCAATTCTAGAAGACTTTTCTCAATAACGTTTTTGTGTATTTTTAAAAGTAAGGTCACTTTGCTTTCTTGAGCTGATTTCATATTTTTGAACGTTCCTCGTATACTAAAGGATATATTTAAATTGTAAAATACGTATTTTGAATTATGAACTATACAGAGATTTTTACGAAGAATAAAATTATCTGCGAAAATTCAAATAAAACTGTTTTCGTTTTGTGTCTAACTTTATGTCGGTCACAGGTATAACCAGTATCGATATTAATCTAAATTTACTTCGAATTAGTTTTCAACTACTTTTAGAAGAAGTTTCCACTGAATTGAAAGTAAGAACAAAACGAATACCTAGGTATGTACTTTACAAATTGAAATTCTAGAACCCAACTATTACCGAGCAAAGCTAATAATTAAAATTTTTTGGCCAATATACTTGGATATTCTAATATCTGCGCCGGAAAGTTCTCGAAAATCAATTTCTCATTAACGTTAAATGTACATATATCTCGGCTATTGTTCTACTCGTAGCTTTCGATATTACGCGTATAAGTCGCTATAAACCGAACTCTGCGAGTTAAACCTACTACCTTACTACTTCAATTTGTTTCGGCAGCAATAACATTACATGTCTCGAGGGAGCCCACAAAATGGCAAAAGGCAGTTTACTGAAAGTTAATATAACGCTTTTAAAGATTTGGTCTCTTTATCCAACGATACAAAACGCAAGCTTTCCGATTACTGTTATAAACGGTTTATATAAACTTATTACAGTAGTAAGTCTCTACTGCGTGCTTATACCTTGCGTCTATGAATTATGTCTTGGGGAGAAAAGCAAGATTACCGATTATACTTTAAACATAATGAATACTGGTGAGAAATTTATTTTATTTTCTAAAATGGAGTTTATGTCACACTGAACCTAGTTGCAGTTTTTGAAGATTAAAGTGTTTGTTTCGTTAGAGAATAATTTTAATAAAAAAAGTAAATAATAAATATTCGTTTGTTTCCCGTAAATTGAACTTTTTTTTAAATTTCTATTCTGTTAACCATGGAGATTATCGAATAAAGTTATAAAGTATGGCCACAAGTTTTCGTTGAAAAGTCCTCGACATATTTGTCTGATTGTTTTATAATTAAAAGTTGATGATATACCTAATAACATCTAATAACGTCTCGCTTATTTGAGATATATTGACCCAAAGATAACCTGTACCTCCATGCGAAAGCATAAAGATGAGGCGACGCACGTTTTCGAGACCATTTTTTCTTAAAAAGTCCTCGGTGCAAAGTTCGCGAAACTTAAATTTGTTATAGTACATACATTTACTTACAACATACAAAAAAATAAGGAGATAGCTTATATCATATTTTTAAGATGTGAATCGACGTAAGACATGCTTTGAAATTCATGTAACTATCCAGTCCATATATCTAGAGAAAACAAAAAATTATGTACATTTTTCAGAAATAGACTGGCATTGAAATGCATATGCCGTATCCGTAATGTCTTAGCGACACGATGCGGCCCGTCCGCGTGGCCACGATTCCTGATCTTATTCGATAATGTCTTTTGTTTAGAAACTCATTTTATAAGCATTTCGGTAAAAATGAAAATAAATTTAATTTTTTAAACTTTATAAAAATTTCGAACGTAATAGGTAGGTACTGTAACACCACAACGACAGGTGAATAGGATCAGAGAACAAAATAATTTATATATGACAAACCACCGGGCAAAATAGAAAATCGATTGTGGAAACGAATAGTCTATATTATCTTATTAATTTTCAGTAACAATCGTTACTGCATGTAATTTATAAACATCTACATTTTACATTTTTACGTGGTACTTTCGAAATCTCGAGAAGATCCAATCCTGCATAACATGTTGTTATCGTAAAGGTGACATTTCGATCACGCATTCTCCGCATGCATTTGTTTACGTCTACTGCACGGGCTCGATGAATAGAGTATAGGTATAGACTGATGTTTTGATATGTACATTAAACTTTCTATGTCTATTACTTACATTAGTGAGCTACAACATTCCGAAAGTTCAAAAATGATCCTATTCACCCAATTCTACGGTATAGGCATTGCATTTTATTTAGATACCTACTGTGCGAAAACGGTAAAAATTTAAAAAAATAGAGATTGCAACCCAAAAAGGATA
The DNA here is from genome assembly GCA_036326145.1 of Rhagophthalmus giganteus. Classification (NCBI taxonomy): domain Eukaryota; kingdom Metazoa; phylum Arthropoda; class Insecta; order Coleoptera; family Rhagophthalmidae; genus Rhagophthalmus; species Rhagophthalmus giganteus. Next base: position 7,032,841 of record JARFJA010000067.1, on the reverse strand, counting down.
GAAAAACGTCCTAAATTAATTTGCTGGCGAAAATCGCAAAAAGACGATGTAATATTTGTTACAATAAATATAGATATAAACGGAATTTTTACTGATTTTTATAATACGGGCATATTATCTGTCATAAACAGCAGGTTTTCACGCAGCTTTTTTGAAAACTATTGACTTACTGAAAAACGCCGAGACGCGTCGATTTAGTTTGCCAAGCAGACGACAACTCGTTATTATGAATTCATTCACCTTGGATCAGCACAAAAACTCTTACCTATAAATAAGAACGAAGGTCACGTCATCGTGCAGGCCAACGAAACACATCTTGAATAATAAAATAAAAATTGGTCTTCAAAACTGAATTTTTATTTTATCGTACTTACCTGCAAATTTCAAAACACATTCCGTTGGAAACTATTGCCTTAAATTAATTTTTTTTTCACATGTTCATTAATTGAGTATTTACAATCTGTTAAAGGATAACATTCAGTAAATCTTTTGGCATATAATACATAACATGAGGAAGTAATATCCAGTGATAGTACTTCGCAATTCTGCAGCAAGTAAGGGTTAGTTGAGAACATAATCTAATTAAGTTTCATACTTAAACTATAACTAAACCTAATCTAAAAATCGTTCAGGTAAGTCTAAAGGGTCACATCTTTGGAGTCGAGGGATATATTGTCTGTCTAATAACGCCACAGCTAAATCATTAGGATGCACCCTAAGTTTCACTTGATATTTTTCACTAGCACTTTGGACTTCCTGCTTAATTGTAGGTACCGGAACATCCTGTTGTAGTAACCAGTTAGGAACATACCGAGGAGCATTTGTGATGATCCTGATTATTTTGTTCTGATATCGATGTAGTATTTCTAGGTTTGAATTACTGGCAGATCCCCAAAGTTGGATGCCATAAGTCCAGATTGGTTTTAAAATGGCCTTATAAAGTAGAACTTTGTTTTCCAAGGATAACTGGGACTTTCTTCCGAGCATCCAAAACATGTTTCTTAGTTTTAGACCAAGTTGAATTCGCTTTTTCATGATGTGGGTCTTCCAAGTAAGCCGTCGATCTAAGTGAATTCCTAAGTATTTTACATTGTCATTTTGCGGGAGCCGGGTATTATTTAATGCTACCGGGGAGGCAGGTTTCTTTTCGGAGGGTAAAAGTTACCTGTGTGGATTTTGTTTCGTTCACACGTATACGCCTTAGTTTCAACCAGATTTCTATTCTGTTGAGGTTTCGTTGGAGTAACAATGATGCTCTTTGAGGATCGGTATGGGATGCCAACACTGCGGTGTCGTCGGCATAGGTAGCTACTAGTGTCTGTGAAGTAGTTGGTAAATCCGATGTGTAAAGTACGTACAGGATAGGTCCTAAAATACTTCCCTGCGGTACGCCGGCTTGTATTGGATGAAGACTCGATTGCGCGTCTTTGAATTTTACTTGAAATCTTCTTTCTGATAGGTAGGACTTAAGTAATTCATAATAAGGCAATGGGAAGACTTTCTTAATCTTGTACCGCAGTCCAATGTGCCATACCTTATCAAATGCTTGGCTTATATCCAAGAACGCAGATGAGCAATATCTTTTAAGATGCAGGTCGTGAGTTACTTTAGTTACAACTCTATGAACTTGCTCTATTGTGCCATGACCTTCGCGAAATTCAAATTGGTGATTGGGTATGTGGTTTTGTTGTTCAAGAGTTGGCTTTAGTTTTTTTAGAAATATCTTTTCATACACTTTTGATAAGACCGGCAGTAAACTGATCGGGCGATATGAAGTAACTTCTTCCATATTTTTGCCTGGTTTAGGTACCATGACTATCTGCGCCATCTTCCACTGGTACGGGAATATGCGTAATCTGAAAGTGGCATTAATTATGTAGGTTATCAGTTGTATTGCCTTTCGTGGCAGCTCCTTCAGGACTCTGGCAGTGATTAAATCATATCCTGGGGCTTTCTTTGGGATGAGATTTTGTATGACACTATGAACTTCATTAATCTTACTGGTTTTATTGGTAGAGCAGGTGTATTTGGTTCGTCCAACGCTTGTTGTATGAAGTTTTCATCCTCTACCAACCAGAGTCTATCAAGAGGTTGAAATACCGTTGCCAGGTGAGCTGCAAAAACATCCGCTTTTTCTTGATTGGTGCGTGCCCAGGTCCTGTTAGCTTTTCTTATAGGTGGCACCGAGGGTTATTGTTGTTTTAATTTTCTAGTCGCTTTCCATAGTGAATAGTCGGTAGCTTCCGTGGCTGTTAAGTTTGATAGGTGTCTTAAATTAATAAAAATAAAACAAAGCATTATTGTAAAGGAATGCCACAATTACTATGGGTACGTAATAAACGATGTGTCACATGGTCTTACTTAAGATTTTTAGAAACATTGTTACCTCGTGTCTTTTTTTTCGTGCAGGGGAAGGGGGGGGTTAAACTTAAAATGGACGAATTTCAAACGACCAACCGTTGTTCTTGAAAACGAAATTAAATTTTCGCTATCGCCAACCTTAATTGCGTTAGGTATTTAAATTTTTTTTTAGAAATGCATCCTTAAAGTTTTACAGATGTGCCCTAAAACATTCAGAAGTATTACACCTACATCTATTCAGTTTTTAATGTTAACCCTATATTTTTGCTTTAGGCGCTTACATCTGTTCGATTTTGACATTACATTTTTTCCATGCCAGAGGAAAAATTGCGCGCGACTTGGTGAATGAGTTGAATGAACATTTTAAATACAGCTCAGATAATGGTGTTGCTGTAGTTACTATGGAAAAAAGCGATAATGTAACACGTAAAATTACTATTGGATTTTGCACATTACTCACCGTCGGAGTCATAAGTATGACATTATTTCCGTTACTTATGAAAGACAGGTGTGTATTATTATTTTGCATCGGTAATTAACCAACTGCGCTTCAAATGTTCATCGCCATTAACTTGCAGGTTATTACCAATACCCGGAATATACCCTTTTGATTTGGAAAATAATATGCATTATTTTATGTTGTACTTACTTCAAGGATATGCTCAAATTGTTATTGGATCTGTAACAAGCGCCGCAGATGCACTGTTTATATGTGTAGTTTTAATATCGGCTGAACAATTTAAAGTTTTAGGTAGGTACCTATCTATTATCGATTTTCCGAATATTAATTTATTACCTATTGAAGTTGTGTTTTTATTTAAATAATAGGTAATACCTATTTAATATTTGTTCATATTTATAAAATGTTATTGAGCATTAAATTTATGCAGGACATATCTGTAATGAGTGTACAAAGTGATGCCATTTTTGGGACCAAAATAGAACCATTTAAGGAAGCTGAAAATAACGTAGATATTTTTCATTACGGGTTATCCCCATAATGTTGTAAATACTTGTTCCTTTGCATAAGAAGGGTAGTTTTGGGGATAAGTGCTTAGCAAATTTCCGAAAAGTTTTTAATCAGCAGGAAACTAACAAAAGGGATTAATCCACATTAAAGCCCGTTAACTTTTTGCTCTTCTCCTACTACGTATTCATATCTATTTTAGTTTTGATACAAAAAAATAAAATGTAAATTTTGTCATTCGACGCGGCGTCCAATTAACTTTACAAAAAAACACACTAAAGGCAACAAACTAGTCGTTAATTGTTAGATTTATATGTTATTAATTAAATAAAGCGGGAAGTGTAATTTAATTTAAAAAATAAATAAATAATTTACCAGAATAATGTAGAAAACAAAATATTTTACCAACTTTTTCGATGCATTTTATTCAATTTGTACAATCTACGGCCAATTTATTTATTAAGATTCGTTCGAGATTCGAAAACTAACAATAACAAAGATACCGAAACGTATTCGGAGACAAAAAGTTTTGCTTTTTAATGGGCTTTAATACGAATTGATCCCTTTTGTTTATTTTCCTGCCGGTTAAAGACTTTTTGATAATGTTCAAACCACTTGCCTGCAAAACTACCATTCTTAGTTACAAGTTACTAATGGACAGTTGTACAATTAGTTTAAGCTCGAACTAAAGTTTAAACCGCTCATTTTTCACAATAATAACGATGGTAACTAAGAAAAATGTACGGTTTAATCTGCGGATTAAACCTGCATTGCACAACTGGCCTTTAGATACATACCAATTTTTATTCAAGTTACAGAAACAAGGTTAAGTCGACTGATCGTGAGATCAGGTTAGTCTCTCCATCGAAATAAAATTACGTTACAGATAAATTGTTGTGGTCAAATTATTACAAGTGCCTATACGTTATTTACGATAGGTTACAGTGCACGTCATCTATAAAAAGTTACTAAATTGCATTAAAGTTTTGAACGTGGCTTATTCTACCGATAATTTACCTGCACACGTACGACATGGCAAGGAAAGACTGCAAGTTCTTAGTACCTACTGTAAAAATACGAGATTGGAACCTATTGCGAATAACGTATAATATTTTTTTCTTGTTCAATACACGCTATTGGAGAGTACCGATAATCTATGTAGGTAATAAAGCGTGATTTTTATTTTTAATAATTTTTTTAAAGAAGTGGTAGTACGTTATGTACTTACGTATAAGTACCGTCCGTCAAGAAAGGCATAACGAAATAATTAGTTTATTGTATTATTTGCGAAATAATGATCTTAACCGATAAATAAATGATAAGCAGTATAAAACAAAAAATTTAAAGCTTAGGTACTTCTGTCGAATTTAAGTTATAATTAATTCGCAAACTTTTAATTCGGAATAAATTATTTAAAAAATCTTGTTTATATTCAAATTTTTAAAGAATTAAGTTTTGGAAACAGTTTGTTTATTATTTTCTAGCTGCCGACTTCCATGAGTGTTTATATAATGCACTGTTAAACCGCGGAGTTTCTCAGAAAACCGTTCTTAAGTTTAAAGATTCTATTGCTTCGGCGACTTTCTTAAGGTGAACGGAATTACGTACTTTGAACTAGGTTACATATTAAAAAGACGAATGTGCTTTTCAGGTCGCAAACTAGCGGTATAGATTTTAAAAATGAAAATGGAAATTCAGAAGTAACGTCGGAATTAAACGAACAATTTCTTTTAATGGAAGTGATTGCTTCTGAAAGCTTCGAAAAGAGCCTAATGGAATTATTAAGCAATTACATTAAACATCACCAAATGTTATTAAATTTTTGTATGAAAGTGGAAGATTTCTTTTGGCCGCTCATTTTTATGAAAGTCATCGTTTCGATGTTTTATCACGTTTTCATTACATTTGCGATGGTTTCTGTAAGTATTCAAACTAAAATTTTAGCGTATTCCTTAATTACATTAAGTTATCATATGTAAGTAATATACCGAGGAACTTTTAGCGAATACTTCTTTGAAATAAGTTTCGGAAGGTTTCGCTATTCTATTTCGCGAGAAATATTAGTAAACACGGTTAAAACTTAATTTAATTTTAGAGTACCGATGCTTCACTGGCATTCACGTTAGCGCAATATGAACTTTGTGCTATTGCTGAATTATTCATATTTGCAATGGCAGGACAATCTTTAATAAATGAGGTGAGCTTTTCAAATTTACACGATTTACTTTTTCTCTTGCATTTTCTAACATAAACTGGTATTAAATTATTTAAAATTTTTTATAGAATCCATCTTTATGTAAAATACGTTGAAAATAGTATTTAGGTATATGTACTTAATATTTTATAGGTAACATTAATACATAAATGGATTTTCGTATTTTCAATATAAATAAATATTAATTATTGTTAGTTAAAAATTCGACAACATTGTAATTCTAATATTCGGTGCCCCTCAAATGATCGTATTTTTTTTTCTTATGTACCACCTACGTATATAAATATCGATACTGCCATATGCAGGAGTCGCATATTCAACGACTTTACTTGGGAAAATCCAAAGATACCAATAGATATATAATTTTTTCAAGCTTTAGCTGCGTCCTGAGATTTGTTTTGTGGGCGACAGTATTGACAACTTTACTTCAGAAATAAATAAAGAACACCAATGTATAATTTAAAACCCGAGGTTGAACTTAAAAGAAATTTATTAAAATTACATTATTGTCGATTGATGTATTCGCATTTTGATAGTGTTCAATTTTTAGAGTGAAAATCTTCAAGGAAAAGTTTATGAATCTCCATGGTATTTCTGCAGTAATTTATACAAAAAGTCAATTTACATGATCCTCATGCGCTGTGGTCGTATAACTCGCGTAACTGTTGGAAAGCTGTTTGATATGTCACTTCCAACATTTATTGTGGTTAGTATCTACACTTACATTTAAATGTGAAATATTTTCGGTTTATTACCCTTAAAGTGCTTTAAATTTTATTTGTCGATAACTAATAAGTAATTGCGCCGTAATTTTAATAAACGCATCGACGTAGAGCTAAAATACACAGCGTTAAACGGATCGAAATATTATATTATATTACTTCTATATTATATTGTAATATTACGAAAACATTATTAAAAGTCTTCGGGCTCAGTTCGATTTCAGTCGAGCCTAGAGAGCTTTTATCCATTTTCTGCTGCTCTCTTCCGATTGTGAAGGCTAGCGTTTTATATCATTCCATACATTTTTTTGACTCGTTTTATTGTAGCCGTAGTTATATGTTAACTTTTATGTCTTTTATTGAGTACTTGATATATCCGGTTCATCCTATTTTCACCTTCCTTTTTTTGTTCGACCGTTTAATTGATTTATATTGCGCGTCATGTTTAAGACGTTCAGTATGTGGATACGCAACAAAACAGTAACAGATAAAAATTTCATTAAATCAGAAATAATACTTTTATATCTTGTACCTGGATTTATACGTCCAATCGATACTTCAATTCCTTTTAAAAAACAGTAGATGCATGAATAACGGACGAACGCGGATTTACACTAAAATATCCTAAACCAGTAGGTATATCGACTTCTTTATTTAGTAGGTACACAATTTATTCGGGCCTCTTCGTTTTCTATTTATATTCCGGTAAACGATCAACGATTTTCTAATTAATCTTTAATTCGTGCAAAATAAATATCCGCTCTGCTTGCATTTCGGTAGATATCTGAATTGGTTTAATTTATAAACTTTACTAAACGAATGATCGTCACATGCGCGTAACAATAAATTAGGTCAGGTGTAAAACTAAACAAACAGTTTTGATGTTTGTGCTTTGTTACAATTTCTATTTTGTTCTGTATGCTTGTGTAATCACTTGAACATTCGCAAAGTTTGGATTCGAATTTCGTTTTTTTTTTTTAAAATGAAATTATATGTACTTTGCTTCAAAATTTATCCACTCGTGAAATAGCATGTGTAAAAAAAACAATAGAATAATATTTTAGGTATAAAAATATGTGATCGTGTGTTTTAAACCATTGAGAGAGATTGGTGACGACTGTTTAATTTCTGCAAGGTTTTGAGCAAAGTTTGCATGTACAGGCGAATAACTTTGCTCCACTGGACTGTTTGAATGGTTCTGTTGTGTAATTGTTGGAATAGACCACGCTGAACGTACTGGCGTACTGTATTGACTAACTGTTACACTCCATAGAAAGTTTCAGTGAAAAAAATTATTGTAAAACCAAGTAAACAAGCGACGAGCATTTCTTTGCAAAAACATACTTTTTTCTCGTACATAAAAATACACGACACACTAGCCGTCATACGATCATCAAATTTCCCCTAATCATACAGTAATAGATTTACAACAAAGTCGTGCGTTGCAACGCCATAGAACCCTCTCTGTTTTAGTAGCAATAGTTTTTCGTAAATTACATTCTAAAAAAAAGTCTTTATCTTTTTAACATTTTACAAGTTTGGAGCAATGTGCCGTTTGACGGTACCTATTGATATTAAAATTTTATGAGTAGGTAGGTATGTACAGTCAAGTTGATATGTTTTGCCTCGCGAAATGCAATCGTAGGCCAACTAGCGACGAGAGAGGGGCTCAAAAGGGATGAAGGGTGGTAGTTGTTTTTGAATTGTAAAGAGGGGCACGTCAGATAATAAAAAAAAACGGACAGTAATCTTTTTTTTGAGCCTTTTACAATAAAAACTAACACAGGCTATGGACAAAACATATGAACTCGACTGTACCTACGTATACGTAAAAACTTCCGATTAAGCTAAAAGCGGAGAAAGTATTTAAAATATTGTTAAATGCAAAATTTCGCGTTGGATACAAAATTAAGTAGGTGTTCAAACTTGTTATAAATCACAAAATAAAAAGGTTATCTATTCGGTGTTATTTTTTTCGTTTAACCCAACTGTAGCTGTTACAAACTCGAAATTTTCTTATAAAATGAGAAATGTTGAATGTTCTACCCTTATTTATTTATATTTATTACTAAAAATGATACTTAACTATTAACGAAACTCCGTTTATTTAATTTCACTTTAAATTAATGTATATCTAATTTATACAGAAACAAAAATACGTTATTACCTACATACTTTTAATGCACGTACTTACTCAGCTGGGTTAATGAAAAAGTTAATATGATTTGAGATATTTCTTTTTTTTTCTCAATAAAATCGCAACCGTGAGTCAAATTTTAGTAATTATTGCAATAAATATTCGAAACCCTAATATGCGTCAGTCGTAACCCAAATAAAAGTGAAGACTTAAATCTCACAATAAAGGAATTGATTTAATTATATTTGCTTTTGCTTCGACTATAATAATATGCAATAATGATAATACACAATCGGTAATAAAGAGAAATAAATAAACAAAATTAATAACAAGCACTACACTACTATTTTATAATTTTTGGAAAATATACATACCTATGTTTTAATTTAAAAATACTAGTGATATTCGTAGTCAAAAAAAACAACAGCTATTCTTTTTATTTATATCCCCAACGAAGCTTATATTCTTACTTTGAATAACAGAATTGCCAACTTCGATTGAGTTTAAGTCCGCAAACTTGGCATTAAGAACTTTTGGCAGTACAACAATATGCAATCATCCTTCTTTTCTAAATTTCACGGGTCATCGATTAATTATTCCACATAAGTAAATACTATCTATATATAACACACAGAAGTGTAAGCTAGAAGATCATACTGAATATGCACTAGCCGGTAACATTAAGTTTAACTACATAGATTATCTTCTTTTCGTATTTAAAAGTTTCTCTGTTTTAAAATTGTATTCCTTCCGTAAAGTTTTCCTTTATTCCTTTGTTTTCCTTTATATAATAAGTCTACCTTGTCAGCGAGTTCTAATATACATAAAGTTCGTTAAAGTTTGTTATTTAAACATTTGCGCCGCATTCCTTTAAATAAAGTAAAATTAAACGGCATTTGTCACGTCGAAAGTAATGTTTACTCTTTTTTTAAAAACAATTATATTTTGTTAAACGATTACTTGATATGTTTGTGTTTATTTAATACATAATATCTACTTATATGAAAAATTTACATTTCTATTAAGTATAATTTGAATAATAATTGAAGAAATTAGAAATAGGTAGGTACCTATTAAATTAAATTATGATCTCAAAAATTTGAATGGTTATTGAAAACTTTTTAATACATTTTAGGTACCTACAGTCAACTCTCTCTTGAGTGCCAAAAATGTTTCGAACTCGAGGACTTTTCTCGGAAAAGCGGTTCCCCCACTTTCTGCATGTTTCACCGCTCGAAGTTGTTCGCACCATTCGCATCATTCTCTTGCTATAGTGCCACTCGCAACGATGCAAGAAAACTCGTAATCAGTTGTGTTCTACATTTGCGATGTTTCATATTTAAATTTATAATTTTAAATTGACATAACTTTTTAAATACTTAATTTATAATTATATTTATAATAATAATATTGATAATTATTTAATTGTTGCCAAAGACGTGCCAAACATAAAATAAAGATTTGTATTTTATAAAAACTATATTTTTTCGACTTTTCGTTGTGGCACTATTGATGGAGAGAGATTGGAATTCCGGAGGGGAATTCAGGCCTCGAGAGCTACCTAAGAGTGGGGGTATAGCTCGAGCGAAAATCAGGGGAAGTGGCACTATTGATAGTGGCACTCAAGAGAGAGTTGACTGTAGTTACATAATAAAATAGTTTCACGGCTACTAGATGAAATTGCTAAATAGAACACTTTTCAACTTTAATCGTGTTTAACAGTGCAATTGTGTCACCTGATCCTATAATATTTGTATAGCACCGTATAAAGAAAATAGTAGTTCTTTCGAAAAAATGCAAAAATATACAGAGTGACATTTAAAAATAAAAAGTTGCACATTACTGTTCTAATCACATTAGGTCCTGAAATAAAATAAATGTACAATAATATACTTCATATTATTCTGAACATCATTTGTTAAGATAATATTTTTCTAATATGAATATTGGTCACGAAATGAATTGCGACACACGCGAAATTCATCCGAAGTTTTAAACATAGATGTCGCCACTGCAATAGAGTTTTTTGCGTATTCTAATATTACCTAAGTGAAAATCGAAATCTAGACGTAATACAAACAATCATATTTTTTAGATAATGAAGACCGCACTATCTTATCTCGCAGTTCTTCGACAAGTAACTGAACAAGAAGATGTAAAGTAATACTTGCGACCACAATACCTATAGCACTTAAGTGTTCTATTTAAAATAAAATTGTGCAACTAGATTATTATATTTAACGCACGTTATTCCTAGAAATCAATGGCACTAGTAATGTAAATGTACTAAAATGTAAGTAAAAATATGCAACAATTTTATGTATATTTTATGGGTACTAAAACGAACGAAGATAGTAAATTTTAATTTTAGGGATACTTCAGTTGATTCGGTGATTGCTAAACAAAATCGATGAGGCTATCCTTTAAATTTAATCGAGCGTAATACAATCTAACGATTCCTCTTCTAACGATGAATTTTAGGAAAATATCAACAATTAATAAATAAATAAATATTGTTTACAAGAGTAACAAATTACAAGGGTGCTTACATTAAAAAATTTTTTAATTTATACCGTACAGTTGTGTAATAAATAAGAATTAGCTACACTTCACTTTGTGGACATTAATGTATGTAATATATTACAAAGAACAATAAATAGGCAATTACAGCACTATACGTAAAAATCATATTTATAGTTGTTTTTTAGAAATATCTATTTCATTTATTTTTTTTATCATTTACTTCATTTATTTTATCTTTATTACTATACCATGTCTACTACAACATTATCTATTAATTGTACAATAGAAGATAATATTTTTTTTACCAGAAAACTAGTTAATTACATTTTGATTTACTAAAAAATACCTACCTACATATACGTATGTTTGCAGATAATAGGTGATTTCCAAGTTTGAATTAATTCCTGCTTAACATGTATATATATATATATATATATAGCTATATATTTTATAACTAATTATTACCTACTACGTGAAACTTGGTCTAAATAAAAATTTTAAAATACTTATGAATTTCTGGTTTGTTTATAGCCGTCGAATAGCTTATTTAAGTATATTGTCCATAACATATTACGATGACCAAATGAAGTTCGTTCAATTGCGTATTCATACCGTATTTTATTTAGAATCCTCCGTATCACTCACCTGTCTAGTTATAGACATCAATCATGACAATTCATAATTGGAAAAGTCCTTTAATATTTACTTCTTTACTAAACAACAAATATCAATGGAAAACGGAACTTTACGAAATCGAAACTATCCCGGCAGAATATTTTAACGATATCAGAGGAAATAGAAGAACCCGGATAGCACATAAATTATTATGTTCATTTGGCTCTAGTATTCTATTTATCTTTTATGTAGAATGCTATTATCATTTTTATGTTCTTATAATTTTTACATTAGTCGATTCCAATGGCAACTCAAATATAACGGCAACGTTTGTACGTAGTACTTTGAACGACAAGAATCGATTTTATTAAAACATTATGGTTAGAAAATATTAAATTATTCTAATTAGGTACCTACTGTTTTATTAAATAAGTATTATTTGTTGCTTTTGTTCCGTATTATTAAAATATATTAATTTATGCTCAAACGTTATACAAGGCGATAATATTTTCTAACTAAATTCTTAAAAATATCCTTCAAACCTTTTATTAATACAACTAATAATGGTTAGTTAACGTATCATAAATACATAAGATCGGGATGTAGGTAACTAATTGGTTTTTTACGTAACGGTAACTAATTGCGAGATCAAAACTAACACGAGATAAAATAAGTAAACTTTAACATCAAAATTTCTTTTTATAAAATAAATATGAATACGGAAATTCAATATGTACCTACAGCACGCCTACAGTTCAGTTATGTAGTACACTGTACATTTATACCTAAACCTTATGTTAGATTAAACCGGATGGTTATTGCGAGTTATAGGAAACAGCTGATAAAATAAACCTTTTAAAATTTAAACAAAGCACATTCCACTATTTATTTAGCAATAAATGATGACAAACTTGGACAGTTTGTTAAAAATTTTCTTCTGTCATGTTGACTATTGACGGTGTTTGTTCAATGTAGGGTATAGCGGATGTTTCGACTTGAATTGAGCTTTTGTGTGTATATCGGGATCCTTAATGGGATCCTTTCGAGAACTGGACGTTTGAAATGAATTCCACGGTAAATCCGCAATTTACAAGAACAACTAAAATGAATAAAATAAAACATATTTGACCAATTGAGATTTAAAAAAATGCAATTACAATTAAAGTCAATTCTTCAGATAGTTATGAAGAATCTTTCAGTTCTTGACCACGGTAAGTCCGCAACCCGATAAATCCTCCCAAATAAATCGAGAGTCGACTGTATGCTCATTTGCAGAATTTACTAAATAGTACGATAAATTTCGTATTCAAGTGTTTTTGTTTTTGATTTTATATCTTTATAAGGGTCTTATCTATAATTATTAGTAAACTGATTTTTAAATTAGTAATTATTTACGATGTTTTTATTATTTTGGCAGTCAGTTGCACATTACGATGCGGGATTTCAACATTCTTTTGAAAATAAAACATTTGAAAAATGTTTGATTCGGCGACTATAAAATTTTTCTACTAAACAAAAACAAATTTTGTGTAGATACTTACTTTAAAACTTACATAATTAATAAGTAGATCGTTATTGATTTTTATTTTCCCATAGACTGATTTTAATAATTTTAAAAATTACCTATACTTATAATATACTTACGTAAATCCTTAAATATAAATCCGCTACAACGACGCATCCACCGTAACCGTAGCTTTGGTAATAATATGTATTAAATTGCTTCTAGCTTGTTTGTCCACTGTTATTTTAATTAGTTTTTTATACAAAATGGTCATTAAATAGTTGACCAAAATTAGAGATTGGATTAGGTTCATTATAAGGACGACAAGGGTTCCTGTAAACGTTGCCCCAAAAATTCATCACTCAAGAGTTAAAACTCATTTAATCATTAATAGGTACCTATATGTACCTGATTCAAGAAAAGTGAAAGATCGAAAGCAGAATGTTTATTTACGGAAGTTGAAAATGTTCGTCGTTAACTAGTGTTGATGAATGTAGACAAAAATGCTTTTAAAGGGACACAGACGTAGGTGCGTGAAGTTGGTATGTCATTAAGAGTACAAACGAAAAAAATTGTGCCAATCGTTTGTGCTTTGTTTGTGCACGTTTGTGCACGATATAAAAATTTTGCACGACACGCCGTTATCGAATTATTCAAAAATCAAAATAAAAAGTCATTTGAAAGCACAAACAAAAACAATTGTAGCAATCGTTTGTGAACGTTTGTGCACGATACAAAATTTTTGCATGACACGTCGTTTTCGAGTTATTTTAAAATCAAAATAAAAAATCATTTGGAAGCACAAACGAAAACAATTGTGGCAATCGTTAGTGTTTCGTTTGTGATCGTTTATGCATAATATAAAATTTTTGCACGACACGCCGTTTTCGAGTTATTCAAAAATCAAAATGAAAAATCATTTGAAAACACAAACGAAAACAATTGTGAAATCGTTAGTGGTTTGTTTATGAACGTTTCTGCACATTGTAAAATTTTATTGAAGTTTTCAAAAATTAAAACTTGATGCTTAACACGTTGTCGTTGAAGATACATACAATCAAAAACAATATTACAGCATTCATTAGTAGGTATCTAAATACTTCTTGGAATATTTGTAACTATCGGGAATTTTATAATCAGCACGTCAAAAAATATTAACTATTTATACAAGGTCGTTCAAGTTATGTAAACGTACTCTTCTACTGAAAGTAGTTGATTTTCGTACAAGTACAAGAATGCAGATCATATATCTATATTCTTAAAACTTGTATGTAGATATACCTACTGTCTTTTTGAAAGGAGATCCTATTTTGAATAGTAACATTATCTTTAAATTTTAAATAATCAGGAGAGAAACTGGAAATTTTAAAAACAATATAAAGTAAGATAGTTCAGGACTATCTGGATTAAGTTAAAAATAACGTACAACGATTAATAATTTCTAATAATTTAAAAACACTCATTATATAAACACTTATATTTACCATATAACTTAGGTACAAAAACTTATTAATATTAATGATAAGATTAAATCTAAATATAAGTTATTAACGATAAGATGCACTGTTCTACTTCATTCTAGTCTGAGAAGATTTCTAATTAAGGTAGTACCTATAATCAAAGGTAGTACACATACCTATAGTCTCGACATCATACTGATTATTATATTTACTATGTTCAAATCTACTTATAATAATAAAATACAAAAACAATAAAATAACTACCTACAACATAATCAAATATCTAACAAATAAAAAAATATATTTAACGTAAAAGCATATGTGCATATGCACAAGTAGATTAACTTAATATTTACTTACAGACTAATAGAATTTAAAAAAAAATTAAATTTAAATCGACGTTATAATATAATTTTGTTTATTTATTATCAATAGAACTTGAAGTTTGTTCCAACACATCGCCAATTTGCGAACCGTCCGACACATGCTTTCAACCAATTAGAATTTTAGAATTTGACAGTTGAGTAAATTCTAAAATTCTGATTAGTTGAAGGCATGTACCAGACAGTTCGCAAACTGGTTTGGCGGTGTATTGGAAAAAACTTGTATCTGTACCTCAGAATAAAAGTGTACTAAGGGCTGATCTTTCCATCTCCTGATAAATTTATCTGACAGATATTTACCATAGAAACGTTTGTTCAGACAATTGTTTTCATGGTAAATATCTGTTAGATTTTAGCTGAAAATAGAAAGATCGGCCTAAGTCACATTTTAATTATTACATAAAACTGTTTGATTTTAAACTGTTTTCTAACCTATCTTAGGTGTTTAAACCAGATAAGTAGGTTGTTTAAACATGTAGAATTTACATCTATTTCTATCTATATCTGGACCACATTTAGCTCATGATAAGTTATCACGGGCCGCATATAAAATCTAACATTTATTAATATACCTACTCATTTGGTTCTTCGTCGTCTGTATTTCGTCTATATTTTTTTCGTTCTAATTTTAAGTACCTATACCTCTATATAATGTAGGTATGTGTGTAAATAAATAGTAGGTAGGTATCATTGAAGGTTAGTAAGATTTGTCGTAAATGGCACGATAGGTATGTGCAAGTTATAACACGCTGGTAGGTCCAAAACGTTGATTTTCTGCTTTTAAATTTTGAAAATTGCTGTACCAATGCGATTTTTCTTAAAATTTATCTACCATCATGTAGAGCAAAACTTAAAATATATATCCCAAAAATTTCATACAAATTAGTTCATTAATAAAGGTGCAAAATTTAAAATAGTTTTGCAGCTTTGTATATTTCCCCTTATTAAGCAATGAACAGAATAGTTACTTTGATTTTATTCCCGTATTATATCACACTGTACATAAATTACATAAAATACCACAAATATCTATGGCAAAAATGAAATAATAATTCACCGTATTTCTATATCAAGGAACTTTCCATTACCGCAAAGAAACACATACAGACGAAATAAAAATATACGATTTTGATAGGTAGATGTATCTTTCATAAACTTGCTTATCAGTATCAGAAATATCAAATAGAATTTTTAAAGATTTATACAATTTATATTATATCTAAGAAAGTTGAATGTACACTGCTTAAGTAGATTTGTTAATTTTTAATTTCTAAAATTTTAAAAAATGATGATAGTCGGTACGGCCATACTACTCCGTACCGCCCAAATAAACGGCCTACCATGCTAAAATTCTTCAATGATTACAAATATTACAAAATACTGCAATATTGTTTTTGATTGTATATACTTCCGACGACGACGTGCTAAGCGTCAGGTTTTAATTCTTGTATAACTCGAAAACGGCGTGTCGTGCAAAATTTTTATATCGTGCACAAACGTCCATAAACAAAGCACAAACGATTGGCACAATTTTTTTCGTTTGTGCTTCCAAATGACGTGCTGGGCGTGAAGTTGGCACGTCATTTTGATTTTTGAATAACTCGAAAACGGCGTGTCGTGCAAAATTTTTATATCGCGCACAAACGTGCACAAACAAAGCATAAACGATTGGCACAATTTTTTTCGTTTGTGCTTTTAATGACGTGCCAATTTCACGCACCTCACAGACGTTATCGAAAAGTTTTCCAAATACAGACGTTCAACTAAATTAGAGTTTCAACTTGGCGTTTGAAAATTTCTATTTTAAATTAGAATGAATTAGAAAGAACGTTTTGCAATAATTAATTAAAGTAACTAAATTTAGCTTTCGATTGATAATAAACTGGTACCTATACCTATTAGATTTCAATCGTGATAACACGTCATTCCAATTAGTTACTTATTGAACACAATGGGCGCATTCGGCCGGTAAAGCGCTGCCAATTGAATCACTGTTTTACTACGTTTTTCTATTTTATGACGTATGACAGACATCACTTGTGCCACGTGTTTATCACAATAGCTTAAGGTCATTCGGCCGCAGTCAGCTACTATAACGTAACGCTTACTTTCCGCTGTTTCAGCGATGAGCCCGGCTGAAAATTGACAATTAAATGAAATGCAACTCGGAAGGGTAACGTTTTTGAACTAGCATTTATGGCCTGTATACTTTTTAAGCTAGTAGGTGCCTATTATATTATAATAAAACAATATGTAAAATTTAACTTAAACGCTTTTATTAATATTATCACAGTTAACACCTTGTAACATGTATTACCGATTGCTAAGAGTCGCCAATAAAATCGTGTTTCTTATATTGTATTGTAAGTTTATCGTTTTTCTTTTAGTCTTAATAATTCGTTTTTTTTTTTAATCTAGTAATTCTAAAAATAGTACCTAATGGAAAAATTTTAGAACCACGATAAACTTTTACAAATAAGACAATTATCGTGAAATATATAATTAAAAACAATAATACACTTATGGGGCCAGTTGCAGAAAAATAGTTCGATGTTTAATTTTGGATTAAGTTATTATTGTTGTGACAATCAAAATGTTTGATCAATAGAAAATCATTATTAATGGATTAATTCTGGATCAATTAATCCCGTGTTAAATTCAGTTTTGTGCAACTCGACCTTATTGTTAGGTACAAAGAGGTGTTGAATTATGTTAACGAAATATTTAGTGAATGTTTATAAATTCAACATGCATTGCTTGCGACAAAATAAATATTTTATCCATCTATTAATGTTTACAATTAACTAATGTAGGTAAAAGTTTGCTTGTGCTATTTTGGTATAAGTAAATAACGTAAAACTAAAATGGGCTCTAATAATATATCTACATTTATGTAATTGAAATGTAAATATTATTAGGAAATAAATTAATTCTATTAACTAGGGATACTATATAATAATAAATAACTGGATTAATTAAAGTCGCGTAAGTGGTGAGGGGCGACGAATCGCGAGCACTTACTGAAAATTTATATAATATTAATACTTAATATTGTTTAATAAAAAGAAAACAGAAATATACCTCTCTCGGGAACCGGATCTCTTGCCGTATTCAATTTTAGTTCAGCATATTTATGATATATGTTTTCTATTCGCGCTTCGCAACGTAAAGTTAATCGTCCTGTTATAAGGTGTTCTTCGGTCAAAGTTAAATTTAAAAGCAAATCGCTCCACGAAAATTCTTGAGAAACTTTAGATATTAAAAGAGGATCTGTTCTAGTGACCTGGAAAAATAAACACAATATACCTTCACCTACAAAATATAAATGTCGCATTTTATTTCACCAATTTGTTGTTTAATAAAAATTTGAGTACTGCAGGCGGCCTCGAACGAGGCGACATACATTTGGCAATTAAAACATCGCCAGAATCCAAAGGCTCCGTGCTAACGCTTATTGTCGGTGGAGTTTCTGGTAATTCTAATACAAATGTAAAAAATTTAGGAGTACAATATATTAGCGTGGGAAAAGTGGAACTTACGAACAACTGTCATTATTTGAACATCTTGTCTAGTAGAGAACGCTTTTTCTGTTGTTACCTCGCACATAAACTTTCCAGATAAATTGAAGTCTACATCTTGAAGAACTACTTGGGTACTGTTTGATTGTTCTTCCTGTATTCGCGAAAATTAAAAAGTTTTGAGCCAATTATAATTCAATTTCGAAATGAAATATTACAAGTTAGTATAACACGGGGGGGGGGGGGGTTAAAAATCATTGCGGAGCTATATTACGGAATTGTGTGTGGGGCACATAATATATCTCTACATTAATAAATATTACTACATAACTTTTAATCGAATAAGTAATAAAATCTATTTAGAAACAATAAAAAGTAAATGAATATAATCGTCTTCGACAGTTTTAATCTCACATTTAAAGACGACATATTCTACCCTATTATTTATCTGCACACATACATAGCGAAGAACGACTACAACGGTATTAGTACTACAAAAATACGAGGTACGAACTGACACAGCTGTGTGAAACGTTATCATCTAGTAACCTTTTATCGATGACGTGTATCGGAATAAAATATGAATGGCCTTTACATATACATATAATTTTTCAAATGTTGCCGTAGACCCTTTTAAAATGAAAATATTCATAACATTAATGCGACAATATATTTTTAACGCATTTCCAATTATTTTTATTCCTTCTTGTTTTTGGGTTGTTTTGCTTTTATAACAAATGCAGGTTTATTATTAAACAATAAAAGGTAAATGTCTACGCATTCTTTAATCGTATTTACGACGCAATTTCCGAAACAATTCTAGTTTCACGCTGTGGCCGCTTACGTTTATATACTGGAAAGATTATCTCTCTAGAATGTCACCTTAATTAATTATTATACATAGCTCTTGTGGAATTATGAGAATGTTCGTTTCTCTTATTTAGCTTGAAGCTTGTTGCTTGTAAACTAATCTATAAATTTAGATGTGGCGGGGAATTTAGTAAAGCGATCTCACATTATAAAATTACGATCGTGAACTTTTGCGAATCGGTTATTATTTTCAGAATATTACGCATAAATTATTTCAATTATTTATTCGATTCAATATTGCTTTCTAATTATCAAATACAAAAGTAAAAATTTTATTTGAATTAAAATGCAACATTACTTTCATTTAACGTTTATACATTCGCAGATTCTGTACCAAAATGGGGATCGTAAAAGCTCATAAAATCTGGCAGATTTGTACGAATGACTAGTAAATTATCAAGGTTTTTTTATATGAAGGATATTAAACCGCTATCATAAAAATATTATTAATTTAAGAAATGGTTTTAAAACCAAAAACTTAATATAAAAGAAACCGGCAACATTGTGCAATAATTTAAAGATAAAAATAAAAGCGGGATTAGGTTATTAAAGGTAGTAGGCGAATCCATGTTTATGCAGCCACTTGCAACTGAAACAATTCAATTGTTACTTACGTCTACATTTATTCCAGGCGTTTCCAACACCTTTGTAATAGGTTTCTCATTGGGCGTGTATCGGTAGAATTCATTATTGCCCCTGTACCATTTAACAGTATAAAGGGGTACGTCTTCTAAGTCGTATGTGCATTTAAGCGTGCAATTGTGTCCTCTTTTAACCACCGGCGGCAATAACGTAAGTAGTACGTTCTTTAAAGCGTCGACGTCTGAAATTAAATTTAAAAAAATAAAACGTTAGAAAAGTATATCTATCTAAACTCTACGCTGCTTTAATACAATAAAAATTTTGTTGAAAGCACCGAACCAAAAGGAATGCGAAATAAAGAAAAGTTGATCGACGATACTTTTCTTTTATATACCTATCTATTTTAGGAGCTTCAATTACGTATTTATTCTTAACTTTCAGATAAGAGTTCTGATTAATTTGCTTGTTAAAAATTCGAAAAGTTGTGTCTTATAGCTTGCGTCAAAAGTAATTTATTTTATAATTTTAACGTGAAAAGATGAAAATACGATACGTTCAAAAAGAACTACAATTATAATTAAATGTAGGTACTACCTAAATATGAAAAGGAGAGATTCGAATATTTGGAAATAGACTTTTAGGTAGGTATAACAATTTCATTCGAACTCTCAATTGAACGATTTGGTAGCTAAAAACAACTATAAGAATAGTACCTACTTATTGTTAGGTGTTGTTAGTAAAATACAAGTTAAATATCGCTTTTAACTTACAAAAATAGATAAAATAATATTAAACTTACAATTAGATGTTACTTACATGTTAAATATACAAATATATATATTTTTTAAACCTATTTTAAAACACCTACATTTTTAAATTAAAATTAATTATCGAATTAAGTATTTATTGAACATTGTTTCTTTTATCAAATTCAAATAAGTTTAATTCGCCGCTATAAAATTAATAATACAGTTTACATATTGTCTGTTATGATTTTTACAGTTTTGAAATATAAAATACAAAATAATACCGTGCAAAAAGTTCAAAATTTCGTCTGTTTTTTTTTATTAAATTAGGAAAAAAATTCTAAAAATAGAACTGAACTTGTACATAAGCACTAGAAAAAATACTTCTTATGGTCACAATTTCTTGCCAAATTTCAAAAAACAAAAATTCTTTCGAATTACAGTAAACCCTTAACATTCGTGAGACGTGCGTTCCAAATTTTCTTTGCGAATGTTAAGTCTACTAATAAACGTTATAATAAGTGATCGGGATCAAATTAGATAAAACAACTAACGAAAAACGTTTTTAATTTCCATACAGATACGTATAATATACATAAGGGGCCGCGGCCAACTGGGCGCCGAAAATTTAAAAAAACGACATCAACAAATAAGTATATTCTAAAATACTTCATGAAACATATAGGAGTTTATTAGGAGTATTTAATAATAAAATATGATTGCAATGAAACGGTTAATGTAGATGAGATCAGTTTAAGTTAGTGTAGATGAGGTGAGCTTATTGTTAGGTTAGTGTAGATGAGGTACGTTAAAGTTAATGTAAACCACCTATTTAGCCAAAGTACATTTTCAACCGACTAATTTACCATTCGACAAATGTTGTAAAGTCACGTTGCTTTCTCCTATGAACGTTTAATTATTTCATTTGGCGCCCAGTCAGTCGCGCCCGGTCGGTCGCGTTCAAATGCCCTAAACCCGGACACCGTTTCTCATCGCCACGTGGCCCGGTGTTCTTCATTAAATATTCATCATTATCATTAATTCACTCTCGAATCGCGAATATTAAGTTCGCCGGTGTTAAAAGACGTCTACAATTTTTCAGCTCGCGAATATTATGGGATCTACTGTAAATCAATTTTAACTATATTAATATAAGTATTACTAATCTTCGGACGTGTTTCGCTCGAACAAATCCTTTTAAAACTTTAAACATTCTTTTTAACGAGTTTTTAAACATTAGTCGCCTTTTTCCAAACAAAATACGCGGCAAAGCACCTTTAAATTATTATTATACATAATGTATGAATTTGGCGTCAACTTTGCAAAAGCACTTTTTTAAGGTGTTTTAACAGAAAGAAAGGTCGATTTAAAATTTTAACAAGTATATGTAACGATCTAGAGGGCAACCGAAGATCCTGCGCTCGATTTGGGACGATTTTCTAAAATTTCTTTTACACGTTATTTTCAAATTTTCGAATCTATTTACTTTAGAAAATTCAAGTACCTAACGTTATTTTTTATCCTGGTTGTAAATACAACGAAATTTATAAGATGAATTGCACATTTCTGCAGTTTTTACCTACTTAATTATTTTAAAAAAATACAATTTTCAATAAACCACGGACAACAAAATTTTCGTAAAATTCAAACCATAACAGTTTCGTAGAACAAAAATTACTAATTCAAATTTTGACAATGATCTCTCGATAATTCTTAATAAATTATTATTTTATAAATTTAAATAGATAATCTGTCAGACGGTACGTCATATCTAAGGGCCCAGGTGTTCTTCAAGATAACGCCGATTTCTAATAACTTGTCCAGTCTTGCTTGATCCAATGGTCTCGTTAATTAAGAGTGTTCGTGGTACCTATGTGAAGTGCGATAGAATTTTTCTGTGCTTTGTATTAAAAGTTTTTTAAATTAATTTTATGGTATTTATGGAAAAAAAGGTGCATTACGAAGTGTTTAATGATTTGTTTGTTTTCAGGTTCCTCATTAAAAGCTGCTTTCAAGTCGGTGGGTGAGTAATATTTTTTTCTTATATGTATATTGTGTAGGTACTTTCTATTTGGGTAATTTTTAAATAATATGTATTTACGAACTATTTTCGAACTACTGCGTTTAAATCATTCTTATTCGCTTCGATTCATATTTATACTTATATCAATATTTTATCATTTTGTGGGCCACTAGACTTCAAATTTTGTTTTTGATTTAAAAATATGTACTTATATCTCAACACGAATAGTTTAATCAGTTATCTACTGTTTTAAAACAAATTTACGTATTTCAATCTTGATAATTATTAATACACATAATTTTAAACGTTAATTTTATTTAAACTAGTGGGAATTTTAAAACTGTCGTGAGACGAATAAAAATTTAAAAAAAATTTTTAATAAAGGAATACTGATAAATATTTTTAAAAATTACATCATTTTAACGTAGACAGTGAAAAGAACAATTTGAAAAGAAAATTCTTTTGAAAAATATTTTAACAATTAAGTAAGTTTTCTTGCCGACAAATATTTTAATTTTTATTATAAATATGCGGCGAAGCATTTTTTTTACAGGATTAACGAGAAATGCGAAAACGTAAATTATTCGACAAATTTAAATTAGACGTTTTTTGTATAAAATTTATTATCGAATATTATGCTCTCTGTTATGTTTTTTTTTTGGAATTCTTAGATCCTATTCATTATACAAACTAGGAATTCTAAGTTAAAAAAAACGAAGTACGTATCTACACTAAACTGAGCTAAATATTGGGTGGTACAGGATGGTCTCAAGAAAAGTAAAAAGCAGCTTGCGGCTCATTCCCACTATAGTTCTGTCGGTTTCATATTGGGGACGTTCTAATTGGAAATGTTAAATCGTTATGTGAGTCGTGTCAAATCAAAATATAGGTACCGTGTAAAAATATAATTGCTTTTAATTTTCTAAACCGTGTTATTTCGAAATTGTGAAGGCAAAAAGTTCGCGTCTAAAAAAAGAATCAAGAGCGTAGGTATTCGCGAATGCGTTACTTATTTTGTTGAAATTTCGGAAACGCGAGAGTTGCGGAAACGAACGTTTAGTTGGAAATTTTGTAAACGGAATAACGAAACGGAGAAAGTTCACTTACTTATATTATAATCTATTTCAATTTATAAAAACCTAATTAAGTAAACATGCAGAAATTTAAATAACGGTTTTTATCTTCTAATTTCTCTTTCTTCAGTACCGCCGGTTGTTCAAAAGTTAAACCTATATCATTCTTGAATGTACGGTATTATTCTTAAAAATGGCACACTTACAAAGATTTAGTGTATTTTTATAGCTTCGCCACCTTTATTTCTGTTTTAAATTATATGTTACTGTCACGAATTTTTTTTTATGTTGCAATCATTTCAAACTTTTATTAGTTTTAGTATTTTTCTTAATGAACTAATGAACTGCAATCGTCGTAAGCGCTGTTATTTATTTTTATGTGTACAAATTACACGTGTACACGTTTTGGAAATGGTTCCATAAACCTAGTAAGTATGCTTAATAGATGCGAACGCGAATTGCCGTTTAACATAAATTGAAAAAGGTGTAAAATGCTTTAGAATAAAGCAACGTAATTTACCAATAAGATGAAGGGGAGTTTTTACTCCCTTGTCTCATTTTTATGAGACACCTAAAAATGCGGTTAAAAAAGAGACGTGTATGTTAAAAAAAATAATGAGAGTGAAGGTATCTAAACAAATTTTGAATGTAATTTTTAGTTAACCTCTATTTGATACATGTTTAACAATGTTTAATAATGCTTAAGAAGAATTTATTTGTCGGCAAAAACGTCAAACGAAACAGCGATTGCTGAATTTTAATTATCTACATATTTTTAAATAACTCCTGTTTTCAATTTTATTTTTACTAACAACGGTCGTTTTTTTTATATTATAGTAAATAATGAGAAGCTGAAGTATAATTAGGCTCCCAGTGAACCTTTTAAAACCGCAGCAACTCCGAGATTAATTTTACGGTTCAAACGGATTGTAGTCGCATTCAATACAATATGTATACGAAGTATTTTATAAAATATAAAAATAATTAATTAGTTATGAATAAGCATCATAAATATCGCGAAATTCTTCGTCGTAGGTCAAGGCGAACGTACAAGTTCTACTTATTTTAAATCTGTCCGTTAAGACGGCAGCGGCCAAATGGCCGCTTCGAACAATATTTATTTTTATTACCTACTTATTCAAAAACGCTATGATATTTAAGTCATTTCGCGACTTTTCCTATATCACTAACATAAGTTCTAATGTTTAACAAAGGAATCTAATTAGCATATTAAGGGTAGTAGAGATTAGTTATCTAGAATAGTCGAAGAGCGGTCTACTGACCGCTATTAATATTTCATTAATTATAATTCATAAACGACTTAGTACTTAATTGAACTAAGTATTACAAAGAAGCTTTCTGAAACATCAATAGCGACGCGTTTTATAATGCAACAAAATTTAGGGGTTGACATTCTTGACCAGATGACAAAAACTAGTGTGAACGTCTTTATAGTGTTAAAAAGGGTTTCGTTTTTATGCGTAATCAATTTAGAGCAAATCAAACACTCGCGTTCCACTATTTTAGTACCAAAAGGTATGTTTTTCTGTTATGTTGTTAAACTGAAAGTTTCCAGTTTTTAAAACGTATGTACTTTGTCTTACAATGAGTAGAATAACAAAATTATAAATTAATTACGCATTGTCAATTTTGTATTTAACGTGAATAATAATAGGTACACGAACGTTGTTTTAAATTTTAGGTAAATATGTTAAATATGTACCTAGTTCTTTTTTTTTGATTTGAATAAAAAAAAATTATTTTTTATCGAAACATCTATAATTCTCACAAAAATGCAGCTGTTTCGGTGAAAATAAGTTTTGAACATGGACTTTGCCAATTTTTAAATTTCAAATCGAACGCGGAACGTAGACGAGGAAATCCCAGTCTTCTACTATTTATGATCACTCAATATGCATCAAATATTGTAAATTATTTTCAATCTACATGTTGATCGTAATTTGAAATTTTAAACGGAAATAAATATAACCTTTGGTCGTTTTCTAATAATAAAAAGCTTGTGAAAAAACATTAATCAAACAATAAACGAGGATAAAAACTACATGAATTCATTTTCTTGTGGAAATACAAAAATAAACGGCAAAAAACATTTCGCTAAAATTAATTATTTGCCGTTAAGACCGCTGTGGGTGGTGTGTGTATGCACCGTTTTATTCATTCAAATGCAAATTTTAATGTGTTTATTACAGCTCAATGACAGAAATAATTATCACTTGTTAGTTATTAATAAAAGTATTGTAGCTGATTCTTCGCTACGAGCCAGAAAATAATTTGTTGTTTACATAAAAGAACAAAACGAATATTATAACTATTGAATTATTTATATTAGATATGATTTATTAAACATGCTACACGAGTAGCTAAATAAATTACAAAAATGAGATCGACTAATAATTAATTTAGTTGCATTAACATAAAGAAGAAATATTTGCTTCAAAATTAATAATGTATAAACATTTCGTCCGTATAATGTAGGTATGTTCATATATGGACAATCATTGTTGTTATTATTATTTATTTGTTCATAGAAAAATAAATGAAATAACACTATAATGCAGTTACTTTAAGTAAACTTTAAGTGGGTATTTAATACGTAGTTTATAAACAAAACGCTAATAATTTATGTTATAAATTTGTTATATTTGTTTAAAATAGTAGGTACCTATTTACCTAATTATAGTTACATAATTATTGTAGAATCATTACGATTAATTTGTTTAAAGTAAAACGTTAGTTTATAAAAAAATTAACGTGCGTAAAAATGTAATTTTTTAATTAAACAAAAGCAAAATGAATACTTAGGTTAAGGTACCTACGTTGGGCATTTTTCAATTATAATCGGAAAGTAAAAATTATCGCGACATCGAAAACAATAAATTGATAAATTCTTTTTTTTTCGATAAAAAACCGTTAAAGTCAAAATCAACTACGTACGTTTTTAAAATCGCTAATTTCAATTAATTTTTTTTTGTGTTAAACGAGAGCAGCGTTTAATGCGCGTAGACCACAAAATCTGAGGTTCCCTTTAAATTGAACTTACGCGCTTATCTACATTTCCTAAATTTCAATCTGCATGAACTATTAAACGATGAGTTGGTAAACCAACAATTAAGCGGATGGGTAATCTAATTTCGTACTATACAACATTTTACGATCGACGGAGTATAAAAGCCTTTTTTGAAAATGCACGGAAATTGCGTGATCATTCAACAAAAGTAAGCGAATCCGATACACTTTTTCTTTAGGTATTTAGTTTTAATATTATTCAATTCGAACGACATACATTTATTATATAAACTTAGTTATTATTCTAAGCACAAAATAATAACACAACGTTAAAGTTAAAAATTTATAATTAAAAATCATCTCGGAATTTTAAATATTTTTTTTTCTGCCTACGTGTACTACATAATATTTCGGTACAGTTTGAATCGAGGCTTCTAGGGATTTCGTTAATAAATTCGCCGCGTTTTATTTAGGTATATGGATTTCGTACTTTTTAATGTTTTACACATTACACGTAAAATATTGAGATGCATTTGCGAACCATTCGGTGTAAATGGAACAAACAACTACATTAAGCCGATTCATAAATAAATTATGCTGTTTATAAATTTATTCGTAAATATATAGTTTGCTTTAATTTTTATTAATAGTTTAGATGATAAAAACGTGCATTCGTTTTCGATTTGCTTTAATTTTATGCAGCGCTACAAAGCGTATCGATTGCTTGATGTTACCGAAAGAAATCACAAGTTAGTAACAAAAGTAATAAAGCGGTCGTAGTAAAGTTTATAACAAGTTGACAATTCCATCCAGCAGACATTAATTACACCCCTGTTTTGATAACGTTCCGACCGAATATTAATTATTATGTATTTGGATGAAATAATTCCCAGATCATAATACTAAATTAATTTTAGACAGATCATAAATCATAACGTTTAATAATCCAATAATTACAACTAGTATTCCCGAAATTGTTATTGCCGAGGCCATTATCACTTGTGCGTGTCTATATTAGTTTTATGCAACGCACAAATTCGATTACAACAGATTTTGTAATGTGAAAAATAAATTGGCGTCGAAAATTATTCGGGCACGTTTATACAGATTAAAACAAAATTACCTGAGTGAAATATTGATATTTGAAAAAGTATTTTCACAACCCATCTTAAGATTTTCATGTTGTCCAAAGTATATGCGATGGTCTACATTATTTTACGTTAAACCGCAAACTGGATAATAAGTAATACTTTAAACACTACACTTTACGGTTTATCTTGTCGTATACGGAATACAGGAAGTACCGATAATTTAAGTTGTCACATGTTTGTGGAGCTTTGTCTACGAGTACGTATCCAACTAAGGATAACGTGGAAATAACGGAGCGATTCTGAAGCTTTCCGTAAATTATAGGATGCGCAAGCGTTCGACCACAACTAGTAAGGCATCTACAAAAATCAACGTCCTTTTACCATTGTTTTGATGTTATTTGTATAATAGAGTAGATTTATGTACGGGGCGTAAATAACTATCTTACTTAACGCATTCTTTCTTAATAAATCTACATCAAAGGCTCGACGACGCGACCTGAAACCATCGAAAGTAAATCTTAGCTGCCACACCACAAACTGAAACGTTTAACATTTTAACAACGTACTGACTGAAACTCGACCAAAATTATTAGGTACATTTAATTAATAAAAAAAATTGTATACAATTTGATACGTATGGGTTTTGAGCTTTAACAATTATTCACCTAAAAGTTAATAATATTATACCTTAGTTCTTTTTAAGTAACATTTAATCATGAGTCATATATTTGAATATTTTAATAATAATAATAATAGTAACATTTCGACAACTATTGTAAATAATATACAATTAATTTAAGATTAATATTTTCTATGAGATGTTTCTGTTATGGGTACCACTTTTCTATTGAAGTAGAGCTTTCTATCTATTTATAGAAAATTAATATAATTCTTGTTACTAGTTTAAGTTCGTAACCTAAATGCTCTGCAATAAATTACTTTCTTATCTGTTATCCGCCATGATTAACCCCAACCCTAAATCAAACTCTCAAGTTTCTGTTGTGTGCATATTTATTGGAAATATAGATATGTACCTATATAATTTAGACAATTGTAACTTAATCGCGTTCGGCAATAAATCAATAAGAGGTATTTAAACAAGTCTCTTGTATTATCCTGGATCAATCGATTATATTATTTTAATAATCCTTCATAGGGTACGATTTGTAATAATTAAATCGATACTTATCTTATACTTATACTTAAATAGGAAGATATTTATGTTCAGTCGAAGCTCCCTAAGCCGACATCACTTTAACTTAAATTTCTCCCTAACTCGAATTATTTCGTTGTCAAAAGCATTAGAGCAAGATTTAAATTAAAATACCATCCTTTATGTCGAATTTGTCTGTCAAACGCTCTATAACTAGAACATTTTTGGTTTGAACTACTGTTTAATGCTCCTTATAATTAACCTTTAATAATAAGCACATTTAAAGAATGTAATATAAATATTTTATAGCTATGTTTTCAGTTAAAAATTGATTGTTGTTTGCATATGTATATTTCGATTTTTATCGTACATATTTCTTAATAACTAAGTATTTAGTCAATATTGAGTAACTTAAACTCTCCTTAAGTCGAACGTTTTTAGATGGACGAATCGCATTAGAGAGATTTGACTGTAATTTTATAGGTAACACAAATTTAAAAAAAAATCGTCTAGAGAAAAATACAATTTATTGTTCAATTTTATTTACTTATAAGGGAACGCAGGCAACTGGAAAATTCAGATTTGAACGAAACTCGGCAGATTTATAGAGTTCCTCGAGATAAGAGAATATTGCATATTTTTTAGCAGCTCAATACCCGGTGTTCGAAAAGCTACCCTTCGCTATTCGTCTCAATGTCTCAAAGACGTCAAAGACGTTTAAAAAAAGTTAAGGCGCGATTTGAAACGAATTGGTGCTAATGTATATACCTAATGCTATATATATCAAGAACATTTTTTTGGAAAAATGTTTTACGAAAAGAAAATTTTTTACCGCCGACTTTTAGAACTCTCGATTTAGTTCAAATCGCGTGGTAACTTTTGTTTATAAATATCTTTAACGGATTTAAAGATATTAAGACGAATAGCGGAGGGTAGGTTTTTGGTTAAGCGACGCTGTACCTACCGGCGATTGAGCTACTAAAAAAATGTGCAACATTCTTATCTCGAGGAACTACAAATCTGAATTTTCCAGTTGCCCGTGTTCTCTTGTTAGATTTAGTACTTACATAACTAATATGTATTTTATTGGTGCAACAAACAACTTTCAAGCGATTAACAAATAGGAAATATTTTGATTCGATTAATATATTAACAGATAAATTGTGAAACAATTAAATCATAATATAATTAAAAAATTTTGATCATAGACAAATATTTTAATGCAAAATTTAAATATTAAAATAGAATAGTTGATAATGTTTTTTCTATGTTTAAACAATACTGGGAAGTAACTTAAGATTTTTATTAAGTATAGTATACTTTGATTTTCAGGATAAATATGCAAGAAAAATTAATCGTGAGCATTCAGTTTATGGTGGTTAACTTTTTCTTAAATATCTATTAATTTAATTGTGCACAAAATACCGTACGTGTCATATCAGGCACGTATGTAATGAGAATGTCCTTCTTTCAAGTCGCGTAGCACGAGAACGTAGGGCTAACGATAAGCTTATAAATTATTTTAATCGGTTTGTTTGCCAAGTGCAGTTATATATATACGGCTATATGTAAAATAGATTAAACATAATCGTACTCGACAAACAAGCTAATTTAAAATTACATTAGCCCTTTCGTTCTCGTGCTACGACTTGCACGGAAAATACCTTTATTAAATGCGAGATCTATACAAAAACAAAAAAAACAGAAAAGAAACAGAAAAATATTTTTGCAGATTTATAAAAAATCGAGAAACAAAAAAAAATATCTATGATTAATTTTTAGATTTTACTGATTGTAGACGTATCATTTAAGATGGCCCAGATCTGTTTTCGGATCTATTAATATCAAATTTGCCAAATTTAAACGTATTAATAATACTTACCTAATTACGGCAATTTCAATAATGTATTAATACTTTAATATGTAGTAGGGGTAATAAACGTCATATGAAAATTTATAAAATTGTTGTCCAATAATCATATTAGGTAAAATTTATTATAGGTAAAGGGGTTTGACATTCGCGGATTCCATATTCTCGGTTTTTATTTTCCCTAGTTTTTAAACAATATTTCTTTTTCACTACTTTAAGATTTTTGAAGACGCATTACGTGATATTGTACGGAATATTTTACACGGGATTTACGCACACCTACTGGAAAAACTAAGTTTTATGATTACTGTTATTTGTAGATTTTCTACATTTGCGGGGGGGGGGCTTCGCAATTGGCAAAGGTCGATAGGCGTTTTCGAATTATAATATAAAAACAAACTTAAAAATTACAAGTAAACCCACTTTTTATTGCTTTTATGTACCCATATATAACTTAACTAAAACGAAAATTAAAGCATCGTTATAAAAATAACTTGAAAAAGACCACCCTTAGTTATTCGTTTGTGTTAGGAACATAAGAAACAAACAACAAATGCTTGTCAAATTTACTTCCAAATTTTGTGTTTCTAAGTTCGGTGGTTAAGGCGTTGATATGTCAGTTAAGCTGGGAACTGGCATTATGGCACTGATTTCTACTCTCATGCAAAAAGTTCTATGTGTACTAATGTAAAATTCCATGTCAGCACGTGACGTGTCGGCTTTAGTCAATCTCCCTACATTTTTGTATAAAAGAAAACATACACAGATAGATAGTTTTTTAATCAAAAGCACAGTCGTGCCTAAAGATCGAATTCGAATTCAGATAGAAATCTCTGTGTATTTTGTGACTGCGATAAAAGGAAATTCGAAGTAACGGATGCGGGCTCTTAGAATAAAGTGCGTGTTTTCGACATAATTTCAAATATACATAAGTATTTATTTATGTATAATTAAATGATTCTGTTTGTGTCTGATTTCGATTACTGTATTAATAATTTTTATTCGTGTCAGTGTACTGAGTTTCTCTTTTCTAATATCGAACAAACGACGAAAAAAATGCGAAAACGATATTTAAGTAGCTAATAGTTTCCAATGAAGCGTTTAAATCTGTTAAACGAGTGTTGGTTTTGAATTTTTAAAAATTTAATTTCCTCAAATTTTTATATTTTCGCCTACCTTACTACCTACATGTAAAAATTTTACATTCAAGTTGTAATGGACGGCTCAAATTAAATTGTTCAATAAATGCCTACATATAGTAAAAATAAAGGTAATTCGTTAATGATTGTGTATTATCGACACTTTATTTTTAATTTTTATAAATATTTACTATGAATAACTTATCTTAGATACTTAATTATCGCCACCTTAAGCTCTATCTTAAGGTTTACAATGAGCTAAAAATCGAATTCATATCATCAGCTAGAAAATACCTGCACTCTCAAAAGAATAACAATTCTGTAAATTAACAAAATAATCGTGCGAGATAAATAAAATTTTCAAAAATTGATTATTTTGTCTTAAAAGAAAGAACGGAACTTTTCAAATTGGCATTTATAATTATTGTGATTAACTTCGTTTTGTGAGAAACAATTAGTCATTGTGGATAACAATACTTTTACGACCGTCTCGATGCGATACACGTGCCGTTGTTTTGATATTGAAATCGTCGTGAAAACTCGTACCTGTTTGAATGGTGCACTTTTATCTATCGTTCGGGACTGGCTAATTTAAAATCACCTCTTCGTTATTGCCAAGGTTTAAAGTATTTTATTCGTTAGTATGTCGCGTTGTGTTTAATCAACTGCATTCTGCATTTGATGGGTCGTTGAAATTTTGACTTTTCCCGTTCCTAGATTTTCTAATAGTTCAGTGACCGGAAACATATAAGTTAGAGCTTAAAAATCTTTTTAATAGTTTCGCGATTAAAAAAATGTGCATCGAAGTACATGTAGGCCCATACGTATTCCATTCGAAATCAACAATGCAAGTCGTTTATTACCATTTTCACTTGTTGTGTTATTGCTTACTAAAAAAATTTACGCCGCATTTAAGTGCACGAATAAGTATTTTTTGAACATTTTGTAATTGCATTACACATGAACAGTGCCAATTTTTTTTTAATTTAAACAAATACCTTTTTACAACGATTTTTTGTAGGTTTGAATCTTTCCTAATTTCTTTTATAACATGCGGTATCTAAAAATGATGTTTCGAATAAATGACGTAGATCGTGTTACGACCGCTTGATAAGTCGGCTTATTGCCGAACGTGAGAAAGATAACGTATTGTATTTTTGTTTCAAACAGACATACTTATACCTCAGGCAATTGTACGAAGTAGATCTGGGCTCTTTTTTTTAAATTTTATTTATAAGTTTACAATCTGTCACGTAGTGACATCCAGTAAATGATTTGACATTTGGTGAGGCATGTAGAAAGTTTTCAACAAAAATTTCCTTATTCTAATTCTAATATTCTAATTCTAATACTAGCTGATTTGAAACTGAGTCAATATCTTTAACACCACTATGCATTATGCGAAACGGTTTGGTAGATCTGTTGGCTTGAATCGTTTAAGTCTTGGTTCTTCCTCGTCAGAGTTTAATAGGTCCTCGACCAGAGAGTTAGGGTGAACACTTATTTTGTTAAAGTATCGAACACTGTACTTTTGTATTTCTTCTTCTATCGTTGAAATGCCTAAGTCTTGTCGTATGATCTCATTCGGAACGAACCATGGGGCGTCTACCAAAGAGCGCAACACTTTCGATTGAAATCGTTTGATGATGTCAATGTTTGACCTGCTCGCAGTTCCCCATAGTTGTACGCCGTATGACCAAATAGGCCGCAAGATGGATTTGTAAAGTAGTATTTGTTCTCCAATGTCATCTGGGATTTGCGTCCAATTAGCCAGTACATTTTCCTAATTTTTAGACTCAGCTGTTTTCTTTTGGTAAAGATATGTTTTCTCCACGTGAGACGCCTTTCTAGATGCATACCTAAGTACCTGACGGTGCCATCTTGCGGTATTTGTTTGTTATTTATTATAACAGGTGGGCAGGTGCCTCGTTTCAGCGTAAATGTTACATTGACTGACTTGGTTTCGTTTATGTGGATACGCCATCTTTTGAACCAAACTTCTAAGTTGTACAAGCATAACTGGAGGTAGCTTGACGCCATTTGCAGATCAGGATGCGATGAAAGAATTGCTATATCATCAGCGAAAGTTGCAATCATAGCCCCCGGTGGTACAGGTAGATCAGCAGTATACAGTATGTACATAAACGGGCCCAGCACGCTTCCCTGGGGGACACCAGCGTTGATGGGGAATAAAGAGGTAAAAGAATCCGTATATCTCACTAAGAAGTGTCTATTGGTAAGGTAGGACTTAAGTATTGTGTAGTAGTCAGGCAGTAGTAGTTTTTTTATTTTGAATAGCAAGCCTTCGTGCCAGATCTTATCAAAGGCCTGCACGACGTCCAGGAATGCAGCCGAATAATATATTTTATTCTGGAAGTCTTTTAGTATTTTATCTACAATTCTATGGACTTGTTCGATTGTGGAATGCTGTTTGCGGAATCCAAATTGATGATTTGGTATGATGTCGTTTTCCAGTACTATAGGCATTAGTTTTTGCAAGAATAATTTCTCAAAAACCTTTGACAATATTGGTAGGAGACTAATTGGCCTGAAGGAAGATAGCTCATCGCTTGGTTTGCCTGGTTTGAGTATTGGAATAATTGTTGCAACCTTCCATTGCTCGGGAAAGTATTGTAGTCTTAACATAGCATTAAACAGGTAGGTTAAATATTTGAATCCCTTCTCCGGTAACTCTTTAAGGACTTTCCCGGTAATTAAGTCGTAACCAGGCGCTTTTTTTGGGTTCAAGTCAGTTATAATTATTTTCTTGACGTTATTTACTGTAAACGGTTTAATTGGTAAGCACATTTGAAATGGTACATCGAGATATTGAAGAATATTGCCTTCTTCAGCTGCAGTTGTTTGCTATTCGAATGGACTAAACACCTTTGTTAAGTGATTCGCAAAGGCGACCGCTTTGTCAATGTTACTTCTGGCCCAGCTATTGTTCTCTAGTCTTATCGGTGATATATGCTGCTGAGGTTGCTTTAGTTTCCTTGTCGCTCTTTTAAATAATCGTTGTCCTTGCGTAGGTACACATTTTTACTACTTTATATGAAACCCATTAAACTCAACTTATCGTAAGATTTGGTCACAACAGATTTTGATGTTCGTGGTACCTACTTATATCGGTGTTTTTCTTTTTCGGTGAACTTTTCGAGGCTCTCTTCCTACAATTTTCCGGGAAGTAAAGCTTTTAAAAACCCAGGGACAAAATTTTCGAATATTTTAGTTTCAGTATAAATAAGTACTAGGTACCTATATGTAGGTACTTACTTATTTAGAAGTTGAACTAAAAAGTTCGCTACAGACTTTGTGGTTACGGTATGTACTGTTTTTATTTTCGTGAAAGATGGGACAGCCAAATATTGTGTTTTCGAGGTTAACATTACCTTTTCGAGGTTGACGTTAAAAACTTTCCATTTGATCCCTTTAAAAGTGAAATTTGGAAAATCGTAGTGGATAAATATCGTACATAATAAAAGGTATCTTCCAAATTCCTCGTTTTTAGGACCGGTGGTTGAGATTGGACGTCAGTTAGTCACGCTACATTTTTATATGAGATATACATAGATAGATGTACACGTATTTAAAATTCAACAGACGAACGAACGCGCAATATACCGTTAGCTGGGAATAGGCATACAATATTTTTGATAAAGACCAGTGGTAGTACGGGAATGTAAAAAGTGTATTACGCTTGAATTACGTATGTTAAGGATATTATTGTTTGCGATTTAACATGCAACATTTAATGGAATTTTTAATAAATACATTTTTAAGATTTTATCCCAAGACTAAGACAAAGACTATCTTAAAATTTTCCATAAAGCTATGGAGGCCGATAATATGTACCTATATGTAATCTTGAAAAAAATCTAATTCCGAAACGGATAACGTCGCTATAAGCGAGTATTTCAATATACAAAGGGGTTTCATTATCAAGCAGCAACACTTGAAAGACGGTTAAACAGGAACAGGAACAGGAACAGTTGATTTTTATTGACTATTTCCTTCATGTCAATCTCGGCCAATAAGAGAACTCGAATTTTCTAAGGAAACGTGATTTCAGGTGAATAAAATAGTAAATCTAAATTTTATTCGATTTTATTCGCGTGTAAATGACATTTTTAATACATACCTACATTTAGGGAATATTAAGGTGCTGCTAGGATGTGGGGGAATAGGTTATGTAAAAAAAAACGTACAATAAGGACTAATCGACATACTGAGCGAATTTCGTTTTTCGACTTTTGAATGATATACACTGGCCGAATTTATTACATTGACGGTGATTAAATCTACTCATTACTATACCTTGTTTTTTTTTTCTTTAAAACGATTGTCGCAACAACGGTTTCTAAATAATTAAATATATAGCTTATCCAAACCTATATGATGTTCACGTCATCGACAAAATGTTACTAGATTGTTTATTTGTAATTCGGTTTAAAGTTTGGAAAATGACATATTCTATAGATGATTTACTTGCGCACATATTAAATGGTATAAAGAAAGACTACAATTTATTAGAACTGTCGAAATACGAGGCACGAGGTGACAGCACCGTGTGAAACGTCATCATCTAGTAACCTTGTGTTGATGACGTGAACATCATATAGGTTTGGATAAGCTATAGGTACCTAGTTTAATAATTATAGTCCATTTATTTTCTATAATTCGGTAAAGAATTAACCGTTTCGTAAATAAGGTTCAGCTTGGTTTTTTTTTCACTATGAAAAGTTGCAACCCTTTAGAATTACGCCTACGATCATTCTTATTCTGTTATCGCGCGAGTTAAATAAAGACGCATATATGCTTACGAACACAATTTATTTTAAAACACAATCTACACAATTCAGTTTATGTGTAATTGATTTTTAAAAAGCGGGAAAAATAAATTTTAAAATAAAGGTGCAAGTTGTTTCGTGCAGGGCAACGCAAGTTGTGTCATTATCGTAGGTATGTGTAATTCCAAAGGAACGTTAGGGTGGCACCTTTTCATAGTGAACAGAAGCCAAGCCGAACCTTATTTACGGAGCGGTTAATCTTTTACCGGACTATCTAAAATAAACTATAGTTTAGGTACAGTCAGTCCGGCATGAGATCGTGCATTTTGGGTAGGCAGCGATTTTTGTTTTGGGTTTTGTAGAGGGGTCGATCGTGAGCGAGTTTTCGAGATGAAAGTGTTGTCATTCGACTGACATCTTGAAAATAAGGGCGTAATTACTCTTTTTGTTTTATTTATCTCCGTAACATCGAGTCTGACAAAAAGTTTATAGCTGGCATTTTTGTAGATAATACATTTTTTTACAATTTTTTTAATAAATTTTTAGCGTAACATTAATAATTAAAAAAAACTGCGTTTGTTGCTAAGTCGGTTTCGCGACTCTTTTAAGGATAAAAAAGTAAATGCTAGGTTCAATTGTAGAGAATTGTTTTATCTACAAAAATGTTTTTTACAAAATTTTTGTCAAACTCACGACACTCAAACGCGCTCTTATTTTTCATGGTGGACGAATTTTAACACTCTCAGCTTCGGAAACGCTACGAAACCCAAAAAAAAAGTTGCTATCTAAGCAAAATGCACGGTTATCCATTTTTTAACGCTGGATTGATTAGATTACTTTAATGGGTACCTACAGTCAAGTTCATATGTTTTGCCCCGTCGCCCGTGTTAGTTTTTATCGTAAAAGGCTCGAAAGAAAAGATTACTGTCCGTTTTTATTTATTATCTGACGTGTTCGTTTTTACAATTCAAAAATAACTGCTACCCTTCGTCCCTCTTGATCCTCTCTCGTCGTCCGTTGCCCTGCGATCACATCTCGAGGGACAAAACATATAAACTTGACTGTACCTACTTTTAATTACTGCATAAATACGGATATTACTATTTAGCAAATAATAAGTTCCGTAGGTACTATTTCTTGTGCTAATTTTCTTATCAGTAAACTTTCGTAGTTTGATGATTTCTTTAAAAAACAGGGTCGACGACTTCTTTGAAAAAGGCGTGTACGTACGGATAATTATTTCTAAGAAATTTCTAACAAACAAATGCGTTTTGCAGTTATTTGATAACATAATAATCGAGGTATCACACTGAAAGTTTATTAGGAAAACTTTCTTTAAAATTTGTCTTATTATTTTCTATTAATTCCCAATAACCAGTAATTATGTACTGTTTACAGACAAGTAATCATTTGTTATCTGCCTTAATTATTTTACGTTTGAATAATTATGCGTATCTGCAGTTTGTATTGAGTGTGAGTATATATTTTAGTTTGTATTGTATTTCCAATTCCCTCTCCGATTACAGAACGTAGATCTATTACAACTGTGTCATCGTTCATTATGTAGCTGTAAATTAAGCATGCGTCTTCTAATGATAATCTTGAAACAATTAATTGTCTTTTTAGTAGTTATGTTCTACTCACATACCTACTCAAATTTTAGGAAGCGTCGTTGCAACCTGCCTTAGTTGATCATCTAACTTCTGGTAATTTCTATTATCTTATATAGGTTCTCTAAACTAGGTTAAACACTAAGGGTATTTACCTAGTCAATTACAAATTTAATAGTATGTACTCGAAGTTATTTGCCCAGGCATTTGTTTAATAAAAAGCTATTTTTCTAAAATCACTATTTGCCTGCAACACAGGAAAATATATATATTTACATAACACCTCCACCACCACATAACAAACTATTTTTTTAATATTTTTTACAAAAAGTTTAGTTTATTAAAAAGGAATTAATAATAAACGCTATGATCTACTTCGGCCATAAATATGTCGAGTAAATTTATGATGATAATAAAACAAGAAAGTCAAAGGTAGGTTCTTTTTAACGCGATCGCGGATAAAAGAAAACCAATAAAATATATAAACATAAATCAAAATATTACGATTTTTATAGCGATATTCTACTCTAAAAAAACGATTTAAGAAAAATAGGAAGAGCCTAATATCAATAATGGGCCACATCTTTTAGCAACTTTCGTATACTTCTACATAATATAATTAAAATTAAAATTAAAATTAATTAATTAATCATATTTCATATTTAAAAATAGTTATGTTTATTTCCGTATACCCTACCTACTTCTAAAATTTAAATAAAATTAAAGACAAACTCTAATCGAAATAAAGCTTATTATTCGTGATTTTGTCATGAATTAGGTTTAATTGGCGTCAAAATAATTAGGATATGTAGAACGGTTACAGGGTTAACGGCGTCGATAATTTTCGAATTTCTGTTTTAAAATCTAAAATGTAGTTGTCGCAGCATCGTATTTAGATAAATAAATTACATACATATTAACATTTATTAAATTACTCACAATTAAATTACCTATTAGGTATGTATGCTTAACGCAATAAAAATTTTTTAGTCCAGTGCAGTAAGGTTTTTACCTCGAAACCCAGTTATACTGAATGGATTTTCCTAAAATTTGTTTCATCGAGTTTTTAATAGTAGGAACTAAAATGTTTACCCTTTAAAAATTGCCGCCTTTGATTATTAATCATTTAAGGGCCAGTTCGCCCCAAAAAGTACAACCTAGTTGTTCGACCGTTTAAAAAAAGAACATTTTTGACTAGTGATGATTCCTATATGTTGGCAGTTTAAAACCAAAATTTGTTAATTATATCTTATCTCGTTTAAAATCGGCGGTCGATTTTGTTTCGTGGCGTGCGTCAGAGGTTTGTGTTTGTAAAGGTTTTTGAAAGACGCCGTATTTCAGTTACGATTTATCGCACAGCGCTGAAATTAAAGCTATTATTTTTGTCACATTTCACACTATATTTTTGTCATATATGTTATTTTACCTATCTTGTTCTCTTATGCTCGAAATTTCATACCAAATTTGGCATTTATGATTACAAACAATTCAAACTTCGGAAGGGTGATTTTTAGGGAAGGATTAAACCATCAGCCAATTCAATTTTTTTTATAAATATTTATGTTAGTTTAGTTTATAGAAATAAATGATAGAGCTCTGATACTTGTCCTCTTTTGAGTTCACAACCATAAATATACTATTTTTTGTAAATTTTAATGATAAATATCTCTGGTGGGCGACCTGCTAAAAATTTAAACTTTTTAGCTTTAAAGTACAATATGAGAGTAAACTGCAGTAAAAAGTTATGCCGGGTTAATTGATGTTTCCCTGCCGAGATATTCACCTCTAAAATTGATAAATAAAAGTCAATTTGTATAAATAATCAGTGATATTGCATAATAAAATCGAGAATAAGGAAGCGAAGAAAATTAGGTACTTTTTATAATTTTTGTATAACAATTGTTTATTTATATATTCTTGTAAATATTTTCCTACTAAAGTGATTTCGTGTTGTTCCATTTTGGTGATTCATTAATTTTGAAATTTACTTTTTAACCGAATTATTTATTTATTTATTTTCAT
The DNA here is from genome assembly GCA_036326145.1 of Rhagophthalmus giganteus. NCBI lineage: Eukaryota > Metazoa > Arthropoda > Insecta > Coleoptera > Rhagophthalmidae > Rhagophthalmus > Rhagophthalmus giganteus. The sequence goes on along the minus strand of JARFJA010000067.1, from coordinate 6,992,440 downwards.
ATTTTGTAACGTTACATTCGTCGTTTTGTATCAAACATTTTTAATTTTGATTTTTTAACCGTAAATTCATATTCAGCGATCGAATCCTATTTTCGTGACTATAACACTTCAATTATAGAAATTATTACATTTCCACGTATATTTTTTAATATTTTCATTCTTTTTCGAAAAACTTTTGGATTTTTAAAATAACCGTAATTTTTAAAGAGTAAACTTTTTATTTCTCACTATATTACAAACTCAATAAAACAAGTTGTACAAAAATCTATACAATATAACTGGGCTCCGAGATTTTTCATTTTTCACGTCTAACGATACAGGACTATTTATCGACAATAACATTTACGTACGCAATAATTAAAAAAAATCCTTTAAGAAAAGCGAATTTGCAAAATTTGAAAAAATACGATTTAATTTGATTAGATATTGTTAATTTTTTTCTGGCTACAGCTTTAATTGCAAGGTATTTTTGTTTCAATTGTTTACGATTATGTTTCGGTTTAATATTTTTTCTAGAATTCTAGAACGGATTTAGTTAATTTATGGACACGCTATATGTGATTTGTTGAAAGCAATAATAAATAGTTAATAATTATGTATAACCTACCTTTATTTAAATACATTATTCCAATGGAATTAAATCATATTTAGTACGTACTTTATTCTTTATTTTTTATTATTATTATTATTCTATTTAACTTACATTAGAGTTTTTTGATAGCAGGTATGTAGGTACGGAAAATTTTACTTTTAAAGTAATAACTAGCTGCAAAAATGAAATTGTCGAAACGTATCCACATTATTCCGATACTTTACTTATCCTAGATCTGTATCGAACCATATAATGTACTTTTCTGATATTTTGAAATTCTCAAATAGCTGATACGTTCCTCGTTGTGTGAATTTCGTTACTTTAATATCGTTTCTCGGAATGTTCAAATTGAAAGAATTGCGAATCGAATTGTAAATGCGCGACATAAATTGCTATAACATTTTATGGTTCGACGATTTTAATTTTAAGAAGTTCCAGTTACGTTTGAAATAGTTTTATTTTACAATAGGTAAATATAAAAGTTTCATTTTTTTTTCGAATTTATCAGTGTAGTCGCGATGATTACATCACATAATTAAATACTGTATTTATTATTGATTTTATATTTATACCAGTAAATATTAATATAAGATATAGAATAAATGGAGGCACCTATCAATTGATAAATTAGTTTATTAAAAGGAAGTAGTAGTTTCGTGGCGACATAAATAAAGTCGAAGATCTCGAGATTTCGACTTTCGTTAGATTCTTTCTTTCGTACCAATTTTTTATGATGCCTTTTACCTACCTATATTCGTAAGAAAATCTCTCGATTTTTCCTGCATCCATTTTGACATATTTATTAGTTTCCATAAGTAACTACTGCTGATGTCCATTATTCTTTACGCCCTTAAAGTGGTCGACGTATCTTGGTTTTCTATTTGTCAGGGTAAAATCTTGTAACTCGTGATTTAGTTCTTTATATAGGTAAGAATGTTTTATTCATTTATTACTCCTACGTTCCAGGGTTTCTGGTTATAGATATCCGTAAAACCATTTTTTTTTGCCAATATCAATTTTTATGAAACAGACTGTTTATAAGTCGAAGTTTTTATAATGATTCGGTAAATCGTTAATCTAATTTTAATACGTGAAGTTTATAAGTATCTAAATTTCTTCGTATTTCTTAAAAAGAAAAATTAGTCTTAAAAAATAATTAAAGTTTGAAATATAAACAAATATTATCGTTTCTAGCCCTTTATATATTGGTATATACCGATTCGATTACCTAATCAATTTAGGCATAAATATATAGTTGTTAACTAACTAATGTTAATAATTCGATCATTAAGTTTTAAATATTTTAAAAATACGTAGAGGGAGCATGTGACAAGGTTGGGAAAATAGTGACTTTCCAGATATTTTAAATAACTTTAATGTGGCAGCTTTCTGCGATGAAACACTTTTCACTTGGTGACTTGTTATCACGCTAGATGTCAGGTCTTTCATCGATCGGAAAGATTTTCTCTCGTGGAAACATTATCAGCCAACAGAGGTCTTCCGACTCTGCTATTTAAAGACAATTTTACATAACAGTAACAAATAAATAAGAAAATTTTCAGCGACCCTCGAAATTACTTAAAAGATAGTCCTATAATTTTATTTTAAGTTAGGATTTTGTTAATTAATTAACAACACTTAAATGTGTCATCTCGCTCATCTGATTTAAATTCGTTCCTATAACAATAACGGTACTTCATTATAACAATACGTTATCGCATCTAAGCAGTAAACATTAATAGAATTCTGTTTAGTAAATCTTGTACGAAATCTGTTTAAAACCAGATATAACTGAAATTAGTTTAATAATTTGTAGGATTACTAAAATCTCCAATTTCGGTACGAGAGCACGGAAACTAAATTGCTCTATATATAATTATCATTGTGTTACGCTAATTTACACCTTAAATTGGCGAATAAATTTTGTATTCGTGGATAACATGAACAACCACCGATAAAAGCGTTATTAGGATAAGTTTAGGGTTTTCGAAGTAGAAATTTAGATGTTTGTGTTATCATAAAGATTGTTTATTTTATCGCCTCTGTAATATTTTGCGTTATTTTTTTTTTGTCAGTTTAAAAGCGATTATAACAACAATAGTGTTTATTGTATAAATTTATATTTTATAAAAAGGACAGAAAAAAAAACGACACAAAACTGAAATAAATAGTTAATATTGTTGTAAATTTAATACTTTGATACATATCTAATTTAATTCTTTTGTTTTAACATTTTATTTTATTTAAAGCAAAGAAGTACTACATGTAAATATGTCAATAAATAGCCATTTATACAACGGGAGATAAAATTGATACTTTTTAGTATTAGGCGTGAAAATTGTCCGTCGAGGCGTCAGCCGAGCGATTTTTCGAACTGTTGTGAAAATTCCAAAAAATCAGTTTACTCAACAGCTTAATATAATAATTAATATGACGTGCTGAACAAAATACTTAATTTAGATTCCACAAGTTTCACCTCATAAGGTGAATTTACTTATAGAATTTATTTATAAGTAGGTAACGAACGTTTATTTAGATTTTATTGTAATCTTGCACGTATGAAAACTTTAAGGAAGTATGATTGAAGTTATTTATTTATGTACATGAGGAGAAGTTCATGAATGAACAGGTATTTGCTGTAGGTATTTATAATTCAATTAAGAGTTAGGATTTTACATAAACTAGGTTAGAAATAATTAACATTTAAATGATTGTACAATAAACATATAAATATAAGTAGGTACCTATTTATTAGTCTGTCGCCTGATGGGTCCTGGGTTCGAATCCCAGTATGAGTGGTGAGGGATGTGTGTGATCGTGGAGCCAATAATCGCTGCAGTTGATGCTCCAAAGCAACCCTGCATTAGGGTGGATAAAAATTAAAAAAGTACCTACCTATTTATAATTATTTTTAAAATAGTTTAAAGTAAGATTATTAATTTTTTTCTTAAACATACGAATTTACCCGTATAAGTATTTTATCCCGTATATGATTGGTATCTATATGCAATATATCTGGTTGCTTTTGTTGCTAGCTGTCAAAAATTTTACTTCTCTCTATTAACGATGATGAAATAATGTGCATTTGAAGTACGACGAATTCAATTATTACTTTACTATAATTTCAAAGTTTATGTAGCTCTTTCTCATTTGTTGTACATGAAAAATTAAGATAAACATTGTTATTTTTTTAAGAATAAGTCTAAGATAATAATATATCAAGAATAAATTAAAAATTCAATTACGTAACAGCGGTACCTACCTAAAGATGTATAATGAGTAGTTCTGAGTGTCAATTTTTTGTCAGTTTCGCCTATTTTATCAAAGTCGGGTGCTTTTTTCACAACTTTATAAAGTTCATATACCTACTTACTTATTTTTTATTTTAGGTACTTACTTTAATTTAATCAAAATTGAAAGTTACACATGTATAATTTAACAAAATTTAGAGCTCCATAGTCAATTATCATAATAAGTATAATACCATCAATAACTTCGGTATAAGTATCAATTATTCGGTGTAAGACTAATAATTATTGTAAGTTTACATTGCAAATACAGCTCACTTAACTTAGAAACTGATATTGCTGTTACTAATCTAATAACTTCGCGAGCAGATTTAATTGCAGTTGCTAGTTTAGATGCGCAATTTCCAACAGAATCTCTACTATGTTTTTCGAAATAGCTTGATATTAATTTAAGACAATTGTTAGTGGCAATTTGATCACGTTAAGGTTAGTGCTCCATTTAAAGTGGCACTTATTATTAATCTGAACCTTTTTAAAAGTAGACATTTATCTAACAAGCATAATATTTATATAAGTTGCAATAAAAGTAGACATTTAAAAATATTAAAAAATATCTAGATGCAAAATATATCCTTTTACATTTTCCCTTAATCACTAAACGAAAATTGTTATACAGCGGGAATACAAAATGTTTAGTTTCGGCAGTTTTGAAATAAACAATTTTTAAAATGGCAATTTAAAATTTAACCGACAATTATCTGTTTTATTTTTTTCATATTAGATATATTGCAACCATTTTTTTTAATACAATTTGTTTCAAAAGAATAAGTGTACTGCTGATTTAATGTAATTTAAAAACCATTTTAAAATATAGATCATAAATTAGAATTTAAATAAAAAACAACGACTATATATTTTTATTAAAGTTTTATATTCTGACCGTAATACAGAAATTAACAAATTTAAAATCTATATTTGCGGAGTTCTAATCCTAAAAGTAAAAAATGCATGGGCACATTTCACGTTTTACAATTCACATACTTATCTATATATGCGAGCTTTTTTCGTTGTTCGATGTGCTTAATATTATTCCAATTTTCAAAAAGCTAAAACAAAATATACCTCGGTGTAATTATATTTAATAATTGGTCGTTCTTATTTTTTTATTCTTAAAGATACTTTGCACGTTTTCATATTTTATCGGTCGTGACGTATTTATTTAAACATAAATTATGTATTTCTATCTTGTCAGATATGAACATTACAAATTAATTTATAAGCCGCATTGGCTGGCATATCTGACCTAACGAAATACCTACTTACTTTGGAAAGTGGCCAACATAATTGTCTGTATTTATGTATATGGTAATAGCTTGCCACGCTCCCAGATACTGTGATATGGGTCATTCTACGAAAAGCGGTATATTTCACTAACCGTACATTTTCATGCGGGGTTTACCCATCTACAATAATAGCGAATTCTTTTGTGATAGTAATATTAGTAATAAATCTTAGGAAATACAGAGAGTACCCCTAGGAAAATTATTATTCAGATTTCTTCGTTCGTCGATGGGTCAAAACTGACGACTGTCACGCTTAATTTCCTCGTTATTTTTAACACATTTAGAATGATTTCTTTGAATGGGTTAAAAATTATAAAGTTTTTTAAGGTATTACTGTAATGAAGAGTTTGAACATATTTGTCAGAAAAATCAACGTTTGTTAATAATATTTCGCCACAAATCTCGTAACCGCATATCGACTCACGACCGTCACAATTGTTACGTTAATTACAACACCGATTACGTCGACAGCCTTGTTAAATCATTGGTAGATCAATATTTTTGCCTTGTATATAATATAATACTAAACTTAATAGTTTTCGTTGTTTTACCTTTTTAAATTGCAAACTGTTATTCGTAACCATGGATTATATTTCACGACCGTCACAGCACATTATTTCAGCTTGATAATGAATAATAGTTACTAAAAATTATAAAATATTTTACATAAATTGATCTAGGTACGTCGATCTAATCATTTTTATTGGCCGTTTCTTATCTTGTATCATTGAAATAGTAATTTAACGAGTTAAAAATTGGAAATGTTTAGAAATTAGCACTTTTTTGAACATTTAAATGACTCCTACGGTATTATGGTATTAATAGTACACAAAATCGTCGTTTTGTACTTATTCCCACGGAAAAATTGCCAAAATATAGTGAATAGAATGTATGAGGATATTATAGAAGCAAAATAAGTGACAAAAAGTGCAATTTGAGTAAATTGAGTTTAAAGTTGGAAACTTTTGGCAATCCAGTCAAACGAGAAATACAAATATGTATTATTACACGTTATTTCAAGTATTCTTCATTTGAGAATCTGATGTGAGATATTGGATTTAAAAACGTCAGGAATGTTTATTTTCAAATATTTTTATTAAAAATCGGCACTTATATTCCTTCGGCTTCTAAATACAAAATGCAAGAAATTGAAAATGTAATAGGTACAACCAAATCAATTATCAAAATTGAGAGTTTATTAGAAACAATATAAAGTACATCAATATAAGTAATATTATGTTATCGTCATCATCGGTATCAAATATAGCGTCTGGTTCATCGAACTCGTCATCGTAATTAACAGTTGTACCTGTTCCTGTTTCTTGTTTTTCAGTTTTGACCGAAGGCACAAATTGCAAACATTCTATTAGGTTTCTGTGCTTTTTAGTTGTTATTGAAAGATCAGGAAGATTTCGTGGGGTTTCTCCGGCGCAGGGTGACATTGTTTCAAACGATTGCAGTTTACCAAGTGGTACTTTCTTTTACTGTATAGTTTCGAATCTAAAAAGGACAGCAGTAAGCAAAAAATTTACTTGAATCATTTTACTTCTAAAATGCTATTTGTACTTGACTCATTTTACGTAATTTTGTCACTTATACCCCTTTGCTTCTAGGGTCGTCATGTTACACATTTTGATGTGTGACGGTCGTGAGTTTTCTTATACCTACACCATGAAAGAAAATTCAATGAAAGAAACTTCTTATGGTGTAAAGCGGGGAACGATAATGAAATTTCGATGTTAAATTGACTAAGTCATCCTATGAACTAAGAGCTGATAGCGGAGAGACATATTTTTTATTTCGAGATCTCATAAGCTAAAAACACCGCTTTCTGTAGAACGACCCATTTAGGTATACTTTTATTTCTATACCTATCTACTGCTGAGTGTTTATTTTGCATGCAGAGATAGTAGAAAAGATCAGTTGAGAAGACAATTTTCTACGTGCAATTACATCGTAACCTCCGTCATAAAACCGTGTTAGCATGTACTGATGGCATTTAAAGCGTTAGCGAACGAAACGGGTTTCGATTTTGTGGGTTGAAAAACCAACAGTGTCGGCACCTATCAATTCTGACAAGTTTTTACACGTTCCAATTGAATAACAACAATATTTTCTTCTAATTAACGAAAATTAGTTATGTTTCTTATTGTGGATATTGTGAAAATTAGTTATTTTGTTAGTTTCGATAAATTGTTTGTACATACAACCTATCTTGTTTATACCTATTAATAGATATGACATCGGATCGATAAAAATAATTCAATTAAAATTGTTCGATTAGACTAATTTGTACTTTTACAATTTTCGAAAGTTACACTTAAAACTTTTAAAAATGTTATAACTTTGTTCCAAGTTTAATTCAAAAGCGAACTGTGGTGAGTTATAGCTGTTTATACTCCATTTGACACACACACACACACACTATATATATATATATATATATATATATATATATATATATATATATATATAAATCAAATCTGTTGACGCGTTTTATGAATTTTAAACCACCTGAAAGTTTATCTTAAACTAGTTTTGCCGTTTGAATGTCAACACTGCGAAATCGGGTTGCATTAAAAATTGTTGCCAGCTATATCGTAACGTTTTCATTTCGCAAAATTGAGATCGCCGGAAACGAAGTCGTTGTTGAGAATAGGGATCGAAGCTACCGTTATTAGAATTTATAATTTCTCTAAAGTGTGAAAGAAATTCTTGGAGCCACGACGAAAAAGAGTGGGCTCGGAAGACGATGAATAATAGATAGTTTAAACGAAGCCACTTATGTTCTAAACTTAAGGAGATGTTTTAGCTTTAGCATGACAAAGTAGCATTATCGCTCTAAGATCCTGAATTAATAAGTAAATTTCATTGCACTCCGTTACTGAAGCGTTATCCTTATAATTAATTCACACGGAAAAGCTAAAATAAAGCTGCTTTTCACAACATAACATTGCTAAAATGAAACATTTTCATTAATGCGCGCACATAAATGGAAATGTTAAAAAGGGCATTATGACCGGTAGAAATGAATAATGGCGTAAGACGTCGCGTCGGTCCGAATATTTTATTAATAGGTTATTATGTAGACAGTCATATTTTTAGATTACAGATATAGGTAAATACATGCGTAATGGCGCTTTTTTTCTGGTTTGTTGATTTTGTTTATATTTATAATCAGTTTTAATGTAATTACACAATTTGTATGAACTGCGTGCTTATATTTTATAGTCGATGAATGTGTTGCGCCTGTGGGTATGCAAAACAAATTTAAATAGGTACTTATTTGTTTATGTAATTTTTATAAATCCCCAAATAATTTACACGGTTTCTCATTTAAATATAGATAATATCGATATATCCCAATGAAATTAAATAAAATAATCTGCTGAAAATTTTCTGCCCGACTAGATTTTTATACACAACTGGATATTGGATTTCAAACAATCTCTCAAAAGTCCCCCATCGATATCACGCGTGCAAATTTTTTTACAGAATGCGAAAAGGGGGCGACAAACGGAAATTTGCAAATATCTCGCAAAATATTGATTTTTCTGCAAAAATCGTTCAGATATAATTTGTAGCTTATAAAATTTGCTGCAGAATAGGTTAAATAAGACATTTGACAAATGTTAGTCATTCACTTGTTTGCGTATGCGTGGTTCTTTGTAGACAAACAAAAGCTTTAAAGTTATTTGAAACGCGAGCGATTTAACAATATTAGTACAGAAGTTTTTAAAATGACGCAATATCATCCACGGCAAATTTTTATTAGTTGAATATACGATTTATTTTAGCACTTTTTAGTCGATATGTGATAGTCTGTTGAGCTCGAGAATGCACAGAATTCTCGTTTTCGCGTTAAATAACTTAACTACTTGTTCGATGAATCATTACTAAATCACTTGATTTTATCGTAATTTAAAAATTTATGTTGTTAAGTGATTCAGGTTCGGCTAAAACTTATAAATATTGCAAATAGAAACTTAGAAATACCTATGACTATTTCAGTGGTAAATATCAAGCAAATTTTGGTGGTCAGCTTTAACGTTGAAAATCTCCAAAATCGATTATTTTTTTTACTTAAAAATACCCTTCGGCCATTCTACAAACAGTAATTTATAGGTATCGTGTATTTTGTAGTTTCGATAAATATTGTTTCGTTTTCTAATAATTTATTGGGAAAGAACACCGTAAAATAAACTATTTTCGTGAGTGCGTCTACACCCTTAACAATTTGATTTTAATATTAAGTACCTATAAATTGCCAACTCTAGTTTTATTATATTTGTATTAATGTACTATGTCACGTTCAAATATTGTTGAAAATAGTTTTGACTTTATTAACTTATTTAAATGACCTTAGTTAAAATGTTAAACTTAACATAAACGAAAAGAGTTGAAGAATATACTACCTACATTTGAAAAATGACTGTACGGTTAAAACAGTACATTTGAGATACCGAACAAAGGATAAGATAACGGAGGGCTTAGTCTCGTAACACAGAATGATTTATGACGTGAATTTATGAGGATATATTAAATGAGTTTATATAAAGCCCATAAGCCTATCACTCTTACAATTTTTTGATTTATTAATGCAGGAGAAACGCAATAGGAAGTTTTTTTAGAAATCAAAATAATAGACCTCTTCCACAAGGAAAATGAACTAAAAATATATATGTGTATGGTAAAGCCAGAAAGTCTAATACTTATAACTGTAGGTCTTTGCGAGTTACGTCGACACAAAGGACTTTCTTATAATTGTATTTTTGCAATATTACTTTATTTATTACTACCTACTAATAAACATCAAACCGTACGTCTAATTAAGGTAGGTACCGAAAAAGTTGAAATAAAAATCGAAAAATATACAATCGAACGTTACTTTCCTTTCATTTGCTTGTATTATAAAGTAGAAATCCTTGTTATTCTTTAAAATAGTTCTTCAAAGAAATATATAGGTCGCCTTTAAGTTTGCAGTTTGTTAGTTCAAAGCAAGATCGGGGACTTTCTAACATTCAGATATAAAATGCACTGAAGCATTCACTACTTATTCGAAGAACTCTGTCAACAAAATCGGCCGTTGTAAAATACAATACAACTCTACTGCTAAACTTATTGGTTTTCAGATAAGGATTATTGAACTGTTCATTTGCTTCTCTGTGTAGCTCATTTTCAAACCTAACGGTTTTGGTGTAATTTCGTTTACTATCCAACAACTTCCGTTAATTTATTTCGATTTCCCAATTTAAGTAGGTAATTTATTTTAGTTTGATTTTACAAAGTATTTTATTTTAACGTTATCACAATTTATGGCGTTCGATGACGTTAAAATAATTTTGATAAAGATGATGCTTAAACAATTCCTTCTCTTTATTAACTTATTAAAATGGAAATGTTTCTCACGGAATTTTAATTTAAATAAGTACATTTTAGTAATTTTTGTATCGCATCATTTCGTTTTCTGTAACACCTACATATAAACGAACAATGGCTTACTGTGAAAGGTGAGAATTCTACAATACTTTGTGAAACTTCGCGTAGGTACCTATTTATTTCAGAAATACATAATTTTTTATAAAGATTTGATTTAAAAAATGCCTAATATATGAAAATTTATAAATTTATGTTGTAGTATAGGTACGATATGTGAGTGCCTGAAAAACATAGAAAGGATCCTGTTTGATTTTATATACATTTTGGCTACTGCGATATCTTTTGATTGCATTATGCGATTTAACCCAAAATGCACTAATCGATATACTGAAACCTGCACTGCAACATATCCAAAAATGATCTGGGCGAAAGGTCTAGTAATGGAGATATCATGATTCAAAGTTCCCCTTAATTAACATAGAAACAGATGGGGAAAAATTGGAAATTTGGATTGCACTAGTCGATTTTGATAATTTTTGATTGAGTGACGTAGGAAACTATCCTTTACAACATATATAAACATGAAACGAACTCGATATCAGAGATATGACTGAATTAGTGGTAGCTATTCATAACGTTACTTCGTTCTGTATCAAAATACGGATACATTGTAATCATGCCTGAATTTCTTGATGGAAAAACTCAATTTACAACTACTGAGGCCAACTATTCAAGACGCTGCACAATGAAAAAATTTGTAGTCGAACTTGTCTTTGGTCGTCTGAAGAATGTATTTTCATTCTTCAGAAATGTTATTCGTCGACGATACTTAGATATGTTGCATATATATTTCAGAATCGCATGTGCAATTTCAAATACTTTCTTTGGTCCATTATTCACCGAATCTAATTTCCATCAAGGAATTGCCAAAATTGCTGTTTCTAGACTTGAAATATCCAATCAATTACAGCAAAGATCGGAAGAGACTGGATTGTTAAAATCTCAAAGAGGAGCAGATTGGAGGAAAGTAACTCCTCAAGAAATAGTCAATTTCCTTGAAAAAGACTTGAAAAAGATCACTATTGGTGTGTATCAAACATACTTGGCTCCGTTTTATGTTGCAGAACTTATTAATCAAAAGGACATGTATGAGTTATGCGTTGCTGTAGCTCAAGATACTTTGCTGAAAGTTCACCTTAAGTCTCGTCATGTTTCTGGGGTTAGTTCATTGTGTTCATTAGTGTTCATTGAGTTTGACTCTATGGAAGAAGGTTACGCTTCAATAACTGGGTGGGCTTGCGAATGCAAAAATAGACAAAGAACCGTTCGTTGTTGCGGACATATTGCGTCTGTGATTTGGTTTTTTGGTCACTTTTCCAAATTTCCAGATGTTAAATGTCATTTGCGACCCAAATGTTTTGACATCATTCAAGATGCAAAGACTATGATTAATTCATTATCATAAACATTAGTTTATTATTTTTAAGTTTTAATACATTAGCAGTAAGTAAAATGGCCGGTCAACTCAATGGCCAGAGAATTGAACATGTAGCCATCAACAAACACCAATAAATATCCAATCAATTACAGCAAAGATTAAAAGAGACCGAATTGTTAAAATCTCGTCATATTTCTAGAGTTAGTTATAAAGTGTTCATTGAATTTGACTCTATGCAAGAAGTTTATACTTTTTCCATGTTATTTCCAACACAATGGTACTCCGCTACATTACGGAGCAACTATTCGTTAGCAGCTAATATGATTAATATGTTCTGCAACATAAAACGGAGCCAAGTCTGTTTGATGCACACCAAGAGTGATCTTTTTCAAGTCTTCGATTGACAATCCAGTCTCTTCCAATCTTTGCTGTAATTGATTGGATATTTTAAGTCTAGAAACAGCAATTTCGGCAATTCCTGGAATTGATGGAAGACAGATTCGGCGAATAATGGACCAAAGAAAGCATTTGAAATTGCGCATGCGATTCTGAAATATATATGCAACATATCTAACGATGGTCGACCGAATAACACCATTGTGTTGAATTCAATTAATTCAACAATGAAATTCAGGCATGATTACAATGTATTCGTATTCCTACAGCTTTGAAACAGCATCACTAAAGCCACGATCTACAGTAACTAAATCTCCTGGACGCAGTTTGGAATAAAATACATTATGATTCTTTTGTATGCTAAGAAGAATTTGTGCATCATTATTTCCTCCATCTTCAAAATATGAACCTTCTGCTTCAAGGATTTCTCCATTATCTAGAATTACAACCATAAACTTAACAAGGTGTCGATTTTTCTGGGATAACCATAACTTCTTTTGTAGAGTCGGAGGGTTTCTCAACGTACAGATATGTACCAACCAGAAATACAAAAATTACTTCTGCGTTTTTTCCAATCGTGCAATTTATAAAAATAAAAAAATAATTCGTGTAACTCATATATGTCATTTTGATGAATATGTTTTGCAACATAAAACGGAGCCAAGTAAGAAATAAAGAAACACTTTCTCGGAACATCTTCAGATAATGCTGAGCATTTAAGATATATAGTCGTATGTCAAATCTGATCACGACAATATATTTCTGAAAAAATTGTGGTCTTGTTTAATATGAAAAACGACACACTTACTATTTGACAATATTGACCTTAATCCAATATGGCGAATTTTAAGATGGTCGCTATGTTCTAATAATAGCCTTAAAAATAGACCATCTGACCGATTTTTCTATTGAAGTATTTAGTCATTTCTTCCCGTTTCTGAAAGTCAGAAAAGGCGCTCCAGAACTTTTTACACATCCTGTATATTCAAATAACATCGCAAAATTGTCATATGAACATTTTCAGTGAAAATGCGCCCTCAAACTTGTGGGCTATAAACACTTGTAATTACCCTACCTGTTTTAAATCAGATAGGATCCTTTAGTTTTCAATCTTTTAAAAAAACGATTGTTTCTAAAGTAGGTACATTTTTAAACGCATGAAAATTTTAATAAAAATGCGGCCACTTTAGAAATAAATAAGCTCCTTTCGCAAGAAGTAGATGCAAAATAGCAGAATATTGAAAGACTGTTGAGGTTTGGTGCTATTTAAACATTCACACTTTCTACTAAAAACTCTAATATAAATCGCCATTAATTTGTTTGTCAAATTTATTAATTTGTTAAGATTTAGCTAAACGGTCGCGCGCCCTTTCGGTTCGTTTCCAAATATTCTTGCTTTTTACAAATTATACTCTTAATATTTTCCAATTAATTTATAATATACCTATACAAAATAATGTCAATATTCACTTAATTTATTAGTTAACCGTATTTATCAAGAACAAAGGACAAAAGAAACTTTTCTGCGATAACAATTCCTTACGCCTACACTACGATCAATTAAACCGGTATATTTAGGAAAGGTAAATACCTAATTAACATTTAACCTTTAGTCAAATATAAGATTAAAAATAAGATAGCTACTAATTCTAACAACATTATTTTAAGTTAAACGGTTTAAAAGATTTTATCTACGATTATTTTTGTCCTGCAAACTATCTACTATCGGTAACTAACTGTGTTATTTAGGTACATACATAAAATCACTTTTAGTGCAAATCTCTGTGATTTCGTTTTACATAAAATTTAAACCTTTGGTATAAAAATTGATTATGAATGCGCTCTCCATTTAGGCGTTCTACAACTCGAGAATTACAGAATTGCGAAAAGATATTTCGAATTAAGAGACCTTCGCCGCTAAAGGAAGTTGCTTTTCAATTAACCTATATAGGTTTACGATACCTTCGGGTTCACTTCAACTGTGGCCAATGTACATAGTATATGCAAATGTGTTTGTTATTGTTTGCTAAGGAGCAATGTTTTGGTAGCTTTGCGTAAATTTGCCCAATAATTATATAAAGCTGTAGTATACCTTTGATGTGAGATATAAATAGATATTACTAACATAGCTAACATTCCTTTATAAAATGTTCTAAATAATTTACTGTGTTAGTTGTTTGAATGTCAATCAAACAATAATAACTTTGGACCAATTCAAATAAAAACATCATTTACTTATCTAGATAGATTAAAATCATTTAATTATGTGTCAAAGCGTCAAGTTTATAATCAGATAACTAGGTATTAATTTAGCTGTGTTTACTAAAATTTAAATAATTATCACAACAAAGTTTTAGTTAAAAGATTTCATAGGAAAAACTCGATAACGAATACAAATAATTGTTTTAGTTTCGATTGATCGTACATTTTCTGCTCTGTTTCATCGAGCACCAAAGGCCATAACCGGGTAAGTATTGCAAATATGCTTTTGCTCGGATTTGGCTAATTTTTTACTCAAAGGTCCATTTTGTCAGGTAGTCATCGGTGGTATTTTTTTGGGAACTCTCCGTGTACATACAGCAAATGAGGAAAATGGAAAATATTAAATTAAAATAATTTAATAATACATCTTACACTCCCCAATTTTTCGTCAAATATTTCTCGCGCGTACCCCTACTATATATGTAAGCGCTCAAAATTTTCAAAGGTATAAGATACAACAGGCAAATATTTGAACAAGTTCGTCACTTGAATTGTATTCTACTGCGCTTTCCTGTTGAAATATTCACCCTTAAAGTTAAAAAATAAAAATCAATTTTTTTTAATAACTTTTTTATTTTCCGATGGAATTTAATATTTTTTTGGTATACCTACGTAATAAATGGAGTCCTATAAAATTGCGTAATAGGTTTTTTTTTTATCATATCAGACAAGCGAGAGGTGCACTACACCTAATCTTTCAAGCCACAAAATATTTCAGAAAATGTTTTTTAACACCATGATATTTACAATCTGTCCGTAGGACAATAAGTAATTGGTGGGACAATTAATTACAGATATGTATACAATAATTGACTTGCAGGAGAGGCTTCCAATGAAGATTCTCCTAGAATATATATATCCTAATAAGGATACTGTGAAGACATAGATTACACACTGAGTTTATTTAACACTAAGTAAACCTAATTAAACCTGGCCATTAGGTCATTAGGCTTAGATCAGAAGTTTAAGTTTTTAAAAATAAATTTTAAGATCACTTTTGGATTTTCCAGACATTTTAGGATAAGAAAGGTACTCTTGTTTAATTTTGATAAAATTATACATAAAGAATAAAAGATACCGAGTATCCAAGATATTATTTTACATCTCAACAGGGAAGCGTCGTAGAAAAAATTATAGGAACTTGTGGCATTATTTTGAGGTGATTTATACGCTACTGAGACATTTTTGGACATCCTTCTATAGCAGACTGCTATAGAATTCAAATGACGAACTTGTTCAAATATTTACCTGTTATACCCTTTAGAAAATTTTGATACTTACGTATAGCTTATCCAAACCTATATGATGTTCACGTCATCAATACAAGGTTACTAGATTGTTTATTTGCAATTCGGTTTAAAGTTTGGAAAGTGACATATTCTATAGATGATTTACTTGCGCACATTTTAGATGGTATAAAAAAAGACTACAATTTATTAGAATTGTCAAAATACGAGGTGCGAGGTGACAGCACTGTGTGAAACGTCATCATCTAGTAACCTTGTATTGATGACGTGAACATCATATAGGTTTGGATAAGCTATATATAGTAGTGGTAGGTGCAAGGAATATTTGACGAAAAATTGGCCAGTGCCCCCCAGTATATAAGAGATATTTTTAAATTATTTTTATTTAGGAATTTCTATTTTCCTTATTTGCTTATTTCCTTATTGTAAAAAATACCACTGATGAGCCTTTAGTACCTCTACAATATCATACAGGTACCGCAGATTGGCTATAATAGCTTCTGAGAAAAAAATTAATTTTAAAAATAATTTTTTTTAGAGAGTATTAATTTTTGGGATCTAATATTTTGCTAATGTTAAAGTTACATCAAAATGGACCTTTGACAAACAAATTAGCCAAATACGAGCAATACATTTCCAATGCTTATCCAGCTATGGCCTTTCAATAATATGCTTTCTTTAAATTTATATCTACTTATTAAATTTTTATTTATTAAATCCTATTTTTTTATTTGATTATATACTTACAGAATACTAAAATCAATACGACATAATATTGTATTATCTATTTATTAAGAGTAATTTAATGTCATTTATTCAGGTATAAATTAATAGAAAAAGTTTGTCTGAATTACATTGAAAATATATCAATAAAACTACAAAATTACTTATTATATACGTATTCAAAAATTTGTAGGTATAAAAAAGGAAAATTATCTTTGGTTGTCGAGGTAAAAAATATATTTTATTAGCTATTTAAAAAAATTTACTTATCTATACAACTTTTGATTTTACATAAAAACGATATCTATTAGTTAAATGAGAGTTAAAAATTGGTTTGAATTTTTTTCTTACTGTTTAACTTTTGTTTAAGACATATTTTTATAATTTTTTATAACTGATTGTGAGCTACAGGTGTATTAGCCATTATAATCAATGAATCGAATAAAAATGAGTCATTCGCCATTAGCTATTCACGTGTATTGAATAATCTTTATAAATACACTAAGACGCGTTTATCCGAAACCCGTCTACCCGAAATAATAGATACAAAGATCTATTTAATTGGATAAAAAAAAACGTTATCTCAAAATCGATTTAAATGCTTTCAAACCGGTCAAATCTCATATAAAAATGTTACTAATGTAAATTACTAACACTTATGGATTAAAAATTGACGCTTAAATGCGGAAATTTGTGAAAATTTGCAGAAACCGAATTTTCAAAAAAATATATTTATTAAAATGCAATAGTTTGCATTTCTTGAATATAATCTAAAAACAATTATTTCTAAGAAATTAGGATAGTTAATTATAACTTTTTAATAAAAATGCGTAAAATTCTAAATGATTTTTCGGTAAATATTACATTAAAAAAAATAAATAAAATAAATCTAGGTAATACTGATATATAGTTCATTAACATAATATTTCAAATTTGAACATACATTTGTTGATGTTTTTAAACTCCAGTTTATCCTAAACATTAACATTAGTTTCGGACAAATGCGTTTGTAGTGTATAACAAATGAACATTAAGCTATATGTAATAAAAAAAATACAATTATCTTCTAATTATTTAATAACAAAAAAATAATGTAAAACTACATATGTATTTAGTGAATTATTCTACAAAATAATTTCTCATTCTATTTAAATTCAAAAGTTTCTTGATTAAAAAATAAAACAAACGGAGTGAAAATTTAACTGAAACAGAAAATATAATCAGAAACCATTTAAATCTTTTTAAGTAAGTTAAAAACTGTTTGTCGTTTTCATACTTTTTTTTAAAACGTCTTTCCGATTTAAATAGAAGAAAATCAACGGCAGATATAACAACATATCAGTTTGTTAAACTTTTTCCGCAAGATTTTCGCCATCGACGCGACGCCGACGCGCGGCGTAGACGTGACAAACGTCCGAACACAAATTTTAGAAAACCCACTAACAGAATCAAACTCACGCTAATTTATATCCTAAAGTTTGAGGATAGAACATAAAGCTTGCTTCAAATATAACTTACTTGTTACTTACAAAGCTAAACGAGCTATAGCGCGACGTTGATATTTACTGGCTACGGATTCTTGAGCTCCTAAACTGCCCTCGTAACCGCTGATACCGGCATGTTTGAAAGTTTTGCGAGACTTGTCAAACTGAACTCTAATTTGTAACTTAAACTACACTCAATGTAATACGGTATATACGGGCTTCGATTTAGTATATTTATAACTTTATATCACGTTTCTAAATGTACCTAACCGGTAAATAAAAGGTATTTGCAACTTATTTAGCTTGGTCATCGAAGATGGCTTTGATTGCAATTTTAATACAATTAGGTTTTTTTTTAATAAATAGAATACGAAGTAATAAACCTGTATCCACGTCATAATTAAACGTTACGTATTTGTGCGTGGGCGTTTATTAAATAACTTTATTCCAAGTACATAATATATTTAGTGTTACATGTCGTGTCAGTCTGTTCTGTAAATTTGTGAAGCATTGAAATTATCTGAATAGTTCATATTACACGAAACTTGGTTCAATTTCAGATGTAGGGCAGCTACCATAAATTATATTTCAATCAAACTATGAAGTTCGAAGTGTGAGCAATAAATCATTTCATATAGAAAGTGTCTAGTATAATTAAAATTGAATATTACTAAAGCAGTTGAGAGGGGTACTTTGAATATTAATCTACCTAAATTTGCTTAACCTTCATCCTTTCGCACAAAGTCCACCATAGCAGAATATTGAAAGACGATTAAGGTTTAGTTACAACATCAAACTGCTTAGGACATTAAACGTTAATTTACATACATTTAATGCCCACTACGCTGCGCTGGTCAACAACATAAATATAACTTACATACTAGACTTTAAGGTAAAACTAGCACGAATATTAGATTATTATTATTATTTTTTAAATTGTCGCGACTATTTATCATTACGGTTAAAGCCGTTGTGGCGCACATAAATTCCATTTATCTGTAATACACTTTTATGAGGCTGTGAATCTAATTATCTCAGCTTCTAGCCAACCAATTTGAGCGAGTTTCGTTACACTATAATACGTGACCCAAAGCGACTTCCTCAGACATAGTTACCTATAGAGCTTTTGGATAGTTTGGTTTAGTTAACAAATTTATTTAAAATTAGTAGAATTTTCAAAATAATGATTAATTCACTATCTAACAAATTTTATTGTAATTATTTTCTTATATTTACACACATAAAAGATTCGACGTGAGAGGATTTAATTGGTTAATATATTATGTAGAGATACGCAGGTACAGTCGGGTGCAGAATTAATGTCGTTAGTCGCGAGCATTGCGCCGGCGCACACGACACAATGAACAAATTATGATCAGAATATTTAAAGTTCAACTTTGTATTTGTAATTTGACTTACTTGTCGTAAATACTTTTCGTAGATTTCTTCGTTGTGCCGTGCATTGCCCGCCCAATACTCGTGAATCCCAACGTTAATTTTGCACCCGACTACCAAAAATGATATGCTAATTGTACCGTCGTGGTAAAAAATTCGACGTTTTCGGTCGATTTTACGACCAAACTATGCAGACTAAGCCTAAGAACTGAACGCGGATATGAATTGAAACTCAGCTTTTTGTACAACGAGGAACCTCCAACAAGACAATGGGCTAAAAAAACGCAAATATCCGTATCCGCAAATATCAAAACAAATGAATATTCAAGGCATCGTGCAATGATTTAAATATAAATAAAACAAATTTTTAAAAGTTGAACTTGACCAAACATTTTCATGACAAGTTTTATCTGCCGTTCGAGCGTCCACACGGTAAAACATCATGTTTAACAACGAAATATGGAGTGTTTTTTAAGTTTTGTTTATGTTTTGATAGGTGTCTTCACGGTAAAACTAGTTTTATGAAATTTATTTCCTTAATTTGTTTTATCGTGAAGACACTGCTTAACTTGCATTTCGAAAATAAACGACTCCGAAAGTAATATAATCTCCGTGCGTCCTAAGCAGTTAACTGTTTTCATAGTTTTATTCCTTATTAGCACACACGTCAGTTATATTATTGAACAGATAAAATTATGCAATTATGGAACGTAGCTCGGAGCTCGCAAACCCGTGTCCGGGTTAAATAGTCCAATGCATTTTTATTTATAAAATTTTTGAAATATTCTTAAAACGGTCATTCATTGGTAGATTTGCCTTATTTTTGTTTACTTGCCATTTTCTAGAAATTTCGTAATGTTTAACCCGTTTCTATCTATGGCCTATCCAAACCTATACGCAATTCACGTCGTCAAAAAAAATTACTAGATAAACGGATTGTTTATTTGTTTAAAGTTTGGAAAGTGACATATTCAATAATCGACAATTTACGTAAGTAATTCGTACTGCACATTTTAAAATAATTAATTTACTAAAAAATATTGTTACCCTGTTAATTTAGTAGTTAATAATTGTTAAAGTTACTGCATAGGTACGTGACTTCTTCCAAATTGTAAACTTCTAATGAATTCTGTATAACTATCTGTTTTCAGTTTTTAATAGCTAAACTACAACGAATAATTCAGGATGGTGTAGTAAACAAAATAAATAATATCTCCTATTCGACCTGTCTGGCGATTCACGTCATCAATGAAAGGTTACTAGATGATTACGTTTCATACACTCAAAAAATTATTGTACATAATATCAATGAACACCAGTTATTGACTTTTTGATCATTGATACAATGAAAAGTTCATTTTTTAATTTACATGTTCCCTAGTCCCAATGTTATTGTGTTCATTAGAAACTGATGAACATATTTAATAATTTAATGGATATCTTGATTGCTTCAACGACTCTTTTGTAATCCAATCATTACTTGATTGTATCTACGAATTTCTACATTAACATCATAACTTAAAATTTATGAATTTAAAACATCATATTAACGTAAGGTCGTTTTGAAATAATAACTACATTTATCGTATCTATGACTAAGTCCACTAATATACAGTATAAATATAGTTGATTGTGTATTTTTTTAAAATTCTATATATAGAATAATATAGGAATATTAACGGCTTCGCAGAAACAGGATAAATTCAAGATAGTGCAGTTTGAAAACTCAAACTAAATAATTACAAAACAATTATCACGACGTTTACATTAATATTTATGTTAGAACTGTTATAGAAAAATATTTCTAAAAACGGTTTGTGTTTGTTATTACATATCAAATTCCAGAGAAATGTGACAAATTGATTTTTTTCAGCGGAAAAATCGATTTGTATTCCTGCAATCGACAACATTTAACAATAAAGAACTAATAATCAAATTTTCTATGTAGGTATATTTGAGTGATAATTAATTGAAACATTACAAAAAATAAATTTGCTATAGAAACAATATACATAAACATTGTCCTATTTACAATGTGCAATAGTAACTGTACTCTTTTAATATGAATAGAAGTGTACATTGTCACTCAAAAAAAAATCCGATTTAACGCGTGCAATGTACATTACATAAAAGTACATTACAAACGTACATTGGATAACTCTTAAAAAGTAACGAAAAATTCGTTATTTCGTTATTAGGTAAAAAACTATAAATGAATTCGTAAATATAACGATCGTTTTAATTGCACAATTAGGCACTTATTTTCTTCAGTGTATTAGTAGTATTAATGAACTTTTCATTGTATCAATGATCAAAAAGTCAATAACTGGTGTTCATTGATATTATGTACAATATTTTTTTGAGTGTAACGATACAAGAATATTTCTTTATTTAATAAACACATTCATCGATACAATAAACAAACGTTGCATTTCAGTGGAATAATTTATTGAATTTATGTAAAAATATTGATAAAACTAATAAACACAGTTATTATCACTATAAATCAAATTCATATTATTTATGTACTAATTTATTAAAACAAAGAAAGCTTGTTCATTGGAGTGGTCAAATTATTCATTAACGTAATAAACTGCATTCGATGTAGCAATGTATAAGGTCATTACACCAATAAACGTTCATTGGGTAATGATTTCGAACATCAAGTAATCTTTGGACATACGTTGTAATGATGAAATCGTACTTCGAACAAAAATTAATGAACGCCAGTTCTTAATATAATGTTTCTTTTATTGTATTTAGGTACTTTTTTGGTTGAGTGTACAGTGCAGTGCCTCGTACCTCGTATTTTTACGTGGTTCTAATAAATTGTATAGTCTTTACCATTTAATATGTGTGCAGGTAAATCATCGATAGAATATGTCATTTTCCAAATTTTAAACTAAATTGCAAATAAACAATCTAGTAAGTTTTTACTGATTACGTGCCAGGTGTTTGGATAAGGTTTAGGTACAGCAATAATTTTGTCGAAATAAACAATGTCCGTCTATAGTATTTTAAAACGCGTAACTTTTATAAAAAAATTTAAATCGTAATTCGTAAACGAATAAAATAAAACTTTAGGTAGATTATACACAGACAATAAAATTACCGATAAGCATACTTACAAAGCGCGACTCATTTGGCAAGACATTCCGACGCCCCGCCCGCCCACATTTATGGCTTATCGCAAGGCTGCACGAATTATTGTCTGATAAAATAGAAACTTTCACAAATTTAAACAAAGCATTTACGAGTGTAACAGACGATAACAAATCGATTAAAATTGTTTTAATATTTCTTTCAGTTCCGCGTTACCTAACGTAAAATCCGGGAGTTTTCGTGTCCTTTAGACTTAGATTTTATTCGATTTTATGTGTATATCTTGAGGACTCGAGAACCACGGAGGACTTTCGGGAATATTGGTGTGTCGCCTACCTGGGAAATTGATACGACAAAAAGGTCAGGATTTTATTAATTTAATAAATTTACGAGGACGGGCAAGCGACGCAGCGTTCAAATATTTTTACTAGGTTTAGATTTAATTATCAAATCATATTTTGAAATTGCTAATCAAATTTTTATTTTTTTTACGCTAATTTTTTTAATATTTTTTTTAATAAGAATTGTTTTATTACATAAACTTTTTATTTTGTTAAAAATGTCCCTTTATTCGCTGACGATGCGCCGCACCACGCAGTCTTTTTTTTTATTATATATATCATTAAAGTTGTTAATACTTTATTATACATATTTATTAGCGTATTCGTTTATACTTATACGAAATAAATATAAATAAATGTCTTCAAAATTTTATTCCGATACATGTCATCAATAAAAAGTTACTAGATTCATTCTATAGGATGATGAATCTAGGATTCATTCTATATTATTTGTATTATTCAGTTTAAAGTTTTGAAAGCAATGGGCTTACTGCTAAAATAGTATTATTGCAAGTATTGCAAGTATAGTATAGTATAGCATAGTATAGTATTGCAAGTATCTACGACTTGATATCAAGTAATTCGAAAAAAAATATTGATAATTAAAGGTCATTTGCATATTGCCAAAGTGTGATTACTGTTCTATACCTACAAAACCCAAATGAGATTTTTCACAAGAAAAAAATATGTTTAAATTGCGTTGTCTTCAAAATCATTCATATGGTCTTGGACAAGGGTTTTTGAAGTAAGCCAACGATATATTATATCGACGATTTACCTGCATACATAACATTATGATATGGTAACGATAGGCTATAATTTCTTACCTACCGGAAAAATGAATGACAATGTATGACGTGCATCGGAATATAATTTGGATGGTCTCGTAGGCATTTGAATTTCTATTTGCTTTTATAAAATAAATAGGTACATAATATATAGTTTGGTTTCTTGAAAATATCTACACTGCGCGAATAAAGACTGTACAAGTCGCTTGTTAGGGTTGTAAGGTGTTAACTAATGGTCGAGGTGCCTTAATTATTCCACATAATTCTGATTGTATCGAGTACTGGAAATAATAAAAAAAAAATTGCCCACTATTTTCTGTTTGCAAAAGTGTTAGTTTAGATTTAATAGGTGTAGTGGTTACTACATAAACATTAATAATTATTATTTTATTACATCATTTATACAATTACAATATTTAATATTTTTTATACGATCGGTATTTGTATATGTTTACTGACATTGTTTGTAGAGATGCAACTAAAATGCTTACCTCCGAATTTAATCTTTTTCGCACATACCTACAACACACAGAAATCCTCAAAGTCGAGCGATAAGTAAAATCAATGTTTTTATTTCATTTCTCTAATATTTTGTCATACGAAAAACAGTTTGATTTCATTTTTAATTTATTAATGTAATAATGGACATTATAATATACAATATGCATAGGTGTTGGGAGATAGAAATTTATTTCCATCGACCCGTAAAATGCAATAACTATTTGTAATAATTATAAAGAAATGACCTATAAATTATTTCGTTCACTTTTATCATTTGATCATAAAATTTGTCATTCTTAAATTAAAATCATCGATAACAAGTTAAATTAAAAGTAATTTCTATTAATTCGAATTATGCGTAATATCTACCTATTTCACAACATAGGTACACCAATTTAATGTTGTTCGTTGTTTTAAATTATACATTCACACTTACTTTTAGAACCTATGAAAATCAATCGAATGGATATGCATATCTACTTATTTATATTTCACTTGCAGCCAATGCATACTTTAAAATAGCTTAAGCGATAAGATACCTCCCTTTAAGCTCGCCCAAACAAATTACGGGAGAACGCGGACATTTCTTTCCGTCTAAACTGTACCTATACAGGGTGCTTCATAAATAATGCGTAAAACTTCGAGGAGCGATTCCTTGTCAAAAATTAAGGGGGATCTTTCATCTAAAGTTTTTCCTAAAACGTCTCCGTTCGGAGTTACGCCCCTCAAAAAAGGAAGAGTAAAACTTGGAAAATCTAGAAGAATGACATTTAGTAGACGAAGTTTACTCATCAAAAGGTTTCCTATAGTAATATTTTCAATCATTTCGTATTCCGTGAACAGGAAGGTGAAAATTTCGACCCCCGTTGTTCTTTTTAAGACGTTTTTTGAAGGGTTGAAATTTTGCAACTTAAAAAATCCCCTTTGAAAGCTTGTTTTTATTTAGAACCTTTTTTGGATCTTTTGTTTTTTCCGCAAAATCTACAGTTTTTGAGTAAAATAAAATAAAATAAGTGATCGTACGCTACAGCGAAACTTGATTATATTGATTGTTTAAATAACGTTGTTCGTTGTCAGCAACTGTTATAACTAAATATTTTTCTAAATATTTAACATTTGTTATTTATTAATTCAAAAGCTTCCTCTTTTAAATAACTACGAAAGGAGACGTTTTATGAAAAAAAATATATATAAATAAATAGGTATGCAATAACTTTTTGTAATCTTTTATCTACTATCTCTTAAAGTTGCTTTATAATTTGATTTTTAAAATCGGCAAACGAGGCGGTTATATTAAGAAATATGCAAAATATTTCTGATTACGTGCAATAGGCAATTTCACACGTTCGGCGTAACGCATATCCACAAACTTCTCTCCGTCTCGATTCGTAAGTCATTTTTTATTTGCTTTGTAAACCACAATAATTTTTTTACCTGTCTTACTTATGCATTACTAAATTTAAAAAAACATTATGAAACACTAGTTAGGTATGTACATCCAATAGAGAAACCAGCCAAACAATTTATGAAGCCGCATACACGAATAAATAGTTTTTATTTTAAATAAAAGATTTAATTTTAATATAATTTATTATCAGTCGCAACAGACCTGCAAATGTTCGATAACTCCCTCATATCTATTGAGGCAATGCTCGTAATTTAGGTGTTATCTGTTCTTTTCCAGTTTGCGGGTATCGACACGAAGAAAATACTTACGATTAGTTACAATCGGATGTTTATAAGTGCATGTACGCTATTACACTTAATATTTTTTGTGAAATTTGTGCTTCGGACTCCGCGCCTGTATTTTTACATTTCCATTTTTTCGTTATAACCTTTGAACGTCCATACTAATTATTAGTTAATTTAAATTTTTATGCAATCATTAACGTGTTTATATTATTTTTCAGCGTGTACCGAGGAATTCGTTGTAAAGTGCGGAAGTGTGTCGTTACGTACGCGAGTGTTTGGACTTAATATGAATACAATACTTCAATGGAATACTACAAAACTTCGCCGTCAAGGTATTTATAGTTTTAATTAAATTAGTCACTTAAGTTAGGGCCGTTATTATCAAATGGATACAATTATTCAATGTGGTTCACGGAGAGAAATCCATTCGCATGAATTACGAATAAGGTCTTCATAATTAAATAATTGTAAAATTGCTAAACAGTATGCAGAATAGTCACAATTCATACGTACTACACAACGTCTTACGTCTATATATTTATGACCAAAACTAATAAATAGAAGACAAGAACATGCCTTTCGTATGTGAAAAGTCTCCGTTTGTAAATGAGTATTTTTTGAATAGATAATTGATTGCGTTTTCGACGTTTTTATAATTAAAGTTTGTTGTAAAATTTGTCGCCGTAGGTAAAGCAATAATACAGAATGTAGATCACGACGCGCTTACTTAAATTCTGAAAATAAACCAAAGGCGGAATCTTTTAGATTCTGAAAAGCTTTCACACATCAACTTAAGCTAGTTATTAGAAATTTTATTATGTTCAAAACGTTAACTACGACGATGACGTCACAACATTAATACGATCCAGATCGTCGTTTATGAGACACGCGATTTGTCATCAATGGGCGCATTCGGCCGGAAAAGCGCTGCCTTATCGCTGAAACAGCGCAGCGATTCGATTTATTTGCGTTTATTTATTTCATTTGAACGTCAGTTGTGTCACGTGTTTATCAGATCCTTCAGTTGCAGTCAGCTACTATAACGTAACGCTTACTTTCCGCTGTATCAGCGTTGAGCTCGGCTGAATGCGCCCATTTCCCCCACTAAACCATGTTTTATCTTTTGAAAACAAATTGGTACAAGAATCGTTTCTATAGAAACAATCACACTTTAGATAAATATCAACGTTGGTCTTTATTCCGCATTTCATAATAAAACTGGCACGAGTCAGTTTTATAATTAACACTTTAACAAAATTACTTTAAACTAAAAATTTACGCCCAATTTACACATTGTTGCACATAACGTGATGCGATTGAAAATTTATTGGAAAGCGCAGGGCGCTTACAGGGGCGCGAATGAATATTTTTCTGATTCGATTAAGAATGAACAAAAACAAAAAAAAACGAGTTTGAAGGTCTTCGGCGTACTTTCATAGTTAAAGTTTAAAATACAGTTTCGCTAGGTATATCATAAAAATAAGCTTAAAGTAAAAATACGTTTACATAAAAATTTTATATAATACTTTTCTGAAGATTTACGTGCCCCGCAAAGTTCGTAAGCGGTTTTTAACACTGCACATTATATCACAATAATTGCACTATAACATTTATTTATAATACGTTCCTTGTTTTCGTTGAAATCCGACTTCCACTTATGTTTCCTAATCTTCCGCATTTATCTTAGTTTCCTGTCACAGAACTCATCACCGCTGAAGTGAATCTTTCCGAGTAGTGGCGGTGCAAGCCACTGTGTTAGGTCATATATCTCAGTCAGCCTGTTGGTAGCGACTTATTGTCCTCTTCCGGGCTATTTGCTGTTAACGCGGACTCGAACCAACGATCTATTGCCGCATCAGCTGCGAAGGACAATTGATTTAATGACACGAAAAATTTTATCGAACTCGTAGTTTGCAAATGCCCTATACCGTTATACTTTTATGACAGATTATGATAAATAACAAAACATACTCGGTCAGTCGCATACAAGCAAAAATGTTGGCCATAAGTTTAAACCACTCTAAAGGTCCACATTGATTATTTTTATTCGCAATAAAGCCTCTTTCTGTTTGTTATCGGGCAAATAAGATTAATAATCGTGCTTAAACCGAATATAACGAGGTGCGTACAGTCGGGTGCAGAATTAATGTCTCTAATCGCGAGCATTGCGCGGGCACACACGACACAACAAACAGATCATGATCAGAATATATTTAAAGTTCAACTTTGTTAAGTCATTGCCGATGTCTCGCTTGTGTAAATAATTTTCGTAGATTTCTTCATTGTGCGATGTATTGTCCGCCTGATGTTCGCGATTCGCGATATTAATTTTGTACCCGACTGTACCTAAATACATACAATGAAATTTCTTTTAACAGACATTTCCAAATAACAGACTCTTCCAAACACCGGACACTTAAAATTCCCGTTATTATCTTATAGAATGTAATGTATTTCTCATTAGCGGACACTTCTTAATAATAGACAATTTTTTAGGCCTGCGAGTGTAGGGTATTGAGAAGTTTCACTGTATGTAGTTTATCGATTATAATTTCCTTTGCGAAATTTTCAATAATGTATAGGTAGGTATTCATGTTAATTATTGAAAATTATTTATTAATCTACTTTAAAAATGATCGTAAAGTTTTTTTAATAATATTATTGCAATAATTCTTCATCGTAATTTCTCGAGTAGATTTTTTACCTTATCTTTCTTGTTTAACATAGACTTGGAGTAATGGAACTAAAAAGATACCATTTATTTACAAGTCTATTTAATAACGTCGAAGTAAAGCTTTGTTATTTTTTAATACTAACGGTAAATTACTTTAAGAAATATATTAAAGCACTTTCGCGGGGTTCGTGCTTTTAAGAATTGAAGGAAGATTTAGATTCGAAGAATTTAGTAGGAGCGGTTCGATTTGAAACAACGAACATTCTGCGTTCCATGACATAAAATTTACGCCTGTCGATAAAAGATTGCGTTCGACGACACTTCTAAGACCATTATTCTAATTCCCTATAAAGTGGATTTTTGTCTGTCTTGCGCTCTTAGTGAGAATCTGGAATAACTTCTGCCAAAATTTATTTTCTTTCAATATGTATCGACTTGCCCAATATTTGCTATTCGAGTACGTTTTCAGGTTGCCAAACAATAAATTGTTATTTTGTCTATACTATAATTAAATTTATGAAGTGTTAAGCGTTTTAAATCGCTGTAAACATGTTGAAAACTTCTTAATTTAATAAATTGTTTTGTAATCTTAGGATATCGCTTTTAAGTAAAATTGACAAAAACGCCGGAAACACTTTGGAATTTTAATGGAAAAGTAGGGTCATATTTCACCTGCGGTTTCGTGGATAGTAGAAATTATTTTAATGTTGGTAATAAAGCCAACCGTTATTTATGGCACCATTCTTTTTTCTGAGACACTTTCTAGATTTTTATTGCTATAGCTGTGACTAAATAAAATTCAGACGCCTTGATATGAAGAAGGATAAATACCAAAATGTCACTTTAAGTAAAAAGACAAACCTAATATTTTTGACATTTAAATTTGCCGAAATTCATATTTAAAGGGAAAAAAGGCAAAATTGTGCCAATGCGTACATAACAGTACTTTTCGCATATTGTCTTCTTAATAAGAAAACTGTTTAACTCCACTTTTACACGAAATCGGACTTTTAGAACTATCCGATAAAACGTTTCCTAAGCCTATCCACGTGTAAAGTTGCATAAGTGTGTTAAAATAATATTTTTAACGTCATTGAAAGAAACGTGCGTATCTTCAATAACTATAAAAAATAGAAAAGTAATTTAATTTTAGTATTAAAATAAAAGATATTTAGCTAACTATGGCCTATCCAAACCTATATGTAATCACGTCATCAAAAACAAGTTACTAGATTGTTTATTTGTAAATTCGGTTTAAAGTTTGGAAAGTGACGTATTCTATAGATGATTTACTTGCGCACACATTAGATGGCATAAAGAAAGACTACAATTTATTAGAACTGTAAAAATACGAGGTTCTAGGAGACAGCACTGTGTGAAACGTCATCATCTAGTAACCTTGTATTGATGACGTAGATTGCATATAGGTTTGGACGAAGTGTAAACTTATTAATTTAATAACGGAATTAAACAATAGAATTTTGTAACAACGTTAGTTTCCACCATCTCTTACAAAATATTGTAGTATGGAGTGGGGCAGTTTTCTTATTAAGGCGACGTTATGCGGATCCTTAAGGTGGAATTCATACTTATTCCTTACCTTAACTATTTCCTTAAGTCAACACTTTTTCAAAGTCTTATTTTACCTATTCTGTAGCAAATTTTATAAGCTACAAATTACATCTAAATCATTTTCGCAGAAAAGTTAATATTTTGCGAAATATTTGCACACGTGGTATCGACAGGGGCTTTTGAGAGATTGTATATTTTTCCGCAGATCGGTTCTTTTTTTTGTCTAATTTGGCTGGATTATACCGTTGATTTACCTGGACACATTAACATAAAGAACGACTGCAATTTATTAGAACTGTAAAAATGCGAGGTACGATGTGACAGCACTGTGTGAAACGTCATCGTTCAGTAACGTTTTATTGATGACATGCATCGGAACCTATCCCGGATACCGTGTACTTACTAATTATAAGCGTATCCATGGATACTGCCAATCTATCAGTAGCCATAGTTGATTAATTGGCTAGCTTTTAGGAACTAAAACAGTCGCCCTTTACATAGGACTGATCGTGAGCTTTCAGGCTTTCATTAGACCACGATTAGTCCTGTTTAATCTTTTGAGATGGACGATCATTATTTCTAGTTCTATTCTCATACATTTCCCTTAATTAATAAAGATGTTGAATTTATTTTAAATTGTAAATTGTAAACAATAATAATATGTTAGTTACATTAAAACAAATGTATTATTTTTTATGATTAACATTATTAGAGTTAATTTTTATTAGTTAAAACTGTTAAATTAAACAATATAAATTTTATACTCTATTCAAATATTTACTACAAAAAGGATTAAACATAAATTTAATAGATATTTCGAATATTTAATAAATCTTGTTAGAAAATTTGTTCTCAATTTAACATTTAAGTTATTTTAATTAGATAAAACGATATATCTGTAATTATCTACCTAACGTCACAAAATATATTATATTAAATTTATAATAAAAAAGATACATGTATAGCTTTCTACAGTTCACATATAGGTGCCTAAAATAAAATGTTCCAAACAAATTCGTGGACATTCATCTTCTCTAATTGACACACTAAATTCGCACGTAGTCTAAATTTTTAGGTAAATACCAACGTTTTCGCTAAAAGTGTGAGATAAAAGGTAGTATAAACAAACCGGGTAATTTGATGGGCAGGCACATGTACTATGCAACGATTTACAATTGTAACAAGTTCTACCCCATCTAGGCGTGAGAGTCGAAACAGCTGATTTAACAGAATAGTTTTTCTTAGCGCCGAGTTCGATTTTTTTTAGAAAGAGCCTAATAAAATAAGCTTTTGGCATTTAACGTGTATTCAAGGGCCATAAAATTAAATCTACGATAAACCGTAGAATATGGGGTGTAAAATTTGATATTGTTAGATTCGAGTCATATAAAGTTTATTAACGTCAGTTGTCACCTACTGTGTTTATTAACTTAGTAACAATTTATAACTAAAAGACCCTTTCCGAAACGTTTCATTGTCTGATACAACTTTACTAATTAAGCACGCCTGTCATCATTTCAAATATTAAGTTTGGTACTAACTTTACCTTAAGGGATTGGATCCGAACATTTCCAGTATGCTTTATGTCTATAGTACTCGACTACAAATCATGTTTCTGATTTTGAAGTAAGAACATAACTAAATTTGAAATCTTGGCTTCCTTGATTCGCTGTTGTTTTATATAATTCCGCACAAATATATTGCAATACGTGGTCTGAAAATTATAATATCTCGGAAGGGTAAATGTAAAGGAACGTTCACTTCTATCGTAGTTTTTTTGTTGTAAAACGGCAACGAGAGTTTCAAAAATGTTTCCATATACATAGGTAATTTTCAGAATATATTTTTAAGGACAAGTTTAAAAATTTATATCGTACTTACCATTAGGTTAAGATATTTGAAATATCTTCAATAAAGGTGTCTAAAGATCATGTCAAAATTGAAACGTAGTTACAATATGAATGTATAACTGTAAATAACAGATATCATATTTTCAATTAATTAACTAATAAACATTAAACTGGGTAATTTTTAATATCTAAGTGCTAAGTTACGCGATTTTTAGTTTTTTATGTGTATAAAGTGCCTTTATAAATAGAATTTTGCCATTTCATCAGGATTCTGCAACAAATAATACGTTCAGATAGTCAATACGAAGCTCAACTTACCTAAGGGTAGCGGTCTCTAGACAAACAAACCTATATCCGTCCTCAAGTTAACAGCTTTATGGTCAATAGAGTTGTATTATCTCGTAGTCTCGCTAATTTCAACTATAAGAATTACCTACCATTTTCAATAATTATCTATTTGAATTAGCTTCTGCACCTGTTTGTTTTTAAAAAAAGAAACAAAAAACTAAGTAGATAGGTATATGAAATTGTTTAATAGGTACGCTGACTACTTTAAATATATAAGGTTATTCGAATTGCAAATATTATGCAACCATACACTATAATATTTAGCAGTAAACGCTTCATAAATGAAAATATATGTTATCATCTATTAATTGTTTACTGTAGCTGAAACTAGAAACTTCAGACGTTTCTGTTTCAGTACGTTCATGTCTTGTTTAATCGTATGGAAATTGACAAACATATTTTATTGACAGGGTGTCGACTATTTCACAACGATGTTTACTTATTCGTTTAAATGATGTGGTAAAATCGGCGAACCCTTATAAACGGTCTTATAACCGGCGAAGGGTGATTTGAAATTCAAAAACAGAATAACACGAACAACTAATTATAAAATTAATTCTTTCCTTTCATTAATGTTCACAAAAAATATCAATATTAAGAAATCAAACATTTAGTACGTATAAAGTTTGTTTTATTTTGCTATTTGTTTAGCTATACTGGATTAAACGCCCATAACGAGCAAAAAAGACAAAATATATATTCTTGTCTTGTCTTACTTATTTTAGTTGGATCGCGCTCATTAGACATTAACGTCCATTGGGAGTTACATTTCTAACTTGACGCATTTTTAAATAAGACAAGACGGGGATGTGTATTTTATCTTTTTTGTTCATTATAGGCGTTTAATTCGATATCATAGATATCTCGTAGATATCAATTGTTTCAACCACGTGTAACTATATTCTACTTCAAGCACTCTAAACAAATATTAAAATTATTAAACAAATATTTATTACAAAAAATCACTCACTTTTAAAATATCTTTTACAGTACTTGGACATATATTTTGGTTTTCAATCTTATTAGTCATTTTTTATTGTAAAATGGAAAAAATGATCATTTAAAAAATATAACTTACAGTTAGATAAAAATTCTACTTAATTGTATGTTCTTTTAAAATATTTTTTGTTTTCGTTTTAAATATGGAAATTATGGATTTCACAACATAATTTTTAAATTTTTTTTATAAAACAATCTTATATTGCAACACGTTGCAAAATGGTTAGTTTTTTACGCTTGACGTGTTGAACCACGAACGTGAGGGAGTTGTTTCTAGTATATGTATTATCCGAATGTCCAGGAAATGGTGTAAAATCTCTCGGGAGAGTATAAATCACGACAAAATAATGCCACAAGTTCTTATAATTTTTTTTCTACGGTCGTCTCCTGGTGAGATATTCAGCCTAAAAGAAAAAAATAAAAATCAATTTTTTTTAAATAGCACTTAGTTTTCGTTGGAATTTAATAATTTTTGGTATACATACTTAATAAATGAAGGTCTTCAAAATGGTGCAATAGGTCTTTTGATATTACCTTAGGTAAACCAGGAGTCCACTACCGTTAACCTTTCTAATCTCAAAAGTTTTCAAGGTCATTTTCGGATTTCGCGGGCATTTTAAGATAAAAAAAGGTGTTCTCGTTTAATTTCTATAAAATGAACCATTTGCGAGAAAATTGTAAATGTGATGCAGAGTATCCCAGATTTTATTTTAATTATTTTTTTCGACGACCACATAAATTCACACGTCTAATGATTACGAAACGTTTGCCATTGTAAATAAACAGCTATTATAGTCTTATGCGTCGAATTTCGCTTAGCTAATTCGAAAGCTTATGATATGTGAAACATTTTTGTTTTGACTATCTTATTATTAATGAAAGTTTCCCGAGGTCTGCGATAGTTGCAGTTTCAGAAAAATATCTTTTACACGTTAAGTATCATATTGACATGGATTCTAAAGTCTTAGGTACTTCCTTTGTCCAAGAAAATACTTATCTGGGATACTCTGTATCTTGTTGTTGAAGTGTGATTTTCAAGTGTAAAATTCAACGAGAACGCATTTTTTAACTTAAAATATTTGGAAAATCCGAAAATATCCTTAAAATTTAAAAACTTAAACCTTTAAAAAGTTTTGTGGTTAGAAAACTAATGGACCCCTGGCTTGTCTGAGGTGATATCGAAAAACTTATTACAAAATTTAAGACACTTTAATTTATTACGTATTTATACCAAAAATTATAAAATTCTAACGAAAAATAAAATATTACACCAATTCCTGGAAATTCGATATAATTTAAAATTTAAATGCTTCACACATAGGTAAATTTAATTTGTCATTTTGACAGTGTCGTTTCATATTTGTGTTATAAATTAGGTTAATCTAATAATCATAATTAAATTAGTGGGTAAAGCTATTCCATTACCTGCAGTTTATTCATCTATTGAAAAAGTCAAATATCGAATACTGCAGTGACGCATTTTATACTAAAGAACAGGATCGGGGGATGATACGCGGGATTTTTGACAGTTTTTAGAAGATTATTATTATTAGTCCAGTTGATTGTGTTTGTGGAATTAGCTAGTTTCTATTTATAAGTTCCAATAAATACCAGTTCCAGCTTGAGCGAGTTTTCTTCACATATTATTCTTCTTTATATTTTATTTTATTTATAATTACCCACTGTAAATTTAATAGATGTTATCTATACCACGAAAATTAATTTAAATAAATTAAATATTAAACATTTTATTAATGTGTAAAATATGTTTCGTTATTCGATTTTTATTAACGATAGGTAATTAATTTGAAAATAAATTGTAAATATTAACCGTGGCCGCATTAAGGATCTCGAAAACTAGTCTCCCGCACAAAACTTATTTTAACTTGATTTTATCAATATGTATTACGGAGAACATATAGATATAACTACGAATTTCCCCTGAGATGTAATCAGAAGAACCTCAAATCTTTAACCAGGAAGGTCTAGAATTCACATCACGGACATGATTTCGTTGAAAGATTTACTCATTTCGATTTTTAATTTACTCAACTCAGCTCTTGGAAGCTTCGGTTTGTTACGCACAATAAAGTTATTTCCAACCCCTCGAGTAATATCAATGACATCGGCTTTCCATTTTCTCTATAATGCCGCTGTCATCAGTGGAGTTGATAATTGGTTTTTGCACTTTAGGTTAAGGGATGAAAAATAGTTGGTTTATAATGTATGTAGCGTGCTGTAATAATTAAGTTCGGCAAGTTTCGTTCTTAAATTTTTTTTAGAAAAAAAATCTGTCGCTCATTACGTACGTATAATTTATTGTTTAAATGTATATGTAAATAGTTGCGCTTACGGAAGAGGTACAAATGTTGATTGATTAACTATTTAACTTTCAAAAATGAATCTATATTTAATGCGTAGGTAAAAAGAGCTCAGCTGCAGTTCAGAGACGGAGACAATTCGGCAATACATTTGAGCCATTTCTATTTTTGTTGGAAATTGTTGATTTAAAATGAAATTGTTAAAATTTAATAACTTTTATATTATTGAATCATCGATTAACTTATCGTTGTAGTTCAATATATGTTCTCTTCTTATAACTTAGTTAGTTGCAACTTATAAAAAACCTTACAACCGGTTGTCTATTGAATTTAGAATCACGCCATCTATCATCATTGTTGCATTAAATTTAAATTTTGGTTTCGAGCACATTGTTTTTTTTTTAGTTGCCATCGTTGTCACCATAAAGGTAACCAGTTTAATTCCAAATTTTAAGTAAACCGAAACTGAAATACCACCTCTAAAAGCAATAATTACATATATTAAAGCTTGATAATTAATTTACCACCAAAAAAACGTGTATAAATTAAGAAACTAATGCACTAATAATGTTTACATAAATCATAAATACAGTTCTGAAATGAAGTAGTTCCTCGTTAAAAATTTCTATTAGATAATTACTAGATGTATAAATAATATTTATAAAAATTATAGTACCTATATTTTCTTACGTCAACTTATATTTGTGTTGAATCAGTGCATGAATTAAAAACCTAGGACTTCTAACTCGCGTGTGCGTTATTTAATGTACAGTAAAATCGCGTTAATCCGACGCTAGTCAGTCTTTACACTTCTTATAACTCGACGCAATAAAACGCACAACTTTAAGGGAAAAAATAAAGACATTTTTAAGGACTTCTTTTTTAAAATGTAGGTTACGTATTACGTTCATACTAACTTTTTTTGATATATGTATCTACCCATTTTGGACTTCATGTATAATCAAGTTATGTCAAATTTTTTACGTCACATTTCTTTTATTTAACAAGCACGGTATTTTCCTATTACCTTTTAATACTAAACGGACAATTCGTGATTTGTAACTACTTACTGTACGTTTATTATATTTATCGTATAGGCAATTGAATGTTATTAAGGTGACACTCGAGCGGAATTCAAGTAAGGGCAGAGGTGCTGATATTTAAGGAGAGCGCGGGCTGTAGCC
This sequence comes from Rhagophthalmus giganteus, assembly GCA_036326145.1. Classification (NCBI taxonomy): domain Eukaryota; kingdom Metazoa; phylum Arthropoda; class Insecta; order Coleoptera; family Rhagophthalmidae; genus Rhagophthalmus; species Rhagophthalmus giganteus. Next base: position 6,955,561 of record JARFJA010000067.1, on the reverse strand, counting down.
TATCGATCTTTGACCCTACACCGGTGCTTGAAAACGAATCTTCCATTTCCGTAGGTCGAGTACTTACCATGCCGTCACTAACCCGGACACTACCGACAACAGCCAACAGGATCCGGAAGTTAGGTTTAAATGTACATTTATATACAGGATCTATATTAACAATTGAACTAAAGCACTTCTGCCAAATAGATTTTAATACACACATATATATATATATATATATATATATATATATATACATATGTAAATTTTATTTAGATCACGTTATCGCTCGTACCTCATATTTTTACAGTAGGTATAGTATTAATAAATTTGTAATCTTTCTTTGCCATGTCATATGTGTGCAGGTAATACGTCGGCAGAATGTCGTATTAAATCACAAATATACAATCTAGTCACCTTTTTATTAATGACGTACGTCTAAATAAAATTTGAATGGCCTATAGGTACCTAAATATTAGAATTGAAACAATTAACAGATTATGGTGTTACTTGGTAAATTAAATGTTCATTATTTAGGACTTATTATCCTTAACTTGAAAAATATTAATTTTCAATATCAAAACATCGAAATACACACAAAATAATCAGCGGTATTATTATTTAAAGCATTTATACAAACCACTTCTGTGTTTATATAATAAATATCTAGCATCAAACGCTCAGAATAAACAGAGTTTGATATTGTTTTTATTAGAGGTATTTAAATGCCAAAATAAATGTTTATTTAGTTTTGTTCGTTTTTGTTGTAATAATATTTTGCGTACGTTAACCGATCGTTTTATTTTCGTTTTGTTATCTAACCCCACATTTTATTATATTTAGTAATTATTAGGAATTAATTATTATTTAAACGCTAAGCTCAACTAAAAAATATTAGAATAATATAAAAATATCAAACAACGACAATATTCCAAATATACGTAGGTATAAATATTTGATTTCAAAATATGGATAATTTTTTTGAACGTATTTTGATTTAGGTTTGGTATATTTTATATATAATATATTTATATATATTTATATTTTATATATATAGCATTCCAGGGGTAAACTGTATTAAGTCACAATAACATCTGTCAGGAAAACTATAAACTGCGTAATATTATTTAAACAAAAAAATATATTTAATTGGATTGTTTTGCATATTATATCTATTAATTTTGACACTGTTTAATTTGATTGTCATTTAAAACTTTTATGTACTGTTAGCACAGTACCTCTGATTACCTATCAGACTTGATGCAATATATATATACTGTAGAGACCTAATTATTCGAAATAATTGGGATAAATAATTGATAGATATTGTAGTTGCGGCTTTGGTAATTTCAATATTTCTTTGTACATTTGAAAATTTCAATGATACTTACATTTATAACTTTTTAAATAATATATAAACTAACGTTTTCGGTAGAAACCAATTTCAATTTAAAATACAGCTACCGAGTAAGTAAATTTATAAAGCTTTTACACTAATGCAGCTTTGGTAGCTATTTGTCTTTTTGATAAACTAAGAAGTTGTTTTGTGGTTTTATAGGTGAATTTACGTTAGAGAAAGCTCAAATCCTAATGTATTTATTTATTCATTTGACACCTCTCACCAGTTCCATTGTCGAGAATGCACACTAGGGACTTCTCGTTCACCTAAAAGAAGATGAATGTTTTCAATTTGCTGTTGCGCAAACTACCTAACACACGTGTGGAATAACAAAAATGAATGATGCTGTAAAGTTACGAAAAGGAGAATGTTCGCGGTGACAATAATGAAGTCACGTCGTGCCAAGCGAGAATCTTGCCCCTGGCGTTAAAAGAAGTTAGAAGTCCACATAATAGAAAATGACGCTTCCATTCAAAATTACTTTATAGAGCCTTAAGACGATTACCTGCGTTTCGTACTGACAATTACGTATTAGGTGTCGTTTTTATCGGCGCATTATCAGAAAATGCCGGGTAACCTTGAATTGGAGCAGCATCGGCTGCATTTTCATATTTACCATCGATAACCGTTTACCGACGACTCGAAGGCATAATCAAATAGCTTAACATTATACTTATTAAGTATGCCTAAGTAATTAGTGCGTTCGCGGATGCACCTAACTATACTTGTAAACATTTTATTTCTCGTTTTTAAAGAAAAAGTCGTTCTTTATAAAGAGTTGAACAATTTAAACGTTTCGTTATTTTTAAACGACCCTGCATCGACATTTTGACTGCGATGGCTAAGGACATTTTCAAACTAAGCTTTCAACTTTTATAACGAATGACTTATTCTCTAAAAACGAGAAATAAAAAAGTTCACAAGTGGGTATAGTTAGTACACTAATTACTTCAATATTTACTTAATTAAAATTTCTGCGAATAAGGAACTCTCTAGGCGATTAGGTAGATAACTACCTGCATTTTATTTTCAGTGTTAAGAAGTAATTAAATAAAAAGAAGGCGTAGGTTAATAATCGCTTAAAAACTATTGTTCGTTTTATTTAGCTGGAAGTTAATTAGTAATTTTTTTAACTACATAATACGTTTGTATATTGGTGTAGGAAGTGTTCGGCTTGTTAGGAACTTACATAAGTACTTACTATATTTAATGTAATACCTTGTAGCTTAGCTATAGCTTAAGTAGCTTATGATTTTTAAATTTTTAATACATTATTTTCTAATTTTAAATATATTATAATTTAGATTACGTGAAATCGAGTGTCTTAAAATAAAAAGCTATTAGTAATCTATTTGAAACTGTGATATGGTACATTGAAGAACTAATTTCCTGTTCATTTCCTATTTTATGCGCTTACTTTATATACTTTTGCAAGTTTTTCTTTCCCGCTTGAAGTAGTGCTATATGTTACAATTTCCATCCCATAATCTAGAACAGCATATCCTTTTTAGTCAATTTACGTTCTATCGCGGTCGTACTTATAGCTACAGCTTTATTAAACTCCATATCTCGATCTCTATCTAGAAGCCTAACTAATCAACCACGTCTGTTTGATGGATCGACCGTTAAGCTATAGGGAATGGAAATACTCCCGCGGTTTAACTTAGAGTGTTCGTCTTCGTCATAGTTAAACCAAATGGGATTTGAACAATGACCGGAATAAAAGAGCTTTTCTTAAAAATATTACTACAGTTACTCCTATTTGTATAATTCGGATAATTCATATTCTGTCCGTAGAAATGTTGACTTTAAAGCTGGGGACGTCGCGTCGCGTCGGGTCGACCGCAAAACACGCATTGTATAATACTTTGAGGTTGCGGCGTCCAGCATGGGCAACCCGATGTTATTTGTTGTGAGGCATTATGATGATCTCCACCGTACATTAAACGTCGTATGTGGATTAAGCGAAATTCCTTTCGTGGGATTACATTAAAATTCAATATAAGTGTCACTATTTAATAATATTTACATCAGTTATTCTTTGCGAAGTAGTCAATTATTAATAACTGTAACGTTAACAATTAGGTAGGTTATCTACAATTTTAATCTAATTTTTAATTTGGGCACATATTCACTATATTTGATGTAAATACATACACATTTTTGTATTTATATTTTAATTAAATTTTTAATTTTTTAGAAATATTAATTCAAACAAAATTATGATACAAGTTTTGTTGTATTGACGACATATATTTCTTTTGCCGTTGAATGAAGCAAGAAATCTAATCTAATCTTATTGTACATTTATTGAAAGCTTCACGCGAATAATTATTAAATAACTATACAGTATTTTATTAAATGGAAAATTTATTTAATAGGTATCGGATTTACTGAATGATTTAGTAACCTACTTATAATTATTTTAAAGGGTTCAGTTTTGTTTAGTATACGAATATAAACGTATATTTTGTTTATTTAAATGTTGGAGTAGAAGTCAGATTTCTCTTACTTTACACGTAACACTTGATACTCCTGCAGGTTTCATTAACATACGTAGGGGAGGCCGGGGCACACTGGTCATAGGGGTGCAGTGGTCACTTTCCAATAACTTTTAAACAATTTCATAAATAAGTTTTTCCATCTGTGAGTAAATGAACAAACTTATTATCAACAGATTTGTAAAGTTTGAAAAATAATGGTAAATTTCAATTTTTTATTTCAACTAATATTTTGATCTAAATATGCAAATCCAATGTTTTTATATGAATTATTAACCCATGATGAATAGAATGTTGGTAAAAAAGTTAGAAAATTCTTATTATATTTAATTAATTTTTATAAAAAAATTTTAAGGTTAGTTATGGGGCACAGTGGTCACGGGGTCAGTGGTTTACGGGGTTCTATGGTCACTGCTTTTATGCTTTAAAAGAGTTGACCACTGTGCCCCAATATTTTTATTGTGGCCTCCATCAGTAAACATGATTTTATATGCAATATTACAGTAGGATATAAATTATTCTTATGAATTTAAGTGTATTTTACATGTTTTTATTTGAACGGTCAATTTTGTCTGTGAGTCAATTTTAAAACTTTCAAATTCAACAAACAGTGATATGTCGTTTGAAAATGACGAAGTAGGTACTTGTGAAGAAATCAAGATTGACGGTTTTGTATTAGTGCGTTTTACGACAAAAAAAAATAAGATTTTACATTGGTCAAGTAAAAGAAATACTTCAAGATGAACTTGTAGTTTCATTTTTAAGAAAACACATGGATAAGTTTGTTTTTCTACCTGTGGAAGATATTGCTAGTGTTTACAAAAAAGTTGTCGAGTTAATTTTGCTTGACCCACTAAATACTGGAGGAACCGCAAGAATAAATAGTTCTTTGAAATTTTCTTATGATTTTGAATCTTATAATGTATGTTAAGTTTTAAGTTCATTTTTATTGGTATAAGTACATATATAACTATATTAAGTAGGTATTATTAATTAATTTAGACTTTATATTTTAATTTCAAGTTTGCCGTTTAAGTTTAGTTTATATAATCAAACTGCTCTTTTATAAAAAATAGTGACCACTGTACCCTTTTATCGTGACCAGTGTACCCCGTATACGGGGCACAGTGGTCACTTATGCATATATTTTTTAAATATCTGTAAACAATGAATAAATATGTTTTTTTGTAAAACTAGTTGGGTCATTTAGTAGACAAATGTCTATTAAGTATTGTGCAACATATGTCATCTTATTATATGTTGTTTGTTTCAAAATAGAACAAATTGTTTCCAAATATGACCACTCTGCCCCGGTCTCCCCTATAATAGAAATTTTATTTTCGTACCTACATCTAATAATTATAATGTATTGTCGAACAACACTAGCGCATAGATGATTTTCATTAAAACCATTAACTAAAATAAAAAGTTAATAAAGTTTGTACATCGCATAGTTAGTCGTGTAATTTAATGCTTTTGTCATTGTTGCGTAAAACGTTAGAAACAACGATTCAATATTAAAAAAGTTTCATAAATTTTGGTTAATTCAAATATTATAGATACCTACTACATATTTAGTTATGAATTATTTTTAACTTTTGTTCATAGCCTAAACAATCGATTGAAATTAAATTTTATGAGAGTTAGTAAAATTTACAAAACAACTTTGAAACTACAACGTTTAGTTATAGCGGGTAATAAAGACATACATATCTACTGCCCCTAATTTTGAACTATAACAATATGAATACCAATAAAAATTGAAAAAAGTTTAAGTTATATACTGTCATTTACAAATAACACGGTAGGTATTTTCTTAATCAAAAATTTGTAATTTTTGTTCTGGTATTAATTTATTTTTAAAAGCTGTAATAAATTATCAATTTTTACGAATTACAATTGTTTTATAAATAAAATGGCAATCGAAAACATGAAAGTTTTGACATTTCACACAACAGTTTGAAATAGAATTGTTGTTAACTTAATTATTAATCAGTAGAGTCATCTACGTTTCCGTATATTTCTCGTCTTACGGATCGATCGTGGGAGTTCGTGCCCTTAAGTTTCTGAAAATATCCGAGACCTGTAGAAGTTACATAATATACGTACTTAAGTATTAAAAGATTTATTTTATAAAATGCCTTAGTTTCTAATAAAACGTTTAATTGACGGATTAATTTTTTTTTAGAATTTTTACAGTCTGCAGTTCATTAGGTTACAAATACATATATATAAAACTAAATAGGTGCCTATAATAATTAAATTGTTCTGCGAATTCATTAAATTTTTTTGTAGAACACATGACTGAAGAACATAACTTCAGCATTAATTAATTACAAGTGGCACTTAGAATTTTTTTAAGCAATTTATTCGATATGTTTACAATTTTGAGCTGATTTAGAACAGGTGAAATTCTGTCATGAAACTATAATGTAACCTGCACAAATAAACTAAAAAAAAAAACGTATCTGAGATGTGAGCGAATTACTTTTGGTTAGTGTATTTCTTCGAAAATCTAGAGAACTAAAACATTTTATCCCCTTTACAGTTCCATCATTTTCTCAAAGTTATCATAAAATATTCACTTGGGAAACTATTACACGGGGGATAACTTACTGTGACGCCGTCTCTATAACTCAAATCTTCCTTTATTGAGGCTGTGAATTCAAAGTGCTTTCTAAGTTGTGTATTTCCATTTAGAATCTATTAATAACGAGATAAGGGTAAAATTCGGCTAGTTTTTGCTCACCAGGAATATATCTTACTTGTTCTTAATTCATATAAGTTTTTATATGTATATGACATATTGTATCAATTATATTACTGTATCTATATTATTTGACAACGAGTAGGTAATTTATAACTTGAGACACAACGTTGTAAAATAATTATTAATTGTAGGTCAATTACCTACTATGCCTAATTAACAGATTTTGAATTAAGTATATTATAGGTATTGTCCCTTTAAAATGTAATAGGGATTTTACGAAAGCTATTATATTTAATATTGTCGTGCTGAACTACTCATTCGAATAATATTTTCGTGTATCTTGAGAAATAAAGATGGTTAATTTACTCTTGGTATCAATTTCATGTTTGTTTTATCTACTCCGTATACGACGAAAGATATTCGAACTTTTAGACGTGGATTTTGAGTTACAAAAGGCGCAGAAACTTTTATTAAGAACGAAATTTTCTGAGAAATGTACCACCGTAAAACTGGGTTACATTTTGAACGGCGCGGCGGCGTGACTTTGAACAATTTTTCTTCGATGTTCATTTTTGTTATAACTTTTTCTACGTCCATTTTCTTTGTTTGTTTCGAAAATACTGTTCTACAAAAAAAATATACTCGTAGTTGGCAAAAGTTATACCAACAAAAAAAAATGAATCTCAAAGTAAAATTGTACGAAGCATCCCCATTTTTACGGTAACTACAAATGTTTTTTCATAAGTATGTGGCCAATTTTCTGTCGGACGCTGTATTAGGGGTACCGGAAAGTAATGTCGCTTTCTTATATTAAATTCAAACGAATAAATTTTTAATAAGTCTTTATTTTTAATCAATAATATAATCACCCTCGTTATCAACAACCTTTTGCCATCTAGTGTGCAAATTTTCAATCCCGGACCGATAAAAATCAATTGGTTTTTTGAGTAAAATATCTCGAGATGGCATTTTGGGCATCATCCAAATTTTCAAATTTTTTGCCACTAAGAAAATGTTGTAGGGATCGGAATAAATGGAAATCCGAGGGTGCGATATCGGGCGAGTATGGTTGGTGAGGCAGTACCTCCCACCCCAATTCATTAATTTATTCCAGTGTTCGCCTTGCACGGTGCGGTCTTGCATTGTCGTGTTGCAGAACGACGCCCTTTCTGTTGACAATCGCCGGGTACTTTTCGATTAAAGATTGGTTCACTCGATCCAATTGTTCACAATAAAGGTCTGCATTAACAGTTTGTCCAGGTTTCGGCACTTCGAAGTGAACAATTCCGCAAATACTCCACCAAACACACAGAAGCGCCTTTTTGGGATGTAAACCCGGCTTCGCAGTACTTCGCGGTAATTCATTTGGAGAAAGCCACTGCCTTTTGCGTTTTGGATTATCATATAGAACCCATTTTTCGTCTCCAGTGATCAAACGATCAAAAAACGGTTCTGCGTGGTGCCGTTGAAGCAATACGTTGCATGTGATGGATCGGTTGGCTTTGTTCTCTTCGGACAGATTATGGGGGACCCAAACACCTGCTCTGCTTATTTTTCCAATCTGCTGTAAATGTTCCTGGATGGTCGACCAAGGTTGGTTAAGGGTGTTTGACAGTTCCTCGATTGTTTGACATGGATTTGCTTCCACTTCTGCCCTTAGCATGTCGTTGTCTAATGTTGTTGGTCTTCCTGATCGATAGGAGTCAGAGAGATCAAAATTACCGGATCTGAACTTGAAAACCATCTTTGGCATTTACGAACGTCTAATGCACTTGGATAAACATCGCAAATGTTTTTGGTCGCAACTGTTGCGTTACTACCCTTGCGAAACTCAAAAAGCATACGATGCCGGATATGCTCTTCTGGTATTTGGCTGGCCATTTCACCCCAAATTGCAAAAAAAAGTTTAATATTGAATTATTTAGAAGTGAACAAGTCACAATAACCTTAAAATGACTTTGGCACGCCTTCGAGATACACAATGAGCTGACAAATGACAATCAAATATCGACATGCGCAGGAACGACATTGCTTTCCGGTCCCCCTAATATAATTGTGAAACTTCATGCATGAAATGCGAAAATACCCGTAATAACATTTTTTATTGCCCGATATTTTTTTATACACTTTACATAAAGTAAATAATTTAACTAAGCTTTAGGTCAATTACTAGAACTAGTTGAGTAGAAATTCAAACGATTCTAGAAACATTATTATACATAGTTAAAGAATTTTATGTATTTATAAAATTAAGTAAAACTCTAAATATAATATTATTAAACGATCGGTAGATTCGCCCCATATATTTTAATACAAAGTATCGAATTTACATTAAAACACATGACTTGCTTTTTAAAAAATGGATCGAATCATAATAATTTGGAAAAATAAAATGCCGTGAAATATTAAAGAGCTTTCCGTTCGACACGATCTATTGTGATGTAAACAATTATTCGAATTGATTTTTTGTACTATTGGAAGTGCTGAATAAACATCATTCGTTATGTTTTCTCCAACTAGTGCCAAGAACACAAATATTTCCTGCTCCACCTTTGTCCGCTTGAATTTCCGTTTACATTTAAATTTACGGCCGCTCGCTAACCTACACCCTATTTGTTTTAACACCAAGGTTTCACTAATGTGTTTTTGCAGAGTTTAGCAAATGGAGGAACTATTATCAGAGAATCGAGAATTCTTTTAAGAAATATGATATTCGAAATTTATTATTTTAATTGGTGTACACGTGTACAGATGTACCGGTAAATAATTTACGCCCGCACGACACGCTTTTTAAAGTAAAATTTATTCATTTTTGTAACAGCTGCGAGCCATATATTTCGTAAATGATATGGAAACTGTCATAATTTTTGAAGTAACGCTCTAAATATGATACTTATTTATTTATAAGTGTAACGTCTCTATTTTTAAACGAAATATTTACGTTTCTTTATTCGGGTGAATACAGATTAGTCTTAAATATGACGTAGTGATAATGCGAAAGTACAATTCTGGGGTTTAAATTTTATAATATGAATAATATTAATAAAGTTAATTAATTTTAATGTAGATTTAAATAAAATTAAACACTGAATTTCAACATTGTAGATTACAGTAGACATTTCGATCATTTTGATAATGCTTAACCATTAGATAGTCACAAAATTTATTAAATATCTAAGTTCTATTACGTTTAAGATGCAGAACTTTAGTTTTAACTTCTAAGGAAATGCTGTTTCCTGCGTTCTCCGCGCGTTTGTTCTGCCTTCTCTAAATTGACTTGTAATTCGGATATAGTGCTTTTGGCGCAGACACGAGTGCAAAGACGTGAGAAATTTCCACTTTAAAATTATTTATTCCTTGAAATGGTTTATGCGTATACAGAACTTCTGCGAATATGCATAATTGCAAGCATATCAACAAGCGACGACTTTTAATTGGGTAATTAATTGTAGTTGGCAAGCGTAATAAACAATAATTTAAAATTAATCAAAAAGTTCGTTGTCGCACGTATTTTACATATAAATTTTTTTGTTATTCATCGATTATTTTCCGTATGTAATTATATTTAACAATCATATGCACAAATTAATATTAGCATACCGTTTAATTATGGTCCTTTTCTACTTTTCATTTAGTTTTTATATGAATACCTTCGATTAGATTAAGTTAATCAATAAACTCGTTATTCAAATTGAATTTAGATGAGCAATGAAATTTTTATTTGTTTATTCTATTGTAAAAGCTATAGATAATAAAAATTTTCTCCGCGTTGTTCGTTTGCAACAAGTATTGTGTCCTACGGATTTTATATGTCTGAGAACAGTGATAACTAAGCAACCAGAAAATTGGAACATTTTTCAACATACGGACACAAATAACGTAAATACGGAGAAGTCAACTGTTAAGAAAACTGAGATTGAAGAAAAATGATTTTCACGATAGCATTGTTCATTTGCTGAATTTATTTTTCTGCAACTAAAATAAGTAAATGCGTATTATTTTCATTTTGTATTAAACAGAATTTACCAATTGAACGAAAACATACTAGATATGCATTCATCATATTGTCTACGACCTACCGAAATACTTGTACAGGTGTTTTTTTTTTCTAATTTCGAGAGAAATCTTTTTGTAAATTCAATTCTAACGTAATATTTATTTTTAAAAAAATTATTACATTCCATTTTACAAACGTCGCACATGGAATTGTTCGAAATAACTCGCTTGTCACCTTAATGCAAAATACGTGTAACGCCACAGCATCGGAGCTTCAATAAAAGTTGACTACTAGTTGAATGTCTTCACCTAATTCACTTGGTGATGCAGTTGATACTTAACTAAGGCCATTCTAAAATTCACAGCAGTTCGTCATTCTTCATAATATGTTCCCCATTTTTACGTACCTATATGAGTTTTGTATGTACTTGAATCTTTTTCAAAAATTATCGTTTTTACTCGTGGACATGTTGCTCGATTTTGAACCATTTTCTGAATACATGTTCGACAAACTTAATTTAACTAGCAATAAATTCCTTTAATGTAGCGATAAAAGCGTTTGTTATTAGATTCGAAGCCATTACACACAGATAAATACGGATTTACTGTAATTAATTTAGTGACGTGTAATTTTCTTTCATTTTGTTAGTTTGGGCTTGCAACGATCAATTTCAAAATTTTGTAAGAAACTAGTTGTACAGAAAAATCGATAAATTACACTCGAGATTATAAGTTTTTTTTTTTATTATTATCTAACAGCAACTGTAAAATGTGGAATTAATTAAAATCTTTGGTTGTCATACGATTAATGTTTAATATTTAATATATCAATAATTTTAGTATTCTTTTTAATAGTTTAAAATGTCATTTAACGATAGTATAATTTCTGCAATAAAACTCTATTCACATAAATACAATTGTATTATGGTATTACCTACAATAATCAATTTAACATTTCTTAATATACATAATTACGTACTATTATTAGGTTGTTATTCATTAATCAGAATTTGAAATTAGAGATAAGACCTACCGAGTATTTACAGACATATTTATGGTGACGTTTAAAATTAGAAACATTTATCGAATTATTATTTAATTTTTTTACTGAAGGCATCTCCGACATGCTGTGTTGGACATTTATAATCCGTAGCGGTGCTAACAAGTTGTAACTTCGGGTTTAATAACTACATTTGCCAGCTCGACATATTACTCGGCGTTTACTACATAAAACAAATTTGAATAAGAAAACGATTATGCTAAAGATTTTTAATTAGTCCAGAATCTCAATTATTATTTTATGTGAGCATTCTATTAATTTTTATGTACTTGTAGGTATTATTGAATGAAAATTCAAATCGAAGTTCTCACATTTTTAAATAGGTACCTATTTATAACGAAAGTGGCCAATTTCGTTGATATTTTAAATACCTATATATTCTTTTATATATTATAAGAATAAGTAATTTAAACTGTAGAATGCATATTTTTATATAGGACGTAGTACATATGCTCCAACCTAAATAGCTTCGGTTTGTTTATTTTTAAAATCGATTTTAAGTAAGTACATAAGCCACAAAAGTTTTTATAAGTAACTTATAGTTGAGAAATAAACTGACGAAAAAGCATAAAAGTCATATTCATGTAGTAAGACAAATAAATTCGCGCAATAATAACAGCAAAAACTCGAAGCTTTACTCCGAAAATTTTTACTTTTACTCCGAACTTTATTACTTAGAATTAGACTAGAAAAGTGCCAGAAAAAATCTCAAATTTGTTCTCTGGAAAATATCAATATCTTATTGTTAGTTATTTTAAATGAAGCTACAAAATTAGGGGTAGTATGTATTTACTTTCTTGTAACTAAATACCTATCATAGTTTTGAAATTATTTTTAAAAACATATTAACTCCTTCGACATTTTATTTTGTAGAATCGATTACGCTACCGAAGGTGGCATAAATAAATAAAAACAAAGATATAATTGTTTCTTAATAATCTAACTTCCTACCAATACTTATTAATATTACTACTTCATAATACTAGAGCTTCATGATTATCGATTCTACAAAATAAAATAATAGGGAGTTGCCTAATACATTTTTCAAAATAGCTCTAAAATTATATTATTTAGTTATAGGTAAGTAAATACATACTGCCCCTAATTTTGAACGAACAATGCAATAAAATTGAAAAAATATATAACTTACGAAGATAACAAGTTTGACGTTTTTTTCTGAACACCCGGTATTATTTTGTTGAGTTTATAATACAGAATTCGATGCAGCATAATTTCCAAAATACTTACTTTTAAATCTGTAGGCATAAATGTCTTAGAAATGTAGTTATTTGTAACAGCCTGCAACTCTCAATTTTTTAGAAAACAGAATAATTCCAAAAGGTCTAATGTTAGAGGTATAGGGGTTATAGGGGATCATCCATTGGCTCACTCTGTGGAAAATAAAACGATTTTTTTTGGCAAGGTTTCAGAATTTAATTAATTTCTCAAACGTGAGTTATGTAAACATTTTGAAAAAATTATATGAAGTAAATAAATAGACTTATCAGAGGCGTACAAAGCTCAGAGGAATCATATTATGCTTCGACCTCCCCTATAATTGATTATATGCATGTTTTGGACTTCAGTTTTAAATTTAATGGATGGTTACCTTATATAAACCACCCGGTTTTTATAAAGCTTCTACTAAAAAGTCATATTATTGGTGAATTTGAAATTGGGTAAATTGAACGCAAATTTTCGCTGTCGAGTTTTTTTATCCAATATCGAGTTAAGCAATAACAGTGCGACTTTTTGGCGAGAAATTTGGAAAGTTAAGATCATCTACTAAATGCCATTCTTCTACAATTCTCCAAGTTTGATAAATAAAATGAAAACTTAATTTTCCATGTCTCTTTGAGAGGTGTAACAAGACGTTTTGTGAAAAAAAACTTGATATAAAAGGCCTTCCATAATTCATCACCCTGTATAGCTGATATTTATTTATTATTAAGTTTACGATATAGATATCGTTCGTTTTGGAAATCCCTTAATACTTCCATTCCAAGTTTATTTTATCTCCCCGTTTTCCGATCAACTTCAAGCTAATACATTTATAGTTATATATAGGTAAACAATTAGCTCAATTAGCATGCGCTATGTAATTTCAAATTATCTATGTTTATTTCTTTTGCTTATTTACCTACTTAAGCATCTTAAAATAACTTGTACTAAAATAAAGATAAATTAATGGTTAGTTTTTGCATTAAGTTCATTCGTAATAAATTGTTTAATATTGAATAAAATGGTGTTCGATACTTAAAATCCGGTAAAAATTTCAATTGTTTTCACTACAAAAATCACTAAAAATTTCACTTGTTATGAATTACCGGGGTTAGCGCCACACCGAACAACATCTTTTTATGTTATTTGATGAATGTTCATGAATAATTTAACCGCAGCCGAAATACTTAGGTATTTATTGAGCAATAAAAAATATAATTTAGTGTTATATAAAACTTATGAGTTGGAACACATATTCAGAATCCGAAAAGCGTCGTTCCAACGTTAAAATTTAATTTAAAGCTCCTCTCGATATCGCTACTGTTAAGGAGAAGAAAACAAATATAAAGTTCGAGTTACATTTTTTTTTATATTAGATATATTTACTTTATATGATAGAACAAATGAGCCTAGGATATTTTGCAGGTTATCTTGTGTAAGTAATAAAACTTTTTAAAATAAAACACTTATGTTCAATACAAATTTGCAAAATAAGAAATTCTCTTCTCGAGCAAATATTCTCGTTAAAGTGGTATTTGATCATTTTAATTTCAATCCCCAAAACTCGATTTAAATGCTAAACAGTCATTGTTAGCAAAACTAATTAAGGTTTTAAAACGAATTTGAACCCCTTGCGCATGTATTCGGTAGGCAAATTTAATTGAAGATAATATAGATTTAGGAAATTCTAGAAATCATATTGTTTGCAAAAACTAATTAGATGGCTTTACTCTATTTCCGGATTACTTTTTTCTTTTCCATTTTAATCCAATCCGTTCATCGGCGATTAATTTTCTTATAAATTAAGCGAGGTGTTTTACGCCGCGCATTCATTTACAAGAATTAGCTACAATTATTAGCTGTAATTTACAATAGCTACGTAAATGCGTCTTATTTGTTGCATATTGTTGGTACATTATATTCGGATTCTCTTCCGCGCAAAAAATAAAAACAAAATTTCTTACTTAGGTGTAGGTGTATATAATACATTTCGTATTTCTTTTTCCTTTGATACTGCTTGTACTTTCAAACACTGGTTTATATTACATTCGGAAATCGAATCTGTTCAAACATAAAGAATATTTCTAGAATTTATTTCAGGAAATCTGTTACTGTTCGACTTTCAAACTTGTCGATTTGTTATAAAGATAGACAGTTTTAATGTTATTTTGGTTTCATATTTTAAAAGTTAACCGATCAATTAAAGTAGTTACCTATATCGTATTTAATAAAATTTATTAAAGCAGTTTTTGTAATAAAAATAATTATTAATATACCTACAATTAGGTCATTAATATTTTTATCATTGACATTTGATAAATTATTGGTAATTTTTCTTTGATAGGTAAGTATTTTGGTCTAAATTTAAATTTTAACACAGATTTTACTTATTGTTAGGTAAAACGATTATTTAGTTGTTTTGAAATACACTAGATGGCCAGTTACTGCACACGACACATTCGCTCTCACCGGTGTATCTTTTTAGTATTCAGAAGACAAATGTTTACAGAATATTTATCTTCTACAGTTGCCCTGTGGTAAATATACTTAAAGTATCATATACTCGTCAGAACAATGCCTGTTGCGCCTGAAGGAGTGGTTTTACTTTGCAATCCTCATCTCCACGATTTGGATTGTGAAGCTCGTTACAACTCATAACTATTTATTTAGACTTCCAATTACGCAGCTAACGCTGGTAGAGTGGCGTTGACGAATTCATTATTTCATAACTGATGATGGTTTAATTAACTAATGATAATATGATGTTTCATCTAAATCCTTATAAAAGCGCGTTTTTAAAAAATACCTACCTAGCAATTTACAAGTCTATTGATTTGAACATGATAAGAATTAGTGATCTTTTTAAGTCTTAAATTAATAGAAGTTCAAAATAAAAGATCGCCTCGAAATCGGATCAATTAGTAGGTAATAATTTTTAAACCGGTGCGTTGTTAGAATTAAACTTCTACTTTTGACCAGAGAGGCCTTCCAACGGTTTGCGTAATTGGAAGGTCGGCTCAGTTCGAACAATATCGCCTTTAACACAACTTACCACATAGGAAACAGCTTCGTACACGAAACGAAAAACGTTTTAATTGTTCCAGGATGTAATATGACGATCCTGGCAGTTTAATTATGTTTGTATAAAGGGTTGTCGGTTGTTTATGTAATTGGGGTAATATCTTGACGGCGTAAATAATTTATTTGTGAATTTTTTATAAATACAATGAATTCTCTATAACGTGAACGTCATAGTCTTCCAATTTGTTAGCTAAAAATAACTATCTACTATATATTTACTTTTACTTTCTGATTTTCATTTATTTTCGCAATTTCTAAAATAAGATTCAAGTCGAAATTACAACAGTTAGGTACTTACTTGATGGCAAAAAAATTTCAATGTTGATTTTAAGCCTAAATCGATAGTCAAATGTTTAATCTAACCCGACGAGAAATTATAGGTACTGACACTAAAGTAAAATTCGAAACTGTCGATTTTTTAATAGTTAAGAAATAAATACGTTTTATTTCCAAATTCGTATAAAAATTTCCATACGAAAGTTTCTGTTATCGTTTCTTTATAAAATATTGCAAATTAATTCACATGTACTTTGTTAGGCGTTTATTTATTATCAAAAAGACTTTTAGAAACTACACTAAATTATATGCAAATAATCCGTTTATAATATGAGTAATTAAATTTAACTTTTATTTGTACAATATTACATATTTCCATAAGTTTATGTTTCGATAACGATAACCGTAATATTTATTTAGATTTGCTTAAAACAAAAATGGTTAAATTACTCTGTGAACTTTAAAAACCACTTTTAGGTAATATTAGCAATGTGGTTACCGTCGAGCTATCATTAGCAACTGCGCCACCTGAGTTTACGTTCCGGATACCCAAACCCAGCACTGATAACGTTTCGAATATAACCCCTTGTGACCCACAAATACACAATTTATTGCTTACTCTTCCTTATAAATTCGGTTAGTGTGGTTTTATGCATATGAGCCTTAACTCAGCAATTCCACTATCTGAATGTATACATACAATATTTAGTTAAAATACGAAATCCTTTTAGTTATATATATACAATTATATTGCTTAATATCGCTTTTAGCAAGTAACCCGGATACATATAGTATTTTGGAAATTTCGAGTATTTGTCAAAACGGTAAACGTGACAATAACAATGTATGAATAGGTAAGATAAAGGATTATTATAATTTTCAGCTGACGCGTTCAATTATGCAAAGTTTACGTCAGTCTAGATACGCGAACTTCTATTTATTTTGATTGTTTCTCTCGGTGTACGGTAAATTTCATCTGCAATACAGATTAAGAAATTTCCACAAAAATTAAACCACGTAAAAGTATTTTAAATGCAAATTTTAATACTAAATTCCTTTGTCCATTGCAACAAAGGATAACCACGTTAAATTTTAAAATAGGATGTTTCTGCAGGTTTCTCTTTGAACAATGGAAGTAGTCGCGAAGGATTTATAAATTTTAGTCATCTTACGATCTCTTCGATAGAGGGTTGTGTGTATGTATTTACGTAATAGTGTTCCGAGACACGATTTGATTTTAATAAACAAGAACGGTGTCATTTACCTAAACAAATTAATTTTTTTATTTCAACTTCGAGGGCGAATATTTCTGCAGGGGAGCGTCGTAGGAAAAAGTTTATGGAAACTTAAAGTTTTATTTTGATGCGTTCTATATGGTCCCCAGAAGATTTCGGATTATAGCGGATTCTTGAGCATTAAAAGGGAGTTGTTTTAAATTAGGGGCGATTTTCAAAAAACTCTGACGTTTATTGTGATTAGCGCAGGGTATGAAATATCACTATTTTATGCTTGTATCACAAAGTGCAGAATTCGGCATCATTTTTACACTAAGGATCTGAACTATAAGGGACGCTTGCATCAAAATGTCTTTTTTTTTAATTTTTCTGTCATAAATTAAAAAAAAACTAATGGCTTAATATCGAAGCACGTGTTTGCTAAAACAAACATAAGATTATAAAGTAGTATTCACCTAATGATGCGGAAATTATGCACATTGGGTCGCTCGATAATTACCTACTTCGGTGACGCGCCATCGCACAGTGGGCCAGAATCCGAAAAAGGTGGTCAAAATACAAAACTCGCATGTTGATTTAATTCAATAAAAAATTATAGTGTTTAAATAATTTATACGTAATAGGATAAAAAATAATAAGTAATATAAATTAAAAAAAAAATTACCAAGACATTTGAAGGGTGCAGTTTCTCGCACAGTAAAATATCGTAGATAATTGTTATTGTTTGTTTACTATAACAAGTAATTATATCCGGTATTTATTACAAATACGTACACTATAACTATTAATTAATAACTATCAATAAAGTTAATGAACAAAATTAAAAAAAAAAACAACTAAAACACAATAAACAATAAAAACTTAATCGTCTTCACTATCATCACTAAAAAAAAGCGGTTATTTCACTAAACTCAATTTAGGTTCTTTTAATATACTAATAATTTCTGAATTAAATGACGAACATGGTTTTGAGGGCAATTTTCGCAATGATGAAATTAGGGGATCTGAAGACATTAAAAGCCTGTTCAACAAATCTCGATTGGTATTTATTCGCGATGATTTGCAAGTGTAAGATTTTCTAATGCTTTTTAAATCTTTATTTCTGGACTCTTGGGCCTCCTCAGATAATTGCCCTATAGGCAATAAAGCTGCGTCAATAATAACAGATCCATGAAGAAGTATCTTATGAACGCTTGCAGGCATGTAAAACCACGGATACTTCTCCACAAATAATTTTGCCGTTTCTAACGCATACTCATTGAATGCATTTGCATTAATATCATGGCCAGAAGCCAAAGTTTGTAATATAATTGCAAGTCGACGAATAAGGTTCTTATCAACTCCAGTTATAGACGCCGATTCAGAAATATTCTTGAAGAACCGTCTAGCAGTAATGCCGTCGTTTGTGGTTCCACTTCCACCACTTTTTGGCTGATCTATTAATAAACCTAACCTATTTCTAAATTCATTTTGAATTGTAATTTTTCTCGCTACTACAATCTTCTTGTCATGTTCTCCACGAATTTGCCATTTTTTTAATGCTTAAACGGTATGAAATGTGAAGAAACATTCATATGTTCTTATCCAGGCATGTAATATAGATAAACCAAATGGAAGACTATCTTCATTTATATTTTTTGAAGCACTCTGTCAATGTTATTCATTTCCGTCGGCTTTGCGTAGCAAATATAACAACTTTGAGACGATAATGTTTGTGTAATGGCATTACATACCTTTCCATTGATCATTGTCATTACACAAACATATGATATACAGATACTTTTATTGTAAATAGCATAATTAAATGGTGACAACTTTTCAATTTGATTTTCTATGTAGGACTTCTCTTGTCGTGAAATTTGTGCTGTTTCTTTTATAAATTTAAATTTAATGGGCCTGCAGAACCTAGTTGAAGATGTACGCGGGTTTTGCAATATTATGTTCTTTTCAGACTCTGTTGAATAAGAATAAATTTGTATTGGAATCAAAAGATGTGAGAAATAGGTCACTGTCGGTAGAATTATTTTCAGAAATTTGTTGTTTATATTGCGAATGTCCAGTGCTTCCATCGTAACCCCATTTTATTAATAAAGTAGCATTTTTTAGTACATCATTTGATAATATTGAGATAACAGATTGTTGTGATTCCAGAATACGAGATGTAGTATGGTCAAATATAGATTGCAATTCAATTTCTGCAGAAACTTCTGTGATTACCTGTTTATTTGATGGAGGACAACATTTAGCTTTTGCCTCCATGACTTTATGGTATGAAGGAAAAATATCTAAACTTTTTTGCTTTGTACGTTCCCTGATAAGAAGATATTGGTGTTTAGTTAGTTGCTCTTCAACAATTAATGATACTACTTCGTCGGGAGTAAATGATGTAATAACTGGAACGTTTTGGTTGCTTTTCCATGCTTTTCGTATTTTTTGCGCTCGTGTCGGAGTAGTCAAAGTTGCTTCTGTTACAATTTTAGCTTCGGCGTCTTTTCCTTCTGCCCGTAGTCCCATTTGTGCTGCATAAGTTTCATAGTGTTCTCTAAGTTTTTCTCCTCTTCGTCGTTTTGTTCTGGAACTGCTTTCTGCAAATCTTAATTTTGGGCGACCAGAAGTTGATGTACTAGAAGTACAAGGTTTTTCGGATGTGATTTCCAGTTGTTTATAATTAAAATCTGTGGCGAGCCAGTCAGCATGTTTATTTAAAAATTTCTTTTTATTTTTTTTACATCCATCTAATTTAAGAAAAAAATTACTACACAAATGTTTAGTAGCTTTCGTAAGTTGTTCTAGAGCTGCTTCATTATTATCTACATCATAAACATTAATCATGTAAGATAGTAAATATTCCATCTGTGCTTGTCTACCTTCCCCGACCTTCTCGCGTAAAATTTGAAAAAGCTCACCTCTTGTTGGCATTTTTATCTGTGCTCTATAAAACAAAATAAAAGCTTTACAATAATGCTCATAGGCTCAGAGAAAAAATGTATTAATCCTTAATTACAGCTGTTTATAGGTAAGTACCTATGAATGTGAATTAACACCAGTCATAAAATAAGCATTAAATATTTCACAAAGTCGCAAACGGTCGCAAATAAATTTTATACATATTGTTAAACACTCTTTGAACATTTTATAAATAAAAGGAAAAATAAGGTACTTGCGGAATATTTTTTGTAGATCTATTTAATGCTAAAAAAGTGTAATAAATTGCCGCACATTCCATATAATATTCATTCCAAATAAACAAACGAATTTTTCAGATTACAAATTAAGAACATGCAAGTACTTACATTGGACAATGTGCAGTTAAATTTTAATCAAAACAGCACTAACAGTATAAGCGAAAACTTCTTATTTACAGACCGTAATAGAGCGTAATGCGCACGACAACAGAACTGAGAAGGATCTTCTAGGGGTCGTAGTAGGTATATAATCATAAATAATAGGGTTGGGCAATTACAAAAAGAAAGTTTGTACAGTTGTTCACATAATACAAAAATTTGAACGTAATAGAAAAGTATTTTTAAATTTTACTTTTGGCCAACTTTTATTAATTCTGAACCACTGTGCATCGCGGAGAAAACAATCCATAATTCTCGTTCCCATCGCTAACCCAAGTTGAAATTTCGTATAGTAGTAATCCAAAGATGCAAGAATTACTCGAAAAAAAAATCGAAAAATTAAAGCATCGTTTTTTGAAATATTCGCGTTTTATTGTTAATATTTTGATCGAGAAAAAAAATTTACAATAATTATTATATATAGTATTATTTGTATTATTTGAATTTTTTTGAATAAAATGTCAAAAAAATTAACTATCTAAACATAACTAAAAATTAATTAAAAATCTGTAATTTGGTATTTTAAAATAATTTTATATTATGTAGATATACCTAATAATGTGTTCAATTTTTTAAACAATTGGAGATGGCGACGTTCAAGGCGTTGGTCGATTTGACACGGAATTACCCAGATATTACGACAGCTAATTTACATAAATTATAGAAACGATAAGAACGTTAAAGGTAAAGTTAAATTAAATAAAGTTTCGAAATAGATAATCGATTCGAGTCATTAAACCAACACTTACCTACGTTTAAAAATATAAGTATACTGATATAAAACAATAACATTACAAATTTTGCCTTATAGGTGTGCGGTTTCGAAAGTATTTTTCTAGATAATTTGAATTCAACAGGCATCTCCATCCTGTCGACTATTGCGGCAGTTTAATTCCATTGGGAAACATGCACGATATTTCGAACGCGCGTTTTTTTTTGAAACACCACATGCTCGTTAGAGGGAAGAAACTATAAACATGTTCTTCGTACAATTTTACCGTCCGTACGGAAGGGAGCGCCGGATTCCCTTATCTGCTTATGAATAAACGTTCGAGGAACGTAAGCGTGTCATTCAAAAAATATTGCACATAACCGACATTTTCTGCAGAATCAATTACTGTTGCAAGTGAAATGCTTGTATCAGACAGCTGTCATGTGCGTTGTGCTAGTTAAGGGAGCTTGTATGGTTATCGAGCTACGAATCGTGCATATGCAGAATGTAAAAATGGTTAAATATAACAATAGATTCGAACATGAAAACATGAAAAGCGATTCGCATGCAAATGCGTGAATTTGTATTGGCTAGTCTCCAAAGAATTTAGGTTCGGCGCATGCTACGGAAATGGATTCCATGATCGAGCTTATAATAGAGTTCAGTACAGGGGTGCGATGTTCTCGCTGGGCAAAGAAAGAGATAAGAACAAGTGTTATGCGGCCACTCGTAGTCCTAAATTGAATTTCTTGCACGGATACACTAACAGTTTAACCTGATTGGTTTTCTAGTACCGGCTACATTTCCCAAATTTGTACATTCGCTAAGATCTAAGACTACATATTTTATTTTTTTTTTAAATAATATACACCAAAAGTGTCATATATTATTTAAATATTTTTTTGGCGAAACTTAACATATCTATAAGCAGGAACCGAAATTTCAGTTTATGAACAACAACCGGCAGGAAAATGTCGATTTCCTTCTTTTTTCTTTGGCAATATTACGAGTTTGATTATTTATATTAACGCACACTAATTAAATTAATACCTACATACACCTATCATTTTATGATTTATTTTATTTGTCGTATCTAAAACGGGAAGCCTAAGCAAAAGGTAATTTGGAAACAAATCCACGGCACGAATCTAATTCTACTTCTAAGTAATTGTAATTAAAGGTGGGGTTTATGACTGACACTGTTTTAATCAAAATTTTGTTTAATTTGGTTGTATTCTGTTTGTTGGGATTTACTAAATCCGAAGCTTAAAATTGGACATAGTTTATTACGGACCGACTGAATATAACGTAAGTTACCTACTACGAAATAGCTCGGAATGAAGTTAAAAAAATTACTCGCGCTTGATTAAGTTAACTTAATTATTCGATTAATCGAAATTGCATTATTGGTTGTAATCGACTCGACTTTCAAATTGAAAATTTACGGGATTATTTACAAATAGCATATTATATAGCCGACGAATTTCACTTTCCACGCTAACAAGCTTACGCGCTTGTTTTCGAGATGGTCGAAATACGATTTTTTAACAGCTTGTTATACAGCTTTACCCTTACTTGAGAATATCGAAAACATTCAAATATCCGTGAAAAAGGAACTTGTTTACTTTGGCTCTTCAGAATATATGTATCGTGACCAAAGAGTTTATTTTTCAGTCGACTGGTCTCCGTTCAATTCAGCCAGGCCAGTAAAAGTTCGATTCTCACTCCATGGAAGTTTCTCCACTTCCATACTCTTGTTGGGACTTTGTGATTTATAAAACACGATATCAAAATATTTCTTTTTCAAATTTATTTATCGACATCTAAATTTAGCTGCTTTACTTGAGGAACGATTCATGTCCAACTTTTCAGCTATTTTATTTTTGCGTCTATTGTGTAAAATCGTAATATATTATTTTCTTCTCTCGATGTATTGTACCGATGCCGTTCGATTATATTCTTGCCATTAATATTAAAATTAACATTTTAAAATATCATTCAAACGTCTTGTATGTACTAAATGGTAAAAACGAACTGTCGCTTATCGAATCGTAAAGTTGGAGATATCAATTTTAACATTACGCTCCCAAATGCGTCGTCTGCAGTTTCTTGTTCAATTTTTACCTGTTAAAATACAGAATTAAAATTCGAGTTGCTTAATAAGTTATTTAATTCTTACAACTCCGTCGGCGATAGTTCTTTTTTAACAATACTGTACCTACTTACATTAGTAATCTCAAATATTATTTATCTAATTTCTTTACCTGATTGTTATTTTGTGAAAGTGTTAGAACATAATTTGATGATTTGGCACAGTTCCTAAATCACATTTTAAAGTATTAGATTATTTTAAAGTTTTAGGAGTATTAGTATTAGATTAAAGTAAGTATTAGATCGAAAATGTTAAAATCAAAAGGATTAAGGAAAGTGGCTTAGTTTACCCATATACAGGATGTCCGGTAACTCTCCTGCCAAATAAAAGCGTTGAATTCTCTTCTATGTCGATTCGAGTTAAATTAACCCTATACAGAAACGCTTCCTAAATAAGGAAATTAGAGAATCTTTTTTTTTTCAAATATCTTCAAAACCTCGCTAATAAAAAAAGATCAAACTTTACACATTAATGTGTAATATTAATGTAAATACGAATTTTTTATTGCGATCATAAGCGCCTCATTTGGGCGACATTATGAATCATAATTTTTTTATCTTGAACTTTTTTACGTCAAATTTGAAAACTTCAGCGTTTTTTTTTCTAACATTAAAGTGCTCTTGTTTATTATTGCTATCATGTACCGTTTTCGAGAAAAATTAATTCGAATTTTTCGTGTTTCCTTGCATAGCTATACATTAACCCCCCTCACAATATTACTAAATTCAGTACCACTAATAAGAATTGGCTGTGAAAAATCAACAAAATAAAATTGTGTAAATGTTAAATTATGTGTTATGCCAAACCGTCGTCTGCTTTAATTGTTGTCAGAGATGCTTATAAGGTCTGTGCAATCGATTAAAAAGTACAACTAGAGGCGCTTGCATCAGGGACTAATGAAATCTATTATGTATGGTTTAGAACTTTACTATTTGCTGTGACTTTCTAAAATTAAAAAAAATAAAGATCGATTTTCGCTTTACAACTGTTAAAACTACAATTAATATATTTTTCGTAAAGTAGACAAGAAATTATTCTGAAAATATGTAATCATCAGATCAGATCAGATGAAAATATCAGAAGGGAATGGGTGCATTTTTATTTTATTTCCATTTATTTGTGTGCAATTAGGCACACAACAACGTTTTAGCTTCATAATCTTTAATTGCTATGTAAATTTCACACTTTATATGAAATTTCTAATTGTAAATATACATTACAGTTACCATTAGTTCCTGACGCGAGCGACATCTGTTATTTCTTTAATTTTTAGCAGATTGCAAGGTGCCACTTTCAAAGGGCTCTAACTCCCCGAAGAAACGTTTTTATATAGGGATGATTCAACTGAAATCGACATAAAATCATCTCTAGAATTCGACGTTTTCATTTGGCAGTGGAGTTTCCGGACACCCTGTATTTTTACACTAAAAATTCGTCGAAGAACTATAGTAGCCCTTTCAGATAAAAGACACTTTTATAAAAAAATAATCGAGATTTGACGCGAAACATTGGATTAGATTTTTCAATAATAATAATTTTCTTATTTAGTAGAAAATCGACTTAGGTACCTAATTATAAAATCAAATATGTAAATTAAACACCGCGTTGCCTTATACATATAGAAGGTATTAAGCGTCGCCTTTAGTTGCACATCAAACATCGACTCTAACTACAAAGCAAACATATACTATTACATAAGGCAAACGTGTATGTAGGTTATCTACTAAAGTCGAAACCTGACGTACATAATGCTGAAAATACGAAGTAAAAATCGGCGTTTTTAATATATTCGCATTTTTAGTGACTAAAAAATGAATTGACAATAGTTACCATTTAAAATTAATGATTTGACTAAAATTTCCCAATTACTTTATCAATAAAATTCAATATGTTGTAAAACTTACATTGTAACAATTTCATGTTATGCCCAATTTCATGAAAATCTAACGGCCTATTAAATTAACCAACTGTTCATTACTCAGTACTGATTAATTCTATTAATTTATTAGAGTCGATTTGATAGTAGGTGATTGGTTAGTTGTATCTTAAACCGACGCCAACGGTCAAAATGAACTTTCCTCGATGAAATCGGGCGTTAGTGAATTAATTTAATTATTATTTCCCATTATTATTTAAATATTAAAAACGCGAACAGGAATAATAATATTTAATCTAATAATTACAATAGGTGACAGAATTAATAAATAACTAACAAATTTTTGTCCATTTGAATAGTGCATTTTTTTTTTTTTGAAGTTAAAATATCTAATAGTATTATTCTTATAAGTATGTTATGCGAATCGATTACTTCGCTTGGTCCATTTCCTCTTAGAAAGGATTGGGCGAAGCTTTGTTAGCGGCTTATGGGGCAGTAGACCGTAAATAAAGAATAGTCAGCAAAAATTTGAAGGAAATACTGTTTCGAAGTTTCACTTTTGGTAGAAATAGCAGAAAGTACTGTTGAATTTTCGTTAGCTTTTTTCTGGTTATATAATAATTAAATTTCAAAGATTTCTTATATCGTCTAGGAGCACATCAACTAATTATTGTTTCGCCGAATATAGGAATAATAAGTAAAAATCGTTAATTCGAACTTTGAATTTTAGCAATTAATTCAACTTACAATGAGATGCACAACAAAAGCGTGCTGTTTATCTATTTATGTAATATTTTAGCTGTTTTTGATTTATCTAACAGTAAAATGGCTGTTCTCGAGAGATTAACTTACAATTAAAGATTTGAAATTTGCGCTTCGATAAATTATATCGTAATAATAATTTCCTGACAGTTATAAAATGAATGCAGGTGTCCTAAGCGCTGCCATTTATTTTATACCCAGATAAAATATTACAAATTGAAAGATCCTTTCTGTTGAATTATCTATACTGCTTAACTTACCCTAGTGCATCTACTTCCATTTCTTCACGAAGAAAAAGCACACGAAGTCTAAAATTTTAAGAAAACGCCCCTTATCTTAAGACGTCTTAAAAATTGGTATACCCGGAAGCATTTACTCACCAAGATTAATGGAATTGAGGAAATTGCACCTATAGGTACAGATGCAGGCGAGCCGAAGCACCTTTTCAAGTTTCGGGGTTGTATGTACGTGCCTCATAAAGAAAACATGCGGTTCCACTAAGCCTTCTATTAGTGTTCGAAATCACGTAGAATGTTGTGGAGCCCTAGCATGATTGAAGTAGCTAATCGAAGTCTCAGTTTTCTAAAATCGTGTTTTAATTAACATTTTCAGAAGGGCGTGTTATAATATTTTTAATGGAACGACTTTGCGTCAATACGAAATAAAATAAGTCATATTTGGATCTTTAATTTTAATATAAATTTCTAGACAGCTCGCAGTTAGTGCGGTAACTTTATACACGCCGAATACGTTTAATGAAAATAATTTAGTTGGTACAACGATATTTAAATTTCAAAACGTCTTAATTAAAAAAAAAATATTATAATAAGTTGGTAATCGACGTTTGGAGATTTGAGATTAAAGATACGGAATCGAAATGATATAAAAGTTTTAAAATTTGCGGCGCACCATCTACGGCTATCGGGAAAAAGAATTTTTTCTTTTGCGAACGCAATCTAGTTTATACATTTCCCCTGTTCTAATTTAAAATAAATTAGCTTAGTTTCGGCGCGCCTTACCTACTTTTAACAACTTTAGCATCACGTAGTTAGTTGCTAATTTTTATCTGCCTTTAGCCGCTTCGTCACGACTGCTTAAATTTATTTCGTTAAATACTGGGAATTACGCGTAATTATTGTGCCACGTCGAATTTCAATATAACCGTAATCGTATTATTATAATGATTATAAAGGATGTCGTAGAAACCTACATTATTCTTGAGGAAGAAGCAGATCAACTCTTAAATTACTGTACAAAACCAATCTAATTTTAATTAAACGAATTCGGTAACATCGAAATAAGGGAAAATGTAATAACAAAAGGCTCGCGCTTTCAGTCAATTGTTTAATTATTAATACTCATAACTAATTGTAAGTAGGTAAGTCCCGGGATTTGACCAAGATAAATTGCCGCCGCCGAAGTGCGTCCCATAATGAAATATGTCAAAGTAAATTCAGTTAGGTACATTGTTACGCCAAATTACGACTTGACACGAATTCTTGGTAATAACTTTTTGTTAGTTATACCTATATTTTAGTTTATTACTATTTCAAATGTCCTCGAAACTGTTCTGTTTTATATAAAAATATACCTGCACAAGATTATCAACAACGAAGTGAGCTCCTGTAATTTCATTAGTTGCTCGATTTTTCACTTGCCCCTTAAATTCGTTACTCTCGGGCCAAATGAGAAACCCATGTATCTAAAATAACACTAGGTTACAGTTAGCTACGCTAAGATTCTACAAGGATAATTGTTGAGAATTTTGCCTTTTGTTATGTAGCAGTCATTTTTTTTCTTTGTCGGCCATCAAACGTCTATGCGTTAAAGCTATTTTCCCAAACACGAGACAAACGTTTCCACAAGCATGTTTAGCATAACAATTCGATGATTTCTCACTCGACTTTTCACTTACCCCAATTATGCAGGCTACGTGAAAATCGCGCCTTATTCGCGCTGTGCATTTTTGGGAATTTTCATAGAAAATAAAGTTATTGCAGCCTGTCCTATGACGGCACCCAGACGTGTCACGCTCACAATTTTGATCGTAGAAGGCTTAAATTTGAACAACGTATTACTTTTACGAAAACGAAGGACGAGTTCGTTAACCAGCCAAATCGACCGACCCGTTTCAAAATGGCGGCCGTTCAAAATTTTTGTTTAATTCTAATCTCCGTTATTACCCATCAGATCGGTAATGTGAAATATGTTTTGGAATCGACATAAAATTCGCTACCGATCATGTCTCTTTTTAATTTTCGATAGGATGCACCGTTTTCGAAATAATCGAAAAAAGGGGATAATATATTTTTTTAATTTTATAAATTTCTCTCGTAAATATTATTTTTCAAAGAATGCGTTTCTTGCGAGAAAAATTAAAAAAAAGGAGTTTTTTGACATGCGACATGAAAATTGCGCGCGGTCGGATTTTTTAAAACAATTTGTCATCGATTTTTCTGTCTAATGTCGCTAATGATTAACTAACACAGACCGATATTTATTAGTATCACAGTAACAAACGTTCGAAATAACCTTTACATTTTCACGTGTTTATTTATCCCACTGTACTTTACATGTAATTTACTTAAGTGATATATTAGGGGGACCGGAAAGTAATGTCGATATTTGATTGTCATTTGTCAGCTCATTGTGTATCTCGAAGGCGTGCCAAAGTCATTTTCAGGTTATTGTAACTTGTTCACTTCTAAATAATTCAATTTTAAACTTTTTTTTTGCAATTTGGGGTGAAATGGCCAGCCAAATACCAGAAGAACATATCCGGGATCGTATGCTTTTTGAGTTTCGCAAGGGTAGTAATGTAACAGTTGCGACCAAAAACATTTGCGATGTTTATCCAAGTGCATTAGACGCTCGTAAATGCCAAAGATGGTTTTCCAAGTTCAGATCAGGTAATTTTGATCTCTCTGACTCCTATCGATCAGGAAGACCAACAACATTCGACAACGACATGCTAAGGGCAGAAGTGGAAGCAAATCCATGTCAAACAATCGAGGAACTGTCAAACACCCTTAACCGATCTTGGTCGACCATCCAGGAACATTTACAGCAGATTGGAAAAATAAGCAGAGCAGGTGTTTGGGTCCCCCATAATCTGTCCGAAGAGAACAAAGACGCCAACCGATCCATCATATGCAACGTATTGCTTCAACGGCACCACACAGAACCGTTTTTTGATCGTTTGATCACTGGAGACGAAAAATGGGTCCTATATGATAATCCAAAACGCAAAAGGCAGTGGCTCTCTCCAAATGAATTACCACGAAGTACTGCGAAGCCGGGTTTACATCCCAAAAAGGCGCTTCTGTGTGTTTGGTGGAGTATTCGCGGAATTGTTCACTTCGAAGTGCCGAAACCTGGACAAACTGTTAATGCAGACCTTTATTGTGAACAATTGGATCGAGTGAACCAATCTTTAATCGAAAAGTATCCGGCGATTGTCAACAGAAAGGGCGTCGTTCTGCAACACGACAATGCAAGACCGCACCGTGCAAGGCGAACACTAGAGAAAATTAATGAATTGGGATGGGAGGTACTGCCTCACCCACCATACTCGCCCGATATCGCACCCTCGGATTTCCATTTATTCCGATCCCTACAACATTTTCTTAGTGGCAAAAAAATTGAAAATTCGGATGATGTCCAAAGTGCCATCTCGAGATATTTTACTCAAAACCAATTGATTTTTGTCGGTCCGGGATTGAAAATTTGCACACTAGATGGCAAAAGGTTGTTGATAACGAGGGTGATTATATTATTGATTAAAAATAAAGACTTATTAAACATTTATTCGTTTGAATTTAATGTAAAAAAGCGACATTACTTTCCGGTCCCCCTAATAATTGACAAAAAACATGTAGAAAATAATTTTAATCAACTAAAACGTAAATAAGTAGGTAGATAGTACTTATACATACTCCAGTGGCACAAGTTATAAATAGGCTTTTTTCTATATATTTTTGTATTATTCTGTATGTATTTCAAAGTTATGCATCAATGCCAAAAGCAAAAT
The DNA here is from genome assembly GCA_036326145.1 of Rhagophthalmus giganteus. NCBI lineage: Eukaryota > Metazoa > Arthropoda > Insecta > Coleoptera > Rhagophthalmidae > Rhagophthalmus > Rhagophthalmus giganteus. The sequence goes on along the minus strand of JARFJA010000067.1, from coordinate 6,925,224 downwards.
CGTCATAAGAACACGTGGTCGATCTCGAACAGCTTCGGTTATCGCAACACTGCCTGAGGGATATAGCACATGTTCACTTTATCGGACAAAACCGCACCCGAACCGTGGACTTATCAATCTCCCACAACAGGCCGATTTTAAATGAGCACTTTCTCATGGGCAGGTAATTTATGTAGTAGGTACAGATTATCGTTAGTCAGTTGTTTACGTGCGTGCAATTCGGACGGTTGTTGAGTTTTGGCGTGTACGTTAAAATTTTTTGAAAATTAACATAAACATTTTCTGAGAGTTCGGCAAAGAATTTGTTGTTTAGTTTCGTTTTAGTTAAATAAAGTAATAAGTGTCATCTTAAAACATTTTTAACGCGGGCCTCGCGATTTAAAACAGTTCCTATCCAGTACGTTGAAGAAAACAAAAACTTTTTTCGAAGTTAGGCAAGTCGCATGTTTTTTTTTTAATTTTTATTATTATACCCACTAAAAATACATAATATGTATAGGGACGCTTTAATGTATTTCATCGAGTTTTTAAAATACAAGCTTAAATTAGGTAATATATTTTGTTGAACACATTCATTTTAATTTATTACGTAATATATATATATATATATATATATATATATATATATATATATATATATATACATGGTGGCAAATCTCTCGGGAGCGCATAAACCACGTCAAAATAATGACGCAGGTGTCTATAATTTTTTTCCTACGGTGGTTCCCTGTTGAGATATTTACCCTCAAACTTAAAAAATGAAACTCGATGTTTTTTAAATAACGTTTTTAGTTTTCGTTGGAATTTAATAATTTTTGGTGTATCTGATAATGAGATACTTTGCATCTCGTGTTATTGAAGTGCAATTTTCTGGAATATAGTTCATTTTATTGAAATTTAACAAGAGTACCTTTATTATTCTAAAATATCTGAGAAATCCGAAAATGTCCTTAAAAATTTAAAAACTTAAACCTCCAAAAAGATTTGACGTTAGAAAGGTTAGGGGCAGTGCACCCCTGCCTCGTCTGAGGTGATATCAAAAAACGTATTACGCAATTTAAAAGATCTTCATTTATTACGTAGATAATTTTTAAAATTTAACGAAAAATAAAAATTTTACTTAAAAAAAATTGGTTTTTATTTTTCAACTTTAAGTATGACAATCTCAACAAGGGAGCGCCGTAGAATTTTTTTTTATAGGGACCTGTGACATTATATTGACGTAGTTTGTACGCTCCCGAGAAATTTGTCACCATTTTTTGGACACCCTGTACAGTTTAAATAAAGCAATTATTATTTGATAGGCAATAGATTTGTACTTTTATGTTTAAAAACGACATGAATAAGTGAGTAATATGTTGTTACATGGCCGTCCGATAGGTTCGTCGCCGACTTATCTTCAACCGTGAGACGAATAACGCTCTGAATTTGTTTGAATTCAAAGTACGTTATACATGTTGTACCTAAAATATCTGACATTGAGGTGTTTATCTGTTAGCGTGGTTTTTAAAAGATTCCCGCCCCGAACTGGGCCACACGACGAACAGCAATGAATCATATTTACGAAATAGAAAGTGCTAAAAAACTAATTTAACTCTCACGAGCCGTATAAGGTCGACCTTATTATGCAATTTCCAAAAAGTTACTTTCTGATTTTATAAATTCTAAGGGTTTTGAATCCACACTAATACCTACGATTTATTGTCATATTTTAATTACTACCTGTAAGAATTAACGTTTAGAACGTGACGCGACTTACTTTGAATCACTTTGTAAACATCGTAATGTAAACAAAATGTGTTGTAAATAAAAATTTAGAATCGTGAAACAAGTACAGCCTTTGATATGGTATTACAGATGAAAGAAGAACTTTCATAAATTAAATTACACTAATTATAATGCAAAAGTCTTTATTAACATTGTTATTTTTTAATTAAAATAATGGTTAATATTTTTAAAAATTTTTTAAATTAATAAATTAACGATTATGAATTACGAAAGCTACGTTAGACTTATTAAGTACCTATCTATTTATTTTTTTTAGGTCGCCATTTTCTTAATAACACCGTAAATAATTTTGATCAATAAGCTGTATTCACCTCATGCGATTATACCCTTGAGAGTATCAAATTGCTGTCCCGTACTAATGCTCCTTTCAAAGGTATAATTCCGCCAAATATTTTATGAGGTTTAGGAAACCCATTAAAATTACACTTATTTACTGAGCACTGAAATAAAGGGCATTAAAAATTATTCTGTAACAAAAAGAATATGTTATTACTTACCTATACTTATGTATATGGGATGTAATAATTTACGTAATAAATAAAATTTAATTATAGAATCGATTGAATTATAAATTGGAAGTAAGTAATAGGTACAATACGTCATTATTTCCGATTTATACGTTAGATTTACCTACTTACTTACCTTCTTGTTTTATAAGTTGTACGCAGAATGTAGACAGGATATTAGTATTCAACAAATGAAAGAAAAAGTAATATAAGATACACACAAATATTTTCTACATATTTTAAAGTTCCTTTTGCATTTCATTTTGTAGGTTATAATATTAACATGGAATTTTCTTTAAGAATTTAATAATTTCCGCATTAAATAACACATTAAAATTTAATATTAAACAGAAATATTTCTACCGCCGAAATCAGTGAATTTTATATCTCTGGGATAGTTAAACCCATACCTACGCACTTTATTTATATAGGTATTATTTATCTGTAGCGAAAAAAATTGTTAAATGGAAAACTTGTTTCGCAATAACGATCTGTAAATTTCAGATAAATTCAGTAAGAAGTTAATTAACAGCTCTTAATTATTATTCGCTATAGAACGTTTAAATTGGTACATTATTAATTTTACTTATTTAATGTAGGTGTACGGTTTTCTAGACGAAATTTTAAAGCGTTGTAATGTTTATGTACATATAAATTTTAATATAGAACACAAAATTCAACGATCAAATTTTTAATTAGCTCTATTATTTTATGTGAATTTATTCATTTTTCTTTAAGTAATATACCTATTCGCGCGCGAAAATCGCGGAAAGACGACCATTTAACGAGCGCCTGAAGTACAACTACGAAACGTGGTTACGGTGCGTTAATTCTCCGTACGGAAGTTGCGTTTATAGCACTTACGATACTTGTCATGGTATCTCGTTCAAGGATAGTATCTAACCCTCGTACAATTTCGATTTTAACTCAAATCAGTGACTGCAACGTAGAATAAATACTATATTTGATACAAACGTGCCCCGAATTACCTATATGCGCGTTTTCCAGGAGGTATTTGCTTATAGTTAAGCTGCAACACAAAATGTGCGCTCTAAAATCTGTAATATTTGCTTTTCGTCGCTTAAACGTCATCGATATACAGACAGAAAGACAAGTGCAATTTCCATTTGGAATGTAAGTTGTATGTATTTACATTTATTCATATAAATAGGTAGTAATAGTGCACTATGTTCAAAGTACAAGAGTCTCCCCTATTATAAATATAATACATAGATAGGTGCACATACATAAATTTATTATAGTATGCATTTTTGCATAAAAAGATATTAAAAGCAAGAAATATGTGAATATATCTATACTAAAATGCGTCAAAATTTTATTGTTTTATATAGGTGTTCCTTAATATAAAATAACAATCGAAAGCTTTTTATTCTTGAAAATATAATTAACGAACAAAAAACAGGGCGTTTTAATTAAATTCTATTTTCGTTGTAAATTATATAACGCAGGAATAATAATAGAACACGAAATAAAGGGAGTTGATAAAATAAATTTTGTAAAGTTTCAAAGTAATTGCAAGTTATTAATATGAAGAGAATAACCGAGCAATAAGTTTACTCTTTAGAAAATTGACATAAAAAGAGCAATAAAATGTTTATTATGTATTTTTTGAATATGTCTTTTTCTATAAGTATCTACAGCAATATATTCCGCTTTAAACAAAAGCGACTAACAATAAGATTCGATATTAAACATCATTCTTTTTTCATCTACCTACTTATTTAATATTTTGGAAGCAACTATTGTCGGAGTAAAATGTTCTGACGGTTGAGCTTCAAAGCTTATATCTCAAAAAGTACCCAACGGATTTTACTCGAACAAACTGCATGCTAAAGACACTTTATTACTGCATAAGTGTGCGTAATTTCATAATTTTCGAAAAAGACGTAAAGTCACTACAGCAACATATGTTTTAAAAACGCCTAGATTCATAACTCGATTATTTAAAAACTATTAAATGGAAAGCAACGATATTTATATATAAATATTTATATGAGAGGCAGAACCTTACATGATAGTTTAGTGGAATTTTTGTGAAATTTTGTTAATTAATATTAAAGTTATAATAAAAATTCTTCTGCCACTCCAATTCGTCTATTTGACGAAATATTAAAAAAAATCTTGCGTGCGCGTGAGTGGACAAGGAAGGTAAATTATCAATTAAAACAGTTCAGTTTTAGGTTTAATCGACTTAAGTTTTGGTGTAACACTCCTTACAACATATTTGAAGTACAGAAATACTTTAGTTATGACGTCTTAATGTTGTCGATACAGAAACAAGCAGCAAAATTCAACAGTTTTCGTGAAATACCTTATAAAATCTCCAAAACGGCTTTACGTAGAAAACTGAAATTTTCACTGTGCAATCTTAAATAGTGGATGAATACCCAGTAAAAATTTTATACGACTTCGCCCCATCGTTTTTAAGATATAAGGTTTGAAATTCAGCCGTCAGAACATTTTACTCCGACTGTAATGGTAAAACGAACTTCTGTTAAGATGGTTATTGTTTTCCGATCCCCCGTATAAAATACGTGTCGGCACTTAAAATATACAGAGGATTTTCGGGTAGCGGGCGCGAAAGAAATCGCCTCATATTTTACGTGATCTAATAACGCGCGCCTTTAATTTTCTTATATATCTTACTTTCTGTGAATAAGACGATCGTCGTAAATTTGTAAGCGCTACCTAGTTACACCTACGTTCCCGTTTTAAAATTTTCTTTAGGCGATAGTAGAAGTAATAAAAACGTTTAATACGTAAGTATGGGGCTGAAATTTAATAGTTTTTAGGATGTAAAAAGTGCAAAGAGAATTAAAAAAAAAATTTTTTTCAAAAATGATTTATTCCGCGTGTCTCAGATTGATTTGCCCAGCTGATATTCCCTAAACTAAACAAGATACAAACAAACTTTTCAAATAAAAGTTGTTTGGCATTGACTGCTATATAACGTACGCATTTAATTTATATTTCAAAGCCAACTTTGTTCAAACAGCGAGGATTGGCTTAATTTTCTTAAATAAAACACCCCGTATTGCAATTTATTTTTTGACAGCTTATTTTATTGTGAGTACACCGTGTAAATAACAAAAAAAAAGGTACAAAATCAGGATCACTATTTTATTAATACGTCATGGATAACAATATTAAAAAACGAGAAAATTTAGATACACTTCTTTATTTTTTTAAGTAAATGTTCAACTTGTGCTCCGCCATTAGTAACGCAAGCTTTAAATCTTTCGAGAAGACTTCGATTACAAGCTGCTAAAATAATTTGGGGCGTTACGCCTCGGCAGGCGTCGGTTATCCTGTTTTGCAATTCTTCCAATGAATTAGATTGAACTTCATACACAACTTTGCGTCATGCTACCATGTATTGGCAACAAAAGTTGAGAAAATACCCCTTTGTTTGGATATAATGAAACTTATACGGGTAGTTATGCATTTTGTACTTTTTTTTGTTATTTACGGAGATATTCGCAGACAGTGTTATATCGGTGTACTCGCAATAAAATAAGCTGCCGGAAAATAAATTAATATATGGGATGTTCCATTAAAGAAAATTAAACAAACTCTCGCCGTTTGAACAAAGCTGGCTTTGGAATAAAAATGAAATGCCTATGTTATGGAGCAGTCGGTTTGTACATTGTTTGAGACACACGGTATATTAGGTTAATGTAATTAATTTTTTTTTATATATGATTTAAGCAACGTTACAAGAGCAACATTTGCTTTTGTAAATAAAGCTATATACACACGCCGTTGAAGACTCACAGACTTCGGTAGAATAAATAATTAAAAGTTAATCTATTCTGCAATTTTAATTTACTCTCCTTACTTGTAAGAGTTTTTACTGATGTTTAAATAAACAAGTGTATTTAAAGTAAATAATTGTTAGATAGCAACTTAATTTTGTTTTTAATAATTAGTATTCTTATTCGTTTATCGTCAAGGAATTATACTTACGAATAGATAACAATTTATTTCAAAATTGTTTGATATCGTTTTATAGAATTTGCTCTTTGAATCCATTTTTTTTATTCTTGTATGAAAGCGAAAATATTTTATATTGGTTTTCCATAAATCATTCCTACTAAAAGTGAAGAAAATATTATCCATAACGTCGTAAGATCATTTTATTTAAATGTGAAATTTTCCGTGTCTACGTTAAAAAGTAGACAGTGCATATTTAGTTGCGTTTAATTTATCAGTAATTGCGTGGTAAAATCGGAACGTTTTCTTGATATAGAAAAAATTTTGATTGGCTTTTAAACTAATTTATATAAAATTTCTATTAATCCTGAAATAATTTCCAAATCGATGGCACGACCGGCAGACGGAATAGAATTTTAATATAAGACAAACTTCTTATACTTATATAATTTTACTCTTTTTGTCCACGTTTTTAATACAGGTTGTATAACCGATGACGGTTCGTGCAAAACGACAGCTCCAGCTGTGCGCTTGAGGTATAATGTCGCGGTCCGGATATGAATTCTACATTCCCTTTTCATCAAACCACTTCCATATTTCACGGTTCGCAAATAATGAAAGTTTGAATTCCATATTTTATTTCTCAGGACTGCCGAAGTTCTGATTACATTTGCACCAGATATTGCACAGTTATCGACGCACCTTTATCTTCCAAAAAAAAAAGGATAATGAAATTTCGCAAACTAAAATATCGTTTACTTTTTTTAATATCTGCTTTAACGAGCAGCAGCTTCGCAATATAAAAAGCAATGAAAATCTCGCCATTGTTTGCGTTTTCTTAATGTTACAATTAAATGTGCTATGTACATACATAATATATTATATAAAACAATGCGATTGTTTCGCGATAGCATTTTTTTTTTTTTGGTTATTATACGAAAGTGTCTTATTCTGCAAAATATTTTAATAAATTAACGTTTATGATTTAAATTAATAAACAGTTTGAATTTTATAATGGATGCGTAGACGGAATAAACGTTCAAAAACGATTTGAAAAAGTTTAATAACCTACGAATATCGTATTAGTTATATGGACTCGTACGGTCGTCTCTTAAAAATAGAGCTTTCGATTTTCAATTAAATTGAGACCGCCCAGATAATTTCTTAGATTATTTTAATTTTCAATTATTGATATTTCCCGCTACTGCGATCAAAACTGACCGATAAGTAAAAACGAGGGGTAATTCTCGTTGGAAGTCTTTGGAAGTTTCTGGAAGTCTTTGAAAGTCCCTGGAAATCCTTAAAAATCCCTGGAAATCTTTGGAAGTCCCTGAAAGTCTTTAGTCGTTGGATGTCTTGCGTACATAATTTTTTTGGAAAGGACCACGCACACTTTATATGGAAAAATAGCAATCACTCAAATCGATTTTTTTTATATCAATCGACGCGTCTTAATGTGACAAATAATTATTACCGTTGCGCTAAATCTGTAACTTCATTATTAAACCCGTTAATGAACAATTCATTGAAAAAAATTGGGCTTTAAATTATGTCGGAAGTTAATAAATCTGTCGCTCGTTATTTATGGAGGGGTCATTGGTAAATACGTTTCTAAGAAACGACACAAATGTAAGTAGCAGATAGAAAACAGTAAAATAGTACTCATATCCCAGCTAACAATTTTTAAATTTCGCGGCGGATTTCTATTGGTATCACTTGAAAACATTTTTAGTCAGTAGCGGCGATAAATTAGACGAGAGGAATTTTGAATTGTTTGAGAAACGAAATATTACACCTGCTGTTAAGTATATAAATAATTACGTACAGTTTCACGTATTTTACCACTTATGGCCTATCCAAACCTATATGCAATTTACGTCATAAATAAAAAGTTACTAGATTGTTTATTTTTAATTCAGTTTAAAGTTTGGAAAATGACATATTCTATAGATAAATTACTTGTGCACATATTAAATAATATAAAGAAAGACTATTTATTAAAATTGTAAAAATATGAGGTACGAGGTGACAACACTGTGTGAAACGTCATCATCTAGTAACCTTTCATTGATGACGTGAATTGCATATAGGTTTGGACGAAGTGTATGTTATTTTTGAACATGTTTACATTAAAATATTATTAGTTTAATTTAATCATTTACTACAGTACGTCACTGCCTTTGTTATTTTATCTGACATTGACGTTTATATACGAGTAGTACCAACAGAAATCTGTCACAAAATTTAAAAATTGTTAGCTGGGATAGAGTATTATATTGTTATTCGTGAATATGTTTTGTTTTTTATTTGAATTGTTTGTTAATGTTATTAATATATTAATAGACTTTATTTCTAATTATTAGCTCTAACAGCAACAGCAACTGTATTATAACAGCAATTGTAAAAAGCAAGCTGACGTAAATATCGAAGTAGGTTTTCCAGAAGGGCGTAACCCACAAAAAGTAAATTTTACCGGAGAACACATGTTGTGTCGTCGTGTAGCTAGCTATAAGAAGATACGTTTGGCGGAAATACAAATTGAGTTTTCCCGTGAAAAAAATCGAAATATTGTTACCAGATTTTAACAGATTATATCTTCATTTAATTCAATAATTCATTTTAATAGAAAGTATGGGTTACGCCTTTTTGACAAAATGCCATCGATATTATCTTTTTATAGATAGGTACAAATAATCTCTTAGTTTTGTATACATTTTTAATGTGCACAAAGCCAAGAATTTTTAAGCCATTTAAAGAATTATTTCAATCGTTTTAAATCTCAGACCAGTTTAAGTAGATAGGTACCGACCCGTCGTTATTAAGTACCCCGCAATAAATAACAAAGTTGATTTATGAACTCAAACAAATTTGATTTTAGTAGGTTCTCTTTTGCTCTCGCGAAATTCTCATAAGAGCGTTAATTAAAGATTGCGGCTTTATTTATAAATTAACAAAATTGGCGCAATGATAATAATTATTCGTCACATTAAGATGAGTCGATTGATATAAAGAAAAATCGATTTGAGTGGTTCCTATTTTTCCATATAAAGTGTGCGTGGTCCTTTACCCCTCGAGTAAAATTGTGGAGGCTGTTACAGCTAAAACCACTTAATGTAAATTAGATTTACGTAGGTTTATTACTATACGTATTAATAATATCGATGACGTTTTGGCAGAACGTCAAGCGCCACTTTAATCGAAAACGAGTTGTTTTTGAAAAAATCTTTTAGTTGAAAATACTAAGAAATCGTTAATCTCAAAGTTAATATGTAAGTCTTAATTTAATATTGTTCAAAATTCTTTATAGGTACCTACCTACTTACTTATAACGTAGAAAAAAAAAACTTAACGTCGCATTAACGCGGTTAATTAACTTCAAGACGTTCTTAAGAGTAACGCGCATTTTTCTCGTGGTTTCCCTTAAACGAATAATTTATAAAACCAAAACGCATAAACTGCGATATGCTATATACGCACATAAATGTTATTCCACTTAAATGAAATCGCTTTACGACTTGAGTTTTGCGCTTGCGATTTATCTCGCATGAAAGACTTAATATTTTATCAAATTCTAATTCTTTATAGGTTTCGTGGCGCACATTCCGCGGAAACGTAAAATGTAAATAATAATTTAATATTACGTAACATTTAGTTTATCCACAGAAAACATCGAAATACGAATATTGTATTTGAAGGGTGAACTACTTGAATAATTTATCTATTTACTTCTGCGGAGCGATACTCGCGATTTAGGTAGATACATACTATGTATATACATAATTATGTAGATAGGTGCTCGCGGAATACAAAAAGAACCCTCGGAAAATTGTTCGTAGAAAAGTATATCCAACCCTAACATTACCTACATAAATTGTGAAAATGTAATTAAAAATATAACAATATTATCTACCTATACTCACTTTTTATTTTGCCGCGAAAAGATAAAATATAGTAAGTACGATATATTTTGCAATTATTTTGTACCCATATATATATAAAGGGTGTCCCAACAAGAGCGCCGGATTTAATTTTAAAGAAAAACACATTTATTTTTTTAATTAAGCAAACATTTTTATTTCAACATAAAGAAAAATAGTTCCGATCAAACGTGAAATACAACACCAGGCAAATGGCCACCACGAAACCTCCGGCACAGGGTTATTCTTTTGTTGAAATTTTGAATAACGTTTTCACATAAATGTGGCTGAATTTCACCAATAACGCGCCGTATTTCCTCTTTAAGATGTCCAACTGTTTCAGGCTTATTCGCATACACCTTTTGCTTCACATAGGCCCAAGGAAAAAAGTCCATCGGCGTTAGATCGCACGATCTTGGTGGCCAATGTTGATCGCCAAATCGAGAAATGACTCGGCCTGGAAACTTGGTCTGCAGTAACACCATTGTTTCACGTGCAGTGCGGCAGGTCGCACCGTCTTGTTGGAAAAACATGTCCTCCACATCAATTACATCCAATTCGGGCCACAAAAACTCCGTTAACATTTCGCGATACCGCACACCATTAACAGTTAGCGCATTTCCAGCCGCATTGTCAAAGAAATACGGCCCAATCACTCCGCCAGCCCAAAATGCGCACCAAACAGTTACTCGCGGTGGATGCATTGGTTTTTCGAGTATCACACGAGGATTTTCAGCACCACAAATTCGACAGTTTTGCTTATTTACGCGTCAGTCGAGTTGAAAATGTGTCTCATCTGAAAAAATGATTTTCTTCGAAAAATCCGCATTAATTTGATGATGTGCCAACATCCAATCAACAAATCCACGGCGCTGCTCATGGTCCCTTGGCTTGATTTCTTGCACCAATTGAACCTTGTACGCGTGCAAATGCAGATCTTTTACCAAAATTCGTTGCATAGTGCTTCTGGAAATGTTTAATTCTTGATCACGATGTCGAATGGAAGTTCCTGGATTCTCGGCCACAGATTCCCTTACTTATTTTCGAGTGACCTACAAGGACGACGAACAATGGTCTTCTGATCCATCAGCATAAATTTGGTCTCAAATTTTTTAATTAAACGCCTCACTGTCGATTCATTTGGCGCATTATTGCGACCGAAAACTTGACGTAATTGGCGAACTGTTTCGCATAACTTTCACTATTTTTGTAATGTGTTTTTACAATAATTAAACGTTGTTCGTTTGAATACTTCTCCATATTCTTAAATCGCGTGGTCTGTACGTCACAACTGTTGGAAAAAAAATGACTGTACAACTCGTATTAACAAAATGGCGGCAAATTTAAATCCGGCGCTCTTGTTGGGACACCCTTTATATATATATATATATATATATATATACAATGGTCGCATTCAGGGAATTGTAGCGTCGAAACGCTGCAGCGCTGTAACGCTTTATCTTGCCTGAATAAACATTTTTGGTACTAGTTATTACTAGTTACTTCAGCTTTTAATTCTTAGGTTGGCAATTTTGTTTGTAAAACACTTAAATTTTTATGTAAAACTTACCTTGTAATATCTTCAACCTTTCTTCTTACGTTACTGCAAGGGAAATGACTTCGTCTCCGAATTGTAACGTTATAAGCCATCTTTATTTTTTGCATAATCCAAAACATACACAAGCAACATAATTTGTTAGGTTAGAACGCATGGATACGTCATTGCTTTATTTAGTTATAAAGCGTTAAAGCGGAATATTTATATGCTTTAATGCTTTACTAAAGCGCTGCAGCACTGCGAGTAAAGCAGACACCATTCAGAGCATCGCTTCGATAAAGCGCCACAGCGCTACCGTTCCCCGAATGCGACCAATGATATAGTATTATCGATTGTAATTTATTTAGTCGAAAGCTTATTCAGAATTCAAACTTGGAACTAAGTATTTCAGAAATTTTTATATTTTCCCATTATTTACGACTTTAGTGGGCATGTTATTGAAGTTGCTGTTTTCTTTATCGACATACAACTCCTCGACACTTTCAAAAGGCTTTCGTTTTTGTTGAAAAAATCTTTCTAATTAAATATATCTACTGATGGTTTTATTTTTCATCTGTAAGATAAAGAATTGATTTTTGTTTGTAATGAGATTAACGAAACTTTTTACGTTACACAACTTGCACGAGGGCTGCTTTCGTCTGTTAGAAAGTTATAATTCCCCGTTTGTATGAGCCGGTGGCTTCAGATATTTCTGCTTTAAACTAAAATTTAATTAGGAACATAATTAAATCACCCGTGGTTTTATGCCATTGCTATTTACGTAATCAGGAAGCGTGAAGCGTTAACACATTTAGTTCATTACAATTTTACATTTTCGTGCAATAATGTGGTATTATTTTATACAAGCGTCGATACTGAAAATAAATGCATCATTTTAAAATAATTGACTAAAGGTATCGACGAAAAGGGCTTAAATTGCGCAGTCTTGAATTCAAAACTAGACACCTAACCGCCTAACTTTCAAAAGTGTTGTAATACAAAAGATATATTTTTTTAGTATAATTAAGTAGACATAATAATATGTTACGGCTTTTGTAAATATTAATATCTATTTTATATATTATATAAGTATTACAAATTGATAATGGTAATGATTTTCGACGACAAGACTACACTCAAAAAAATATCCGATGTAACGCGTCCAATGTACGTACATTAGATAAAAGTACATTACAAACGTACATTAGATAACTCTTAAAAAGTAACGAAAAATTCGTTATTTCGATAAAAATAAAATGATTCGTAAATACAACGATCGTTTTAATTGCATAATTAGGCACTTATTTTCTTCAGTGTATTAATAGTATTAATGAACTTTTCATTGTATCAATGATCAAAAAGTCAATAACTGGTGTTCATTAATATTATGTACAATATTTTTTTGAGTGTAGATCGAGCTTTTCTTAAAATTGTAAAATTCTTCTTCGTTCCGTTATTACTCGGTCTGCAGTTATCCGTCATTTTTTAAAATTTTCATTTCCAATTTATATAGAATTCTTTATAAAATTTTGAAAAAAAATAATATGTATTAACTTGTAACAAGGAAATTTGTAGGAAGCTTCCTTATAGAATAACTGCGCTAACTGAAAAACAGTCAATTATAGTCTGGTCTTTAAAATTCTAGAAGCTAAAACTTTGACCATCAATCTGTAAGAACTTTTGCGAAATGAAAATGAGTTTCAAAAAGAAATAAAAAAAAATTATCTACAGTAAAAAAAGTTTTTATAGAGAGGAAAAACGATCCTTAAAAGTTATATAAGGTCGAGCAGTGTTTAAAAAAAAAACTATTTTAGAAGATAGTAAATTAAAAGAAGTAAAATAAAAATGTTGTATTTATTATTATCAAACGTATTATAGCAAAACGTCGTTAACCTTATCGTTAGCATAAAACACATTACAATAATACCGTGAGCGTCGGTGCAAAACGAAAATAACAAGTTTAGCGTGGTTTAACTTGTTTTTGTCTTATACGGCATTTATATTAGGTATTTATATCATGTGCCATAACTTAGGGCCAAGGCACATGTTTACTTGTACATAGATAACAATAACCCGTATTTTGTCACTTTTTGTTATACTTGAAACTGGAACGTTTCAATGCTGTAAAACGTCATGCCTATAAATACTTAAATAATATATAATTCGGGTGATTGTTTATTTCTTTGTTGAACAGAAAATCGATTTAACTTATCATTTCCTTTAAAACTGATGTAACTTAATAAAATAGTAAATAAATATTCTGTATCGAGCGTTATAAAAAATAAATATGTATAGTCAATCGTTCGTGTTTTCCATGCATGTAAAACATACGCATAAAGAGCTTTGCATTATCGCATTACCAATTATCAAAAAACTTTCGACATGAAGAAAATATGTACGCCTAAAAGGTTTTCCAAAAATCTATTACATAAAGTGGAACGTACGACCTCATTTACACTTTCGTATTTCAGTATCGAGGTCCTCCCAACTGTGAAACTTCTTGCTTACTAGGGAAGCCTAACGACCTAAAAGATCGTTGATATTTACCGCTATGGTTGTGTGGTTTCTAAGCTTTCGTAACGGCCTTACGTAGGTATACCTATGTACCCTTTGTTTCAAAATTTAAACCAATTATACCCGCAGAAACGGAATTTATTATTCGAATTGATAATAAACAGTTCGAATTCTACAACTCTTTGAATATTTAATTATATTTTTATTTAATGTTTGTATAAATTTAAGGTGAACTCAAAAATTAAAAATAAGGTGATATACCTTATCGATTTACCTGTAATTATCGACGTTAACAACTAACAAAATGCCGTTCGCGAAATTAAACTTCATTTTTGACATTTCAGTACAATTTATTTTAATACCGAATCCATAAAGATTGTTTTAAATTTCGAAAATTGAAATTTTAAATTTTGATAATGGATAATTTGCCGATAGACATAGATTGTACGAGTTTGTTGCTCATTAAAATAATTCAATTGTATCAATAAATCAATGTTAAAATGGCGGTCGGTCAAATATTTCAAATGTGATTGTCTTCGTTATTAATAATAATTTTTGTACCTACTTATTGTTAATATCAAATATCTATATTCTAGAATTTCTCTGAAATTTTCTCTAAAGTGTGCTGTTTTTGATCAAATATAACATAAACACTCTAATTATTACTCAAGTAATATGACACGACTATAGAAAAATACTGGAACTGCACCGATTGTCTGTATTTTCTAAATTTAATAGTATTTTTCAGTTTAAATAACAGAAGGAAACTTAAATCTTATTATTAACGTTGAACGTCAGTTGAAAGTCGCGAAATTATAAAAACAAGGTATTAATTTGATTAATCGCAAGGCAAATTGTATATCTATTGTAATTTAACCTATTTTATTAAAATATTTACTTACCGTGAAAAAACTTCTGGCTTTAACAATAAATTGTGGCGAAGCTTTAAAAAGTAGGTTTTGTCAACAAAGATGTGAACTCATTTTGCGTAATAAGTCGAGTTTGACTCCAACCGATGGCAGTAGAAACAAAGAGAAAATTGAAATCGATAGCATCTAAAACCGCATATTTGTTCAAAGAAGTTTAATATAGGTGTTCAATATTTGATTTTATCGTCAATGGGAAAGCAATTTAAAAATTTTTCAAGTTCAAATAGTTTTTTAAATAATACGATAAATTATTTTCATACATTTGATAATAATCACATTATTTTCACGCGAGTTTCAGGTCGATTCGGTTTTATGAATAAAAAAAAAGGAACAAACTTGGAGATAATGTCCGAAACGGATTCTTATTTTTTTTAGTGACAGTAATTAAGGACATCAAGATAAAACCGAGCAGCAGCATCTTGTTCAACATGAAAATAGGGGGACGTAATAAATCTGTCCATAATAAATTTTCGCAGTGCTGTTGTAAAATTAAATTCTGGCCAATCGTTGTTCTAACTGGTGCGTGCAAAAATTTAATTTGGTAAATAGAAACATCAAAGGTTCCTACTTCGAACTTAAACATGTAGCGTAATAAATTTAATAACGCGGTGTTATAAATCTTTATTAGCGATACATTTTGAGATTGTTTCATTTAATTATTATTACAGAAAATGACGGAGGGTTCGTTTTCTTAATACACTTACACAGCTTGTATAATGAACGAGCAGTAACTGTCGCGCGCGGGTTATTTTAGGGAGTGCAGACAATTACACGGCTAGGAGGAAGGAACTTCATCATTCTTCCCATGTCCTGAGCATTGTCTTGAGGTACTAAGTGTTCCTGCGGTTATTAGACTTGCCACAACGAATTGTTTCAAACAGTGTAACTTTACGAAAAGATTCCGTTTTCGGTACGTAGTTGTGTACGGTACGTACGTACGCACCAGCGGTGCAATTTTCCATCTACTTTAGAAAATTGAGAAAATTTCAATTTTTAAAGCTGCGCCTGAAATATAAAGCGAAAACTATTTCATAATTCTTACAATTAGTAGAACGAATGAGCCTATAACCTATTTCTTTGATCTTACTTAATATCTCTATTATTTGTGCTAAACTAATTTTGTTTTACACTGTTAGACGTAACGAGCTGAAACCCCGACCGCCGTTATTAAAATTGTGTTAAATTTGCAATTATTTATTTATCGAATACATTTTTTGGTACATTTGATTTGTTCAACATTAACAATTTTGATGAATTTTAATGTTGCTTGTTAAGTACCCACCCAAATATAAATTAATTTAATTTTTTTTCAGGTAAGTGTTGTACTAACCATTCAGTCGTATCAAATCGCATTCAGCCGCCGGCGACACCGCGAGCAATTGGTTTGCTGTGTAAGATAAGGTATTTTTTCGATTATGCCCAACTAAAAATTCATATTGAAAAATATTTATAAAATATTTCGGCAATTAGATAATGGATTCAGAGTTAAATTAAAAATCTGCTTCTCATACTTACCTCACTCTATTTTCGTACCCTAATTGAAATACGGCGAATTATAAATTCGATTAATTAACTAACACAAGTACATTTGACAATAATAAATGCCCTGTAATCTATCCGATGGTGATGCCTACAGATACAATGGTCTTAGTAAAAAGTAAACATTTTAAAATGGACTAGTGCCGTAGGTAAACAATATAGTTGTTACGTTGCTCCCGAAAGGAACAGTCGCTTAATGTAGTATTTTAGGAGAAATTTAGATTTTTCTGAAATTCAGCCGGAATTAAATCTTAATATTAATATTAACAATAACAATTTCCATCTTTGTTTGCAAAATTTCATCTTTTGTTATTTTGAACTTTTCGTACTGGTGAAATTTCAATTAAATTGTTCCAATATAAAACGTCCACAAAACATAATGTCAGTCACTTATGGTTGCGTCAGTCCCTTGTTCTTTTTACGAACCAAAGGACTGACGAATCCAGTGTAAAACAAACAATATCTTTTGATCGATACGAAATATTGATCTATACTTTTATGCCTGAGTAGGTCACATAAAATTCTTAACAAATATGAGTTAATCACAAACAATTTTCGATAAATTTCAGAAAATTGGGATTGACATTTTAATTGTTTCTAACACGTGTTTACAACATAAATAAAATACACGGCTCGCAATGATTTCCATATGGCAGACTCGCAACGAACAATATTTGTCGCCGGCTCGCAAGTCTTTCGTTTTCGCAAGACGTTTCGAAAAACCGAGACTTTTGAAATTTCGTTTGTGACGAGGGACTGACGCGTGATATTGAGCTTTAACTTACGTAATGAAGTTAATTATGATTTTAAAATTAATTATTTTTCTAATAATAATCATTATTTATCCTAAAATATGATCAACGCCATAAAAATGTAATAAACTTAATAGTTTTATTATTATGAATATTTCGTTTTGGAGTTGCGACATTGCTAGGAACTGACAGACATATCAAGCAAATAAGAACGAATTTTTTAAAATGTACAGTTTCTTGTTTACATATACTATGTAGGTAATGATGAAGTGCTTATATTTGCCTTTAATTTCATATTCATGGTAATTGATTAGTCTAACATTCATTAGATACATATCATACACGTAGGTGACGTGAAATTGCCCGATTTTTGTGGAACTACCCAAATGACAGTCGATTAATAAAAAGCTGAAATTAATAAATCCCGTAAAATAACATGTACGGCCTATCCAAACGTATATGCAATTTACGTCATCAAAAAAGTCACTAGATTGTTTATTTGTAATTCGGTTTAAAGTTTGGAAAGTGACATATTCTACAGCTGATTTACTTGCGCACATATTAGATGATATAAAGAAATACTACAATTTATTAGAACTGTCAAAATACGAGGTACGAGGTGACAGCACTATGTGAAACGTCATCATCTAGTAACCTTGTATTGATGCCGTGAATTGCATATAGGTTTGGACGAAGTGTAGATATTTTACAAAGTGTAAAATTTACAATTTTGAATATCGAATTTAAGCGATAAGTACGAATTATTTTAAATTTTAAAATTATAAAATAATCTCGCTTTTGTGCAAAACGTTAAATAACATCCAGAACTGGCTGTAACTGTTAAGGAACGAAACTTGTTCGCATAGTAGCTGCTAGGAACTGCTTCGGTTGTATTTAATTGTAATTAAATTTCACGCCCATTATACTGGATGATTTATTACTGAAGTTTCTTAGTCCTTCCTTCTAGTGAAGACAATTTATAACAACTGTCCCATTGCATGAAACTTTGTAATAATCATGTCAGGAGAAGTTGAGATTTGAAAGCATCATAAAAATGTAAATGTGTTTTATACAGTAAATTTTATTATAACCCCAGTTTGCTTTTCCTCGCAACTTTGTTTGATTTGAAACTGCTTCAAAGCATCAGCTGTTCATTACGCAAACCAGATGAGCAGACCCTCATCCGAGCATACTTGTTATTTCACGTTTTAATAATTAATAACCTATGCTGTTTGTTTTATACGAACAAACAAAGAATTTCGTGGGTATCGCGCAAAAAAAGGCCGGTAATTAATTAATTTGCCTTGAAATTCCGTCAGATGTATAGAATTAGCAGAGATAAATTATTGAAGTGTTGTAAACGTCTGTTATCTTCTTTAGGATTTGGTGCGATAGATTCATACGAGGTAATACAATTATCATATTTCAACCGTAGATACCTACCTCAGTTTCATCGAAAGTAGAAGTGAATAAATATTTTTAGTTTCTAGTACATCAACAACCATTTGAAACATATAGATATATCAATGCCGATATTTTTTCTTTACTAGAAAACTAATTGTATCTAAATATTAATTACACTCAACAACAAAATTTAGTGAAAGTTCCGTCTCTGCGATAAAAATAGTAAATTTTTACTCATATCGGGTTGTTGAACACGAGTACGACAATGAAAATTGAAATTTGGCTTCTGTTTCTGAGAAATCTGCAATACAATTTTGTATAATATGGAATAATAGGACGATAATCATCACACGCGTAGTACGATGCGAAGGCAATTGAGATTACTGCGGGCTGTTAACAAAGAGCTTAACACTTTTTAAATGACGCTAAGAAACATAAACATTCAGAATATTCAGGTTGTGGCGATTTCAATTGCCTTCCTGTAGTGCTATACCTGTCCACTCCATCTTACGGCTTTTTTTGTTGGGAGCTGTTCAATTATTGATAGATCGATCAAATAAAAAATAATAGAGTAGTAAGTACCTAATAGATGATAGACCCCGACCACTATCTTTGTCGGAAAATTCGTTTAAGAATAAATTAACGATTTTATTTCCTATAAATTCGTTCCTTCAAAGTATAAGCTGTTTAATGAGATTTCAAACATTAATTTATGGATTTTAAAACAATTATTGAAATGTAAATTTTTTTAGACGTATCAAGAACCACAAAAAATGTGTAAAAGTTGAGAAACGCCCATAATTTAATTAGCTCGTAAACTTTTCTATCGTCAATTAAAATGTATTTAATTTATTATATAAAAGCTTTTAAAAAGCTCTCATTAAATTAGTTAAATATCATTTTAACCTTAATTTATTCAGTTGATTGGGAAACTTTTATTTAAACTTCCAAGAATTGAAAATTTGACAATTACTTACCCGAAATTAAAAACCAATAAATAGCTTTTAAGTCAATAAAAGAAATCAATTAAAGCAGTTAAGTAATTGCTAATTATTAATTTTACTCGTTTAAGTAAATTAAACAATCGTCAGCAGAAAATTTATACGCTTCCCGTTATTCTACTGTTTAAAGATAATTTATTGGCTTCCAATAAAATTTTCTGTCGATATTATTAACGCCAATTATAACATTTCGATGTACCAATATATTGATTTATTAATTGAAATAGATTAAATAAAGTAATAAAACGGCAGCGATTACGCTTTTATTTAATTTATCTACTTAGAAATTAATTATTGCATCTACTAATTAACAATTATTTATTGCAATTAATTATCGTTTTAATAATAATAATAATAAAAAATAAAGATTATTAGTTTAAACGACTAAATTTAATAAGTCGCTAAATACGGCACTAAAATAATTTTTTAAATAAAATAATTATAAGTTAAACATCAGCTATTTATTGGTAGATAATATAAGATAATTATTAAAATATAGTCCTACGACTTTCGATTTGTTTGTGTGCGCGCGCGCGCGCGCGTGTGTTCTTGTTTTAAACGAAAATGTTTTAAAAACGGCTGTTATTTAGAGATAAATCACACACTTAGACCTAAGGTAGGTTATGTCACATTTAGTTTATCGTTTCTCGCAAGCAGCTATCCACAACTTTCACGTTCTGTTTATTGTGTATCTTGCCAAATTATTATAAAACAGGGTTTAACGTAATAACATAATATATAGATACCTACTTAACTTATGTAATTAAATACTTGAAGCTCTATTCAAAATATATCTAGATCTCAATATACACATAATGTACACATGTTTTAAAAAGCCATTTGAACAATAATTAATACATTAATAATTAATTAATATATAATAAAATAATTGATAATAATTAATCGGCAATTTTTCATCTTCTTCTTTCATGTCCTCTTTCACCATAGGCGTAGAGGCATTCAGCAATTTTTAAATAGGTACCTACCTATAATATATTAAAATTAATTTAAACATTAAAATAACTCATTTTTACAAAACATCTTTTACTTAAAAGATTTTAGTAATAATTTTATTAAATAATAGCAAATTTCTTAATTATTTATTATACAAAGTAATTTATTTTATATGGCTTATAGCGTAATATTCATTTAATTTTGCATCTAACAAAAATACTGGTAAATGTTATTTAAATAAGTAATTGTGAGTGTCATAAATACAATACATAGTTAATTGTGTTAAAGTTTTAATTTAAAATATCTCTTCATTGAAAGCTTACCACCTACTCGATTCGTTCTGACGTTCTATCAAAGCCTGTATACAAATACAATAACTTTTAGAAAGTCCATTCAATTCTCACTAAAAATCTTTCATTTAAATAACGAGTAAAACAAGTGAAAAAGTAATTAAATCGGAACGAACCTGAACTCCAAAATCTCTCCTAAGTTTTAACATGAAAAGGAGTTTCATTTTAAGTTTGAATTAAAAATGCGTGTGTATAACTTGGGAAATCGACGCTTTCAACTAACAGCAATTTTATAACAAGTTTAACTTACAATGGAATTCAATTAAACAGGCAACTTTGTCGAACGTCAGTGCTGTAAAGTTTCGGAATAATTCCCAGTGTAATGTCGGATTCGCATTCCTTCAGGACGGTTCCCGCAGGCTTGTGTCTCTGCCTGCATTCTTGTTCCTCTACTAAAATCAAATCACAGGTTTGCCACACGCTTTGCCGCTAAGTAATTTTATAATCTTATAAGAAAATATAAGCGAGATGATATGCAAACGGATTTTAGTGGAATTAATTTCAAGACGAGGGGAAAATATAAATTTTAATTTATTTTAATTAAATCCGAATTGAATCATATTACTTTTATATTAGATAGGTATGTATAGATTAATTTTATTTCTTTACCGTGCTAGTTAATTAATATCAAAGTTTTGGTTAATATCAAACGTAAACGTAAGATACGTTTAGTATATAAAAACGAAACTTAACACGATTAGCGGATTAAACTACTAAACGTCGTAATATCGACAGTGGCGGAGTCGTCGTATTGTTGATAAATGGAAAGTATTTAACCGGTTTAGATTATTATAGATGTTTTTAAAGTGTCGCAGATGAAGGGATATCGCGCTGGCTGAGTGGTATCGAGGGGGTTGTTAAGTAGCTGGTTCCCAACACTGTAGTTCTGCTTCTAGCCATTAGAATTCCGGCAGATAAGTACAACTCCTTGTTATCTAGTTCGCCATATTTTCATCGTGATATTGTGCGCCACTTGCTCGATGGTTATCCCACGAATTTGAGTTGGAAAAACATTTTACCTGAAATTCGAGTGAAATTTATTGTGCGCGATTAATCGGTGATTTAATTTACCTACCGACGACATTGAAACTTATTTAACAATTTAAAAATGATTATTTACTACTTTTCCATTGGAAAATAATTTATTATTTTAACGTAACTAACAATAAGCGAAGCCCAGCGTGGAAATTAGGCAAAATCAAAAATTTTTAAATGTAAAACGTAAATATATTGCGTTTGCAGTGCATTACAATATAGTGATAATGGTCACTTTATACCGTTATTGTTTTAAAAAAAAATTACCGTAAAACCGTTATCTAAACCAATTCATCGGATTTATTTCTTGAAAATTATACGCAAATCAATTATTACGTTAGATAGTACCTACACTAAAACTTTCATCGTCGCTCCGGAACCCAATTCGGTGAAACACTTAATGAGTATCTGGAATGAAAATTAGTTATTTTTTGTTCTATACAGCTGTCAGTCGGTTATTAAAATATAACAAGAGGATTTTAATGACGATCCAATACAAAACCAGCGATTTTTCACTTTATTATAGTATATGGTTTCAAAAAATTTAGTCTTTAAAATACGGAATTTGTAATAAAAGATTTAAATAATTTTTATTATATATATATATATATATATATATATATATATATAATTTGGACATCGTTTAATTTATATGATGAAACGTGTTTGTTGTTTAGTTTATAACTTTCACCCTTTGGTTTTAAATTCAGTTACTTAAAATCAGTGATTCTGTAAAAGGTGAAACTTAAAAATGAAAGCTTTTAATAAGCGCGGAAGCTTTGCATTAATTAAATTTGATGATTTTCGTTGTAAGCTATTTCGAAGGTTTAATGGGTAATTAGTCAAAGTCGCTTTTGCTCCCTACTTGTGGATTCAAAATATAAAAATGCGATTTGTTTAAAAGCTACGATTGAACGCGATACCATATTTTCTGTAGTATTACTTCGCTTCCGTCGTTGTGCACTTTTTTTTATGGAAAACCGCGTAAACGCGTTATTTGTAAAAATGGGCGCCTCGCAACAATTTGGCGATTCTAAACTTGCAGATGTTTAAAAACTAATTGTGGGTACAGTTAACTTTATATAATAACAACATTTAACTACGGTTTATTTTAATTTAAACGCATTAATTTCTGAACCGTTTCTGTATAAAGTCACGAACGCGAAAAATTCGTAGCTCGAATTTATTTAAAAGTTTATGTTTAAGTATGTATAGTTAGTGGGGCATACATTTTCATGTTTTTATATTTATTCCCAGACATCCTGTTGCATGTTGTATATTACTATTCCACAAGAATCTCGAGCCTTGTTTCAGCAACCAAAGGAAAGACATAGAAGAATTGAAATGGCATTCAAATTTATTCTACAGTCACCCTAGGCTCTCATATTCGCATGGTCGGATACCTAACATCGTCTCAGGCGACTCATATCTTCTTAATTGTGTTTTAAGTAGAATAAAAAGGGCCTTTCTAGTGCAAGATTAACATTAACTAGGCCGACTGTAATTTCACGCTTTTAGTTACATTACCACTTAAACGAATTGCGTGTTTATTTCTCACATACTCGTTTTAAATTTCGGTATTATTATTCTATCGCTTTCTGGTTTACTTTCCTCGATATTTTCTCATTTTATTCAGCTATATTTAATTGTTTTAGATTAAGTCGCGATTGTCATAAAGTTTATATACGAAGGGGTTATTTAATAATTATTATTTTACAAAGATTAGACCAAATTTACGCCATGTTCGACTTTTAAAGTAGTTAAATTTCTCGGCATCTACTTCCACATTTGATATGCTTGCCATGTAACTTCAGCGTTAGCATTCCATTATTTCTAAAAACATTCTGCAAAAACATCCTTTTATATTATATAACAAACTATATCCTCTTTGGTCCTTTCATTCGCTCGACTATTTATTTTATATGTCATAATATATCACAACATGTGTTCATAAAATTTTATTTCTCATTTTATTCCCTATAATCTTTAAAGGCTGGAGATTATTTTAATATATCTCGTGTGTATATATATATATATACATTATAATAACCGAAACAATCTTAAATAATATGTTTTAATAGATATATTTTTACGGAGCTCTGCCTCTAATCCTCGAGGAGGAAATTTTTAAGGGAGCAATGCGGTTTATACGTTGATATAAATATAATCTTTTCCTTAAATTGGTCGATTATGATGTGAAAAATCATGAAAACAACGGACAGAATATACGAATTTCGGATGTCGTTTACGGCAAGCCGTCATTTCAAATTATTTGTGCAACGTTAATTTTCCCATTTGCGAGAAAAATATTTTCTTTGATAATGTGGTAGGGATACTGAAAACGTTAAAAAGACGAATGTACTTGAACAGAACAGGCCCCTCGAAATCCAGTCAACTCATCGACGTGAATGGGGTCGTAAAAGTAAAATTATCTTTAAATAAGACCACCGCCCGTAGCTTCCTTTTGTGTGATTCTGAAAATCAGGATAGTATGCATATTTTACAAGTATAATTGAGTTCAGTTCTCAACTTCTCGCGGGTTCCGCACGCTTTTGTTTAAGTTATTTCAATTTCCCGTATAAACTAATATTTGCTGCGTGTGCGAACGTGATAGGAAAAATAATAGTCATTAGTAGTACAAAAAAAAGAAACAAACGAAAATACGATTTATATTTTTCATTTTCAATCAAAAAACTTCAGATTGTATCTATAAATCAAAAATGAAAACTTTATAAAACCAAATAACCATTTAAATAAGTACTTAACCTAGAAAATTCACCTTAATTATTTATTAAGTACTTAATTACGAATGTGTTAAGTACATTATGGGCGGCGCTGACTGGTTTGAAATATTTTTTGCTTGCATCCTCGTTGTTTGGTATTTCCGATTATTTCCTCGCATCGGTGTTAGCTCTTGTAAACTTTTCACTAACTACTATTGTGAAAAGCTGTATTTCAAAAACCCATCCAATTACGTAGGTTTCTATAATACCACGAGGACCCTTTACATCACACTTTTATTTTTCCTTTCTTCGCCCCATCACGATTAGTTGCAATATCCTACATTTTTCGCTTCTCGTTACGTATACGATGTAACTCAGTTTATGTTTAACACGTTGAAGATAGTTTCCACTTTTCTCGTGAAATTGGAAATTTTTATCTTGCGCGAGATTTTCATACACATATATATGTGTACTATCAGCTGTAGTTTGAAAGCCTATTCATTTTAATTATTCGTAATTAAGTGAAATGAGAAATAATATAGGTACCTACACCTTTCTACCTATTTACGTCTTAATTTTACATTCTACACAATAAATAGCAGCGTAATTAATACGTTTAAAAATAACTTATTAATAATCATAGCGTGATATATAGGTACAGTGTGTCCGCGGATGGGCCTAATTATGCTCGTAAACTTTTCCATTTCTCGTTTTTAGAGAAAAATTCATTATTCATAAAGAGTTTTGCTTGTAGTTTGAAAAGTCCATGGTCATAGTCAGAACGTCGTTATAACATACGAGGCTGTTTAAAAATAATGAAACGTTAAATTGTTCTAGATTAAAGTACCAATTGTTTGAGTAAAAATGAAAAATGTTAAAGGAAAGAATTTCACTCCTAACGTCAATAAAAAGTTCAAATATAAAATTTCAAAACTTTATCTCGAAGTTCATAATTTTGCTTTGAAGAGAACGTTGGACTGGCCAGATAGAATTTTTTCTAATAAACGGATCGGATAGTTCGATCTTATAACATGGCCTGCACGCTCGCCCGATATTACCCCACTTGATTTTTAGTTATGAGGATACTTAAAGCGAAATATTGTAGACCTTTTAAAACAAAACAAAAATGACAGAAGTTATAGCCAACACAAATGAACCTTCAACTGATTTAGTTTTCGAAGAATTTTAGAAAAATAATACATAAGCGTTTAGAGGTGGGAGGACATAATGTAAAATAAGTAATATTAGATATTAGATGTTTTTGTTCGTACAATGACATTAGGAATAATTTTTTCGTCGAACATTTTTCATTTTTACCCAAATATTTGGTGTTTTAATCTTGAATAATTTCATCTTTCATTTCAAACTAAACAAAACTCTTTAGAAAGAATAATTTTTTCTGTAAAAACGAGAAATAATGATGTTTACAAGTATAGTTAGGTCCATCCGTGGGGCACACCGTATATGACGACGAATATTGACACTAAATTAATTAGTTAAATCACTTAGTGTTATGCCAGATAAAAATAAGTGTTCTACTAAATTTTAAATATTTACTTGTTTTTACTTAAATTGTAGTTGATCTAAATTTTTCCGTTAGCTAAATGCGGCACCCTAGATATACCTATTATAGTAAATCTTTTCGATTAGTAACGGAGCGAACAACTATGTTCTCTCATATATCTCAGTCGGCTGTCGGTAGCGAATTATTGTCCCCTTCTGGGCTATTTGCTGTTAACGCGGACTCGAACTCTCGATCTATAGTCACATCAGCTGTGAACGACAACTGGTTTAATGAAATGAAAAATTCCGGCCTGTGTTATTTGCAAATAAAGCGATATTACAATTTCGTTTATTTAAAATTTATGAATTTTGTTTCAATTTTAAATTGAACTCGCAGATATATTGTAACTGATATATCGTTAAAAACGACATAATGGTGTTTTCATTCAAATGCTTACTTTCAAAATTATGCTTTAAATAGCGAAATGAAAGCAGTTCTCAAAGATTTAACTGTAGTTTTCTACAGTTTAAGCTTCACAGCCCATATAATGAATAGACACTACTTTCTAGCATAGCGGGTATCATTTGGAGTGTAAAAGCATTTTGTGCTTAGTCGTTTATTTTAAAGCAAAAATGTCGTAGCCGTAAACCTTCTACTTACTTTTCACACTCCGAAAAGAAAAGATTAACTGTGAAACGTAACCGTAAATAAATAATATAAATCTTACGCGTTACGTTGAAATTAGAGAACCGAATGTTCCAGAAATAATACAATAACTGTTAAATGCTGAATATACAAATTACTTCCAGTTAAATAATACCTTTGGTTTAAATAAAAATGGCGAAGTTCCGAGGTTACGCGAATAAATAGGAACCGTCATGCAGAAATGGATGTCAAAGGCGACATCGACGAATGAACGATCATTTAAAATTTCCGTTTTCCTTTAGCATTTTTATTGTAGGATCTGAAAATAAAGTTTGTCTGTTGATATCAATTTTTTACTTTCGTAGCAGTTAATTTTAACACTCGAGTGAAGACGCTTTTTTTTTATTTTCCGATGATTGTCTGCAATTTATTAGAACGTGTTTCCAGTAGTTTTAGCCTAGTCTATTATTATAATTAATATGGCCATCTTACATGGCACATCTTTATTCCACCTAGTTACGCACTAACGTGATGTTATAGATAACGATCGAATGTTTTCACTTCGTTTCCTATCCCCCTCGTTTAGATTGCTATAATATTAACTGATTTCAGTTTCATTCTTTCAAACGACTAATCTTATGAGATAAAAAGGTTTTGATCTGATAGTCTTTTCAATTGGTGGGTAGTTTATAAAGATAATTAAATCGTTCTTTTAATACATAAATATTTTGAGTTTTATATTATCAGTTTTTTTTTTATCTAGTCTTGGGTCATTTTTTGAATCTTGCGTATATTTTGAGGAATCCGAAAGTCCCTCGGTCCTACAAATGTGGGATTAATACAAGTCGGACATTATTCAGGCAACCACACTTTCAGCTAATCACAAAGACTGCAAACAACAGGAAATGAACAAGTGAAAAATATACAAATATAACAACATCGGTAATTAATTAACCATTTTTATTTCCTATATACGATGTTTGTAATAGTACGAGAATTAAAAGGTGGGGAATTTGGTTTGAATTCTTTATTAAACATTAAATTAAACGATCGTTGTCAACTCGATCGCATCAAAAATCACACCATTATTATTTAACGTATTATTTTGGTGCATTTAACGTTCTTATAAGATGTCGAAACTGAAATTTGAGCTTATATTCGTTTAATATAAGAATGTTAAAACGTTTTATAAAATATTCGAAAACATCCCCCGATTAATAATTATGCGAACAAAATTTGTAATTACGACTTTTATTTAAATCATTTAAAGTTATTGTAGGTTGCGTTTAATTTAATAATAAATTGTTGATAAATATATCTGTGATATCTACTTATATCTAGTATTTTAAGCGAGCTAATAGTAGCGCATATTTTTACATATAAGTTACTGAAATGCTTCTTTTTATATGTCAATGCGAAAAGATAACCATCTACTATAACGAACTCATATTTTTAGATAAACATAAAACTATAAACGTTTGATTATGATCAGTCTTTAGATAGCATTTGAAAAGCACACAAAGCATAAATCTGACGTCTTATACGAACATATTATTGAATTAGTTCAACTCCATTGCCTTATTCATTCAGCTATCCTTTTCGAACAAGGCACTTCTGTGTATCATCAATTTTTGTCGTTTTTTTATAGCACCATAAAATTGCGGCATCTTTTATAGGAGCTCCAAATAAACAAAATAAGATTTGCAAATCATAGCATTCATGAGAATAAAATTTAAAGTTAAAAAACTTTCACTGTTTCAGCATTAGTCGGATAACGCGAACGTAACTATGCCTATAAGAACACAAAATTGGTCAAAGTTGTACAAAATAAAATTAAATAACTTGATCAGCTCACGAAACAATTACACATTAAAAATAAAATTGAGATTTTTCAGTCAACGCAGTCAATTAATTTCGTTAACAAAACTGTTTTCATTCGACCAAACACCTCTATTGCATTTTTTAGCTGTTGTTTCAGTTTCCATTTTAAGAATTACATTGATGACGTTTTTCGTAGTGTTTCGCAGCGTATGGTCCCGGGCTCCCAACTGCAGCCTAAAAGCCTTTTTTCACCTTACGTCAGTTTAGTCATATTCAAGAGGTGATGGTCGCAATTTCGCTCATTCCAATTTGACTGTTTCAGAGTCTAGATGGGTATAGTAAAAATGTAAAAGGACTAAAGGGCCTATGATAATTGAATGCTAAGTTGAAGCTAATCATATAAATACCGGAAATTGCGGAAAATCTCTGGGGAACGTATAAGCCAAGTTAAAATAATGCCATAAGTTCTTATAAAGTGTTTTCCTAAAAGGCTCCTCCGTTGAGATATTCAGCCCCAAAGTTGAAAAATAAAAATCAATTTTTTAATATAATAATAATAATTTTTGGTATACCTACGTAATAATTGAAGGTCTTTAAAATGATACAATAGGTATTTTGATATCACCTTAGGGGAATTAGGGGTGCACTACCTTCAGCTGTTCTAACCTCAAAAACGTTTCAGAGTTTTGCAATATTTAAGGATGCTTTCGAATTTTTTGGACATTTTACGATAAAAAGGCGCACTCGTTTATTTTCGATAAAATGAATCATATTCTAAATCGAATCTATTCTCGATGAATCTATTCTAGATTCTTCTAAATCGTACATCGTAAATCGTAAAGGTGTACAGTTAATAATGATAATACATAGTTAAAGTAATGATAAAAAGATACTTTGCGCTTTTCGTCATCCTTACAAACAACAACGACAAAAATAATAAATTAAAATAATATTTGGCATGGGCACCTACTCTTCGTCTCTTATTCTATGTGAGATTTTCTCCGATTCTTAAAAATTTCAAAACTTAAAGCTCTGAAACATTTTTAGGTTAGAAAAGTTAGGGACCCTCGGTTGCCCTAAGGAAATATCAAAAAAACCTATTGCGCTATTTTAAAAACCTTAATTTATTACGTAGGTATACCAAAAATTATTAAATTTAAATTATTAAAAGAATGATTTTTATCTTTCAACTTTGACGGTGAATATCTCTACAGGAGAGCTACGTAGAACAAAACTTTAGAAAAACTTGTGGCATTATTTTTACACGGTTTATGTGCTGCGGAGAGAATTTCCACTGTTTTCCGTATTTTCCGGATTCCCTGTATGTACGATTCTTCAACTTGGCACCCAATTATCTCAGGCCCAGTGAGGTGTTACATCACCTGCTTCTACATTTCTACCGTACTTACCGAGGACCGTACGATATATGTGAATCGGCCAAATCGGAATGAGCGAAGTTGCGACCATCTCCTCTTCGGGCACATCGATTTAAATTAACATCGGCTGTCACCAAAATGTTAAATCACTTGTTATAAAATTTCTATTTTAATTTTGTTGAAAAAAACCTCGACTTTTATAATTTCGTAACTTTAACCAAAAACGCGAGGGGTAAACTGCTGATCAAAACGCTATTTTCAGTGTTACCCACGATTGCCTGATATTACCTACTATTTCTCACTATTTCTCGACTATTACCTATTATTTCCTGAATGTTATACGCTATATTACCACCAGCGATTTACCCATCGCATAAATGCCTCTTTTGTATACTTACAAAGTTCTTTCAACTCATTGTGACTCGCCCTATATGTAATAAGTAGGTACATATTGCATGTATATAACTTTATTTCAAATTATTCGTGCAAGAAAGCGATTTAACACAAAGGTATTATTTGCATTTAGTTTTAAATCTAAAAGATCTATTTAATCTATCATATAAATAATTATTATATACTTAATTATGTGTTTATAATATCTCGTTAGAAAAAAAAACGATTAAGCATACTTAGTTAAGAGCATCCAACTAAAAACCTGCAAAATTATTAAACAATTTACCGTATAGACTCACTTTTCTATGTGATAACAATGAAATTTAGCAGTTAAACATCGCTTGTATGTTAAATCCTTTATCCTGTAAAGCATTAAACAATTTATAACTACGCATGTAAAGTAATCCGCAAAATCCTAGAAAGCATGAAGCAGACCCGAAACAAATGCGTTGCCGCAATAAGAGTGAGGTTTTGACTTCAAAGCTGGGTTTATTAAACACGACCACTCAGGATATTGTAATTAATAAACGTCGACTAAGCACTATGATTTTTTAAAGTTAAGTAAAGCGAATCGCGCTTTACTATAAACACAATGAAGAAGTCACCGCACAGTGGGTCAGAATTTGAAAAAGCTGACCGAAACTCTAAATTCGCAATTAACAAATCGACTGGCGTAAAAACCGATTAATAAAAGGTATTGTTATAATATTAATTAATTAATTATACCTAATTTAATTAATTATATGCAGTCCCACTCTTACAAGAATAAAAGAAAAAATAATTTTGATCATAAAGAGAATAGCCTTTTTAAGCCTTTTTTGATATTATTGGTACAACTAATGTGTTATTTTAGAAGTAGACCTACATATTTTTAAAATATACTTGTCATTTTATAGCAAGAATATATTAATGGAATATTTGTATTAGAAAAATATTTTCTTAACAAAAGATGTTCATAATGATACGTTGTATATTATTGCACGTTTATTTTATTTTAGGGTCTAATGAAATTTGAGCTGTAATATGCAACTTTTTATTTTTAAATGACTCTGTATATTTTTTACGTTTTTTTTTTGGAAGTACTATATTTTCTCTATACGATATTATAAAAACATTGCGGGGTTAGATGACAAAATTTCACTGTTAAGCACGATTAAAGATGGAAAATGTCCTATTTTGCAATAGCATCTAGTAGACATAAAACAAAATATGTGTTTAACAGTGTAACTGTAACATTTAATCCCACAATATTTTTGTAACATCTCGTATAAAGCAAAGATGAATGAAAAAAATGTAAAAAATATATAGGATAGGTACCTGTCGTTTAAAAATAAAATTATTAATTTTATTTTATAAAATGACACTTTTCTAGACGTAAAATCATTTAATTACAAGCGATGATTTTTGAAAGTAATTTTCTTTTAAATTTCCAAAGTGCTTTAATAAACATTCGTTAGAAACAATTAAGCATAGGTATAATACTCGCGTCAATGCTAATAACTACTTACACGTGGTCTTTTTTTGTGTCCTTTTATAGCCCTGAAAGATTACCATGATATAATAATACAATATAGATTTATATCGTTTATTGAAATCGAATATTTGTCGTTTAACACTCGGAATTCACCGATCCACATCCTTTCTTAGCGAACTTCAGTCGGACGAAAATCCATTTTATAGAGAATTGGAAGAATGGTCTTAGAAATGTCGTTGAAAGCAATCTTTTATTGACAGGCGAAAATCTTATGTCACTGGGTGAAGGATTTGTGTTGTCGATTCCCGAGAAGCAATAATAAACGAAACAACCAACCACATGACTAAATCAACGATATTTATCTTAAAAAATTGACATCCATATTTTCACATTTCTTTTTGGTAGATCGTTTAAGTAAATGAATATCGAAATGTCGGCTTTTTTTTAATAAAACGCGTGCTAAAGAACAAGTTTATATTTTAAAAATAAAAATAACATTTAACGTGATCGTAAATTTTTCCGAATAATTTAAAATTTCACCTGTAACCTGAGTTATATCAAACGTCAATACAGAGAAGGATTAGCGCAATTTTAGTATTTACCTTGAGAATTTGCAAGCGTGCAGGAAGAAATTATGTAAATTACAACTCCTATTTCCGAGATTAGCTAACCCCAACTCGTTCTAACAAACCACGTAGTTAAAAGGTGGTCACTAACTACAACACAGGCCGCAATTTTATGCTCGGAGTCGTAAACCTTTCCTTATTTTTACTGTGGGAATTATCATCTGCGCTCTGCACTATATCTTTTTCTAACTAAACTTTAGTTCTTT
Organism: Rhagophthalmus giganteus; assembly: GCA_036326145.1. Lineage (NCBI taxonomy): Eukaryota > Metazoa > Arthropoda > Insecta > Coleoptera > Rhagophthalmidae > Rhagophthalmus > Rhagophthalmus giganteus. The sequence goes on along the minus strand of JARFJA010000067.1, from coordinate 6,892,276 downwards.
AAATTACTTATACGCGCGAAATTGTAAATAATGTATTCGTTTTAAAGGTTATTTAAACTCGATTGCCGCCTAATATTCTAATTTATTCCGTAGAACTATTTGAATAGGCAACGTATAATGGAGAAATTTAGAAACATATACTAAAGAAACTTAACACGTTTAATTGTGAATGCAAAATTCTAAGATGGTTTTAGTATTCGCGTTGGATGCTTAACGACATCAATTTCAGCAGCTGTAACAACCTTGATAAGGGTAGGACAGCGTTTAAGCAACACATTCGGCGTTAGCTGTTTTGCATTTCACTCCCCAACATCATTAAAGTATATGTCTCTTGAATGTGTTCAAAGGTCAGTTGGTTTTAATCTCTTGAAAGCAGAAAAGCCCTTTAGAAATTATAACAATTCCATATGTTTAACTAAATAAAATTGTGACGTGTATATAATATTATTATAGTACCTACTTACTTATCTATATTTTCGATAAGATAGAGCAAATGCCTACCTATAATTTTTTTCGTATTTATCCAGGTTTAAAATCTATTTTAAATGTAGTCAATTTTGCGAATTGTCGAATTCAAAATGTAAAATATGAAAATTTATACAGCACGAACTTTCGAAAAGTGAAAAGATCTCATAATAGTCTACAACGATCGGCGCAACAATAACAAAAATTCGGCGGGTTTTTCGGGGCAGGTCATTTGTTCCACATTATTGCATGCTTCCAAGAATTTTTACTAAGAACCCACAAATCCTTTTTAAATTTGCATATAAGGTCACTTTGAAGTTCCTTTAACAGGTGGTGTGCTTTTAAGCGTAAACTTAAAAGGAAAGGCAAATCCCTGTTAAATTTCTCCATTTTAAGCTTGGATGCTATGCGGATGTTGAGCTCACGTGGGAGCTGACGCCTTTGTGAATATTACAAAGCCGCTCGAGAGTTTCTAGTGTTTTCTTCAATCGAATAAGAAATTAATAAGATGCTGTATAATCGGCATTTTTATTACTACTTTTTACTTAATCATTAAACGTTATGGGAGTTTTTTTTTTTAAATAGGTACTTAACCCATGTGATATGTCTAGATTTTACAGATATTTTTACAATATGGCGCGTGAATCAGCTTAAGATGAGATTTGTAAAAATACGGCGAATACGAATATCATAATATCGGAATATTATTCTCGCTACGGCGGGCCATGCTTTCCATCTTCTAATTTTATCTAATAGACGTTTGCAATAGAAACGTTTGTTCGAACAATTGTTATCTGTCAGATTTTATCTGAAGATGGAAAAATTAGGCCTATACCTAATATCAAATAAAAGACTGTTTTACTTTAAAAACAAAACTTGAGTTTCATTGCAATACTTACTAAAAAAAAAAATACGACCGCGCGCAAGTCTCGGTATGGAATTTTCATGTCGCATGTCAAAAAACTCTTTTTTTTTAAATTTTTCTCGCAATAATATTTTTGAAAAATAATATTTACGAGAGAAATTTATAAGAATTAAAAAAATATATATCACTTTTTTTCGATTATTTCGAAAACGGCGCATCCTATCGAAAATTATAAAGAGACATGATCGGTAGAGAATTTTATGGCGATTCCAAAACATATTTAACATTGCCGATCCCATGAGTAATAACGGAGATTAGAATTTTTTTTTGAACGGCCGCCATTTTGAAACGGGTCGGTCGATTTGGCTGGTTAACGAACTCGTCTTTTGTTTTCGTAAAGACAATACGCTATCCAAATTTCAGCCTCCTACTATCAAAATTGCCACCAGAAACGTGTCAACAAGAAATTGATTATATATATTTTTTTTCCCTATATTTTCGTGATATAGGGATCAAGATCGGAGAAAAGCCAAAAGGACACGTCTGGGTCCCGTCATCAGACAGGTTGCAATAGCTTTATTTTCTATGAAAATACGCTAATAGTTAGCAATTTAAAATGATCTGGATAATCACTATCTACTGCCTTTATACCGCAGAATTATAAATTTACTCTATGTCTAATTTAAAAACTATTCGTGCACCCTTAAGCATTGAAAATTTTCTTATTACAAACCATAAACCAGATAAAAGTTTAAACGCATTTTTATGTGGCCGATAAAATACAAAACAACTAATAAAACATGTGCACCGCCTACTTTCATAGCTTATCGGAGTGCGAAAAAAAACTGAAGGTTTCTAAAATAAAATCGGGATTTCCTAGTATCCATGTAGAAACACGAATGCATTTATATATAGAATTCTGGTAAAACCAATTCAGATCTTCCGCGTTAGTGGTACAGAGCGGTAGTGCTTGTGTCAGTAGTTCGAATTTTAAATTACGGGGTCGTATTGTTCGTGTGTGCGAGGAGTGCCCGTTCGGTTAATAAGGTCCTTTTGCGTGTGAGTGCGCGAGTGTTATGTGTTATGTTGTGTTCTCTAGAAGGATTACAAACAAAAAGGATTAATACGACGAAGAAAGATAGGATCTTTCTTTGTCGACTGATTCTCCATGTATTTATAAAGTGTAAATACATGGACCTTTAAGCTCTAACACAAATTCTTTGAAAATCGAGCTTGATTGGGCTCTTGGATCTTTCCCTTAAACATTCGACGGTCCAATTTCGCGAACGAAATTTTATCTTACGCGCGTTTTTGCAATTACAGTGTTTGGTAAAATACAGTGAAATATGAAGCGTAGGTATAGGTACGTAATAATGCAAGTACACAGTCAACGGAAGAATCTACGCTTCTAATTGGCGATAGAGGAAAAATGATGACGAGAATAAAGTAGGAAATACAAATAAAAATTTAGAAGTTTATAATTTTTTCTTATAGTATGTTACACACAAGTGGCAGTCCCAGCGGCAGAAGTATTAGTTTGCATTTTACGTAAGTATTAAAAAAAATCTCGTACTCGATCTCGAAAAAAATTCGGTACATGGGATAAACATATAACAAAAGGCACAAAAACAAGAATATATGGTTCAATGCTAGAGAGTATTATGACATATATGGCGCGGTAAAATGGGTGATAAATAAATGAAACAGATCAAAAATCAACGCGCTTGAGATGGAATGCTGGAGGAGATGCTGTAGGATAGGAAGGACAGACAGGATTCCTAATGAAAAGATAAGAAACCGTATGGGACTACAAAAAGATGCTGCAAGTAGAATAGAAGAAAAGCAACTAAGATGGTACGGACATGTAAGAAGAAGCAGTGACAACAATTGGATAAAGAAAATAACAGAATGAAGTCCTATGTGAAGAAAGGAAGACCGAAGACATCTTGGAGGAATGACATAGACAAGGCCATGGAAAAGAGAGAGTTAGAAGACAGAGACTGGGAGGAAAAAAATGAATTAAGGAATTGGCCGTGAGAAGGGAAATAGCGTTAGCTGTAAAACGCCCTTATAGTAATAATTAAAAATATATATATTTCAGGATTTTAATTTTTTGAATGTTTTTGTTTTTTTTAATTTCTCTTATTTTGAGAGATTTTTACCTTTTCAATGCATTCGTTTGAGGATAAAAAACGATAGTCAAAGTTTTAATTGTCGAAACAATTTTTAAACAATTTAGGCTGACAAGGAGACAAAGTTTGATCGATTAACTTTTTATTTTGTCACCTTTTTACTTAAAAAAAATATTCTAATAATTCCAGTTTTTTCCTGGCATTCTTTTAATTCTCCTTGTTCTAAATTTCTTTATTTTTTTACTGACTTATAATTCTTTAATGCAATCGTTTTAGTTATTTTACTAACAAAGTAAAAATAAGGCAATATGTGGGGGTAAAGCTACGGCTCGGTTAGTTCCCTGATTACCTACTTACTCGAAAATTCGCGCATGCTTTGATATCAAATTTTCATGTCTGAACTAAAAATGATTTTCAGCTAAATCATCGTACAATAATATTGAACGTCTATAGACCCCTTTAGGTAGAAATACCTAAGTTATCGTTTATTTTGAGAATCGCATTACAGATTAGCCGTAATTTCTAATTATTCTAAGTTGACCTAAATACAGACAAAGCTTAATTATAAATAGTATAATTTTCCGTAAATCGAGTAGAAATTCTGAATTAATTGCATACAGCAATTTACTAAATATGCAATAATATAAATCGGAAGAATTATACAACAGGGTGCCTCGGTTCGTATAGCAGGAGTCCCTCGTTAAGTAGTAGCAGTGTAGTAGTGTTGCTGGTGTATTTCAAACTTTAAAACTCTTGAATAATTTCTAATCCTTAAGACAGTTTGAAGCGTAAGTAACTAATCTTGTACTTCTGCAAATACAGAATATGTAATAAATGAGAATAGAGCTTTAAGTTTAAACCAACTTTAAAGCTGTTCTAAGTTCAGCCGCAAATTATTAGTAATTAGGCAGACTCAGGCAGTCATTTACGTAACTGACTTCCTCAAGTTTAAGTCTCGATGAACTGTGAGTGTCATAGAGGGGTTAATGTAAAGTACTCTTAATAAAAGACAGTTATCTATTTAATTATCTAAATTTAGAAATAATAATGTAAAAATGCGTTCGTTAACCGATTTATTTTTTTTTTTAATTACGTACCTACATTTATTTTGCAATGTAATTTTAAATTTAACGCAAGCCGTATATTATGAATTTAATTTATGTTCAATCGATTCCGTAGAATTAATAATTCCGGCGCAATAAATCATAAAGATGGAAATTACATTTAGACATTCTGACATAAACTTACTGTATACACCTTTGTGTGAAACTGTACGTAAACAACGTTGGTTCTAAGTCCTACAGGACTATAAATCTATCGCCCGTGAATCCATAAGCTTTGAGGCTGGATACAAGCGTCGTTTGTTTGTACAGGGAGACCGCCACCCTCGGGCATGTTGAGCTTCTGGATATTGGCTTGTATGAACCTATTTGTTTTGAAATCCTGACGAAATGAAGTAACGTACGTTCACCACCACGACATTTTGCCTCCTTATAGGCTAAATCTATCTGAAACTCGAGCTGCGGGATTCGAAAAATAAAAAACGACATCTTAAACGGAATTTTATTTAGAACGGATATTTTGCTGTTATAAATTAATGGGGACGTTAAATTTAATTTTTGTTTTACTTAAGCAATCATCTTTAAGCGTACATTAAATCTAGATAACTTCATCGGGGGATATATATAGAGACAATCTCGTGAAATCACAATCTTAAATCTAGTTAGTTTCACAAAAACCGAGTAGGTACTTATCGAAAGTAATTTATGCATATAGGTGTTATTCAATAGACGCGTTTACGAAAATTACAGTTTAAACCGAGCTTAAACCTATTAACGCTGACTGCACCCCAGCTATCGCATCCCGCTTCGATGGAGTGTTATAAAGGTTCTACGGCCATTTAACTTTATCATAATAGGTATTGTACAAAGGTAATTTCTAAATATCGACGAATATGTGCTTTATATCTTGATTGCAGTTACCCACACGAAAGTCGTTGTTCAGTTTAAAAAAAAAAGCTAACGAACAATTAGTGCAACGCAAAAAATATATTAAAAAGTTCGTATACCCACCTAGTCATAATAAACTTAAAGTAGTCGTGATACGTTTTTTTTTGTGCAACTGCCATTTAAACGTTTCGAAAGTATCTTATTTTCTTTTTATTGAATTAGGGAAGAAATAACTTAACTAATATACCTACCTACAAAAAAAATATCATTAAAATTTTCTCGAAACAAAATTAAAATTAAATGATAAAAGCTCTTTTTCATCTTTTAATGAATCTACCGTTTTATATCTTTTTACTTATTTTTATTTAATTCCGTATTCACACTTTGTCAATGACTTTTATCTTCTACGGTGGGTTTTATCTTCGATAGGTTGTTTATCACACTAATTATCTATTTAAATGTAAATGTATTTAATGTCAATTTTAAATTTGTGGTACGATGAAATTATTATTTCCTATGTACCTAAATCGTTATAGTACTTTTTAATGGGTAGTGCGTAACTTGCGATGCCCCAAATATTGCGATTGAAATGGAGTATTTTTTTATATAGGTATATTTTAAACTTACCAGTTTGAGTTACCTATAGAGATCATTAATTTTTTGGCTTTAAAATAAGTTTAAGTACGTGACTTGTTTGCAATGATTTTGTTCCTCTAATGGGGATTTGCTAGGCGCGTGGCTTTTGTAAAATTAATAAGGAGCTTTAATTTCTATAATTCTAATAAATAAACAGTTTCTATGTGGGCAGAATTTAAAAGTACGCCTACCCACCTACGTTTAAGGAGTTATTTGTAAAAGGAAAAATATCGAAAAAAAGCATGGAATTTTACCAAGCTTCAACATGATTGATTAATTGGCATTGCTCGAGAGAAAGCTTCACTCGAAAAAAATCAAATTATCGTTAATTCCTTTCCTGGAGTGTGAGCGTATTATAAAAATATAGAGTAGATTAGGATTTGGGAACATCTCGCGTTTAAAAAATACAGTGCGCTCGAAAAATCATATTTTAGAATTTGTATTTGAATTGTGTGGGTACTATTTAGACGGAGATAAGTGCTCGCCCGCGGGCCCTTACATACTTTGTTTGGGCGACTGGATCGTAAATGTGTACTTTAAGATTAATAAATTTTCATCATAAATACAAAGTCATCAAAAACTGTAGTATCAGTTATTAGTAATTAGGGAAGATAAGGCATTTCTTTCCTTAACTAATCTACATAATGCCGATTGAATCAAGTGCTTGAAATACTAAGACATAATTCTTTACCTATTATTTTCTATTTGCAAAAGTGTTAGTTTAGATCTAATAGGCATTTAGGTCACCACAAGAACATTACTGTTTATAATTTTAATAATTACAATATTTTTAGAATTTTATTTCTTTTACACGATCGGTACCTACTTATTTGTATACATTTACTGCCATATTGTTTATAGAGATTAAACTAAATGCTTACCACCTGCTTTAATCTTTTTCGGACATACGAAAAGCCTCAGGACCGAATGATAAGTAAAATGAAGTTTTTTATTTCGTTATAATATTATTCCACTCCTCGTATGTAGAATTCTCTGGTTTCGAACCCTCTAAACGCTTTGGTTGCAGAAGTCGAATAAAATAAAGTCCTGGTTTCTTGTTGTTTATTCGTTGATAACCGGTTTACGGATACAAGTGGAAACAAAGTAAAAACAAAATAAAGCAAATTTGTATTTTTTTTTGACTATCGCATATATGTCGGCTCTGTCTAATTTTCAAAATTTTTACTCGCCCAAATTACTCCGTAGTTCTCCCGCCCCGTTAAGCACTTGTTCTATTCTTTAGTTGATCGGGAAAGAGTTTCGATGCTTACTTTTCGTAAATTGCGTTATCTCGTAACAAAATAATTATTTCAAAATTTACAAAGCTTTTCTCAAAGATTATTGACGTACACTTCTACAGGGTCCCCCAAAAAGAATTAAACAGGTTATGTTTTATTAACGACGTAAGGTACCTAATTTCAATATGGCCTACCTAACCTATATTTTTGTTTAATGGTGTTAATGTAAAAGTTTTGTGCTTTTAATATTTTAGGAAATTTTAATTAGGTATATTGTATAATATAATTGCCGTATAATATAATGTAATAAGCCATATTGAGTTCTACGTCATATGGGGTTCGGGTACTTTATTCAAACTGTATTTTAAAAAAGTCATTACGATAAAAAGCCGATATAACCTTTCTCTAGCTCACGCGCTGCTTAGTTTTGCGTAAATGAATTTTTGATCTTCCGAATTGTCTTTCGCGAGTGCCCCAGTCTGTATTTACTACATGATAATTATTTACCTATTTGATCCAATTTGATCACAAAACTTTTTTCTTTTTTTTTTGAAATCTTTTCTTCTGCGATATTTTTTTGTCAACTCTATTTAGTCATTGTTAACTGTAGAAGGTTGCTTAATAAATTATACGTATCTACTACAATATAGTATATTATGTTTGTGGTTTTCAAACTTATATTATTTCTTCGTGTAAACTGACCAATCTATTAAATATAAAAACAAATTATTCAAACTAGTACAAGTAATACGAAACAGCTTAAAAACATTTTAGGCAACTTTAATATTATTTACATTATGTACTGATCATCACTAAAAGTAGATACAGTTCCATTTAGTCGATTACGTCATTATAATTAAGAAAATTCATCATTTTTTTTAAATGTAGTGAAACTACATTATCAATATAACCTACTGATTTTGAATATAATATAAAATCACACCCACAATCATTTATTTAAAAATTTAAAACCAATTAAAATTTTTTAATTAATTAAAATCCAGTTATGCTTTTATAGGTAGGTAGGTATTTGCCCGCTTTTATATTTTCCGCAGACATATTTATATTGATGTTGACTAAAATGGTCTGCTGTTATTTTCATCAATCTAAACGTCATTGCTGAAAGGTCGTTTATTGCTGATTGACGTACAGTTATTGGCACATAGGATGTGAGAAAATTATCGAATAAATCAAGCACTCACTTTGTTAATTCGACAAAAGGTTTTATACGGCATAATCGAATTGTGTATAGCTAACCGTTCCCCGATGGTCAGTTACAGTACATTCAAGTAGTTACACGGAATTGCATTTATAGTATCTATCCGAAAACGGTTTGTTAATTTGCACGCTTTAAATTTCTAGCCGTGTTAAATAATGTAAAACAATCCCGTTAATTAATTAACGAAAAATGAAGAAATTTTTTCGTTAGAGGTAGGTATTTTTGATCTTTTGTGAATAGATTAACTATTTTTTTTTATTCAGTTTTCTCCAAAATTTTGTGTAGGTACCGCAATCGCATATAATTTTTATAATAAATGGATTTGTAAAAATCTGGATATTAATTTATAAATGCTTATAATCGAAACGTGACCTCACTATTTTTAACTGTTGTTATACCACACAATAATATACAATTCAACGATTCCTAAAATTTCACAATTCCCAAAAATACCATGTTAAAGAACCGTTAGCTTTAATTGCACACCGAACGAATTTACGGAGCATATCTAAAAAAAGGGATCAAGAATCACTGTCGGATTAAAAGCGAAAGAAATTGGGATATATCTGGTAGTCTTTTAATGATTAGGGGTTTTAGAAGCAGTTTTACTAATATTTCACTCTCACATGCTCGCTGAAGTAATAGTGCCATCTTCTTTGCTTCCACAACGCATTACAGTAAGTCCATTTCAGAAATCAATACCGAGAGTGCCCTCTTGAAATGAAACATTCGCACCACGCCATAGATTTTCATTTACAACAGTTTCGAGCAAGTATAAGGGGCGTTTCGAAACCCATTTCGCCACTTAGTTCTTATATCTGAATGGGTTCTTATTGTGTGGATCATGCATTTAAGTACTAAAATTATTCGTATCGCAGTACTAATTGATTTTAAGTGACACATATTGTAAAGTACGTATTGTACGTAACATGTATGTATGTTGTCTGTATACATTTGCACTAAACAAGTAATTAATGCTTAATTATTTATAAATGGCAAAAGGTACGCTTTCATCACGTCGTATATTTTAATGGAATTAAACCGAATCTCTAAAGTAGACTACATAGCAAGCGTTAAGTAATATTAATCAAAACATACAAAACTGTTTAGGAATTCATGTGTAATTCATGAAATTCGGTGGCAAATTATCCAAAATGAACGCGAACATTGTGCAGGTAGGTAATTTATAGATCTATTTTAATACCTACCTTATAACACGTCTAAGTTAAAAACGTGCAAACTTACTATTGTATTAACTTATTTAATAAATATTTCTGATTTTTGCTTTGTTTTTGTTGCTTTCAATGGAAAACTTATTACGATTATATAGTACATACATAAAACGAATTCAATATTAATAATTTTTTGTGATATTGCGTAGGTTTACTTTATTTTTAATCTATTTCAAATGTTGCCACTGCTCTTAAATAGCGATAATAATCACCATTTAATAGTCATTACAAATTAATTATTCATTATAAAGATTTACAATTTTGAAAGAAAAATAAATACCTAAATGTTCTTCTAACTAATGTTCGCGTCCACGTTATTTATGTAACTTTGATTGAAAACTAATCAATTCAAAACTTAATACAAAAAAAATAACAATAAATTGCAGTTGTTACGTAACAAAATAAGACCACAAAATAGTTGACGGTTGTTGAAATGGTTAATGTGCCAAACGAGTTACAGTAGAACCTCGTTTATCCGAGGTAATGTGGGGAAGGGGTACCTCGGATAAGCAAAAACTCGGATAACACGGAAGAAATAGAAAATTCGAAAATCTTAATTATTTTCTCATTTATTTAAGATGGTAGAACAAAATAAAAGTATATAAGTAAAGTATAAAGTATATCAAAATAAAAATAGAACGCACAAACCGTGTTATAACAAGTTCATGCGTGTACATACGTATGCATGAAAAACAAAGTAGAGATCGCATAGCGGCTTCATCCGTTTTATCCGAGTTTTTCCGTATTATCCGAGCATACACCTCAATTAATGCGGAGTGCTCGGGTAAGTCCGTTGCCTCGGATAACGCGGAGGCTCGGTTGATCGAAGGCCGGATAAACGAGGTTCTACTGTACTTAATTTAAATTAAAAAATATTTCGCTTTAACAAAACATTATTGTAGTATGTGCTTTTTTATCAAGTCATCAAAAATTTTCGAAAAAGCTATGCTTTTTGATCGTCTACTTAAAATTGGTAATTTTGACTATCTAAATGCCTTCGCACACAATGACGAATATGACTCGTGATGGTCACAATTCCGTGACATATATTGCAAGTCAGATTCCTGGTATCTCTCGGTAGGGGAGACCAGGGCACAGTGGTCATATTTGAATACAATTTGTTCTATTTTGAAACAAACAACATATAATAAGATGACATGTGTTGCTCAATACTTAATAGACATTTGTCTAGTAAATGACCCTACTAGTTTTACAAAAAAAATATTTATTCATTGTTTACAGATATTTAAAATATATATGCATAAGTGACCACTGTGCCCCATATACGGGGTACACTGGTCACGATAAAGAGTGTTCATTAGTGGTCACTATTTTTTATAAAAGAGCAGTTTGATTTCATAAACTAAACTTAAACAGCAAACTTGAAATTAAAATATAAAGTCTAAATTAATTAATAATACCTACTTAATATAGTTATATATGTACTTATACCGATAAAAATGAACTTAAAACTTAACATATATTATAAGATTCAAAATCATAAGAAAATTTCAAAGAACTATTTATTCTTAAGGTTCCTCCAGTGTTTAGTGGGTCAAGCAAAATTAACTCGACATCTTTTTTGTCAACACTAGCAATATCTTCCATAGGTGGAAAAATTGAACTTATCCATGTGTTTTCTTGAAAATGAAACTACAAGTTCATCTTGAAGTATTTCTTTTACTTGACCAATGTAAAATCTTAATTTTTTTTGTCGTAAAACGCACTAATACAAAACCGTCAATCTTGATTTCTTCACAAGTATCTACTTCGTCATTTTCAAACGACACATCACTGTCTGTTGAATTTGAAAGTTTCAAAATTGACTAACAGACAAAATTGACCGTTGACTAATTGACCGTTCAAATAAAAACATGTAAAATACACTTAAATTCATAAGAATAATTTATATCCTACTGTAATATTGCATATAAAATCATGTTTACTGATGGGGGGCCACAATAAAAATATTGGGGCACAGTGGTCAACCCTTTTGAAGCGTAAAAGCAGTGACCATAGAACCCCGTAAACCTTGTGACCACTGTGCCCCATAACTAACCTTAAAAATTTTTTGTAAAAATTAATTAAATGTAATAAGAATTTTCTAACTTTTTTATCAACATTCTATTCATCATGGGTTAATAATCCATATAAAAACATTGGATTTGTATATTTAGATCAAAATATTAGTTGAAATAAAAAATTGAAACTTACCAATATTTTACAACATGTGCACAAGAATTAAACCAAAAAGTATAAAGTTTTCAGTTTTCAAACTTTACAAATCTGTTGATAATAAGTTTGTTCATTTATTCACAGATGGAAAAACCTATTTATGAAGTTGTTTAAAAGTTATTGGAAAGTGACCACTGCACTCCTATGATTATTGTGCCCCGGCCTCCCCTACTCCTGGCAAGGACTGAAACCCATTAAACGCTTAAAAATGCGTTTTTAGTTCAAAATGACTTAAGCATCTCATTGGATAACTGAAACTTAATTTTGTTTAGCAGTAAAAACCCTCGCTGTTATTCCGACGTTTGTGCCATTTATGATGGAGTTGAAAAACGCATTGTGAACAACAGTTGAGTTAATTTTAATTCTAAAACCACCCGAGTGCACTTGCAAGAGAACCCAGCGAACTCGAAATTCAAAAATTTGGCGGGGTTTCAAAGTTCCTCGAGATAAGAACATTGCATTTTTTTAACGGCCCAATCGTCGATGTACAGGGCATAGCGCCCTTTAAACGAAAGGCTATTCGTTTCAATATCTGTATCAAATATATTAAAAAAAAGTTAAAGCACGATTTGAATTAAATTAAGTACTCTAAAAGATGGCGCCAACGTATATATTACAAACACAACTTTTCGGAAAACAATTTTCAAAAAATGTCACACTAGTGCTCTATTTTTTTTCAAAAAAGAAAGAAAACGCAAAAATTTTCGAATTAATTTTTAATAATCCTGCGAAATAAATTATATCATCAAATTTAAGTTGAAAGCACGGAATAATTAATAAACTAAAAAAAATTTTAAAGGCTTATATATCTCAACATTAACTTTTTGTTACTTGGGTGGTTAGCTTATTGTTAGTTCTAATCCCTTGGATTGGAAGTTAAATGTAAATATCACGAGTTAGATCCCGTGGTTTCGATTAGTCGATTTCTGGTAGAGATAGCGGTTAAAACCTAAACAAACTCGACAGTCTTTTCAGTCCGCGAGTGTCTATTGCCGTCAGTTCGGCCCGCATTTTGCCGAACTAATTCGTACTGGAAGATCAAAGGCAATTTTAAAATAAAACTGAACGTGATATATTTCTAAATATATGAAATAACTAGATACTTAAAAAGAAAAGAGCACATACGTTACTGTAATTTATTTAAAAAATAAAAACTAGCCGTTACTAATACGTATTAAAATAATTGGAAGCATGCGTGTTTACTTACGTTTTAAGCTATGTCCAATTTCAGATCCATTAGTATCTTCGAAACAAATAGGTAATCTACTTTCTGTTGGGGCAATGTTGGGTAAAGAAAAATCGACGAACTATTTTATATTTACTGCGACATCGACACGGAAAGCTGTATTTTAAACAAAATTTTTATTTGCAGTTTCAGGATTTACAATAGGTAACAAATATGTTTTACATCAGTCTACAACAAATTTTATCTTTTTTTGATTATACTGTAATTGCACTAACTAAGTTTTTATTAGTACAGTATTAAACAACACTCCCGTCTATCGTTTTGATTGTTGTGTCACTATACAATATGTAGATTGTTTTGGCGTAATATTGAAACTATACTTACTAAACTAGTATTTTCGTAAAATTACGTCTTAACATTCAGGTAATCATCGAGTCTTCATAATATATACATATATAATCACATCATTTACAATCTTAAGCATACTGCATGGCCCTCTATATTACATTCAATATTTTGAGGCTACTGCTATTAATTACAAAGTTCTACATATAGGTACTTAGTGTACATCCCTTGCGCACTGTTCTTGTCTTCATGAATTAATATCACAAAGTATTTAAAGTTGTCACGTAAAACCGCGTAGAACACCAACGTTATTAAATATTTATAAGGTAAAAATTAACTATTAAATATTACAGTTATTTACATTTACATTAAGCTCATCCATTTGATTGTAATTTTAATTATTCTCACCATTTATTTTAGACGTTTTTATTGTTACCGGAAAATCACTCGTAAAACGAGAACACTGTTAATAATTATAAAACTTCTTAGTGGCCTGGGAGAACCTGCAAAGAAAAAGTATTAAAAAAAAGTAAAAGCGCAGCGCATTTTGCAAAAAAAAACAAGTCTCTTAGCAAAATATTTCATGCTATCTAGTGAGGTAATAAAGTCATGAAACATAATGCTTTTGGACATTTTAAGGACAGAGTAGCTGGGCGTTAAGAGCACATAAAGTGGGGTTCTTTATAATCATTATCTCGGAAACCAGAGGACCGAGCAATTTTACTTATTCACGTGTTCTTGTTTATCTTTATCTATCATCTCCCTTACTTCCAACTCTTGTTGCTGAGTAGGTTAAGATTTTATTATTCGTTGATTAGATTTTAACAACATTATTTAAATTCCTGTTTGGTAAATATCAAACTTTCGATCTTACTCATTTTATTATGAGTATACCTATAGATAATTAGGTAGGTAAAACGAATTAGGTAATTATTTGATTAGGGAAAATGTAGAATAAATAACATCGTGGAGGAGTACCTACGTACTAACAATAAGTACTATGGTGCCAAAATATCTTGAATTTAAAGCTGTAATAGTACATAACATTGAAATTAAAAAGGAGATTATTAGGTAGACAATTTAATAGCATTTACTAATCGTACAGCAATTTAGGAACTTTTAAGAGCTTAAATTTTCGACAATAAAGCATTTATTATTGTATTAATAATCGAGAACTGGAGAATGCTTTATATTGACTCATTTCGCAATAGCCCTTAACTTAAACGGTTATTAAATTTCACCTTAATAAGTATTTTATTACATTTCAGCTTTTTTTAAACAATCAATATATAACGTTCAACTTACAATTAGCTTCAGAAACGGTTGCTTAAAATCAACAAAGTGATAGCTTATAATTAGCATCGTTGTAGCAAAATCTTTCATTGTTTTTTTACTGTTTAAATGTTATAAATACAGAGATTTTACAGGAGATTAAGTTAAAGCTCCATTAAAGAGAAACGACAATGTTTGAGCGATTCCGCGGTGACCGGTTTCGGCGTTCCCCGTTTCAGCGGTGACCCGCTTGGACGGTCCCCGATTCGGCTTTGGGGGCGAATATCTCAACAGGGGAGCGCTGTAAGAAAAACACTTATAGGAACTTGTGGCATTATTTTGGCGTGAATTATACGTTCCCCGAGAGATCGTTCATCATTTTCTGGACGCCGCGTTTTTTGTCGCAACGCATTGTTTAAACAATACAAATACTTCGGCGCACCAACCGGAATGTTACCGATTTCAAATAATGTTAGTATTACAAACCTTAAAAACGTTCTTGTGGGTCCGAAGTAAAAACCTAGTTTGACTCGTCTATACACGCATAATACCTATCTGTTTCTATTACAACAAAAGGATACGCTGTGCAATATATATTTTGCGGTTATATATTATGTCTACGTTATTAAATGCATCATATTAGATGTGCTATTTGGGCTTTGTATGAGATGTTTTGTGGAATTTTTGTGCGGAACTCCTAGTTCGACGATAACAATCCGAAATGCACGTGATGAAAATGAAAATATCGTCTGTAATTTTTAACTAGTTTGATATAAAAAAGTAAATGTTGAACCTATTATACGATTAAACATTTAAACTTATTTAAGTTGAATAACAAAGACGAGAATTTTAATTGTGCTTTCGGATTATTTCAAACTTAATCAGACGGACGTTGAAGTCGAGAATCACAAAAAATTGACCCTCCAGGATCGCCTACAATCACCGTTACACGTATCGGACTGTTTTAACAAACGTGACGTCAATTTTGTGAAACGGTTAATTGATAACGTCGTTCTTAAGATGCCATAAAAATCAATACGCTCTGCAACAAAAGAAATGTGTCTATTAGACAAACTCCTTAAACTTTCATTTTTACCTGTTAACTTACTTGTGTTAGTACTTATAGTTACATACTTAATAATGATAATGATGATTTATTATTGTTATTTATAGAACACTGTTATTATTCGGATGTTTTACTTTGAATTAAACATGACACTATTAATAATAAATTTTAATTATGTAATGCGTTAAAATAAATGCGTTAATTAACAACAAAAACTAGTCGTTATTGGTTTATATTGTAAAAAGTAGGTACTTAAACATTTTACTAACGAAATAAGATTGGAAATGCAGACTTTATTTTGGCTGAATTAAGAAAGTGTTTTATGCGTTTAATTTACAAAGAACGTCTAGGGCACTTCTTTGGAGTAGTTTTCAAGATTATCTAGAAAATCCTTGAGTGCCGTGTGGATTAATAGAGATTAAACGGTGTAAATTTCATTTGCCCGCTACATCGGTTTCAATAAATGCCCCGTCGGCGGAAAATACAGAAATTCAAATAAATTGTGCAGCTGCTTTCTTTTAGGATTTGTATAAAATGTATTAAGTCTTACTATCTCTTAGTAAAGCCGATATCTACTTATTTTCCGATAACGGCACGTTCGAAATTCAATTAATGTTTTTAGTTTTCTCAAAATAAGTTTCCACGTAGGTAAATAAAAACATATATTTCAATAAGTGCGTACGTTAAAAGTTTTATTATTAAACAAAGCACATAAGTAATTAATAACTGGGAGTTGGTGCCGATTGCCAAAAATTTTTGAAATACGGCCTTTCTTACATGTAGAACTCCACCTGCTTATCGACTTTTTGCTGACACAAGCATCAACTCAAAAATTCTAAAGATGCGGCAACAAGAAAGCTCTGAAGGTTGATTTTTTAGGTCAACTTTAATTCGTATTTGGCTCGTTTTTTTTTTAATATTATAGCGAAATGCCGATGTGAAAATTGAAGGATATTAGTTGATCTATTATTTAATGTAGAAAAATTCACTGTCATTATCAAAAACGAGTCAAACTTCGAGTCGAAAACGCTACTATGATAAAGCGTCACCATAGTACGTCACACGCCTCCTTGAGCCGAGTAACTTTTATTTAAAGACATTTGATTGTAGGTCGTCCAAAAGGTCAAAGGTTATAAAATAAGATTTGGAACGTCCAATCAAAATTCTGACAATCGGTACTAACTCCATACTATACTTGTGCGTCATGACCTTTAAGTAGATATTAGTCAATAGTATATTAAAGTACAAGTTTCAGCATATTTTTATTGCACGAGTCCAAGGACAAGTGCGATAAATACCTTATGAAACCTGTAGTTTATACCATTTTTTTATATTTTGTCACTTTATGCCAAAAATTAAAAAAATTATGAATTTGGGGAATTTTGTTGTGGTTCGTGATATGTCAATTTAATTCAAAATATTAAAGTTTTGGGTTAGGTTTATTAGGAATTTATGATGTGACGTTTAATGTTACCAACTTCGAAAAATGAAAAGTTGCGTGTCGTAACTATGAGGTTATTATAGCACTCATTTCGGTGCTATAATTAGCTCATTACAGACGGAAAATATAAAAAATAGTTTTTTTATTTTAATAAAATCTTTGATAAAGTCGAATACTAACATAAGTAAATGACGTTTATAATGAAAACTTATTAGTGAATCCTTAAACATTTATGTATTAATACTGAAATTGTAAGAAAAACGAATAGATTTCATTAGGGGATTTTACTGTTCTCCCCTGTTTGTGCTCCATCGTGTATTTTCGTTAATTATTTTGTATCTTTGGACTTAACTTCGTAATTTAAAAAGCTTTGTAAGATATTTTTAGTTAAGGCAAAGACAAAACGATCTCTCGACATTTTTCAAATACATCTAGTTGTTATTGAACTCGAACGTTAATTAAATTAAATAACTTTTTCGTTGAAAACAATTTTCATACTAATAATAAGAAAAATTTAGTAATTCTCTCCGATTGTCTTATACGCAATTCAATTAATAATTTAATAATCGTTCAGTTTATACATTTCTCTTTAAATATAACAAAAACAATTTTTATGTAAGTAGTTAGTTTATAAATAGGAAAGTTTGCGTTTATTTAATATTCATATCGTATTCGCAACTTACGTATACCTCAAAGTAAAATTATTATCAATTAATTAATTGTCCATTAAAAATATTTTACAAAATTTTACCATCGGCCTATTATCGAATAATAACAAAGACAATTTAAAATAAATTGTGGCGGAAATTGCCTCAGGATATCCTGCTAATACCTTTTAAGCTCATCGATTCAATCGATACAAGCCGATACTTAAATACCGTAACTAATCTAAATTGTTATCTAAATTAATTTTTAAAATTAAGAAAATTATAAATTTTACTCAGTTTTACACCAATAAATTATTTAAAACTATATTAATCAATAATGAAGTACCTACCCTATATTAGAGTTTTACGAAAAATTTATGAAGGTATTATTTACGCTGTCTTAAAACTTTTAATATTAGACACGGGCCCTATAAGTACTTGCTAATACTCTTTTTATGGGAATTCGTAAAAAGATATACCTATAGTCGTACAAATTCACAACAGAATAGAAAAGGAAACTTAAGAACCCTTTAAAAGCTACATTACAGTTAAACTGAACGTTTAAAAACTAAATTTTGCACAATTTTTAGATATCGTCATATTTCATCAAGCAACCAACCCACGTTTTCTTTTTTTTTTAGGAAAGTGGCTTTTCGGAATCGACGAAAATTCGCGATCGGTGTCTATGTTCTTCATAATTCTAAAACGTTACGGGATTCTGTAACCACCTCTTGGGTGAACTTTAAAAATGCGCTACGCTTTAAGAATTAATATCATCGGATTTTTACCGAATATTGCGGTAGCGGTTGAGTTAGGTCAATTACTTTTATATTCGTTTAAAATATATCAAAAAATTTTTTTTTAATTACCGATCAGCGTTCGGTTTATGGGATACTACCTTCATTTTTACCTTATCTATTGTTAGTGGGTAGGTAATTTAATTTGGTATTTTAAAACGTATTTGATGTAAATTGAATTTCCATTACGAAATTTCATTTCGTTTGATGGGAAAACAGATAGGTACAGGAAATTTGCTAAGTAAACGGTTGCGTAACTATGGGTAATATTTATTAATCGTTTTTGAAAGAACGACATCATGAACGTCTATATAAACGGTTACGTTTGTAATTGCTTTTAATTAAAACGGACCGTGCCGATTTGTAAATTCATTTATTTTGTCAACACAAGTTCCTCGTTTTACCTCGACCCGCATGTGCCGAATCGTCAGTTACAGATATTACCACGAAGAAATACTAAATTCACATCGGAAAAAGTTGTATATCGTAGATTCTTTTGTAAATTAAATGAACTTTCGCTACCAAAAAACTTCCGAGTAGTTTCTCTGGCGTGTTCTTCGTGTCTAAGTTTAGAAACTAGCCTTTTGTAAATACGTGATTATTTAATTTGTTTAAAATGAAAATACGACATTGTATCCTCACCAGATGATGTGTCCCGTGTACCAAGTACAGACGAAGGCCGGGGACGAGGTCTTTCCTCTTCCAGAATAATTTCCGCTTCGGAGTTATAAAGGTGAAACAAACTAGCGACGCACTGCAAACGAGCTTTACCCCCTTGAAACGTATTACTGTCGATGTCAAGTTCTAACCCCGATACTGTTATCTTAGGAACACGTCGATTGCTATCGACAGTTGTAGGATCAGAAATGTGTTGCAAAGAACTTTCGTTCACCTAAAAAAGAAAAGCACTTACTTTTAATACTTTTATTAACTAAATTGCGCGGTACACGCGTAGAATATCAAAAATTGAATAAGTAGGAAAATTTACGAATAAGAAAAACGGAAGTTACGACAATAATGAAGTCACGTACCTACCACCGAATCTAGGCGCTGCCTTTGATGCAGGCGCGAGAGAAAGTTTTTAACCATGTGGTAAAATTAAACCAGGACTTTGTTTGAACGGAATGAAAATTAAAAGTTTCCTTTATGATACAGAGAACGTCTGGCGCTGCTTATAAACGAAAATCGTTAATTTCAAAATTGTACGGAAAGTTTTCTTAAAAAGAACCAAAAAAAATTAAAATTACTAACGATATTAAATTAGAGGTAGCTAATTATTATCTATTAACAAATTTCGCTGATGATTCGTTTCTTATTTTCTTAAATACACAAAATTGTTTGTTAACTGTCCCTTGTCGAATCAATTGATTAAAATAACGGTTTTGATGCTATTTTATTAGCAGAAATTATTTTGACATTTTTTGTTATAATATGATTTACATACAAGTGTGCATTTTAGTATTATTTGCCGTTTGCCGTTTTAAATTTAAAAATACGAATGCAAATAATTTATTCTTTATTAAAAAAAAAGAAAATAATTTCGTTGTCGACGACGGTTAAATACACTTACATAAAAAATTAAGACGTATAAGAAATCCCTTGTAATATTAAAATTGTCTCCGAGAGGAGATGTGGAAACGTAATTTATTTTGCAGTTGCACAATTACATAAATTCATTGCCTCGTCTTGCTCATTTCGGAGAATATTAAATTTAAATTTATGGTAGTAATTGTATTCGTCACTTTAATTGCGCTTACTCGACGTTGTTACCAAACTGTATACTACCCTGTCATTAATTAACAAATTTAATTAATGCCGTATCTGATATATCAGCGCCATTTCGCAGTGATTTACATACAATTTATTTGCCCACGATTGGATTTCGAGTATTGATCGATTTTTAAAACTTACTCGTTTTTTATTTATGTACCATGTGAGATTTACAGCCGGATATGATGGTGGGGATGTACAGTTGCCCCTCAAAGTGTAGCCAATTTCGTACGAGTCTTTTTCTATCTTCATTTGGGGTTCACCTTTTGGAATATCTGAAACAAGACGATTACAATATCGATAAATTATAACGTTGCGACGAAAATGCGACTGCCTTATTGAGATTAATAATTTAATAGGTATCGTTTAACGAATATTTGACAAATACATAATTATCTATTATCTAACGATTAGAACACAACAACACAAAAAGAATAATTACTTATACTTCAATGTCGCTTTTCTAAACAAGCTCGAAACTTGTCCCGAGCTTATTTTAATTTTTAAGTAGTAGGTACACAACAGCCCTCCCCGTCCCCAACATCTCTGTTTTCCTACACATTTGCCTAACGATGCTCGTTCTTGTAGATACCCATAAAAAGTTTTTAAGTTTCATCGCACGTTTCATTTTCGAACCCGTATCTGATCAAATTAAAAAGTTCTTCTAAAATAATGTCTTTTTATGTCTCTAATCGAACTTTACATCGATCACCTGCACGTTTTTCATAATTTTAAAGATTCAACCCCTCCCCACACTCGACATTATTTAGACGATGCACACTTTAAATACAAGCTTTATAGCCAACGTATCGAACAACCAGTTTAATACACAACAATTATTTTCCTTCACAAACATAAGTGAAAATATTTATCTCGCCTTAAATATATTATTTAAGCACGCTCACAAGGGAAGGCCACAACCTCCGTCCCGCCGATATCGATCCGATTTAACATGCGGGTTCGGGACCGCCCAAAAGCAACTTGCGTAAAACGGTTTAGGTCACTACGCCGTCGTTTTTGAAAAAATCGAGGTCAAAGGTCGCGATGCCGGATTGGTTTTGGACCTAGGGCAATCTATAGACTGCTAAAAGACAACCAAAATTTATTAATAGGTATATATCAGGCCCGCAAACTAGCGCATAGTTTTCGAGAAATCGAGAAATTAGCCATTTAAGCACGCCGCTGGTGTGCCGAAGCGGTTGGCGGAACGTGGCGGAACCCAAGGTGGAACCGAACGTTGCGAAATGATATGTTTACGGACCTGATTTATCGATCCCCCAGGCCCAAAATCGATCCGGTGTCATGATTTTCGACCTTCGATATTTTCAAAAACGAAGGTCTCCAATTCGTATGTTTTAAAGCGAATAGAAATTCGGTCGTGGCCTCCCCTCGTCAGACATGGTGGTTAATTTGTTGATGAATTCACTAGGCATGGGTGTGTGTCGTATTTAAAAACACGTTTTAAAATAAAATTTTTGATAATTTATTATTTCTTTGACTTAAGTAATTTTTATCTAGATTGTTATCTTTAAAATATTTTTACCCCTATGCGGTATATAGTTACGTTTATTTGTAAATGCAACGGATGCCGATTACGGCGATTACTTTTCATTATATCATAATTCGATTAAACAACGACATCAATAACCAAAAGTCATAAATAATTTTTATAGGTAAGGGTTGAAAAATAATAGTATCTACGTACAAATAGGTATTACGCATATATGTATTTATATTCGATTAAAGCTCTTGGTTTTTTCAGAAATAAGTTACTGTAATAGTTTTGCAAATTATAAAAGACTCGCAATAAGTTTGTTTATATCGACGTAAACTATAGATAGAGTCAAAAAGTTCGTACGAGTACGAAATTTGAGGATTAGAAATTTTATGAATTCAGACTGCGGAAATTTCAAAATTGCGGCGGTTATTAGTTTATTTAAAAAAAATTAATATCGACAAATACCTATACGCTTGCTTCACCGAAGTTTCCGAATATATAAACGTCCCACATTTCAAATTATTACAACATAGAAATATGTCCTTATCGAACTCACGTTGATACGGTTATGCGAGGGTAACCAGTATAGGCGCAAAATTTTAAAGCCGCAGATGGAACTTTAGTGTTCGCGATAGGGCGTGTGGAAAAATATTAAGCGAACACGGTTTAAGTAAACTCGACACTTTTTAGTCGATACATGATCGTCTGTTGAGCTCGAGGATGTATGGAATCATCGTTTTCGCGTTAAACATTAGCTACTTGCTCAATGAATAATTACAAAATCATTTAATTTTATTGTAATTTAAAAGAAAATTTATGTTGTTAAAAGTTATAAATATTGTAGGTAAATAGAAAGTTACAAATATGATTATTTCGACGGTAAAGATCAAGCAAATTTTGGTCAGATTTAACGGTGAAAATCTCCAAAATCGATTGTTATTTTTTTTTTACTTAAAAATGCCTCTGGGTCATTCTAAAAATAGTATTTTTGATTTTAATTAAAAGTTTGATAAATTTAAAATTACTTTTAACGGTAATAACCTAATTTTTTGTTCAACAATCTTTGATAAAATAAGTAGATATTAACGTAGGTGTCAAAAATATTTGATATTTCAAATATCAAATCAAATGAATCAAATGATCGTAACTTTGAACGAAGTTTTATAGTCAACAATAACATTTCTTTCGTCTAAAAATGTTATAGAAAAATTCACGAGAATAAAAAAAGCCAAACAAAAGCATTTAGAGGATTTTTTTACCAAACAAATACAATTTATTGTCGTAATTATTCATGTTATTGTATAACATATTTTTGTTGTTTTAGTTACGGTGTGAATTATCTTTATTTGTTCGTTTCTTTTAAAAATGCTATTTTTCCATATATCTGAGGACCTAACTATATATTATACATGATTTTGCATAGAAATGTATTAAAAAATGCATCGAAAACGTTTTTACGCCGTTTTGTTTTACGTCGTTCCGTTGCTAGTACGTAAAGCGAGGCCTGTATTTACGTATCGCATTTCTGGGGTCGTAAATCTCTTAAAGGGCCTAACGGAATGATGTAAATATTCTATAATTGAAAACCAGAGTAAAAAATTGCTACTAGATACGACTAATTTCATTTTGATTATTTTCAGGGCCAATTTCGGAATCATGTTTTAAACTAATTTAAATTGTAGTTACAATTAGTTACTTAATTATTACAAGAGTAATAAATAAATTAAGAGACTCGAAATGTTAAATATTTTAGATTAAATTTTTAAAATGCACGAACCGTAAATACTTGAATATCTTCATCGCAAATTGTATACATTCCATAATAATTTATGTCATTGCTTCATAAGCTATTAATACTTAGTTTTTAAGTAAATGCGTACGAAAAGGTGACATGTTCTTGGAAAAAAGTATTAAAAAATTCTTAAAATATTTTTATCTATTTCAGTGTCGTCTTATTTCTTACACATAAATATTAGATTTTTAGTAGTTCATGTGGATACTTACATATATCACATTTTTACTATTAAATCATCATCAGATAACACATCATAACATCACATAACGATTGTATATTGTTAATTAAAGGTTTACCTATTTTCATTAAAAACTTCTAATTGGCATTAAACGTACGATAATTTTACTCAATTTATGCGATTTGTTCAAATACAATTATGTTATCAAATTACATAGGTGACAAAAACTGGTTGTGCTGTTGTGTTCGATGTAATAGACTCCTGGTCAATTAAGAAATGTGATATTACGAGATCGTTTCCTTTTATTCCAAACTTCCTGTAAATTAAGAAAACAATCTTCGAACTTTTCAAATGCAACTGTGTAATCGTAACAGTTAATACCTACGTTATAACAAAATTTCCAGTCTAAATGAACTTTTCCTAATTTTTATATTTACCTAAGGCATAACCAAAATACGCCTAGTTAACCCGAAATTACAGGCAATTGAGATCTTTGATTTGCTTACTAAAATGAAGTATGATAACTGAAAATTTTCTTATTAAATATTAAAATTTATTGTTGTCTCTTCGAAAGTCGTACTAAATAAAGTTAGGTGGGGTTGTAGAAGGTACCGCTAAAAACGTGATTAACATGTGAACGCAATTATGCAACAATATCGAAACCCACGGGGTGGGTGTTATTGAGTTTTCTTGCTTACCCTGTTCGTTGGGGTGCCTACTATCGTCAGCAGCAATGATCTTACCCCAATTGTCAACGGATAACGTGTGTCAATAAAGTAGCTGGACAATTTGTAAACTTGAATCGCGTACACCTGGGCTTAGTATTCAATTGTTTTGCGTTGGTGTTGCATTAGCTTTCATTTGAAGTAGGTAGTAAAGTGTGGTTCGCAATAAGGACGTTTGGACAACACAGTGAACACGACGTCGACGTTTCGAAAATATTTCGAAAAGAAAGTTTAACGTATACTAACCCGAATTTACTTGATATAACCCTTAAATTCCCAATCGCTGCCAAATACATTTAACGTTAATGAGAAAAACTAGATATTATGTAATTCGTAAAATGATTTACAACCTTAATACCAAGTAAATAACAAGTGTCAATACTTAAATTAATTTTCCAATTCCATTAAACATTCGTATTTGCTGTATATTGTGCTTACATTCGGTGGCACTTCTATTGTCGGGAAATTAAACCCAACCGAAAGTATACTGCTTGGCTATGCATAGAGTATCTAAGCCTTCGAGCTTGGAATATCTTCAAAGTAAAGCACCCCTTGTTTATGACGAGACACTTAAGTAGGTACCTGATGAACTTTCGTTGACAAATAAAACGCGTTATTATCGAAATAACTATCGGAGGACACAACAATAAAGTTACAAGTATAATATTAGTTTTTACGGTACTAAATGAATTATTGCAATATAACGAGGTGAAATAGTTATATGGTAAAAAGCCAGAACCAACGCATTAAATTAATGTTTGCGGATGCCTAAATAAACATTCCGTTTGTATTAATTATCTTTAATGTTGATATTGTCGAAATGTTTCGTAACTGAAAAACAAAAAATATACCGAGCCCGGGAGGATGGTTGGTTATTTGGCAACACTATGAAGCCGCGTACGTTTGCGTAATTAATTAATTACATAATTATTTTATTCGAATTTAATTAAGATTTAAGCTTTATAAGTGTGAAACAATAAATTTGACGTAGGTATGTACTTATCTAAATTTTTTATAATTCGAATTCATGAAAAACGATCTAAACAACAAGGATAATTCGTTATTGAATTTTCGATTAATTATATTCAAGTATTAAAAAGGGAATAATGAAATACGAATTCTAGTCGATAATCTCTAATTAGGGTTATTTATTTTGTGGCTGTCAATTTGTAGTAACACTTCTAAACCAAACGAGTTTTGTAGACGAAAATCGAGGGAATGTTTCAGATCCTGAAACCTTTGTAAGCTAGTAATGGCCTATCCATCAAGCGGCCTTAGTTGATTAGGCTTATTGGGGACCACGATATCACGCTTAATATGGCCAATAGAGCTTTCGCCCGGCATAATATGCAATATATATTTTAACGACTATTCGACAACGTCGCGCGTCCAAATCGAAAAAGTAAAATAAAATTATTTTTTCTTGCTAAAATTTCTAAATCAATAACCGTGTGTCCTAAAAGTCCTTTTAGTTTGTAAGCAGCTTAGACGAGAATAAGAGGATCAGGCCAAAATGGTCAAGTTAAGAGGATTTCCCGTTTAAGGTTCGTTTAAGGGTAATTCAAATTTTAGAGAAATACTAATTTCGCTAGTTAATCTATTGTGATATAAAAATGTATGTCGATATTTTTCATAAAATATAAAATGTCTCATTTTTATGCGAAAATTTTAGGAAATTAATCATTTCTAATTTCTAATTTTAACTATAATTCCTATCTGTTTGATATTTCAATTTATTTTATTCACTGTAGTGTACTTATATATATATATATATATATATATATATATATATATATATATATATATATATATATATATATATATATATATATATATATATATATATATATATATATATATATATATATATATATATATATATATATATATATATATATATATATATATATATATATATATATATATATATATATATATATATATATATATATATATATATATATATATATATATATATATATATATATATATATATATATATATATATATTGTATAGGCTATATGCTATGAGCTTGTTTTTTATATCAAACGCATTCTACAAGCTTATTTCCGATGCTACGAGCGTAGGCAGTTAGTAACAGATTTATAAAACCGTCACTACTAGCTTGTCGACAGTGGCGACAACGGAAAAGCTTGAACGTTCGGTTGAGCGCACCTATCTGGCGTATAGACCGTTAGATGGAGTCTTTATCAATTATTCCTGGATTAACTTTATTCTCGAGATTTTAAAATTGTGATCGTTGGAACTGACACGCATGATGACGTAAGGAAATACGTGCTATTTATAATCTTTATACACGAATTCATTTGGCGTAATATTTTCATCGGCGGTGATTACATTTATAAAACTAATAAATAATTATACAATTTTAGATAATTAAATAATTGCTTATGAAGATAATTATGAATTACTTGGAAGTAAACAATTTTACAATTTAATAGCTATTGTATTGTAAAACATTTAAAAAAATTAATTTGTTTTATACGAGTATTAAGTGACGGTAATTTAAGGTAACAAAGTTAATTTTTCTTCTGTAAAACAAAATGACCGACTATTTAATAACCTAAGATTTATAAAAGTCGTCTTTAGTTCACATTTATGCATGCCGTCGGTCGCAGGACGGTACGAAGTCGTACAATTCTAAGAGCACAGATAGCAATGGATCCATTTATGCACCGACGGCAACAACGATTGCCGCTGCGACGTCCTTACATAAATGGACCCATTGCTATCTGTGTTCTTAGAATTTTACGACTTCGTGACGTCCTGTGATCGACGGCATGCATAAATGCGAACTTACTGAATGTGTATTGCCGATATTGATAAATGCCGTTGACGCCGTTCATATTATAATTTTAAGTAAAGGTTCAAAGCAGCCGTTCTAATACTAATACAAGGCATTATTTCTAATACAATTTACATTTTTAAACGTGAAATAGTACAATTATACGTTTTATGGAAGATTCGAATAATACTAGTTTAAATAATATAGTAAATTTTTAAATATACTTTTGGTAATTCTTTTAATCTACCAATATTAATAGTTTTTATATTGTATAATAAGTCAATATAATTTATAATTTTCCATTTTAATTTTATTTAATGTATAATTTATAATAATGTATAATTTTCTACTTTGTTCAAATTATGTAGTACTGTGCTCTAGTAGACAAAAATGAAACGGTAATTGTGCAGAAACCTGGATCTTCGATAATCTAATTTATAAATTTCTTCATTTTCAATAAAATGACTTTTCAATCAACTTCATCCAGTACTCTTTTTTGTTTTGGTTGGTACATTCTTAAATAGCTCAAAGGTGGTGTTTGTAAAAGGCTCTAAAATTTATTTTCTAGAGAGATTAACATCTACGTTGAATTTAATCAAACGTACGAATCTTACAAATTTTATTTAAATGTATGACTAAAATGACTAAAAGTCAAAACGTTATTGTTCGTATTCGAAGTCAGTTATAATAACAATAACAGTTAACGAATACAATATATTTTATTTCATTTAACCTCAAACATTTTAAAACTGTCTTGTTAAATCAACATTTTATCTTTATACTGTGCTATATCCAATTTAGGTGTAGGCCATCTACTTTTTTTTTTCGTGTTTATATATGATGGGCACAACTAAGAAATTTATAAAATTGAACTTCAGAGATTACCTAACAATGTAAACATTAAAACGCTTTAATTCCCGCTCTTTTTATTCTGACCGTAACCAAGGTAAAGTTATTTTTAGTCGCAGCGTATTTATAGAACGTAATGACGTAATATAATCGGCAACTATTTAGAAATAAACTCCGCTAAGTATTTTATTACTGATTCGAGTGAAGTTTTCGTTTAAATTGTAATAACTATGTATGTAAAAAAATATTTGCTAGTTATTTAAACTTGAAACAATTCTTGCAGTAACAACTTTGAATCCATCCCTTATAAACACAGCTGCTATAAATTAAATAGTTGTCAGCTGCAAACATCATTTTACGACATAGGACTATTGCAAAGATGACCTTGTTTGAAATTTAGTAAAATATTCATTTTTATTTTTAAATTTTCTACTTTGTTGCTCTATATAAATTGAATTCCACTTAAATTTAGGTAGAGCGTAAAATAAAAATTCGAAAATAGTATTAAGTACTTAAATATAATAAAACGATTTAGGCAAATTGCGATTGGTCATGAACTTTGTGGTAGGTCAGGATTCCTTAGACGAACGATCAACTCAGCAAGGTCGTTTCAAAATCTCGAGATTATTATTATCGCCGTTGAAAGTAAACATACCTCCGCTTTAAACATTATATAATGAATCTTGTAAACGAAATCGAAATGTATTTAATCTAATATACTAATTTTGTTCGAAAGATTGATCATAAAACCAGATCCCCCCGAAAAAATTAACCAAGGTTAATTTTTGTTTTATTATGTTTTGTTCTGTCATGCGTTTCTAGACTATTTTTTTTATCAAAACGGCCACTGTTTGTACTAGAAAGTTGAAATTAAGTAAAAAACGCGTACTTCATGTCCCAAGAACAGTACCAAAGAGAAATATCCCGCAACCCCGAAAGCACCCCCGCAATCGCTTATTGCGTCGTTAGAAGATTCCATGACGTCATCGAATTGCGCAATATTACGAAATATAACAAACTGATTATTTTTTATTTTTTTTCAAAATTACCGTCGAAGAACGAAATCCCACCGAAAAAATTCGTCTAAGTTACGAATTTGGTTTGTGCATCGCATAGTGAACGTACGAGGCATTCGCCAGACTGTTTGATATTAAATGGACTCTGTTCGTCTTAGAGAGTTGAAATTTTGCAAAAACGCTTACTTTCATGTCCCAAGAACAGAACCAAAGAGAAATATCCCGCAACCCCGAAAACACCCCCGCAATCGCTTATTGCGTCGTTAGAAGATTCCATGACGTCATCGAATTGCGCAATATTACGAAATATAACAAAATGCTTATTTTTTATTTTTTTTCAAAATTACCGTCGAAGAACGAAATCCCACCGAAAAAATTCGTCTAAGTTACGATTTTGGTTTGTGCATCGCATAGTAAACGTACGAGGCATTCGCCAGACTGTTTGATATTAAATGGACTCTGTTCGTCTTAGAGAGTTGAAATTTTGCAAAAACGCTTACTTTCATGTCCCAAGAACAGTACCAAAGAGAAATATCCCGCAACCCCGAAAACACCCCCGCAATCGCTTATTGCGTCGTTAGAAGATTCCATGACGTCATCGAATTGCGCAATATTACGAAATATAACAAACTGATTATTTTTTATTTTTTTTCAAAATTACCGTCGAAGAACGAAATCCCACCGAAAAAATTCGTCTAAGTTACGAATTTGGTTTGTGCATCGCATAGTAAACGTACGAGGCATTCGCCAGACTGTTTGATATTAAATGGACTCTGTTCGTCTTAGAGAGTTGAAATTTTGCAAAAACGCTTACTTTCATGTCCCAAGAACAGTACCAAAGAGAAATATCCCGCAACCCTGAAAACACCCCCGCAATCGCTTATTGCGTCGTTAGAAGTTTCCATGACGTCATCGAATTGCGCAATATTACGAAATATAACAAAATGCTTATTTTTTATTTTTTTTAAAAATTACCGTCGAAGAACGAGATCCCACCGAAAAAATTCATTTAATTTACGAATTTGGTTTGTGCATCGCATAGTAAACGTACGAGGTATTCGCCAGACTGTTTGGTATTAAAACGGACTCTGTTCGTCCTAGAGAGTTGAAATTTTGTAAAAACGCTTACTTTCATGTCCCAAGAACAGTACCAAGAGAAATATCCCGCAACCCCGAAAACACCCCCGCAATGGCTTATTGCGTCGTTAGAAGTTTCCATGACGTCATCGAATTGCGCAATATTACGAAATATAACAAAATGATTATTTTTTATTTTTTTTAAAAATTACCGTCGAAGAACGAGATCCCACCGAAAAAATTCATCTAATTTACGAATTTGGTTTGTGCATCGCATAGTAAACGTACGAGGTATTCGCCAGACTGTTTGGTATTAAAACGGACTCTGATCGTCCTAGAGAGTTGAAATTTTGCAAAAACGCTTACTTTCATGTCCCAAGAACAGTACCAAGAGAAATATCCCGAAACCCCGAAAACACCCCCGCAATGGCTTATTGCGTCGTTAGAAGTTTCCATGACGTCATCGAATTGCGCAATATTACGAAATATAACAAAATGATTATTTTTTATTTTTTTTAAAAATTACCGTCGAAGAACGAGATCCCACCGAAAAAATTCATCTAATTTACGAATTTGGTTTGTGCATCGCATAGTAAACGTACGAGGTATTCGCCAGACTGTTTGGTATTAAAACGGACTCTGTTCGTCCTAGAGAGTTGAAATTTTGCAAAAACGCTTACTTTCATGTCCCAAGAACAGTACCAAAGAGAAATATCCCGCAACCCCGAAAACACCCCGCAATCGCTTATTGCGTCGTTAGAAGTTTCCATGACGTCATCGAATTGCGCAATATTACGAAATATAACAAAATGATTATTTTTATTTTTTTAAAATTACCGTCGAAGAACGAGATCCCACCGAAAAAATTCATCTAATTTACGAATTTGGTTTGTGCATCGCATAGTAAACGTACGAGGTATTCGCCAGACTGTTTGGTATTAAAACGGACTCTGTTCGTCCTAGAGAGTTGAAATTTTGCAAAACGCTTACTTTCATGTCCCAAGAACAGTACCAAAGAGAAATATCCCGCAACCCCGAAAACACCCCGCAATCGCTTATTGCGTCGTTAGAAGTTTCCATGACGTCATCGAATTGCGCAATATTACGAAATATAACAAAATGATTATTTTTATTTTTTAAAATTACCGTCGAAGAACGAGATCCCACCGAAAAAATTCATCTAATTTACGAATTTGGTTTGTGCATCGCATAGTAAACGTACGAGGTATTCGCCAGACTGTTTGGTATTAAAACGGACTCTGTTCGTCCTAGAGAGTTGAAATTTTGCAAAAACGCTTACTTTCATGTCCCAAGAACAGTACCAAGAGAAATATCCCGCAACCCCGAAAACACCCCCGCAATCGCTTATTGCGTCGTTAGAAGTTTCCATGACGTCATCGAATTGCGCAATATTACGAAATATAACAAAATGATTATTTTTAATTTTTTTTAAAAATTACCGTCGAAGAACGAGATCCCACCGAAAAAATTCATCTAAGTTACGAATTTGGTTTGTGCATCGCATATTAAACGTACGAGGAATTTATCAGACTGTTTGATATTAAAATAGACTCTGTACGTCCTAAAAAGTTAAAATTTAGCAAAACTTCGTACTTTCATGTCCTAAAAACAATACCAAAAAAATTTTTCTCGCAACTCTAAAATCACCCCCGAAATCGCTTATTGTGTTGTTAGAAGTTGTCAGTTCGTCATCGAATTGCGTTATATTATTAAATACTTTAAAATTGTCTATATATATTTTTTGAACATCCATCACCGAACGGGATCCCATAGAGAAAATTTATCGGATTTACGAGTTTTATTTGTACAGCGCATGTTATATTTAAAAAAATGACAGATCAACACGTTGTTTTCGACACGCAATCTAGGGAATCGAACCCAAGTCATGTGCATAGCAAGACGGGCACGCTTACCATTGGACCATCGTCACTTTCTATCTTTTCTAAATTCAATAAATATTTAGAATAATTATAATAAAAATATTTAAAATAATTTCTTGATCCTGTTTTAATAAATTATTAACCTATCTTGTGAAAATATGTTTAATAATACCTATCTAATCAAATAAACGAATGCCGCTTCTTTAATATCGTAAAATAATGTTTGATAAATTTTAATGTAGAATAATGTATTCTACCTTTTTAGGGATAATTTATTTTATTTAGAGATAATTGTCCATCAAAACACACAAACTTTATTCGTCATCTCATATCATTGTCGTCAGTTATAATAGAAATTATTTTAAGAAAATCTTTATCTTCTTATGTTTACTAAAAACTAAATAAGTAGATTTAATATTCAGGAAATGGGTTCGCGCCAAATATGAGTCAGATAAATTAGTTGTTATCGCAAGTTTTGTTTAGGTAGGTCAGCGAATTCATACTAACAGAACGTTGAAAACATCTTGAGGTTACGTCAGCAAAGATGTGGGCGAAATAATTATGATTTTATTTCGCAGTACCTATATTCAATTAAAACGATACAAACTATTTACAAAATAATTATAACACTAAAACCACTAAATTAGAATAAAAAATAGCGTAATAAGAAATTCTACTTATCACAACAGTGCATAATTTTATGGTAAAACGTTAATTGGGGTCATAGATAACTATATGTTCCTGAAAATGTTCTGGGAGGTAATCCAATCCCTCATAATTAGATCACCGATTTAGAATGTCAGTCGTTGCAGTTAAAAAGAATACATACTTTCATTATTTTAATAATTGTTAGGACCTATAAAATCGTTCAAATAAATTAATAGTATGCATTTATCTTTACATAGTATCTATTTATTCCATTTACAGATAATAATGCCTTAAAATAAATTGCTTGAATAGCTTAAAATTTCCAAGTATTTCTTAATTACGTAGCAGTAGTTCGGTTTCAGAAATACAACAAACTTAACTGAAAATGTTAATCTGTAAATTCTCGGTAAGAGAAAACGAATCCAATCGCTCAAACAAATTATTAAAGAGCGCGCGAACATTATTTAAAACACGTAGAGTGCATTTGCACTTTTCCAAGTTATATTTAATCGAAACACTCGAGAATGTTCTTTAAAATATTTTAATTCCAAAATTTAAGAGGAAAATAAATTATAAACTATGTTTATAATTGTAAGTACATTTTTTTCGCGATAAAGAATTATTTGGTGTACTAGTTTTTACTAGTTCCACTTTCTTTAGATTTAAACGATATTTTTGTGATGAATAGAACATTTTTGAGCGGAGTGGGAACGAAATTCCAGCTTTTCGTTAGTTCCCGCTTATACGTGTGGTAAATGCTACAAGTTTATTTGGTGTGTGAATTCAGTTTAAGACGGTTGGGTGAACTTATAAGAAATAAGAGGTAAGATTATCATAGATTTTCATGTTCTTTTGTTACTAATTGTATTTTGAATTACGTTATAGAATATGGCTTTGGATACTCGTTTACAGCACCAACGGCATAAAGATATTCAGCTGCCACTTAAGAGTGATATCGAAAAATTGGTATCTTATTTAAGGGAAGGACGTCGTAAATGGTTCTATATAGTTAATAAAAATGAATGTCCGAATATAAGGCATGCTTGGAAAGAATTGGCATCATACACATCAGTATCTACTATGGTATTTAATCGTCGTCGACCCGGTGAACTTGAACGGATTACCATTACTGATTTTTCTAAACTACGATCTGCAGATTCCATATCGAGTCTTGCAGGAAATCTTAGAAGCAAAGAAGATACCCAGTTAGTTCGCCGTTATAAACGTTTCGAAATTCGTGGAAAATTAAATAGAACCGTTCCAGTTTTAATTAATTTTGAAATTGAAAAATGTTTGAATCTCGTTATTAAAAAAAGAGCTGAAGTTGGTGTACCCTCTGATAATCCTTACGTGTTTGGTTTACCAGAAACCGATCATCGACATCGTTATTTGAGAGCATACGTTCTCCTGAGGGAATATTCTGTATGTTGTGGTGCATCTCGACCACTTCTGTTGCGCGGCACACAATTAAGAAAACAGATTGCCACCGAATGTGCTGTAAGGGATTTATCGGATAATGTTATAAAAGATGTTGCTAATTTTATGGGCCATGCTAAAGATATACATGATAACATTTACCGTATGCCAGTTGACAATCGAGATATTATTCAGATGTCTAGAATTTTAGAAACGATTCAAGGAAATTGTGATTCCGACAGTGATTCTGATTATGAAAACGATCCCCAAATACAACCAAATACTTCTACTGTTGAAGCTGTTTCTGAAATTTCTCTTGAAAATTTAGAAGATGAAAATAATACTTTTAGTTCTGATGTTAATAAAGAAGAAATAGAAGCTTCCACAAGCTATGAGATTATTTCTTCTACTAAGCCAAGTTCTAGCGAGAATTATGTTAATAAAAATATAAAAACTCATTCTAGAGGTAATTTTAATTTATAATAAAAAAGTTGTGTATAATAAATTTTCTATATTTTTAGGTTTGAAACGGATATGTGGTTCTAAAAGTCCTTGGGGATCCGAAGAAAAGCGTGCAGTTCTAATTCATTTCGGAAAGTATTTAAAGAAGAATAAGTTGCCTTCTATGAAATTTTTGATTGAGAAATTGCCTTGCATTTCGTCATTACAATCTAGGTCTCCAACTTCGGTTAGATTGTGGATGCAGAATGAACTAGTGCGTAGAAAAAAACAATCTGAAGGGGCTACTTCAGATTCTTATGAAAATATTACTAGTATGTGTTTTTAGACATTTGTAATACTTGTTTATTTAGTTTACTAATTTAATAACTTTTTTAGCCTTATTTACAAGGAAAAAGTGGTCGTCTCCGATGAAACGTGCCCTAAAAGATATTTTTATGGAACATCTTGATAATGACACCTTACCATCTAATTCTGAATGTTTAATTGCTATGGAACGATATCCAGAATTTCAAAATTTAACCGTGGCTGCTATCAAAACTGCTGTTGCTAACGAACAAAACGTATTCATAAAGTAAGTTGAACTTCCAAGTTTTCAATAATACTTATAAACAATTTAAATTTTATTTCGATACACATAAAAGCATGCAGGTAAATCATCGGTATAATATGCCCTTTACATTTTGAACTAAATTACACATATACTATTAAGTCATTGTCTAGTATGATGTGCATGTGAGTAAAACTTGAATTGTCTATAATTTTGTTTTCATATATTGCTTCATTTTAGAGCAATAATTATTTATCATTTTACATTTTTAAAGCAACATACTATCTAAATTCCTGATTCTAATAATTTTAAATTTACTTATTTTATTTTGTACTATGTAAATTGATAATGATGATTGTTAATAGTTGATAGTTAATAGTGAATGATGTGGAATGTTGCAAGCATACCACGATTGGCTATTTTGCTTCTATTTGCACTAGACTTTTTTGAAATGTACATCTTTAAAATAATATAATTAATAGTACCTAGTAATTTTAATTATCCTAATTAATTATTTTAATTATTTAATTTAATGTTCCTATTTTTGTGCAAAGTATTAGAAATTAGTGGCAAGATCTATCTACTGCAATATTTTTCATATCCATGAACCTTTTCAAACGTATCGCATTTTGCTATAATTATTAAATTGAGTTTATTAAATTGTTTATTATAATAAAAATTAATTATTGAATTCTTCAGATTTCACACCTAAATAAGATGACTGCATTGTAGAATGTCTGTGTTCGTAGATTACTCGCTATTTGTAGGTTGCTGGGAATTTGTAGAAAACTCCAGAATTTGGTTTCTATCGTCAACGAATATATTTGGTGATAGTTTATTAAATGGTTTATTATTATAATAAAAATTAATTATTGAATTAAGTCTTTCACCTAAACAAGACGGCTGCGTTATAGAATGCCTTTGTTTGTAAATGCTAGTATTTGTAAGTTGTTACGAATTTGTGGAAAACTGTAGAATTTTGTTTCTATTGACAACAAATATATTGTGATAGTGATTATATTTTTGCTTAATGTGCATGTGTATAGTGTGTTATTTGTTAATAATTCATTTTCTGTTTGTCGAATTTCTGTTATTGTTTGTTGAATTTTTGTAATATTTAAATTTGTGTATTTTTAAATATCTTGTTTTATAATTTTATATCAACTTTCTTTTCTATGAAATTTATTGGCTGCTTTGTTTAATTTAGATTTGATGTAGATAATCACAATTAACATTAGAAAACAAATCTAATTTAAATTTGCTTTTTAAAATTTGTTTTCATTATAACCATTGTTAATTGTGATTCTGTAGTATGTTACGATTTTATGTATGACTATAGGTAATTTTATACTATTTTTTTTTGTTCTTTATTTCTGCAGGTATGAATCGACAGAGACTATTAACACTTGTATTTATCTCATCAAGAAATGTTGATTAAATAATGTAATTTTTGATTTATGAAATTTTATGATATGTTATATTTTATTTTCATTTTATTCAAATAAAAGATTTAATATTAATATTGTTTTTTGTTATTTCTTGATGGTAGTCCTTGTATAATAAATGGTAATGGTGGGTGGTTCACACGATACAAAAACGTATACCATACATAATTACAATTATAAGTTGTGCAGGGCTGTGAAAACGTCAGTTGAGATACTTCTCTTGTTCATTTTTAGTAATTTATCAACTAGTACCTAGTACTAAGTAATTGAAGAGAAGTAATGAAGAAAATGCTTTTAGAAATCAAAGGTTAAAGTTTTAAACTTGCAAAAGTGGACTGTTATCATCTAGTAAACTAGCTATTTTTCTGCAGGAATGATTCTTTTTATTTTTTACCTAATTTAGTAAAGTTAGTTTGCTATGCCTGGTTGTGTTTGTGATTTGGTTGTTTTAATGAATCAATCGGCACTGGTTGCACTTTGTTTTGGGACGTTTGGATTTTTTTAACATGAGTTTTTGATGCACTGCTCCACACTACGCAGCCATAAATAATGATCGGTCTTAGGATGGCGCTGGCCACACTTGATTTTTAATACGCTCCTTCGATTGATGATAAGATATAGTATTCTAAGACGTGAGTGGGCTTGGCTTAATTTTTTATTGATATGGAAACCCCATGTGAATTTCTAGTCTAGATAGACTCCAAGATACTTAATACCTTTATCTGGTGGGTTCCATTTGATCGGATGGCCGCATATTGTCAAGAAGGGACGATTGTAATATTTCTTAAGGGTCTTAAAATTTTGGTCTCGCGTCATGGTTTGGTTGATGGTTACATTCCATTTCTGGTACCATTTTAATAGCTGGTTGATGTCGCATTGTAAAGATT
Source organism: Rhagophthalmus giganteus (assembly GCA_036326145.1). NCBI lineage: Eukaryota > Metazoa > Arthropoda > Insecta > Coleoptera > Rhagophthalmidae > Rhagophthalmus > Rhagophthalmus giganteus. The sequence goes on along the minus strand of JARFJA010000067.1, from coordinate 6,854,530 downwards.
TAATTGCGTGGTGAATGTTGTCAACTTGGTTGGCTAAGATGGTGAGGAATGATTCTAAGGCATCATAAAATTTCTAAATACTTGAAACCTTTAACCACGAAAATCTCATTTTATAAAAAAATGTTACCTTGTATGGATGCTTTATCCACTTGTGTTTTCAATAGGTCAGAATATTTTATTTTTTATAATCATTTCTTATAAACTAAAAATAAAAAATTAATCGGCCTTAGTATTGGGTAATTAGTGAACTTGTTGCTAAACTTAAGTCACGGACTCCAAATTAGCTGAGATCGATAAAATTTTTCAAGTTGAAAAGATCCGATAATGAAAATATTCCCTTTTTTCCGATAAGGAAGTGAAATCGTAAGCCATGTGTCAATACGATGTTTAGCACATAAAATACCCATTGATAATAAAATTTTAGTAACAGAGTTGTGCTAATTGACTAGCAGCTGAAGTGCATAGGGATGTTTGGGGGTTCCACCTTCGTAGATCTCGATCTATTCATAATTTTATTAATCTAAATATCTTCTTCGAAAATTACATGAAAACATGTTTTTTATGTAAATAGGCTTATTCTTATTGTTAGATTTAATTAATAAAATGTTACAACAGATATACCTTCCCACTTAAAATGGTTTATATTTACTCATGCACGCTATGACGCCACCTATGTAAGAGCTATTGCACCTGTTTATATTAAAATTAATGAACAGCAAGGTTATATGCAATTTCAATTGAACCAGTTACTACTAGCTTGTAGCAGTATGTATAATTCAGCTACTACGAGCTTACCGCCAAGCCAAGATCCGAACCGCGCTCTTTCCACTTTATCGGCATTAGCCGAGACAACACAAGCTCGTAGCAAATATATATATATATATATATATATATATATATATATATATATATATATATATATATGTACCTCTACATATACGTACTCAAAAATTATAAGGTATTTTAAATTTGATATTCACAGACATAATAAAAATGAGTTTGTTTGCTTATTGTATATTATGATGTTAATAACAATACAACTGATCTATGTAGGTCTTGTAATTCAACATTCTCTACTAAAGTTTGGGTATTACTTGGTATTATAATGTAGGATTTAGGACAATTCAGCGCCGCCAGTTCAACGCGGCCGTTTCACCACCGTCGATCGTTTCATCGCCAGAAATTTTATCCGCGACTATTTTATCGCCGATAAATAATTAATTAAAATATTTACATATTCAGTAATAATTGATTGTAAGAAACTTAAACTAACCTAATCTATACTAACCGTTTCATTGCACTTATAATAATAATAAGATAATCGGCGACGAAATGACCGATGATGAAATGGATCGACTATGAAATGGCCACGTTGAACTGGCGGCGATTTATTGTCCCATCCCGTGTAATATATAATTATACCTATTTCTGTTTAATTTAATAAGTAGATAAAGATTTTCAGACAATTTATATTCATTTCTTAATACGCCTAATAAGGGATTTGCGTAATTACAATAACAATTTTTATATTTTACATGGTATTTATTTATTTGTATATCGTATCGTATTTATGATTAAAAAAGAAAGGTACATATCGTTATCTATTAATACAGCAGAAATACTTTTACGGAGCTTCTTTAGTATTTTATTTGCTTTTTATATCAAACTCTTATAGTCTATGATGTGCGAATATTGTCAAATATTTATTCTCAAGTTGTATGTCAATCATGGCTACGAACTTTCACATCTAAAATTGCAAACGAAAGGGAGAAACGTGGAAAACATACATAGTATTTATTATACTACCTATATCAATAAAAAAGCAGTCGTCGTTTCAGGTTAACATTGATTACATAGTACATTGTACATATTTAGATTTTATTGACAAAACTTAAAGGGCGTTTTTTATTTGGGCGACAGATTACATTAGGATTCCTTTCCGTCTTTAAGAACTCGTCCGAAAATGAGAAAACGAAACCACTATAAAATTTGTTCGATTTAAACGTTCACGTAAAATTTCTGCAATAAAGTCTTTAATATCCCTAACACTAAAAATGCATCGTGCAAGTATAAAATAAAACGATTTAAAGCGGGTTTGTAAAAATACCATTAAAACAGCTACCTATATAAAATTATGCGTTGCTAAAAGTTTCGAATCGAAAACACATTTTTTTTAAATAAGATAACGGTAGAACGAAGCGTTGTTTGCCGAAAGCGCATATTTTGAAATATTCGAGACGATCACCTATTATGTATCTAAAACGTTAAATATAACGTGGGCGTTTCTTTAAGGGCGTAAATTATTACATACGTTTCGTATTTCCAGTTGCATTTGAAAACGATTGAACTCATTTTTCAAAGTCGCATCTATAAGTTACCTAATTTTTATAATTATCGTTAAATTTCTCATTTTTTTATAATAAAATAATTTGAAAGAAAAAACAAATAGTAGATATCGTATTAAATAGTACCTACGTGAAATTGTTAAAGAACATGTAGCTAAAATTAAAAGCAAAATTGCATACCGAGTAAAAAAATGTAACTGAAAATACGATTAACGAATTTTAAAAATAAACGCGCCGAGATTGGAGAACTCTTACGGTCGGCCTGTAGTCGCACCAATGAAATGTGTGAGAAATTACACTAGCACCACTAGCGGTAGTGTTTAACAAGTCCAATTGCACTACGACCTTAACGTTTGATAAACTAATTTTGAGAAATTTGGGTAGGTACCTAACAAAATGAAAATCTTATTTTATTATTTATTTCTAAGTATTTCATTTTGTGTCTAGCTTTTAAGTAATTAAATTTTCCGGTACCTATACAATAATAATTTTAATTTTTTTTTAGGCTTCAACGACCACGAAGAAGCAACCGATGTCAAATAATCGACGACCATGTTAGACGGACTATGCGAGGGGTAAGTAACTTTTCTGTGAATTTTAATATTATTCGACGTTAGTAATTCGGGGTACATATTATTAAATATGCGTATTCAAGCTAATGCTTGATTATTTATTATTATTAATTATTTATTAATATAAATAATTAATTTAAAAATACGTACGGTAATATGTAACTTTTTTTATTGTTGGCTTCAATTTCATATTTAGGGTGGGTATCAATTTACTTTCGTCGTATTCTATTTCTTTCTAGTTCAAACTATTTTCATTAAATGAACTCCATTAATTTTTTATGTCATTGCGCCAATCCCTTATTTAGTTCACCTGCGTTCCTGTTAATCGCTTTTGTGGTTTCCGGATAAACGTTTTTTGACCATTTATTATCCTCGGCACAAGCGAGTGTTTGGCGCATTGCTAGTTAAATAATCGTGCGATAGGTTGGCAATTATATTATTTGATTTAATGTGCTTCCAACATTTTTAATTCTGCAATACAAGATCTAAATACAACAGGACACGGAACTATTAATGGACACTTCTTAATTACTGACGATTTTTTTGGTCCCACGAGTGTTCGGTGTTTGAAAATTTTACTGTACCCTATGTATTTATGTGTACATTGTATACTTACCTATCTACTAATTTTATTTAAATTAGACGATTTATTTAAGAAATTATTACTAGTAAACGACGCCGGCGCCGTTTTCTTATCAAACGACGTTACCAATTTTATGAGTTTAACAACGTTTTCGATAATTATAAATTTATATGAATACATATTGTAAGCTACTATATTTAAGGATACAAAACGTTACCTTAGAGCAAACTTCAAAAGATATTGTTATCATCGTTAAAGCCACGAAAGCGTTAATAATTAAGGTGCGCCTTTGAAATATACAATTTATTTTAATTAAAAAGAATTCCCGGGTAAAGTATGAGGTATTATGAGAACTTTGGCTTGCGCGAACTTTCCATTGAATTAATTTGTTCGTAGACATTGAAGTTGTTGAAAAGTGTACGGGAATTTGAATTATTTTTCATTCAACATAACCTACAAAGCAATAAATACCAAATCGCATTTAAAGCAGAAAGACTAAAAACCAGGATTTAGTTCGCGTGGGGGATTCAATTTTTTAGATTTATAGCGGCGGTCAACGAGGTAGAAGTTATAGGGTAATTGGTCCATATGTGACCACAGAACCTCAACCCTAGGGAAATCAGCTTAAATAAAAACGAAATCAGGACTTTGGAATGTGTAGTAGAACAGGAACATCTATCACCGACGATATTATATTCATCATGCATCTCTAAAAAGAGAATCGTAAATCTATCTTTTTATTTGGTTGCGATATTTTTTCTACGGTGCAATAATTCGTTCTTTCTTCCCGGTAGAAATAAAGGAAGGAACAAATATTTTTCTGGTGACCTACTTTAGGTCACGATTTACCATTCTTATTTAAATCATACGGCGGCGCTATTGAAAATAAACGGTTTCAATAGAAAATAACGTTTAACGTCGCGTTTAACGGTAATCCGTGACCGATGCGAAGGAACGAAATTCGCATTTAACGAATTATTACGATTACATGCGGATACCTATCGTTTATTGTCGGATTTATTAGGTAACGCCTAAGTTTGTTCCATAATTTTTTTTAAACCTTATCGTTCGCTGAATTTTGTTTGTTGTTTTGTTCTAAAATATTGGATTTCGTTTTAGTTACTTGACACGTTCGTTTTCGACCCCTAACAATTACAGGACGCGTACATCTCTAATTGCGGGTATCTAATTATTGCGCATTATTTAAATTTTATATTTAAAAAAAAATAACCACTTTTAAATAACGTCATTTTGGAAAATCCAAAAATCTTTTAAACGTAAAACGTGCTTTTAATTTAAACTGCAATCCCGCAGCAATTCCATAAATTATGAAACGCGGATTAAACACTCATCAATCAAACCTATCTTACTCTGTAATGGAAAATTTGTTTTTAGTCTTATATACTATGTCGAGCGAACATTTTGTGTAGAAAATTAAATCAGTAATTATATCTTTCAAACGAGGTTTTAATAAACATCTATATACACATTTCCACGTGCACACGTTAATTAATAATTTGTGCCAAAATAAACTTGACGGTGCTTTGTTCAAAATTTTGTTTGAAAGTTGACGCTAGTAATAAATTATTATGGACAAATATGTGAGGCAAAAAATATACAGATTTGCGATGTTCTAAAAGCAGCTTAAGTACCTATAGGTAGGGGAGAGTCGGGAGGCTTGGGTCAATTTTGAATATATAATTTGTATTTTTAATTCTAGCAGCAGAAGTCGCAAACTCTAAATATACCATTACATAAAGTAAATTCTGTACAACATATGTAAATAATTTGAAATGGATCACTTTAGTGTGATAAAGGTTTTTTTGAACAAGTATCAATAATGTGCATTTGACCCACTTATCACGCATATGGAGAGGTTTGGATAGGATATTGGGGATGTTTGGGTATGTAAAAATTGAAATTGAAATAATTGTATTTAATGACCATAACTTCGATAATAAACATAAAATATAGAAGGCCATACTTTATAAGCAAATAGGACTTAGGCTAAAGATAAATGAAAAAGATATTGTATGTTTGTAGGAATTTTATTAATCTTATTTTAAAAGTTTCTTCGTTTTTTTTTATACGAGACCTGAGACTTTACTTGCTTTTGCTGTTTTACTGTTTTTTTGTTTTTTCTTATCAATATTATTGATATCAGTTAAAACTTTCCTTTTTAGATTTTTTGTAACCTTTAGCAATTTCTCATTTTCTAACCTTTCCAATTCTTCTTTTTCAGGAGTCTCCGTCAATATTCTTGCCTTGCCTTGCTTGCGCCCTCTTTTTGTTAGTTTTCTTGGACCTGCCTTTGGAAAAGGCCTTATCATCTCTGGAGTTATTTTTATGTCGCTTATTATAACAACTTTTGGCGCAGTCAAAGCTCATTTGTTGAAGTGTTGGGTTTGGTTGGTTTTGAGTATTGGTTTGTTGAGATATTTCATTTACTCGATCAATATTTGCTTGAGGAGCAGCTACTTCAGTATTTTCTCTGTCTGACATTAAAAAGTGTGACTCAGAAAATATATCAACGTTTAAAGGATGTATTCCTGATTTTTTGAATGTTTTGCCTTGGCATAGCCTTGTCATAAGCAACCCTTATCAATTCCGGTAGATGATAAATTGTTAACGTTTTTCCAGGATTAGAAATCATCCACGCAGAGACTGCAGCGTTGTAATGTGTTTTAAACGGGACATATACAGACACGTCCAAAGGTTGTAGTCGATGACTGCAATGTGGTGGGAGAGTCAGCAAATGCACACCGTTTGCTTTTGCCAGAGCAACAACAGCAATATTCACGTGGCTTTCGTGATTGTCTAACAGCAACAAGCACGGATTTTCCTTTGTAGTCCCCGAATATTTTATGAAATGTTCCATTACTAAAACAAAAGTTTCTCTGTCCATCCACCCACTTGGTTATGCCAAACCTAAGGCGTTTCAGGGGCATTAATCATCACGTGATCTTTGCATTTCTTCACAGGAAAAATTACGGCAGGAGGCAATTTGTTTCCTGCAGCATTAACAAAACAGCAAACTGTAATTAATTTTCCTCTTTCCGCACTTGTCATCTGCCCAACCTGTTTTTGTCCTTTCGTGGCTATTATCCTTGAAGGCTTATGAACAGTAGTGCATCCAGTTTCATCCAAGTTGAAAATTTTTTCGGCCGGGAATCGATGTTTTCCCAATATGTACGTCAGATGGTCGAAAAACTTGCCAACCTTGTGTTTGTTGAAACTGGTCGATCTTCCCAAACTAGTGGCTGCTGGTTGCCTCAAAGACAGTGATTTATTTCTGTCCACATATCCCAAAAACCAATCCCGTCCGGCTGCTTCGTGTTCGTTCCACTCCCGTAGGTATGTTAGTCCTAATTTTTAGCATACTCGTATGCAAACTCCTTGATTTGCTTAGTAGTTAAACCATCTGCACGTATTCGCATAGAAGTTTTTCGCGTTCTTTATTAAACACTTGTCGAGATGTATGATTGGCTTCATATTCGTTATTGCTCCGCTGTCCCTCAGGAAGACGCTTCGCATTTTGCACATGCCGCTGTAGTGACGAAAAGCTGAAACCCAAATCGTTAGCCACTTGTCTAATTTTCAATCCATCTTTAAGAACGCGGTTAACAGCATATTGGATTTCTACTTTTGTTTTTCGCACTCTCGCAGTCTTTTTAGTGTATATCCGTGGCATCGTAATCTGTAATGTTAGGGGAAACAATTGTAAATTATGTTACATACCTACCTACAATGAGATACCTATACATAGGTATTTATACTTATAAACGTATGACACAATTCTCCTGCATGTTATGGGAGGTTTGGGCCATGATTCAAACATCCCGCACTTTTCTGACCCATTCCTCCTATTGATACCAAAACACCCAATGTGCTTAGATTTCTTGCTTGTGTTAATGTTAGGTTATGTTTTATAACGATCATGTTAATCTTAATAACCACTCATTCTAATGTAAAAATCTTTTTGGAGATTTTACAAATAACATACAGAAAAACGCACACAAAATAGGTCGATAAAGCATTCACTTACCTGACCAGAAAATTATTTTCTCGGATAAGATCTTGTGTGATCACATTCACGCCGCGATTTTCATGAAAATGTGTTCTGATAATTGTATAGGACTCAAGTGAAGGTAGTCATGTATACGTGGAATGTTTTAGGAGAGCAATTTTGACATTGACCCAAACCTCCCGACTCTCCCCTACATACATTATATGGGGCCGTCATTATAGTGCAAAAGTCATTATAGGGCCGCAAAAGTGCGTTAAAAGGTGCGAACATACCTTTAAGGGTTGATTAATTATGGAATTTGGAATAATAAATAATAATATATATGTACTCAACGTGATAAAAGCACGTTGAACAGTTACTATTATTTTCAGTTGTTTTTATTACGTTCCCAGTGTTAACTAGATGTACATAAGTAGGCGTACATTAGGTACTTCAAATAAATTGGGTATACTATTATTTTTTATTCAAAATTGCACGATTTAATCGACCCCTAAAGTTATGTTCGCGCTTTTTAAATTATTTTGGATAATAGTTGGCTAGAGCTGCAAAAGAGCTAAGGCCGGCTCTGTACTGGACATTTACACATAGAATAGTTTAGTAACGACCACAGTTAACTATACCTACACGAATTTTTATTTGAAATTTTTAAATATTTCCAGCAATTCTCATATTATTTGTTATACAGTAGATATTTTACCTAATACCGTTCTGTTCCAAAAAGTCTGTTATTAATTGGGCAACACATTGTTGTAACAATGATTTAAAATCCTTTTAAAGTACCTAACTTTAGTGTCGATCACGAAACTGTCTAATTGTACGACTATCGCCAATTCTAAGTTATACTAAAACAACTGCTGAAAACTGTCTCACACCTACCTTATTTAGACGTCTCATTTTTGCACCCGAAGCCATCTCATCGTTACTCCCTCACTTAATAACGCTTTAAAACAAGAGCAGTTAATTATATACATAGTTACTAAGAACTCCAGTGCCACCGGAACTTAATGTACAAGAACTGAAAGTTACCAAGCACCCAAAATGCAAAAGCTTATTTATAATCTTGGAAGTATACAACAAATGATTTATTCTCGCATTTAGAAGTTTTAATGCCCATTCAAGTGGTTGGAATTTAAAAATATTTTTTACCAAAGCTTTTACAAAAGTGGAAAACGCTATCTGTTTAGCAATATAATGAAGGCAATAATTATTTTAGTTTTAAAATAATTACAATACTTAGAAAATATAGTACCCATCTAATTTATTTAATTCGTTGGAAGTAATTTTGAAAAAAACGCAAACGCAACACATACAGTTTTTCCTTAATCGCCAACACCACCTATATAGGTCCTTATTTTGTTTTTTTTTTATTAACAATAAGTCACTGCATAGTAACGTATTCATTCAATTTGGTCGCCATTAACTGTTGTATGTATCGATGATAGCCGATGCGCCCACAATTAATTAATAAAATTCTTATTATTCAAAATAGCACAAGCTATAAGTTGCTATTTCAACAAAACAAATAAGTAAGTGGCAATGGTAATTAGGGAATTAACTGCGTGCGGTATCGCCTATATTTAAAGGGTGGTCAAGTATTCGGGTAAATCAATTTACGTATCTCGGCGTTTTTCCTAAAATTGGTCTAGTAATAAAATGTTAAATGAATTTAACGCGCAACTTTTAATCGACTCTGTATACTATCGTCTTCTGTTTTCTTGTCAAATTAAGGACAAACGGTTCGAAACTTAGGTACTTACGCACCTAAGTAACAATCATTTTGTCGAAATAAATAATGTCCGTCTTTTTTGTTTGAATTCGTAATTCGTAATTTTAAACGGATAAAATAAAACTTTCGGTTTTTACATGGACAACAACTGATAAGCGTGCCTACAAAGCCCCCGCGTCATCGTCAATTGCTTGCAAGATGTTCGAATGCTCGTCCACAATTATCGGTTATCGTACGCCCGCACCGATTATCGCTTGCTAAAATAGAAACTTTCACAAATTCAAACGAAACGTTTACGTGTGTAACGTGGTACGACAGGCCGATTAATCATTTTTAAAAATTCCTGTCAGTTCCGCGTTGCCTTTCGTAGGATTCGGGAGTGCGTGCGTGTCCTTTAACTTGGATACTATGCGTGATTATCGCTTTTATGTGTATATTTTTGTTTTAATGGAGGACTTTTTGGAATTCTATATATCGCCTATGTGAGAAATTAATACAACATACCTGCTTAAAGGTCAAGATTTTATTAATTTTTTAATTATCTAATTTATTAAGACGAAGACTACGATCGCTCCTTTACGAATTTCTTTATAAAATAGCATTGGATATTATTTTATCAAATCACATTTCGAAATTGCTAATTAATTTAAATTTTTGTCATTTTTACACGTAAAAGGTATTAATACTATAACATTTTTAAATATTATTTTAACATCATATTAACCATTACGTAAACTTTTTATGCGATGGCGCGGTGACTTACGTACTTGATTACATTATGTAAGTAGGGTATATTGAGATACCTGGTACTATACGGCTGTAAATAATAACTACCCTACTAATCGGCGGGTCTGCGCGGCCTACAAAATGACGACTATTATATTGACATTTTTAAGTTTGATTAATTAGGAATAATAATAATAATAAAAGGATCGTAACAGTTATTGTAAATACGTTAATTTCACTATTCATAAAAACATAAGCGTGAATCTAAACGGCGATAAATCAAGTAATAGAAATATTTTATTCTAATTAGTTCACAACTGCTTTATGCAGTTCACGTATAAAAACGTACAACAGCTGTTTAACTTAAAAATAGAAGAATTTACATCATATCGGTCCGTGTTACACGAAGTATTCTGTACACCTGTGTGCTGTTGATTAATTTCATACATATTTCTATAATTAATTTAATGTAGTTATGGCTACGATTTTAATAATAATAGATGTAGTGGGAACGACGCCAAATGACTGACAATCAAAACTAATAGTGATAAATTTGTAATTATACATATTAGTAACGTTTTCTTACTACGTATTGCAGTAAAACGAATAGATATGTATTTAAATATAAATGGATGTCACAAAATAAAATGTCTAGTTTTTTAGTTTAAATACATAATAGTAGGGGAAAAGTGTACAAAATGACGTAGGGATTTGATAAAATACGGTAAAATGTTTTCCTCACACAATTTGGAGAAAGGACCTTACGGGTTTTTATAAGGAGCTGGGCCTAACTGAAGATAGCAATGAACCATATACCGTTTCAAAAAGCTCTCAACGAGTACTACAACGTAGGTCCCAAGCATAAGTCACGAAAACGGAGTACAACATTTTTACGAGCATTCAAATGTTTTATATCTGTTTTGTAACTAAATACATTTATCGATAGAATTTATGATCAAGTACTCATGGGTTATATACCATCGCAAAGTGCCCTTCGAGATCTTTACGATGGTGAAAATTCAACATCCTAGCTGGTGGTACAAGGGCACTTTCAATGCTTTAAATGAATTTTTATGCGGGCCCAGCAACGTGTATTCCATTTAGAACACGCATACGTCGACGGACCCTCACGAGCCATATACCATTGAAAAGTGCGCTTCGAGATCTTTACGATGGTGTCAAATTCAACGTCCTAACTGGTGGTACAAGTACACTTTTAATGCTTTAAATGAATTTTTATGCGGGCCCAGCAAATTGTAACCAGTCTAGGACACGCATACGTCGACGGACCATCACGAGCCATATACCATCGGAAAGTGCGCTTCGAGATCTACACGACGGTGACAAATTCAACGTCCTAACTAGTGGTACAAGGGCACTTTCAATGCTTTAAATGATTTATTATGCGGGCCCAGCAAATTATAACCAGTCTAGGACACGTAAACGAAGATACACGATACTCACGAGCCATATACCATTGGAAAGCGCGCTTCGAGATCTTTACGATGGTGTTAAATTCAACTAAACGGGATACAAGTTGCTGGGCCCGCATAAAAATTCATTTAAAGCATTGAAAGTGCCCTTGTACCACCAGTTAGGACACTGAATATGTCACCATCGTGTAGATCTCGAATCACACTTTCCTATGGTATATGACTGGTGAGGGTTCGTCGATGTATGCGAGTTCTAGACTGGTTACAAGTTGCTGGTCCCGCATAAAAATTCATTTAAAGCATTGAAAGTGCCCTTGTACCAGCAGTTAGGACGTTGAATTTTCACCATCGTAAAGATCTCGAAGGGCACTTTCCGATGGTATGTAACACATGAGTACTTGTTCATAAATTCTATCGATAAATGTATTTAGTTACAAAACCGATATAAAACATTTGAATGCTCGTAAAAATGTTGTACTTCGTTTTCGTGACTTATGCTTGGGACCTACGTTGTAGTACTCGTTGAGAGCTTTCAAACGGTATATGGTTCATTGCTATCTTCAATTGGACCCAGCTCCTTATAAAAACCCGTAAGGTCCTTACGGAAGAATAACACTTGACTTGAAGAATGTCTTGTCTTAAAAATATATGTGGAAATAACAATAACGTCGTAGAAAAGAAAAACAACACGGAACCTACTACAGAAAAATCATTTTGCCCCACCCGGGTGTTTAAAACGACATACTCTGATACAATCCGAAATCGAGCAGTAAGTACATACTTATGTCAGAAACGAATGTTTTCTGTTTTTTTTATAAGTATAGACCTGTGCAGTCAGCATATGCCCTACATGACTAATATTGTAGCCACCATTCGTGAGGGTTGGATGTCCGTCTACCGTTCCGCACAATAAATGCAACTGGTATCGTGATTATTTTCTATTAGGACGCCCACTGTATCTGACACGTCTATTAAGCTGACACAGCCACTACGGCACAATCGAATGAAACTTATTTAGAAATTTAGTGCTAATTTGTTGCTCTATTCCCGATTTTGTTACTCCAGCCATTTCGCCAAAAACCATGGCTGTGCTAACTTAACACTTAAGCTAGCACAGCCACTCGCAGAAAATTAAAAAAAAAGTAAAAACGAGGAGGTATTTCAAAACTACTATTTTGTTGCTAATTTGTTGCTCTATTGCCGATATTATTGCTACACCCTTAACACGAAAAAACCACCCCCACACCAACTGTAGTAAAACAACTACTTAAAAATTTAGATTTTCTTGATAAAGGACCACGCACACTTTATATGGAAAAATAGGAACCACTCAAATCGATTTTTTTTTATATCAATCGACGCGTCTTAATGTGAGGAATAATTATTATCATTGCGCCAAATCTGTAACTTCATTATTAAACCCGTTAATGAACAATTCATTGAAAAAATTTGGGCTTTAAATTATGTCGGAAGTTAATAAATCTGTCGTTCGTTATTTATGGAGGGGTCATGGTAAATACGTTTCTAAGAAACGACACAAATGTAAGTAGCAGGTAGAAAACAGTAAAATAGTGCTCATAGAGTATTATATTGTTCGATTCCTTGTTGTAATTAAGAATTTTAAACCCGTATTCATATTGAATTGACGTTAGCATTTCAATTCTGAATTCAATCCTACTATTTTAGAGTCGTTAGAATAGAATTAAGAAGGGTGAATTATAAGCGAGTTTAAAACCTGGAATAAAAGAATTGCCTAAAAACTAATAGTTTTGTTAATTACATTTTATCCAAACCTATAGGCAATTTACGTCATCGATAAAGGGTTATTGGATGATGACGTTTCACACAGTGCTGACACCTCGTACCTCGTATTTTCACAGTTCTAATAAATTGTAGTCTTTCTTTATACCATCTAATATATGCGCAAGTAAATCATCTATCATGTCACTTTCCAAACTTTAAACCGAATTACAAATAAACAATCTAGTGACTTTTTATTGATGACGTGAATTGCCTATAGGTTTAGATAGGCCGTAATTGTTATAATAGCCACAATTTTATGCGGAAGATTTCTTTTTTGGCCGATATACATAGGCCGATTTTTCAATATTAATGATTTATTGAATTATTTATTACATTACAAAGTTATTTTAAAGTTACTTGACAGAGATCTCTAATGAGGCTGGTCACTACTACCCCCACTAAATTAAAATTAATAATTTGGAGTTACCTATAGATATTTTATGGTGAACATTTTTAATAGAGGTAGAAAAATAAACAGCTACATTATGTGTATTTTTGTCTTGTATTGGATAATTTTATTATTTATTTATTTGAGTCACAATTTTGAATATATGAAGAATTATTTTTTTTATTGATTTGTTATTCGTGAATATGTTTTGTTTTTTATTTGAATTGTTTGTTAATGTTATTAATATATTAATAGACTTTATTTCCAATTATTAGCGTTAACAGCAACAGCAAATGTATTATAACAGCAATTGTAAAAAGCAAGCTGATGTAAATATCGACGTAGGTTTTCCAGAAGGGCGTGACCCGCAAAAAGTAAATTTTACCGGAGAACACATGTTGTGTTGTCGTGTAGCTATTAGAAGATACGTTTGGCGGAAATACAAATTGATTTTTCCGGTGAAAAAATCGAAATATTGTTCCCAGATTTTAACAGATTATGTCTTTATTTAATTCAATAATTCATTTTAATAGAAAGTATGGGTTATGCTCTTTTGACAAAATTATCTTTTTATAGATAGGTACAAATAATCTCTTAGTTTTGTATACATTTTTAATGTGCACAAAGCCAAGAATTTTTAAGCCATTTAAAGAATTATTTCAATCGTTTTAAATCCCAGGCCAGTTTAAGTAGGTAGGTACCGACCCGTCGTTGTTAAGTACCCCGCAATAAATAACAAAGTTGATATATGAACTCAAACAAATTTGATTTTAGTAGGTTCTCTTTTGCTCTCACGAAATTCTCATAAGAGCGTTAATTAAAGATTGCGGCTTTATTTATAAATTAACAAAATTGGCGCAATGATAATAATTATTCGTCACATTAAGATGAGTCGATTGGTGTAAAGAAAAATCGATTTGAGTGGTTCCTATTTTTCCATATAAAGTGTGCGTGGTCCTTTACTGAAATGAATTAGTTGCTTTACATTATATTATATCCCAATTTTGTTGTTCCACCCCTAATATGAAAATAACTACCCCTAGTCCTTAAAAGCCAGCACAACACCTTAAAACTTAAAAAAATCGACATTTTTTAAGTTTTAAGGTGTTGTGTGGCTTTTAAGGACTAGGGGTAGGTTTTTTCGTACTAGGGATGAATCACAAAAATCGTGATATACTAGAACGTGGATCAACTAAATCATAAAGGCCTAAACTATCGAAAATATCAATATTTTTTAAATTTTAAGGTGTTGTGCTGGATTTTAAGTACTAGGGGTAGTTATTTTCGTATTAGGGGTGGAGCAACAAAATTGGGATATAATATAAAGTAAAGCAACTAACTCATTACGGTAAATTTATCAAGAAAATCTAAATTTTTAAGTAGTTGTTTTACTGCAGTTGGCGTGGGGGTGGTTTTTTCGTATTAAGGGCGTAGCAATAATATCGGCAATAGAACAACAAATTAGCAACAAAATAGTAGTTTAGAAATACCTCCTCGTTTTTACTTTTTTTTTAATTTTCTGCGAGTGGCTGTGCTAGCTTAAGTGTTAAGTTAGCACAGCCATGGTTTTTGGCGAAACGGCTGGAGCAACAAAATCGGGAATAGAGCAACAAAGTAGCACTAAATTTCTAAATAGGTTTCATTCGATTGTGCCGTAGTGGCTGTGTCAGGTTAATAGACGTGTATCTGACGATAGTTGTAATTTCTTTTTCACAAGTGCTACAATTAAAATGGCATCATTTTTTCACTGTATGTTATTTTATCCGACTAGCACAAATTCGATGAAAAGCATGTTTTTTTTTGTTAGAACATAACAAATATCTACATGCGTATATGGAATGGCATGAAAGAGGACAATTGGACGTTTCTCGTAATATATAGACCGCAATACTCGTTTGCTACATAAAACTTGAAACTACGACACAATCGCTATAAACGCCGCAATAACTTTGATTTTGGGGAATAACATTAGTTATAGATGTGTTTAACAGATAATATGTTACTTTCTACGGCCTGGTGGTGCTGAAGGGCTGAAAACAGTTATTGTGCCATTTTATACTACTACTTATTATATCATTTTGTACACCTTTCTCCTATAATAGGTCTAATTACTTACACGATGAACTTTTATTGTTAGTACGGATAAATATTGTGTAAAATAAAATCATAAAGGTGACCAGTAAAGTGTTTCAGTTCAAATGCCAAACTCAAAACTAGATAATACCCGGAGATCGTGTGCGTAAAAAGTATTGTATCCTCTTTACACGCTCATAAAGTAAAGCAGGTATCCCACTATATCGATAACGTGATATCAAAAAATCATTAGATAAGGAAAAGCTATATCCAACTGATCAAATCAACTGAATTGTTAAAGAAACCAATATTATATTTTATTTACAATTAAATATAAAATAAATATCGGACAACTCAAAGTGCAAGTTTAAAAACGCATAGAAAGTTATTAAACTCTTTATGTACCACCTATACGAGCGAAAAGTTCTCTCAAAAAATAGTTCTTAAAAAAGCACTTCGGCATAAATTGTTCCAAGTTGTTTAGGTAGTAGCTGTACGAAAACTCGTCCATCTACTAAATAGTCTAGAAAAGTTTGTTTCCGTCCAAATAACTTTTTTTAGATAGGTAGGTAAACAAACGGAAGTGCTACATATAAAAATAGATTTTTGGCGCAGATGTTCTATTAAGCATCCTAATAGAAATATTAAAGTTGCTTCTTTACTTCTTATTCGGCGACGGTTATTTTTAGGCACTTTTTTACCGGAACTTTTTAATAGATCGTTAAATTTTCCACGGAGTAAAGATAAAAATATTTTCGTTCGTACGACGAACTTTCCAATTAATTAGTTAGTGCGGATTTTTTTTTTAATGATTTTATAAAAATTTCAATTCTTGCAGTTTAACGTTTAACTGAGGTGTTCGTATTTGCGATTTGTTTATGGGTATTGGCCATCTACCTACTACTTATATTCATACATAAATTAAATTAGTCAGATGCTGCTTTAAAAACTTAGGTTTCTTTTGGGAAACACCCATAAATTCGTAAAAGGTCTACAGCTTCGAATAAAAGAAAAAATATTTCGATTACATCGAAAGAAAAATAGTAGGACATGTGTTTTGAACTTCGACGGAAATGGTCGAGTTCGAAAAAGTTTTCTGCATCTCGTGCGAACGCTACCTATATTTCTAATGATGACGGCGACGTACTTGTAACTACCCCTTTGATTAATTACAATCGGGACGGTTTAATTTACTTTTGCTGGGTCGTTAAAGTTGACTGTTTGAATAACAAAATTGGTTCATAGTTTTTTTTTTGCTACAGTAAAACTCCTCCGACCGACCACTTCTTTTAAACGACCACTCCAATAACCGACCGCAGTTTCTGAGAACGAAACTTACAAATATTAATTTTCTAAAGCGAACCACTCCTACAAGAGACTATTTTTTTAGAAGAACCGCAGGTGGTCGTTTTACAGGAATTTTCCTATATTTAATTCAATTAAATTTAAAAAAAAGTTCGCGAGGCTAATTAATGCCTTATAATTTAAGGTACCTGCTTATAGGTAATACTGTATCATCGACGAATGATTTTGATTTTTAAAAAATTAAATTTTGACGGTACGAAAAATACCTCTACGCAAGCGATTTTTCGGCATAGCGAAGTGAGATCTAAGAAGTCTTGAACTATGCAAAATTATTTTTTCAATTTAAATCGACCAAATAACTATAATAACTATATGACCTAAGTTTGTTATTCATAGGAACAACAACAAAAAAAAAACCAAACCGCTTTGACCCTGATGGTGTAGGTATTTTGTGGATGAAATCTGGTGTATTCTATTATTTTTGTCTGATCACTTTGTTCGGGTCACCCTGTATGGATATCGTTGAGATAGTAAAACCCAGTTTGTCAACTATTACCTATTACCATTTAGAAAAAAATTGTGACGCCAACTTCTTGAATTATTTTTTTGTAATTATTATTTTAATTGTACAACTAAGAATATGTTTAACATGACTAAAATATATATGTAAGTATGAATCCTGTAGCTTTACTTTTTGTTTCGATGCGACGCTCAGTTGCACCTTCGCCTGTCACACCTCAAAATTTGGTAATGCGAAATGTCTACTTTTTCTTTAATAGAATAAACTAAACAAAAGTTTTAAAAAATGTTTAATTTTCGTTCTCAAATTTTATTAACAACTCGCTTTCTTAGTTACACGACTCGCAAGCCTTCTTAACGACCCAACACTTTTCGTAGTCGGTCTTGAAAATTCATATTTCGCAAATAGGTTTAAGTTGGTGTCAGTTTTATAAGTTATGTGGTTACTGGGTTTAATATTACACAAAACAAGGTTTATAAATAAACTGAATTCGCGTTTCGTATTTAATTTAAAGTAATCCGACTACACCGAATACCACCCCAAGTTCTATCAAGGCTAGAAGCTGGCTGGCGCTTTCACTATCGTTTGCAAGGGATCCCTACATTTTGCGAATAGCGTAGGAGTAACAGCTAGAAATAGAAATGTATTGTGCGTAAAGAAAGTCTCCGGGTTTCGAAAATGGCGGTGTAATAGAGAATTTTGTAAAAGGTAATCGATACTGGCGATGCGGAAAAGTATGTGCATAGGTCTTGAAAGCTCACAAATAATAATTAAAAATAATTGCAAGATAATTTCGTCATATTGCCACTTAATAACGAAACGTCTTAAAAATTTTGAAATATATAAATATTTGATATAACGTAAATACATAAAGTTCTTGCAATCCTACCTATATAAATACAAATTATCTAATAAATCGTTGCGTTAAATATTACTATGCGTTTACGTTTTATATAACGGAAACACTAATGTTGCTCTGATCGTTAATGTGCGTTTAGAATACCTAATAGATCATATATACCAAAAGTCACCTTTATCCGAATTAGTTCCGCTAAAAGTATTAATTTTTCGGAACTATTAACGTGAAAAGATTTGGGTACGACCTTGTTGTATAGCGTTATTTATTAAATAGGGTCAAGTCCTGCAATAAGGCCACCAAAATTTATTTATCCATTTAGACGAATAGAGAAGAATAGGACGAATAGGATTACAAAATCCAGCTCAATTTAAGATTAATGGTGCATAACTGCAAAAACCATTTAAAACACCTGTACCATTTAGAACAACTAGGTGTTTCGTGTTGATAATTGAAGTGTGTAATTAAATAACGGCCTAAGTGCTAACAAACTGAAATTGAGAAAATCGCATTTAAAATGTTGAAAACATTTACGAGAGGTAAGCGTTTAGAAATAATTTATTAGAAAAGAAATCGTACTGCGTTCACATGTACGTAAATAAAAAATAAAAAATACCGTATTCAAGAATCAGCAAGTAAATACAGTCATGGACGTAAAACATCCATCGTCTAGCATCGAAAAGCTATCTAACATATTGTTTATTATTGTTTATGGGCGCTTTTCACACACAAAACCACTGTCTTGCACATTGTCATATTGTACAGCACACTCACATCTCTCCGTCGTGATCTTCATCGAAGAACTCGTGACAATAGCTATCAATAGCCCTTGCAATCGTTTCTTTTTTGCGTCGAGTTAAATTTTGCAACCTTCTGCGTTTCGGTTCTATCTGTGTTCTTCTTTTTGGGTACCAACCGGCCATTTTACAAGACAGCACACTTTCAAAGAGTTCGAGACTTACATCATAGATAGTAAACAACCAATCGACGTACGAGACCATGATTCACATCCTCGAAAACCATTCCTTCACCGATGTTACACTTCTGATGGTAGAATTAAAAAACAAAATTCTGGTCGTTTTACACGACTGGCCTTATTACAAGACTTAGCCCTATGTGTACCTACAATAATATATTTATTTACTTATATATTTTGTAATATTTATATATGTATAAATTAAATATACGTAGATATAGCTTATCCACACCTATATGATGTTCACGTCATCAACAAAAAGTTGCTAGATTGTTTATTTGTAATTCGATTTAAAAATACCGTAAAATGTAAAACTAAACTGTAAAAATACGAGATACATACGAGGTGGCAACACTGTGTGACGCGTCATCGTCTAGTAATCTTGTATTGATGACGTGAACATCATATAGGTTTGGATAAGCTATAGGTACATATAATAGTACAGTTTGGATATAAAATTCATAAAAAAGCATTTTTAGGGACTTTTAATTATTGCAAGACATCGGTTAATTTCACTGGATTTCCTTTTTTATAACTTATAAAAAAATGTGTGTCAGTTTTAAATTTCTGAAACTAAAATAAAAGTTATCTAGACGAAAAACGCAAAATGTATTTTACTTTAATTAATAAGATAGTTATTAAAGTGAAGTTAGAAAATAAAGTAAAACTTCTTTAATTTCTTTAATTTTACGACACAAATATCGTACTTATTTAATAGTTGTCATAAAGTAGTTCTAATAGGTAATTTAGAGAAAACACAAACTTACAGGAGCTACAACAATTTAATTTTTACTAATAAAATTATTAATATTATCGAAACTAGAACAATTTAATTTTTCACTCGTATTTTCCGTTTCATTTTATTATTACCTATATTTTTAACAAAACGCAAAATTATTATAAATATGATATTGTGTTTAATTTATGTCATTATATTTATACTTAATTATAATTTTTATATTCTGCACTTATTAGATCGAAATAAATTCGTTCAAGAAGGTATCGCTTCTAAATAGCTCATCACGTCGAGATTGTGATTCGGTGTGTTACGATACTACAGCAGCGAAAGTAGATAAAATAAATGACAAAAATAAATTGGTTTTGTATTTATTTGCTGAAATTGGAACGAACGAACTTTTTGTATTTTTGGAGCTTTCGAGCAAATCAAAAGAATACCTACTTTTAACGTTAAACAAATAATATGAAGGTCTAGTCTATGTATAACGAAATATAAATAATCTTTTTAGTAAACAAAGTTTCATTACAAACTTTACGATTTAATTTTTAATCTTTCTTTGTAAGATACGCACGATTATAAGCGTAAGGTAAATATCCTTGCAATATTTGAAATAGTTCGGGACAATTTTGGTGTTCGTTTAATGGAGCGACAAATGCATTATGTTACGAGCCACCAATTACTATTTTCAGGAACACCTAAATAATTCTTGGTTTTATGGTTCATCCCCGATTGTTTGTCAAGATATTATTTTTAATTGTCCATTAAAGTTGTCGGAGAATAGCCGAGCAAACTGTTAAATAAACTGACTTCGTGTAATGGCATATATACAGCATGTTTAGGGAGGAATAGTAAATACTTTGGAATGGTGGTAGTATTAACATTATATTCGAATCAAAAGTTCATATAAACATATGTCTCATTTTCAAGACGTTGCGTATAAAAGACCTTAAAAAAGATACGAGGGCAACACAAATGATTTATTGATTGCATTTGTTGATTATTTAAACGACATCAAATTAAAGTAGATCGGTAAGTGATCAGAAATTCTACTAGCCACTTCACAATGCATGTTTCAGCTCTCTTGGTAGTAGTAGCTCTTCTGAAATCGTCTTGGTGTTCTTTTATGAGGATACAACACTATTTATACTTCGGCATCCGCCGCCTCTTGTGTTTACTTTGTCTTTGTCGATTTCATTTTTCATCTACTTCCAGAAAAAAATACATATAAATACCTAACAGAGCACATTTTGAAGATTTTGATGACCAATAAACGTGATCACTATGGCCAGTTCATCATTTGAAAAGTGTTAGATTTTCGATTAGTTAATTAAATTAGAATCTAATCTGTACACCAACCCCAAACGGTTTCACGTTTAACGAAAATTTTTACTTAGAAAAGTAAATCGACTTGGTACACTAAAAAAACAATCTAGAAAGTATACCTACTCTATATTACAATGCGCTATTTTTTTTTAATTAAAATCCATAAATTGACGTTTTTAGCTTCAGCTGCGCACTCAAGCAATTTATACATATGATAACATAATGATAACCTCTTTTAGGTCGACTCACTCTTAAATTAATTTTATTTTAACCTGAAAAGGAAACAATGAAAGTGAAGGGCCGACTAAAAATATCTTCAATTAATATCGGTACCAATTACCGACCTTTTGGATACATTTTTTTATCAACTAACTTAAAAACAAAACTAATCATGATTCAGGAAAATAGCGGTTACAATAATTAGTACACATATTACACTTAGGAATCGACAAACTCTTAAAGTTACTCAGAGTGTGTGGGTAAATATAGTTATTTTCGACAGTCATTTTTACCTTTTTTAATTAATTAGGTACATCGAATCGATGAAAATCGATCAAAAGCCACCTATTTGACTTTTTTTTTACTTGGTTTCACACCTCGCACATACTTACTTCGCATATCCTTACTAAAAGTGATTTACTAGCAATGAGCAGGATAGTCAATCTCAAAATTTTGAAAATGTCAAATATCCCAGGTAAGGCTACCGTTCCAAGTATGGGCACTTGACTGTTTCTATACTTATTTATCCAAATTACGTATTGCTATGATACGGGGTACGAAAAAATAAATGAATAAAAGGAGATCAGAAAGATAGAGAAAAAGAGAGGTGAAAATTGAAAAATTTCAAAAAAACAATTAAAAATTTAGGGGAATAAATAAAAATTGTAAGGGAGAAATTAAGAGGGGGAAAAAATTGTGAAAAACTGTAAATAAAAGTGGTAGAAGAGGATTGAAGAAGATTGGAAGTGTTGAAAGCAAAGAACAATAAAAAGGGTCAGAACTAGTGAATAATTATCAACAAAGCAAGACGGTTATGTATAGGAGGAACAGAAATAGAAATAGTATAAAATTAAGAGTAGATAAGATAATTTAATATAAATAAATAATAACTTAGAATTAATTTAAAAATAAGTGTAGATAATATAATATAATTAAACTAATAATAATAATAATATTAAAATAATCAAAATGGGGATGTAGAAGTATATTATTAGGTATCTAATATATTTTCTAAATAACGCAATTCCATTTTTTGATAATTTCACAACTTAAAATTTTATCAGGGGACGGCTGCATAGAATATCCGATAGGCTAATTCTCGTTACGAGTATTACTTTTTTTTATACTGCTACAACGTAGCGAACGATTTCGATGTAGGTCAAAATAGAGGGCTAGCTTTAAGATTTTATGACTTCGATTTCTTATATACGTTTCTTTATACCTATAATCCAAGGTTTTCTACAAAAGACCTTATTTCGACGTGATGTCTTTTCTTAGATCGACAACTATTTAATACAAAACAATTTCTAAACCAATTGCCTACCCCTACTTATTTCATTTCACAATACATTTTAAACCTTAAAATTATATTTATAAAACTTTGTCGCTATTTAACCATAAATTCATTAATTTTAACAAAAGCGTCGCAACGATTATTAACAGTAACAAATAGCACCTTGCATGTTAATTATCAAAAACTTGCATCACTTACTTATCACATACATATATCCTGTTTCTATATCCGTAAAGAAATTCGGCGAATCCGTCGAAACCTCGCATCGATATCGTCCCGAAACTTCGGGCTGAACGTTTCTAAGGACGACTTCATTCGGAGTGGATTTACTTAACTGCAAAAAACAAACATATCGTATAATAATTTTCTAAACTATTCGAATTAATTTTCTTAAAGCAAGTACGTTAAATGTAGGGTTTCTAAATAACTTTCTAAAGCACGGCTGTTATATAACTTAACGGTGACTTTCAGAACGTGTCAAACTTTTAATATCAACCAATCCTTCAATATTACTACTCTTAAAACCCAACTGCTGCTAAGGTTATTCTTGTACAGTATGTCAACGGACCCGTAACATTAATAAGAAAAGTTTTAATCTTATTTCCGATTACCGGAAGTTTTCTTCTTAATAAAATTCCAAGTATAGAAATTAATAAAAATTCCAATTTGTCGTTCAAAGGTTTTTTTTTTAAACTGAAACAGCTACCACTGACGATATATTAAATATTTATTTGAAATCAAGTTTATACAGTAAATCAAATGTTTTTTTTATACGATAGCGATCGTATTAGATATACGAATTTCTTGGCAATTCAAAACGGTTTCGAGCTTAATCGAGGTTTTTGACTTATGTTCGAGTTATCGAGGTTCGACAGTGCGTGTTCGTTTTTTATGACCTCACGAGCACTGTCCATTAGTAACAGACCTTTGTAATAGAAAAATCAAATCAAATCAAACTTGGACTGTCCTATTAAAGTTAGAGTTTTGCAAGACGCACAGAAAACGTACATATAAAATAGTTTCTATAATGGTTCTTTTTTTGTTTATGAAAACTTGTTTTTCTATAATCGGAGAGTCGGTGACACGTTTTGGTAAAACGTGAAAACGTCATTTCTCGCGAAATACGGATGAAAAATTTACCTGAAACGTCAAAAATTCCTATAATTCCTAATTCCGTTAATCCTGTACCGACGGGAATAAAAGGGTTAATTCAAATTAATTTTTCCTTGTGCATTTCAATGAGATGTGAGTTTTAGTCTCCCGAGGACGTATCGAACAAGTCAAAATAAAACTTTAAGTTTTTACAAACTTTTTCGTACGACACTCCCCCTACCACCCCGTCGAGATTTTCACCCCGAAAGTTGAAACATTTAAATCAATTTATTTTTTAAAACAACAGTTTTATTTTCTGTTTGAATTTAATAATTTTCGGTATACATACGTAATAAATAAAGGTCTTTAAAATGGTGTAATAAGTTTTTCGAAATCACCTTACGAGAGCCGGGGGTGCGTAACTTCTAAACTTTATAATCCCGAAATTTTTCAAAGATTAAAATTTTTATCTGCATTGAAAAATCTGAAAACCTTTTAATTAAATCGTGAACCTTACACTAGAAATTTGGGCGCGCAATGGCGCGCAAAGAAAATCGGGCTGCCTCTGGCAACAGTCCATTATTGAATGTTTAAAGACTGATGCAGGTTTTTCTACGTTCGATTTGTTTTCGAGTACCTATATTATTTTATTAACTTTATAAGATTACATAACTTAATTGACTATCAGATCGTAATTAGAATACATCTATTTTTAAATTACCAAATGAACATAACATTTTTTTTTGATCTGCAACAAGTAGAACTTTTGCCTACAAGAACTGTAATACATCAAAAGATGCTTTTTATGCATGCTTTTACAGATGCTTTGTCGTACACATTCAATTTATGAATAAGAAGATTAATGTTGTAACGTTTTGCGTAGATTGTAAATTAATATCTATCTGTAGGTGTCCTAATTACCGACCTGATTCATTGCTAGTGGGGGGGGGTCTATTATTCACCTTTCTTGTTTTACGGAAAATTAATTTTCGTAAACTTACTAATCAAATCACGCCTACATAATACCTATAACCTAATGCTATTATTAAATGTAAATCATTTTTATAAACTTAATATCTTGAAGTACCTAATAATTACTAAATATCTGATTATTTTTTATAAAAATAAGTAACAATTGCATCGACGTGTGTAATATATTTAAAAATATATCATTTTGTCAAATGTTTACGAATTCAAACGATCCCTGTCTTGAAAACGAACATTTGGAAATCAAATAATTGAAGGACTTTTAAATAATAAATACTATCTATATCGTTTAATTATTATCTTTGGCAACGTAAGAGTTATAGAGGGATGAAGTGGGGGGAATTTTAGTGGTATAAATGTTCCTCTTAAAACTAGCTTGGGTGTTTTTTGTCAATTTTCTAAAATTTAATCGAACAAAGTAATTCAGGGTGTATTTTTGTATTTTGCTATTCTATTTTTCTTATTTTCTTTTGATAAATGGAGAAAATGGTCGTATGGATATGTCATTAAACGTTACTGATTATGTATAATATCAAATTCGTTTTACTGTTATTTTTTAAACGAGCTTTACGTCAGTGGCAAAAAGTAAAGTTGTTATAAAATTCCACAGGTTGCTTTAATTGTAAGTTCATTTAACTATCAATTTTAGATAAGGTACGCATTTGAGTACATCACATATCTGCTTCTAAATTATATCAGTAAGTAAAGTACTATCGATAATTTTTTTTCTTATTCATCATCTTGTACGGATTTTTGTTATTACTAGGTGTTTATATGTATCAAGACACAAAATAAGGGATTAAGTAACTTTTTAGAAAAATTAATACTAAACTGCCTTTACTACCACAATAATAATGGAAAAAAAATGGTTCTATACATTTCCGATAATAGTTAAACTCTGGAGTCAATAGTACCTTCTTACTTTTCAAAAATCTGTTCACCTGTATTTACCGCTGAAGTTTTTTGACATGCGACATAGAAATTTCTATACCGAGGCTTGTGCGCGGTCGGATTTTTTAAAATATTTTATAAATAAGAAAGCGAAAAAATAGTTTATTTCCATGTGTCGATTATAATATAAAGGCTTACGCACGAACATTACAATAGATAATTGAATAATAACAATCGGAAACTTAATTGACAATGAACTGGGGAATACGTGTAATGACAGAAATCGTCAATTTTGAATTTCAACTCTGAGCGTTTTCTACCACCTAAACTATCCATGAGAGAGAAATCCCTTAAAATATTAGGTACACCGTAATATAGGTATACACATACATAGTTAGATGTATTTGTAGGAAATTTTGTACTTATAAATTATTTTGGTTTAATTTTATTGGTTCAATTGATTTTCAAAATTATTTGTGAAAGCGACAGAGAAAGCATTTTTAATTTTAATTTTTTGTAAATGAGCTAACTTATCTTTTTCACTAGTAGTATGTACTTTAAGAAAATTTTAGCACATTTAAAAACATTTTCCTATAGCAAAATTGTTAAAAATTTAAAATCAAATTAAAATATTTTCACTTAATATCTAGCTACATGTGAAATATTGGTGACTAATTGAATAAAGTTAATAAGTTGAATGAGTTAATTTAAAAATGGTTCAGTTTAGAAAAACCGTAACGCACGCGGTATTCTATTAAAAGTTAACGAAACTGTCATTTTTTTAAACTGTTTAAGTTGTTATCATGTTGTCAAAATGTGATTTATGTAAAATTTTATCTAATTTCATAGTAAAATCATCACATTTATCTTGTATAAATAAACGTTCAGTCAATGTTCCGATTATTAAGTATAGAGAAAAGATTAACTTACATCTACATCTATTCCGGGAAGAGGAAACACTTGCGTATTTGGAAGTTCTTTAGGTAAATATCGATAAAATTCACTCTGTCCTTTATACCATTTCACCGTATACAATGGTTCGCCTTCCAAATTATATCGACACTGCAACGTCACCGTATCTCCGACAGTTGCTGCTGCCGGAACGGTTACCGCTACATCTTTCAGTCCTGCAGTTACTGAAAATAAAAGCATTTATTAGATATTATATTTTTAAATATCAACTCGCACGCGACTTAATTTTAGATTTTTAACAATGCGCTTATATCTAAAAAAGGTGTAATTTATTATAAAGTGTCGAAACTTTTGTTTCGTTCACTGCCTCCGTCCACGACATAAAATTAAAACATTTAAGTGTAAACGTAGCGGCTTTCGATAATTTGTAGTTTCTTCGTTGTAAAACTTCTTAAAAATTATTACTAATTGTAAGCAAGTAACAAGAAGATCAATCAATAGAATCAATTAATTTCAAGGCACTACACTATCAGGCACACTGCGTTAGTTAATTACCTTACTAGATGTAACACGCTATTATCAAAGGGTAGTTCCATTATACAGTTTCAGAATTAATTTATAATTGGAATATAACTTTATCATAATGTACTTTGCCGTTCGGTCAATTTAAGATAATGCCACGAAGTTTTTAGTTTATTTAAACATAAAATCGTGTTAATTATCAATTTACCGCGACTAAACTGCTCAAGATTAACACAGTATTAGATTAAAAATAATAAAATGCATCTAATACTTATAATATCAAGACATTAAAGTCCTTAAATCAATAAAAATTGCGAAATATGAAAACATTAACAGTTTTATTTTTGAAAAAAAAAAAAGGCCTAATTTTCTCTTACCTATAGTGTGTTTAGGTTACGATTTCGTTACAATTTTAATTAAAATAACTAGACGTAGATACGTAAAATGAAAACGTTACAACAACTGGCTGACAATTTCAGTGGATTATCGAGGGATCAATTAATGGAAGTACCCGCTCGTTATTCCCTTTATAATAAAAACTAAATTATGTTTTTGTAAATTGTTTTATATTTAAAATTCGAAGGACAGTATATGCGTCTGGTAATTTCTCTAATTCTAAATACAGTAGAGTACCGTTAATCCAAACTAATTGGGAGCGAGACTTGCTCGGATTAACCGAAATTACTTCTGTAAAGCAGTAACGAGTGGCAAATATGGCTGTAGTTTGCCATATTACCTATGTATCTGACACGTTGAACGTTTGATAATGTGAATCGACCTACAACGTTACGTGAAAAGAAACTTAATTGACTTTATGAATAAGCCAAACAATTAATTTATGTAAGTACAACACATTTGTCATTTTTCATTTTTTTAATACATTGTTCTTTTTTTCATTTGACCTATGTATTATTTTTTCTAATTTATTTTCGTTCCACTGCATATACCTATTTTTTTTCTTTGAAATATCAATTTATTTTTTTATAAATGACATTTTCGTTACTTACAGGTAGGTACCTTTTTGTAAAATTACAAAGTAAATTACATAGAATACTTACATTATAAATGATAAATATGAGAAAAGTCTGAGAATGTTTTTGTATGTTTTCTAAACTAAATTGTTTAGAATTAGGTATTATATGGGGTTGCACGTGTAGAATCGAATTGACTTTAATTGCTAAAATGCTTAAGTGGGCTTACATTATCGCAAATAAAAATAGCGCGTTTTCCGAAATTATTTTATTGCACATAATACGCATGACCTAATGTAATAAGCGCGAAATTTAATAATCGTTTGAGATTAACTCTTCAAAATAAATACGATCTCGTACTGGGCCGAGGCACGTCAATTTAAATTTTATACAATTTTAGTTGTTATTTGCATCCTTGTACAAATCCACTAGGTATAATTTTCTCTGGTAAACTATTCCTTTTTTTTTTCTATCAGAACTATCAAAAGATCCTATTAATATCTATATATTTACTTAATGGAAGTTCGAAATCCTATTAAATCGAAAAGAATAAAGTTATTGAATCTTATCGAAAGCGTTAAGGCTATTATTTATAGTTACTTGTTGAAACCGAAGCATAGGTCATCGTCAGGGGAAAACCGCCTATATTTTATCTGGCATCTATATTAATAAAAACTAAATTAATTTTATAAGCGGTTTCACATTTAATATTCTGCTGACAGTTTTATTTTCCTCTGCAATTTTAGATCCTTTCAGAGCAACAAGTATGAACGAAAACTGAAGCCAAACTAAGCTTTATTGTTACAATGTTTTATGGCATCGCTATTATTCTGCCTCTACGTACAAGAGAAATTTGCAAAATTTCCCCGTTTGAAGACGGTATTAAATTATTAGAAATGTTAGGTAGCGCGCAAAACCGCGAAAGAATACCAATAAAAGGGAAACATTTAAAAAATCCTCTAAACTTCTTTCAAGTAAAACTAAAGAATTTTTTAATATCCATTCCAACGGAATAGCTCCCCATGAAGGAGGTTTCACTTCGTCAACATTTTTTATTGGTTTGAGTAAGAAGAAAAAAAAAACGCTTTCTTATAATGTATTCAGGAATTGACCAACTCCCAAATGTCGAACTGCGATTCAGCCAATAGTTTTGATCGGGATTAAAAGCGTATACTGACACAAAATGCGATAGTCGTAAAAAGTACAACGAGTCTATGCAATAAAATCAAACGAAATGGTTCGGAGCAGAAGCCTAAATTTAAATATTCAATTGCCTTTATTTTTACTATCAATGTTTAACTACTACTTCAAGTTTCGATAACAAAGCAATAAAATTATAGCCGATGTAAGTAATTGAGAAATAAATGGTGAATATGTCGTAGTCATAATGCAAAATTAGGCTTTTTATAAAATACCTAGGGATTTTATAAAAAGCCGGCAAAACTCGAACGTACAATGCAATTTTCGTCATGACTACACCAATTCAGGCAAATTGATAAAATTCCGACAAAACGTGAACAGAAGAATGCATATCTCGTTCTGACTAATTATTTTCGGGCATTTTACAATTTGCCAACAGCGAAGTAGTCAAAACGTGAGAATAAAAATATTAAAATTACTATTTAATAAAATAACACAATGACAATAAACGAAAATAAATCTCTCTGTTAAGTAAATCTAAATAAATACTTCACAATATAAAAATATATTAACTTTCAATTAGCTAATCTTAAAGTATTCAAATTCAGTACTCAGGTACCTATATTTATTTTCACATTAGTATACAATACACATTGAGTATTATACATTATATATATGTATAATATATAATAATATAATATATTATATTATATTATTATATTTTTATATTGTGAAGTATTTACTTAACAGAGAGATTTGTTTTCGTTTATTGTCATTGTGTTATTTTATTAAATAGTAATTTTATTATTTTTATTTTCACGTTTTGACTACTTCTCTGTTGGCAAATTGTAAAATGCCCGAAAATAATTAGTCAGAACGAGATATGCATTCTTCTGATCACGTTTTGTCGGCATTTTATCAATTTGCCTGAATTGGTGTAGTCATAACGAAAATTGCATTGTACGTTCGCGTTTTGCCGGCTTTTTATAAAAAGCCTAATTTTGCATTATGACTACGACAAATATATTTCGATCGTTCGATTTGAATATTTATTATTTAAATATTTTACGTTAGTGAAAGACGATTTTCTTTTTCGATTCAACTTTAGTATGCATCGATATAGATAATATTATGTTACTTATATTAAAATTCATGAAATTGTTGCCATATAATATTTATCATTAGATAAAATTTAATAATAGTTTAACAATGAGTAAAAATTGATTGAATAGATAAAAGACTAAATTAGATTCTTAGATTACTCGGCATACTAAAGTCGAAACGATCTATAGATTTAAATGTAGAGGACGTGATCGACAAACATCGAATTAAACAGTGTGCGAAGTGAATGAGCGAATTTACATTATCTGCGCGACAAATTAAATATCTATTAATTAATAAGATTGAATGAACTTAATTAATTTCGAATACCAATTAATTAAATGTTCGCAGACAATAGGTTGGTTGTTAACAATTAGAAATGGTTATTTTTAAATTTTGGTAGTACAGATTGCAGATAGGTAATGGCTAATAATAATGTAGCAGGTAGATGAATGATTTAAATTTACCTATTTATTTAATTTAAAAAAATTCAAATAATTCTATAAAAAATATTTATTGTAATTTCGAACTATTATTTATTAGTTACGTACCTAATTATAATTTTTCAAATATTTTCCAATTTTTAAATAGAAATAGCAAAACATTAATATTAATAAAGATGATGGTGTTTGCAATATATGCACACAAATGTAATATGGCACGTAATGTTTACTGACAATAAGTAAATATTTGAGAAAATATTTGGACATCAACTCTGATGGTTTTTGAGTTTCGGTTAATCGAATCACAATGACTATATGTTTGTTTTTTAATACCTATCTATTGTTTGATTTTTTTTTTAAACACTTTTTGAAAGATGTAAGTGTATCGATATTTTTTCGAAGTATATTTTCCCAAACGAAACAGTTTTTTTCAGAAAATTAAAAAAATCGGTAAGTTATAAAAACTATAAAATATCAGTGTTAAAAATTGTTGGCAGGAAATCGGTCATAAGCAACTTTATTGTTAGAAATACGCTTACTTATTAATAACACTAATAAAAATACATATAAAAACTATTTAATTGAAATTAATTGTTGAATTTTAGTTGTAAAATTACTTTCCCGTTGCTATTTTGACGGATATCTGTTATTAGGTTTGCTCGTGCAACGATCTTTGGACAGTTTCCAATTATTTCGGCCAATCAGAATTTTAAATTTTGACAGTTAATTAATTTTAACTACAAATTTAAACATTTTTATTGGTTGTAATAATTGGAAACCAGTCAAAGATCGTTGCACGACATGCCGCCGTAACTGCTTACTTACGGTTACTATGGCAACGCGCTAGCTTTTCATCAAAATATAAAAGCAGCATGCAACCCAATTTATTTACACATGATAATATAAACGTTTCCGTAATAATATGATCACTTTTTTTCTTATATAGTTAAAAAAACAAGTTAGATAGAATTAATTTTACAATAAATTATTGATGTTGTCGCGAGAAACGGCGCTTTCAATTAACCCGTCGTAAAGAAGAAGAAAATGGCGATCGAATTTTGCTCGTTTGGTAATTTAAATAGTGCCGGGAAGGAAAAACATTAATTAAAGGGACCAGCTGTTCGGTTAGATTGTTAAGTTAAATTCCAGTCCAGCGTCCATTAAATCTAGAAACGCATTTATTTGGTTAGCGAGATGACACGCAGCATCCGGCAGATCAAACTTTGCCAAAGCACTATCACGAAAGGTGAGTGAACCGGGACGGTTCGAACGTCTCCCTTTACACATTCTCGTATTCGGGACACATATTATTTTCAGAATTATATTTATGTCGACAGTCCCCTAGTATCTATCATACACGAAGACAGCGAATATAAAGTACACTTTAACGATAGAGAAGGGACGTTTTCGAACTATTTTTATTTGTATCTGGAATAGGAATAATAAATTGTTAGAATTGAAAAAGAGCAGATATCCGAATGCAATATTAACCGATGTTTGTAGAAGAAAACAATAGAAAAACAGAATACGATTGAAACTATAAACATAGATTTGATTTTTCAACGCGGATTTAAGAAAACTCGACAACAGCAAATGGTTTAGAATAGAAACGACCCTTATTTTATTCTGCTTCATATTCAAACGTTGTACGGTATGATTAATTTTCTATCGTTTCTTTTATTTTTTTTAGTTTAGTTTTTAACGATATAAACCGCGGAAATGGATCGACGTGGTATTTCGAAAACTTAGGTAATATTTATAACGATTTCGTTTTATATAATTAACTAATTATAACGCCCCTTTAGCTTTACATAAAACGATGCTTTCATTAATTAAAATTCACAAGAAAAGAAGAAATTTGCAGTTTTCAAAATTTCATTTAAGTTAATTAAAATGTACAAGTTCAAAGGAAGTAAACGAATCCCAACTAAATGAAAAAGACTGTTTTAATTTAATTCTCGGAGATTGTAATAATGCTCGAATTTCTGATGTGCATACGTACATTGGTATTGTTAAAAACAAGCGTGGAGTTTCGAAATGTTATTTTTAAAAGATAAACTTAATAAAATCATTAAATTATTATGTAATGGCATTTGTAAATCATAAATAACGCCACGATGCTTTGTTTTAATCATTTATAAATATTATAAATGATCAATTAATTAAAATTATTTGTACTAGACTACAAAACAGTAGTAAAAAAAAATAGAATGATTGACAACATGGGAGCTCAAACGTTAATACAAACTTTAAATAGGGCGTATAAATGCGTTTACCATAACAGCTATTAAGTAATGGTCATAATGCCCATATTATATTTAAATAATGACCTAAACACGCTTTACATAAAGCTCTCTCGTCGGAGTTTTAGATTAAATCCCTACGCTGGCGCTGGTAAAGTTTGAAATAGTTTCTACAGATAATTCAGAAAATAAAGTTGAAAATGTTTTCATAAAATATATCAGATAATATATACATAAAATAAACATTACTCGGTAAAAAGTTTTTCTGATAAAAATAATATTTTAATAGGTGCCGCGGTTTCATACAAATAACTCTCGATAAAAATTGTAACTACGATATTTTTTAAAGTAAGCACCTATATGGAAAGGTAGGGGAAAAAGCTACAGAAAACCGGACACATCTATCGCCGGCAAACGAATGAAACGGATCGTGGCAAAAAGGCCGAGTCCAAACAGATTACGAGTTACACAGGTCTACTATTCCAGTCTACTTATTCTTCTTTCGCTTCGGTTTAAACGTATAAATGATTTAAAAATGATTAGATTTTAATGGCGACCACGCATTAATTTTGTACGAGAACGTGTAACATAATTTCGATGGGCAAAATTAAAATGACGAGTTTTATCTTTTTTTTTAATCGATGTTCCGCCTATGTACGAGTTGTGCATTTTGTGTTGTAGCGTAACCACAAGCAAATACGGAACTACAAATTAATTTTTCTGGTGGAAAAAATCAAAATGTTGTTACCAGACTTTAACAGATTATGTCTTTGCCTTAGACGCATAAGACATGGCATATACAAACGGCCTGGCGACACGTCATCAATAAGGTCATTTAGGCTACTATAGATGCTGACGTTTCGCATAGTGCTGTCTGTAGTCTTAAATTGTAGTTTTTTACAATTTTTTTAGAATTTTAGACAACTTTTATAATTACAAATAAACAATCTAGTATTTTTTTTAGTGATGACGTAATCGCCAGGCTGCAGTCGCGGCCGGTTGGTTAAGGTATAGGTATTAAAATAGTTTTAGCAATCAGTTAGATAATGTAAATTAAATTTCAAAATTAAGTTGTATATTGAACGTATCGATCGCAATACTATCGCACGGTATAATCTTTGTTTCGACAATTTGACAGACAATAAAATTACTTTCTGTTCTATTAACCCCGCGTGACCCGCCCCATCGAGAGTCAGACCGGAAGTAAATAATCTACGCCCTTCCAGAAATCTGTCCGTGAAAACTATTTCCGAATTCACGCGTTAATAATTAAAAGAGGACATCGGCGAGGCACACGCGTAATTACACAAAATTTAGGGGAATCATGGAAATTTTGAATTTTTATGTTATCAAATTTATGTCGGTATTTTTCGTAGCAAGACCGCTTGCAACGACACAACCTAATAATTTTAACCCTTGACTAACATAAGTATAAAATATCTAATACATAGAAACACAATCCTATTCAGGAATAATCAATAATTTAAACGAAATTTAAATTATTTGTTCAGCGATGGTGCAAATGACGATAACGCATTTTAAGTTTTTCCATTCAACAATTCTTCCGAAAATGTTTGAAAATATTTATTTAATTACCTACATACCTATCTTAAATAAAAATAATAATTGTAAGTAATCTGCAATGTTTCTAATTATGTTTTAAAAATTTTAAAAGCTTTACGTAAGTATGTACTTATTCGGAAATTTTCTATTATTGTAACCCGAGATATAGTTTATTCTAATACAACCTCTGGCAACACTTTAGTTTTCATTTAACTTTATTCGCATTACAGCGCTATTTACGATTTTAATATCAGAATTTTCAAAAGAATATGTATTGTTTTAGTGTCGCAAGATAATATAAAGGGTCGGTTAAAAAAGTGTTACTGCGCCCGCTTTATTAAAAATGAACAATACGACGGAATATCTACTAAAAAGGTAGTGAAACCATATTCTTTATTGGATTTTATTTAATAGTATAAATTATTTCTAAACGTATGATTGTAATAATGGAGGCAGTACAAGACAAAAATCGGAAAAATGTGGCTATTCGTACGCCATTCCACGTCAAATCAACCAATGGTCTGAACCGTGACATCCCAGAAATTCATCATATTTGGCACGGCGGTGCCAACTCGAACTGTTTAAAAAGCCGTAACTCAAAAACTATTTTACCTAGAGAACTCAATTTGGCGGCATTCTCTTCTGTTTTTAAAGGGCTTTAATTCGTCATGCAACATGATCATAATACGTAAAATTTATAATTTTTGAATACTTTAAAAGAACGTTGTTTTTTTTGAAA
Source organism: Rhagophthalmus giganteus (assembly GCA_036326145.1). Classification (NCBI taxonomy): domain Eukaryota; kingdom Metazoa; phylum Arthropoda; class Insecta; order Coleoptera; family Rhagophthalmidae; genus Rhagophthalmus; species Rhagophthalmus giganteus. Next base: position 6,819,018 of record JARFJA010000067.1, on the reverse strand, counting down.
ATCTCAAAAATTCCCTTTTTAATTGTTTCGAAATAAATATATGTTTTAAAGACGACATTCGTTGACTATTTATGTGCCAGATTTTATAATGGGACGTCAGTCACCCCTGCAAACAGTTAATATTTAATTGGCGCAATACAGTAGTTTTCCTCTGTTGTGAGTATTGCAATCAATGGGTGTGTAGTTGAAGAATATTGTTCTACTAAAAATTAATCGAATTTACCTGCTCTAGAAGAATCCGGTAATTTTCGGTAAAAATCGAAGAATATGCCTTAGAAAAAAGATGTTACGCGTTTTTCAATTATGAGAGGAATGTATTACATTCCTCTCATAATTGAAAAACATTAAATATTAATATTAATATTAAATATTAATTTACATATTACGATATCTAATAAAGTAAATCACATGTGTAAAATTACATCATGGCGTTATTAACTACGTAGCTGGGAATGTTTAGCTGCTTTTTACGTTTAAAAAACACCACTAGGTACGCATAATTATTACTAAATTAAATCGATGTTTTGTTGATGTTGAGTTTATTTATATAGTTTTACAAAAAAACCTTGAAATTTTGAAATGCAGTAATATACGGAACAAACTTTCAACGCAAATGTAGCAGTTATTATGGGACAGACTTAATATACCTTTATATCTATAGTTTTATCAATGGGAAATAAATTACAACATTACTGTAATTCAAAAAAAATAGATGTAGTTTATATCATCCTAGAAAATTAGTGGTCACGTTGATAACAACTAGAGTATAATTTTACGAGTTAAAAAATACGTTTTTTTTTTACTTAGCGACTATTTTGTACGAAACTACAACACATAGTATGGACTTAAAATATAGAAAACTCACTTCACACGACAGAATTTAAGAACGAAGTCGTAATTCACAGATAAATGCGTCTAAAACAGACGTAAAAGCGCTCAAGACCTAAACTAGATAAATGGAATTTGTGATGAAAGGTAAACTACGCCTGCATTTTTCAAATGTCAGGAGTGATTCTTTCGCGTTTTCCTTTATTAAGGAATTCCGCGTGTTGATAATGTTACGGTGCGTTATATTAGCGTCGACGATGCAAATAAAATTGTGTTAATCACTTCATCTTCAAATTCTACGCGAATATAAAGCGCTTGTTTACATCTACCCCTATACTTTTGTAGGTATTACGTGTGTAATATAGAGAACCGATCGCTTTACACGTGCGTGTGCTTTAAATCACGGTAAGTGTAGCATGCACGTAATAGCTCCGGGAAGCTGATTTTCCACAACACTGTTTGGGAAGAGACGCTTATAATTTTTAATTGACCATTTTGGTCGAGAACTCGCGTGCGTGTGCCGTTTTAGGTACTTTAGCGAATAAATAAAACCACCTCTTGCGGATCTTTACGATCGCATTTAAAACCAAATTTTCATAAAATAAGACCTAAAAATATAAACGTATTCTAATATTCAAATGAAAATGTTCACGCGTTATCGATGCAAATTTATTGAAATTTATAGAAATCTGATAAATGTAAATAAGCATTTGACGACGACGTAAATCGACTATGCGGAAATGTAAATTTCTAGATTCAGCCCTCTAGTTAGGTTGATGAATTTATATACGTAGGTGGGTTACACTTAAAAAAGTATGCCCGACTAGGATAATGAACCGATAAAACGCGGAATACGCTTTTGTTGCAAAACGATAAAACATCTTTTGACGATTACAGCTTAATTAACAATACGTGCAAGTACTTTTTGTGCCGAAAGTGGAATTTAATCAAATTTCGCAATACATAATATATTATGTTTAATTGCGAAATTTACGACAGCACAAAGAACGGCAAAATTGAAGTTAACAATTTGATCGACAAAACAATAAAAGGAACGCGTAAATAATTTAAAGTATAAAGTACAATATACCTATTGAACTGTAGGAGATCCGCCAGCTATAATAATAATAAGCGTTCTTTTAAACGTGAATGCGCACTTGAAGAAGACGACAATACAGAATATATATTTATTGATGAAACCATTACGCTACGTTTCACCCCCATTGTCTGAACTACATCGGTCTCTTCCCTGGTTCATCTCGATTTAAAGATGATAAAGCAATATTCCATTTTATAATGAAATACGAATATAGTTTTAAGGTTAGTTATCTGTACTTAATACATAGATGTAATAACTAAATGACTCGTGCAATTTGTTTCTCATCTTAATTCCCGAGTGCATTTCGAACTTGTATATTTAAAATGTTTTTAATGTTAACGACGTTTTATCATTTTACGCATCATTAAATGCTTTTACAATTTTACTTTAAAAATCGAATATTAGTCAACGAAATAGATCTTAATCAATGATAGATTAACATAGATACTTTAAAGGAGTCTTATTTAAAAAAAAAGAAAACGAAAATTAAATAAACGAGTGGTTCCTGTGGTATACCGGTAAAAAGTTTAAGTGGTAGTGGTCAATTTTGTAACTTCGCATAGCCTTCTTGTCCGCGGAAGAATTTTTTGCGCCCAAATCTGACGACGCACAAATTTTCGTAATTGCATCAAAAGGCGCAGTGTAATTTTTCTATGCCGCAAAACTTTCGTCGATTTACGTTCCAGAATAAACATTGTGAAGCCGGAACGTCGAAACTATAGACTTTACAGAAAACTTTTGCACAGTTTAAACTTCAGTGTTCGGCGCCATCTTCTTGACGTTATAAAAATGTTCTGGCAGGAGCGAGAGGGTGGTTTTTAACGGGGGAGTTTTTCACAGTAATACATACACGATTACATTCACAGAAATTAATGTTTTTACTTTAAAAACAACTAGGTGTCTCCATCTTAACTTCTACGACCGCAATTAACTATATTACGTGTCACGGTGAGAAGTCAGTGCAGGGTTTTATGGAAGGCAGTGTTGCTAAATTTCTCTGCTATTTCTTGAATACAATAAAGATACCTTGTGACATCTTTCTTATGACTTATTTTCAGACTATAAAAAACGCTTTGTCATTTGACATTTCACTGTCTTTATTTTGCAACTTGATAGAAACATAATAAACGTTACGGTGCAGGTTATCCTGTTCTTTTCATCGCCGTTTTCTGCACTTAACCGCTTGAAATTTTTATACAATTGTCAACACGCCCTATAAATGCAACCGTTTTCTGTTTAATTAAATCAATCGTAGAAGATATCCGGTAATCAATCCCTTTACCAATAACGCTGTTGTGCTTGCCGCCGACGCGACGCGACGCAATCGTCATAATTGGTCACACCGACGCTGCTCTTATCGCTATTTACTATCAGCACCGTCGACATCACTATCTCATTATCATCACTGTCAATTTTACCATTGTGTCACTTGAAAAAAATAATATAGAAACGACTTTTTAAACATATATTAAATAAGCTACATAATCTATAAAAATATAACTTTATTAATAATAAAATACGGATGTAATTCTATCGAAATTATAAAATTTAGAAGTAATAGGTACGTACCTAAATATTTATTTTAGGTACAATATAATTTATGATTTAAATAGGTATATTTCGAAGTACAGTAATACTCCGCTTAGCGCTGTTTCGGTTTAACGCGGTTTTATTGGAATAGTGGTATTCCCCGAAAATTGCACACAGCGTTGGGCTTCCCCGAAATCCAAAGTGTAACGCAATCATCCCTAACCCCACTCTCTCTCTCCCAGCAGAGTAGTATGCCGATAGCCGCTAATAAGAGTGCATATAACCTATTTTTATTATTTCAAACATTTGTTGCCGTTATTGTAAGTATTAATTTATATAATATAATGAATGACATAGTGATAAATATTATAATTTTTAGTTTTTATTATGGGTGATAACAAAAAACTCGAAAATAAAGTGACAAGAAAAAGCATTTCGCTGGAAACTAAAATGCAAGTGCTTAGAAGATTAGATACTGGTGAACGTCAATCTTAAATTGGTATTGTATTGAACTTGTCAACTTCAACAATAAGGACAATTCTTAAGAATAAAAAAAAAGTGTCATCAGCAACTACAACTACAACAACCTCTGCAACTAGAATGGCCCGTTCTAGAAATAATACGATAGAGGTCACAGATTTTGATAGGAGTTCAAAGGCAAGACGGGGTGTCATGGATGCCTTGTCCGCTTATCGACAATTTCTTGACAAATGACATTAGATACCTTCTTGATAAAAAGGCCGAAAATTGGAAATGCAGAAGAATCTGAATGATCTCAAACATAAATGATGACTTAAAATTTGATTTATTTTTATATTGTATATCCGTTTGTTATGTTTCTATATTTGTAAGAAATAAGTTTTTGTTGTTGTATTGTTATAAAAACATATTTAACCTGTTAACCGGGGAATTCCCTTTTTAATTACGCAGCATATAACGGGCGCGAACTCTTTCACTAGGACGTGTAAATACGTCACGCCCGAAGGACGTAATTTCATATTATTATTATTTTTTATTTATGCTTAAAATAAATGAAAAGACTATGAAATAAATATATATTTTTTCGTTTATTTATATATAAAGCACAAAGGAAAATACAAAATTACAAACAAATAGAAAAGAATATCAACAAAAAAATGGAAACATCGAATTAAAAAATTAATAAATTTGCCCGTTCCAGGGCGCAACATATATTTCAAGGACGTATTCATATGTCCTACCCGTACCCGATATTGTTTACGTTTGACGTATTTATACGTCCCGCTCGGTTAACAGGTTAATGAACTTAAGTGACAAAATACCTGAACATTTTTTTAAATTTTCTACCCGTTTTCCCCTAACCCCATTATTTACATACCGAGATAACCTCGTTTAACACTGTTTCGTATAACGCTCTACTTCGATAGAACGTATACCGCGCGTTAAGCGGGGTATTACTGTACGTACATACCTATCTAGAAATTATACAATATGATTGTTTTAATTTAACGTGCTGATCGTCAGTTATGCTCAAAATAGTGTTAAAAATACTTTTTCTCGTAGATAATAATTTTACAACTTTTTATGTCTTATTTTAAATCTCAAATAATCGATTTATTGCTCTATCGTTCAATTTTCGATTAAAAACGAACACGTCATTTGTCGAACATTTGTTAAACGCCGAAGACTGCTAGTTGTTTAACATCGGAAACGCCCCGTCACTTTTTAGATCGGCAGCATCCGATCGATTCAATCACTGTTACTAAATTTCTTTAGCTCCCATCGGTTATGTATATATAAAAGAAGAATTTTACCCTAACCTCTCGAGAATTTATTTGCCATTGTACGAGTCTAATGCAAACCGTTTATTAATTCTATGTAATTTTGTTAAAGTACAATTTAAAATATTTATTTAAACATTTAAAAATTAATAGACAAGTAGATACGCCATTTCCATTTTATTTTTACTTAATCCAAATGTTGTATTTAAATAAGTTTGCCTTTTGATAGTTTCTAAAATATTCATTACCTACGGACCAACTGTTTAGAAAATGATTTTAGAAATTAAATATTTAGCGCGGGAGTTTTACCATTTTATTTTCAATTTTTCTTCCTAAATCTAAAGAGTTTTAAAGGAAAATTATTTTTAACGACTTTCTGCGGTATATTATCGAAATTCGGGATTTTATAATTTCGACATTTTTCATTTCTATTGAGGAATTTGTCTAAAAATCCCAGTGACCACCAATTTTACCTTAATAATATATTCGTTGTGGGTGGGGGGTGTCTCTGTTACACTACGTACACCTACATAAGGGTATCGACATGGTAAAAAAACTAAAGACGAGAAAAGCTTTTGACAAATTTCCTGTTTGAATAAATGAGCTAGAGCAGTATATACCAAAAATACTTTCTTGCTTTTCCTGATGTTTTGTGCTTAAATATCTTGTATCGCCTACACGCAATTTCCGTCGACTTTTTGGTTGTTTAGCTCTCTTTGCGATTCATTCAGTAGCTAACTTGGTGACACGTTTATTTATGAACGCGCATCTGGAGTTCCCAAGTTTCATTCATAATAATGTTGGCAGCGAGACAACGAAATCGGAATAAAACGACTTCGAAAATCTCACGAATCGTTTAAGTGCTTTAATTAATTTTTTACAATATATTCGTTCAGGTGTTGAAGCCTTTCGGGAGACTTTCGGAGAGATTTGTTTGGGTTCAGAAAGTAATTACGTATTAAGTTTTGGCGGTATTAAAAATTGACGATAGAATTATAAGTTACTGTCTACAAATTACTTTGGTTTAATCGTACAAATTAAGTTTATTGTATGTGTCGTCGGAAGTATAGAGTATAAATTCTCTAAATGGAAATATTAATGTTCCAACAAACTCGCATTTAATCTCTATAAACTACGAACGACTGGTGTTATTCGTAATCGGAAGCTGTAAGGGTTAATAAAAAAATAATAACGATCGCTTGACTAGAAGTTAACAAGAGAAGCAATCATTTTATACGTTACGGTGGATGTTAAACATAACTAGAATAGTAAATGGCCTGTAAATCATATTATAATAGTATTGTGTTTCGACCTCAAAACATCAACGTTATGGCCATATTGATTTCCAATTCCATTTCTAGTTTAATCTAAAGAAATCTTTAATATCGAACTTAATTATTATGTACATTTTTGAATAGGTAGAATTTTATTTGTTTCCATCAAAATTTTTTTTTCGAAACGGCCGATTTACAATTATTTAATCAAATTAAATAGCAGTTGCGTTAGAAATAACATTTGCATAATAGGTACCTAAGAGCAACTTAAGATTGTAGGTAACTGTAGAAAATTTCATTTAATGTTATATTATCTCATGTATTTCTTAATCAGCAAAGCAAACACGCGGAGTTACTTCGGGAGTAGGTAACGTGTTGATATAACTAAGTTAAGTCCCACGACGACACTTGAAAGGGTGTTGAAATGACTAAGGCGAAATTATTTAAAATAAAGATAGGTTAAATGGCTACTTTTCAAAAAGACTTATTTAATAATATTTCATTATAATTTGATTTCATCCGATAACCAAAATAAATGGAATATTCTAATATGCGCGTTTTTGTTTTCTTTTTATTATGTTTCTACGGCGTCTCGTTTCCGTCGAATAATTCTTAAAAACTTCCGCTATGGCTAATACACATGTATTTTAAATTCCCGGTATTTTAAGCGGTTGTAAATATGAAATTCCACGGTGGTTTTGAATTATATAGATATAAAAAGTTGATTATTTTAAATAATCAGTTTTTAACAGGATTTAATTTTATTTGTAAATAAGCACACGTACTTTATTGCGTCTTCGCTAGAGAAAATGCAAAAAAAAGGAATATTGTGTGGGTTGGCGATAATCCTTGGATGCACCTAAAACTTATTTTTAACTAAGCGCAGAAATAACACGAGAAATCATCGCCCACGCCATCGCCATTCTATCATATCTTGCAGCTTCAATTATTTATCACAAGTTTCTATTTAAATTTCAGGTGGTGCGCAAACTACATTTCCTGGACGATGCTGGTTTTTACGTTTTGTCGTTTCGGCGAAATATTTTTAAATCGCGCCCCATTTATGACTAAAATTAATTATTTCGTCGACGTTTCTTGAAGTTTAAGCGCACATTGTTTTAATTTGAACCGTAACGGAAAGAAACAGATCGAGAAATTATTTATTTGACATTTCTAAACAGTAGAAATCTATATAACAATGAGAAATTAAAAATATGTGTTCCATTTAAAATTTTCAAGTTTTAGTGTGCAATGCGACAGGAAATAAAGCGGTTACGGCTTCTATTCAAAAAAAATTAATACATAAATTAATTGTAATCAAATTATTAGTGGTGTTCGATAAAATTGATTTTATGATTATATTCGTTAACTTTTAAAACGTACGCAATCGATTTTCGGCAAGTAATATAAGGAACAAATATGGACCCGCTAAGTGACCGCATTAGTTGTTTCTTTTTTTTTCAATTTTTATGTTTGTTCCTACCTTTTGTTTTATTATTTTTTAAGTGCATAAGTGCATTTTATTCCTTGAATGCAACAATAAAAAAAAACTACGGAATTAGACGACCTGCGCAATGTTCGCACTTGGAAATTTGCAATGAAATTTTTGGATAAAAAGTGGGACATTTTTCATTTCATAATTGTTTTTATAGACATTACGTTCGACCGGTAATAGGTGAAACAATATAAAATACCTCTAGGTGATCACAAACTAAAATTAAAAAATTACAATAATAAGCATAAAGATTTACTAACCGATAAGCTTGAACTGAGACATTTGTTTTCTCAAGCGCCGAAAGGACTCTGATGTTTTCGCTTCGATTGTTCGATCTGTTTTAAAAACGTACGCCTCTTTTGTTCTTTTTGATTTTTGGAACAGTTGGCTTATTTCTTGCAAGTGTCAATCGGAATTGGCTCGAATCGCCACGTTCAAATGAAAACCCGCCTACTCGATTAACGTTAAGAGAATTAAGTTTAAAAGTCTTATTGCTACATTCCCTACTATTTCATACTTTAAAGAATATTGGAATTAATTAAACGATAATTATCTAACAATAAAATGTAATTTGTATTTACAAGAAACGTTCCGTTAAAAAGAAACCCCCTTTTTCCAGTACGCATTACTAAAATACTGTGCATAACTCGTCCCTGATATAATTATGTTCTGTCCCTCAATAAAACTACACAAAACTACAGATGGCGTCTATTTTACTCTTTTACGCTCGGCCAAAGTTACGTCGCGATAGGATTTGCCCGAGTGATCGGAATTTCCCCCACTTTACCCCCTATATTTAATTTATTTGATTATGTAACAGACGCTTAACGCAAACTCGTAAAACAAACGCAATTTCTTTGCGCAATATTTTTTAAATAACGTTAAGTAATTGATTAATTGCCTGTAAAACAGCTCAATTTGTTATAATCAGCATAACGTTTACCATAAAGTTTTATCGAGTCGACTACCGCAATAAAATAATAATAAGTTCGTGGTACCATCCCTATCAATTTAATGCATAACGAAGTTTACAACGACATTTAAACTGTCCTTCTACAATTGGGTTACGTCAGTAATTACGACTGGTGGAGGAAACGGTTCGTTAGTAGTGCTGTGGGTTGTAAACGACTAGTAAAGTATTCAGGGTATTGTTTTGTCAAAGTCAGGTTCAACAAATGTAAATCTATTCTGTTCTACTGGAAAGATAATAAAATTAGACATTGTATAATTCGATGCCTATTTGGAATTTATATTTTACATTTGTTATTCGAGATCAATAGCGTCCATTTACAGCCCTTTCTTATCGAATATTATATAAGATGCGTTCACAGATAATTTATTGTTAGTTTAAAAAAGTAATAATTTTTATAAACATAAAATAAACCGTAAAACAATATCGATTCGGGATGTTAATAATAGCTTGGTAAATATTTATATAACCTTTTCAAGTGTTTTTTAAGCGTTAATTATTTCACGTATATCAATTAAAAGTAAAAGCATAACGTCCTATAAAATATGTATTCGTTAATTTATTTTTTTTGCACATAAACGAAATAAAATACAAAACAAAAAAAAACCAACAGTTAAACATGAATTTGTAAAATAACCAAAGAAGAGACTTTATTGGAGTAGTAATCAGTTCGCGGATTTTTCTAAAATTTGTTAAAATCCCCGAATTTAGAATCTTCCCCATAGTCCTTTAACGTTGTTCCTAGCCCTGCAATTAATCATTTGCCACAACTCCGCCTGCACTTTATCCGCATCCATTAATCAAACTCTTTGTCTTCGGTGATCTAATTTCGTTTCTTTTTGTTCACCGTAATGATGGAGAATTCAGGAGATGTGATTCCCTACTTGACTGAATTCTTTCTCTAATTTGAAAAGCTCACGTATATTACAGATTTTTTATTTTATCTAAACCTTTTATCTCAAAATTCGTTTCAGGTTTTGCGTTCGCAAAAATTTAGATTGTTTGCTTTTTGTTACTTAATGATAAGTAAATATAAATGTCGAATATTCGACGTAAACTTTAAAAGGCAAGTCCTAGTTCGTACCTCTCGGAAGAAAACTCAATTGTAATTTTTAAAAGCTGGGGCTTCCACTTTTTTTCCGAGCTTAAATAAATTTTAATCTTTATTGCATAAAACAAGCGGAACCGAATTGTTGTGGCCTTATTTACCTACATAAAAGACGTCGCTGTTAAATTACTTACGATTACGTCTGGAAGAATTAAGTAAAATCGGGAACTCGTTTCAAAAAATAAAACTTTAAGACCGCTCTAAGTGGGTGGTTAGTTGACTATAACAACGTTTTAGTCCGTATAACGCAAGTGGGGCGAGTCTGCGGAAATTTAAAACTTTGCGATACAGGTGCAGACTAAAAAATGTCCCGAGTTTTTCTCGAAAACGGTTAGGGATAAGTAAAAATTGCTTATTGTAAAAATTGCTTATTGTAAAAATTGTAGAGTACGAAGTAGATTGTGTGTGATGGTGACCTTGAGTGACTTTGAAACCAATCGGTTTTCGAGTTTATGGGCCTGAGTTACCTTTCTTTTTTTTTAATTTGTGATGCCCAATCGACAGTTCGTAAAACAATAAAACAATTTCCACTTACGCGGAAATTGGCGGTATTTTTCGATAAAATGATTTGTTTCGAAGATACACGAGCCACAATAAAAAAATGAACATATTTCTAAATTTTGACAGATTGCTCCCGGGACACCCTATATAATACGACGTTTCTATTAAAAAAAAAAAAGATAAACGAACCGAGTACCAGTTATAATTTCTTTCATCAGCAGTCGACTAACATTCCCAAAATTATTAATTCAGTGAAATAACAAAAAAAAGAGAAAATGCAAAATGACAAAATTACGAAACTCATTTACAATTTTCCTGTTTGTTGAAGTTGGTTATCTTATTACCTTGGATATCGCGACGTGAATTATGCTACCGTTTTTCATTTTAGTACATATTTATTAACTCTGATCTGTGCACGTTGTCTTGTCTTCTTTTAAAACAACTAAAGCTGCTATTTCGTAATGTAAATTAGGTTGTGCTTTAATTTTGGACATAGATAAAATTATAATTAAATAATAACTATATAATATATGAAGGTACTTTGCGTCTAATTAAAATAATTAATAACTACAGCATTTGCATATGCATATAGTCGAATGCAATTAGTTTTTCAATTTTAACAATGCCGAAGCGTAGTATTTGTAATGAATCTCGCCACAACCTCGTGGGAAATAACAATTTACAGCCAGATCTAGCATTTTAGTTTGCCATTTCACGATTTCCATTGTTTGCTCAACCGATGTAAAACAACAGATGTATGCGTCGACGACGAATGTGAATGGTGGCAAGAGGTTTCCTCTGATAAAGGGTTGAAAGGTCCCTTAGTCCCAGGGTAGAACTCTCGTAATCAGCTGTTATCTCAACGGGTGTTACAGCTTATTGTGGCTTTCTCTCTACTGACCATTGTTATATCGACAAGTTAATGAGTTCAGCTTAACCAAGCGAAACGAGGACAGCTCCTAATTACAAAATTTAAGGGTCGTCTGGGTACAATTGCTCTTACATCATAGTAAAGTAACTTATAAGGGTACGTAGCTTTACATAACTACTGCACTAATAACCCGTTACCCCTATTGTTTTATTTCTCTACGTTGGATTTCTTTGATAAGCGCGATTAAATCGTCGACGCCCGGTCGTTCCGCGATACGTTATATTCTATCAATTTTAAAATTGATAAGCAGAAGAAATATTTGCGCAGCTTTAGTTTTTGCCCGATTCCGTAGGTAAATCGAATGGGGGCCGTTTCTTTTATTAAATTTCACTGGAGTATATTGCACTCTTGCGAATCGTTAAGGTAAAAATTTAAACATTAAGAAAATAAAGCTTTAGACGTCCATTCTAAATTTTTATGAGCTTTTTTACGGTGCTCGTGAGTGTATGTATTAAAATTTGCGAGCCGTAGGTAACTTTGTAGTATTTTTGGGTTTAAAAAAAAAATTATAAATGATACCGAATTTATCCGTAATTTTTCGAACGATAATATAGCGACCCATTAAAATTTGCGTCTATCCGTCTTTTTTAAAACTTTTATTGCCACTTTAATTTAACGACCGGTACACGATTTATTCGGCCTGCTCGTGCGTAAAAGTTTTATTGGATTCATACGAGTTATGCTGTAGTTTGTAAATATTGTTCGAAAACTTTTACTTTACGAAACGTTTATGTTCGGTAATCGTTAAAAGGCGTATAAAAACGGTGATAATTTGGAGACAAACAAATGTTGGATAGGTGTCTATATATTAATTCGAGTAGCCACGTACGATTTTTACAAAAAAATCGGATTTCGCCGAATAACTTGCCAATCCGTAATAAATTTTCAATCAAGAAAATTATCGATCTCAATTTCGGGAAAAGTAAATTTAGTTTCAGAAAAGATTTTTAAGTATATATTTTTTTCGTAAATTCTTCTGAAATACAAATACCTATGTATGTAATCAAATTAACGAATTTATAATATAATTCATTTTTAATTACTTTTGTAAGTAAATGAAATTTATAACTGAAGAAAATATCATCATTAACAGCTTTATCATACTTCCCTCGACGTCTTCTCACAGGATTATTTTCATTGTTTTCCATTAATTTTACAAAAAAAAAGAAACTAAAATACGTAATGAAGCGTAAGCCCTATTTAGTTGCAGTAAAGTTAATGTCAAATACAGTACTTAAATGTTTAATCATTTTTGTTTTCTTATGTGTAGCACGTCATAAGTGATTTTTTTTTAATATACATAGAAATATTTTTTGAAACTAAATTTAAGTACCTATTTTTTTCTGAAATTGAAAAAGCTTAGACAAAACTAAAGGTATAGACGGTATGGGATCAAGACAAAGATGGAAAATCGTAGTAATAACCACCTCTACATCTGTGAGGGCGAAGGGTTTAACCTTTGGCGATTTAACCTGTACATATTTATTTTATGTAAACATTCTAAAACTAATTGTGGGATCGTTAATTTTTATAATTAGAATAGGTATTTTATGTTCGATTATTTTCACCGTACAGCCACATTTTACTCCCTCGCCTCGTCTTCTTGACTTTTATTTCCAGTAATAAATGTTGCTAACTTTATAAATCCCTTCACAATTTTCGTGAATTATACCTATGTCATAGTAATAACGCATTGTATTCGGGAACGTAACTGTAATATTTAACGTCCTAGCGCACGTAAAATTTTTTTTTATTGCTTAATTATCTTTCTTGCGCCACAAATATACAATATTTAGTTTCGTGATTAAAATATTTCACGGTGGAAATTAATATCTACATCCTTCTAATCAATTTTTAATTTTTCATCACTATAATTTGAATTAAATAAATAATTTATAAAATAATATAGGTAGAGTATATCTCAAGATGTATTTGTACGGCAAGGTTGTCATAAAAGCATAATTCTTTCGATTTTTATGTTGAAAGTTAAAATTAAAAGTATGTCTTTGAAGTTTCAAATCTTCCCCGAAATAAATAAGGAGGTATACTTTGCTTACATAATATTATGTATAAAGTGTACGTATTACGTACGTGTGATCTTAACACATAAAGGTACATATACCTACATAATTATTATATAGATAAATAGGTGTCGTTAAATATTTACTTCTGTATTAATAAAAATTCCGTTTGCGCGTTTTTAAAAATATGAATTACAGAAAATTCTAAAGAAAATAAGGGATCCGTATTAAATTGGAGTTTGACAGTACCAGTTACAGAAATTCCTCCCGAAAATCATATCCTTGCATTATGTATATTAATCATCTTTACGAATATCACTTGTAACATAATGACAGCTCTACGTTTGTTATAGCATAATAACAAGATTTGCTTAATATCGTTCACTCTGATAAAATCCTATGATTAAAAGAAAGGGTGCGAGGCCGCGCTTTTACGTTCGCGGAATGGACGAGTATCGCGGGCACTTTGTCCTCTTGCACGACTCGCCGGGAGTATAAAATGACGAGTCTTATCATAATAGGGTCAGTAGCATGGTATAATAACTACACAAAGTTAGATCTCCGAGTGTTTTAAACACGTTCAGTGACGTCATCCGTTAGTAGGGATACGCAGAAATTTAAAAATAGTATAAATTATAGCCAATGGCCGTAGCAATATAGCCGTCAAAACAATATGCGCAGAACTGCCTCCAGATCCTACCTTTAGTAGTTATTACACCATGGCACAGTGGGCCAGAATCCGAAAAAGGTGGTCAAAATACAAAACTCGCATGTTGATTTAATTCAATAAAAAATTATAGTGTTTAAATAATTTATACGTAATAGGATAAAAAATAATAAGTAATATAAATTAAAAAAACAATTACCAAGACATTTGAAGGGTGCAGTTTCTCGCACAGTAAAATATCGTAGATAATTGTTATTGTTTGTTTACTATAAGAAGTATTATCCGGTATTTATTACAAATACGTACACTATAACTATTAATTAATAATTATCAATAAAGTTAATGAACAAAATTTAAAAAAAAACAACTAAAACACAATAAACAATAAACACTTAATCGTCTTCGCTATCATCACTAAAAAAAGCGGTTCTTTCACTAAACTCAATTTAGGTTCTTTTAACATACTAATAATTTCTGAATTAAATGACGAACATGGTTTTGAGGGCAATTTTCGCAATGATGAAATTAGGGGATCTGAAGATATTAAAAGCCTGATCAACAAATCTTGATTGGTATTTATTCGCGATGATTTGCGAGTGTAACATTTTCTAAAGCTTTTTAAATCTTTATTTCTGGACTCTTGGACCTCCTCAGATAATTGCCCTATAGGCAATAAAGCTGCGTCAATAATAACGGATCCATGAAGAAGTATCTTATGAACGCTTGCAGGCATGTAAAACCACGGATACTTCTCCACAAATAATTTTGCCGTTTCTAACGCATACTCATTGAATGCATTTGCATTAATATCATGGCCAGAAGCCAAAGTTTGTAATATAATTGCAAGTCGACGAATAAGGTTCTTATCAACTCCAATTATAGACGCCGATTCAGAAATATTCTTGAAGAACCGTCTAGCAGTATTGCCGTCGTTTGTGGTTCCACTTCCACCACTTTTTGGCTGATCTATTAATAAACCTAACCTATTTCTAAATTCATTTTGAATTATAATTTTTCTCGCTGCTACAATCTTCTTATCATGTTCTCCACGAATTTGCCATTTTTTAATGCTTAAACGGTATGAAATGTGAAAAATACATTCATATGTTCTTATCCAGGCATGTAATATAGATAAACCAAATGGAAGACTATCTTCATTTATATTTTTTTGAAGCACTCTGTCAATGTTATTTATTTCCGTCGGCTTTGCGTTGCAAATATAACAACTTTGAGACGATAATGTTTGTGTAATGGCATTACATACCTTTCCATTGATCATTGTCATTACATAAACATATGATATACAGATACTTTTATTGTTAATAGCATAATTAAATGGTGACAACTTTTCAATTTGATTTTCTATGTAGGACTTCTCTTGTCGTGAGATTTGTGCTGTTTCTTTTATAAATTGAAATCTAATGGGCCTGCAGAACCTAGTTGAAGATGTACGCGGGTTTTGCCGTATTATGATCTTTTCAGACTCTGTTGAATAAGAATAAATTTGTATTGGAACAAAAGATGTGAGAAATAGGTCACTGTCGGTAGAATTATTTTCAGAAATTTGTTGTTTATATTGCGAATGTCCAGTGCTTCCATCGTAACCCCATTTTATTAATAAAGTAGCATTTTTTAGTACATCATTTGATAATATTGAGATAACAGATTGTTGTGATTCCAGAATAGGGGATGTAGTATGGTCAAATATAGATTGCAATTCAATTTCTGCAGAAACTTCTGCGATTACATGTTTATTTGATGGAGGATAACATTTAGCTTTTGCCTCCATGATTTTATGGTATGAAGGAAAAATATCTAAACTTTTTTGCTTTGTGCGTTCCCTGATAAGAAGATATTGGTGTTTAGTTAGTTGCGATTCAACAATTAATGATACTACTTCGTCGGGAGTAAATGATGTAATAACTGGAACATTTTGGTTACTTTTCCACGCTTTTCGTATTTTTTGCGCTCGTGTCGGAGTAGTCAAAGTTGCTTCTGTTACAATTTTAGCTTCGGCGTCTTTTCCTTCTGCCCGTAGTCCCATTTGTGCTGCATAAGTTTCATAGTGTTCTCTAAGTTTTTCTCCTCTTCGTCGTTTTGTTCTGGAACTGCTTTCTGCAAATCTTAATTTTGGGCGACCAGAAGTTGATGTACTAGAAGTACAAGGTTTTTCGGATGTGATTTCCAGTTGTTTATAATTAAAATCTGTGGCGAGCCAGTCAGCATGTTTATTTAAAAATTTCTTTTTATTTCTTCCACATCCATCTAATTTAAGAAAAAATTTACTACACAAATGTTTAGTAGCTTTCGTAAGTTGTTCTAGAACTGCTTCAATATTATCTACATCATAAACATTAATCATGTAAGATAGTAAATATTCCATCTGTGCTTGTCTACCTTCCCCGACCTCCTCGCGTAAAATTTGAAAAAGCTCACCTCTTGTTGACATTTTTAGCTGTGCTCTATAAAACAAAATAAAAGCTTTGCAATAACGCTCATAAACTCAGAGAAAAAATGTGTTAATCCTTAATTACAGCTGTTTATAGGTAAGTACCTATGTATGTGAATTAACACCAGTCATAAAATAAGCATTAAATATTTCACAAAGTCGCAAACGGTCGCAAATAAATTTTATACATATTGTTAAACACTCTTTGAACATGTTATAAATAAAAGGAAAAATGCGGTATCTTGCGGAACATTTTTTGTACATCTATTTAATGCTAAAAAAGTGTAATAAATTGCCGCACATTCCATATAATATTCATTCCAAATAAACAAACGAATTTTTCAGATTACAAATTAACAACATGCAAGTACTTGTATTGGACAATGTGCAGTTAAATTTTAATCAAAACGGCACTAACAGTATAAGCGAAAACTTCTTATTTACAGACCGTAATAGAGCGTAATGCGCACGACAACAGAACTGAGAAGGATCTTCTAGGGGTCGTAGTAGGTATATAACCATAAATAATAGGGTTGGACAATTACAAAAAGAAAATTTGTACAGTTTTATACAACTTTTATTAATGCTGAACCACTGTGCATGGGTCGGTCAGTAGGCCGCGAGATATCGTCGCTCAAGTATTTCAAGCCGGGAGAACACATCGAATACGGAAGACAATCGAGTTTCGAGTTCGAAGTACAAAATCGGATTACAAGTGGCACGGTCTTTTTACGCAACACCAAGACGTTCCGGATGTCTCTCGATCGGCCGGACAACTCCTGGCGACCATTTTTTGAGGCACAGAGGAAATCCCGCGCGTCGTTTACAGGAATCGACGAAAGAAAAGACCCAAGAAAAAACTAGCCGAAGGTGTCCGTTTTAAACGTCCACCTTACAGTCCGGATTTAGACCTCCCAGCGATTATTGCCTGTGCCCGAAAATGAAAAACGAACGGCGCGGAAAGAAATTTACCAGCGATAAAGTAGCGACGTATGCAATTTTGACAAGGAGAAATCTTTTTTTTTTGGCCGAAGACATACGCAAGTTAATCGAAAGATCGAACAACGCGTTAGGGGTTAAGGGCGAATATATTGAAACGGAAAAATAGTTCTGTCGGTTTATTTACTCTCTCTCTATCGCCGCTCATTCCGCGGAACTTAAAAACGCACCCTCGTATATCCTTAAGTCACGAACCGTGTTCGCGACGAATATTTTTTACTAAATTTACCGAACTGACAGTTTAAGCGCTGTAAGTGTTGTTAGAACCGCCGATAAACTCGAACCTTCAATCGATTACCATAAAAACTTTTAAATCTAATTATCAAACTCTAAGTTTAGGTAGCTTAATTTAGTTAAGTCTTTTTACGTTCTTGATTCGAACTATAAAGACAATTTATGCATAAAATTGTGAAGCAGACAATTATATAGAGCAACGTTACGATGAGCATTTTATTTATTTTTTTATTGAATACGTTGGGAGGTTATATTTTATGATTACAAATTGTTACACGTCAAGTGTTACACGATACATTTAAACTTCCCGTAGCAGGTACATAAAATGTTATTTATGAACGTAAAATTTTAAATAGGAATGTTTATTGTCTATAAGTACATATGTATGTTGTCGACGCAATTTCCGTAATTTGTTTACTTGCATCTCGAAATGAATCGTTTGCCCGTTGATGAGACAACGTTTATTAACAATCGGCGATCGCGCAAAGTTTCCAACAAGGTACATATCAATTTTTATGATTAGAAGAGAAGTTCGTCCATCTCGTTTAAGCGGGGCCGTTTCAGTCTTCTACATTTTATGGGTTGTATACGTTAACCCAGCGAAGAGGAAATTGGAGACTGAACAAAACTTTATAGCGCCCATTTTACTTTGCTGTGAAGTGAAGCATATTCTAAGATTTTGTAGCTGGAAAACGCTAAACCAATTTTTCACCTGTTCTTCAAAATTTGATATGCCTCGCAAAATCGTGCGCCTCGTCGCCTTTCACGACTTAGTTATGCACAGACAGTCTCGGGCGTCACCTTTTACGCCTCGTCGCCCCATCACACTAAATAACGACATCCACTTTTCTTTTTATTGTTCATGCGAAAATGCTTTTGACATTAAGTTTTTTTTAATTTATTTCATCTTTAAAAAAAAGAGCTCTGTATTCTAAATATCGTTCACATTTAAGTGCCGATAGAAATTATAGAAAAATTATCGAATATATTTTTTTTGATATTCGTAACAACCTAATAATAATAATATTCATTTCAGAAACTCGTAAAGAAATTATACTTAAATAAAACGACACTTTAAAATCAATTACGAAACAACTTGAACTGCAAGCACCTTAGACATAATACCTATTTACACGAATGCTGCTGCTTTTAATAATAGCACAACTCTAGGGTATTATTAATTAGTTAGATATCGCGATTCTGCAATGCACGTTTAACAATTTACTAGGGCAATTTGATTACATCCGGTTAAATACGACATTTTGTATGACGACAAAATATTTAGATAAAATTAAAATTTACATACATAGGTAGGTGTGCAAAAAAAATACAACTATCGTTTCGACTAAAATTTTGGCCACAAAGAAACCGATCTTTTCAAGAATAAAAATTCTTATCAACAGACATTTTGACCCGAATCTAATATATTGTATGGTAAAATGTTGCCTTTATTTAGTCGTGCTATACAGCGCAAAAACATGAACACTAAAAGCTGTTTCAATAAGTTCTAAAGTCGAAGGTATAGGTATTCAAAATGCGAACCCTTGGCGTTTCGCTACATCGACACGAATGTAAATTACCTATTACAATATAAAAAGGCCAAAGATTCTTAGAAATGTTCCAAGAAACTACAAATATCGATTACTTAAATTAATTATACCGCGGATAATAGAAAGAAGATTGTGAATAGAAAGAGGTCGAGAAATAAAGAATTCCACGAGAGCAAATGTACGGCAGCTGTTTACAAAAGCTGAAGGTAAAGTGGCGGTTAATGTAGTTATCCTCAGTCTACAGTGCACAAACTGCAAGGGAAAGAAAATCCAATATTGTTTTGTTCGTTACGGTAAAATGTTAATCAATATTAAAATTTTTATTGTTTACTAAATGTCCTACTTACTGTCTTTAAAAACGAATAAAAAGTAATATTATGTAGATACTTAATTAAATATAAATAAATAATTTATAATGAAACAGTTATACATTTAATGAAATTCTTTTCAATTACAATTTTCTTCTCTTGTTCTTCACAATCATTTTTTTTTAATTTAATCATTTTAGAAATACATTGAAAAATACCAAAAAATGCGTTAACAGAATGATTTTTAAAAAATATTGTTTTCTTAAAGTGTAAAATTTTTAAGCAACCACTATATTTCTGTTTATAAGTACTACGTAATAGTGATAAAATATTAATTGCCTTTTTGTGGTGACAAGGAAAAAACGTGTGCGGATATCTACTTTATAAACTTTTGCTTACATAATATTTTGTGTGCTTTCATTTCCACAAAATGTTGACAAATAACAAGGAAAACAAAATAAGTAGAAAAGGGTATAGTGTACACTTTAAAAATCGATAGAAAAAATCAAAGTAAAAGTTGTTTCTTATTTTATTTATCTACTATAAAAAAATCTATATTATATTTTCTTCGTGTGACAAGCCGTAAACGTAAAAGGTAATAAAATTGACTGAAATCTGTTTAGTGTTTATGTTGAGAAACGGATCAAATATTCTCAGAATTCATTGATCGTTAAAGAACATTGTAATCGAAATACTTTATAAATTTTGTTTAATACTGACCTAGAAACCAAGAATAAAGTTTAAAAAATTCAAATTTTGCCACATATAATTAATGAATTACTGTAATTTTATCTGAGAAGTTCCGCGAGAATTTTTATGTTTATGTGTTTTATTAATTTTGAGGTGCTCTTTTCGAATTTCTGATTTACCGTCCGGTATTTTCGTTGTTCGGGCCGTCATATTGAAAAAAATCGTTGCACTCATTTTACTTGAATTTAAGAAAAAAATTAAAAATATATATCGACATTGAAAATGAATTAAAATTGAAAATGTATACATTTACTTAATTGTTTTTATGTCGATTAAATATTTATTGCGTTTTTAATCGAATTGTTATAATTTAAAGTGACCCATAAAATTGTTTAATTAACATCAATTATTCGATTGTTCCCGAACAACTTAATGAATTTCTAAAAAGATTTATCTAAACTAGTTTCATTATTTACGGAAGTTTATTTTCAGGAAATTGCCTGTACTTCCTTTTAATTACTGGCTATCTTGCTAAATCGGCCGTATTCATCTAAATTCTAAAAGGCACATTACGTTTCAGATGAAATGTAAACGTTTGTTATTAACGAAAGTACTTCTTCGATATGTTTTAATTGCAAGTTACCGAGGAAATAAACTTTATGTATTGTATGTATTACCTTACTGTATATCTTTGTCAATAGTAGATAAATTATGATAATAAAAAGACGTTTGTGAATCCATAAAAATTTAAGGAAAATCTGCGAGTAATTTAAATTTAACTGAAACAGGCACATAAATGTATTACTCTAGATAGACATGCATAACAGGTAAATATTTGAAGTCAAAAGGATATTAATATTACAACAATAGTGTTTACATTTCGAAGTGTACGCTTGGTATTCTAATATTGATTTATTGGAACAGTGCGTGTATGTACGTAGATATGTACTCTACATGCAGATAATTACTATTCGCTTGAAGGCAAATCAAATAATGTGCCTAAACATATAAAATATATGCAATATAACAGGCTACCTCGACGTTTACATAAATACGTACATTAATAATTAATTATTTAATTATCTGTAAAGAAAATTATAATTAAAAAACAATTTTATATCATCTGTAAAATAATTCTCTATTATCTCAAATAAAACGTCGGTATAAATAGCTATTATTTAATAGATACAATCAATCGAAAATGATCTTACATCACAATATTTTAGGAAGTAATAAGTTTATTGGTAGACGTGGGAAAATTGAATTATTGTGACAATACGGCAATGTTGTGTTATATATATCTTCGAACTATTTCCCTTTGATTACAAAATGTGTTTTGTAGCTATAGACTAGTTGAGATTTAAATATGAATTTTGTTTGTACCGTTTATTTCTAAGTTTTATCGTAAGATTCCGTTTTAAATTAAAATATACATATCGACGGCGTTTCTCCAAAAAGGGCGTAACCCACACTTTGTGAAAATGAGTGATTCTGACTATCTTATGCATCTAAAAGCAAAGGCATCATCCGTTAAAATCGAGTAACAATATTCCGATTTTTTTCACCGGAAAAATCGATTTGTATTTCCGCAAACGTATCTTCTTACAGCTACGCGACGACATAAAATGTGCTCTGCTGTAAAATTTTACTTTTTGTGGGTTACGCCCTTCTGGAAAAACTGCGTCGATATAATACACAAACTGCAATTATCGCCAAACAGCTATATTTTCTTACAGCCATTCAAAATAATATCAAATACTGATATTTACGATGGCTTGATTTTCAAAATAATTTCTTGTTTTAGAGATTATGGTACATTTGTTTTATTATATCGTACCTATACTTATACAATTAGTTATTAAATAAAAAGTGTGAACTTTATAGATTATTACCTACTATTTTATGCTACATCATAATAAGTACAAAACTTAATTCAATTTGTACAGAACTGAAATAAACGATGAAGTTACCTGAAAAATTAAACGTGTTCACTTATACAGAATTTATATTCGGCGTTAATGCGTGTTTTTTACACGTTACCCATTCAACAAACGAGTAATATAACACGACGTTTTTGATTTTGTTTACTGCTTACCTACCTACATTTTTTTACTGTCGTCTTTTCCTTTAATTTTTTTCACATCTATTTATCATTTATTTTTGCATACAAAACATATGACCTGGTCAATCAAACAATCGTTAGTGTTAATCGATTAAATATGAAAAATAACATACTTATAAGTCCCAAAAAAGGTGTCGAGAGGTAGAAAGTAGTCGAGATTTCATTCACAAAATAACCTACTATATTTTTTTAACGGTCCCTTGAATTTTTTCCTTTGAGTTTGAATTGATGGGTCATAGATTTTAAACTATGTATTTGGTAAAAAATTGAAAAAATAGTTAATAGCTAATTAATATCTACCACAAGGTACTTGTAATAATAATTCTCGACAAAAGATTTTGATTTTTAAAACATTAATTAACAGTAAAGCACTGGTGGTACAAAAAATACCCCACGCAAGTGGCTTGCCATAGCGGATTAATTAACTACGAAAACTATTTTTTTTTTAATTTAAATTGAACGAATAGTTTAAAAGAACGACGGCCCAATTTTTTAATGATAATGGGTTGATTTCAAACATTTCTTATGTGCAGTTAATTATGGCATCTTTAGATTAAATTAAAATTGATCAGAATAATAAAAAAAATTAACAAATGTAACGTTGCTGTTGATAGTAATTCTTATTTTCTTTTGTTTTAGGTATAGAAATAGTCGGAAGGGCCAATTCAGAGGAAGTAGTTCAAGGATTTTAAAGAAATGGGTGAGCGATATTTCAGTAGACTTTTTTGTTGCACGATATGGGTAATTCCACGGCAACGGGAATAATTGTGTTGCCGCGAGCGTTCTGCGACGCGGTAAGATTTTTTTCAATAGGAACAGATTATTCTAGATAATGTAGTTTAATATCTTTTACGGTTAAGCGTAAAAATCTATGTACCTATTTTAAAAATTTTATGAATTTCTGACGATGCCGATGTCAAAATGTCCGATCCGTGACGTGTCGCCTAAGCCGACGTTATAATATAACTTATTTTAAGATGTAAATACTAATTTACTTTCTGATTGAACGCTTTTTCTTTAGTGCGTTCAATTTCCTTCCATAATAAATACTTTGGAAAGGTAATGAAATATAAATGTGTAAACTAACAGGAATATTATCTAAATTATCCATGTTATCATTAAAATTTCCTTTTTATTTTATTAAATAAAATAGAATAAATGCATAATATGTAGTAGAAATTCGTTGTCTTGTCCGTGATGTAGTTAAAAATTAATAGCAATCATAATATTTACTACAAAAAAGTGTAATATCGTAATATATAGTCGACTGCGAATCATAAGATAACATTCATCAAAGCAACGGCTTTTTTCAGTCTGTGACGAATACGTTTGACGCAGTTTGTGACCTCACGAAAATATTTGCAAATGTTTTTTATTTGGTATTCTAATAATCGAATACAATATTGCTATAATGGGGTTTCATATGTACTTATGGGTACTACATTTCATAATAGGAAATCAGAAAAGAAAATATCATATGTTTTATTAAAAACTGGGCGTCGTTTGCGAAGTTTAATTAAACTTTGAAAATTGATCCACTTAAAGTGGATTTAAGCTGTACATGTATTGCTTTTGATAAGATTTAAACTGCCCTAAACGTTTTTTGATGCTTAAAAACATAACGTCGCGGAATTCACAAATTTGTTAATACCAAGTGGTAATTTGGTTTATAAAACCATACCTAGCTGTTATTTTTCGGACCAAAATCGGAGACGTGTAGTCAAAAGTCTATTTAATGAAATGTTAACATGAAAAAAAATATATATTGAATTGTTTTTTGTAAAGTTATTACATCACTAAAACTTCCATTGTCATATTACTCCCAAATAGAAATTTTAGCGATCGACACTATTGTTCCCAAAGGTCCTTGATTTGAATTATAAATATGAATACCCAAGAGTTTCAAATTATCTAAATAATCTGAACTAATACCGATTACTTTGATCAGAGGCATAAAGAACAAAGAAACTTAAACAGCATAAAATATTAAAATTGCTTAGTATTTACAAACGAACGAGGATTGGCGGTGAAAATATCACAATTAATAATTGGAAGATGACTGTGTCGGTACAAAAAAAAATTAAACTAAGTAATACAGTCGACGCGTCATATGCAATATCTGTAGCTATCCGTTTATTCAGTGTTCAGTTTATTTTGTCAATCTTCAAATTTAATTTTACGTCTTTAGGCTATTTAAAAAAAGTACGTTTAGATGTTGTTTACTTTAATTTTTTATATATCGCACAGTTAATAGTTAACAGTTCGCATTATCATCGTGTCCGGTGATAAAATATGTAAAACTAAAATATTTACACGATTATTTGGTAGTTATAGTTAGATAACTTTTTATTTCATTATCGTAATACTCCGCGTAATTTAACTCGTTATCTTCAAAACAAAACGCCACCTCAAAACAAAAACCAAAAAACAGGGCGGTTGTTGTTAAAACTTAATTAATCTAATTAAAAATGAATAGCGAGAATTAATTAAGGACGGTTATAAAAATGCGCGTTAAAATAAATATTTAAATTCGGGAATTGAAAATAAAATTTATTACGAGGAGTCGCCTGAAAAGATGTAGTACACGAAATTATGGAGAAATTAAAATAAAGGTTAAGGGGGTAATTTATATTGTAAATTTGTGCGACCCGACGAGTTGGAGAAAATGAAAGGACGACGACGTTAAATAAATAACTACTACAAGTTATTTATAAAGCCGATTGATGGAAATAAACTGAACACCCGTTTCAGTTTAAGTAAACGAATACCTATAATAATTGTTTTAATTCGCATCTAAAGTTGTACATCTTAATTTTTAGCTTTTTTATTTAAATCTTTGTTATGGGTAAATTTAAAACGACTGCGTGGCGTTTCATGACAGATTTATGAAAAGATTTCAATTTTTAGATAAGATTTTATAACGTAATTCATTTCAGCTTCGATGTTATGAATTTTTTTTTTATATGTCATCTTACAGGTTTCTTTAACATGATTACTTTATACTTTTTATTATCTTTTATGTCGTAAAAATATAGAAATTGTCGAATATTTTTTCATAAGCACGTTAAGTTTATTTTTTTCTTTACCCATTTAGGTATATCAAAAAGTAAAAAAGATTGACTTTATAATATGTTCGGGAAAAATAACGTCTTTGTACAATAAATGTGAGCAAAGGTTCGTGAATTTGATTAGACGTCAACAAAAAAGTTTTGTAGGTGTAGACAGTTTTAGAAAATTTTTAAACTTGAGAATGTTTTCGCAGAAAAATCAAACCGACGGCTACTAGTTGTAGGTATAAATTAGCGAAATTGGACGTTTAGACGCTGTTGTTTCGACGTCGTCGTTCTGACGCCAAATATTTCAACGCGAAAACGCTTTCCGCCGTTCCAATGTTGAAAATCGACATCAAGTGAAATTTAAGAGAAAATTGATACGATACCTATCTACACACATATAATACGTAGGCGTATAAATAAAAAACCAAGATTGATGGTTTTTAGTTTGGAAATTGTATAGATAAAACATATTATTCTTATTTTTACACGACGATAACGTAAGAAATTTTAACTAAAAACGAATTTGTGGCGAAATGTACACGATTAGAGCTCGTCCAGTTTAAGGTTGGAATGTCAATCATAATAATAGAGTTCGAAATTATTAAAGCGGTTCTTATTTCTTACACGTCTAGTGGGAGTTGTAAATATTTCTAACCATTTTTTTTTCGCGGCGTTAAAACGAAATGACATCTACGTTTAAGGAAAATATTACAGTAATTCAAAATCGCAATATTGTCGTTTCGTTTTAATTCCGCGAGAGAATAAAAAGTTAAAAATCTTTACAACTTTCGCTAGATGCGTAAGAAATAAGAATCGCTTTAAAATATTTCGAACTCTATTATTACGATTGACATTTCCAATCTTAAACTGGACGAGCCCCATATTGAAATACTTCAGGTCCAAATGGTTACGTTAAAAAGATTGGGTCGAAATGTTGAGATTAAAATCAAAACATCGAACATTCCCTATTGTAAGTAATGTATAAACTTATTCATTAGGTCGAAAATTATAAGTAATCAGTTGACGACTTTGTAACGGTACACGACAGAGTGAGAAAATATAATTCATTTCCCCAAATATATTAATAAAAACACAAAATTAAGAAGTTTCAAATTTCTTATTTACAACTTGCCTTCCTATCATTCACATAACCACAACGTTAACCATAGATCACGCATAATAAGCATTATCTATTGTTTTATGATTATTATCTGTTACGTCATAACAAGTAGGTATATGTTCCTTTACGTTCCCTTACGGTGTATGTTCAAAAAGTTATACTCAAGAAGTTAAGCAAGGACTCTCGTTGTCACGGCACCTTTTTAAACATAAAAAGATTATTTATAATCCCAAAAATGATATCTTTCTTTTTTTCCGAAAGAAATGCATCTTTTGAAAAATTACATTCACTAGAGAAATATTCCCAAGAGTATTTTAAAGAATTAAAAAAAAAGTGTCAATTTTCTTCCCGATTATGGCGAAAACGGTGCGTTCTATCGAAAATTATAAAGATACACGTTCGATAGAGAATTGTAAGATAATTCTAAAACTATTTCATATTGCCCATTCGGTAATTAATAACGAAGATAACTTAAAATCTAAGTTTAAAATCTTTGATAGACCGCCATTTTTAAACGGTTCGTTCGATTTGGCCGGTTAACGAACTTTCTTACGAACGTCCTTCGTATTCGTAAAGACAATATACTGTCGAAATTTCAGCCTCCTACGATCAAAATTGCGACCGGAATCGTGTCCAAAAACAATTGATTTTTTAGGTATGTGACCGATCCAAAATGAACGACCTATATTTTCGTGATCTTAGGATCGAGATCGGAAAACGTTTTTCTAAAATAAAAATAAACATATCTACATTATTAAACTGTTTTATAATCCATTAGAGATTTCTAAAGACCCGTGAATCATAATGATAGCTACTTTCCGTTTCTGTTTTATAACGGCGATAACGATGGAATTTGTAACGCTCGGTAAGTGTTATCAAACATGTGCGGCCGTAGTCTCGATTTTAACCAGTACATTTCGCACCTTCGTGCCGTTCGTATAGGCGTGTCAAAGCGAAAATGGCGTTTTATATTTCTCTTTTAAATTGAAATAAACGGGACCGTTCGGGAGTTTTTCTAAACAGAAGTGTGTGATAAAGATTAAACCGTGGAACCGTACACCGTACCTATACGTGATTGTGCTTCGATAACAAAACAGGCCCCGAGTCCGAGGTTTAGCTAAACCGATTGTAAGATTCTTTTAATTGAACACCTAGTTTTTCACGTATAAAAAACAACAAACAAATCGTGTGAACTACACAAAATAGAACGGTGCGTCATTTGTAAATTTATTGGTGGTGGTTACTCATTAAAACGCTTAATTATTATACAAGTTTAGGTATTTAGAAATCAATCCGTACATAATACGTATACAAATTTTCAAAATAATAGAAACACCGAACGCAGTTCGATAAAACTTTAAATTACGAGCGGAACAACCATTAAAATTTAACGCTGACAATCTTTAATTTAAAAGTAATTATGAGGAAATTGTGTTAGAGATATCCACTAAAGGGGGCGATATTAAGTGCTCGGTATCAACTTAACCCTTTAATCAAGACAATGAACTGTAAAGTGTTCCTTATATTTTCGTTTTAAAATACATTAGGTTCGAAATCGTAAGATTCGTAGCAAAATGTACAAAATCCTCTCCACCGATTACATTTTAATGCGAATTCGATCATTAAAGTCTATAACCCTGTTCAACTGTTCGTTTGATGTAATAATGGACTGGAGCTGCGCTGTTAAATGATGATCCGGGGAAATTTCAATCTCTTCCAGAAATCTCTTTCCCCGGCTATTCACTAAAGCTTAGGCGATGATTCACTCGCAATAAAGAACGGCCTAGGCATATGATAAGATCGGAGTGTGGACTGTTCAGCAATCACTCTAATCTTCCTCATCTTCTTTACAGATTGCTTCAAATAAAGGCAAAGGTAGTTACAGATTTAGAGTGCTAGGATTTTCGGCCGTCTTTGATGCCCGAATTTCAGTTTGCAATTTTCCTATTTCTAGTCCGTCGTATGCCGCTACACCTTTTATTCTTGGCCTTAAAACGTTTCTATAATGCTTACATTTAACGACATATTTAACAGAGACGCTTTTCAGTCTTAATTAAAATGTGTTTGCAACCGGGAGAACATTAACAAACAAGAACGAGTTCTTACTATCCACTATTAAAATAAATTTAATTCAAACTGCGTTCGAGATCTTTATTTGATCGCTAAAATTATAGGAAATATAATTTAATTGGTGTCCGAATACGTTGTTTGAATCGAAACGAAATTTTGAAAAGTAATTATAATAGGCGATAGAGTTTTTACGGAATAGACTCCTTACGTGTATTTAATTTTTTTTTAGAAAAACTTGTTTTATTCACAGGCTACGGGATAATGCGAGTGTAGGTACATAACATTGTAATGGCACACAAACAATTGTCCATTGTTTAACTTTAAACGTTACTTAATAGAGAATTGTGATTGTAGTTTATTTTATGCCACCTATTCTGTAGCTCAAAATCAAGGTCAACTAATACATACAAATATCATTGACATTAGTTACGACAATTTTTCATGTACTTTATTTATCTACCGTTAGTTTATTTAATCGCCGACGTTAATTTAAATTCGATAAAAAAAATGAGGGTGTTTTAAATTTTGTAAAGGCGTAGAAAATTTGATAATTAATTTTAAGATATCAGCAGGCATAACGACAACTTAAATTATTTTCACTTTTTCCGAATCGTAATATGTTCAAAGAGAAATATTGGAATAATAGAAAACCGTTAGTAACATGAAAATATATTCTCCAGCATGCTGCGAACAGCATTGAAATTATTGCTATAAGCTTGGATGCGTTTCTGAAGACGTTGACTGTCGTAGATAATCTTCCGAAACTTGATAAGTATGATGTATTTGCTGATATCGTACCTCAAGTTTTCCCTGAAAAATATCTTCGGCGATTAAGATACGCGCTTTAGCGATACCTAGACGGCAATAGAAAAAAATATTCGTAGTATTTTCAAAATGATTCCGGCTATGCTATATTTGAAACTAGTAAACACGACTACCCATAATGTGAATCGTTTACAGTTATTGATCTTTGTATTTTATTATTATTATTATTATTTACATTTTAATTAATGACTTTGGTCTAACCGATTTGCCAGTCGAATTTTTGTTTATGGTTTTTGATTAATATATGTTAGTACGACGTTCAACAACTTCCATGATTGTAGCGGGATTCGAACCCGCAGTCATGTGTGCACTAGAAGACCAATCGAAAGATTGACTCAAGGGCCACACCGCCTCTCTTATCTTATTATTAAATTTACGATACCTTTATATTTATTTTTAATGAAGACTTATGGTAGATTGTAAATAGTATTTTTTTTAATTAAATTATTAAATAATTACCTAGTGAATTTAATTTTCAAATACATATAGGTAATAAAATTTGTCTTTATTTTCATAAAGAAAATTAAATGACGCGTTGTAACGTTTCCATTTTTTTGCATTTTTTTAATTTTCCCGATAAAAAAAGTGTATCGGCGTTTTATTTAATTGTTATAAAACAAACAGATGTTTGAAATTTAAATACGTTTACCTAGTTGTTTTTCAATTATAGCTGGTCGCATTTGTTCGCTGTTATAATCTGCACAAAACACTCACGTACATATGTATGTACATTTTTAATAATATCACAAAGTGTCGTGAATAAATATTCGACAAACAAAGACCTGCTTCACTTGTGCGGGTATAATTCTGCGCACAGTATGTATTAATTAAACGACGTATCTTTGTAATCACTCCGTTATTGTTGAGGTCGCCCTCAGGCGCGGCGCTTTTTATTTCAATCGTTACCAGTAATTTGTTACTATCGACAACTGTTATAAAAATTTGTTTGAAATAAACGAATTCGATGCAGGATTGTTTCTGCGGGATTTTTAAGACTGGAATTGTTAAAAAATATATTTTTTATAAAACTCTAATATTCTCCGCAAATGGTGCTAATGTATGTCACAATGTTTAATAACCCTAGGAAATAAATTACATTATCAAAAAGTCCAAAGCACTGAATAATTTATAAACTAAAAAAAAATAAACTTTAAAGGCTTATATGTGAACATGGACTTTTTATTACTTAGGTTGTTTCAGCTCTAACCCCTTCAATTAGTCACACTTTCAAATGTTTCTGAATAACACCCAAAATCGTTAAAGAATCGTCTAAAATAAGCAGAGAAAATTGACTAAATTAATAAAATGGCACTAACATGTTATACGTAGTTTAAGTTTATATTTTGTTTGACGTATAGCACGTACGAGTAATTATTAATGTAATTACTAACGGATTCTCCGTTATGAATAATTTTATTAGTTTAAAAGAATTATAAATCTTAAACGGTGATCATTAATGTTTGGATTAGATAATATTGCTTCTGATAATAGATGGTACACAAACTACATTATGCGCGTGATAAGCCTGTTCTGGAACTCTGGAGAATTCCTACGAAATGTCACGTAGTTCAACTATATTAATAGTGATAGGAGATTTTAATCTTCGAAATATTGTTTGGGTTGCTGATGATGAGCTCTGCAGACTCTATTACTAATGAACGTGAAATGGTAATTTATAATAGCTTCTTACCTATCATGTGTATATAATTAGTCATGAAAATTGCATTAAAATTGTTAATGTTGCCTAAATCAGGATGAATTCTCATTAATCAGACACCAGAAATACATATTGGTTAGGTTAACTTTGTTATAATTAGATTACATTTATTCAAAGTATCTACATTTTTAAATCTAACAACCTTTAAGTATTTATGTAGTCAGTAAATCAACTTTTACCATTCTATTTCACGCTTTATCGTTCTTTTTAGCGAAATACTTTCACTCGAATTCCAATTATCAGGGGCGATAGGTATTGATTTTATTATTGTAGGTTTTAACCTGTTATTCTGTTTATTCGTTGTAATTTTTATTAATAATACAAATTGGCGCTTTTTCCTTTCAATTGTCATTTCTATTATTTGCTTTTTTTAGAGCACTAACGACCGTTCACTAACAAACATATACATCAAAGTATCACATGGCAAAAAGCGAACATAATTAAATAAAACGTTGTTACACTTCTATTTTTATGTTCAAAGTAGCACAAAGCTGAGTTTATAAAGGATAGTATTGTATGTACTTTAATAAACGTTAAAAGCTCGAGTAAAACGTCTAGTTGGCCGTTAACAATTTCAAATGAAAAATTTTAATTTTAAAGACTTTTAAAATCGCAAACTACGTGACTAACAGTCGCGCGGTAACGCGAATAAAAGTTTAATTTAACTTGCATTTAAGATAAAAATTGTATTTCGAAAAATAATAGTTTAGATTTAGTTAAAAAAAAAAGTTTTAGTCGGAAATGGTTTTCTTGTTTACTTTTTTCGGAAATGATACAGTGAAACGAGCGAATGCGCCTATCCATTCAATAAAAAGAAAAATAAAGTTAAAGTTTTGGAACTTTAAATTACTTTTAAATGAACACTAAATGTAAATCGCAATCAGATACCTAAAAAAAAATATATAATTTCAATAAAATTTTATGCATCGCAATAAAAGCTTTTCTAAAGCGGAATCGCCATAACAACCGTTTCACGTCATTAAAGATTTCATGACGTCACCTATTCTGTAGTAAAATTGATGCATCACGGGTAATAAACGAAGACCTCGTAAAATAACTTCCAGAAGAAATTAAACTACTTACTACTTTTATCTCTGAAAATTTTAATAACCCTTGGCTTAATTGATTTTATGTTGTAGTTTTATGTAGTGTAAATGCAATTTTAGTTATAAAAAAAACAAGGTGTATTCGAGCTATTTCAATTTAGCACAAAAGAATAGTTTTAGGGATTAAATTTTCATTAATGATTAGGTGTTGAAGATGAACTGCCCGTATAAAATGAAAATATAAATGAACATTGTTTCGGTTTCAATTAAAATCGATGTCTATAAACATTATACTAATTAGTTCTTTATGAAACTACCTATATTTTTATGTAGGTAATTGCTGTTCTTATTTTTAATAAAAATCGATGTCTATAAACATTATACTAATTAGTTCTTTATGAAACTACCTATATTTTTATGTAGGTAATTGCTGTTCTTATTTTTAATAAGTTAAGTAATAAGTTTTATCTACTATAAAATGATCGGGCAGATCTACAAGGTATGTTTAAAGTTTTTTTTTGCACATTATTGGTTATTAGAGTGTGTTTTGGGGAAATTTTTCTATTTACAGATTATAAGTATCACCATCAAATCATTTCAGATCGCCCTGTACACAGAGAAAAGGGTTTATTTGAGATTAAATACCTTATGCATACAATGTGTCCCCGGATTAACTTTGCGATAGGTGTAAATGACAAATACTTTTCGAATTTCGAAACGACACTCAGAGAACCAGCCCTGCTTGTTCCAAAATTAAGATGAACCATGAAAAAAATTAAAATAGCTATATAGGGCGTTTGATTAAAAAAATATTCAATAATTAACAACAATAAAGAGCAATTGAAATATATTCAGAACAAAAATTAATACACGCACTCTATTTATAGCTGGCGTAAAAAAAATAAATACGAAAAGATGCGCTTACGCATCCTTGACCGTAAACGGGTTAAAACATTTTGCTCGTTTAAGTGGAAGATGAAAATATTTTCGACGTAAAAATCTTATTTGCTATCTACCGCGTAACGCCCCCAACGAATTTCTTAAGTTTATTTAAATAATTGAATCGGCGTCTCCTAATACAGATATTTATCTATAATTTGTTTCCTTTATAAGTCGAATAAACTGCTGAAATAAAATATTTATCTCGTTCGCAATAAATTGATAAGTAGGTACAATTTTGTTTTCCTTACGTCGCACTTGATTTTCTATCAATTTGAATTTAAATGCGATTTTCTGGTATCCCGGATGTTTTATCCGTACGGTTATAAATTCAAAAGCAGTTTTTTTTAGTGGTATATTTTCTTTTCGGCATTTTTTATTTGTCACGATCGTTCCATTTCTTTGTCTTTATGTATATTACTCAAGTATTCTAAATTATGTGGGGCGGTGTGTACAGTGGGCTCCTAAATTAATGACATTCCGCTCGAATCAATAACGGTCAACTTATCTCGACGTCTCGACCTGTGTGTCAAAATTAAAAGATGAAACTGTACATAAATATTTAATACCTAAATTTTAAAATTTAAAGAAGCAAACGATTATTTTTAAAACACGCTTTAAGTAAGTAATTACGTATATGTGGAAATATAGAATTTTGATTTATCGATTTAGCTTTTTTCTAACGTTTCACAACACTAAACGTTGTAATAATCATTTCTAAGAAGATAGACATAATTTAATAATAATGAGTTGTTTACCTATTATTCGTAAAAAGACAAAACGAAAAAAGTAAAAAAGAACAGGGTATTATGATCTTATCTATGTCAAATACTATAGATATCCAATAAAAATAATTGTGCTCGTGTTGAAAAGTTAAGCTCTTTTTATTTTACTGCCTCTTTCATTCATATTTTCAAATTATATTAACGTAAATGAATACTTTGTAATTAAATTGAACTGAAAATGAAAGCTTTGCCATTTAAAAATATCAAATTGCTTAACTGTCAGGAATTATCCAGAGGCCAATACAAAACGTAATTTTTGAACGGCCGGATTAAATGGAACCAACATTACAGTGCGGTCCCAGAGCTTTATTTGATATGGAATTAAATGAAACTGAACCAGCCGCATCCTTTAATCTTCAGTTACAAAAAAAAATCCACGGCGCACTAAAATCTTTTGTAATTCGACAAACAACGAAGCTTTATTTTGGAATCTTTCTTGTCTTTTTATGATCTATATAAAATGGTCCAAATCGGAGTTAAGTGGAAATTCCGTGTCTACGAAAGATATTTATATAAATAAAAGGGTACAAATAAAATTCTTTCAAGCTTGTTTTATATCAGCACTTGTGAATTAATATTGAAGTTGAAAGCACATTTAGATATTTTCATAAGGTTATATTAAATCTTATAATGAATAAAATAATTCGAGAAGTGTTATAAAAATATTTAAATATTTATAAAGCTTAATATCGTTGCGAAGAAATAAAATAAAATTGTTTAACCGTATCTACCCGATACAAAAGCATTCACTTTATAGCGATACTCCCATTCGAGGCCCCCTTCTGAGACGTTTTTAATCACAAGTGTGCCGCTGCGTCTTGAATTAAAGGGGCCGGTGTTTGTCACTTAAAGTTCACAAATAATACCTAATCCCCAGTTCCAATTAATCCTAAGAACGACTATATCGCCTTGTGCACAAAGTTTACTCCCCAATCGATTATGCTACAAGAGATTCTCATTTCTAATTGAGGGCCTTTGTTCAAATTCGAGCTACTTTTCGCGTTAGTTTACAAAACTGCTCCCCAACCTTAATTAAAAGTAGGTACTTGATATCTAATTAAAGCGAAACTAATTAAAATGTATACCTAACTAAAAATTACCTACCTGAGAAATGTGATAGTTGTAATAAATGGGGATAATGCGGCTTATTGCTAGTAAGTAGGTACCCCCCTACATTATAAATTAATTACGAGTTAAAACTTTATTTGTTTCGTATTAGATAGATTCGTCCAAAGAAATATAGTTTTAAGACTAACAAAATTATAAATACAAAATACTGTTAACGTGAGAATTTTCATTTTTAGTTCAAATAAAAATGTGCTTATTAATTCAAGAATGGTTATTGTTAATTTAAAGTGTTTTTGTGGATAGATGAATAAAAAACTCGATTTTTAAAAGGAAAAATCATATTTTTTAAGACTCGATACCTTGTAGATTAATAAATTTATAAAAATAAACGTCTAATTTTAATCAAATTATTTAGAATGAAAAGGACATATAGACAACAAGTGAATGTTGTAACTAGAAAATTATATCGATACACTAAGCTCCAATTTTCTAATTTATTCTTCACAAAGGCGGCTAGGTTTCTTAACATAACTGTATTGCTGCCTAATGTAATCTACATTAATTGAATGTCATTCTATTGTGCAATATAAATAGAATGCATTATTTAAATTGGAAAATCCGCATTTAATTTCAATATTAAATTTTAATTTATTATTAAAACAACTATTTTGCAACACAACAAAAATAGCGTCTGAAAATAATATTAAATCAAATTAATATAAATAAATAAGAATGTTCATGGATACCTAAAATTTAAGATTGTTTATATTATAACATAAAGATAACTGTTATAGTCATTAGGTACCTATTTATTTTTCTTTTGTCGCATAAAAGAAATAGATTCGTTATGACGGTCAAACAATATTATAATAATTCGAAAATTGTGTGCATTTAATAAATCTACTGATAATACCAAACGGGGGCCGCGGTGACGGTATAATACCGCTCCACTGCCGCTGGTAGGTACTGTAATTGGCCCGAGGTTCGAATACTCGTTTGTTAGTTCATAGTCGTTTCTGATTATAATTATTTACTTACGATTAATCTACAATATTTTATATGTATTTCTCAGAGAGAAAAAA
Source organism: Rhagophthalmus giganteus (assembly GCA_036326145.1). Taxonomy (NCBI): domain Eukaryota; kingdom Metazoa; phylum Arthropoda; class Insecta; order Coleoptera; family Rhagophthalmidae; genus Rhagophthalmus; species Rhagophthalmus giganteus. Next base: position 6,782,774 of record JARFJA010000067.1, on the reverse strand, counting down.
AACACCTGACCCCCTCTTCTGACCCTGACAATATAAATTTGAAATAATAATTTTGAATTTTTAATAATTTTAAATGAAACTCGTCTACGTCTCGAGCACTTTTTTCGAGACACTCTGTTTAGTATTTCTTAGTGAAATTCGGCATATTTGTTATGGAGTTGGGCAATGTTATCCAATTTATTTTTTGTTTAGACATTTAACTTCGAATTGTGATTGAAAAGCGCGAGGAACGGGTTTTTGTAAAATAATTTGTTTTTGACCTGATAGATGTTGCTTCTACTCTTATTATGTACCTACTTTATTCAAAAAAAAGCTTGGTCTGGCAGAGTTTCTTAAACTATTATGTTGAAAATTAATTTATAGTCGGCAATAAAAACTACGTATGTTACGTTCGCGTTTTAATTAATACGTCCCCTGTAAAATCCAAAATCGTTTAGGTAGTTTCCGGTAGGTACACTTTTCAAACCGATTTGCTGGCATATCCGGTTAAATTTGCTGCAAATTTGAACAATTTTGACATTGAACAATGATTGTGGAAGTTAATCTAACTAAGCGTTCGATGTCTTCACTTTTGGCCCAATTTGTATTGTTTACTCCAAGAAGCTTTTTCGTGGACCTCGATAAACACTTTTTATATAAAGGCAGCGTTCCACTTGTTGTAATAATAGTTAAACTATTAAACTATTTTCGGCGAAGCAATCGTTCACCCTTTCTTCATCAAGCGTGATCGACGAACAGTAATGAAATTTTTAGAACATCTCGTGGTTTGTTTAATGAAGATGCGCGAAACTGTTGGGCGAGTATCTAACAGTAAATGTTGTGCAAGCTTTACACTCGTAACAAAAAAAAACTCCTTTACAAGACTAACATATTAAATGCTGCGAGCTAGATGGTAATAAAACATATCCATCGCATACTCAACTTTTTCTTTGAACAGGCCGTTTACGACTTTACATCTAAAGAACAACATTTCGACAATAACTCATTTTCGTAAAAATACTGACTAACGTTGTTTTCGATTCTCACATGTTCAGTAAATTGAAAAAAAAATACTCACGTTGGATCTGCGACACCAAATCAGAATTTCTTAATATTGATTATTAGATTAGAACTGTTTCTCCTCGAAAGATGCCAGTTTTCTGTTTAAATCTTTAGTTGAATAATTAAACCTTCGCGAAACATTTGTAGTTTTAACGAAAATATTTTAATAGATAAAACACGTAGGTATGTCGATTTTTATTTTTAGTTAGATACAACGGTTTACCGTACCTATCTATCTATAAAACAATTTTTGCGTGTAAAATGTAAGTCTGCATGGTACTACCAGCCTATTACGACGTCTCCGTCAAACAAATAAATTTACCATCAATAACTGTATTTAAATCGACTTGTATTCTAGTTTAAGAGATAATACGTACATTACGAAAACGCCATTTACTAAAATGGCCATTAAGATTTTAAAATGACGAAATAAAGCTTTCGTGCCTTTTTGTATCAACGTTATTGCTATTGAAGTTTACACGTCATTATGTTTATAAATAATCCGCTCAACTAAAACTACAAATTAAAAAGAAAAAGCGGAGAATGTATAAGAGAAATAAGAATATATTTGCTTTTAATATAAGTAATCAGTGCCTAATGTTGTATTTTAGCGTTCTCCATCTTGCGGCAATTAAAAGGATTTTTCTGTCATTTGTGGAAATTCGATGGCTTAATTTCATTGAATAAAAGTGCAATTATGTTTTGCGGCCTTAAATTAAAAGCATTGGGAAATTAGATAATAAATAAAAATTGATAACCTTTAGTTTAACTCTATTTGAAAAACGGTGCTGTATATAATATAGTAAAAGGAAAAATGCATAAGTGCTACACTAAAATGTAAATCGTTCCTACCGCAATGAAAGGTGTCGACCGTGATTGCTACTCTACTCTGCAATTGACGTTTAAATCTGACATTTGAAATCGTTCCGACTTGGAATTTTATCTCGAAAACTACCCAACTTTTCCGCAAACTCCGATATTTATCAAATCTCCACCAAATTAAGTTAGTTACGCCTCTCTCACCAAGTCGGCAAAAAAGCGAATGATTAATGAATTTCCGAATCCTAACTATTTAATTGTAAGCGTTAAGAACTCGAAATTGATAACTACGGGTTAATTATATCTTTTTCTTCGTCGGCGTCGGTGCCATTAGTTTATCTAATAGTCAACTAATTTGAGTATTGTTAACAGACTTATTACCGCACTGTTTTGATTAACAGTAGTTAATTCTATCGATCGGTCAGTTACTGCATTATAGAAACGATGATCAAAAACAATTGTTTCTATGGTGATCGATTGGTGGCCAGCGCGTTAATTGGCGATTAAAAAACCTGCCCGTAAACAATCAAAAGTCTCGCGACGATAAAAACAAAACATTCATTTTTAAATATTTTCAAACTTTAAAGCAGAACAACAAAATTTACTATAAGAATTTATAACATTTAACAGTAGGTACGCGAAGAACTAAATTAAAAACGAAAGCGGTATATTAAACTATTAAAAACTTTGCTAATATAAAAAAATAATCGTGAAAACTCGTAAAAAGCAACGTAAAAGAATATATCAAGGCAGAAAGATAATGGAATATTAAACGCGAGCACTAAGTTGTTAATTTATGCGTATCTACGTTACTATCTATGTATGCAGTATTTCAAAATCGCAAAATAATTAAAATTTAAATTATATTTTTTCTAAAGCTGCGTAAAACAAAAATATTTCATTTTGAATTCAACAACGTTCGTTAATTGCTAAAATCTTTAAAAGGCTTATGTATACCTATCTATTAACTTCAAAGAAATCGTTTTAGTAAAATAAAACCATCGTCCTTGACAGCTTTATCTTATAAAAGTTTAGAAAACGTTCTACATAAAGGTTTTTAATTTTTCGTCTCGTCTTTCTAGAGTTTCATCGATAATTTTTTTAGTATAAAATTTAATTAGGGTCGGTATTTTAATATCGGTTTAACTTCAAAATTAGCTTTAAATTGACATTTCTATAGTAACAACAATGGAAACTGAGGAAGACTTTTAATTTAAACCAAAGTTTAAAGTTAAAGGCGATATTGAAATATTGGCCCTTAGTAGACAATACTGTAGATAAGCAGTAGCTTTAATTCCTTTATTATTATATTACAATATTTAGATAATATTCTATGTATGCATACAGGGTGTACATAACAAAAGTAAATTATATCGACTATAACTTTTTAATTAGAAGGAATACTAAAAAAAAGTTAAATACAAAAGTTTTCTGGTTTATCTAGACGCACATCATGATATATTTGATTTGTTTGTATACTGTTTTGTTTATGTCTTTGAAAGGAGCGTTTTTCTTTCTCTATTTAGTAGTGTTATTATGTCACAATGAAACAATGTCAAAAATAAAATAATAGGAATAATAATAATTGTAGAAAAGAAAATGAAAACATTAACCAATTGAAAACAAATAAATCGTTTATGATCAAATGACGCACAGCGAGATAATTTCCAGGAGAAAATAAAGACACGCGTTAAGGAATACTTGACAACGTTTTAGCTATAGCAGATTGATTGGCAGAAGAGTGGCCGGTCTGGTTTCCTGACTTGTCGTCGTTAGATCTCTTCTTGTGCGGTTACGTAAAAATAATGCGTATAGAGATCACGTAATTTAAATAACCTAAAGCCGCGAATAACTGTCGCAACGCAGAGTATATGCCCGAAGATGGAACATGATGGAAGGAACAATAATAAATTTTCAATGCCGATTAGGTCATCGCCTGGCAGTCAATGGGGTTTAATTTGAACATTTCATTTAATGCGTAAATGTAGTAAATACGTTTTAATGACACTCATTCGCGTTTCGTTTTTTTAATTGTTACTTTTTTGACATTGTTTTGTTGCGACGCATAGACGCATCAAAACATATGAATGCCATTTCAGAAAACAAAGTTGGCTACAATAGCAACGAAACAAAACAATATACAAACAAACCAAATGCATCGTCACGTGTGTCGAGATAATGTAGAAAACTTTTGGATTTTAATATTTTCTTGTAGTCCTTCTGATTAAGAAATTATTTATAGTCAGTATAAGTTAGGTACTTTTTGTTACGTCCTGTATATTGTCAGAAAGAAAATTAATTCTACTTTGTAAGATCAGGATACCTACAAGTAAATACATACGTATAATAAATACCTACTTATCTACGCCGTTAGTATTAATAAATTAATAAATTGTAGAATTTATTAATTTAATGTCCACCAAACTTATTTTATTTATAGTCGATGTGTTAAAGTCTTTTAGCTGCTGGGATTATAGTGATGAAATATCAGTCTAAAAACAATTTAATGTTACCTGAATAATTATAATTACTACCTTTATGGTATTCGTCGAGCTCTAACGATTTCATAAAGCGACCAACTACCAATCTCGAGAGACAGAAATTTCGCTGCCATTGAGTACGTTACCCTAACAAATGCTATTCAACCTGCTGGTCTCGAGGCTCGCCGCAAGGGCGTTCGAAATAAAATTGTCGCATAATCCATGCGAGTTTTAAAGAATAAATTTTGTAAATACTCGATTTTATTATATTAAGAAAATATACTCACTCCTCGAACCCGGGTTAATCGCAGAGCAATTACGTTACCGAAAAGAAATGAAAATATCCGCTTTTCGGAGAAGTTTTAAAAAAGTAATGTCAATCATAAACTAATCCGATGTCTTTCCATAACGGCTGCTTTGTTTGCATCTACGGACTTAATTAATTGACGAATTAGATTGTTCAGCGGTGGTCCAGTTAACCAATGAAAACATGGAAATTTGTTTATTTTTAACTCGAATATCATTAACTCGAAATAAATCACATCAAGTTAGTTTCGGTTTTAATTGAGCTAATATCGAATTAAACGCCCTTAACGAGCAAAAAGACAAAACACACATTATTGTTTTCTGTTACTTATTAATATACGTTATATCTAGTTATTTCTCTAATGGGTATCTTTATCTTCATTAGGAAAAAATCAGATACGTAGGTAAATATTTAAAATCGACGAAAAGTTCAATCGGGACGAACGCGATCCACATAAACGTGGTTTTAATAAAATATAGACATATTTACTTTAGAACTATATTACAAATAATGTTCTCTCAGATATTTTATGATCAAAATTAAGTAAATATTTATAGAACAAATTATAAAACAATAATTGCGATGAACACGTATTTTTGTAATCGATCGCTTTTTGCCGAAATATTTTCGAAAATGAGTTGTTCGGACTATATCATATGTATCTAATTGTCAGACAAAGACGCAATTTTAATAAACTCAGGTAAATAAATTGAATTTTGTTTAGCGCACTTAATACGTATGTAGGTATTATTTATGGTTCCGCGACAGCTTTCGCTCTTATTGTAAAAACGCTATAGATATGCGTCTATTTTAAATTATAATACCTATTAGTTTATGAGATTTTCATCAAGTTTTTAAAGGGCATTAATTCATTTGTGTTCGTATTTATGTATAGCTATTGTTATTTTTGGATTGTTAGGCTTTTTGAAAACGGATATCTTAAAAGCACAACATTAGTTGCTGTGGCGAGGCGCAAACCAAGAGACAGGAAATAAGTTGAAAGTGCATGCCTTTTAACTATAACGCCTTTACCAAGACGGTCGTGTCATTGTTTTTTTTTTTAATTCTGTACAGTTGATTAGAAATCGTCCACTAGCTAGGTATACATTTTCTTGTTAAAATATAATTTTTCCTTACTTAGAGAAAAATCGATTCTGTTACTTTCTTTACTATAACTTTTTATTATTATTTCATTGTGTATTTAATCATTGAATGTGGTCGGAGGCACTTCGAGAAGACAGTTCGTACGCGCGATTAATATTAATTAGCAAAAACGGTTCTGGCTCGTTTCGTGTCAAATCAACCAAAATTTTCTAAAATCTGCAAGTCGCCATCTTCAACTTTTTTTAAATTGGACACATTATGAGGCATATAAAGTTATTTTAAAATACCAAGTTTTTCAAGAAATTTTACCAAGAAATTCGTATTTGAATTTTGCATATTTTGAAAAACATGGTGTTACTCCGTTAATATTGAATTTAGAGAGTTAATTATTTTCAATGTTTTTCAGAAAACTTCAGAGAATGTAAATAATAACGACTTTACGATATACAGTTCTTGAAAATATTTTTGTTTCTCGATTCAAATACTAAAATGCGAATATTTAAAAAAAAACGACGATGCTTTAAAAATTTTCTATTTTTTTTCCGAGTAATTCTTACATCTATTCGTTACTACTATCCCAACTTGGGACGGTGACGGGATCGAGAAATATGAATTTTTTCCTGCGACGATGGTGCGTCTCCGAAATACTAATTAACGAGCGTACGATACCATCTCTATTAAATGAATACTACTTTATCATCCTTATGTTTGTTTCAGAAAACATTTGTTTCAATATTAAACAATTTATTTTTTTGAATTTATAAAAGATAAATTAATTTAATAATAATAATGCCGAATCCTGCACTTTGTGATACAAGCATGCTTTGTGCTAATCAGAATAAACGTCAAGAAGCTTTGGAAATCCCCCCCTCCAAATCAAAATAACTCCTTTTTAATACTCAAAGCATGTCTAGGAAATTATGAGAAATATTCCGGTGACGTACAGAACACGTCAAATCAAACGTTAAGTTTTTATAAACTTTCTCCCACGACGCCCTCCTACAGAGATATTTATTCTCATAGTCGAAATGGAAAAATTAATTTGTTTAGGTAAATAACACTTTTATTTTTTATTAAAATTTAATCATGTTTGGTTTATGGAAGTGGTTTTGGAAGTATTTCAAAACAATTTTATATATATTTTTTTGATACCACTTTAGCGGAAGCAAGTTTCTAATCACATTTTTCTTCCGGAGATTAATTTAAAAAAATTAATAAATTTCATTGTCGGTGTTCCCAAACGTTTTAGGATAAAAATTGTACTCTTGTTCAATTTGCAGAAAATTATAATTTGTCATTTTAATTGGAATTTTTATTCACACGTTCCGTTTCATTGCTTTTCCAACAAAATTAGACGAACTTTTATTATTGCTTAAACTGACGTTTAATTATTAATTATTATTGATTAATAAACAGCTTATTAAATGTCATTATTGAAATCAGTTTATTAATAAAAAAAATAGAAGAAGTAATTATATCATACATGTAAAGCGGATAACCTACCTATTCGAATTTCTGAAATAAATACTTAATAAAATTTTGAGCGAGCCTGAAAACACCGGTACATACCGAGATACATCTAGATAATTATGTCGATTGCTTCAATAGTAAACACGGACTCTTTGAGGGTTACGAACACGAAGTGGGCACTACATAATATACGAATGGGACGACCGGCTGAAAATTAGTTTTTCGAATTACACCGAAACTTTTAACTTTCTCGAACTAAAATAAAATAGATCCGTTAAGTCAAAGCTATAAGGGGAAACTTAATGAAAATTTACTCAAGAAAAGTTATCGAGAATTTAATAACCAGTTGAGCCTCGAAGGCTCGTGATGAGTAGTTGTCCCTTTTAATCGGATTAATTTAAGCTATTTCTTTTTTTTTCTTATTATTATTTTCCGCTCGGACGGCTTTTCGTTATTTTGTTTATAATATAACCAACAAAGATCAACCACCTACTAATTTATTAAATTTGTGCGTTTAATTGAAGCGCGCACTAATATAATTATTACTTACAAAAGTTTATTGGCGATTGATTAAATGTCGAGAGCGACCGTTCTTACTTTTAAATTATTAAGCTAATTGTGAGCCAATTTAAACTTGATACGAAATGTAATTTTAATTAAAAGTTTTAATTCGACAACGAAAATTTTTGTGAATTAGGAGTCACAATAACAACATTTAAATAATTGTAAATAAATTCGACAATTTTCGAGCTCGTTATGCAGAAATATAAAATAAATTTATAAGTATAAACTCCGTTAAAGTATTAATTAAGGAGGGCTACGTTTAAATCCATTGTTAAAAACTTTTTAATGTGCCAACTTTAAAATTTTAAAGAATTTTCAATGAACGCCTCAAGTTTACTTTAAAAATATTAAATTTAATGAAAATTTATTTTCGCACGTAATTATTTAAACGTCGAGCCATAGGAGTACGTAATGGCGACGCAGTGCCTATATAATATTATAATAAATATAGTAAGTCATCTGATGCCGGTTGAATATTTAATGGAATCACCACCAGCAAGAAATTATACGACTATGAACACGAGGCCGTGATAGGTTAATTTCCGTAGTTTAACCAGATTAAATACAATTTATAAGTTCGGTTCCGTTTAAGCGAGGAATTAAATTTACAATTAAATTGCCCATTAAAATATTATCTACTAACCGGAAAACGTTTTCAGAAGAAAAAAGAGCAGGATCCACCTCCTGATAAAAAACGGCAATGCCATCGTTAATTGAGGCCGTTTATTTAACGTAACACTAATCTATCACCACCACCAACAATATCGCGCCGGTACATAATTTGTTGTTATGGGGGTAGTTATTAACGTGACACATCGGGTTTATCTATTTTCACATCCGCGATCGAGCCTGAATCGCGCACACATCGATCACGGTCCGTATTAAAGAGGTCTCTAGTTCGGTGTAATCAGGGAAAAACAGGTGCCGTCCATGAAAAACGATAATAAACCGACTTTCTGTTTAGAAGATCGCGCGGAAACTGGAGAGAGGGACGTGATTATATGAAGCTGCGCTGCGTCGTTTCCCGACAGACGCAATAGTGACGCCACTCCCACTCACCGCTGAAATCTCGCCGAATTACCTGTAGCGGCGTCTCCTTTTTCAATAACACTCTCCACACAATTTGGTCCCGCAACCTCAACCTAAGCTGTTTGTACAAACGCTTGGAATTCTGAATCGTTGGTGTCAGGTTAATTTAGGATCCAATTTACACTACTGTCGGTTTCCTCAAACCTAATTTATTTCACTAGATGAAATGTTAACTTCGCCATAGAGAGGACGAACTTCTTAATTAATTTATTAAGGGGGAATTTAAATTTTTTTTTTAAACCGCTTAACCTCAAGGAGCGGAGGTCGGTCCGTAATCCGTCTTTAAATTAGGTAAATAGAAGTAGGTGGATAAATATGATAAATTATATTTACGACGAGGTTACAAGCGATTGTTTTTCGTCAATTATTTACCTACAACAACTTGTTAGTTTGGTAATATTTAAAATTTTATTCTTCGTTTATTTCGTTCGAAATGCCAATTCGGACCATCGAGTTATTTATACACGGTAAACTCGTCGTATTCGCGGGCTTTTCTTGTACGTCCCAATTCGTTAGTTACGGTCTGGTTACGCGCCAAGGCGCGAAGATGTTTCCGATAGATCAAAATTAACCCTCGCAAAATTTATCCCACGGATTACGACGTTATGGCCGCGAGTTGTGCGACTGTTTTAGCGAAGGTGGATCCTCGATGGAGCGCAGTACAAGAAAAATTCATAAAGCTATGGAAAAAGACATTTATCAAAAATTGCAAAACAAAACAAAAAACAATAGAAAATAAGAGATTTTTCAAAGTATTATTATTAATGATTAGTCCATTAGCCAGCTACTATGTGTATTTGTGTCATTTCTTAATTGGGTTAGTACTTGGGTTTAATGTTGACGCCACAAACGTCCATGGTATGCAGCGGGATTCGAACCCGCAAACCTTTCGTTTATTATGAGACCGCTAAATTCCTTAGTCCTCTGAGGCTCCTATTGATGATTTATTACATATTTCTTTGTTTCGATGAAGTTTCTCTTATAAAACAGTATTTTTATTATTTTTTTATCTTCCCCTTATTCGCGGATTTTCAACGCTCAACCAAAAAAGTACGCAAATACAATAAAAAAATCATTATATTAAGAACTGGCATTCATTAATTTTCGTCCGAAGTACGATTTCATCATTACAACGTATGTCCAAGGATTACTTGATATTCGAAACCATTACCCAATGAACGTTTATTGGTATAATGACCTTATACATTGCTACATCGAATGCAGTTCATTACGTTAATGAATAATTTAACTGCTCCAAACGAACAAGTTTTCTTTGTTTTAATAAATTAATACATAGATAATATGAATTTGATTTATAGTGGTAATAGCTGTGTTTATTAGTTTTATCAATATTCTTACATAAATTCAATAAATTATTTCACTGAAATGCAAAGTTTGTTTATTGTATCGACGAATGTGTTTATTAAATAAAGGAATATTCTTGTATTGTTACAATGTACACTTCTATTCATATTAAAAGAGTACAGTTACTATTTCACATTGTAAATAGGACAATGTTTATGTATATTGTTTCTATAGCAAATTTATTTTTTGTAAGGTTTCAATTAATTATCGCTCAAATATACCTACATAGAAAATTTGATTATTAGTTCTTTATTGTTCAATGTTGTCGATTGTAGGAAATACAAATCGATTTTTTCAGCGGAAAAATCGATTCGTACACGTTTCTCTGGAATTTGATATGTAATAACAAACACGAACCGTTTTTAGAAATATTTTTCTATAGCAGTTCTAACATAAATATTAATGTAAATGCCGTGAAAATTTTTTTTTACAATTATTTAGTTTGAGTTTTCAAACTGCACTTCTTGAATTTATCCTGTTTCTGCGAAGCCGTTAATATTCCTAGATTATTCTATATATAGAATTAAAAAAATACATAATCAACTGTATTTGTATATTAGTGAACTTAGTCTTAGATACGATAAATGTAGTTATTATTTCAAAACGACCTTACGTTAATATGTTTTAAATTCATAAATTTTAAGTTATGATGATAATATAGAAATTCATAGATACAATCAAGTAATGATTGGATTGATGAAAAAGAGTCGTCGAAGCAATCAAGATATCCATTAAATTATGAAATATGTTCATCAGTTTCTAATGAACACAATAACATTGGGAATACGAACATGGAAATTAAAAAATGAACATCTATTAGTAGTATTAATGAATTTTTCATTGTATCAATGATCAAAAAGTCAATAACTGGTGTTCATTGATATTATGTACAATAATTTTTTGAGTGAATACATTTCCGTATTCGCGGCGTTTCGTGGGAAGAACGCGTTATCCGCGAATAAGCAATTTTTATAGGTTCATTTTTTAACGAACTTTATTTATGTACCTATAATTCTATTTTTTCCATGTCCATATTTTCACATCAGTTTTGCTATTCGCATTAAATTGAAATTCTTGTGAGTACGCGTTGGTATGTGAAGCACCCTTTAAATTAAATTTATTTGCGCCCAAACACCACATTCGCATTTACATTATTGTTTATGGACATGTTGTACCAATTTAATATTAGGTACCTAATATCCAAATTCATATGTTCGAGGTGCTACGACGTTCACGCACTGCATATATTCAAATATTGCAGGCCGTGGTGGCCTAGAGAGCTATCGTTCCATGCAAAATAAAGTTCGAACAGAACCCCCAAATCCCCATCGCTCCGAGCGTGGGAAGTTGCTAAAATCCATGCAATTAAGAGGGTGACCGCTGCGTTTTTTGTCAATAGATGGCGGCAGCTACAAAAATTAAGCATTATTTTATGAATGGATAACTTTTGAAAAACGTTATTTATATTTATAATAACTAGAGCTTGACAATAAACTTTAAAATTGGAAATAAACTTTATTAGTTCCATTTCGACATTCACATTTTAAAATTAGAACACGTAGAAAAAGTTAAACATTACTCAAAATAAAAACCTATTTTTAAACTTTAATTAGCAATAAATGTTTTAAAAACAGTTATGATCAACATGAAATTTTGTGATTCCCTAAATTAATGTATTGCATTTGTAAAAATTCAAGCTAAAACCAAAATTTTAACGTTTTTCAAAAGTTATCCATTCATAAAATAATGCTTAATTTTTGTAGCTGCTGCCATCTATTGACAACAAACGCAGCGACCGCCCCCTTAAGTATTGGAAATTTTGCTTAAAAATAATGTGGTGTAATTTTTTTTCTGTTTTTTTTTTAAATTGTACTGGATGTTTATCAAGCAAAGTGATGGTTGTGCTTGTTACGGTAACGAGTTGTTTTCAAAATACGGCGTGGTAAAGTGCATTAAGTTTGTTAACAACACTCAAATTTGTTTTATAAACAACCTACAACGACAACTACGTTTAAATTAGATTAGAAGGTTCAAAATACAACGTACGATTAAAGAGAAACAAAAAATTATCATGTACCCATTTAACTTTAGTCGTTATTATTAATTTTATTTTTTTTAGCAAAAAAAGCAAAAATAAGCTTATAAACTTGGAAATAGAGGTGGGCCGATCTCCATTTAAACAGAAAAAAAAAGAATCTAAATCAAAATAAGTTAAGAATTATTTTTGTGTTAATAGACGTACTGCTTTATGTGTTTATGTAAAATTCATGCGCGCACACAACTAACTGTAAGTTGTCTGCGAAAAAGTCCAAATTATTATTTTTTTTAATTTCATACACACTTACACTTTTTCATTCGATGCATTCAATCGTTTTAACGATTTTCTCTGATCGTGTGTCTCGAAAGTGTGTCTGAGTGAAATAAACGTTAATCTCATAATTTAGACACGTGTTAACGCCGTTTATTAACCATTACTTCTATGAAAGCTGTCTTGTTATGTTAAGCTTGTTTTATTGATGACCTCGGTATATTCACCTTATTCTTGAATTTATTACGCTATTAAGTCGATTAAAACAATTGAATCTACCGCACTTGATCGTCACATAAATTTAAAAAAAACTGCTAATACGCCGGTCTTTAATAGGTGCCGACCGTTTCTGAATGTTTATGACCGGATTTTTCAATTGACAGTTATTAACTTATCATATAATTACCACAGACGTAATTTTTACAACGTAACAAGACGTTACATAGAAAGAAATGCTGTGGAATTACAAGAGAAAGCGAAGACCAAAGACATTAATTAAAGGTAATTAAGCATCGCGGTATAATTAATTGTAGATGGTAATCGATGCAATTAATCAGCTTCCTAAACAAAATAGATTAGATTTTTTACTTGTTCGATGATGCTTTTGATGCAATGAATTTTTAATGATATTCTTTAATTCGATCGTTACTATTTATGATTTAACAAAAAGTCTTTTTGTGTACGACAAACATTTACCTATATTTTATTTTGTATTATACGAATTTTTTTTGCGCTTTGCCATGAATACATAATACATGTATTAAATTTATCTCGTACTTAAAAGATGCAAAGTTAATTATTTAATTTATATGTAATATAGCCAAATGGTTTTGATAAAAATCCATAATAAAACCAGAATTATTTTTACATTGAAAAATAAACCTCGGAGTTAATTTAATATGACAAAAATTTAATTAAAGTAAGAAGCTGAAACAAAACGATGTTTTAGGTATATTTTACATTTTTAAGAGCTTGGAAATTAACGAGCTCCATTGTTAATCAAGGTGAAGTGTATCTCAATAATATACGAATTCAATTCTTCAACAACACACAATCATCACACTTAAAACGCGAACATCTGCATTATTTTACATAAAATATTAAAATGTAGTATTTTTCAACTTGGTGCTGCATATTTTAATATTGTCGAGCTTTAAAGAAATTACGTTACGCGCTCAAATTGATTGCTTCGTGATAAAAATGTAAAATTACTATCCAGTGACACAGAAGAATTCTCATTTTGTGTTGCAAAAAAATATAAAATATTAGATTTGAGATTTCCATCTTAAAAATTAAAATAAAAAAAAATGTTTATTAGTTTCCATGGTTGATTTTTCCACGTTTCGAGTTCTAATTTAAAACTCTGTAACATTTTACTTACCTATACCACGACTCGTTTTATAAATAACCGCATTAGGTGCATATAATACATATTATTATTACGTTACACGGCATAAGTGTATTTTTAATTAAATACACTAATAAGTAATAACATAAAATTTTTTTTTTTGTATCAAATTCGCAATTATAGGAAGCGGACGGTATCAAAAGCTTTGTGAAGCAACGGAAATAAACAAAAATATCAACGGACACCTTTATAATAATCATTTTCCATTCTGGCAAGTCTGTTTATATGAGAACTGTTGAATTCTTGTTTTTAACGAGTTATGAATTATTTATGACCCACGGGAAATTTTGTTTTCCTGAGACGAGAGAAAAAACAAAATGTTTTGACATAAACTAACTTGCACATTTAATAAAGCCCATAATCAGTAATAATATTGTTTTACAGATATCGCGAATGACTTTTACGAATCACGGTTTTACCCCTAAAACATGTATTTGGATAGCTAAGATTTAGTCGTGCAGGTGTGAAGGTCGGTGTCTCATAGGTTAACCAATACAACCCCAACTTTGAAATATGTAAGTGTATATTATCACATTATGTGGCGATATGTTTACCTCTCTAAATTATTTTAGTTAACGAGGGTTCTAAGTAACGCGAGTAAGTATAGATTGGTGGTTATCGGCGATTTAATTAAATTATTTTTTTTAGGTTTAGGTCGTTAATGCGTGTAACCAAACTGTTTTTTTTTTAAACTTGTTTAGTCTTTTAAACTTTTATAGTCGAAATAACTGTTTAAAAATTGTTAGAATACCTACTTTGAATGATACTTTTAGTGATAAATAGACTATTCTGACGGTTTCCGAAGTAAACAATATACTAGTAATTCACGTGTATTACGTAAATTACGCGAGATATTTCTTCTACTGGCAAGTAATTTTACGATGAGTTTTTTGAATATATTCATAGGAAATTATCTTGTCTTATCATTTTTATTGTAAAATAAGTCGTTGTACTTTGCAATAATCGACGCACCCTCCGAATAACAAGTAGATATTAAGGTATGTTATTAAACAGTTTTTAATGTAAACAATTTGAATATTTCTACAGACGAAACTAAATAACTAAGTGTTAATAAAATAACTCTTTTCACATATGTAATTTTCTTACCATTAGATACAGCAGTTTTATACGGGGGCATTATTTTGAGAAATAATATTCCAAAATGTCCGCACCGATGGCTGACAATCTGTAGTCTTTTGCGAGAACCCGAATGGAGCAATGTCATATCGATGGCGTTTTGCCGAAAGGGCGTAACCCACACTTTTTGCGAAAATGAGTTATTCTGACTATCTTACGCATCTAAAGCAAAAGCACCATCTGTTAAAATCTAGTAACAATATTCCGATTTTTTCCACCGGAAAAATCTATTTGTATTTCCGTCAAACGTATCTTCTTGTAGCTACGCGACAACATAAAATGTGCTCTGCTGTAAAATTTAGTTTTCGCGGGTTACGCCCTTTTGGAAAAACTGCGTCGATATGTACTATTTTAAGCAATATTACAGAAACAACATTCTTTAATCTTGGCCTCGAATCTATTTTTTTTTAATTGTCGTGATTTATACGTTCTTATCTCGCGATAAAAATGTTAAAGTACAACGAACGTTAATTCATAGTTAGATTAAACAAATTCATTAGTAAAAAGAACACATTTCTTTCGTTATTTCGATCAAGCAGGTAGTTCCGTAAAATATACAACTTATAGGAATTACGAGGTATTAAATATAGTAAATTCTACGCACGTTTCCGGTTTAAAATAAACCAACGAAAATAGTTATTTCGTTGATAAAAGGAACTATTTACATTGTTATAGTACAAATTATATTGTAAAAATTAACTGAAGTTACGGTTACGAAACAATTTCTACTTAATTGAAATAACAATTCTAAAGCGTTTGTTACGAACATAAAATAGTTTAATTTAACTATATTTGGTGTGTTGTTGCCCGACAATATTTTTTGATTAAATCTACCCACGATATTTCTTTAAGTGTACGATTATTGATTTTAAAACAAATCGTATTGTTAGTTATTAACTATATTAGGATTATAAGATCTTTAATTATGTATATTTACGAATTATTTTAACATAAAACAAATCATTAGCAAGGCACGATGATAAAGAATGAACTATTGCCGTTTTCAGCGCAACCTTTATCTACATCTATAACGAAATTTAGGTGATCTGCGTTATCGTTGTTGGCTTCATTAAACTTCGAGTGCTTTGAATTAACTCTTCAAATTCAGAATCGGTCAAAAGTTTTTTGCAAACAATCCGTAGGTATCGGCATTTCAAATATCTATAGCTTATCCAAACCTATATGCAATTTACGTCATCAACATAAAGTTACTAGATTGTTTATTTGTAATTCGGTTTAAAGTTTGGAAAGTGACATATTCTACACATGATTTACTTGCGCACGTATTAGATGGTATAAA
Organism: Rhagophthalmus giganteus; assembly: GCA_036326145.1. Taxonomy (NCBI): domain Eukaryota; kingdom Metazoa; phylum Arthropoda; class Insecta; order Coleoptera; family Rhagophthalmidae; genus Rhagophthalmus; species Rhagophthalmus giganteus. Next base: position 6,766,382 of record JARFJA010000067.1, on the reverse strand, counting down.
GAAAGATTACAATTTATTAGAACTGTCAAAATACGAGGTACGATGTGCAAGCACTGTGTGAAACGTCATCATCTAGTAACCTTGTATTGATGACGTGAACATCATGTAGGTTTGGATGAACTATATATACGAATAAGATTACTGGATAACGAGTATAACTGCGTTTACATACTTACAATAAAAAGTTACGTATCCTTAAATGAAATCTTTGAAATAGATAACACGGCTTATTAAACGCTTGTCGCACATCTCGCCGAAATTTACGAAACGTAGAAACTCCCCGAGCTCCCTTCGCTAAATTTTCTTAAACTGGGTTTAGAAATATTTAGTTAAAGCAACATATATTAAATTAATAAATCGTTTTAAATTCATAACGAAGTTCCACTTATTCTGAACGTCGCCGTCGCGTCACGTCGCATCGTCCTTAGGATAAATTTAACCTGCCGCGAAATTCCGGAGTGAAGTTTTTAAGTTAATTTTTAATAATTCGTTTTCATCACCTATATTTCACATTATTTGTTCGGAATGCGTTCGTAAATTAATGAACTGTCTCTATAAAGTGTGCAAATTGAACAATTGAAATCTACCTAAATTTCTCTTGCCTAAGGTGCCGAACTGTGTTCCAACGTTAAACCGTCGGTCGTTCGTTTAATTCTGTACATATGGTAACGTTATATTGGGTTTCCAACTTCCGCAGTGATTGCTTATTGAAGGAGGTAAATTTAATATTTCATATTATGTAAGGTGCTATAATTTAAAGTTCACTAATGCAGTTTATAGCAAAATTAAATCAATTACGTCACAGAGAAATTCGTCGACTAAAACTTCAGGCTGAGACCGACGCGACGCGACGGCGACGCAACTTTCAAAGTTTAAGTACATTTAAGGGTAGGTACGCGCGCAAAATGTTTAACATATTTTCTGTGTACCTACAGGCATATAAATCTAAAGCTACGTATCTTTCCAATTTGTATTCATAGTGTCCAATATAAACAACTTAGTCTTCCTTGAAAAACAACTTATCTTGTCTGTTTTGGTTCGATTCTTTAATAAACTTTAATACAGAAACTTTAAATTGGCCTAATAAATGCTTTAGAGATCGACAAACTTCTCTTCGTTTTGTATACGCTTATAAGAGAAAGTAAAATGTTTTATAATATCTTATTCGAGTTTTCTATGTAATCTTTGTATCTATACGCGAGTTTCGGATATTGCATTTCTTATGAAATATCAAGCTTTTTTGACAATAGGTATCTTATATTTGAAGCGATAGCTCGTAAACTTTTTAAATTTTTTTTTAGGTATTAGCTAATACTACAAAATATTAGGTTAAAATTTTTAATTATTCAATGAAAATTTGCGATTTACTAATTAAATTTTAATTTAATTTAATATTTTAATTTAATTTAAACTAATTTAATTTTTATTGCGATTTACTACATAGGTGTATGTGTACATACAATGTGTCTTCAGGTAACTGTAAATGACAAATAATTTTGGAGTTTTGGAACGATGCTCAAAGAACCGGCTCTGCTTGGTTCAAAACGAAGACGTAGATACCGTGAAAAATGTTGAAATAACTCTATACATGGTGTTTTTTTTTTTAGTTTTTGTACTTCGCCATATAGTGCTAGCATTTTAAGAAATTCGCAAAATTAACAAATTAGTAGAAAGTGACACAGTTGTTAACTGGCCCTTGTTGATGATGAAAAAAATTAAAAGTCCCCATAAATCCAGGCCGTGCTTCGACCGCCCTCTTGAAGCAAATGCGCCAAAAATGAGCTTTTTACCAAAATTTCGTCTGCGGCTGATTTTGCGTCAAAAATACTTATATGATAAAATCAACTAGGAGAAATTTTCTACAGTTCGTGTTCTTATCGCTTTTTTCTCTAAAGTCGATTAGTTTCCGCGTGAAGTCAAACTTCACAAACCCTATAACTCTATCGGGTAACTCGACGTTAATTAATTAGCATAAAGAGAAATCACATTTTACCTTTCGATACGAACGCGAAAATTTGTACATCGTTAGACCTATGTAAATATCTAAAATGTTCATTTTCAGGTAGGGAGCGCAAAAACATTCCTCCACGGATACGAGTTATGAAGTCATAAATTTCAACAACTTTAGAACCTTCAAAGTTTGTAGGATTTGTGGGAGAAAATTAAAAACTAACAAATTAATAAATAATCGCATTTCCGCGGTGGTGTAACTAACTCGAACTCGTTCATGCAAACATTCAAATTTTATACCGGTTTTATAGGTAATATAAACAAACAATGTGGACGTTGTAATTGAGATATTCAATTTCGTCAATAATGACATCTTTTTTTTTATTATAATATGCAACAAGTTTCTTCATTAGGTATTTAAATTCATTTAGCTATGGTTGGGAATTGTAGGCAACAGTTTAAAGTTAGGATCAGTTTTTTTTTTACTAATCGACTAACAGGGTAAATCCATCGTGACATCTTAATTAATACTTTGCCGTTATTATGAGAATTAGATGTTACACTAAACCAAAAACTGAACATGCGATTTATGCACGATGAAGCACCGCTGCATTTTTCTCTAATTGTTTGGAAACACTTAAATCGGGCGTGCAGAGGGGGATGGATAGGCCGAGGAGGTCCGGTCCCCCGAACGTTTTTGTTGATGAATGCTTAAAAATCTCTAGTTTATTCCACAATTGTTGGTTGAAACTCGTCTAAAAACGGAAGGGAGACATGTGAAACACTTCTTGTCAACTATTCTTTATTTTAAGATATTAAATAAATTATTGAAACAGTACGGTACAACGTAAAAATCGCTATATCTACGAAACGGTTGGTTTTCGGACCCACGTTAATTCAGACTTTTTTATTCCTTTTGGTCATTACGTACTGCACGCCTTTAAATTTTCCGACATAATTTTTTTAACACCCTCTAGAATTTAAAATGACTCATATATACTACTCAACATCTACTGTCTCGAGATTACCTGTTAGGTAGGTACCTATAATTTAAAAATATTTACACCTCTGTCATTAAATGCCATCGAACCGTATTATAAAACAAAAATAAACGAACGCGTAGGTAGTCGGGTGCAGAATTAATGTCGCTAATCTCGAGCATTACGCGGGCGCACACGACGCAACGAACAAATTATGATCAGAATGTTTAAAGTTCAACTTTGTATTTGTAATTTGTCTCACTTGTCGTAAATAATTTCGTAGATTTGTTCATTGCGCCGTGCATTGCCTCGCGCAATGCTCATGATTTGCGACATTAATTTTGCACGCGACTGTACCTAGATACTTACCCACATTTGTTACGAATTTTTAAAATCCATTTCTGCTTTATAATAGTGATAATTATGGAATTTGTTATGTCTGTGAAGTATTATCAGAGCACGTGTGTTGCCGACTTGATTTTTAACTAGTACATTTCGTGCTTTCTTATCGTTCCTTCAGATGTGTCAGAGTTAAAATAGTGTTTCATCTGTCTGTTTTAAATTAACGTAAAACAAGACGAACGGTATTTTTCGGTTTTTTCGTAAATAAAAGTGTGATTGAGATTGAGTCGTAAACCATACCTATATCGTAGGTAACCTATGCTTCCAAAACAAAACATGCCAGAATCGGAGATTTACTTAAACTAACAATAATAAATAAGTTTTAATTAATGCAATTGCATAGTTTAGCGTTGTGAAATATTTATATCATTATAAATTACATACCATTTCACATATTTAAAATATAATAAACCGTAACGTACACGATACACAATGGTGACGTCACTCATCGATACTCATTCCAATGCTCAATTATTACAATATTTTTATTACACTAAAAATTTACTCAGATATTTTGTAATTATTCGAAATTTTCGATGGAGTCGCTGTTTTAAAATAGCGCTCTTTAATACAACCGCATAATAAATTTAACACGTACCAGTCAAAAATAATCAATCATGATGCAAGACTTATCGCCTTTTAAAACATCAAGGAACGGGTTTTTGTAAATTTTTATAATGTGATAAGTACTGTGCGCATATTACACATTCAACCCTACACTGAGAAAAATAAGTGCCTAATTACAATTAAAACGATCAATGTATTTACCGAAAAAAACCGAAAATAAAATATTGGTTCTATACAAATAGAAATACAATATGAAAAATGAATGTTGCACCTATATAGAAAATTCAATATAATTTAGATATAGAAATGTTCATATTGTATCAATATTATTAAATTAAATATTGAAAAAGATATTATCATTACGTGCCCAAAATATTCCATCTATTCCGAAATATTCTCAAAATATTTTGAAATGTAGATAGGTACCTGGAATGATACCACCATGCTATTAAATTTTTAATAATTAGATAGGATTGACCAAAAGTCATTGTACGATACAATGAAATATTTCAAAGATGACAAATCGATACAAATGTTAAAACTATAATTGTTTCATTGTCACACACAAAAATGTATGTTGGCGACAAATAATCAAAGGCTGCGTTTATTTTATTAAAAAATAGAGTAGATACCTATTATTTTACGTAAAACCTACGTTACGCTAACGCTGGCCGCACGAATTATTTCCCGCAATTTACTTGCAGTAGGACATTGTGTGTGTGTGTACCTACGCGAGTAGAATGTTTTAAAATTACTTTAATAAATATTAATTTAATGGGGGGCAAGATTTTTGTAAGTATCTATCTTGAATTAACTTTATCGATAAGATGTGGATAAATATTATTTAGATAGTAAGCTATTTAAAAAAAAACCAAATCGATTTCCCGTCGTTAAAACGGTCGCCTTAAACTCGTAATTTGATTTATTAAATAAAAAAAAATTAAATATGTAGATGATTATAAACGTTGCAAAGGATTTAGTAAAAACCCACTCCAAACGTAATTAATTACAATTGGAAAACTACTTTTCGTAACATTACCTTGTTACAAGACGAGCACTCTCGAGGGGAATTCCTGGTAGCGAATTACGCGAGAAAATTTTCTCTTTCTCTATAGTTAAGGCGTCGAAATTCCGTTAGTGCGTATTACGCAATTAGACCAATTAGACACCGAAAATTCGAATAGAAATTCAATGTTCAAGAAAGCGCGCCTCGGGGACTAACTATTGCAGTATAACAGAATCGAGTGTTTAGGAATGTGGGTACGCTATATATTATATTATTCTACTAATCTCACTTTGTTACCTACTCTCTACAGTCTTCACGCAGTTGTAGACATTCGTAATCGTAAAATTTTATTAATATGTTTGATAAAGAATATTAGATTAAAATTAAAAAATTTAGTACCTAAGTTAAGTTTTTGTTTTTTTAATGCCAATATCATTCGAGTATACAGTAGAACCTCACTAATCCGTCTTCCTTTAATTTGTCACCAACGGTATCTTGCAATGTATTTTTGCAAAGCAAAATATTATTTTTTCATTATGACAACGTGCTAACAAATGTTAAACAAAATAGCATCGTAATTTGGTTCAGATGTAGATTTTGTTATATTAGCGATAATATTTGTTTTACTAAATAGCTGGAAGCTATATGTACAAACTTAATGTTTGAAACGTTAATTTACAAACGGAAAACCAAATACGGTAATATAATACATTGTTCGCAAATTTTACTGTTATATTTAATGAAACAAATACATTGTCACGTGTCAAAATATAAATTCATAATAATTTTTATTTGTTTAATTTTTTTTTAAATTTTGTAAATGAACCACTCGTTTGGAAAAAAATGTCTTTTAGTAAACTTATTAGATTTTCGTTACCTACCGAAAACGATAATTTTATTGTTCATGACTTTTAATTCTTAACTGAAACTTCAACACCGTAAAGTAGGACTAATTGAGAAAGCAAGAGAAAATATTTTATTTTTATAACACTACGAATACAGATTATGTTTTGATTTAATGCTACGTTTCTCGCCTATTTGTAATAATCTCTCGAGTGTTATTTGCAGGTGTTTGGAAATATTAGTTATTAAATATTTGATTGAGTGTTGAACTGAGATAATTGTGACGGTGTCGAACTTCTGTCGCCTGATGACGTAGTTTTAATTCTAACGTAAATAAATGTTAGGTAATATAGTTACCGTTTTTGCACTATTACTTAAGAGAATCTCACTAAAAGTTGAACTTCCTAATGATTACTGAATGTTACATAAACACACTTCTTTTTGATAATTTAAATCCCAAAAGGTATTCAAAATTTTTAATAAAATGTAAAATGCAAAAAACTACTATCCCAAATGGACAAAAATTAAATTATTAAATTGTGAGTTAAATAACTTTAATTTGTCTCTGTATCTTTAATATCTGTGTGTGTATGTGTAGAGCAGGCTTCATAAATTGTATTTTATTAAAATATCCACGAGACCTCGCGTCGCGTCGCGTGCGTCGCTTCAATTCGAATTATATATCTATTTTCACTAATGGGTTTATTTACCTAATCGTCTAACACTAAATTTAATTGATACAAAAATTATTATAGGCCAAAAAAACCAAATGTTCGAACTCTTCATTGTTTTCGCTTTTATCTGTATAGGGTTATAGAACATGTATTTTCAAATATTTGTTGCATGCTGCGTAAAAGTACGTTATACTATAATATAGTTTTTAACTATTATCAACGGTAAAACAAATTATTTATTTAGGTACGACGGCAAATTCAAATATATCTGCATATAGGTATTGAACGATCCAATTAATAAACCCTGTCGAGTATTCGCAACTAAACTTTATGAAGCTATTTTAGCTAACCCAAATTTTGCGATAGATTGCTCCGTACAATTCCGCAATACCTATATGAATTATAAATAAATGACAAACTTTAAACTAAATAAATTGAAACGAAATCTCCCATACGGCGGAACAATTCGTAATGTTATTGTTTTTTTTTAAACAACACCTACCTAATATTTGACTTGAACTTTTTAATTTTATATCGTTGGCAAATATTAAATTACTTTATTAATTAATTAATTCCCGAATTGTTTTCTCTTTTAAGTGTTAAACTTCCACAGTTTAATCTTTTGTTTAATTATATTTTGATATGTTTAGCTAATTAATTTGATAAACGGCCGGTTTTAATGTAATAATAAATGGGCACGTTGCTTTATAAACGATGAAAATTAAATGTGCCCACTAATCTGATCTTTGGCATTGCTTTTGATTCATCCGCAAAGCTCAAAGATGCTTTTAGATAAGTAGGCATTGAAGCCAAGCCGCCTCCTCTAAATTACAAAAATGTGTAACCGATGTAACCGAAGTACTTTAAAAGTAATTGTTGGAACGGGTTAAGTTCAAATAATTTACTAAGCAATATCACAATATTACATATATTGTTACATCTACAATTTACCATTAGTCATAACTTTACAATTTATTAATTAATAATTTAACAATGTATTATTTACAATAGTTTACTTACCCCTATGCTTTAGCACTCTTTGTACTCTAAATGGAAAACAAGACTGTCGTATCGACTTACACCCCCATTTTTTATATCATTCCAAAATTGTCGACACCGACCTAATTTGATTATTAAAACGAATTTGCTTATTTGCGAAATGTATTTGTCATCACTTACCTTTAAATGTCGTAAGTGTGACACAGTTCTAGTATTTCCTAAAAGGAATTTTGCTGATTTGTAATTTTGCAATATCGAACTGGGTCGTTAGGTTACAAATATTACTACTATTGACAATAAATGGAAAATATAATATCTATTTAAGTTATATTTAAAATATAAGTACCTACCTAAATCAACTTATTGCTAATATTGTATTTAAACGTAATAATAGGATAATAATGAACGTAGTCGGTATGAAATACAGCTCGTTGTAAATGTAAACCATAATATATACGGCAATATTCTATATTAAACGTGATCAATTAGTTGCAAGGCTAGAACTACGAAATTACATTAACATTGATTATTAATTAGGACATATAATTAATTTTTGAGAAACATTATTAGCATGTACACAAATACATTTTAATTAGGGTTAATAATACAGGAAACGGTATACGAGAGCCTAGACGAAGAATTATACAGGCAGGCAAGACGGCATGTTCTCCCGATCAGAGTGTTGAATACATTATTCAAGAGATCAAGCATCACTAAAGCAATCTGTGTAGGCAATCAAAACAAAAGCGTCATTTAATTGTGTTTACAAGTTCCAGAAATTCAATAGTATACGCTCCGGGCTGTAAAGTTTCGGTTAAAGGATGTAAAACAGATTCGAAAGGAGGATGTAGGAAACTGTAACATTATTTATTCAAGCTATTTCCTTGGTTACCTTTTTAAGTGTCTAACCCCCCGACGTACTCGTAATTATCGAAGAATTGCTCGATTTTTTCGGGACGAGATTTTTTACTTTTGAAACCGCCACATAATTTAATTATTTCGTTAAACCTATTTAGAAATTTCTAACCCTCCGTTTACTTTTCTCTACAACATCACGTACTTGGCAAACCTATAAAGTGTCTCAAAACTAGATTAGTGCCACTTTGTTCTCCCCCGGCTGAATGTTTGATTACGGCAAACGCCCACTCGAGCACGGATATCCTCTTCAATATAAAGTACTTTTTACTCTTTCGCTTTTAATATTATGATAAATCAAACATAAAAAAATAAATTAAAAGCGAAACAAATTACTATGTTGAAATTTTATTATGAAAGTAAATGACCGTTTCGGTGCCGTTTCAGTATCGATTATAAAAGTAAAAACTATAAAGTAAGTTTATTAAACATAAAAATTTTGTGTTTAACGCGTTCGCTGTCAACGTCGCATTTAAAGTAGGCATCTTTCAGACGGTTATAAAAAATTTCCGATAATAGCATGTCGATAAATGTAAGTACAGTACATAATGAATTTTATAATTAGAGACAAAAAACGATCGAGCTAACAAGTTATCATATTTAGTGGGAAGTGAAAATTTGACTCGGTTGTTAACAAATTAAGCTTTTCGCTGGCGAAAATATTAAAAGTCTCTATAAATCCAGGTTGTGCTTCGGTCGAGCCGTTTTGGAAAATGTTACCTGATATTCGATTTTTTCGCAACAACTTTAGAAGTTTAACGCCAAGAAATGCAAGTTGTTGCGAACAATCGAAAGTCAGAGGTAGTACCATTTTCCAAAACGGGAAGGGCCAATTACTGTGCCAAATTTTTACTTCCCACTAATTTCTCAAGGCTGAATAGCCACGACACGGGCGACGACCGAGATTCTACGACAAAAATCTATATTGGATAATTGAATGAAAATTGTTCAATTATAGGTTTTGTTATACTTTTTCGTTCAAGTTTCATTATGTTCGTGCGCACTTGGTTAAATTTGCAGTGCTAATCACTGTTGCTTTTTGCGTCGTCTGCGTTGATTGTTTCGTGCTTATAAGGTCTGTGCATTCGCATAAAACAGCTGGCCTGACAACTTTCAAGAAATAACAGATGTCGCTCGCTTCAGGAACTAATGGTAACTGTAATGCTACCATTGCTACCATTTTATTAAATATTTTCAGAATAATTTCTTGTTTACTTTACGAAAAATACATTACTTGCAGTTTTAACAGATGTAAAACGAAAACACAACTTTATTTTTCAATTTTAAAAAAGTTCCAGCAAATAGTAAAGTTCTAAACCATACATAATAGACCATTTTATTAAATATTTTCGGAATAATTTCTTGTTTACTTTACGAAAAATACATTAATTGCAGTTTTAATACATGTAAAACGAAAACACAATTTTATTTTTCAATTTTAAAAAAGTTACAGCAAATAGTCAAATTCTAAACCATACATAATAGATTTCATTAGTCCCTGACGCAAGCGCCTCTAGTTATAAGTTAAAATCGATGCACAGACCTTATAAGCTCGAAACAATCAACGCAGACTACGCTTTTTGTGACGGTTTGACTGTGCACTGTGAATATTGCAAAAGTTAACCTCAAACACTCGCCATCAATTTCTTTGTCATCGTGTATCTACTGTTTGTGTGTCCATTCATCATTTTCACTTTTATTGCCAACAGCATGCAAGTTTGATTAAAAATATAAATAGAAATTGACAGTATTGCTGGTAAATAACGACCTTTGAAGCAAAATACAAAAAATCTGACCGTGCGCAAGCCTGGGCAGCGAATTTTCATGTTACATGTCAAAAACTCCTTTTTTAAAGAATTTTCTCAAAAGAAATACATTTTTTGAAAAATAATATTTACGAGAGAAATTTATAAAAATTTTAAAAAAGTTATCGCTGTTTTTCGATTATTTCGAAAATAGTATATTCTATCGAAAATTATAAAGAGACATGATCGGTAGAGAATTTCATGTCGATTCCAAAACATCTTATATAACAGTCCTATTTACCAACACATCAAAATTTATCAAAATCGGAGATATAGGTCAGCGTAGGTCGACATTCGTGATCTAGGGGTCGAGATCAGTGAAAAGTCAGAAGGACACGTCTGGATCCCGTCATGATTATTTTCTATGAAAATTCGCTAATACTTATCAGTTTAAAATTATCTGGATAATCACTATCTACTGCCTTTATACCGCAGAATGAAATTAAATATATTATAAATTTACTCTAGTTTTAATTTAAAAAGTATTCGTGTGTCCCTCAACATTGAAAATTTCCCTATTATAAACCATAAACCAGATAAAAGATTAATCGCATTTTTATGCGACCGATAAAATAGAAATACAATAAAACATATGCGCCACCTACTTTCATAACTTATCGCAGTCCGAACAAAGAATTGAAGGTATTTAAAATAAAAGCGGGATTATTTCAGAATTATATATATATAATTCTGACAAAACCGTTTTAGACCTTTCGCGTTAATAGTACTTGTGTCAGTAGTTCTAATTTTAAATTACGGCGCCGTATTGTTCGTGTGTGCGAGGAGGGCTCGTTCGGTTTATAAGGCCTTTTTGCGTGTGAGTGTGCGAGTGTCGTGTTGTGTTCTATAAAAGGATTACAAACAAAAAGAATTAATACGACAAGGACTAACTCTTGATGTATTTATTAAGTGTTAAATTCTTTAAAAATCGAGCTTAGTTAGGCGCTTGGATAGGGACTAGGTTAGGGTCTTGGTTAGGGTTCCCCTCAAACATTCAACGGTTCAATTTCGCGAACGAAATTTTATCTTATGCGCGTTTTTGCAATTATGGTGGTTGGTGAAATACAGTGAAATATGAAGCGTAGATATAGATACGTAATAATGCAAGTACGCAGTCAACGGAAAAATCTACGCTTAAAATTGGCGATAGAGAGGAAACAATGACGAGAAAAGGATAGAAAATACAAAAAAAATTAGAAATTTATAATTTTTTCTTATAGTATGATAGACAAGTGGCAGTCCCAGCGGCAGCAGAATTAGTTTGCATTTTACGTAAATATTAAAAAATATATATATTATTTCAGGATTTAAATTTTTTTTTAATATTTTTTGTTGTTTTTTCTATTTTTTTTTGGTGAGATTTTACCTTTACCATACCATTTTACCATAGATTATTTAATTGAGTTTTTTTATTCCGTTAATGCTTTGACTATTTATTGACTATTTTATGTATTATGATTTTTTTTGAAGGTGTAGAATTCAATAAATTACACCGATCTCCTATATCTCTGATTTTGATAAATATTGATGTGTTGGTAAATGGGCCTGTTATATAAGATGTAATATCGGTTAGGCCCAACTCGCATTACCGCCTGCCGCCGTGACCTTCAAATGTTTAAAAACCAGGTTCACGACAAAACCGGTATTTGGGAAACTATTGGGCAGATTTTAATGGAATTTGGGAATTTTGAAAACTAATTAATTATCATTTATTCCTTACGACACTTTTTAATGATTTTTCGACAAGTAAAAGGATTATCCGACTTTAAATTTCGAAAGAAGCATTGAGATAGTGTTTAAACGTGAAGTAATGTGTGGCTCAAAACAGCCTTTTCGGTGGCACTAATGTCCACTGTATTTATAGAACTGACCGTCTAACAACCATCAATTTTTCAAAATTCATAAAATCAAAGTTAACCGAATTTATTGAATTTTTATATATTAATTAAAAAATGTCTCGATAAGTTCAAATGTGATTCATGTATTTCATTAAAATTTATACAATATACCTACTTACGAATACTATCTACTTAAATATAGGTATAATTTTTAAGAAAATATGTGCTCTAAGGAAAACAATTTAATCCCTATATAATGAAGTTCACATTTCTCCCTTAAGAATGAATTCAGTTTAAGATTAACTGATCTCACGCTTTTAATTATATTTGTTAACAAATTGTTTCCACGCAAATTAAAATTCAGTAGGTAGGTACCTTATAATTATTGATTGTGCAACGAATTAATTATAAGGTACGCGATTTTAATTACATTCAGAAAGGTTTGTTCAAAGTTTATTGATCCTTAGTCGAGTAAAATTAGGTTTTTTTTTACTTCGAAACCCACAAGAACGGAACCGATTTTGACGAAACATTTTTTAAAATGTTTGCTACACTACATTATTTGAAATTCGAAACGTTCCACATGGCGCTCTCGAGTATCTGAATTGTTTAAACAATAAAATTATTACAACAAAATACGGGGCGTCGAGGAAATGGTAAATATATCTCTGAAGCGTATAAATCACGTCAAAATAATGCCAGACGTTCCCATAAATATTTTTCCTGCGACGCTCCCCCGTTGAAATATTCACCCCCAAAGACGAAGGGGAAAAATCGATTTTTTTAAATAAAATTTGTATTTTTTGCTGAGATTTAATAATTTTTTGTGTACATGAATAATATATTAGATCTTCACGATGGTCTAATGGGACTTTCGATATCATGAGGTTAGAGAGGTTAGGGGTAGTGCACCCTGGTTTTCTTAAGGTAATATCAAAAATCGTAGTACACAATTTTAAAGACCTTTATTTATTATCTATGTATACCAAAAATTATTAATTTTCAAGGTAAAATCAAAATGTTAATTAGAAAATGGGGTTTTATGTTTCAACTTTGATATCGAAAGACCTATTAAACCACTGTCGAGACCATTTTATTTGAAAAAATTTATTTTTATTCTGTTCAATTTTGGTGGTGACGCTGGTGATCAACAAGGGAACGCCGTAGAAAAAATATTTATAGGAACTTGTGGCATTGGTGGTTTGTACGTTCCCGAAAGATTTTTCACCATTTTCTGTAACCTGTCATAACATTTTCTGACACCTCGTATTTTGTTGTAATAAATGTTTAAACAATATAAAGACTTAAGTGCGTCAACAGGAATGCTTCTGATTTCAAATAATATATTATAACAAACATTAAAAAAAAAAAAACGTTTTATCAAAATCGGTCTTGTTCTTGTGGGTTCCGAAGTTTTCAGGATTTTTCGGCTTTTAGTTGCTCGACTAGCTGACGTCATAAATATTTTTGATTCCTTGATGTTTCTTGTATTTATCTATATTTTTATTTTATTTACGCGTTCAAATATAAATCAGAATCTTCGGGAAATCGAAATATTTAATAAAATGCTTGGACAAATCATAATAATTACGTAAATTTCCGATGCATCAACCATAGGTTATAAATTAAATTCACACCCGCGCTTGTCAATTGTAAATTTAATCTTATAAACATTTTGTATCCAACTTGAGAAAGTTGCGTAGAACGTATGCGAGATGCAGCATAAGTTTATTAAAAGTTATAATGTGAAAACAAATTGCATCCTGGAGCGAAGCAGTTGTCTCAGACGTAAAATCAATAGGATACAGAGACAAAATTCACTCACAAGTTTTCTCGCGGAAAATTACTTACTGTATTCATATATATTTTTTTTTAGATGAAAACAATATTCAGAAAAGCTTTTAGATGAGTTTAATTGTTTTACGAATTTCTTAAGTGCGTTAAACATTTTAGACTATAGATGTCGCGGAAGCTGACATAACTGTTCCGTGTAAATTAAATTGCACAACAAAACCATTTTAATTGTATAACTTGAAACAATGCTATGTCTATTATAAAGGTGACACAGGCGGCAACAAACTAAAAGCTTAATTTCATACGGTGTTAACTTTCTTGTTTTAAGCTGTTGAGAGAAAATGCGAATTTTATCAAGTTAGTCGGCTCGGTAAAGTTTTTAAAACTTTAACTTTTTTGAAGGTACAACTTCATTCAATTTATTAACCATTGTTTTTAAGCTGTATTAGAAATACGCGCATCGTAAATTCGTTAACAAACTTCTTACATACCAACAGTTCTCCAACTTTCTTGATGAAATTTTATTTTCCTTAATATCTATAAATTCGACAGTTTAGACGTTTCTGGTTATTTAACTAAATGTGTTTGCGCCAATCGATGTATTTTATTTTATTTTATTTTTTTGAATTTGATGCCTCGGCCTGTTTAGATTTCTTTTATAAATTCGAATGTGGGATCCTTGTCATTCCATTTACAACGCAGCTGACAGTCCAAAGTGAAGAGATTTAACCGAATTTGCTTATTGCCCTTTTGTTCTATAGATTTCACAAAGTGATGCGTCTACTTTATCTTTACTTGACCATAATTTATGATTTCATATATGATTTTTAAACTGCGGCACACCGAAATTGGACTTTTGTACTTGTATTGTTTAACTCAAATTTTAATTCGTTCGTATTTATTCGTAACGTTCGCGGAAATAAAACATGAAGAAACATAAAGAACTTTACGAACAAAATGTTAGTACCTACCTAATTAAGTTTTAATGTTTATATTCTTTTTTACGGCCACCTTGGAGTAACCACATTATCATTTAAAATCCAATATTATTGTATTGATGAAACAAATAATTCGTTTTTGACGAATTTAACGACGACTTTTTACAATTTACAATGCAATATAGATAAATTAGAAAAATTTAAATTGTGAAGGTACAGCAAAGATAATATCTGAACGCGCACACGGCTATAAAATAACACTAAAATGTAAAACTAACGAAAGAAAACCATCTAAAATTTCATGGATTTGCTGCAACATCGGTATAAGTAATAAAAATTCCATGTTCGATACTAACATAAGGTAAAATGTTTTTAAACGGCAAAAGCAATAATAAGACTAATACTTGATAGAAATTATACAAGAAGTATATTTGCAATAAAACGCGCAGATATTCGTTTTGGATATCTATATTATAAATTGATTCCGAATCTAGCTACAGTCTTTAATGCTCGCCCATCCACTTCTGTTTATATATATCGCTGAAAAATTTAAACTTAAAAGCCTTATTCGCTGCCAATACGCACCGAATCGGATCAAATCGCAACCAAAGTAAAGCGCGAGGGATATTTTTTCAGTAAGAAGATTTCCACTAGGAGAAATATTTTACATCGCGATAGCATTAGGGACAATATCGGTACCTACGTTTTGATTAAACGTAGTTCAGTTTTTCATTCAAATATTCGTTTGAAAACATACTTTAAATTAATCCCGGGCCCTGAAAAAAAGTTACTCGAATAATATAAAAAAAAACGCTCCTTTTATATATTACGCTTTGATAGATTAATTTTATGGGTCCAAATTTTAATACCTTTCACGTCGTTTTCCTGTTCCTATAATTTTGTCTCATTTTTTTCTTAAAGCCATGCAGCCCCAAAATAAGTTTTCCTAAAATATCTATACATTTTTACGTTTACCTGCAAGAAATAAGACTAATATACGCTTTCGTATTTATGATTTAAATGAAGAAAATAACATGAATAACCTCTTATCCCCGGTGCCGCTGTGCTGCTTCGCGCTATACATATTTTATGGTAGGTAGGTATAGGCAATTTTCAATATGAATACGCTTTTCCGACGCCAACGTTAGTAAACAGTAGTCTATTATCTTTTAGAAAATTTAAAATTCAAGTACCTAACCATCTAAAGAAGCAATAGCTCGAAAACTATGTATTAATATCGAAGTCGTGACATTAGATTTCAAAAAATACAATTATATTGTTTTTTTTTTAGATTTAAAAACCATTTACCTATACATACAGGGTGCGCCAAAAGTTCTGCAACTTTTAAAATTGCCATATTTTCTCGAAAACTCAACGGATTTATGCGAAATTTGGTATAAACAATGGAAACAACATGTAGTTTACACAATTACAACAAGTGTTCGAAATGGCCGCCTTCAGCTTCGATGCAGGCCTCCAAACGGGTCTTGAAATTTTTCTCGATTTTCGCAAGTGTCTTCTGGTCCAAATCGTCTAGGAACTCCACATTGGCGTGTTTTTTAGCGCACGCCTTGCTCTCCAAGATATTCCAAACCGAGAAATCGAACGGATTCGAATCGGGGGAGTTTGAAGGCCAAAACGATTTGTCCCAAAACGCAGGACAAATCTCCGCACAGAGAGCCATCGACGATTTCGATCCGTGGGACGGGGCCCAATCTTGTTGGAAGATCCAGTTACCGTCCGGGAAGTGCTTCTGGGCGAAAGGAACCACTTCAGCCTTCAAAACAGCGTTCTGGTACACTTCGGAGTTGATCTTGACGCCTTTTTCCAGGAAGATCAGTTTCGTTTTGGCTTTCGCGATGATTCCGGCCCAAACCATCACGGAATCCTTGCTGAAGTGGCTTCTTTCGATGTTCACAGCTCGAGGAGTTCCTTTTGGTAGCAGTATGCGATCGTTCTGGCGATTATGGACGGGTTCCAGGTTGAAAAGCTTCTCATCTGAAAAGAGAATTTTCTGGCAACCTCGACTTGCGACCACGGCCAACATCCTCTTGCAGTTTTCAAGCCGTTTCTCTTTCATTTTGTCGGTTAAAACGTGAGCAGCGATCTTCCTGTGAGAGACGAGCTTCAGATCTTCCTTCACAATCCGCCGCACGCTCCCATCGCCAATTTCCAGCTCTTTTGCCATCTTCCTAAGAGATCGTTCTGGATTTCGCTTCACTCGGCATCGAATTCGATTCTTCATAGCTTTTGTACGCACTTCGACGGGTCTTTCGTTTCGAGGACGATCTGCAACACTTCCAGTTTCCTTGTAACGCTTCAGGACCCGCGACACATCATATTTCTTCAACTTCAGCATTCTGGAAATCCGGAAATTCTTCCATCCCTGCTTGTGTAACGAAACGACGGCGAAACTTCAAAAATGGAAGCGAATCGACTGGAATAACAGATAAACAGCATGAATACGACTGAAATAACATGTTCAAACGAAGAAAGCGCGAAAATTGACACACAACGAAGAAAAATTTCGTCGAATTGAAAAAAGTTGCAGAAGTTTTGGCGCACCCTGTACATTATTTTATACAAAATATCGTATGTGCAGAAGCGGCAGGCTAACCACCACTCGTAAATGCGACTGATAAAATCCCAATTTTTTCGAAAACGACATATTATTGCTTTTGAAAAATCGATTTAAACCGAAAATTTCGACAATTCTTTCGTGCAGGTCCGTTCGGCATGTCTACTACGACACAAAAAGCCGATTCCGCAGGTCCGGCGTGCGGACCATCCCTCGCAAATGCGCTTGAAAAAAATAACGTAATTAACGAACCCAGTTCGAGATTGTTTTAGAAAAGTTTTTTAAACCGATAATTTGGCGGTTTCGACGGTCGCGACGTGTTCGTGGCGTCTTCCCGGACGATACGCCACGAACCCGAATGTCTGTAACGCGATGCAACACCCCGCAATCGATTATTTAATTTAGGGGAGAATAAAATTTGTTTAAAGTTGAAACGGAAAATTTTCCGAAATTTTTTCAGATCTGGTGCAGGTCTGTTCGGCGTGCCAGTTACATCAGAAAATGTCGCTGTTTCAGCACCGTCACACGAGCCACATCTCGTAAATACGATTTATAAATACCCTTTTTTTTTACAGATTTTATTGCTTTTAGAATACTCGATCTCGGCGAATACGAGTTTAATTCATTCTTTTATAATGATGGAACGTTTTAGGATGGAATTTTTAAAAGTTCAATTGTGGTGAAAATTATTATTTTTCCACGTACGGAGACGAAACAAAAGTTTTAGGTCTGATTTGTTTATATTTAAACAATTTAACTACACAACTACACGTTTGAAAGAAACAAAAAACAAAGCCAAGAAATTTACCGACGCGACGGCGACGCTTGAAGTGAACGCAGATAAAGCGTCCGTTCCTCTACTTCATCAAGCGTGTTTGCTAGGATATATACGCAGCTTAAAATATATGCTTAGCTCATTTATAACTAACAACTTAATCTACGTCCTAATTGAATCCCTCATCTAAACAAAATCAGTTAAATACTGTAACTAATAGTAACCTACTGTAGATGAAAGTATCGGTAATTTTAATGTACTTGTAGGTGATTATTGTGGTCGGACATTTCTTCGTAACCGAATTATTGCGAGTTCACTTTTAGAAAACTAACTAAAGAATAAATAAAATGTTATAAAAACCCAACAATTTTCCTTGTTTTTCAATTGCTAAAAGCCACAACCATACGGCATGTATATAATGTGCTTAAGCTTTATCCTATCTATTTGGGCCAGTGACTTCATGTTGCAGCCTTAAATAATCCTGCAGGATCCGGCTCGGGGAGCCGTCCAAAGGATCAACATCACGACCACAAGCAACACACGAGATATGTTAGCTGCCACATTTACTACAAGTTTGGGAAGACTTTAAAAGTTTATCCTGTAAAAATCCGGTAATAGAATGGCAGATTTATTTTTTTTTTCGCAAGAAACTCGTTGGCTTTATTAATTTAACCTTGTCATAGTTAAATTGGATATTTACAAAATTCGCTTTAAGTACCGAAACATTAAAAAAAAATGTCCACCTAAATCCCGTGGCGTGTAGAAAAAACACTGGTGAGCGAGGACATTTATTCATCAAATTTACAATCAGAAAAAAAAACAACTTTACTTTTTGGATTTACCATTAGTGACTTTTGCCTTAACGGGAACGATATGTACCTACGCTCAACCAAAAAAGTACGTAAATATAATAAAAAAATCCGTATAATAAAACAACGTATGTCCAAAGATTACTTGATGTTCGAAATCATTACCCAATGAACGTTTATTGATACAATGGCCTTATACATTGCTACATCTAATGCAGTTCATTACGTTAATGAATAATTTGACTGCTCCAATGAACAAGCTTTCTTTGTTTTAATAAATTAATACATAAATAATATGAATTTGATTTATAGTGATAATAACTGTGTTTATTAGTTTTATCAATATTCTTACATAAATTCAATAAATTATTCCACTGAAATGCAAAGTTTGTTTATTGTATCGATGAATGTGTTTATTAAATAAAAGAATATTCTTGTATTGTTACAATGTACACTTCTATTCATATTAAAAGAGTACAGTTACTATTTCACATTGTAAATAGGACAATGTTTATGTATATTGTTTCTATAGCAAATTTATTTTTTGTAATGTTTCAATTAATTATCGCTCAAATATACCTACATAGAAAATTTGATTATTAGTTCTTTATTGTTCAATGTTGTCGATTGTAGGAAATACAAATCGATTTTTCCGGTGAAAAAATCGATTTGTACACGTTTCTGGGAATTTGATATGTAATAACAAACACGAACCGTTTTTAGAAATATTTTTTTATAACAGTTCTAACATAAATATTAATGTAAACGTCGTGATAATTTTTTTGCAATTATTTAGTTTGAGTTTTCAAACTGCACTGTCTTGAATTTATCCTGTTTCTGCGAGGCCGTTAATATTCCTAGATTATTCTATATATAGAATTAAAAAAATACATAATCAACTGTAATCATACTGTATATTAGTGAACTTAATCATAGATACGATTAATGTAGTTATTATTTCAAAACGACCTTACGTTAATATGATGTTTTAAATTCATAAATTTTAAGTTATGATATTAATGTAGAAATTCGTAGATATAATCAAGTAATAATTGGATTGATGAAAAAGAGTCGTCGAAGCAATCAAGATATCCATTAAATTATGAAATATGTTCATCAGTTTCTAATGAACATAAAACATTGGGACTACGAACATGGAAATTAAAAAATGAACATCTATTAGTAGTATTAATGAACTTTTCATTGTATCAATGATCAAAAAGTCAATAACTGGTGTTCATTGATATTATGTACAATAATTTTTTGAATGTATACACATACATGTGGGCATTTGTGATATTCACTAGCAAAAATTCTTTTTCTATTACTCTAATCACAAAAGTTGACGTTTCGTCTAATCAAATCATGACAATTTCAGAACAATTTTAATTGCAATACAAGACCGTTTAGGGAGAATAAATAAAATTCCTTACCGACAAACGTCAGGGCAGGGGAGCTTTTTGTGCCCAAGGAGGTCGACCTGCTTCCCTAAAGTAAGTTTTAGATGATATCTTAAACCTTATAAAGGGACAAGATGGGCGCGTGGAAATAAAAACAGGAATTGATGTTTGTGCGAGACTTCGGCGACGGTCATAAGCAATATTTTAAAATATACTATGTATTTCAATACGCGAAGGTGAAAATGTTACCATTCGCAATTTCAAAAAAAAAGCATAAAAAATTTCTACTCGTTTAAAATACTTACGTAATTATAAATTTTATAATTAAATTAAAAATATATTGTCGGCGCTAAAACACAAGTAGAGTTACTAATTAAGCTTAACGAAAATTTATTTAATTATAAATGTTAAGTATAAATACATAAAGTTTTAATGATAAGTTGAAACTAGGGAAATTTTAATATCATTACCAAAACTAACAAGCTCGTGCAAACCTTGCTATTTTATCGTAAATGGTAACAATTCTAATTATGTAGCTCTATAAACATAATTAGGATGTAGATTTCGCAGCTGGATGTGCTGGTATTTCTAAATTTCAATATTCCCACTAAACTCTACAACTAGGAAATACCGCAAGTCACAGGTGTGCATTGACCACACAAAACAACAGCTGTTGTCGTTTTATTAACCTGCCGAAGAACAATCAGAAAATTATTATACTACACGATTCCGTCTATAGTTTATTTGAAAATGTCTCTCAGAATCATGGGCGTCGCTAAAATAAATTGTTTGTTGGTCGAATAAATTTCAATTTACGTTTACGATTTTGTTAAGATTTTAATTAAATTATTAACATATTGTGCGTTTTACGAGACGATTGTTTTTTATTAGTAATTTATTTAGTATTATGTAAAATAAATCTTATACGAGCAACGTTTAAGCGTTTTATAATCATAAAAATACGTTTATGAATCTATGTAAAAGTGTCGTTCTTAAGTATAAGTACACATTGTTTTGTTATTTACATTTTTAATTTTGATTTTTTTTTTAATTTTCAGATTGGATTATACTATATCTACTTACAATTACTGAACTACATCATACAGAGGATTTTGGTCTGTATTTTTTTAATTCGAAAATTTTTTAAGATGTAAAATATCTGCATGCAGGTCAGCATAAAAATTTAGCCCAAATATACGAATTAATTGGCAGAAAATTGTCTTATTTTACAAGGCCATTATCAAGTACTATACGGCAGCTGCGAAAACTCCATTTTACACCTTGTTTTCAAAAGTTTTTTTATTTTATTTTTATTGCATTTACCTATTTTAAGTTTAAGCACAGATGATATTTAAATTATTAATAGATATTTGAATCGATTATGTACCAGAAAGTTTTCAGAATCAAGCGTTTAGTTGCACTGGCAACGCGCTATAGTACGTATTTATTTATGTGCCACCTACGCAATTCTTGGCGGTCTTAATACTACTAAATTAGCGCGGAAAGAAATAAAAAGAACTTTATCTGAAATATGGAAATTGATTTTTGTGCTTCCTGATAATTTTTTAAACGGAAGACCGAAACATCACGTACCGTAGAATTTGATTAGTCGGATTTAAGCAACACTGGCTCAAAGGGCCGGATAAATGGAATCTAAAATGCACGCAGGAAAAGAACTCGACTCCAGACGACTGGACGAACAACAAAAAATGATAGATGTAAAAAGAAATAAAGAAGAGCTTAAGTAAAAATATTTTTTATAACCATTTTACACCTTGTTTTCGAAAGTTTTTTTATTTTATTTTTATTGCATTTACCTATTTTAAGTCTAAGCACAGATGATATTTAAATTATTAATAGATATTTGAATCGATTATGTACTAGAAACGTTAAATATCTATAACATGTACGTTATATAATTTATAGGTTATGTTTTTAAAGTTAATTTGTTAAATTCGAGCTTTAAAGAGTTAAAAATTGAACTGTGAATGTGACAAAAATAAAAGCACAAACTAGCAGATACCTTATGAAAATATTTAATTTAATTAATAAAAACATTTGAGTGTTATAACGTATATACACGTTATGTTTTGGACGCGTAATCGATTTGACTATCTGCGTTTGTGTTCTTAAAAGCGTTATCGGCACTTTAATTAATGCTCGTACTAAAAGATTCGCTCAAGTGGATAAATTCTTATAAATCTTCCCTTTGTAGTTTTCATGACGTTAATTAGTTTGTAGCAGCTGTCGAAAGTAAATCGTTTTAAAATTCTCTATTATATTTTAAATAAAATTTAGGTATTATATTTCGCAAAATTCAATTTGAAGAAAATGTTTAAATAGAAAATAAATAGACGCATATGGTCTCCCTATCGTAATTTTATGTAATAGTAATATTTAAATTGGTGGTAAATAATAATTAATAAAAACGGATGTTCTTTAAAAAAAAAACATTATTAGGTAATATTTTTTCACGTGATTGTACTCATTTCACTTAAACTATCAGTTATTATCATCTAATCATTTTAAGTCCGTCAAAAGGCGACGTGCTTCGCGTCGTGTATTAAATAAGATATCTCTGTACCGAGTGAGCGGCATTTTTAACTGTTTTGTATTCAATTATCCAAATTACTTTCCACCACTCTTTTTATATCTGTTGGAAAGCCTGTTGATTCTCTCGGTCTCTGCGGAAAACTTGCGGAGATGAAATTTAAATGGTCTCCAGTGTCGTGTGAACATCTTTATAATTGCGAAACGTTCATGAAAGTATTAGGATTACGTGAGCCAACTTAGAGTAAGCGAAAGAGAAAGAATTATGGCAACGAGCAAAACGACGGATTAACTCCTGCTTTAATTTTATTTCAGTATCCGCGTGTTTTAGGCGCCTACCAACATTTATGATTCCAGAAGATTTGAAAGAAGCTTTCGGGGGAAAAAGTAAAAATCTAACAATAATAACAAGATTTAGGTACTTATATTATGTTTTAGATCAAAAAAAAAATGTTCGCGTTCTAGTATTAATTTTTGAAAGCAAAAGTTGGGATAATTTTGATTACTTTAAATTTTTAAGATTTTTAAGAGAACTGTAATAAGTAGATGTTTTTGTTTATTCTACAGACATCGAGAAAAAGGTTTGGTTCCGAATGTCGAGGATAAATATAGCCGTTCAGCTTTGAGGGTTGACGAAATTAACAGTCATCTTACAGATCGAAGTTTCTCTTTGGAAGACCTTTTACTGCGTAGGAGTTTGGCAAGTGTACCTATCTATGAATAGGTAAGTCAGTTTAATGCAGACATTCATTTATGATTTATTATTATGAATACCCGTTGGAATTAGTGGAATAAATTTAAATACCTAAATATCCATTATTATAATCGCATTAGAAACTATTGCCAGATATGCTTAAAAGACAATTGGCTGAATATGTATTTAGAATTTAATTGTCTACATCAGGATGCATTAGGATACTTTATACTACGGTCCCACGTTGGGCGCCATTTTTTTTATTTGCTATAGCTCCACGTTGTACTTTTTAATTCTAAGTTATAAATTAATTATATAAAACTATTTTATCTATTTTAAACTATTTTTACTTTAATTTTTTTATTATTTTGACATTTTTCAATTTTCACAACCTTCATAATTTTACACTGTCTCTCTGATTTCTTTTTATTTTTAATTATCTCGTATTTTTATTGTTGGTCTCCCGTATCATAGCAGTACATGTACTTACGTTTGTTTAATGCAACGACATTAAAGTAAAAATGTGTTAATGCACTTAACTGCAAACTAAATCACCTTTATTTTATTAAATATATACAGTATCTCGGGTTTTCAATTACCTCCCAGGAAAATGAGATTTCCATTGCGCCATTCTGTGCAAGTTAATTTCTCCAACGGTCAGCGAACATTTTTTTCTAGTTTCTCCCACCATAATTTTTGCGACTTATTTTCGGTCAGAAAGTTTTGCTTAAAGCTAAATATCGATCCGCTTCGGGTCGGTCATAAAATCTGTAGGTGGGTTGCAGAAAAATAGAATTTACATCCAAAACATTTTATACATTTCTCTGCCCACGTACCTACCGATCCTTTAACCGACCCGAAGCCTAACGATATTTTGCTTTAAGTGAAACTCTCAAACTAAAAATTGCGGTGGGAAAAACTAGAAAAGGACGTTCACGGACCACCGGGGAATTGAGTCGCACACGATAGTACCTACGGTCGAATAGAGAACGTTACCAGAAGCTTGTGACTGTTTATGAATTGCTGTCCGCCACGACATAGTAAGTGATAAAATTTTGAAAATAACCCATCAAGGTAATTGCCTAAAATAACTTTTAAAACGCATGTGCATTTTGAGGTAAAATAATATAATACTAAAATCTAAATTAAATGTTTCTTTTTTATTACCTAAAAAAGTATCTACAGGTATACATAATTATATAAATGTACCTATTTACCTACATATTTACAAATCTTTAAGCGGTTGTTCAGATGTTTGAATATTTTAAATACGTCAAATCAAAATTGTTTCAAAAATTGTCGATCGTTAAAAAAAAATAGCTACTTTTGAAAAACGTGTAAATTTATTTTAAAAACAAGCCCAACCTAGCAACGTCAAATTCGAATGTCCTACACGCATTGCGAAGCACCAAAATGCCGCACCTTAAACGAAACGCGTTACTTTCAATTTTATAAACGCATACATCAAAATAACCCCCCCCCCCGTCACACGGTTTAAATTCTAACGTAAGTTTTCAGGAGACCGAGGCTGTCGGCGAAATTCATCCCTTATGTATGCTGCATTTGTTACATATTATATAGCACACGGCAATCTTTCCGCCCCCGGTTTGATACGGATTCTTATCAATAATGTATAAACTGGCCGCGGACTATGTGTAAGCAAAACATAGATTGTTTAAATCTCGCCGAAATCGCCGGACACAAAAACATTTTTCCGATAAAATATCGGGTTACGTATACTTATCTCCGAACCGTTTTAGTCGATAAAGGCGATAATTTCTATTTCCAAAATGTTTAACAAATTAAGCCTCGCCGAACGTAAGAGTGTAACATTTTAAAATCGAAACGTTCGTTTAAATTTCACGGTTACGCTAATTATTACGTAAGTGTTTAAGGGGGCCCGTCTTTGCGATTCTTGTGGAAATAATCGAGGCGACGATACTTGCTTGAAAGATACCAAGCTCGGATAACTGATTTTACGCAGTTTAGAATGTCTCCGTGAAGTTGGTGATATTGTTGCGACGTCGACATTTATAGGTTACGCTTGTTTTATTAAAATTTGTTCATCTGTTAAATTCATTTCTCGATTAACTTTATCGATTTAAAATTTATAGTGTATGTTATTTATAAATTAAAATACGGGAAGTACGTAAATTTAACTAACCGCTTTATAAGGAAACCTTGCGGTTTTTGAAATATTAAAAAATCGACTGTCGTTCTAGTTTCGCTCAATTTCTACAGGAGTTAAGGGCAGGAGGGTGTCTAGAACTTAGCGAAACGTCTGCATAGATGGTACTATAGCAAATTTCTTATACATAGACAACCATATTAACACTAGTTCCTTGAAGAGACAATTTAAAAGCTTATTATCGGTCCCGGTTTATTTATGACCTACTGATTTACGACTTCTCAAACGTTTGGTTTGGCAGGTAGAAGTTCTTTCTGAGAACGGATTTGCCTAGTATAGTTCGAATTCTCAATCTAAACATTCAAGATAGGTATCGATGCACGTCATCAATAAGAAGTGACTAAATTGTATATTTGTAATATTCAGTTTAAAGTTTTGAACGTGGCATATTCTATTCGATGATTTACCTGCACACATATAACATGACAAAGAAAGACTGCAATTTATTAGTACCTAATGTAAAAATAGGTACGAGGTTTTATTGATGACGTATATTGGAACCTATCTTGAATAACGTATAATTAAACACACTACTTCTATCCGTACTGAAAATAATATAACATGCATTTTACTTTGGACGTACCTGCGCCACCCCGAAACTGTCAGTTTCGATAATTCGTTTTCTTGAATTCACTAATGACCATGTTATTACAGAATAAGAATGATGTGGTTTTTCATTTTCCATTTATTTAAAATATTTTGAGAAAACTTATAAACTTATTGCCGATTTTTTCACCTCTTGGTGAATTTATCTGATAGGTATTACCCATAGAATCTAATCTTACTTTAACCGTACTTTGCACGACCAAATGTTTCCACGATAAATACCTATAGGGTTACCGATAAATTTACCAAGAGATGGAAAAATCGGCTCTAAGATCGAGAGTAAGTTTTCGCAAAATATTCTAAATAAACGGGAAACGAAAAACCACATCATTCTTATTTTGAACGTCGTACTTTGAGAACGATTCATATCTAATTACTAGTTATTATCGCACCCAAGTAAGCGGATTATCGAAACTGGTCCTTTCGGGGTGGCGCAGGTACGCGCAAAGTATAAACGTTTCCCTCCTTCCTTTCTTGTTTGTTGTTCAACTTATTTGTAAATTTTATTTGGTACTCGTATTCGCCATTCATGACTTGTTTGGTGTATCGATCTTGGACCAACGTTAAAAATTGTTGTTTATTAAAAGCTTTTAAATGATATACGACTTGAAATGCGTTTCAATTTGAAATTTTTTAGTTGACCTCCCACTCCCGGAGGTTACACACCTAAACATTTTCCATCAAAAATTGTGCCCTAAAAATAATGGAATAGGTAGGTAAGTGCGTGTTCGCCGATTTTTCCATATAGGTACCCAACAATTTCCGAAAAAATGGTGCGGGGCCAGGCTTTTAAATGATATAAAAAAACGTTCTCTAGGCAATGACAAAACATGAGCTTGATATGTTGACGCATATATGAAATTTTGAATTTTATTCATAAAAGTAAACTTATACGCAACATGTTTTCAATAAAAAATCTATTTCTACTTCAGCTATCTTCATCAAAACTTGTTATCTCCTAGATATTGTATTGAACATTATACATTGTAAAATTGAAGCCGAAATTTAAATTGGATTTTGAATCGTGTACAAAAGTTCTAATTTCGTTATTAATAATTTTATATTAAATTTTAAAAATTCAAATGATAGATAATTTGATGGCGAAAAATCTCTAAATGAGAGAATTTTGTAGAATTTAAAAATAAAGAATATAATTCACTTCTAATGGTCGCCGGGAATAGAGTATACCCTCCCCTTAACCGTAAGTACTATTCACTGTGTAGCTTTATCGTTTTTGAACTATACGAACTCTTTTTATCTGTATAAAATAAACATCTTGATGACTTTTCATGTTTACCTATTCCGTAGGAAGCGTTTAATTACTAAAGTATTAAATGCAGTTAAAAAAAATCATTTTGTATACAAAATTACTGCAGTTTTCGTAGTAGGTAGTACATAATATGCTCGTAAACGCCAAAAGCGTTTCATTCGTTTCAATAGCTAAATTAAACTTTACATTCAACCAATATCCTAGACTTTACCACTCTTATTTGTAAAGCGTCCCAGAAACTGAAATGGATGTGCTTTTTGGTTTTTCATCAACACGCCTTTCCTGAGATTAATTACAGAACACTCGGTGTTGACAGTGAATATATCCCTAAAGGATTACTTGAATACCTTAAATTAATTACACCTTCTGCTTCTGCTTCTATTTAGTTACATATTGCTTATTGGGATTCGGAACTGTAAAGCAAGTAAACGAACAGTTCCCTTTTCCACACTTTTACGTCAAATTCAATTAATTAAAGCGACTATAATCAATATTTCAGTTCACTAACTATAAAATAATGTTTACTCGCAGATACTATAACGTAATTAAAAATATAAGTTGACTGATTTATTGCCAAGTTGACTGAAACCAATGCAAAAAACTGTCATTTATGGAACGGATATGGAAAAATATTTGTTATATACCTATTATTAACCCTATACCAGCATCTCCGGAACACTTTTGCAGCGGAGCACGCGGAAAAGGGATTTTATTTATTTGGAACGTAAAAAATGACAGGTGCTTATGAATGTATCCATTTTCATTTATTTTTATTTTGTAAATATGCTTCGTTCTATAATGCATAAAATTTCGTTGAATAGTTGACAATCACATTCGTCTTCACATTCACCCGAGAGGAGATGGTCGCAACTTCGCTCACCCCAATTTGACTGTTTCATATGTATTGTGTAGTCCTAAGTGGGTATAGAGAAAATGTAGAAGGACTGTAATATAACACCTCACACGGCCCGAGTTAATTGGGTGTCAAGTTGAAACTAATCATACCTAGATCAGGAAACGACGAAGAATCTTTCGGAAACGAATAAACCACATCATCATCTCTTATTATTTATGAACGATTTTTTTTTGAATACGATTCATTCGATCGAAAATAAACGAGAGTACCGTTTGTATCGAAGAATGTCTGGGAAATCCAAAAATGTCTTTGAAAATTCAAAATTTTCAAAACAAACCTATGAAATATTTTGAGGTTAAAAAAGTTGGGAACAGTGCAGTCCCAGTTCCCCTAAGGAAATGTCAAAAACCTTTTAACACAACCTTTTAACCTTTTTACACAATTTTAAGGACCTTAATTTATTACGTAGGTAAATTCCAATTATAAGGTAGATACATTATAAAATAATGATTTTTATTTTTCAACTTTTTGGGGGCGAATATCTTAACGGGAGAGCACCGTTGTAAAAAAAACTTGATACGAACTTGTCGTGGTTTATTTTAATATGCTCCCGAGAGAATTTTTATCATTTTCAGTATTTTCCGGATTCTTCAAATTGACGCACAATTATTTCAGGCCCTGTGAGGGGTTACCCTTAGTCCTTCTATATTTTCTACTAAACAGGACTACGCAATATATCTCAATCGGCGAAATCGGGGCGAGCGAAGTTGCGATCATCTTCACTTTAGTTTCAAATTCTCCAATAAATAAACCATTGAAATAATTATAGGCGCAGTAAGATTTCCATTTATTATAATTGAAAATTTACATGTAGGGGAGACCGGGGCAGAGCGGTCATATTTGGAAACAATTTGTTCTATTTTGAAACAAACAACATATAATAAGATGACATATGTTGCTCAATACTTAATATACATTTGTCTACTAAATGACCCAACTAGTTTTACAAAAAAACATATTTATTCATTGTTTACAGATATTTAAACAATATATGCATAAGTGACCACTGTGCCCCATATACGGGGTACACTGGTCACGATAAAGGGTGTTCATTAGTGGTCACTATTTTTTATAAAAGAGCAGTTTGATTACATAAACTAAACTTAAACAGCAAACTTGAAATTAAAATATAAAGTCTAAATTAATTAATAATACCTACTTAATATAGTTATATATGTACTTATACCAATAAAAATTAACTTAAAACTTAACATATATTATAAGATTCAAAATCATAAGAAAATTTCAAAGAACTATTTATTCTTGCGGTTCCTCCAGTATTTAGTGGGTCAAGCAAAATTAACTCCACATCTTTTTTGTCAACACTAGCAATATCTTCCACAGGTGGAACAATTGAACTTATCCGTGTGTTTTCTTAAAAATGAAACTACAAGTTCATCTTGAAGTATTTCTTTTACTTGACCAATGTAAAATCTTAATTTTTTTTGTCGTAAAACGCACTAATACAAAACCGTCAATCTTGATTTCTTCACAAGTACCTACTTCGTCATTTTCAAACGACATATCACTGTCTGTTGAATTTGAAAGTTTTAAAATTGACTCACAGACAAAATTGACCGTTGACTAATTGACCGTTCAAATAAAAACATGTAGAATACACTTAAATTCATAAGAATAATTTATATCCTACTGTAGTATTGCATATAAAATCATGTTTACTGATGGAGACCACAATAAAAATATTGGGGCACAGTGGTCAACCCTTTTGGAGCATAAAAGCAGTGACCATAGAACCCCGTAAACCTTGTGACCACTGTGCCCCATAACTAACCTTACAAATTTTTTGTAAAAATTAATTAAATGTAATAAGAATTTTCTAACTTTTTTATCATCATTCTATTCATCATGGGTTAATAATTCATATAAAAACATTGGATTTGCATATTTAGATCAAAATATTAGTTGAAAAAAAAATTGAAACTTACCAATATTTTACAACACGTGCACTCTAATAACAAACAAGAATTAAACCAAAAAATATAAAGTTTTCAGTTTTCAAACTTAACAAATCTGTTGATAATAAGTTTGTTCATTTACTCACAGATAGAGAAACCTATTTATGAAGCTGTTTAAAAGTAATTGGAAAGTGACCACTGCACCCCTATGACCAGTGTGCCCCGGCCTCCCCTACTAGGTGGTGAAGTTTAAAATAATAATTTTAGGTACAATTGCGATAAGGTGGCCCTTATCGACTCAAGCGGCGTGTCATTAATTTAGGAGCCCGCTGTACCTATTAGAAATGATAGCCACATTAAAAATACCCGTTAATATGAACAGTTCAAAATATTAAATAAATTATTACAAAAAAGAACAAACAGAAAGGTAGTTTTCTTTAATACCGAGATTTACTTATCGTTAGTAGGTACCTACTGAGGTAAAAGAGTTATTGTAGGATAATTTTGTTAACGACCTATAAACTTGTGGACATTGTGGAGCAGGCCCCTGGGCTCTCGTCAAATAAACTCGTGCAGCGTGACATCAAACGTTGGCCGTTTAGGCGATAGTGTATAATATTCATCTTTTCGTTTTTAAACTACGTAAGATCCAAAAGCTTCCGCCCCACGGTAGAAGGAAAATAAAAATTAAATAAATGGCACTTATGCATGTATGTATCTACTGTTTTTCAACATAAGTAATTTGTTTTAAGTTCAATATTTATGTGTATTTATTAGTACGTCTCCTCGGCAGCATTTTTATGTTTAAAAAAAAACAGATTTTTCCACGTTAGCGAAAAAATGAGCATTTTGGATTGCATCGTGACTTCTTCAGTTATTAATTATGGATGACTATAAGCAGTGCAGCCTCCACAAGATCACTGGTCTCCGAAATAACGACTTCCGCAGATCGACCGAAACGAATAATCGTCTTTCAGAGTTTTTCGCCCCAATTTTAATAATTTAACCAATCCGTTTTCGCCGTTACGTAGGTACACATTACCCAAATAAATTTGAGTTTGTGCCGGTGCGGGGTACTTATTTTAAAAATTTGTCGATGCCTTGCCAGTTTAAGTAAAGCTCAAAATCAAACTGCATGCTTGAAATAACAAAACTCGACGCAATAACAACAGATGTTGGGTCAAATGATGAGCAAAGTCGGATCCAAATAACTCTGAGGTAAATTCGAAAGTTAACGGCATGAAAGTTTGTTAATTGTCAACGAAGGTCGGTGATTTCAATTTCGAAACGTAAATATTACCATTTATATTGCTAAAATCGCATTGCTACATATAATTTATGTTATAACCTCGTTTGTTTTTTCTTTATAGAAATATATGCGTGTATTTGTATTTTTGAGCAATAAAATTGAAAGATTAACGAACGCTAAATGCATACCAAAGTCGTCAAATTTCAAAATATGTAGTCACAAGCTGATGAGTTAATTACGTACAAATTAATTATTTTTTTTAATTCGAGGAGCTTCATCCCCAGTTTCGGTTGTGACCTGTTTTAAATTAATTTTATCTTATTTTATCGTACCTATAATACCAATGTAGTCCAATGTAATTCCAATAATTGCGTGATGATTTTTTCCAAAAAATCCATACGTAATACACGTAGAACATGTTTTAAAATGAAGCGGGATTTTAATTGCAACGTTAATTACATAAAGCAGTTGCAAACATTGAAAATATTTACCTTTCTGAAATTTTAATTGCATTACATCCTAGTTAATTCGACTTTGTAACTGTGTTTTTGAAGATAAATTAGCTTTGATAAAGTACTTCAAGCGGAAGGAAGGTACCTAAATTACATAGAAACTTTTCTCCTGTTGAACAAAGAGACCCGACGAAAGCCTGAAATTATTTTATCCTAAAATCAAACGGCCTTTATCGATTTTGCACTCGTAATTAAGTTAGGTATTAATGAACGTTTCGTTAATATGTAGACACTTTTTACTAAAAAAAAAAAAAACCCCCAACACATTTTAGAAGTATTGTGCCGATGTAGGTGTTACTTATTCACAAATAAAATTTTTGGTAAGTGAATGTGTGAATGTATTATAAATATATGTTTCGGAATTAACGTTTCAAACTTTCCGACGAAATCGTATTCGCATGTGTATTTAACTTGTTTCAATGAGAAAGTTAATTCAATGTCCCGTGTAGTTTGGCGAGCATCGGGTTGTTTAAAAATATTTGTCCGTATAAGTTTCCGCTTAAATAATTCCATTTTCGAGTGCAATTTAAATTTGTTAACGGTTTGTATTGAAGCTCGTGCATAAGTTTGGCTTGGGCATAGTGCGAATAGTGACTTCCAAGTGTTGTGGTGGGACACTAGAAACAGCAACAGCTGCGACCAGCCGTCATTTTACAACGTACACTAAAGTTTGATAATAATCAGGAAGTACTTATATTCTCCCAAATAGTTCTCGAACAAGTGCACCTATTTGTTGTGTTACTGCCGAATGTCCAAATTAAATATTTTCGC
Organism: Rhagophthalmus giganteus; assembly: GCA_036326145.1. Taxonomy (NCBI): domain Eukaryota; kingdom Metazoa; phylum Arthropoda; class Insecta; order Coleoptera; family Rhagophthalmidae; genus Rhagophthalmus; species Rhagophthalmus giganteus. The sequence goes on along the minus strand of JARFJA010000067.1, from coordinate 6,733,437 downwards.
TTCAGTTTACGACATTTTCAATTATAAACGATGATGCATCGTAAAAAAGTTTACGACACGTAAGCTATGATTATTTAATAGCTTTTAGGTACGTTTAAATAATTATCGATAGTTTTTTTTGTTATTATCGTTATAAAAATTTTAATTTCGTTTGGGTTGTATTGACCTGGATTATTCCGTAACTGACCTCAAACTTGTGCTTTCGTCAATTGAGAAATTTGAAGACTCTTTAGTATTATTCTAACGAATTCTCTTAAAGGGCGTTCAAAAAATCTTTCGGCCTTGGTTGGCCGTGGAAAGATAAAAGCACGTCTTGGTTTAAGTAATTTTATTATCTACGAGGTCTGACCAATAAGTGATGAGACTAAGTCCATAAAATACGTATATTTAAAAATTAAGGTACGTTGATGTGATCTCCTTCAAAGTTCTCTCCTCCCACAACTACACACGTTTCTTCCAGTTTTCGTAACATTTCTGGAAGGTTTCGACTGGAATGTCCTGGAGCACCTTCGTCACGGCGGTCTGGATGTCAGTTATGGACTCAAAATGCGTTCCTTTCACGGCCAATTTTGTTCGAGGGAACAAGAAGAAGTCACAGGGTGACATATCCGGCGAATAGGGCGCTTGCGGCAACACTGCGATGTTTTTAGAGGTCAAAAACTGCGACACACTGAAGGCACGATGGCATGGAGCATTGTCATGATGAAGAATCCACGTTTTGGCAATCTCTGGACGGACTCTAATGACTCGTTTTCGCAGCCGATCGAGTACTTTCAGGTAGAAATGTTGGTTGACGGTCTGTCCAGGTGGTACAAACTCTTTGTGCACGATTCCTTTGCTGTCAAAGAAGCAAATCATCATCATTTTCACTTTTGATTTGCTCATTCTCGCCTTCTTCGGTCTGGCTGCACCAGGAAACAGCCACTGTTGACTTTGCCGTTTTGTTTCGGGATCTTACTGAAAATACCAACTTTCATCACCAGTAATTACACGATCGAGAAGAGTTGGATCAGCTTCAACCTGTTGCGGACACTCCTGTGAAATGGACATTCGCTCGTGTTTTTGCTCCGCCGAAAGGTTCTTCGGTACCATCTTTGCACACAGCTTTTTCATGGACAAATCATCAGTTAAAATTTTTCTGACGGTTTCTCGTTTCAAATTAAGTTCATCGGCCAACATTCGAATGGTTAGCCGCCGATCTTCATGCACGAGAGTGCGCACACGCTGAACATTGTTGTCAGTTCGAGCTACGACCGGCCTCCCACTTCGCGGTTCATCCCCGACGCTCTCACGACCATTTTTAAAATCTTTATGCCATCGAAACACCTGAGCACGACTCAGGGCTTCATCACCGAACACTTTGACCAATTTACCGTACGTTTCCGTAACAGAATCGCCGAGTTTAACGCAAAATTTAATCGCGTACCGCTGTTCAATATTATGTCGTTCCATATTCGTGACACGCCTTACAAACACGTTGTCGAAAACACAACACAGCTGGAGAACTAACGAACGTACGAAAGTCGCGAGCACATGTATCGATAGAGGAGGGATGGGAGATTAACCGACCGAAGTTTCAGGTTCGCAGTGTTACCACAAGCGCGGCTAAAAAATCAGTCTCATTACTTATTGGTCAGACCTCGTACTATGACATGACAAGAAATAATTTATGGCACGATTTAAGCCACCATAAGATGTGCCTTTAACTTTCCACGGCCAACCGAGACTGAAAGACATTTGGACAACCTCGCTACTTTGCCCATAAACAGGTGTTGCACATATCAAATGTAACTATGGTGTGAATGTCGCTCGAGACGACGCGAATAAAATCAATATAACAATCAGAAAAATCTCAAAAAAAAAACAAAGAAATTTTATTGAAATTTTAACGATGCAGCGCATTTTGCGGCTTGTAGCTCCTTAACTACCACAAATTTGGTAATGTACGTTACGACAAAATTTGTAGCTAAATAAATTTCCTACAATTTGTCCTTTTAAAATTTGAAATCGGAACAATAGTTTCGGAGAAAATCAATTAATTGTTGAACTTCAATGTTCGGCTCCATCTCCTCGACGTCATAATTTTTTTTTGACACGAACGAGAGGGCGACACCATCGAAATTCGTAATCTACAGACTTTTACGAAGATCTTAAGCCCGAACATGCACTTTTTAGGTATGGAGCCCACGGGAGGTGGTTTTTAGTAAAAGGTAAATTGGTTCAAATCGGTTTATTTTTACCTAAAGCGACTGTTAGCGTATGGCCCATTATTTACTGGTCACCTTGTATAAGTAGGAACGTGATTTATTTTCTTTAGACATAGGTACACATAAAATTTTACTTTCTTTCGTTTTCTTTCCAGGCATTAAAGCGCCGAATTTTTATTAAATCTTCCGGAAATAATGAAGACAACGACTGGTAGAAAAGAGTTTTAGAAACGAGAACGAGAAGCATTGAAATTTATCCTCGAAGAAGATCTATGTACGATCTCGTGAATCGATGGAATCACAAACTAAGAGGTACGGCAAAAAATGAAGACAGAATAAAAATTAATGGATGCCGCCACAAAAAGAAGAAATTCGTAATACTTCGGACTCAATGTGAGAGAACGATGTGTAGGTAAGTACTTTTAGACGGTTTTGTGAATCTTACCCATTAGAAAAATTTGTCTTTATAATGTTTATTAATATGTTGTTATAGTAGTGATTTGTTTATATTCAGAATTACGTAATATAATAATAATCAACGTATTACAGCTGATAATACAAAGAAAAATGAAGAACGAAAAGGCCCAGAACGAAGAAGAACGTATAGTGTCTCGAGGACCGGCGTCACTATTTCGTGCTCGTGCCGGCTGACCCTGACCTGCTCCAATAAGAAATGGTACAAGAAAATCTTCAAAATGCTGGCGTTTCAACATCAATTCAGCAGAAATGTTAATCGAACGATATCTTCGACGCCTAATTCTAGATATTGATTTACCGAAGCTACGATTATGAGAACAATTTGATCTGGCATGCTGCAGTTCCTCGAACTTCATTGAACTAGATGGGCGCGGTGTTCTAATCGTCTTATCTTTAAAGAAAAAAAATTGTTTTTAACAACTTTTTATTGATACAATTGAGTTCAAGTTTTACATAATGGCGGATTGGAAATAAAAACGTTCAGATTCAACTTTCATTGATTTTCACAGATAAATCAGGTAATTGACAAGTCATTATTAGATACAGACATAAACAAAATAATCGCACACCCCTTTCGATTGAAATGTTTGATTTCACACGTTCACCAGTTTCACACCACACACGAACATTGCATGTGTAATGTGCAATAACACATTAGCCTGCCCATTCGCTAATGTTCAATAAAAATTATTGGACTAGAATTGTATCGACAAACTACCGCCTTTAGTAACAAATTATAGGTACCTATTCATTGCAAAATAGACTTTAAAGTTCAAACGAGGATTATTTAAAAAAAAAACTGAATTCATTTCGCGTCCGTATAGCTACTACGTTAAGTATATAGTAAATAATCGAGTCAACAATTAAAATATATTTCTGCCTCTGCGAGGACTGCCTCGAAATTTTATTCAAAAGTATTCGGGCCGTGCAGTGGAAACCTAGCACATAAATACGAACTAAATTAAGTTTAAGCCCAAAAGGGAAGTAAATTTTGATTTTTTATGCTTTTAAAACACCAGTGTTCTAGATAGCATAAAAGCTTTAGAATACATCTGTATAAGAGCTACCTTTACTTCCTTAGCCTAACCGGAACATAGACCGCTTTACCGTCACTTTTCTTCGGGAAATGAAGATCTATGGGACGTACCGGAGACGGTGGTCATTTATTTTAGGTAAGGGTAGACGCGGTTTCAGGTAGTAATCACGAACCCCGTCTGACTGATGACGAAGGGATTTATCTGGAATTCAGAATATTAATTGTTCGAAAAGCCGCAAGGCTAATATTTAACAAACGCCAATATTATTCTCCGGTTGCACTACACAAACTAGAGATAGCGATAAACGTGGAACGTACTCGCGTTTTGAAATCGCAAAATTCGTCTAATTTTGAAAGTCATTTATTTATTTTTTTTTTGGTATAATTATGTCGCAATTTTCGATGTTTTTTACATTATTATTTCTGATATAAAATAATCAATAAGAACGTGAGACAACTACAATTAATTTTCTAATTTATCTAAATTACAATTAAAAATGTGCCCATTCTTAAATTCGTATTGAACTTCGCAAAGGATGAAAGGATCTATTAAGGATGGGTTTTAAAATAAATTCCGAAAAACTTTAAACTTTTATTCGTAGGTATAAAGAACGCCGAACTTGGGAGTATTTTCTTCGATTCCGCCACTAATTTAATGGATACTAGAAAAGCGCAGGGACTAAAATTGAAAGGAGGTATTATAGGAAATGGGATATCTCAATTAATGAAATCCCCTGGCACAGGCCGATAGCATGTCTCGTATAACCCCATGTAGCGTGCAGAGTGCGGTCAATAGTCAATTAAAGGTTTCAAACATCTGCAACCAACGCCATTCAGCAGTAGCACGGATGCCGCCTGCTTATATACTACAGGGGATTTCGAGTCTGTAAACGTTAATTTAATATTAGCCATTGAAACAGTATATTATAAAAACTAGATGTAAGTAATCGTCAACTCTGTTACCTATAAGAATTATTATCTAAATAATAATAAATTTGACAATGTTACATAAATAAAAATAATAGGTATGGCCTATCCAAACCTATATGAAATTTACGTCATCAAAAAAAAGTTACTAAATTGTTTATTCGTAGTTCTGTTTAAAGTTTGGAAAGTGACTAATTCTATAAATGATTTACTTGCGCACATATTAGATGGTATAAAAAAGACTACAATTTATTACAACTGTCAAAATACGAGGTACGAGGTGACAGCACTGTGTAAAACGTCATCATCTAATAACCTTTTAATGATGACGTGGATTGCATATAGGTTTGGACGAAATGTAGGTAGGTACACTTGATCCAAACCTATAAGCGTTCACATCATCAATACAAGGTTACTAGATGATGACGTTTCACACAGTGCTGTCACCCCGTACCTCGTATTTTGACAGTTCTAATAGATTGTAGTCTTTCTTTATACCATCTAATATGTGCGCAAGTAAATCATCTATAGAATATGTCACTTTCCAAACTTTAAACCGAACTACAAATAAACAATCTAGTAACTTTTTTTTTGATGACGTAAATTGCATATAGGTTTGAATAGTAGTAGGTAAATAGCGAAATTTGAAAATAAACACCTTGTATACTAATTTATTATTGGAAGATATGTATTTATATATTTGCATAGGTACGGAAGAGTTGAAGTTTCTTAACGTAAGTAGTTCTTGAAAAATATTTAAGTAAGGAAAATAATTCAGGCTACGGTCCAAAAGCAAACTGGCCTTCAAAAGCGCAAGTTTGAGAGTAAAAACGCGTTACGTAGACAAAAACAAACAAGCCTCTGCTCGTATTTTAGGGTATAAGTTATATTAAGTATAGTCGTAACTTCAGGTGTCTTTAATGTTAAGGTGCTGCTAACTCTTATGTTCAGATATTTTTCACTAACAAAACTGTTTCATCTCTGAATAAAAAATCATAAAAATAAGTACATGTAATTACTAGTAGAAAGGTTCCTATATACAGTCGACACCTCGATAACTCGAATGTGAAGCGAAGAGAAGAAAACTTCGATTTATCGAAAGTTTGAGTAATCGAGACATTCGACTTATCGAGGTGCTACTATATCCATATATAGTAATAGTATATGTAAATCTATGTTATGTTATATAGTTTAATAACTATCAAGTTAGATATTATTCTTAAAGTACCGTAAACTGGGTATATACGGAACTGCGGTGGTTATACGGAACGAAAGCTACAAATTTTAAATATTCCGCAATATTTTGCTAGCAGTTCGATGTGTGCGCAGTCTTTCTTGTGGTAGTCGGAATTACGTCATTATGTAATATATATGTGCCGGTAGCACGTCTTTAAGATAAACGGTAAGCTTGTTATAAATTAAAAAATAAAAAATAAAAAATCGATGCAGATGAGTAGGTGAAATAGTCTCATCTGTATCTCATTTCATAATCAAGTTAGACTAGTAACCCAATGGAATATATTTTAGAACATAGCCTTAAAATCACAATGCTATTTTCGTTTATTTTTTTAATTTATCACAAAATGCAAAAAAACAATTTTTAAGAGAAATCGTCGGTTTTCATTCATTTTCAGGACTATACGGAACGATGCCACGGAAACATAAGCATGTTCTAGGAACAGCGTTTCGTAGAAATTACGATTCAAACAATATGGAATTGGCTCTGGAGGCGATTGTAGACAATCAAATGTCATTTGGCCAAGCTGCCTATCAATTTAAGTAATCATATTATTGTTGACTGCCTTCGTAATTACACACTTTATAAAAATAAGTTTGTTTTTCCAAATGTTAGTGATAAAAATACTGTATCTTTACAGCAAATTAATTTTTGTATTCCTGCACCCACCGTGACTAGAGGAATTTATACATTCCCTATCGATATTCCTTTATAATGCATTTATGTTCACTTTAGTTGTAAGTTCTTTTTTTATTTCTTTTTTAATTGTACCTATGTACATTACATATTTTTTTCACATTTTACATTTTTTTATAGAAAACTATATTTTGTCTTATAAAACTATATTTTTATGGTCTTTTATTTGAATGTTTAACAAAGTATCGAAAAAACTTCGTACTTTTACCCATTTTTTATTTCTTACTTTTAATCTGTTTAAAATAAAATACTTTTTTTTAATAAAATTGTTCCGGAAAAGGGATACATAGATTCAATACGAAATAGAATTAAACTTGCTAGTGTTTTTATAACAAAAATATTATCGTTCCGTATATACTCAAACTCCGGGTTATACGGAACGGTTATTTTTTATTTTTTTTAAGGATTTCATCGGTCAAAAATAGTTTTTTAAGGTTTAAAGATACATATAAACGTTTTCGCAATTATCAAAATAAAAAAAATATATTTTTTTATCGACACGATCGAAATTACAAACAAAAATGTTTAAAAATCGTTCCGTATATACCCAATTTACGGTACCATTATTACCTAGCGCCAATGAAATGTTTACTATAAAATAAAAATAATGTTCAAATTCTTATTTAATAAAAATGACAAGTTAGAAAATATCTCTTATTTTGCTTTAAAGCAAAGGGATTTACAAATCCCTAAATAATATAGTACCAACAATTCGGACGTCCTCCACAAACCTTTAAAATATGAGCGTCAAAAAACATTCCGAAACCGAGAAACGCTCAAAAAAATAATATATATATAGAAACTCGAAAAGTTTTCCAACGCAAATTTTCTAAATTATACGGAGGTGATTCGAAAAGTTTTCTGACGATTTTTGAAACCTTTTGAACGTTCCCCATATATATTACAGAATCAGCATTAAAAAAACCTTTCAAATTTCCCCGTATAACTGTTATCAAAACGTTAATAATCTGATACGAATCTAGACGCTCATTTTTTAACTGCCGACGTTTATAATTTTTTATAATCTCGATAAAATGACGCCAATTAATACGCGTAGAACAGGTCCGGAATTGGTTGAAAAGTAGTTTTTCGAGATTAACAATACAAGAAATGACAATCTAAGCCCGTTTCCGGCGATTAAAATTTTTTGCCAAATCTGGAAAAAATCCCTTATTATAGTCGAGCGATTTTTTTCTCGCAAAATTTTGACCGCAAGCTTTTGGGCCGTAACGTTCAGAATAAGTCGAAAACGATTAGATAACTCGTATTTTAGGTATTACCGAGGAATAAATAAGGAACTGTGGGCGTTAAAGTAGATTAAAGTTTTTAATAATCTCGCTAAAATGACGCCAGGTGATACGCATAGAACAAGTCCGGAATTGGTTGAAAAGTAGTTTTTCGAAATTAACAATTCAAGAAATGACAATCTAAACCCGTTTGCGGCGATTAAAAATTTTCGGGAAATCTCGAAAAAAGGGCGTATTGCCATGATTTTGGAAAAATTTTAACTGGACCTAAAACGTTTAGAAAAGATCAATAAAGGTTTCTATGGTAAATTTATATTTATCAGAAGCTCGAAAGAGCAGCAATAAGTTTAGCTAAATTTTATTTAATAAGTTAAACTGTTATATTTATGGTGCGCTTGTTTGCAAAATTCGCTAATCGACGCAAATAAAAAAAAATTGTTTTGTGCTTAAAAGCTATCTAAGAAAATAAATTTTCGTAATGTTTGTATGGTAAATATGTATACGTATCTGTTGAATAAATCTATCAAATGATGGAAAATCAGATGTTGAATTTTTTTAAAAAACGTTTCTCGTTTCCTGAATAGTTTTTTAAGAAGTAGGTAAATAGCGAAATTTGAAAATAAGCACCTCGTATACTAATTTATTATTGTAAGATATGTATTTATATATTTACGTAGGTACGTAAGAGTTGAAGTTTCTTAACGTAAGTAGTTCTTGAAAAATATTTAAGTAAGAAAATAATTTAGGCGACGGTCCTAAAACAAACTGGCCTTCAAAAGCGCAAGTTTGGCAGTAAAAACGCGTTAAGTAGACAAAAACAAACAAGCCTCTGCTCGTACTGTAGGGTGTAAGTTATAATAGTCGTAACTTCAGGCGTCTTTAATGTTAAGGTGCTGGTAACTCTCATGATCAGATATTTTTCACTAACAAAACCATTATAAAACTTTTCTAACATCCCCCGTATATATTACAGAAGCAGCGTCAAGAAACTTTTGGAATTCTCCCGTATAACCGTTATCAGATCATTAACAATCGCATAGCAGTTGTACGGGAGATTTCGAAAAGTTTCTGGACGCTCATTTTTTAAAATGTACCAGGGTGGTCCGAAAAGACTCCAAAAACGTCGGGAAATTTTTCTAACCGTTTCCGTATAGTTTAAAAATTGTACGTCGAAAATCTTTTCGAATTTCCCCCGTATAATAATTATTTTTGAATGGCCCACGTATATTTAGGGAAAGTCGTAGGTAACTTGAAATTTAAATTAAAGATAATAGAATTTTTCGTAAATACCGTTAGGAATTTTTACAGAAATTGTTTCTTACCTGTATTACTAAATCATAATCTGCCATTATTACTTACGTATGCGAGGATGTCAAAAATGTGAAGTGTCCTCTCTTCTTGAATGCAATATGTTTCTTTCAGACACCGACATGTACACTGCGTATTAATCATTTTAACTTACATTAATTTGACAACTGTAGATATTTTTTTAAGATACATTTTCAAATATTTATGAAAAAGGAAAAGAAATTCGTAAACTAAAGCGATTGTTTTTAAAATAAAGTAAACTATAATTTTCCACAAAATGAAAAGCATAAGTAGGTTAACTAATAGTTTTTGTCCAATTAGTAAAACTAATTTAAAATTGCAATGAAATAACAAAACTAATGAAAATGATAAAATATTTATTATATACAATGACATAAAACAATGACTTTATAAAAATTACATACAGCAATATTAAATGTACATCTTACCTTAAGAACATTTTGCTTCTCAATCAAAGTACTTACCTAGAGAATAAAAACAACAATTAAGGCTTATGTTAATGATTGATTGGGAAACAAATAACCATTTTAAGTGATGTATTGTCAACTAGATCAAAATAATTGGCAAAATATCGATTTTAAGCTGAACAAGAATCATTATATAACATTGTTTTTAGAAACATCACTGCGATATCGCTAAATATAAAATTCCTTTGTATAATCTACAATAGGCAACGCAGTTTTATGTAGTAGCAAACACGATCGAATATCATTTGTAAATGTGCGTGTAACATGGATTATCCATCTCCCCAAATCACGGCTTTCTTGGCTCGGTCCACGCTGACTAAGTATGTTCCAAACGGGTTCCATGCGGTTGCGGTTACGGCAGACCTGGAGAATAGGCCAACAGTTCTTCATTGGTCATGGAAAAAATAATTTCACGAGCATGCAGAAAACTAGCTTATATTAAAAATTACTAAGCCGATTCCACAAATTAAAGCGACGATGAAAGTATGAAAAATCAAATGGCCATATAGTTAGTTACAATTTTGTAAAGACTGCAATGCAAATTAAATACAAACCTAAAACCGTGGAGAACATTAAAATTTTACAATGCATACGTGACAGTTTATATACATACACTTGACAGATAATTACTGGGGCCGACCAAACCATTAAAAATAGGCAACTTATAAAACAATTCAATACGGACCTATTTACATCATGTAGTCGACGTTACCGACGTGATACATGTCCCGACCCTGCACTACAAGAAACATCGATTTCCATCTAAAACAAAGCAGAATTAACGAAATACACGCGTTTGATCAAGTTGAAGATTTCGAGAAAAACGTTCAGGATTTTTTGGAAAAACATTCACAAAATAAAGAAAAAAGTTGTTTTCGTCGAGTATAACAAAACAAGAAATGACAAATCAAGCGCGTTTCCGTCGATTTAAAATTGTTGCAAAATCTCGAAAAAATCCCTTAGTTATAGTTCAGGTTTTACTTTTGGCAAAATTTTGACCGCAAGGTTTTGAGCCGTAACGTTCAGAACAAGTCGAAAACGATTAGAAAACTCGTATTTCTGGTATAACGAAACAATAAATGACGAACTGCCGGCGTTTAAATAGATTATAATTTTTGCATAATCTCGATAAAGTGACGCTACCCGATACTCATAGAACAGGTTCGGAATTAGTTGAAAAGTAGTTTTTCGAGAATAACAAAACAAGAAGCGACAAATTTGGCGCGTTTCCGTCGATTTAAAATTTCCGCGAATTCTCAAAAAAAAGCCCTATGGTTTAAAAGCCTTAGTCCGTGGTTTTCAGCAAAATTGTGACCCGAACCGCAAGTCCTTGCTTCGTTTCAGATCGTCGAGAAATATTAATTTCCACGTTAAATTAGCACAAAATAAAGAAAGAAAATAGAATTTTCATCGATTTCGAGAAGAACACTGTATAAATAATTTGTTGATGCTTTTATTGCTCACCTTTAAAACCTTTTAAATCTCACGAGTTTTCTTAAATTTTTGACTCGACCTCAAACTTTTAGTTTTCGCCCTATACTACTAAAAAAAAATGTCGATTTCTAGCTGAAAAACACGTTTAAAATCCTCTCGTTTCCGCTAGCATATCGCGTCCTGTTACATAAAATAATAATTAGTGTAGAAGCGAAAGTGTTTTATAAGTTGCTTGCCTTTTTCCAACTTGGTCGTCTACAATAATTAATTACCAAAATGTGGGTGCATATTAAGACTGCTTTTACGCGCCCCGACAAAATCGGAGTCGGCGGTTAGCATCAACGAGGCGGCCAAGTTGAATGTACACGAATTGTATTTTTCACACGTAGATCGAATCATGGACCAATTGTTTACATTAAACTTGATACTGATAACATCGCCTCCCGGCTCCGGTTTTCCCGGTAACTGGAAGCAAACTAATTCTATCAATTTTTTTGGTTAATTTGCGTCTTTTCAGATATGCAATAATTAAAGTTCACTTTTCTACTGTTCGTTTAAATATAATAAATTGTCCAAAATTGATCTGTTAATGTAAACTAAAAAAAAACATTGTTACCCATGCTCCTTAAGAACAGTTTCTACTTTGGCAGTGTTCACTCCCCAAATAAATACACTACCATCCGCTGAACCGACAGCTACGTACTGGCCATCGGGACTAAACGTTGCACGCGCCCAATCACAGCCAACTTTAAAACCATCACAGCTGAAAAAGTTAAAATATTACACACAAATCATATTCGAATAAATGCCTATTACCTATTTATATTTATTTCATCAATTTAAGTAATTAGAAGTCCGATCTGTTTAGGACGAGTCGGAACGGCGATGGAACAAACTTGAATGGACAATAGTATACGGGAGAGAGTATACTTTTCGCGTCCTAATTTGCATAATTTCGGAACTACAAAAAGTCAAAGTTTTTTTTGAATAAAATTAAATTCATAATTTAACGTCGAGCGATTTAAGGTTTTGGTGACAGTGGTTGGTTTGAAAGAGTCGTCGTTGTAATTCTTAAAATGAAAACTGGCACAATTATTATAAAAATAATGTTAAAGAAAGTGAACTGTGTGTATTATACAAAAAACTGTCTGCTAGTTGTAATTTATTTTATCGCAGTTTTTCAGACTGATATTAGTTTGATTTTTTTTTACAATAACTATTACTATTATTCTTTTGTTACCAAGTAGCGTGAGTGATTAATTTTCGAAATTGTGCGGTAAACTATACAGTAGGTATACGTTATTCACGATACGTTCAATCTCGTCATCAATAAATCGTCGTATTTTTACAATGGGTACTAATAGATTGTAGTCTTTCTTTGCCATGTCATATGTGTGTAGGTAAATCATCGGTAGAATACGACGCGTTCAAAACTTTAAACTGATTGTTACAAATACACAATTTAGTAACTTTTTATTGATGACGTCCATTGGAACCTATCGTGAATAACGTATAGGCACTTAACACGTCACGGGACTTTTTGCGGTACGCCGTAACTATGCAGGATAGGACATTGATTCGTAAAATTTCTTTTTACCCAAATAGGTCTCTTCTGCATAGGTGCTGTCAAAGTTTGTTTCGCCCGTTATAACTTTGCTCTGTACGTAAAGCGAAGTTAAAACGTTTAATAATTAAAGAGTTTTTGAAGCAATAATTAAAAATTAATTCCGATGGTTCAACTTAAACACGATAAGTAGGTATGCAATACCAAAATGTATTTAATGGAAATTAAAGTTCCAGCAAGTATATTTTGTATTACGCAAACGGTTTTAGAGTTTGCTGCCAACAGTAGTTTAGTAGTTTCGTCGGCGATGTTTAAATAAATGAGTTAATTGCAAGTAAAATTTTGTTTCTTTAGTAAAACTTGTAGTAAGAAGGGCTTCAGTTTAAACCTCTTTAAAACTTTAAATCCGTCAAGAATTTATAAGTACCTATTTATTTAGCAGCATCTGTTAGCAGGAATTCTCCGTCGAAATTGATTTTTCATAATGGTTCATCGACTTACAGGCTACATAATTTGAATTTGTACTATCTGCTATTTTGTCCAGGATTAAATTATAATTAAATTATAAATTATACGTAGGTATACTTTGCTATAAGTTTTAATATGATAACAATTTCGTTAACTTAAATATTCTACCCGAGATGTGATTCATATAATATGTATGCAATAAAATTTATATTAAATAAATTTGTTTTTGCAGTATTTTGCCCCATGTTTGTGTTAAATGTACTCCATATGTGGGATACATTCGACAGAAATATACAATTGTGGTTTTTGAGTTTTTATATACTTATTGTTAGTGGATTAACTTATAGTCTTTGTGTATATATATATATATATATATATATATATACCAAATACATATATGATCAATTATAGTTGTATTTTCCTCCCTGTATACCCACTCAGCCCTACCTAAATACGATGTAGTCCTACAAATACAAACCTTTAATAAAGTTTAGCATAAGATTTTGCCATTTAAAATCAAAAAATTACTTCTTAAAACTAGCTTCGGCCGATCACTTGTTTGCAAATCGTCAAATCGATTAAGCAATACTCTTGACCGTTGGATTACTAGGCCGACTGTAATTATGCGTTCAGATTAATTAAATGGGCACTTATTGTTAGTCGAATAGGTAGCTGTCGCGGCCAAACGCTCGTCAGATGTCAACTAGACCAAACTATGTCAAATCAACGATCAAATCATCAGATTATATCATATTCTTAATAAACTCGAGAAATTCCGATAATATCTGTTTTCAATTGGTCGCCTTTCTGCAGATATATCAAAATCCAAAAAATCCAGATAATCTAGCTACAATTATACATTTCACTAAATATATAAAAGTAATCAAAATCGCTGTTTCATCAGTTTCATCATTGAGTGCGTTGATCGCTTTCTGCAGAAAGGCGTCCAATTAATTCAGAAGTTTCACAAGGAAACGTGTCTTTTACGGTAGTTACAGAAAATTAGCTTCATCAGTTCGATAATACATACTAACTTTCGCATCCGAACACGAATGTAACGCTTAATTGTATTATAAAATTAATTTGAATAAACTAAAGTTACGATTCAATGTGTGACATATTAGATGAGCGCAAACCACCTTCATTACAATAAGTAAATTTTATTAAACAATCGACAAATTTCTAATATTGACGATGTCAAATATTTTGATATTCATCTGAAAAATTTGGATAAAACGAAAGCAATTTTATCAACAGAAAACAGTTGTTAATTGTACAAAACATCGAATAATACCTACATTTTGAAAAGCAGCCATCTCGCCTAAAGTAATTCCCACCATTTAAGAAGTAACCCAGCTAAAGCTCCGATAACCCAGACTCATCAAAATTGTCGACCTTACATTTATTAAACGGATTCGAAAATGGATCGGCCGTACTGTTTACACCGTATGTTATGTTGCGGCGTCGCACTATGGGGCGAACAGGTACATATCATCTCAAAATTCAATAATTTTAACAGTAAAACGTATATCGAAGTGAACTTTGGAACGTATGCTACTGAATAAATGTAGTTTTATAATTTATACAGAGTTTATTAAATAATACACTAGAAATATAACAATAAGCGTAAGGAAAATGCTCTCTTAATAATCACTATTTAAATTTTCTTTCATTTTGAAATTATATTGCACAGACAATTGTTTGACAGTAGTACTTAACGGTATATCTACTAGTGGTATTGAATTGAATACCTACCTAAATTGAATTTGAATTTATTTATATAGGGTTAGGCAAAATGAGCGGAATATCCAATTTCTGACTTTATTATGAGCTGGATTGAAAACTGACCTTAAGAAAAAGTTTTTGTATATTTTATTTAATATTTAATGACGTTTAGAGATTTTCGTTATGTCATATTTTTCATCGGCTATTATTTTAAATGGAACAACACCCTAATTTTTATTATTGATTTGTATTTCCGTGATAATCGTACGACTTTTTGTTCCAATAAACATTGCCTAGAAATTAGCCCGTTTGGAATTATTTCATGTTTTGTAAAAAAAAATCGTTAGCTGCAGGGTATTACAAATAACCACATTTTTAAGACATTTATGCATGTACAAATTTAACATTTTAGGTAAGTATTTTTTATTATAAATCATTAACTTAACAAAATAATACCGGATGAAATAAAATTTCGAGGGAGTTAATACATTTTTCAAAATAACTCTAAAACTATGACATTTAGATATAGGAAAGTAAATACAACCTGGCCCTAACATTGAACGTACAATGCAATAAAATTGAGAAAAATGTAGGTTTGTATTTAAAATTACTAAGATATTAATATTTTTCGGATAATAAGTTTGGCTTTTTTTTGAACATCCAATGATATCATAGCTTGAAAAATATGACAGATAACGAAAATCTCTAAACGTCATTAAATATTAAATAAAATACACAAAAACTTTTCTTAAGGTCAGTTTTCGGTCCAGCCCCTAATAAAGCCAGAAATTGGGTGTTCCGCTCATTTTGCTCAATCCTGTATATGTTTTGATATGATAAATATAAAAAGAAACCGGTGCAAAATATTGACAAATATACACTTCGTCCAAACCTATATGCAATCCACGTCATCGATAAAAGGTTACTAGATGATGACGTTTGACAAGTGCTGTCATCTCGTACTTCGTATTTTGACAGTTCTAATAAATTGTAGTCTTAATACCATCTAATATGTGCGCAGGTAAATCATCTATAGAATATGTCATTTTCCAAACTTTAAACCGAATTACAAATAAACAATCTAGTAACTTTTTGTTGATTGTCGTGAATTGCATATAGGTTTGGATAGACCATACAAATCATAATCTCATCACGACCACAGATAAAATAATATTTTTCGAAGTTAATTAACTCTTATTGAACTTTTATTGCGCAGCGCTCTGTTAGAAACCTAATATTTTAAAAAGGTGCAAGTTGGTGCAAGATTTTATTGCTGATTCTTAAAGTAGACACGTCGACGAATATAAAAATCGCAATTTCTAGACATCGGCAAAAAGAGCTAGTTACTAAATGTCTAATGCAAGTTTATAATTGTAGTCAATTAAATCGTTGTGGTTCTCAATTTCATTTGAAACAGTTATTAAATATAAAGAACCTAAATTAGGCCTTTACACAGCAAATAGATGTTCTTTTAAGCTAATAAAACAAAAATAATATCTAGATTCAACCTATAACATATTATGATAAAAGTTCAAAGTTTCGCGTAAAATGTAGCAATAGATCTGTTTGTAAATGTTCAACTTTGAGGCCTTATAACAAATGAACGGAAAGACCTACAACAAATATAATCGCAGATTAAAAAAATATAGGTTTCAATGACTTATAATTAATTTTTCTTTTACTTCTACAACATATTTGACAATATTCAATTTTGAGATGATATTTGCTAGTTCGCCCCATAGTGCGTCGTGTGCGGCGTGGGTCTATACGTTGTATTAAAACGAAGCAAAAGAAGAAGAAAATATCGATACCTTACTTTGAAAACCTCGTAAGTGCAAATGACGCTAATTGAACTTACGAGGTCTTCAAAGTAAAATATCAAAATGTAAGTAAGTAGTTGTCTATATTACGTAAATTTCCTTATTGACTTACAATTAGTTTCCTACAGCTTTTCGCAAAATAATTGCGAATAATTTGATGCTCAATTGCGTGTAGGTAACGTAACTTTTAAATATACGTAAATAAGAAAATGAACATCAATCCTCCGTTTTTAATTCGAGCATTAAAATGTCAATTTTACATTTTACAACATTATTAATTAAAAAATTTCCTCGAAAGACACACAAAGATTGTCATTAAATAACATTTAATCATGTTAAAAACTAATTTGACATTAAAGTTAAGACGAGTTTGATTAAATTGTTCGCCATTGAATTGGCTTTGAACAATATTACCCAAAAAGTTTGCATTGCCGTTTAATGAAATTAACATGAAATTACTGTACGCTTCAGATTAAATAGATCAGAGCGAATTACAGCAAGGTATAACGCCAAAGCAAAAACAAAATAGAAATTGATTAAAAGCGAATAAAGTTGATTAAAGCCTAAAAAGAAATTCCGCGTTGGTGAACTAATTAAAAGTAAAGGAAAACGGATTTGCCCTCATGGTAATTCGTTGGAACAAATATCTTTTGCGATTTCAAAAAGTTTACCCATCTACACTATACGTATGTACGCATTTAAGTTTTATACGTAAGTACTAACAATATATTAAAAAAAAATAATAGAAAATTGTTTTTAATTACAAAGAAATGTACCTATACTTCTTCATTTGCCTAATAATATAAAATATGTTAGAAAATTTCTCATTGTTAGATAACTAAGTATGGATCATTCGTATAAGTAGTAGTACAAGAATGTAGGGCTTACAAGGAAACCTTACAGCAGACCTTTTGTCGATTTCGATCATTTTTTTAATGAAAATAAAAGCAAAATGAAGATTTACGTGTCTCAACATTCGAACTGATGCCTCTTACTTCCGGACTAAAAAACGATCATCGTGTCATCACATCGTAGAATCAATCTTGCCTAAACGACATCTTTTGCAACATCATTCCTTTCTGTCATGTGTCGCGAATAAATTCTCCTTATATTAGATTCTAAAAACTATAACACTCGTCCAATCGTCATTAGCCATTTTCAAATATTGCAACGGTTCTCTATTGTTTAATTTAGTGGATTAATTGGATAGTAATTAATTGAAAAGTTTAATTTAATTAACGTTTAATGGATTACGATTTTAATCTTTTAACGTGCGATTGCAGGTACCTAAATACAACTATAATACAACTATACAACTATAAAATACTAAATAATGGTTACAACTGATTATTTATTTTTATAATGTTTATTAATTTTTATAATGTCTGTGCATAAACAAAAACAAAACGAATAGATTTAGGTAGATGTCTCACAGATTCTACAAAGATAAAAATAAATAAGAAGAACAGATGGCTTCGATTGTATTTGTGAAACGTAATATATAAACGGATATTACGATTTAAAGTGGTTGTACCTACTCCTGCGAAAACTACCGTGAAATAAAGAACGAGAAATTGAATCGCTGCGCTGGCTGGCTGGCTGGAATATTTAAGAAGAGTTTAACTTTCCAGAATGTTTATATCTGACTGAGAATTCCTGTTAATATTTTATAATGAGTTAGTTGGGAATTAATAATCCTACCTTTTTTCATTGCAATCCCTTCCGTAAGCGCTTAATCCTTGTATTTAAAGAAAAATTCGCGATCATCGAAACACACATACAAAGTAATACACGAGCAGACATGAAAACACAAGAACGCCGAAATTTTAAATATGCACATAGATACTCAACAGCACTACCGCTCTTTACTAATAACCCTACAAAACTGAAGTCGAATTACGTTTATTTTAGTCGATTTTATTTTAGAAAGTATTCAATTCATTGTTCGATTTCGGAAGAATATACCTATCCACCTACGCACGTTTTGTCACAGGCTAGACATTTTATCAGTTCATAAATAGGAATAAATAGGTAGGTATCTACTAGTTACGAAATGCGATAAAAAGGATTCAATCTTACGTTTAAATGCCCACAACTTCGATAAATTATTCGCCACGATAACATAACCTTTAACAATGTGGGCACCTAATTTTACATTTATATTTTTATGAAGAAATTATTGGTTTATTTAATATTTCAAATTAGAAGGAAACACATACTTTGTATTATTAAAAGATATATAGGTAGATATATGAAATAGGCCAAATTACAAATTTTATAGTATTTTTGATTTTCAAACAATATAGCACTACTAATTTGCATTATAAAATAAATACCTACATTATAATTCATAGGTTCATAACGTCAAAGGTCAATAACGACAGTAAAAATTCGTAACATTTAAAGCAAAAAGTTGAAAAATTAGCGACTTTTTAATCCACACTCGTAACCGGGTAAAATTAGACAAATTGTTAGATGAAACAACAAAGAATAAAAAAAAATTGTCAAAATGTTGCAAACTTTTAATTTTCAACATGAGGAACCGCTTTACAAAGTGAATATCGTTTTCATGAACTGTACAATTACGACTTATGGATTCCACATACCTACATAAAATTCGATTATAAATAGATACATGATGAGCGCAGTTTTGTAACGTTTGTACACCAAAACTGTTTGCTGTATAAAAAATGATAAGAAAATATAGGAGATTTTCTCTAATTTAATTTATCATCTAACTATTTTTATCACAAAAAGAACAAAAAAAAAACGAGATTTTGTCGTTTTTAGTGCCTTTTTTAATATAGGTACCTACACAATTTATAAAACTAAAATTTCATCAAAATAGTGATGCCCCTTGCGAGTCAAGAAAAAGTGATAATTATTATTTGATTAGATAGGAGTAACGGTCTAAATAATAAATAAAATCAAATACTGATATTATTTTAACTTTTTTTAGCTTCGATTCAGAGATTAAAAAAAACATAAAATTTAGTTTAATAAAACATTTTAATTTTTAAAAAATGAAATTTTTCTTTTTTTTACAAAAAAAACAAAAAAAAAAAACATTAAAATAATAAAAAAAACTGTACTATCAGGTCAGGTTATTAACAAATATTTCGATTTTTGAAAATTTCGAACCTTTACAAATTGTAGCTGTTGCTGGGTTAACTGTAGTTTGATTTTAATTAAGTTCATAGTGTGGATTTCCCGATATGTTACTTGCACACGTTGCTTACATGCCAAAAAAAGATTAATACAATTTATTAGAACAAGGTACGTAGGTCCTAATCATTGTAAAACGTTATATAATAATCGAATTGATGTTTAGATAGACGAGTTACTTTCTGGGGGTCGTCTTATATTCATGCAATTATAGTGGAACCTCAATCGTCACCTTTGATAAAGCAGAACATGTAAATATCAATATTATTGATAATAATTGACACTTTTATGACTAATTCTAATGTCTGCTTCTTCTACCGACATACACTGCAATGCATTTTGTTTCAGGGCGAACATATGTAGAGGTTAAAGCCACTGGGTCTTCACCTGTTAAAAATTGAAATCTTGCAACACATAGAAAGTTCGTGAACGTATAGTAAATCAATGTTACCACAAAATTAAGACACCTCATTCGGTAGTAATTAACTAGTTGTTACTAATTACTTGATTTGAGAACTAACCGTTTATTATATGCATGTTTTTCTGACGAAGTGGTACCATGCATTTCCAGGATCAATTTGTCCAACATATGTACACAGGAAGCTCAGGAAGCTTTATAGTATAAAAGCAAGAAAAAGCGTGTACCACTGAACGTTGTATAAGTAATATAAAGCATTACATCTTTGAATATGCATGCATGGTCTTTTATAATAATTCATGTAATACTAAAACTCCGTGTAACTTGTTTACATGTGTATTAGTGCAAACATATGCATACAGATTATTTTTAAACAGAACTAAACTAATGACGATTAGGAATAGCAGAATGAAGTGTTATTTTTCCATTTTTTATGTGTTTTATTACAAGTACAGTACCAAAATATATCAAAATCAAACCAATGTCATAAATGAAAAGCAACAAATACTACAAACACAACCAATTTGAAAACATACATAGACAACAGCTTGTAAACTTAAACTACACACACAAAACAATGTACATAACTAGAACCGTTGTAGGTTGCATGTCGAGCAATCCGTTGTGATAAGACGCATTATCCATGACGATCAAGGATGGTTCCTCTAAGGGCTTTAATAGCTGTTCTTCAAACCACTGTAGAAAATTACTAGTATTCATTTCCCTGTGGTAATTGCTAGTTGTTTTGGAATGAAATAGTAATTTTGCCTCAGGTACAAACCCATTTACTGTTCGTGCATGTACTACGATAATATACATACAACATAACTGACACAGAATAATCACTACAGTATGTTTTTAAACTACCTTTTTCATCCTTTCCACCTCTTTACAGTATTATGTTGCCACGACTTAATCGTTAAACCCATTTTAATGATCCATGTTTCGTTTAAATATACACATATTGAAATGGAATGTCACTAGTTGGATTTGCCTCATATTCTTGTAAAAATCTCACTCGTATCAGCGATATGATGCAATTGAAATAATGTTCTACGATTACAGTCTTTCTTCCACTTAAATGCCAAGTTATTGATATGTATTTATATTAATAATACAAATATCTTGCTAAAATTATATTGGTTATTATATTTTTCAGTTCTACACACACAAAGGATAACCTTGATCTGCTCCTAGTTGGTATTATAGTTTCCTTCCTATTACAATACGGTACAGTTTTGTAGGATTTTTGCTAAGTTGCTTCGACCTACATCGTAAAAAGCTTTGTCCCTCAATTTTGCCAATAACGAGTCCAACGTTACACTCATCCCTATACACAATAAGGTACGATAACATCACTTTTACAAATCATTACATCAACTTACGTGCGGAATACATCTCATAAAATGATAACACTTCGTAGTCTGCATTTGGTAACAGAGTCAATGGTAACTACACTTGTAGCACGTGGCTCGCGTGTAGTAGCTGTGGACGCACTACGTACCTTTTGAACTGCATTTAATGGATAGTAATCTGACCATCTTCTTGCCGTTCCTTCTCAAAATGGGCTACTAAATTAAATATCTTATTGGCATATTTCGCGGTGGATTCAACCACATACTAAGGCGCAACACGTGCTTTAGGATGGGAGCAAAACATTTGGCAGCGTCGCATTTCTGATATATTTCTCGTGCGCATACGCCGCAAAATAGACATACGGACGCGAAGCATGTTATCAACGTGTTAGATAAAGATAACAACATACAGATATGACGAAGAATGCAGATTACGCAGATATCGATAGCGGTCGGATAGAGGTCCTTGTATTACCAATTACTTTTTAAATTATCGCATCATTTTTACACGGAACTGTTAGGAAATTTCATATTACGGTTTTGGTAGACGATTGATGGCGTGAACCTCAAATAGCTTTGGACAGGCCGTAGGTATCTACTAGTTACGAAATGCGATAAAAAGGATTCAATCTTACGTTTAAATGCACACAACTTCGATAAATTATTCGCCACGATAACATAACCTTCAACAATGTGGGCACCTAATTTTACATTTATATTTTTATAAAGAAATTATTGGTTTATTTAATATTTCAAATTAGAAGGAAATACACACTTTGTATTATTAAAAGATATATAGGTAGATATATGAAATAGGCCAAATTACAAATTTTATAGTATTTTTGATTTTCAAACAACATAGCACTACTAATTTGCATTATAAAATAAATACCTACATTATAATTCATAAGGTTCATAACGTCAAAGGTCAATAACGACAATAAAAATTCGTAACATTTAAAGCAAAAAGTTGAAAAATTTGCGACTTTTTAATCCACACTCGTAACCGGGTAAAATTAGACAAATTGTTAGATGAAACTTTTAATTTGCAACATGTGGAGCCGCTTTACAAAGTGAATAATCGTTTTCATGAAATGTACAATTACGACTTATGGATTCCACATACCTACATAATTCGATTATAAATAGAAACATGATGAGCGCAGTTTTGTAACGTTGTAAAACTGTTTGCTGTATAAAAAATGATAAGAAAATATAGGAAATTTTCTCTAATTTAATTTATCATCCAACTATTTTTATCGCAAAATGAACAAAAAAAACGAGATTTTGTCGGAAAAATCATTTTTAGTGCCATTTTTTTTTTAAATATAGGTACCTACACAATTTATAAAACTAAAATTTCATCGAAATAGTGATGCCCCTTGCGAGTCGAGAAAAAGTGATAATTATTATTTGATTAGATAACTATCATTTCTGTTATTGAAAATATTTAAGTTTCGCGTGTTTTAACGCTTATTTATTTTATAAAAGAGTTTACTTATAGGTCGCCATTGTCTTTATTATTAACTTAATATTGAATATATATATATATATATATATATATATATATACAGGGTGACATTTAAAAGTAATACCCGTCCTCTCAATGATCGCATCAGTAAACTAAAAGAAACCGAAAAGACAAGAATGATAAAATTTACGAAAATGAAAATAACAAATAAAATTTACAAAAAATCTTCAAATATGTTTCCTTCGGGATCGATACACAAGCCCTTGCGCGGTTTAACGGGGGGGAAATATTGACCCTCTCTAAGATGTGTGCGTATGTACATTTATTGAAACGGCAACTGTATGAAGACGGTCAATAACAACAACGTGTCGGTTCCACGTCTGGTTCAAAGTAAACATTTTCTTTGAGGTATACCCATAAAAAAAACACCACCGGATTATAATTGGGCGACTTTATAAGGAAGGCCAATCGAATTTTCGATTTCTTTTAGTTTACCGATTCGATCCTCGAAAGGACGGGACGTTATTTTTGTGACAGCTTGTGTATGTTGTTCGTCTAATAAGCCATTGAAATCCACCGCTAATTTTGATATTAGGGACGGAACATAAATTATTTATTCATTGCACATGACCACATACATAAAATCAATTGCACTACGTTTATTAAAAGAAAAAAGACGAAAGATGAAAAACTAGTTTATAGGTAGCTGGTTCGAATTAATAAAACGATTTCAACGATTCTAACTTTCAATGCTAGTTTTTACATATTATCATATACGCGTGATTTTTAATTGTCAGACTCGTCACCTCTACAGATTTGCTTTATATGTAACTGTTGACTGCCGAAAGATTAATGGCTTGCAGATACTAAACATTATAATTACCTTACCTCGTGATATAAATTGAGGTTTTAATCGTCACTAAATGGCATAAATTAATATAGGATCTGTTGGTAAGTAATTAGCCCGAAACAATTTTGTAATGTATTCAGCGATATTATAATTTTATTTTGCGTAAATACGAGTGAAATTTTACCGAGCGATGTAGTTGCTTTGTTATAAATTACATAACAATAAAAACATAACGACGATAGTTATTTAACAAATAATTATTGGATGGTTTATTAAATATTCTAATTTGTTATTTAATATATTCATTAAAAAAGTTATAAACGTTTTAATTTCGTTTGTAGGTACAACTGACTCATTATCAAATGGACGGGGGTGTGGTTTAAAACAGCGAGATTTAACACACAGCTCTGTATTTCATTTTCTTCGAGGCATATTTAACTATGTAAGTGGAAACGTTTACATGTACTGACGACATAAACAAAACATAAATCGTTAAATACGTTACCGACACTTCTACAAGTCTAAAGTCTATGTTTACATTTATGCCGTTGGATCTAAGTATGGCCTATCCAAATCTATATGCAATTTACGTCATCAAAAAAAGTTACTAGATTGTTTATTTGTAATTCAGTTTATAGTTTGGAAAATGACATATTCTATAGATGATTTACCTACCCACATATTAGATGATATAAAGAAAGACTACAATTTATTAGAACTGTCAAATACGAGTTACGAGGTGACAGCACTGTGTGAAACGTCATCATCTAGTAACCTTTCATTGATGACGTAGATTGCATATAGGTTTGGACGAAGTGTAGGTGTATTAACATTAAATTTAAAAATGGGTTGTGCTATTTGTAATATACAGTAGAGTCCAGTTAATCTGAACCACGTCAATGTGAAAATGCGGTTAATCTGAACAAAAGTAAGTTAGAAAAATAATACAGAAGCCAAGTGAAAATAGAACAATGTATAAAAAACATTGCATTTATTACGGTTATAAAAATGATAAAAATAAAATACGTAGATACTGTACTTAATAAATGAATTGTTTGATTTATTCATAAAGTCGGTAATTGTTTCTTTTGTCGTAATGTTGAAAATGTTAGGTGAAAATGAAAATAAATGAAAATAATAAATGAAAATTAATAGGTAAATATATTTATTTACCTATTAATTTTCTATATATTACAATGTCACTATTATGACATATTTATGTCACAAGTCAATACAAATAATTACAAAATACGCAAAATAGGCATAACAAGCGTCAGTGAGTCTTCAGAGGCCTAATCAGTATCTAGTGATTCGTCACCAAGGAACGTTTCTTTTTACTTTTGCTGGATTAAGTCGTTTTACCGTTTTGCGTTTTATATTTCTAGCACTATGTATGCCTAAAAGAATTAGGGTCGTTATTAAAAATAAAAATAATGTAACCAAAATGGTCATTTTTGACATCCGTATTTTATAATTTTGATTACTTATTATTTGCATCTCATTTGATTGAGTGCCAATAATAATAACAATTGTATGTTATGTATAACGGATTAACTGAAAACTGGTCGGGATTCCTAGTATTTAAAAAGTACCCGAAAAAGGCTATTTTCCGTAAAACTATAAACTTTATTTAACTAAACTACATTCTAGGAGTATTTAAAACTTTCATTTATTAGAATTTATGCCAATTTATTGTGTTTTGTTAACGTCATAATTGACACTGACATGTGTGCATACTGACAACGATCTTACAATAAGACAGATTGAACGTTAAATATTAAAATATTAATTATGAATTTGTGTGATTGGCTCAAGCGTTACAAAAAACAAATTATTATATTAAAGAACGCCAAAAATCTCGCAAACGTGTAGTGGTTACAATTCACAAATAGGTATCGCTTTTTGATTATGTTTATAAGTCAGTGGATGTAGTTGTCACTCACTCGCTCTGTGCAACGCTGACAATAATTTAATTACTTTGGGAAGAATGTTCTAATTGTTAATCGATCGATATGAATGGTATTCGTGCATTTAAGAGTTGAATTTGAAATTTTTATATTACTATCAGCTTATTGATATTAGTAAATTCATATTGTTTATATGAGTTTTTCTGGACATACTAAAAAGTATGTTTGCCATTAACACGAAACTGTTCTTATAATTTTATTACTGCTAATATTCTTTTATACAATTACGTAGTTATACAAATCGGCGACTCAAAATTATTCGCTGATATCAAGAAATTCTATATTTAGATAGGTGTCGGGATTTAGCTGTGTGCTAACAACGCAACTCCACAATTTATACATCGAGCTATGTCCATTTCATAATGCGCCGGTCGTACCCACGTATTTAGCAAAAAATTAGGAGACGATGATAAATTTATATTTAAAATTTTATTGGCATCTACATACATTTTAGTTATTATCCTGGCGATATAAAAACGAAACCGGTCGGCCCAAAAATATGCACCTGCCTACGCATATGGGATACAAGTGACGTTACAAAAAATAAAATTTCCGTGTAATATTCGTCGAACTGCATCAACCAATTAAACTGAAGTAAATGTAAAACGACTTAATAATCAACATTATAAAAAATATTAACTCGAACGTTTATAAAATTCCAAATCATACACCATTAAAGCCAACTGGCATTTTTAACGATCGATTTTATAAAAGTTTGATTAGCAAAACTCAAATTTTCGCACCTAATTAGCTACGGTAAATTAATTTTCATAGAAGTTATTATTTGGTTCTCTATCATCGTCTACCATTCGTTTTGAAGATGCAATTATTTAAGTATAAATCATGTTTGCAGAACCGGGCCTTACGCGCGTCATCTGAACGGGCCCTTACTTAGTAATCGTGTTATTATTTTGTCATTCAGGGTAAATGTTAGGTAAATTTTATTTAGAATACATTTAAAAATGTAAGCTGGAGATTGAGATTCATAGTTTTTTTTTTTTTTTGATGTAGGCAATAAACGAAGGTGGCCGGCCTTCAACTTCGAGTATATTCATTATTGAACTTTTAATTGCACTTCCTTACTTACATATTTTAATCAACCCTTTACGGCACACCTTTAAAACTTTAATAGAGGTAGGTTTATAAAGTGAACATAACGAACGTCTTAATCACGATGCATATACGTAACCCATGAATATGTATAGGTATTATGTAGGTGCTCGAGTTTTCATAGTGTTATAACAATTTGTAGCCGTATTAGCTATGAGATAATTTTACTCGTAATATGTAAATAACATTAAAAGCTTAATAATATCTAGTTGTTTCCTTGGTTATTATCCAGGATATCCACGACACATATACCTAATTATAATTGTAAATCCTTACGAATGCTAGTGATCCACGAACTTAAAGATAATTTCCGTAGGGCACAGTAAACTATCGGCTTCTTAGAAAGTTAGTCACTCGATTTCGTATCATTAAAACTTTGATATCCATAGTTGAGATGTTGGCAAAGTTGCATAAAGACAGGCGGTTTATAGTACCAGTTTAATGGCATCACGAAAACCGTAGGAGTACATTCGGTCACTTTTTAACGATAACTAGTGACAGAAATACCAACGAGTTTTGCAATAAAATACGTGTACTGTACACTTTATTATCCTTTACCGACGCAAAAGATTCATTTGCTAGAGGAGATTATGTCGTAAGCATCGATAGAAATGTTCGTTTCTTGCACCGCAAAAATGCCACGTACAAGTTCAATCGTAATATAAACCGCGAATGTGTTTTCTACTTTACGACTTTCAATCAAAGACCTTCGGTATGCACATTAAGGAGGTTTAATGCTGTTATACCTTTGAAGGGCAGTCATCGTACATCGGAGATCTGTGGTTCAACTGATGTTAAACAAACTTTAAATACTAGTAATTTTCTGTAGATGTTTACGTACGGTTTTATTAACAACTGTTTTAACTGTTAGCAGATAATGATAATAAAACGATCACTCCGAATATCGAGTCATCCACAAAAAGTAATTAAATTGTATATTCGTAATATGCAGTTTAAAGTTTTGAACCTGACGTATTCTACCGATGATTTATCTGCACACATATGACACGGCAAAGAAAGACTACAATTTTGGATAAAAAGAAAAAGATACATTTTGGAAAGTTATAAGAATGGTGAATGTTAGCGAACGAATCGATAGTTTTCACCTATCTTATATATTTCATATAAATAGGAAATAGGGAAATAGCTCCATGGTTGGGGTTACGAGACTATGACTTTTAAACCAAGTAACGCCAAATGTGAAGTTTAATAAATGGAATAGTACGTTTTTGACAAATAATAAATAAAAATATTAGCCAGCCTATAATAACGTTGACATATTGATTTTTTTCAATAGACAATACCCACCGTTAGGTAGGTAATTGAAAATTAAATTGAAAATGTTATGGTTATTAAACTAGAAAAATATACCGGGGGCATTAAAATTCTAGCTCTGTTTTTGCGAGAATTGAGAAATGCACGGCTCGCAACGGCGAGATTTCGAATCCATTTTGGAGTTCGACACGGTTCAGATAAAGATTCCAAGCAGAGAATGTTATTTTGATAGGATTAAGAAACGTTTTCGACATATCCATCAATTGGAAAGTTCTGAAAATTCAAAGAAACGTTAGATAGGGTGACGGTTTTATGAATACGTTGAAGTACCTCCAGTCAGCTACTTTTCCACGAATATGAATTTCTATTTTTATATTTCTGTTTTCTACAGCAGAGTTTACGATATCGGCAATAAGAATATTACGAGGCATTATAATATGTTACGATCAAAGTGGTTTGCCGAAGCGATCAATACTCGTCTTGTAGATTTGAAAGCTAATAAAATTCAATTGCGGATATAAAAATAAATCTAACAAGTCTAGGGTCAATTTTATGAGAATTTCCGATATAAAAGTTGTTACGTAAATGGAGGCTAAAGTTATAGTAGTACTATATATTTAAGCCGAGATGATACGTAAATAAATTAGAAGCATTAATGTTCGATTTCACCAACATTTCCTAAACCTTATAAGCAGCATCGGTTTTATAGTTATTCTTTTCGCTTAAATTTTATCATTGCCTTTATTATGAACAAAATAACTTCGTCTGACGTTTCTTGTTATAATATTGTACATCGAGGGCCGGTTTTTCAATCGCCAGTTAACTCTGGCCATCGAGCAATCACTACAGAAACAATTATTTTATAGTGATTTATAGTAAAACAATTTAAAAAAATAATTACAAAACCGATACCTACCACTATGTAAATAGCTAAATATTTGAATATATTCTGTTAAAAGAGAAAGAGGAAGACCAAGAAAATCATAGGACAAAGAAATAGCGGAGAATGTAGGGCTCAAGGGGCTATCGTGGAGCGAAGGAAAAAGAATGGCAAAGAACAAAAAGGAATGGGTCAAGAGAATCTGCAGCGAAGTTTAAATTAAAATAACGTACACAAGTACGAAAACGCCTACATGTGAATTGTAACCTATATGAATTTGTAATTTGCATCACCTTAACACCTAATCGGTAATTAAGGGTTTTTTTTATTATAAATAAATATATTCTGTTAATTACCTGTATTTGAACTAGAATGCACCGTCATGTTAATTTTTTTTTTATTAATTCAATTAGTTAATTCAACTTTTTTTAATTCAACAATTAATTCAACTGGTTAATCTATTCCGATATCACCTTCAAAGAATTAATTACCTATTTCAAGTGTAACGTCGATTAAGTATATTTTTTTACAAGTACTTATGCAGATAAGTTGAATAAGAAAATATTATTTTCTTACATAAAATGATCATCAAAATTTGAACGTTTAAACTAAACTAAATTGCTATAATTATAATGAAATACGACTTACCTAAATGACAAAATAATTTGATTCATCCGTAGATCTATTAGTTTGAGCGTATCATCTCTGACACAACTAATGAGGTAATTTGAATCTGGAACAAAACGTGATTTGTCAGTAATATCCTATAAAATATAGATACGTTTCAATACGGTTAGCTAAATAAACATGCAAGATATGATGAAATTTATTGTTTTTGTTGTTATTAAAAAAAATAGTAAAATTTAAAATGATTATTTATAAAAATTAACTTTTAATCGCGACTAGTTGATTATACTTATAAATGTTTGTAATATTGCAGACTTATTAAAATGTTTTTGATAAATGGGTTATAGGCATTCATAGATAAAAATATATTAAAACTGCAGACATGCCTTTATTGCACCGGATACATCTTAGTCGACAAAATCAAAACTGCCAAGTCGCGACTGATTGTTTTTAGTTTATCAAGAAACGCTTTAGATTTTGTTTTTGCAACTTAATACAGATATAAGTAATTCCGGACAAAACAAGACCTTTGTATTTTTGTTATGTTTTTGTGTTGTGTTTATTTAATGTGGATTCAACAGTAATTCTTTTGTATTGTAAATTTATCTATTTTGCTTTTTACTGGCCGATCTACATTAAAATGTGTAAACAAACTTTTTCGGTTTACCAAAAGCGCTATTAAACAATACTCGAATCTTTCTCTACCGGTTAATAGAAAAAAAAAACCTATACATTTTTTAGTAAGAATAAAATTGCCGCATATTGACGGGGTTTATACAATATTATTTATAGCAAGATTAAAATTACAATTGGGAATAAAGAAAATACAATTTCGAATAACTTGAAATTGTTTCGAGTGTGTACTTCCAGTTTAGCTTTCGACAGCGACCTTCGTCGTTGCGACCCAAGATCTTTGAATGTTAATCAATCCCCGAACGCAATTTTCCAGTCAATATACACAAAATATTTGTTTCAAACGAAAAACAAATTGCAATGTTTAAGAAACTATAAAAAGATTCTAGAAAGAACACTTACGTGTAGTTTAAACGTGTGTAGAATAGTAAATAATCTTAAACAAAATTTTAAATTAAACATTTTGCTGTTTACGATAATACTATTTACTACATACGTATTTCAATTTTTTAAGAATTAAAAAAAAATACTCCTAACTTTTAAACTAATAAGTATACGTACGCTTACGACGATAAATACAATTAAAAAAGAATAATAGGAATTTAGAACAGTATAAAACGTAAGGTAAGTATTGTACTAAAATAAACGGAAATAATAAATAAAATAAACCTATATTAATGAGAGGCAGGCAGCGTTCAGATTTATGCAGTGAAGTTGCAAACCAGTGTTATCGCTAATGTTTTATTTTAGTGCGAGGCGTTGCCGGTTGCGAATAAATTAGATTTATTTTATCAGGTGACGAAATTTACATAATTAGTTTACATTAGTTCGAAATAGCAGTTTGTGAACTGAATGCATTCCAATAAAGACAATTCGCATCGGAAAACAGGGCAGAATGAAAATAAAAACTTTCGAGACCCGAGCTTAAACAGAAATTTGCATTTCGTTCTAATCGATTCCGTATACTTTGAAAGTTTGCGAAAGGTATTCTGTAAATACATTTAGTGAGATTCTCGTCTATTCTCTTAAAATTTGTTTATAGTTTAATTTTGTTATGAAATTTCTTTGGAAATTTATTATACGACAGAGCTTTATACGGGGTTGTCTCTGAAAGTTCTGCACGACGGTTTACCACAGATTTCTGAGCTGAAAATATGCCGATTTATCGCAAGTTATCTATATTCAAAATTCACAAACTTTTTTAAAAATAACTTATTAACGGTTCAAGTTAAAAATTTTAAATTTCGTACACGCGTTGCTGCGATTAAGGCTAACAAACGCACGACGCTTTACTCAAATTTACACAAGGTGTTTATTTTTAGAAGTCACGGCCTCAGTTTTTTACCGACAACTTTTTTTAATTTTTTCATTTAGAAAATAAGCGCAAAATAGAAAAAAAAATAAATATTGCACTTGTATTTACTTAAAGACAAAGTTAAATAGTAAAAACTAACAGGTTATTTCGTTAATTCGATCGACATTGAACCATACAATATTGTTTAATATTGCGCATGTTACGTAAATCAAATGACTCATTGTCGGTAAATTTGTTTTAACATATCACTCCATGGAAATGTTGATCGATTAAATAAATAAATTCATATTCATCGTCAGTCAAAGTTATTTACCTTCTAAACCATCATAACATTAATCATAACACGCAAATATCATTTAAACTGTCTCTCAAAAAGATTAATTGATGTGTTTGATTAAACAATTAGGTATTATTAGTGTCGTTATTTTCCTCCGGGATAATGTCGCGACACGTCGCATCGTTAAGAAAGTAGGAAAATGTGCATTTATTTTAAGCCAAGATTGATGTGCAGACGTAACTAATTTGTAGGCGTCCTTTATATGTAGTTCGGTAGAAATAAACTAACAGACGAAAAACGTTCGATCAAGTTGAAAACAAATTCGAAGTGTCTACGTGCTCTTAATTGCAATGATTGTACTTTATCACGCAATAACTAATAATATTATTACACGTTACACAACCGTTATACAATTATAATATGTATAAAGAAGAAATAGTTAACCTGCGTTAAAATTATATAATGTCTAATACTTTTGCTGCATCCATTTCGATTTCAGATTTTTTATATTTGATTATTATATTATTATTATTAATAGGTACTCCTAACAATTAACAATTAATTATTAATAACAATTAAATATTTTCAATTAATTATATTGTTATAAGCTAATTATCTTATTAGCCTTTGGAGCCTTGTTGGCTCTCCCGTACTCTGGACCATCCAAAACTACAACGTTTTACATTTTCTAATACGTCATGATATAAATGTCGTTTGAGTTTTAACCCCGAAGATGGTGGCCAGAGCAGGCCGGCGAAATATTGGTTTTACAAGCAAGAGATCCAGATGGTTCTCCGCTTTTGGCTGTTCAAGATATGTGGAGAGGCGATCTGAAT
Organism: Rhagophthalmus giganteus; assembly: GCA_036326145.1. Lineage (NCBI taxonomy): Eukaryota > Metazoa > Arthropoda > Insecta > Coleoptera > Rhagophthalmidae > Rhagophthalmus > Rhagophthalmus giganteus. The sequence continues at coordinate 6,700,624 of JARFJA010000067.1, read as the reverse complement.
GGAGTTGTTGTAGTTCTAGATGGTGCAGAGTACGGCAAAACCAAAAGGGACGAAGCACTCGGAGGTATGAACTACATTATCTGGTAGATGAACTCAACATGTGCATGTAATAAAATAATTAATAATTATGGTGGATGGAAAGAGGTAAGGCAAAAATGCTATAGGGGAACCTGGGGAAGTTTGGCCCAAATTTTGGAAAAACAGTTTGTTATTATTAGTTACTGCGTCAATTGGGCAGCTAATGGCAGAATCTGATATTACAACATTTATACTAACATACCCGATTGTGACAGTTTACGATCTCTTACAGAGAAACAACTGTTACATCAAACAACACGAAGTAAGAATGTTCGAGTCAAACTTCGTATGGGAGTTTTGACCCAGTAATGAACGATAACAAATTAAAACAGTTTCATGTTACTACATAGAAGTAAAACAGTTTATTCATAACAATTACAAATATAGAAACGTAGGTACCTATAGTTCGTTGAAAGTTATATAAAGAGGGCGTTTGGCAGTTTTTGTCTTTCACTGAATTTGTAACAGTTTGTTTATTTCGGCGTTCAACATGCTCCTTTTTGATATTATTCTTTGACTTGTGGCCTTTTGTTATTTTAGCCGTTTTACTGCAGTTTTTACGCGTTCAGCGTAAACTTCGTCTGATATTTTTGCCAGGTTTCTATTAAAATGGCATTCTGGAAGAGATAACCACAAGACTCGTTAAAAATGTACAACTTTCAACGATTAATTGTTGGATCCAAACATCCCTCAATAAAATTATTGATAACAATTAACGGGACACATCTGCGGATTTAGACTTTCAACGAAAATAATACAATTTTGACGACGTAACACAAACAAACCTCAACACTTATGAGAACTACTTATTAGTCATGATTCATCTTACAATTAGTTATATCGAATATATACCACTAGGTATCAATATCATTTAATGGTTTACCGATGTAAAACTTCAGGTGGGTTAAACCTCTCCAAGTTCCCCTAAGCTACTATTCTAGATAAGTAAGTATCAAACAAACTATTTATAGCTAACATATTACGTATTTACGATGATTTTACATCGGTAGATAGCGAACTCACTTATTATCTTCAACAATACAAAGATTGTTTATCTGTAGCTAAAAGTAAAATAGCTATATAAACGCAATTTAAAAACATATAAATTACTTCATTGCTTGACCAGTAAATGGGTTAAAACGAAACGCGTTAAAAATGTGGAAAACAATGATGGAGCAACATCAGGTTTTTTTTTCACTTAGAATACACTACACATTAATAAACTAAATTTAAAAAAAAATGTATTTAGGGGGTCACTTTTTGCACCGAAAATTAATAAATAATGCCCCAACTTTGGCACGATCGTAGAAAATATAATGAAACGTCCGGATTTTCATCTTACAATTAAAAAAAAATCTATTGATTGAACACTTTAATAATTTACACGATTTTAAAAATAATGAAATTTTATATACCTACAAACATCTCGATGTAATTGAAAAATGTATTTTTATCTTAAAAGCAATTTACTCGAGCAATTAATTTAAAAAGGAAGTTGTTTTTGAAGGGGCAATATTTTTAATGTCTACAAACCTAATTTAATTGTATCTGTTTGCGCATCTTTCATAATTTAATATGCCTGCAATAATGTGAACAGATGCTCTCCTCCTCCTCGAAAATATTTATGTAAATATTGATCGTGCCAAAGTTAACAAATCTCATTGGAAAACGAGACGGTTCGATACATTCAATGTACCGATTAAATCATAAAATAAAGTAAATTCTATTACTTACCTCTAGAAAGGTCGAGCGAAGTAACCTTACCCTGCAGTAAGATATCATTAGCATTAGAGTCTGAACGTGTATCCCAAAAACGAATGCGTTTGTCGTAATGGCCGCTAATAATAGTGGAACCTGCTCCATCAATGGTTACGAGATCGTTGCAACTTGAACCTGCAAACTTCGTTTCTATACCTAAAATGAAAAAGTACAACTTTAGACATAACGTAATAGTGAAACACAAATTAATAAATTTAATAAAAAAATAAATACTTTTTGAATACCTACGTCATCGAATTTTTTTATGAAAAAACCTACCCTACCTTTTGAAAATTGTCTTATTGTTACTCAATTGTTAATTCAATAGTTGAACCCTTACGATTAGTAAAAATTCTCAAAATTACCTAAACAGATACATATCTACTGAACAAGAATATACAAGTATTTGTTTTATTAAAATCTGTCGAGGTTACAGTCGACTCCCTTAATTTTGACACGCCGTTCGGGAGACGGTATGGATGTATAACTGCGATAAAGCGGCCCTCGCCGACCCGAGCGGGGTGTCGTTGATTTAGGAGCCCGCTGCACATAACTTGAAAACATCCAAGTAGTATATGAATATTAACGGCATCTTTATAATAATTATTATTAACGAACTAGTTTTAGCAACCCGTTTATAAAAAAAAATGTAATTGTATGTAAGCCAAGCAGACTTACTGTGTAAAACGTTTTCGTTAAAACGTCACTACCTCAAAACTTTTTAGAGGTTTAAGTTTTTAAAGTTTTAAAGACATTTTTTGATTTCCCAGACCTTATTTGCTCGTTTTTCTGGCCCAAGAAATAACCTGGTGAAGTATTATGCAATCGAGGTGGGACACCCTGTACAATGATAATTAAGAACAGCTTTGGCGATACATTGAAGATATCTGAAGTTTTTCTTAGTAATATTTGTATTAAATGTTAAATGAAAAATATCCTAAATTCAATTAATATGTTTGTTCTCTAGACAAAATCGATTAAGTCAACAAATTAACTTAATACGAACATTAATTATTATTGATTAATCAAATTAGGCAATTACCTGCCATTTAGAGTTTGATTTTTATAATATTGAGGACGACGAGAAACAAAAATTATAAACTCTCCATATTATTGTCGTTAAATTTCGCTAATGTAAGAAATGATAGCACTTAAGATATCTGTATTTATTTTATTATCTGTCTACTACGCATAACCAGCCCAGTCGCCGGTCGTTCGTGTACTGATTAATTTACATGTGTTACAACGAGCAAGACCACGTAATCGGTTTAACATTTTGAATTATCAGACAATATACCTACATGACTGACTAACAATAAGTACCTACCCATCCACGTAAAATTTATGCGATTATTCAAACTTTAGAGAAAGTGACATGGGCATTAAAGGTGACGTTCGAATAAGGACAGGACGATTTTATAATCGACGCTAAATTCATTTTAAATTAAAACGCACGTACCGGCTTTTTAAATTATTGTCGATAAAATGTGTTATTGTGATAATAACAAATTTTGGAGTACCTATCTTATTGTTGGTTTTGTTAAGAGAGTACTGATACTTATTAAAAGATCAAACATTGAAAAAGCTCGATAAAAATCAAAATGCTTTCAAAAATTTACAAACTTGGAATGTTGGTTTCCATTTAACAAAATACAAAATAGTTTGTTTTAATTTAGAATAAAATTCATGTTTGTTTTGCTTTTGGTATTTAAAGAAAATTCTCGAACACGTCGATTTCATTTTTAAATTAAGCACTTTATTCAATTGCCTTTATAATCGCCCTCCGCCAGTTCGAAGTCGATGCCCATCGACTGTTTGGCGCTCGGTCTTTTTCAAATTTGCGATTTTGCAATTAAACGTAGTCAATAAAAAACATAGGTAACCAAAATATAGGCCGTAATATCAACAAAATGTAAAATAGAACCAATTTTCTCGAATTAAAAATTCAAAACCAAAACTTTTGATATCGCCGCCGTAAAGATAATTTAATACGTTTCAAATACGTAATATCACATGACATGTGATGCTGTTTAAAATTTCGAATGCGGTTGTCGCCCCCGCCAGGGGGTGCGGAGGGCGGTGTCTAATTTAAAAAGAAAATCGACGTGTTCCAGAATTTTATTCTAAACTATTAGCACCGTTTATTAATTATACAGGGTGTTTCTAAATGATAGCGAATGATTTTAAGGTGTAAATACTGGCGTTCAATTTTTTCAAAGTATAATTTTTGAATGTTTATCGATTAACTAACGACAGATAAAGAAATTTCGATACGAATACGTACTTTAATCATTTCGATCGCCCAACCGTTAATCAAAACGTGCATCTCGCGAGACCGACAATTCAAAAATATATGTACACTCTACGCTATTAGAATATTCAGATAGAACCGTCAATATAACATTTTTCAACATGGGCACAGTAGTCTTTCAGTTCAGTTAGTCTTTCTCTTATGGGAGGATTTAGCTAAAAATTGGATGTTAATGTACTGCTTTAAATTTCTGTCACATATTTTCTGGCAAGGATGATAAAACACGTCTTACATAATTGGACATAGTTCAAACACTGCTGTTTGCCCGATTCGAATATGTGAGAGCTTTTTAAAACCGCGACGACATAAACGACGCTAATAGCTGTTTAATCTGTTTGATTGCGCGGCGAGTACCTGCCCACAACGAAAAGTAGTCATTAATCTCGTTTATTTCTGTCGGCCGCGTAAAGTAAGAAGCCGAAAATATAATGATGTAACGGCAATTATAAACTTTCGTTCGTATAAAAGCACAGTCGATGATCTCCGGATACAATATAATTTTTAATGGCTCATTTATGATCCGTAACAGACGCTAGAAGCAGGAATTCAATTTTAATATTAGGAAGAATACTGTAAAAAAAAAGTCGTTAACAATTTATAGGATACTTCATTTTACCGCATTCGGCAGGAGATTAAAAGTTGAGACCCCCGAACGTCTGTCAAACGTGGCAGCTTTTCACTAGAAATCGATGCTTCCCACAAATTTTCTTGTCATTCTTACATTCTAAACTTTCCTAAATTGATTTTAAATTAAATTACGAACCAACATTTTTCAGCACTTATCTGTATTCTGCATACTCCTTTTGTGGATATTTTAAAAGCAACGAGATTAATGATCCTACCTTTCTGGGCTATAATATCTAAATGCGTTAATATTTTGATGGCGTCTACAGTAAAAGCCTGTTCACGTGCCCATATTATTAAAAGTAATATTAATTAAGTAGTCCAACTTCCTAGGTAAGTATATTCTTTGTAAAAAATTAAAGCTCGCCTTTATGGTGCGTTTTTTTAAATTATACCGCCCTTTAACCCGCACGCGAAAATAAAGAGATTATAAGTATAACAACGATGCGCGTTTTGTACGAATTTACGTTATTTTAACCATGTCGAACATTGTAAAGCAACAATAGCACGGTGTTTATTAAAATTCAGGTGCCGTATCGAAACTAAACACACAATAGATGAAAACGTATTCGGGAGACTTAATACGTGTAGCAGTTATTCCATAGAATAAATCTTCATCTCCTTTTAGTACGCAATTAAACCAGTTTGATTACGATCGAGTTGTTACCAATTAAATATTAACGGAATTATTTCTTTTCGCTACTTTTGTGCGCTCGTCGGTCTTTATGCGTAAGTACAAAATAAAATGTAGAAATACAAATTGACATAATTTATTATATTGGAATATTAATATTTTTCACCGAGTCATTATAAAAAGAAGTACAAACGACGCCTAATTATATAGCAACGTTAGTAATATTAATTGCGTGTCGATAAGTTTTTTTTTCCTTCACTTTACACCAGAAAATGGTACGTTACCAATAAGTTACAAACTACACTGTATACTTAACAAAATAATAATTTATGTTCTCCATTTTCAGGGGAGCTTTTACGCCAGTCGATTAATTTCTTATTCCTTTTAAATAAATCTGAGAAAATTCCAATTTCCGAGTTTCTCGTCTTCGACGTAAATAAGCGCATTAAATAGTTTGTGAAACAATTACTTATTTTGAGTACAGATTGTTCGCCTACTAATTTTCTTTGTGCAAACACGGTAATTTGTAATTTTTTTAGGCCACTTCTAGTAAATTCTATATAAAACTAGTCCTTCGATAAGTCGATATAAAGAAATTATCGCGGGATTAGAGCCCAATTTCAAATACATTCGTGCTTTTCTCCGCAATGACCCGAGTCTAACGATGGGTCATTTGTCCTTCTATTTTATACCATTGCAAATTGATAGAATTTATATTATAGAAGGTCAAAACACAAATAAGTTATTTAATTTCAAAACGAAAGATAATTTTATACAAGTATTTTGCAATTTGTAATTCTGTCAAGTGGAAAATATTATTTAACCGAATTAAATTTCCATTACCTTTCCAATATGTACTTAATAAATAGATTACATTTCAATGAAAGATGACGTTTGTATGGTGAAAATAATTTAAATAACTACTTACATTAGAAGAAAAAAACGACGGTTATATTTTTCTGTTTGATATTTTCCGGCATCAATTTTTAGTAAGTAGGTAAGTAAACAATGCAAAATTAAAACTCTATTGTTAATAGAAGAACACTTTAAACTTGAGCAAATATCAGAACGAATTTCCTTTTCGTACCTATGTAGGAATATCAAAATTTCTAGTTAAATGTCAACCCAAGACTGAGACGCAATAAAGAAGAAAATGGAATAAAGCACGACAATTTCATTCTAAACATTATTTTTAAAATGACGATTATTATAATAATATATTATCCTATTATAAAAGACGTACGTTTCCAACAACGATTAGGAGTTTATTTGATTACAAAATTTTTACAAATAAAAATTAACATCTAGAGTTCGAAAAATACAAATTTATTTTGATATTACAGTTAGCAAAAATAACGCTAATAATCACAAATATTAAGAAACACGTTAAATATAAACGAAAACGTAAATCGATATAAAGACAAACCTGTTGCTAGGCCTTCACACACAAAGCAGAAATTAATTATGACAAGCAATTCAATTCAATTTCCAGATGTAGGTAATACAACCAGAATAATCTCGAAGGAAGTGTCTAATAACCGTAGTTTTAGTGTTCTTATAGCTTTCTGTCGAACAATTACATATATGAAAGGATTTATATGAAATGTAATGAAATATTGTATCGACGACACAAAAACAAAAAGCTATAGGTAAACATCCTAATATGATCATTTTGTTGATATAGGTACCTAACAAAAATTGTTGAGTACAATAGAACCCCAATTATACGAATCTCCAATAATAATAGTGAGGCGCGGTCTTTTAGTGGAAAAACACTAGTCTTATATTCGGGTTAATACGGTAATTTCATAATAGTTTAATGATCCTTAAACCAGGAAAACTTCCTAATGATGTAGTTTCAATATAGACCTATATCGTTGCTGCCAGTTAATTCAAAATTATATGAAAAACTGCTACTCAAGAGACTAAAACCTATAATAGAGGAAAAGTAACTGATTCCGGGACATCGGTTCGGCTTCAGAGAAAACCATTCATCTACTGATCAACTACACAAAATCACTAACGTTATTGAAAAATCCCTAGAAGAAAAGAAAGTCTGCTCCACCGTCTTTCTCGATGTTGCTCAGGCTTTCGACAAAGTTTGGCATAAAGGCTTGTTTCATAAACTGAACTTGTTTCTGCCACGACAATATGCACAACTTCTGCAATCTTATTTATCAGAAAGATGCTTTAGAATTAAGCAAGATGCTTATTCTGAATTAAAAGAAACAAAAGCAGGCGTGCCACAAGGTAGTGTACTAGGGCCGATACTTTATCTATTGTATGCCAGTGACATCCCAAATCTGGTATATGAAATAATCGCAACTTTTGCCGATAACGCTGCAGTTATTGCCGTTGGAAAGAATCGTGAAGAGGCTGCCGAGAAACTTCAAACCTCCATTGATAGAATTAACACTTGGACTAAAACTTGGCGCATCAAGTTAAATGAAAGTAAATCTGTACATGTAAATTTCACCAATAAACAGAAGCAGCACTTACCTATTAGAATAAACGATACCCAAATCCCCTATGGCTGATTCAGCTAAGTATTTGGAAATGACCTTAGACGCTAGACTCCGCTGGAGAGTCCATGTCAAAAAAAACGAGAAGAACTTGACATTAAACTGAAAAAAAATGTATTGGCTACTTGGAAACTCCAAGCTGTTTATATATAACAAACTGCTTTTATATAAGCAAGTACTAAAACCAGTTTGGACCTATGGCATTCAGCTCTGGGGTTGTGCCAGTAAAAGCAACATCCAAAGTGATCCAGCGTTTCCAGAACAAAGCACTAAGAAACATCGTTAATGCACCTTGGTGTTCCCGCAACAGAGAGATATCCATCGGAACCTTCAAATGGATACTGTTGCCCGAACCATCGCCAAATTTGCCAGTAGCCCTTCAATATGTGAATGTCGAGGCTATCCGGCTTCTGGACAACACAAACCTAGTAAGAAGACTTAAGAGGATAAAGCCTTTTGAGTTAGTGAAATAAGTGACAGCGCAAAGCAGAGTATTATGCGCTTTTTGTGCTACACGTCAATTTATTGCAGTGGAGTTATCAGAACACAAGGTAAACTAATGAGTGAGACCTCTAGTATTAAAAATCCCCATACGTAATCATTTAGGTTAGAATTGATCTATTAGTGCTCAGATTGTATTAAGTTGTTTCGAAAGTTTTGTCCGTTTTTATGAGTATACTTTAAACTGTAATATCTCAGTGAATACTTATTCAATTTAATCGAAATAAGTGCCATTTGAATCAGTGCACTTTTGCCAACGTAACACAAGTCGATTAATTCCGTCGGCATAAAAATTGGGTGCTCGGGATTCGATGAAGTCGACGAAGGCCGTTTTTGCCTGGTCCTGACTGGTGAAGGTTCTACCGGTGAGAAAGTTATCGAAGTGCTTGAAAAGATGGTAGTCGGTTGGCGAGAGGTCTGGGGAGTATGGTGGGTGAGGCAGAACTTTGACGCTCAATTCGTTTAATTTTCGGAGGGTAATTTGTGAAACGTGCGGACGGGTATTGTCGTGGAGCAGGATCGGACCTCTTCTGTTGACCAGTGCCGGCTGCTGCTGACGCAATTTTCGGTACATTTCGTCGATTTCCTCACAATAGGACTCTGCTGTGATGGTTTGGCCCGGTTGCAGAAAGTTATAGTGAATCACACCAGCCGCTGACCACCATACAGTAACCATGGTCTTTTTTTGGTGGGTTTTCGCCTTTGGGAAGTGCCTGGTTGGCTCATCGGTGTCCAACCACTGTCCTGAACGTCTCCTGTTGTCGTAGAGGATCCACTTTTCATCACACGTGACGATCCGATTCAAAAAAGGATCGTTTTGGTTGCGCAAAAGCAAAGAAGAACAGACCTCGAAACCTGACAATTTCTGTCGATCGTTCAAATCGTGGGACACCCACTTTTCGAGCTTTTTGACCTTTCTAATACGTTTTAAACCATCAAAAACCGCATGGGAGCTGACGCCTATTTCTTCCGCCATCTCACGCACCGTTTGTGATGGGTCAGTACTCAAATCCTCGTCCTGGATTACTGTAGGTCGACCACTTCGAGGCTAAAATCTCCGGAACGAAATTTCGCAAACCAACGTCGAACACTATCATTGCCAAATGCCTGGTTAATTTTTGGGGCTGTTTCGGCAGCGCTTTGGTTCAATTTGAATTCGTAGAGAAAAATTGGCCGAAAATCGCTTAACGACATCATATAGTAATAAGCTGAAAAGAGGCAAAAAATTAAAATTTGGAAAAAAATGAACAGCATCAATGTATAAAGTACAAAATTCTCTATGGATCAGTATATACCACGACACAGTAGAATAAATATTTATTGAGATGTGAAGCTACAAAAACACATGACATTAAAGCGGACAAAACTTTTGAAACAACCTAATAATAACTATAAAAGACTCGGTAATGGGTATTTTATAAAATAATAATAATAATAGTTTAATATAGCTGACATATCTAATAAAAGTTAGATATTACAGTTGCTTATTATAATCTTATTTTAAACAATATCATCTACAACAATATACACCTACAAAATATGTTTGTTCAACACTCGTATACGAATTGTTAAATTATAGGACGGTCAATAGGACGTTATGGCGGCGCTTTAAAAATAAAATATAAAAAATATTCACCGAGAAAGTTCTTTTTCAAAAGCTGCCTTTCACAGAGAAATATAAAGGTAGGTATTCTCGCCCTACGTTCTATTCTACATCGTAGCTGTCGGAACGTAGAAAAACGTCGATTTTTTTTTATATAAAAGTGAAAGAAATATTTCTGTATTGAAATTTATTTTTAATTAATAATTCCCATTTAAAATTTTAAATGATTGAGAGACGATTGAGTTCAATTAGTGTGCGTATTTATTTTATTGCAAAGCTGCGTCCGCTTCAAATTGATCACTATATAATCGTCCCTACTACATTTGCTTTAATATACGCAAATACTATCTGCATATATACATAGGTATAATATATATTACCTATACTATCCGAGGAACGAATTATAAATAGATTTACATTCGTGTTGGTATATTAAGCTCATTTTAATTGCATTAATATGCAATTTATCAAAATAATTACCGATACTGGTTTATTATAATTTATTAAAACGTACATAAGTAACATTTTTTTATAGATAAATTTTTATATGCATATTTTCCCAGATTAACTACCTACTTAAACTAAATGTAAAATTAATCGCAGTCGATCGATCACCCTTTTTCTGTATAACCTGATGTGCAACGCTGTCCGTTTTAGTTTTATTTAAAATAACCGGACTTTCACGACACATAAACAATATTTGTCCACTTCGCTTAGTAAATATCATTCGTGAACAGTGAAAAATAATTAATATTTACTTCCGTCATTTAATATAAGAAAATTAACATAATAACCGACGGTTTTTTTAATATTAAAAGAGAAAATTTATTATACGTACATGCTCTACTTCTAAGATCCCATATTTTGAGAGTACGGTCGTAACTGCCAGTCACCACTTTCGATTGTTCCCCCAGAAATTTTCCAGCCATGACTTTTCCCGAATGTCCAGTCAGCGTATGCTGAAAACAAATAATACTTCAGAAGGTTGATTAACTTGTAAGACATGTATGAATCAGCAAAGTTTACGACTTGTGGGTAACAGATCGCTGCTGACATTGACAAGTAGATGTCTTGAAAGATTGGATATCTAGTCGATTGCGATCCCTATTGCAGTTCTTTAAGATAGAGCACGTTTCAATGACGTGAACTGTGATTTAAAACATTGCTATTCCGCAAACAGTATTAGAGTAAAACAACAAAACATTGCAACAACAAGCTTTCTATGATTTGTTAAAAGGAATCGAGTGGAAGTAAACAGCAAGAAGCTACGGACGTTCTCTTTATAAATACAACTTAATTAAACGCTATTGACTGCACCGAATATAAAAGGATTTGTACAATACTTAAATTTATGTAGTATCTGCATACATTTATTTACATTATAGTGTTAGAAGGACTTGACGTTATGTATCGTGTGTACGACGCAACGCGAGAAATTTATCTTCCGTTTCACTCACTTAAATGTCACTGTACTTAGGTGTTCGCCAACGAAAATTAAATTTGCAATATCTTGCGTGGCTACTACATGAAATTACCAGTTCGTTAAATTTAACGGCGAGAAAAAAAACCGGAAGAAAATTACCTAAATTTAAAAACTTGAGAAATCGGTTTTTCTAAACTTTAAACACTAACACACTGCTTTCCTACGCGCGATTTACTTTCAGGATAAATACGCCTAGGGAAAAGGTTGAAACTTTAAATGGCACACCAGCTCAGGAAGTAGGCAATACCTAAGTTGATCTACGGTAATAACAAATTCGAGAAAAGTAGATTTCGAATAGTAGGTAAACCAAATTTTATTTACTTTTAAATATTAAGTCGTTACGCAACTTATGCATAAGAAAAATTTGTTAATGTTATTGTAAACATTCAACTGAAATTGACGAAAAATCAGATAAGTATACCTACACATGACATATTCTGAAAGTACCTACAGTTAATCCAAACCGATAATCCAAAAAATTGGCGATCTGAACACATTTCAAGAAAACTAGGTCGACACGTATGTTAACAGGACAAGTACAGAACAGGAAGCGACGTTTATTTTTAAAATGAAATGTTTTAGCGAACAAAGCGCGCAAGCTCACGGCGACGCGACGCGACGCGAATTTCGTATTACGTCAATTTTTATTTTCTGTAATTAGTACATGAATTGTATTATTACACCCGACTGTACATTAACACGTTTTCAACTACAGCGTAAGGCCTATATGTTCGGTAATCCGAACAAATTTAAAATTCCGGACCCGATTAATTCAGGTTATCGGGGTTCTACTGTATTTACCAAAAATTACAAACAACTAATAATTACTATATACATATTTTAACAAGTGTCGGCTCAAAAGGATTTTAAAAAGCAGAGGTTACGATAAAATTGTACTTTAGTCCGATATGTAAATTTTACTGAAAAAATTCAAATATACCCGTCGCGTCGACCCAAATTTTAGAAAGAGAAAAGAAAAATGTGATGGATTACATATGTAGATGGTCAAGCAGACGGCCTTTACTGTTTCGATAACGAAAATGCATCACCAAATTTATTCTAAAAATAACTCCTAAATTCAAACTTTTTTTTTGTAAGTAAATTACAAACAATGTAATTAAGCGTGTTGGAATCAAACAAAGAATCAAAAACAATTTCACCGATCTATCCTTTAAGTGTAACTTATTGTTAATTACTAAATTTTTTACTAAACCAGACTATTTTTTTGTTAATTAACGTAATTGCAAGATCGAATAACAAGGATAAGAACGCCCTTTGAATTTTGTTTGTAGTTTAAATATGGGGCCCGTAATTAATGTTTAAAAATCGCCGAGACGTCATTTTGTCTAAACCTACATTTAGCAATGTATAATAAAATGAATAAGGTATATATGGATTGATACTAGTGTAAGCGAGAAAGCGCCGTCTTGGTTTACGTCCCAAATAACGTGATTCGCTAAACACAAACGTCAAACGGATATTAAATATAGGTTATGTTGTGGTATTCCAAAAACTTTGGCCGTTTTACACGTCCAGTTTTATATCTGAAATCGAACATTTGATTTCTCACTTGCACTGCTGTATTTCGTCTTACTCTCACCCTCGTGCAACGTTGCCAAATGTACAGTTAGGCACGACCGACGTCATCGCGTTCTTAAAAAATTAACTTTTGACTTACCGCTTGTGTTAGAGAGAAATAAATGTGATATAACGAATCGTTTGTTTTTTTTTTAATTTTATATATTAGTAATATTAAAAAGTAAGAAACTCCACCGTGGTTTAATTTCCCATCGGTCCTAAAAAACGTCCATTTAAATAGTAACTACTTCCTGTTAACGTGATCTTTTTCTTGTTCGTTTAATGACGCGATAAAAAAATATATAGGTAAATGAGTTCGTGTTAAAATTATCACGAAAACGGATCTTCATAAAACTACATTAAAATATAAATCAGTTTTAACAAGGATTCTTTTTATGCCCGATAAAGTCATATAAAATAAAATAAATAAATAAATAGAATTCCTTTGTTTGAAAAAAGTTAAATGAATAAATATCATATATTTACTAAAATAACAAGGAAATTTCCGGAGAAAATGTATTACCCATTGCATTTGCATATGGTAGTTTTGCTAAATTTTGATATTCTTCAATTTTTTTTAAATACAACTTTCAGCTAAACGAATACCATCATAAATATGGAATTATAAGACACAATAAGATAGGTAGTTAATTATTTTCAGTAAGGAAGTGTAAGTTAGTTTACTTGTTAATTATTCAGCGATTATACCTCCAAAGTTTCACTACGTGCTTCCGGTTGGCTGTTTAATAAGTCTTTAGTTAAATCAGTAAAAATTGTGAAACCACTTCACCTGTCAAAACCGAGCTACTGGTACTTACCAAATATATAACAATATATACCAATTGCTTAAATACAAGGACCGGCGGAATAACTTAACGATTCTCAAACAAATATAACTCATCGTCAATTGTTTTGCGCTTTAAAAAGCAAATATTGATGCGATTACCACGCCGTACCGTGGCTACCGGAATTCCTCGATTTACCGACGAATAGGACCTTTAGACCTAATATACAGACCTTTCTTTTGAGGTATCCAAAAAGAAGTAATCGCAATCAGACAAATTTGGGGAACGGGCGGGCCATGAAATATTGCAGTGAGAAGAAATTATCGTATCGGGAAAAATTCGCCTGACGACATCCACCGACGGTCTATCAGTGCGCGTCGTTGCACAGTCTTGCAACTGCAAAATGTTTCAATAACGAAGACACATTGCGTCCCCACAAACTTACTGGATCCCCCTTTGAAGCCCTCGTCCCAAAGTTATAACTTATGATAAAAAAAAACATCAAGTTATTCTGCCGGACCCTGTATAATTAAGTCATAATTTAATTGAAATAGATAATAGTTGGGTATTATTAGACAATTCGTGCAGTTATGTAAGTTAGAATATGTAGATACGTAAGTACACTTCGTCCAAACCTATACGCAATCCAAGTCATTAATGAAAGGTTACTAGATGATGACGTTTCACACAGTGCTGTCACCTCTTATCTCGTCTTTTGACAGTTCTAATAAATTGCAGTCTTTCTTTATACCATCTAATATGCGCGCAGGTAAATCATCTATAGAATATGTCATTTTCCAAACTTTGAGGGGATAGTAGTCGCTTGAAAATGAATACTTATATATCGTTTTTTTATCGTTGATAACGTCTTTGAAAAGTTTCTTGACGTTGTAAATGATGTATTTTTTATAATTATTTTATCAAATAATGAGTAATAAAAAACGTAATAAAAGTTTATTGATCTTGTACGATAACAAAGATAAGTTTTTAGATATTTTCTCAAAATCTATGAGAAATTCGTAACATATTTTTACATTTATAGAATCTGTATTGGTTTATCTAGGTGATAATATCGATGAAAATTGAAACTTTCCTCTAGTAATTTCACGATTTTAATTTTTATAGACGTTTTATGATCACACGTCGTAAGTAACTATAAAAGTCTATAAAAATTGAAATTGTGATATTACTAAAGGGAAGTTTCAATTTGCATTGATATTATCACCTAAATAAACCAATACAGATTCTATAAATGTAAAAATATGTTATAAATTCCCCATAGATTTTGAGAAAATATCTAAAAACTTATCTTTGTTATCGTAGAAGATCAATAAATTTTTATTACGGAATATCAAATAATTATAAAAAATAGATCGTTTACAACATCAAGAAACTTTTCAAACTCGTTACCAACGATAAAAAAAAACGATATATAAGTATTAATTTTCGAGCGTCTACTATCCCCTTAAACCGAATTACAAATAAACAATCTAGTAGCTTCTTTTTGATGACGTAAATTGCATATAGGTTTGGATAGGCCATAAGTACATATTTTATTGATAAGCCTATAAGAACAAATCCGATTATAAAATTATATTTTGCATTTACTATGTAATTTAAATAGGTAAAACACAGTAAATGCAAATGATTATATTACTATTGATTGGCTCCTAAAATTTAAGCTTAAACAGATTATACCTACCGGTATTACTTTGCATAAATTATTTTGTTCGCCACGTTAGAAAGTTTATACAATATCAAATAGAAATAGAATTAATTTAGGTAGGCACTAAATAAATGTACAAAATGCTCGATTGTCTAATTAATAACTGTTTTTACATTGATATGCAAACAAAAAACTTTTTCAAAAGCAGACTGTGCGTTACAAACGATGTAATTTTATGGTTAACCTTTAGTCGACAATAATGTTTTGTTCGTAGCTTGATTATAAATGTTAATTTCGCGATAATTTTTAAAGAATTAAACGCAGTCGTATAAAATACAAATTGAAACCAAACGCGTAAATTTTCATAAAATATATCATTGATTTTTTGCACATTTTAATACACGCGCACCTATTTAATTTTATTCTGCGAGGTTTAGGAAAAAATACTGGTCGGTTATAAAAATGCTACTGCAATAAAAGTCTAATCTAAAATTGTACAAAAAGAAGGAAATTGATAATTTCAAGTGAAAACAGCTTACCACATTATTCGTTTCTCAATTTTATATACGCATTATTTCCATATTTTTTAGTAAAACGAAAAGCGAGAACTCTAATACAGAAAAACCTAAAATTTCAAATAAACCCACCGAAAAGAGGATATTTCCAAAAGTCAATTAAATGGGAATTTTAGTAGGTATATTTAGTAAGAATACTAGGATGGACATATTTCCGAAGTAAATCGTTTATAGCAAATTTGAGGGTCAAACAGTAATATTGTACAAATGCAAGGAAAAGACCGTAGATTGGTCACCGTAGTCTCCGTTATAATGAGCTACACTTTTGCCTTACATCTATTACGTGGTTTATATTATACTACTGTTTGGACGACAAAAAAAGATATAAAATGACGCGCACGAAATACATTGCATAACCCACGTACTACGCATAAAATAGAACAGATAGGTGGTACCTAAATGTCTTCTGGAGGGATGTTAAAATCGTAGATTAAATATCTACACATATGTAAGCGACTTAGAATTTTAATTTTTATTAACTACGCACGTTATAATTAAAATGAACAAAAATTGAAATTAATTAAATGAATAGTTATTAAAATAAAGGTGGACAATTTTAATTTTTCGCGCCATAATTATTGTACCTAACTTAGAATTCGAAAATGCAATATTCGATAATTGATCCTTGTGTAATGCACATCCCATTACCGGAAGGGTCGGATTAGCGAGAATTTACTGTATGCTTAGTTTAAAAAATTTGCTAATATTATCATTAGTATTTATTCTATTTATACAAACTATTGGTATATTTTAAATATATATTTACAAGGTGATTTCAAAATGGTGCAAAAACCTTGCAATACGTTGCAGGGACCGTAGCTGGAGACTAGGAAAAATTAAAAAAAAAACGTTAATCAATAATACAAAAATGATAAGTAAAGTAAAGGATTCGACTTTATTATGTGTAGCAATTTGAAAATGACACCATTTTCTATTAACGTTATAGGGGAGACCGGGGCACAGTGCTCATATTTGGAAACAATTTGTTCTATTTTGAAACAAACAACATATAATAAGATGACATATGTTGCTCAATACTTAATAGACATTTGTCTACTAAATGACCCTACTAGTTTTACAAAAAAACATATTTATTCATTGTTTACAGATATTTAAAAAATATATGCATAAGTGACCACTGTGCCCCATATACGGGGTACACTGGTCACGATAAAGGTGTTCATTAGTGGTCACTATTTTTTATAAAAGAGCAGTTTGATTACATAAACTAAACTTAAACAGCAAACTTGAAATTAAAATATAAAGTCTAAATTAATTAATAATACCTACTTAATATAGTTATATATGTACTTATACCAATAAAAATGAACTTAAAACTTAACATACATTATAAGATTCAAAATCGTAAGAAAATTTCAAAGAACTATTTATTCTTGCGGTTCCTCCAGTATTTAGTGGGTCAAGCAAAATTAACTCGACATCTTTTTTGTCAACACTAGCAATATCTTCCACAGGTGAAAAAATTGAACTTATCTGTGTGTTTTCTTAAAAATGAAACTACAAGTTCATCTTGAAGTATTTTTTTTAAATGACCAATGTAAAATCTTAATTTTTTTTGTCGTAAAACGCACTAATACAAAACCGTCAATCTTGATTTCTTCACAAGTACCTACTTCGTCATTTTCAAACGACATATCACTGTCTGTTGAATTTGAAAGTTTCAAAATTGACCGTTGACTAATTGACCGTTCAAATAAAAACATGTAAAATACACTTAAATTCATAAGAATAATTTATATCCTACTGTAATATTGCATATAAAATCATGTTTACTGATGGGGACCACAATAAAAATATTGGGGCACAGTGGTCAACCCTTTTGAAGCGTAAAAGCAGTGACCATAGAACCCCGTAAACCTTGTGACCACTGTGCCCCATAACTAACCTAAAAAATTTTTTGTAAAAATTAATTAAATATAATAAGAATTTTCTAACTTTTTTATCAACATTATATTCATCATGGGTTAACAATTCATATAAAAACATTCGATTTGCATATTTAGATCAAAATATTAGTTGAAATAAAAAATTGAAACTTACCAATATTTTACAACACGTGCACTCTAATAACAAACAAGAATTAAACCAAAAAGTATAAAGTTTTCAATTTTCAAACTTTACAAATCTGTTGATAATAAGTTTGTGCATTTACTCACAGATGGAGAAACCTATTTATGAAGTTGTTTAAAAGTTATTGGAAAGTGACCACTGCACCCCTATGACCAGCGTGCCCCGGCCTCCCCTACCTACAATTACGTGCCCCTTATTGTTTCCAAATAAAAACGAAAAGTCCACAATGCCCGTTTTACGAGCATAGAAACGTACGAAATTTCGATTGTGGTTGACTGTTAATAAAGAGCATCTAAAATTAGGTAACAGAATAAACTCATTTAGCAGTCGCGCTGCCGAGAAACGCCACGACTTGCTATAAGTGCATCAGGGCCAAGGTACCCCTCTACTTCAATTTTTGCACATTTCGAAATCAATCTAAACAAAAAAATATATTTTTTTTAGAATTATAATTTCAATTAATAGTACCTACCTAATATTTCCTATACTTGTTATGTACTCGTAAACCTCTTTAAGGTTATACGTATAGCGGTATATACTTCAAATAAAGTGAAGAGAAGCCTAATCGGTTAATATTAATGTCAATAAATATTGAAATAACTGAATATTTTTAGAACCGTGCAAACATAAAAAGCAATATCTTTAATAAATTCCGTTGTAAACATTTGCTATTCTTCCTACTATGTCAACACCACAGTCAATAAATGCGGCTACCATTTATCTTTATTTGTATCTGTCCTCACACGACACTCATGCACATGACAAGCACTTTATATATGTTTAAAGTGAACTGCATCTGTCTGGTATTCCAAGTATGGACGATAGAATTTTTTATATTACAACACTTCCTACATGAATAATTTGAATTACACGGAACGACTGAATTTAAAAAGACAAATTATGCGTGTTCAATTCTCATGCAGATATCAGATGGTATTGTTTATATATTATGCAAATTGTACATGAATCATTTTATGTTAATGGTTTTCAGAAGGCACGCAGGTACTTTCTGGATGCATTTATGGTTGGTAAGTACCTATGTAGTAAATAGAAATAAAATGCGGCAATCACATTGAATAGAACATTTGATATGTACCTTTAACTATACTAGGTATGTATACTTTATCGACTTTAGTATTACATCGATTTAATAACGTACCCTTTTAACGTCCGAACCCTACTTTCCAATGATGTAAGCATTAAGGGAACAAATTAATTCGCAATGCCAATGAAAGGTATCTTATAAAACCTTAGGTTATAAACTTTAAATGGCCGCAATAAAAAAAGGACCCTTCTAATCTAAAAAGTGTTTTACACGAGAAATAATCGCCATTGTCAAATTTACCATTCAACAAATCGCGGGTGGTTCACGCATCATTAAACAATTCCATTAAATATTCAGAAGAAAATTTAGAACAAATTGCGCAAATATAGGAATTGAATTACTGTTTCGTAAAGAATTAAGACGGCACGAGTATAAATTAAAATGTAACGCCGTGTTACGAGACACGACATATTTCCAACAAAAAAATCACAAGAGAAAATGCTTTACAATTTCTCTATCATTATTACCAAGAAATTCCTTACATAGAAGGAATTCACATCTTATATTACATAGATATGCCTAAGTCTTGTAATATGGCACACTGCAAATTAATATTCGCTATTTCAACAACCACCGTGTAGGTATTTGACGCACTAACATACAACGTTTCACCTTCGCTGTGAGCCATATATTTTTATTATACAAAATTGAATTCTTTTCAAAGATTTAATATATCTTTCGCTGCCATTGCGATAATTAATATTTACGTTATTCATAAAATTTAAAAGACAAAAACAATTTACTTTGCTAGAATTTATGATGACAGTTTAATAATAAATTTAATATTAGTGTCAAATAATAAAATATCAATTAAACATTTTATTTTCGCCATTATAATTTCTTTAGTGTTCATCAAACGCATTATGTAATTTGATTAAATGTAATTTAATAGTTAAATAAATTAAAGATTACAAAAAAAAATTAAAAAATCATTTATATCGTTAGCTTTAAATGTCGTTTGTAAAATCCGATGTCGAAAACGAGCTTTTATTCATTTCAATCTATTAAATAAAGGCAATTTAATAATTGTATTAAAATAAAAACATCTAATTATCTTCGTTCAACAGTTCCATTTTAATTTAAAAAAAAAAGAAAAAAAATCAAAATACACACGTCTAATTGCAAATTTAATCGAGTATTTAGTAATAAAACAAGTTTGTAGCCGTAAAAATATTGCAACCGGCAATTTCCTTTATTTCTCCTGTTATAGGCAATTTAATGTTATTTTCGACATTAAACTGCCACTTTTGGTAAGCTTCTCTATTTTAAACGACTTCTTAAATATTTGTCGTTTTACGATTCCGACGTTTAAGAGATTTGTACGCACAAATTCCTTGTTTAAAAGACTACGAGAGAATGAATACCTGTACAAAAATTAATTCATAAATAATTATTTAAAAACAGTTTTTATAATACTTAACTGGAGTTTACGTATATTCAACAGTTAGCCAACTTACGTTTGTATTATAAGTAAAAGTGACGATAACCCGCTAAAAGGCATAAAAACATTAAGCCGCGTTACGCATTTATAATACATGATCTTTATTTCAATGTAAATTCAGATTTTACTACGAATATCCGTTGTTATTTCTCAAGTATCGTCGTCGTGCCATATTAGAGATATTGAAGTTGGCGGATTTGAATAAACGTTACTGAGAAAACTGGGGAAAACTGTTCGGTTCAAACATCAAAACAGTAACGATTTTCCGAGAATAAATTAGCTTTTATATTCAACTATAACAATAAGTGTGACTAGGCAACGAAGTTTGTACTTAAGAAGCTTTAACTTCAAGTAATTTAGCGAACAATTCAAATGTTACAATCTCATCGTTCTTATTAATTCTTGTTAGTATAAAATGTTATCCAACATGCCGTACAATTTATAATTATACATATATAAAGTTGTATAGTAACTGTATCTATATCGACAACATAATAAAATTATTATTAGTTTGCCTAAATTCAAATCGTAATAAAACACATAATCGAATTTACAAACACATCAAAATCGCTAAATCTGTAGGGCGAACTTGCCTAATTTCGCAGTAAATTTGAAAAGTTCGCGTTTATGAGCTTCTAGGCCGTTGCCTTTTGATCACATACACAGTAACAATTTTCGCAATAGGAAAAGGTTTAGTTTTTATTTATACTTATAATTATAAATCGAGACGTTCCGAATTGCGCAGTTACTGCGCCTTATTTCGCGTCACGTATTTTAAAAAAGAGCGGCATTAAAACGCATCGCATAATCGAATTCATCGCACTTTCCTCCTATGTTTCTATAGAAAACAGTCAATCGTTCTAAATTATTTATCTCGATAAAAAGATTAATTAGTTACACTAGTCAATGCAGTCGTCAAAACATCTCTTGTCTATGACGACAACTGGAACATTTGCACGTAACTAATGCACTACCACTAATTCCTACTACGATTTGACAGTTGCAATTTTTAAGGAACAGCTTTAAGGGACACCCTCCATTTGGCGGACACCTCCCAACAACGACCAATATTTTCCACCCCACAGCTGTCTCTTATTGGGAGGATTCGCTGTACTTGTTGTACATATAACATTTGCTTTTGATCTATGCCGTATATTCCACCCATTAAACAAATACCCAACAAAACTTCAGGGGAAATTTAGATATTTAATCAAATCTTATGACATGATCTTTATTTCAATGTAAATTCAGATTTTACTACGAATATCCGTTGTTATTTCTCAAGTATCGTCGTCGTGCCATATTAGAGATATTGAAGTTGGCGGATTTGAATAAACGTTACTGAGAAAACTGGGGAAAACTGTTCGGTTCAAACATCAAAACAGTAACGATTTTCCGAGAATAAATTAGCTTTTATATTCAACTATAACAATAAGTGTGACTAGGCAACGAAGTTTGTACTTAAGAAGGTTTAACTTCAAGTAATTTAGCGAACAATTCAAATGTTACAATCTCATCGTTCTTATTAATTCTTGTTAGTATAAAATGTTATCCAACATGCCGTACAATTTATAATAATACATATATAAAGTTGTATAGTAACTGTATCTATATCGACAACATAATAAAATTATTATTAGTTTGCCTAAATTCAAATCGTAATAAAACACATAATCGAATTTACAAACACATCAAAATCGCTAAATCTGTAGGGCGAACTTGCCTAATTTCGCAGTAAATTTGAAAAGTTCGCGTTTATGAGCTTCTAGACCGTTGCCTTTTGATCACATACACAGTAACAATTTTCGCAATAGGAAAAGGTTTAGTTTTTATTTATACTTATAATTATAAATCGAGACGTTCCGAATTACGCAAGTTACTGCGCCTTATTTCGCGTCACGTATTTTAAAAAAGAGCGGCGTTAAAACGCATCGCATAATCGAATTCATCGCACTTTCCTCCTATGTTTCTATACAAAACAGTCAATCGTTCTAAATTATTTATCTCGATAAAAAGAATAATTAGTTACACTAGTCAATACAGACGTCAAAACATCTCTTGTCTATGACGACAACTCGGACATTTGCACGTAACTAATGCACTACCACTAATACCTACTGCGATTTGACAGTTGCAATTTTTAAGGGACAGTTTCTTATTCCCCAAACTTAAGGGCAGGAGGGTGTCTAGAACTTAGCGAAACGTCTGAATAGATGGTACTATAGCAAATTTCTTATAAATAAACAACCATATTAACACTAGTTCCTTGAAGAGACAATTTAAAAGCTTATTATCGGTCCCGGTTTATTTATGACCTACTGATTTACGACTTCTCAAACGTTTGGTTTGGCAGGTAGAAGTTCTTTCTGAGAACGGATTTGTCTAGTATAGTTCGAATTCTCAATCTATACATTCAAGATAGGTTTCGATGCACGTCATCAATAACAAGTGAATAAATTGTATATTTGTAATATTCAGTTTAAAGTTTTGAACGTGGTATATTCTATAAATGATTTACCTGCACACATATAACACGACAAAGAAAGACTGCAATTTATTAGTACCTAATGTAAAAATAGGTACGAGGTTTAATAGATGACGTATATTGGAACCTATCTTGAATAACGTATAATTAAACACACTACTTCTATCCGTATTGAAAATAATATAACATGCAGTTTACTTTGCGCGTACCTGCGCCACCCCGAAACTGTCAGTTTCGATGATTCGCTTTCTTGAATTCGCTAATGACCATGTTATTACAGAATAAGAATGATGCGGTTTTTCATTTCCCAAATATTTTGCGAAAACATAAACTTATTGCCGATTTTTTCACTTCTTGGTGAATTTATCTGATAGGTATTTCCCATAGAATCTAATCTTACTTTAACCGTACTTTGAACGACCAACTGTTTCCACGGTAAATACCTATAGGGTTACCGATAAATTTACCAAGAGATGGAAATATCGGCTCTAAGATCGAGAGTAAGTTTTCGCAAAATATTCTAAATAAACGGAAAACGAAAAACCACATCATTCTTATTTTGAACGTCGTACTTCGAGAACGATTCATATCTAATTACTAGTTATTATCACACCCAAGTAAGCGGATTATCGAAACTGGTCCTTTCGCAAAGTACGCGCAAAGTATAAACGTTTCCCTCGTTCCTTTCTTCTTTATTGTTCAACTTATTTCTAAATTTTATTTGGTACTCGTATCCGCCATTCATGACTTGTTTGGTGTATCATCGATCTTGAACCAACGTTAAAAATTGTTGTTTATTAAA
This sequence comes from Rhagophthalmus giganteus, assembly GCA_036326145.1. NCBI lineage: Eukaryota > Metazoa > Arthropoda > Insecta > Coleoptera > Rhagophthalmidae > Rhagophthalmus > Rhagophthalmus giganteus. Next base: position 6,676,582 of record JARFJA010000067.1, on the reverse strand, counting down.
AACTTTTAAATGACATACGACTTGAAATGCGTTTCCATTTGAAATTTTTTAGTTGACCTCCACCTCCCACTCCCGGAGGTTACACACCTAAACATTTTCCATCAAAAATTGTGCCCTAAAAATAATGGAATAGGTAGGTAAGTGCGTGTTCGCCGATTTTTCCATATAGATACCCAACAATTTCCGAAAAAATGGTTTGTGGCCAGGCTTTGTGGACATTTGGTATATCTATGCCATTTAAAACGAAACAAAACGAAATTTTTAACATTATGTTTAAATCTAATAACATTTGCAACCATTTCATTGTGTTTATAATAATAACACTTAAATTTTGAATAGCTGATTTATAATTCATATTATTTATTACAAACTACATTATTTTTTATTCCACATATTATTATTATAATTAAAAATTATGTAGTAGCAGAGGTGTCTATAATGTTTTTATTTTTAAAAAGCAATTTCTGACGTTTTCTAACTATTTAAAACTTTCCTGCAGTTTTGAATGTATATAGGTACCTTTATATATCTGTCAGGATTATTTGGGTAATAAATATTTCTAACAAGACCACGTGCCGAGCTGTAGAGATCTGCACATTCTTTCTCTTTCTGTGAGCCCTCTTTGTTTAATTGTGAAATTTTATAAAAACATTTGTACGATTATCATGTTCTAATTAAAGATGAAAACTGGATCGACATCTTAAATGATATAAAAAAACATTCTCTGGGCAATGACAAAACATGAGCTTGATATGTTGACGCATATATGAAATTTTGAATTCTATTCATAAAAGTAAACTTATACGCAACATTTTTTCAATAAAAAATCTATTTCTACTTCAGCTATCTTCATCAAAACTTGTTATCTCCTAGATATTGTATTGAACATTATACATTGTAAAATTGAAGCCGCAATTTAAATTGGATTTTGAATTGTGTACAGAAGTTCTAATTTCGTTATTAATAATTTTATATTAAATTTTAAAAACTCAAATAATAGATAATTTTATGGCGAAAAATCTCCAAATGAGAGAATTTTGTAGAATTTAAAAATAAATAACATAATTCACTTCTAATGGTCGCCGGGAATAAAGTATACCCTCCCCTTAAACATTTACCCTAGTTCACCCTCCATTTGGCAGACACCTCCCAACAACGACCAATATTTTCCACCCCACAGCTGTCTCTTATTGGGAGGATTCGCTGTACTTGTTGTACATATAACATTTGCTTTTGATCTATGCCGATCTATTCCACCCATTAAACAAATACCCAACAAAACTTCAGGGGAAATTTAGATATTTAATCAAATGCGTATGACGTCATTTCCCAACTTAACCAACCTATCGTAAACGAGATATACTATACCTACATATTGTTATTTTAGTCATAAAATCAGTAAGTAAATAACGACGGCTTAAGAATTTTTTTGCTTTCTAGATAACATAATATACTAGATGAATTTTATTAAATTTGTAAAGATAGCGAATAACTTTAAAATCTATTTCTAAAACCAAGTGAACGTCGATCAAATTGTGATTATTCGGTTATTTAATGCAATTTGAACGAAACCTATAATAAATAAATTACGATAGTATATTTTGTTATATATTATTATTAGATTTAGTAGCGACGTAATTTAAATTTTCGACACGCACGCACCTTTGTGCGGTATAGGTCGGTCAACCACCCGCAGTGCGACCGCAAGGACGTTTGTAGTAAGAAAAGCTTGCCTTGCCACTTTCTATCGTAAGCAATGTTTTTATTTTCTCAATGAAGCAATTTACACTCCGGCGCTGCTTTATTATAATGGAACAGCGAACGATTTTTTGCATTTATTTATCATATAAAAATGTAGTACATGTCGCACCGCAAAGTGCACAATGATTCCGAGAGAAAACGAAGGATACGATTAGGTTAGGTGTACTTTCAATTTCCATAAACCTCAAAGGAGAATTTGAAATTACGCAGCAACAGCTGGTTAAGATGATTAATTTTAATATTATATCTAAGCCAATTTTCTGCCAACGTAGCTAAACTTGAAATGTCAAGAAAATGATAAACTCGATTACCCTGTGTACTTTGTATTTGCATATAAATCAATGATATAATCAAAGAGAAACCAATGTAACAGCAATTTGGTAAGAATGTGCAAGATCGAAAGCTGTGCTAACGAATTAAAGCTTTGGTCTTAATTCGCGCCTACGGAATCCACTACCAATAACCGCAGGTTTGTAAACCACTACTTTACGCTTGCAACCATCCAATTCTCCAAGGAGCAATTATACATTAATAAGCAATTTGTATAACATAAAGTCAACCAAATTACAGAGTCTACTTTTAAAATTCAAATTATTTTATAAATGTTATTAATTTAATCGTGATAGCACACGATTTTATTTCAACTGTCCAACCACGGACGACGTTAATTTTTAGTCGCGATCAAATTTAAGAAATAAAAAGTCGCAAAAATTTCGCAGCTGTAGTATTGGTTTAGATTTTGTTGGTAAAAAAAGGCAAGACAAATTGTTGCCTCTTAAGTATGCTTCATTGGGACTAAAAAAATACTAAAAGATAATCATGATAACTTTTAACGCACTAGACTCGTAAAGTTGATTTAAAATACAAAGAAGACAAAATAAACAATCAAAATTGGCATCAGAATCTTCAATATGGATTGTTTTAAATGAACTGCAGCAAATAAAAAGTGCACACGAAATATGTTAAAATATGGAATTTATAAAGTGACTTGGTGAAAATATAGACTTTCACAGACTACGCGCTAAATTTATAGACTAATATAGACTATTTGGGAGCCCTGCAATAAGGGTCGAGTGTTACATCATATTTTAAAGGTCAGTTAACTTTCTTTACAATGATGCTTTCGCTTATTTACCAAATCGATTATGCGCATTTAATAAAATAAAATTGTTTTCCAAAATTAAATTGTATTTTTGCTATACTTATTACAATTTGCAAATAACACAAACAAAATGTTTAAGGGAAACCCTAACCCAAGCTCGATTTTCAGAGAATTTGTGTTAGAGCTTAAAGCTCCATGTGTCCATATATGAGAGTTAGTCGACAAAAAAGATCCTACCTTTCCTCGTCGTATTAATCATTTTTGTTTGTAATCCTTTTAGAGAACACAACATATAACACTCGCGCACTCACAAGGCGCAAAAAGTCCTTATAAACCGAACGAGCACTCCTCCTCGCACACGCGAATAATACGACGCACAGTGGGGCGAGATACTGTAAAACGTGGCAGAAACTATTTTGATTTATGTAACTGTTTTAACTATTTATAAATAAATATAGATCATTTATAATATTTTACAAGTTTTATTTTAAAAATAAATGTAGATAAAGGGCTTAAAAAAGTTAAAATAAAAATACCCCGCAATAAATTGTATCTTATAGAAAAGATGATCTCGTGACATTGATTGGTTATCACATATGTTGTAATTTAGGACCTGCTGAACAAAAAAATGTAATACGTAAAAAGTTATATAATGGTCAGTTTTTGAACTACAGTCAAACATGAGCTGTGGTGGGCGAGTAGATATTGTTTGAGAACAATGTTTTTCGAACATTTCATAGTAGACCATTATTTTTTTTTTGATCACAAGAGAAATTTCATAAATATTTTTTATACATATAGGGTGTCTATGAAATTGGGTTTACAATAGGAGTAGGTACCTTACCTATACTGAACTAAAAATCTCATCGCAGTAGGAAAAAAATGTATTGCTTATATAATCGTATAATATCCATAGATGATTAAGCTATTATAAAATATACGTTTAAACGAGTAAATATGATATTTCAATTTTTGACTTTCTGCCACGTTTTACGATATTCCGCCCCACTGTGCGACGCCGTAATTTAAAATTCGCACTACTAAAACAAGCACTACCGCTCTGTACTGCTGACGCGAAAGATCTGAAGCGGTTTTGTCGGAATTCTATATATAAATGTATTCGAGTTTATACGTGGATCCTAGGTAATCCTGCTATTATTTTAAAAACATTCTGTTCTTTGTTCGAACTCGGATAAGTTATCACGTGAAAGTAGGTGGCGCACATGTTTTACCAGTCGCTTTGTATTTTATCGGTCGCATAAAAATGCGATTAAACTTTTATCTGGTTTATGGTTTGTAATAGAGAAATTTGAAATGTGGATAAATTTATAAAAATCAACGTATTTCGGGGTTATCCAAAAAAAAAGAAGACTAGTGAAAACTTTTCGTTGAGAGACATCTTTTAAAATTATTCCTAATCTAAACTTATACCTATTGCTAAAATAGTATGTATGTTCAGACATGTTGGAAAATATAATACCTATTTTCATTAAAAAGTATTTCAACATGTATTTCGCGATACCAAAAACATTTTTAAGGGAAAAGACAAGAATAAAGTAATAATTAATACACAAAACTTGTATAAAACAAACTAAATTATTGTTAGGACTATTTATTTACGAATATAGGAATTTCGATAGGTGGTGACAGTCGAAGGTGTATATTGTTCGTAAAATAGGTTTACGATTCTAGGGTCAAATGAATTAAAAAAAATACAGCAGTAGATACTTATAACTATCTCATTGTGAAAATCTTAAAAGGAAGCGGTGACGCTTCTGGATATGTCCAAAATCATATTCCGCACCAACGTAATACCAGCTTAAAAATAAATTCATTTAATCCAGTCCGAGAAACTAAAAGAAAAGCCTCATTCCGAGATAAAAACAACTGTCACGTACTTATAGCCGTATATTACCAAACTTTTAGTTGACATCTAACTGTTGACATTATCGGTAAAAGAGCACTTCGTGCCAGTTAATTAATGTTTTTCTGCAATTTAACGATAGAATAAGGAAAATACCAGGTAACAATAAGAATTTTAATTTATGGCCTCTAATTGTAAGAAGAGCGTGGTTCTTGTCGTTGTTTCATTACTTGACATTGACGTTCGATTGTTGCAATAGTAGATAGTAGTACCTAAAGCACATTCATGGCGCAAATATCTTAAAGTGTTTTGAAAAAAAATGTTGTAAAACAGGCAGTCGTGAAAATGTCGATTTGAAAACGTTTATAACTCTTCGACTTGCAACATGGGCTATCTACGTGGACCACTCATACGTCCACTAAATTAAATTCGTTGTAGACTATAACCATTCATTTTGCATTTATACTTACATATTTATTTAATAATATCGATTAATATCGTTCTACTAACTGGAAAATGTCAAACATTATGGAGTTTAACAATTTCACGCAATTATGACTATTATAGGTACGCGCAATTATGTACGATCCTAATTATAATAATGTGTAGCAATAACGAAGGGTAATGTGTCATACGTAATTATCCCTCGTTTAATTATGTATAAACTCCAGCGAGCCAAGTATAATATAACTGCGTCGAGATTAAAAATGTCACCAGAAACCTACAATCTAGATCGACTGTTAATAAATAAACGAACATCATTTAATGCCGACGCTTAAATTGAATTTTCTAGTTGAATAATCACTGATACGGTCGTCTGAATCAGAACGCAGCGTAGCAGCGCCTCGGTAAAAACATAGGCCAATAATGAGGGTTAACGTTGGCTTAATTAAAACTCACTATGAAAAACTGAAGTAACTTAAAATTCTGAGTTTATTGCGTACACCGAGCTGCGACAAAATGAATTTTCTTTGTAGAGTCGTTCCGATTCCGAACTACTTTGCACGTTACTTCGTGTCAGCTATGTCACAATTAAAATTAAGGCAATGATAATAGATCTTCGCAGCTAATTAACTCTATCGTTCATTCTAACGCATATAAATTATTCCTTATTATAAATTACCTTCGATTACAGACAATGGCGGAAAATATTTATAACTTTAAAAGTGATAAAATAAGTACTTTGAATAAGACGTTGACATATATTATACTATATCGTATACTATATTATACCTTTAATAAATAGCAAATATATTATATTATATCATTATATTATATTATATTATATTATACCTTTAATAAATAGCAAATAAAACTAATTGGTATAAATCTCAAGGGAAATTATTAACACTTCTATTAAATTGTAGAAAATCATTGTCTTTCGATTATCTTGAAGTGTAAGCGTATATAAAAATCAATTGCAATTCAGATATTAAACTGCAAAATCCACGTATATTATACATACCTTATACCTATGTGTATTGTGATTGTTTAATCAAAAGCACCGTTATCCAAAATTGGCTTTGTTAACAAGAAGATATTGGGAAATATCAAAATTTAAACAAGAAACGCAACGCAAAGCAACGACTAGATATAAGTACATAGGTATTACACCAGTGTGATCAGTGTAGAAAATAATATTGGACGCGATTAGTACTTGGCTCAATAACCACTAAACAACAAAAATACAACTAAATAAAAATAAATTCAACAAAGAAACGAATGAATGCTGTAGGACACGAACGGGAGCCGGAAAATTCCCCGACAACAATTCACCCACGGAATATTCCCCGACGGTAAAATTTCTCGAGAAACAATTCAACGAATGGAAAATTCCCCGACAGATAATTATACATTTAAGACTGTGCACATGGGGCAATCGTCTGTGTGCACACGGGGTTAGGTTAAGGTTGAAAGAAAAGTTAATGTCCTAAGTTTTTATGCGTAATAATCACACTTTTAGTTATTTTTTGTATATTTCCCGAAATGCTTAGTTATTATCGATATTAACTAAATTTTGATATTAGCGGCAACATACCTACAAATGCTACTAAAATTAAATTGACAATTTTTATTTCGTGACGATTTGTTCCGGCGGCGAGTTGAACTAAACCCGATATTTTGTGCTGCTTGAGAGCCAAACGTTTACTTGGTTTCAAACTGCCGGTTCGACAATTGAAAGTTCTATATCAAGTGCGTTTTTCCGTATCTATTGGGAATTTTTCGTTCGTTGAATTGTTTGTCGAGAAATTTTACCGTCGGTGAATTGTTGTCGGGAAATTGTCCTAGATCCGACACGAACATAGCGAGGAATTTCATCTAGCTGCGCATCTCGTCGTTCATTCGGCCTCGCCACCACAAAACAAACACGCACAACGACAAATTCATCCAAGACTAAAATAACAGCTGACAATAATAATATAGTTTTGCTACTTTTCGTATCCAGAATCGTTTAAAAACAAGTTTTTGTTAATCCAAGACAAAGTTTAGATTGAAGTTGGTTATGGTACAAACATAGTGGAGGCATTTCGTCTCGCCGCGCATTCATTCTTGCATTACATAACGAAGTTTAGTTGTATTCGATCGCAGCGGTAGCAAATATGTTCACGAATTTTGACAGTGACGGGGATTTTCCAAGTAACGTCGCCATCAAATGGCGACGTGGTTGCTGTCCAAAAAGGGAGTTCGAATGTGAAACGTGCATCCCGTAAATAAAAAACTCAGTAATCATAGTGAATTTTATCATTTATTAGCACTTGTTTGGTTACTGCTCACATACTTGCAAAAGTGAAGGAAGTCGTTTACCTTGAAACAATCAATAACAGAGCTAGTTCGGGCAGCATACCTGTTGAAAAACAAATCATTTTGTTTACTAATGCACGGCACGATACCTTCGCGAATAAAGGTCGATTCCCACCTAAGCAGCACGTCGCGTCGCGCTGCTTAGGTGAGAATCAACCTTTATACCTACATTGACTTGAGGCAAGGTGCGCGGCGAGATGCAGGGCGCGATGCGCTGCGTGGTGAAATGTCTCACCATGTGCGTGCCCTTAGAAATGAATTAATGACAATAAATAAGTAGGTACTCGATTAAAACTCAGAATATAAAGTAAAGACGCGTTTTCAAAAGTTTAAATTCTGCTCTATATTATATGCAATATTTATTCGGAAGAGTCGGTCCATGATTTACTTTTAATTTAATTTAGTGTAGGTACCAACATTTCGGAGTTTTGTTTAGCCACCTTACGTTTGATTGCCCTACTTTACGTAAACATTGACTGTAAAAAGTTTTAATTGCTCCGTAATGTTTTAAGTCGTCTTTCAGTAAATATTCAGATAAGAGCTTTTAATGGCCGTAGGTACGTACCTAATTTCGGCATTAAATATATACATATAAATATAATACATATAAATATATACATATTCTAAGGATTATGACGTTTTTGTCTATGTCTATGTATTGTTAGTCTAAAAATATCGGCTAAATGAACAAATAAATGTTAATTCTTAAAATTTATAGTTATCTATTAATTAAATATTTAATTTTGATGAAGACAGTTGTCAAAAATACCAACTAAATACCTGTTGCGTACAAAAAAAAACTACAGTGGGTGGTTTTAACCTACCTATTGCTTCATAAGTCGTGTTTAAAAGATTACACAGGGCGTATAGTCCAGGCATTTTAGAAATAAAAAAACTCAATCGATCTAATTAATTACTTAACTAAGTAATTAATAGGAAGTGACAGTTGGCGCAGTTGTTCTCATAAATTCAGGCTGCGCTTCAGCCGCCATCGTGAGAAAAATACGCCAAAAATGAGTTTTTCACCTTTGCGGTTCATTTTACGGCAAAAATACCTATATGATAAAATAAACTAGGGACATTTTTCGACAATTTATGAACTTCTCATTTTTCTGTAAAGTCAATAATTTCAGCGGGGCAGCTTCACAAATTTTATTTTACCAGGTAACTCGACGTTGATCAGAAATTACACTTTTCCTTTCGATGCAAACATGAAAACTTGCACATCGTTAGATCCGTCTAGGATTTTACAGAAAATTGTTAACAACATAGTTTCCCTAGTTTATTTTATTGTATAAGTACTTTTTGCCGTAAAATAAACCGCAAAGGATATTCTGGCATAACACTTACTTAAGTAATAAGTAATTAAATAATAAAATATGTGGCTATTTTTTTTTATTATACAACTGCTACGATTATAAGTTTTCTTCATAAATATTGTTATGAAGCTTAAGATCTCTTTACGGCTCAAATTCTCAAAATTTCACGTAATTGTCGACGTTGTTTACAACCAAAATAATAATTTTGGAAATTCTATAGATGCAGTGCAATATTATATAATTTTTAATGTTCTAGAATTTCATTAGAATATGATTTTGTAGACAAAAATGTTCTTTTTTGCTTAAATTTCAGGTTTAACAATGTCATTTAATTGAAACGCAGTAAAAATTGTATTGAAAAATTATAAGAACATTAAACGTCTTTTCTGCAAAATCCATATATACCTACCGACTACGTGTCAAATATGCTAAACGTGAAAAGATATAATATGGCAACGATCGAATATCCTATATTATGATTTTGGTTGTAAACAATGCCTTAGGTCACGTGAAACTTGCTAATTTGAACCTTAAAGCGCACTCCCCCTATAGGTCTTAAAGGTAGCAATACATGTCTGTGAAGTTAAAGCAAATTAATAGTTAACCCGAGTCATATAAGGACATGCACGAATAAGGAAGTTGTCCGATAGTCTCCGTATATTAAAATTTCAAGTGTAAATCACATATCAATTTCTATTTGCCAGAACGTAGAATGGACACATAAATCTTTATAAAATTTTTAAAAGGTTGTAGTTTAATTACAAATGAAAATAATGATTCTCGTAATTATATACATATATTAAAGATAGAAATCTAACACTAAATCAACGTATAGAACTTATCTTGTAAGTCCAATACATGCTAGTTGGTAAATATTTTCTACAACATTATATATTTAGCATTAGGTACCTATTTCTTAAAAAAATATTTTACTCGACGCTGCTGGCAATTTATTTCTACTATTCTTGTTAAACGAATTAAAACAACTTTAAATGTTACCTACATTGTAGGTATCTATGTGTATTTAATTTCAATTCAATATTTTTCGATTACTTAAAAATCCTACAACACAAGAGAATTTCTTAAATAAATATAAATATCTATACTTAATATTGAGTGATATTAAAAAATGTTCGGCTGCTCTAAATACACAATTCGTTCACAAACCCATGCATAAATAATGTCCCTGTCATATGCAGTTTATACGTTAAACTCAGAAAATTTTTCAAAATGCTTATGTAAAATTCATATTAAAAGTATTTTATCTATAAATATTAAACTACTTAATGTTTTACGAATGCAAGATAAAATAATTCCGTAAAAACGAGTTTGAACAAGAAACAGTTTCTAAGTTGGGTGCCTTTATTTATTTTTAGGTGTTTAAATACGTCATATATACTATAATATTACTTATTCTTATTGGTAATAGAATTGGCATCCATTGATTTTAAAATACAAAGTCAAAATTCGAGAATTGTATAAACATCTATTTAAAGAATAGACGGAATATATCCTGCAGAAAGTAGCCCCATTACCATATATAATATACCTACGATAAATCGACATTCATGGAACAAAGGCTTTGTCGAATATATGTGAAACATATACGTTATTTAAGGACTATTTAGTAATTTAAAAGTCAAAAAATTATAAAAAACTTGATTAAAGGAGATCGGATGAGAAAGGGGAAGCTTGAATCTACATTATAGTTAAAGTTCTAAATATTTATGTTGTATTAGAAAATTTAAAGAAATTTTTAAAACATGTTTGCTGCATGTCCTTAAAGATGTATGTTATTGTTTGAGCTTCTTGAGAAAGGCGCATCGAATTACAAAGGATGTCAGACTGAGGAGCGGCCGATTAACACTATTTCACTATACTTATAATGTACGTATAAAAAGTGCAAGCAATTCCTTTAAAGTTGAAAAAATTAAAACGAAAATAATAGTTAATGACACGACAAAATAATTTCAATTTTATTGAGTACATATACCTATTGAGCACAATCGGAAATGAACGTCCTAAGAATCGGAATTTATATTCAATTATTTAAGAACGAATTCGATTGTTGTTCTGATAAAAACAACAGTGTAATTAACTTAAATAACATTACTTATGTGTAAAATTGCATGGGAACGACAATACACGTTTTTTCTTATACACATTTCAGTGCCACAAAAGGTTTAATCCTTACATTAGCATGACAATAAAATTGTACGACTGTATCTTTACAAAATTATATGTTTAATCGCGAGAGATCAGTTAATTAGGAATTTTACCTGCTTGCGAACAACAGTAAAAATTTGACGGTTGGCGAAATGTTGTCTTATCAACTTTCTCACCGTTGTCGAGCCCAAAGATATCCACCTACGTTACACGGTATTTAAAGTGTCTATACGTTCCGCAAAACAGCCTCCTATTAATAATCGTGGATTATTTTTATGCAGGCGAACAAGCGTAACCAGATAATGTTGGAAACAGCATGTAAACGTCTAGTGAGTGGACTCTAATGAAAACGAACCACTTTCAGAACTCTATAAAATGTAATTTAAGAACCATTTAATCCAATCAAATAAGATCGTAATTAATTTTAAATGTCTATATTTTCAACTACCGAGAATGGCATTTTAAACGTATGCAACTGCTTACGATACCTAATTACTTATTAAATAATCGTACGTATATTGTTAATAATAAATTGTAAACGCCGACTCTAATTCGAGATAATTAATTAAATGTACGAGAATTAATCTTCGTCTTGTCTTGTCGTCGCGTCTTGTAATAGTATGTCAAATACTGAATTATGAGAGAATAACAATTCTTAAATATGTTACAGATTTTACACACTGTCGATTTAATAAATCACCTGTCGAACATATAATAATTTTGTTTGGGTACTTATTCTTCCTAAAACGTTTCAATAAACAATTGAAATTAAATCGATAAGACAAGAAATAAATTCGAGTAGAATGTAGGTAACACAATAGCGATAAAGTCCAACACAAATAGTATAACTAGATTTACGTAATGGCTTTACGTAAATTAAAGGGTGCTTTTGCGGGTGCCGATGCGATTTCATTAGTTTCCGGGTTGATTGGAAAAGTGTAGTTAAAATCTATTTTAATTCCGGTAGAATTGTAACTTAAAGTAATGCACTTCCGACAGACTGTAGGTATTATTTTGGGAGATTTAAAATTATCTAATCACTTTTCTTAAATATATTACAATGCCTTCGTTAATGATCGTGTTCCATACGACCTTAGTATATGGGCGACTAAACATGTACAGTTGATAATAACCAAATGATTTTTATATTACTTTTGTAATAAACAGAGAGTCAAAAATAAATGACGAACTATATATAAAAAAAAACTCTAGTAAATGGTAACACAAATCTGAAACCCGTAATAGCTAGTTCGACATCAAGTGGCCAAAATATTAAATTCCCTAATTTGTTGAAAAGCACTGCTCACGTGCAACCACAAGAAGTAGTAATAAATATTATAAAAGTATTTGATGTTAAGTAATATAGGTATGCAGTGTAGACAAACCATTAAGAAGTAATTTACAATATCTAATAAATAAGTAACAACAGATCGCAGCTTATCGTTAGTTCCTATATTTATATACTGTAATGTTTCACAGTAACAGATGCATTATGTAGATAATAAATATCTGTAACGAAAAACAAATAGCAATAACTAAATTAGAAATGTCATAAGCAAATAAGTTGCAGTAGGTAACAGAAATCAACAATATAAGTAGATACTTGTGCATTATTCTCGAGATGAATTCTGATAATTATCTATACAAAAAATAAAGCATTACACATATTCAAAGTTCAACACTTATTAGACATTAGATAATTATTAGTTCTCAAATAGTTTTTTTGTTTAGATATTTTTAACAGTAGGTACCTAGTCGATTTTGTTGATTTTTATACAATTCGATAGATAATAAAAAAAACTAAAACGTCTTATCATTGACCCAACATTGGAAAAATTGATAAGAAAGTCGCAATTCACGATTTTAGATTACCCATTTAAAATACATTGCTGCCAATCATTTCTTCTAAACAATATCACCTAATAGCCCGTTAAATTAATTCTTTCAGAGACACTAAAAACTTTTGAACGTAAGGCAGGGAATATTTGGTTTTTATTTGCATTTTACGTCTCAAAGTTTAAAATTTTTAGCATATTTGAAATCGAAAATATATTTATCTAAAATCGCGAATTGGGACTTTCCTATTAATTTCTATGTGTTGGGCCAATAATAAGACTTTTCCGTTCTTTCATTATCACTATCGAATTGTATAAAAATCAACAAAATTGATTGATCTTTAGATTTCCATTTAAGTGGTGCGAAGCCCTTTATCGATAGATAACTGTTTGTAATTAACTTATATTTGTTAAGACTTTTACGTGACTTACTTATCGTTAAGTTCAATATTTCACATCGACCAAAAGATATTTTTTGTTTTACACTGAATTCATTAGTCCCTTGGTCCGTAAAAAGGACAGGAAACTGCTGAACATATCAAGAAACATTGTGTTTTGTGGGTGATTATCTGTCATAGATTAAAACAAGATGGCACCTAGAAAAAATTCAAATTTAAAAAAGATAAAATTTTGAAAACAAAAAGATGGACCGTTTTTCAAAAGTAATTATGTAACAAATTAATTATAACGATAATTGCAATACATTTTATAAATGTTATGAATATACGTAAAAATTTGATTACTTACATCGAAAATTGCGACTTAATTCAGATGAATTTCAGAAAAATTTTAATTTCTTCTAAGATACTACATTAAGCGACTGTTCCGTTTGGTTGCAATATAACAAATGTATTGTCCCATACATGACAAAAAAAAACTTGTTTAAATATAAACATAAAAGTTTCACGAGTTTTGTGGTATCATTCAGATAACAGAACGTCTGATAATTTTGAACTTTTGACTTCACATATTTTCGGTAAGAAATTAAACATTTAATAGTAGAACCGTACCTAACCGGTATTTAAATTATGTAATAAATATTATCAATTTAACATAGGTAACTAATTAAGAATGATCGAAGAATAAAGGAAAACGAAATAAACGAATAAGTAGGTATTTTAATTTTTGAATTATTGAAATTTATGAAAAAATTAAAATTTCCATATTTTTCTTTTTAATCTAAACGTATCGCTAATTGACAAAAAAAAAATAACTATTTCATTGTCGTTATTATTCCTGGTTAATAATGTAGCTTATAATGTGTCGAACTACCAAAAACGCAATGGCTTCAGGAACAACGAACTCCTCTACTTCTCAGTTTTCAGTTGAATATTTTTATTTGCTTGACGCAAAGTGGGTATGTCAATTTTTTAAATGTGCGCCTTCTTTATTAATATACTTGCATCTTATAAAATATTTTGCCTATCCCAATTTAAAAATAGAAATTAAATACTTTTAAACCAGTGTGTAGAAACAATACCTGCTACGTACATATTTTAATTATGTAAGTAATTAATACTCGAATTATTTTTACATAAAACATGTGCGTATTTTAAATTAAATATCTAGACGAGCAAATTGTCATTTTTGCCAATAATAATAATTAATTAAATTATTCAATTACCTAAATTAATCGTATATATGTATTTCGATTCTGTATAGAATCGTCATCAGTGGTATTTACAAATCTAAAACATTATTATTAGGTGTACAAAAAAGTTCTGAGCTTTTTTTTGTAAAATTCAATATTTATTTAAAAACAAACAAAAAGATATTAATCAACGAAATAGTCCCCGTTTGCATCGATAACCTTTTGCCATGTTTCGGGCAGCTTGCGAATTCCCTGATGATAGAAGCTCCCTGGCTTCGAGGCGATAAAGTCATCAATGCATTTGCGTAGGTCTTCAAGTGCCACGAAGTGTGTATCAGCCAAGTGATGCTGCAGCGACCGGAATAGGTAGTAATCAGACGGTGCCATGTCTGGACTATACGCCGCATGCGGGAGAAGTTCCCAGCCTAACGCAAAGATATGATCCCAGGTCGCTTTTGCAACATGTGGTCGGGCATTGTCATGAAGCAGTATCACTTTACCACGTCCTTTGCCAGTAAATGGCCTCTTTTCTTCTACTGCATCGCTCAAATTAGTCAATTGTTGCTGATAGCGGTCTGCCGTAATTGTTTCACCCGGCTGTAACGGTTCATCTTCAAGACTGAAATCTCCTTGGCGAAATTTTGTATACCACCTTTACACGTAGCGTGACTTACAGCGTTCTCTCCATATGCGGCACAAATCATTTCAGTGGCTTCAGCAGCATTTTTCTTGAGATGAAACGCGAAGTGGATGGAAAATCGAATATGCTCTTTGGTTATTGCCATCGTAAACACTACTGATTTTTTAGATTATGTGCATCAAACGTCAAACCGCATGGTATTTTCAAAGACCAAATGTCAACGTTGTAAACCCGCAAAAGGGCGGGAAACTTCATGAAATTTAAATTGTGGTTTCGGTTGTATGAAATCTAAAGCTCAGAACTTTTTTGTACACCTAATAGTTTTAATTAGTTAATATATAAGTCATGTTTCGGTTCTAATTTGTAAATACCACTGGCGAAGATTCTATCCAGAATCGAAATGTATGATTAATTTAATTGAATAATTTTATTAATTAATGGCAAAAAAGGAACTCGTTCGTCTAGATATTTAAGTAATTCACGGGCAAAATAAGTTACCCAACTAAACAAGTACCTAATACTTATATAAAAAACGTTCTTCAGATTTATAATATGTATACTACGGGATAATCGCAAGCAACCGTTAGCAAAATAAAAAAAAAACAACGTGCGTTGATGTACATAATTAAATACAAATAGCTGAACACGAGGTGGTTCACACTCTTAATTTCATCTTGAAAAAAGTATAACGAGTTCGAATACCTGCTTATACGAAACCCTAAATATAGACATACATATGTACATGCCAAGTTCTAAATATTTTAGTGAGAATCTTCTATGGGTACAAATATAGATAGTTACTATGATTATCTGGAATTAAATATTACACTTCTAGCCTTAAAGTAATCGTGATGTAATCAAACGCACAATCCTAAGGCAAGATCGAGTGTCCAAAATAAACTATAATTGTACTTTACAACAAAAATTAAGAAAAATGCTCTCTACAAATACATACTTATTAAAATGTAACGACCAACCAATTACCTAATTTAAAAATTTGCGCTGAAAAATTACCGAAAGAACTATTATACAAAACGTGCCTACTTGAAATAAAATTGAACTAAAAATATGCCGCTTTCGAACATCGATATTTTTCGCAAGAAAGTTGAAAATAAGGAACGTGAATTGTAAAAATAGAAATCGCAATAATTAGAATTTCGATTAGTATGGTATACCTACCTAATTATTTATTATTGGCTTCGTTCAAAAGTTACGTTAAACAATATTTTCGAAAGCTCATATTTACATCTTAAAATGTACGATAATCGATGATAAAATGAAAATCGCGAAAGGACGACACTTTAAACAACATAATCACGTCCACGCAATTCGACGCCTCTTCGATAATTCGAACAATTTCTAAATTAAATATTGCAAGTGAAATTATTAACGGCATTCCATTAAAATTGATTTGAATCGCAGGTTCTTAACAAGTGATAAACGTCATTCCATTTTTATAACAGTTTACACGCGACCGAATACCGTAGCAACACTAAAACTTTAATCTAATTTAATAATCGGTTGTAATTCGTTCTTGGTTGTAATAACGGACCCTCTTGTGGGATGAGATACTTTAGAAGTATGCTATTGTGCGCTTGTCAACATTCAACAGTTTACTATTGTACTGCTACGGTAAAAGTCGCACCTGCGATAATCAAAAGGGAAAAAGAGTAAAAAGAGAATGTGCAACCGCTTATTTCTTCTGACATTTAAAGTGTGATCGGGCAATTCTGTGTAGGTACTACTAGGTACTTAAGTAAAGTTACACTAAAAAAAAAATTACGCGACCCTAACAACTTTTTCGTTAATTAATTTAAATAATACTTACTCGTATAGGGTAAATACCTATAGTGCCGTAAAGGCGGGGACATGGCGAAATGATGGCCATCCCAAAGAAATATTGTTTTAGAGCCAATCAAAATTGTAGATTAATTAATTGCAGATTAGCTTTGCTCTGATGCAATTTTTAAGATTAAAAATATTTTTATTGATTTAAAGTTAAACGCCCGCCTTTTTAATTTGAAAATTCTCATTTATTTTGAGCGTAGGTAGGTGTGTAGAGAAAATGATTTGAAGCTCGCCACCAATGAACACAAAAGGTTTCTTAACATACCTAATCAACAATGATCAATGATCAACAGTGTACAAAATTTTACTCGTTTGAAAAAATCTTAAGTAAACTCTATCTTGTCAATAAATCACCATATACTTAAAATACAAATTAATTTTAACACGTTTCTTCTACGTCCGTCATTCATAATGAAAATGCGTTCATTCTAAAAATAAAACACAAAGTCATTAGGCAAATCGCTTCAAGTGCAAAACCGGAACCTTAAAAAATTAACCTTAACGTGAGGCGAATCACGTATATAGGTTACAAAATTCCCTACTGTGGAAACAGATTTTCGTTGTTCGATTAAAAAAAAATTAATTCAACATACATATGTTTCTATAATTATTTATTTTTTTTGTAATCCAATTATTTACTAAATGCTTTTCAAATTCACCAACTAACATTGTTGACTAGGAAGTTACTACTTAGGCGTATGAAAACTATAATTAGATGCACCTGGAAATAATTGATTATTTTCAATTTAAAATCTACTTTTTATAATATTCACTTAACCCGAAAAGAAGTTATACTTTTAGAAAACTGTAACTATATTTTTAATTTCGTATCATACCTCCGGAAATGGGTATAATTACAAAACTAAAACTACTTAGGTTCAAGTAGATATTTTCTACAGCTGCCATCATTTGCGGTTCATCGGTAATCTTTCGCAAAGTTTAAAAAGATAGGTTTTTCTTCAAACTAAAAGTACGCAAAAGTACTAAAAGTACTAAAAGTAACTAAAGTTGAAGTAGGTATAGGTATTCATTTATAACATGATCTTTAGATAGAAAAACGTTTTCGTTAGTCGTACAAATATCGATTACCTAGTAATTAATTTGTAATATAATAATATTATAAGAGCAATTCAATTTATTTAATTCGACAGAACTTTGGAAGAAACAACATTGACATACAACAAAATATTGTCATAGTTTTCTCATAATATTGTCATCTCGAATGTCTTTATACATCCCTAATTTAATGCAAAATGTAATTAATAATTCACATAAATTTAGTCACTTTTACAATAGGTACTAATTGCAAGATCCCTCAAAAACTTAAATAATATTAAATTATTACTATTTTAAAATGTAAAAAGTAACGTACCTAATTTAAATTTAAATAAAAAACAAACGTTTATATTACTTCATTCTTAATTGAACAGCGTCAAATAAATTAAATTAATTAAAAAAACTTAATTCATAAATTAAAAAAATAATAATTAATTAAAAAAGTCGTACGCCGAACATTCTCATAATGTCTTTGATGTAGTTTTAGTGGTCGGATAAAAATAGATAATTATGAAACTTCATAAGCTTTATTAATAAGTAGTCCAAGAATTATTTTCACCCTTTGAGAAGTGCAACGATTTTATTCATAATCATTATCTCCCATTTAACTCTGTGTAATGTTGAGATGCAACGTTTAATCATTAAACGACAAAAATTAACTTTAAAGATAAGGAGCAAATTAAAATATACGTAATGTTTCTTGATAATAATATCTAATAATTATTGTACTTAAGTAGATTTGTTATACAATACCCATATAGGTGGTAAGTAGTAAAAATTAAGAAAAATAGGTCCGGGTATTTTATTGGTCCAATCAGCTGCTACAACTAATCGAAATCGATTACTATTATTGTTAGTTGTAGGTTGTAAGTACATAGCTGTTAATATATTATCTACCTACTATTTGGTGGTACGATCGTACCAATATCGTATCGTATTTCTATACGAGAGTAGTAGGTATATATTTCAGAAAATCTAATATTTTATCCTTACTCCTTAATCCTAGTAAACACTTAAAAATGTTCTATACAAACATTCCATCCAGACACGAATTTATCGTTCTCTATATTGTGCGTCGAATTCTATATACATAGATAGTATTGAAATACAATCAACAAATAAAATTTACAATTTTCTTTACATTTACAATTCCAAAATTTACAATTTTTAAAATCGTTTGCATTGTAAAAAAGAAAAATGATTTTATTCAGAATAAACTATTTATATACTACCTATTAATTATATTATGTTACTGTGGATGTCTGTAATTTGTCTCATATCTAAAATAATCGATTGTCGACATAAATACACATAATACACATTATTCAAGATATGTTCCAATGACACGTCATCGATAAAAAGTTACCAAGTACTGTAATATTCAGTTTCAAGTTTGTTAAACTTGTTTGTTGTTTGAATTTTGACTCGATTATTTAGAAATGCAAATTGTTTCTCAATTTCTTGCCTCAAATGTACTATGAAATCGTATAAACATCTTTGCCAATAGAAAAAAAGAAGTTTTAAAGAATTAGGTTAACGCACATTACTTCAAGATACTACAAATTTGTACCTGTGAGAAAATTAGAAATATAAATTGGGGATCTCTTCCAGGTTGGATTAAAGAAAATTGTTTAAACACTTGAATACTTTATTCAGGATCTTCATTTTCATTACATTTCCGCAGAATATAACTTCACAATATGGCATACTTGTGTATATATGTATGTACGTACGCGGGGTATATTCTAGAAATGTGGTCAAACGTGCGCAAAAATAATAATAAGTATAACAAAATAATTATGGCGAGGGTTTAATAACGATGTTTAAAACACCTCGTGTAAAATTTGATTAAAATTATAGTAAACGAATGTGCAGGTAATAACCTGAAGCCATATCTAAAAATAGAAATGCGTGTCCAAATTAAACTTCCATACGTAAGAATGTTTTAAGAGTTTAGTGTGTGGCTCTTGACGCGACTTAAACACTAAAATTTCGATTGCCTATCTTGTTACAATTAGAATGCTAATTATTTGAAACCGCTATGTGCACATAACGTTCGTAACGCGGTGGCGTAATCCAAATAATCTCGAAAGACATTATTATTTATTATTATAGGATTAGAATAATAATCGTTGCGCGTTACAAATTTGTAAGGGTGTCTCGAATTAATATTAATACAAGTAATTTATTTAATTTGGTCATTCAAATATGTATGTGCAAAATGTAAGTAGGTACACACATTATATTAACGCCTACATCAGTTCGTAAACAATTACAATTACTAATATTACAAAGCGTTAAAAAAAAAACAAGGATTAAAGATTGTTAAGGATATACGTATATTTTTACGATTAAAAACAAGTTAAAAAAATTCAATATACCTACGTGGGTACGCAAATCAATCATTTTCTGGATAAGGGCGACTTTCTCATTCGATAAGTAATTTAATGCGACAAAATAATTTAAAGCAACATTTAAAGAGTCAAAGAAAATTTTTAGAAAAAGTAATTATTATTTAGTCGAAAGAAGAAAATCGCCTTAATCTCGAAAACGTTTGATTTCGAGATCCATAATGTACATAAATTTTTTTAACACGTTTATGATCGTATTATATGCCCTTAAAATCTATAATAATTATTTTTTAACTACCATGTATAGGGTATTACCATTTTAACACATTTACCTAAAAAGCGATTCTATAGAAAAGCATATAAGTATTTGAAAACCAAACTATTTACGAAATAGGTAAATTAATTTAGTTGTGTAACGAAACGTGATTATACCTAAGTACCTAAATGGGGGCGAATAAATTTATTTCAAAACTCCCTCGTGACGTCATCGTTGATTATTTCATGTAGCCCCCAATTTATTTACTTTTTAAATAGGTACGTGAAAGGGTGGGTATGTAATTTATAATAGGCGAAATATTTTATAACGCCAAAATATGCAATTATATTAATTAAAACTTATTCACTTTAGCTAAATCTGGGACACGGGCCTCTTTCATTTTGAAAGCACCATCACATATCCACGATCTATGGTTCATGGTTCAATTTCTATCGCGCACCTCTATTTAGAAACATTCGAAACATCCCGTTTATCCCGGTGGTTTATTTTAATTGAAAAGAGAAATATAAAACACTATTTTTACTTGGACACGCCCATACGAACGATACGAAGGTACGAAGTGCACTGATGGTTGTTAAAACAAGCCTACATACAACACATGTATGATAACGCTTCGCAGGTATGACAAATTCCATTATTATCACTATATTATAAAGCAAAAATGGAAAGTACTTATCATTATGATTCACGGCACGGAGTTTTAGAAATCCTAATAAATTATGAAACAAAAATTAAATAGTGGAGGTCTATTTTTATTTTACAATATACGATTCGATGGCATGTAATGACGAAGTGTATAAATAGTGTCTTCAAATTATAAGCAGATATTAATCATAAAGTAGCAGATAATTCGTGCGAATAAATACACTCAAAAAAATATTGTACATAATATTAATGAACACCAGTTATTGACTTTTTGATCATTGATACAATGAAAAGTTCATTAATACCACTAATACACTGAAGAAAATAAGTGCCTAATTATGCAATTAAAACGATCGCTGTATTTACAAATCATTTATAATTTTTTTACTTAATAACTTTCTTCATGCCTACAATGAAAATTTTTATCGAAATAACGAATTTTTAAGAGTTATCTAATGTATGTTTATAATGTACGTTAAGTACGTACATTGGACGCGTTACATCGGATTTGTTTTTTGAGTGTACGAGTTGTTTTAAATTTTATACGCAGGAAGTTATTAAAATGAGCAACGATGAAGATATAATGAAAATAACAATTTAAAAAAAATAAATGTCATAGAATTATAATTGAACCGTACATTACCACTTTGTACTATTATTGAAAAATAATAAATTAAATTAAAAAAGCTGCTCTATTCAGTATCTAATTACAAAAACGAACCAAGCGTGCAAATGGGAGGTTTTTAAAGTGTATCTCGATGAATTGGCAAGTTATTAGACACCTTAGATATTTTAGTCGAATATACCAAACCAAAATAATATTTTTCAAAACAAAATGAAAACAAACTCGCAGAATACGAGTTACGTACAGTTCTAAAATTCATTTTGATTCGAGTTCTAAGGATGTTACGATTAAGTTGTACCCGATATCTCGGGAAAAACTTTGAACATAAATCACTTTACTTTTATTGTTAAAAAAGCTTCGTCTTTAGTTGCTACACCGAAGAATATTCAATCTGGTTTTCGGACAACAGGAATTTGGCCTTTTAATCGAAAAATTTTCACCAAAGAGGACTTCTTATTATCTATAGTAACTTATCGTCCCCTTCGTGAATCGAATAATCAAACAAACAATGACCAACGAAGTCGACCATCTCGATTAAGAAAACGAAACATTGGCAATTTTTGCCGAAAGAAACTTGGTCGTAGTAGAGCTGCTGATACAGCTCATCAGATTAATTGCGAAAATTGGAAACAATCACTGTTGGACTGCTCTAACGATAAAGATTTACGAAAAGAAGCTACATTGTTGAAACATGTGAGCCCTCAGCAACTACGACCATATCTGAAGGCAGTTGAAAGAAAAAAAAAGAGAAAAGAAGTCGGGAAAACAAAAATGTTCATGGTTTTGAGATTCACGCCGGTAAAAGAAGATCTGCAAAAAGAAGAAACGGAAAGAGGCGAAAGGGAAAACTAGACGTTTTTATTCCTTTTCAAAAAAAAATTATATAAACAATCAAAGAATGAAAATTGTAACAACACGCCCCGGTCTCCCCCGTTTCTTCCTAGTTTAACTAAATCAAACAATTTTTAATGAGAATCTACGCTTACGTCAGCTATTATCGATAACAAATACAGGTGCATAGTAATAACCCACTATTCTGTTAAACTACCAATATTACCATAATAAAACTGGGAAGTAGCAAGAAAATAAATCTGACGATAACAATCTCGCGGGCGCTGATTATATTGTTGGAGTAATAATTTCACGCGCAAAAATGATTTATGAGAATTTCATAAAAGTTTAAATGTCCGTATAAAAGACCTAGAAAGATTTAAAATTGTAGGAAGTATAAAATGCAGATTAATGAGAATAAACACGGCATAAAGTTTTTATTACTTACACGCGCAAATTTCTTAAAAATTTTAAGATTAATGAATTAGGATGTACCCTAATATTATTATTTTTAACTTGCAATAAAAAATGCGAGGTAAAAAAAAACTTTAAACAAAAATAATCAGAAAATAGAACGAAATAAAGGACAATTTCAGTTTTGAAGTGTTTAACATTGTTGCAAGAAACAATATGCAAAATAAATATTTAAATTTTCGAACGGAACCATTCATTGACATTCTAATTAGTATAGATATCGTAAACTGGTGCTGAAAAACGGATATTTCACACGCGTGTGATGGTTTGAGCCACGAACCGAACAGGCGCGACGTATTTTCAATGAACATTTGAAGGTGTGGAGTTACTTTTCATAGTGGTCAACGGAAAAATAATTCGTAATGAATAATTTAAAATTGTGAACTTCAATTAAATAATATGCTACGTACTGACGATTAGGTATACAATTATCTATGTTGTTTGGAATAATTATCTACATGATATCGTTTTATTTTAGAAAACCTATTCATGTTAAAAAATATTACGTAATACGTAAAAAATATAGAGAAGAAAAACGTTAATTAACCCTCACTTTTTGCGAAGATGAATTATTTCGACTATCGTATGTATCTAAGGCAAAGACAAAATCTGGTGATAAATATTTCGATTTTTCTATCAGAAAAATCGATTTGTATTTTCGTAAAAGATACAACGCAACACAAAACGTGCGCTCCTATAAAATTATACTTTTTGTGGGTTAAGACGTTCTGCCAAAACTGCGCGTCGGTATAGATACGTATTTTTATATGAGGTAGGTATTATTTTAAATTACTTGTCGAATCTCATCGACGTTCGTTGACGTCGGATATGTGGCTTTAAAATAATAAACGATTTGGAGCTAATACAGGAACCGGCCTTGCCAAAATAAATATTTTGACGAAAAAAGATCGGTGCGCGCTTTTAAATTTACGACAGGTCGAAAACATTCCGCGATTATCGAAGAATAACTATCTATTAAATAATATATGGTTAGTAAAATTCCGGCAGTACATTTTAAAAGAAAATTCTTCGCTTTCGTAATTTCGACGCAGAAAATTTTATGCACCTTCAAAAGTCTGACGAATTCAGATTTAACGAACCATATCAATTGATTTAACAAATATTGGAAAACAGTTAAAGTAATTTTGAAAATGCAAAATGCGTCAACGCCAAAGCTATTTTAATATCAATGAAAACGTCGACGTAGATAAAAAATTTACTAACGGTTCAGATACGATTAAAATATTTGAAATTTATAAATGCGCGCATATATATACGAGATGCGGGAAATAATATCATGTTTGCATAAAATAAAATGGGAATTTGACGGGGCGACACCCACGCAACCACAATAAAAATTTCTACCGTTATTCTGTATCGGACGTAGAAACTACAACCTAACATTGTACGTTATGCTAATTTACAATCAAGCATTAATTTGATGCGTCAAAATTTTTATTTCTCAAAAGACGTCTTAGGACATGCAAAAATAACACGGAAAATCACCATATTCCTGATAAAATATAATTTTAATTTATCGATTACCTAGTGCTGACAAAGTACTAAGTATGTCTTTGTTATTGTAGATGTTAAATTATCAAAACCGTCGTCTATCCGGTGTACGATTTGGAGGTGATGGAGATTTCGATTGACCCAATAATTAAATAAAAGAACTCTTCTTACTTGACCGTCTTCGTCTTTCCCGCTATGCAATTCCACCGCGCGTTAAACGGCACAGAAAACATGCAAATATTAATAAGAACAACAAAAGAACAAACACTGAAAGTAAATTGGGGGACTATTAGATTTTAAGATGGATTTAAGTCTACAAACAAATAAGAAAAAAGAAGAAAATATACCTACCAAATCAAGTAACCTTGATATTTAAAAAAAAATTTCAACTCAAAAATAAAAAATATAGGTACTTATTCATTTCCTTCTACACAGAATACTTCCTTTCAGTACTATTATTGAGTAGGTATGTTTATCTTACAATTAGATTTGTATTG
Organism: Rhagophthalmus giganteus; assembly: GCA_036326145.1. NCBI lineage: Eukaryota > Metazoa > Arthropoda > Insecta > Coleoptera > Rhagophthalmidae > Rhagophthalmus > Rhagophthalmus giganteus. Next base: position 6,651,386 of record JARFJA010000067.1, on the reverse strand, counting down.
GTATAAGTGAATAAAAATATTGATTTTTAGTTAGTTTTTTGAACTAAATCATCGGAAGGGGGACCGTGCATTAAATATTTTTTAAATATCGTCGAACATAAAATATGTTCCTAATAATTACCAATGTTACCAAATTAACTTTAATATCTTCTAATAATCGCCTAGGGGTTCAATTTTTGTGCGTACGCAACTGCGAATGTCGACGTAAATTTTCAAATTTTTGTGCAAAATTTCGTTGTTGTTATTATGAATTACAGAACAATCGTAGGGAGTTCTGTAAACTTTCATAGGCGTGCCTTAAACATGTATATTACACGCTTGTAACATAAATGAAATCCATCGTCCTCGTTAATAATGTCTATTAAAAACGTTAGATGTGAGTTACGGCGCTGATTAAAAAAAACTCAATGTAGGTAAACAAGATAACAGACTATGAAGAAATGATAACATATTGGACATTTACCTATTTTAATGAAACACGTACGTAACTAGAATGAATGCCCGTTAATAACCGACAGCAGAAATATAACCAAATAGTTTGTACAACTTGACGGGATAATCTAAAAACATAAAATACTGACAGATAATATATCATCCGTTACATTAAAACCGGATATTCAACAGCTTTCATTAGGTACCTACGTATGATGGATTTAATTGGTTGTTTTTTAAACATTTCCATAATTTGAATACATATAGGTATGTATGCACCGATATTTTCAGAAATGATACAATAAAAATATAGACGGAAAATTAAAAATTATAAAAATATTATTTTTGTTAGAATTTGTAAGTTATGCCGTTGCGGTCCGGTTAACGTCAAATATAATTGATTTTAGATAGCTAACAATTTTTAAATTTCGCGGCGGATTTCTATTGGTATCACATGAGAACATTTGCAGTCAGTAGCGGTGATAAATTAGGCGAAAGGAATTTTGAATTGTTTGAGTAACGAAATATTATACCTGCTGTTAATATAAATATATATATATATATATATATATATATATATATATATATATATATATCAGTATATATATATTATATATATATCGGATATATATATAAATATATATATATATATAGTAATCAATTTTCTCGATTAAGCAAATGTTATTTGTACGCAGGTTGTTAAGGTTCTAATACCCAGCTAACAATTTTTAAATTTCGCGGCGGATTTCTGTTGGTGCTACTCGTATATAAACGTCAATGTTAGGTTAAATAACACAGGCAGTGACGTACTGCAGTAAATGATTAAATTAAACTAATAATATTTTAATGTAAACGTGTTGAAAAATAACATATAGCTTATCCAAACCTATATGATGTTCACGTCATCAACAAAAAGTTACTAGATTGTTTATTTGTAATTCGGTTTAAAGTTTGGAAAGTGACATATTCTATGGGTGATTTACCTGCACACATATTAGATGATATAAAGAAAGACTACAATTTATTAGAACTGTCAAAATACGAGGTACAAGGTGACAGCACGTGCTAATCGTCATCATCTAGTAACCTTGTATTGATGACGTGAACATATATGGTTTGATAAGTTAGTGGAAATGTGAAACTGGACGTAATTATTTATATAATATATATATATATATATATATATATATATAAATAATTACGTCCAGTTTCACGTATTTTACCACTTACGTTATTTTTGAACACGTTTACATTAAAATATTATTAGTTTAATTTAATCATTTACTGCAGTACGTCACTGCCTTTGTTATTTAACCCGACATTGACGTTTATATACGAGTAGCACCAACAGAAATCCGCCGCGAAATTTAAAAATTGTTAGCTGGGTATTAGAACCTTAACAACCTGCGTACAAATAACATTTGCTTAATCGAGAAAAATTGATTACTACTTTCCTAATTAATTTTAATCTAACAATAAGTAGGTTTACAACGTAACGTAGGTAATTAATTGTAAAGCATTAAATAAAGTATGTTCATACCAACGTATCTTCAATGTATATACTTTTTATTAAAAAATAAATTTGAAAATATAAGCAGATACCTATATTGTATTGAAATTTACTAAAGGAAAATTAAAATGTTAAAGAACAAAGGCTCCTTTTGAATTCGGAATTTTTCATAAATTAAAACAGTGATTACAGTAACGAAATAATTTTTCACATGAGATGACTTTCTAAACAGACATGAGTCAGGAACAAAGTTTCTGAAAAGGAACTTTCGGTTCGAAGCTTTAGAACCGCAACCACAAAATAAAATGACCTAAATACAAGTTAGTCGTCACTAGAAGAAGTCAAAAGGACGAATGGCATTTCTGTAATTGCAACTGCTGCTAAAATAACAATATTTAATTGATCGACTAATTAGCGGGCATTATTTTTGTTTTGTACCTGACTTACAATTAGCGCTAAACCCGCTGTTTAATTGTGCTTTTTTATTTTTATTTTTATAGTTTACGTATGATATTAGCTGTGTCACCTGTTTATCACAACAGCTTAAGGTCGTTCAGTCGCAGTCGACTACTACATATAACGTGGCGCTTACTTTCCGCTGTTTCAGCGTTGAGCCCGGCCGAATGCGTCCCGTATTTATAAATATCCCTTAAAATAATTGTTGCAACAATCGTTTCTTAAGAACATAGGCATAGTTGAGTAACGATTAAAAATAACTTTCTACACGAATACGGCCCTATACGTCTTAAATACGGCCTAAAAATCATATTTATATAAAAAATAAATATAATTACAAAACAATTTTGAATATAGGACAGTTGTAAAGATTTTCTTCTTCAACTACCTACCACAAGATATTCAGCAAAACGGAGCACCTACTTATTCGTAAAAAAAAATTAATTCATGCGCCCCAAAATACGACCACTGCGTGGACACTTTCTTGGTTCACTTATGACCAAGTAAAACATGGAACAAGCGGCATAGGTGCTTTAACCGTAAAATTCAATGTGCGAGACATTAACGTCCCTACTGCTAATAATAATGTATCAAGTTAAAACGGCAAAAGATAATTATAAATAAGCAGAAGTGTACATAAGTTCAAAGTAGGAACAAAAGCGCAACATCGTTTACAAGAAAAATGTTGTAACCCTTAATAAAAAAATGACATGGAAGAACTATCTAGTTGGGTTTTTTCAAATCGCAAATCTCTATACCGTATCAATCTTTGTACCATAATTAAACGAAGTCCTAATGATAATTTATCGATGCAACTGAAGGTTCCTGGTGGGCGCAAATGTGTATTTCCAACAGTGAACAAGGCATAAGAGGAACCTTTTTTTTTACTCATGTCTGAAGGCGTTTACATGGTATGCATGCTGAATACATACTACAACGTTGCGCTATAACCTTTAATGCTAGGTAATGTAATTTTCTAACAAAAACTGCTTTCAACGATGCCCATAAAGTTCACTTTTTAATAAAATAAAGTTTAATGGTATAGTAAGTAGATAGATGGTATTAACAAACGTTCAACATTTAAAACAATTTGAACGCTGATCGTAATATATTTTCTGAAACCCATCTATGACGTTAATTTCATCGAAATAAATGCAAATAACGCTTTTATTTATCAGACTTTATATTGACACCAGAATAATGACCGCGGTTAGCTTAGGATACAATACCAACAATACGTGCTATGATAAAAGAGAATAATCAAGACGGAAAATCGATTTGAAATTCCGCAAACATGGAAACAACAATAGCTAAACTACAATCAAATTATCTGAAAACGTTTTACAATAATGCAGTATATAACAATAAAGTTAATAAGACGGAAGGCCATTGTAGTTTGACCTCAGAAGTTGTATTAGAAATAACGCAACTTCCCAATACCGCCTTCAAAAGGAATACGTGATTAAACTACAATATTTCAGTCATAAAGCTATTTCAGCGCAAGCCGCATAAGAATATTCAGATCTGCAATTCAGAAGGCGCACACGCGAGCTTCCGAAATTTAGTCGTACAGTTTATGTGCAGCTAAGCTAACATATTCAGGACAAATCTTGGGATATAATAATTACGCGAATGCGCCATTTAAAAATCAATTGAATTTTAAAATTATCAACGGACGCGCGCACAAAAGTAAACCGATTTTCGGAAGTACTTCTCACGATCGGTAATTAAATACTGTTAAGTCGATTATTAAATCGACGCGACGCGCGACGTCTACGTTAGAGTTTTAAAATTTCATTTTGCTACACCTACTCGAGAAAATAAAACAAATTAAATTGCGACTTTTACTTATATAGGTACTCATAGCAAATTAAATGCACCGGTAATACGTGCGCGCACAGCTCCAGTGTGCACGATCTTCAACGTACCTATCTAGGCGAATTCGATCTAAAAAATAAAAAAAATGTATATATATATATATATATATATACACCGTGTCCAAGATAAGAATGCACAGCATGGGGATCTTGAAAACGGTAGAAGATACAGGGTGACTTAAATTAGAAAAAAGTTGCGCTATTTAGAGTATGTTCACATGCTGGTCGCAAAAGTTCATTATTGTTTATCGTTTTCAAAATTCTCAAAAAAATGTGATTTTTTGGATTTTCGTTTCTTTTCATTTTTTAATTTATTTTAAATGATATTAAAAAACTACAGGCACTTTCTCATTGCCACTTTTTAAGCTCTACAAAATGGCGTATTCAAATTTTTAATCCGACGTTTCGTATCCGAGAACTCATCATCAACTTTATTTTTTTATATGGCCACAAACAAAGAGACACCCTGTATTCGGTAGCATTATTCATTACAAATTCAACGATGTATCACACATTATGGTTTTGAAGCCAAAAAAGGGGAAAAACAATAACCAACAATGATAACCAACAATGGCATTTTCAACCGGCGTAACAAACATTATTGGGCAACAGACAATCTTCATTTAATAAAAGAAACAAGGCATCAACATCGATTTGGATTTAATCTGTGGGTAGGCATTTTGGGTGGCAGAATAATAGGACCTTTTATTTATCACAACAATTTAAATTCCGAACGATATCTCGACCTACTGCAGACTGATTTGGAGAATGCCTTGGATGAATTACCATTACTTATAGTTAACAACTGCTGGTTTCAGCAAGATGGTGCCCCAGCGCATAATTCAAGAACTGTGCGGGAATATTTGTCCCAGAGGTTTCCTGAAAAATGCATTGGAACTCACAGTGAAGTAGCCTGGCCAGCCCGATCACCTGACTTAACTCCGTTGGATTTTTTCATGTGGGGTTATTTAAAAAACCAAGTGTATGACGCCACTTTTGAAACTTTAACTTTGAACAGTTTGAACTTGAAACTTTGAACAGTTATTGGCATTGGTTTTAGCAGCAGTTAATACAATCACACCTGAAATGTTAGACCATGTTTTGAATTCTTCTGCAGACAGAGCATACTTGTGTCTAGAAAATAATGGCAACCTATTTGAGCAATTATTATAATTTTTTGACATTTTGTTTCTGTTATTGTTCCAGCGCCTACTAATTTAAAAAATAAAAAACCTTATAACTCACGTTTTTCCCCTTTTTTGGCTTCAAAACCATAATGTGTGATACATCGTTGAATTTGTAATGAATAATGCTACCGAATACAGGGTGTCTCTTTGTTTGTGGCCATATAAAAAAATTAAGTTGATGATGGGTTCTCGGATACGAAACGTCGGATTAAAAATTTGAACACGCCATTTTGTAGAGCTTAAAAAGTGGCAATGAGAAAGTGCCGGTAGTTTTTTAATATCATTTAAAATAAATAAAAAAATGAAAAGAAACGAAAATCCAAAAAATCACATTTTTTGAGAATTTTGAAAACGATAAACAATAATGAACTTTTGCGACCAGCATGTGAACATACTCTAAATAGCGCAACTTTTTTCTAATTTAAGCCACCCTGTATCTTCTACCGTTTTCAAGATCCCCATGCTGTGCATTCTTATCTTGGACACGGTGTATATATATACATATATAGGCACTTGCCTGTAAACGAACGTTTGTAGAAATTTGATCAAAAAATCCGTCGGCGCGCAAGCCACGGTATCGAATTTCCATGTTATATGTCCCAAAACTCATTTTCTTCGAAAATATATAACTTTCGGAAAAATTACATGTACGCGTTACTAGAGAAATAATTCTCGAGAGTATCTTGTAAGAATTAAAAGAAAACATTTGTATCGCCTTTTACCCGTTTATCGCGAAAATGGTACCTACATCTCGTCGAAACTTTCAAATAGAGGATATTTGATAGAGAGAATTTTTTCGTTGATTCCGAAACATCGCCGATCGGATAACTAATAACGGAGAAACAACAACCCCGTTTAAATTTTTTGATCGGCCGCCATTTTGAAACGGGTCGTCGATCGATTTTTCTGGTTAGTGACAACGGACTGGCCAAATTTCAGCCTCCTATGATCGAAATTGCGCCCGTAATCGTGTCTACAAGATTTTATTTTATTTCTTTGTTTTATTGATATTTGTTTTTAATGATAAGATTGTGACTGATAAGTTGATTGCAAATAAATGAGTCTAGATACCGGGTTAATTAATTCTGCTAATTTAATGGATCTTTAATATTTGAACTTTAAGGCACTTTTTCTCAATTTTTTTCAAATGTAACATATTGAAAATTGTATACCGTTGAAAAGAGAATAGAATGTACTATCGAAATCAATAATCAGAAATATAGGTTGTCATTTCAAAAAAATATCGATGACGTCGTAACTTAAAAACAATTGAGGAAAAAAAAAATTCAAGTATTCTCAAATGTAGATAATAATTTCATAACAAACTTTTGTATTGAACATAATTTCCTAAAATGAATATTAACGACAATAAATCGCCGTCACCATACTTTTAACTAACCCTGTATACACAGGGTGTATCTACTAACTTGAATCAACGATATATATAGGTGATAGAACTCGTTAACAACGTCAACAACTTTTTTTGTTAGTACATTTTTTCGATACAATGCTTCGAATCGAAATTATCGATATTGTTTTGTTTTTTTTTTAATAATTGCCGTAACTCTTTTGTTAATAAACCAATTTTCAAAAAACAAACACTTTTAGGAACTACTTTTTATCGTCCACAACTTTTATATTTACATAATTTTCAAAATGTTTAACGCTTCAAAATGGCGATCGTTTAAAACATTTCTTTATGTTTTCTAGCTTAGTAGTAATTGCTTCTCGGACAATACGCAATTCTCGGTAGGTAGTTGAGTTTTCTTATAATTTATTTAAAAACAAAATGCTTTTCAAGCCACCACGGCTTCCGTTATTGTATCAAGAAACGCTTGCTTTTGTTTCATTCGGTATTATCATTTGTTTGCCTATTTTCATGTCTTCATAATATTTGTAACGGATTTCGTAAAAAAAATACATTAATGCAACACTATTTAAAATACAATAAAAGCCAGATTCGCATAAAATTCGATTTATGAAATACAGGTGTCGCATGATGTCATGAATAAATTCAAAGAGTGCGCTTTTAAAACTACTTTAAATATAGAAAATCTATAATGGAAATAATTCATAACCATTCAGGTTTCTCGGCTATGGATGCTTCGAAACTTAAAAATTTATAATCATTTCTTAGAATCCGAACATGTTAGGAACCAAAAAAAAAACATAATAAGTATATTAAATTTCATTGTCGTTTTTAATTTTATTAATAAATAAAATATTTTAAATTGAAGCAACGCGAATTCAAGGCAACTCTCAATTTAATCGAATATAATTCGTGTTGCAAAAACAAACCTACTCAAAAGCATGGCGCAACTACAGTTTAAAAAAAAACTAGGGCTGATATAACTGATTAAATAATAATAGTACTTAAATCTTTTTCCTATGCAATACAATTTTGTTTTATTAGTTTTAGTTATTTCCTCGCGTTCTATTTTATTCTAATGTTTACGTTTCAAAGACAATCTTAGTATTAGTTTTTGCTAATTTAATTTTGAAATTAAGAAGAAAGCGATTTTATATATATTTTTTTTAAATACCGCACTTATTTCGATTCAGTTCGAAGATTATTATTTTATTCCTTTTAGCTTTTCGTGGCCGAACTAAATATAATAATTAAGTATTAGGTACCTACGTATGTGATACGATTTAGTAACCGTGTAATTTAAAAATGACTAATTCAATTTTGTATTTAAAAAAAAAATAATAATCCATACGTGCAATTACGGCAGATATTCAAAAAAAATCTATTATGCTATTAAGACGAAATGAAAAATGAGGTACATTAGCTACACTAATAAAGTAAGAATTCCTTTTTTTACTCCTTTACCAAACCGTTTATTAACATACGTGCGTTTTTAGATGTAATAATACATAACCGCAATCTAAAATAGTGGACTCGAACAATTTCACAAGAGGAATTTCAAATCAATCTATTGTAACAAACGTGTTTATATTTTCTGTCCCGCGATTTGTTTCAAACGTAAATAAATGTAATATTTCGACAAAATTAAATTAAAACTACAATCCCGGTTAAATGTTTTAAAACTGCGAGGAATTTCGCTTCGACCGAAATGTTATGAACCTACTCGCGTTCCTCAGTTGCTTCAGAAATGAACTTTTATCTTTGATAGCGTAATTACAATCTACGTCGACGGTAAATAAGTATGTACAATAAATAACGAAAGTAATTGAATTACCAAATTACATGTTTATTTAAGTAGTTAACTGCATTGCACATTTCGATTTTCTATTTTTATCCGTTATAAGTACGCACTCGTTAGGTACGTACGCACGTCAAGTATTGATGGTTATTTAATAACCTTCCTTGAAATTATTTAAGTTCTTATTTTCAATAAGAAACGTTTGAATTATAACCAAGGACTTCATTTTTCTACCGATTGTGTATCGATTCGATAAATTTGTTAGCTACCTAACTAATTAATATTTATTTCACTTACAGCTGTGTAAATTTATATTGCCTAATGTAATTAGCGATTCAATAGTAAATGTAAAGACAAGAATTAGGCCGCTATTAATGTAGGTAAACCTAATAATTATTAATAGACTTATTTCTCCGATTAGACAATTCGTGCGCTAATTTAATTTTAATCTCAGAAATCCGTTGGCGTTCCCAATCATTTATTGCGCCTCAATTGCACGGAAGATCAAAAGTTGCATGGACTGCGTGAAAATTCCGATGAATACCAATCACGTTCATGCATAATCGATTCAGAAATCGATGCAATTACTCAAGAGAACAGTTCTATAGAGAGGCTGAATGAGGAAAGAAAGAGAGTAAAGTATTAGACCACTATCGGCGTTATGTAAATGTAGGGAGAACAGGAAGTGGTCGATGGGTAAGTCACCATATGGTCAGAACGCCGCTTACAAGGGCACTGAACGAAAGCGTATACTAGGCATGGGACTACATATGAATATTCACGACGTCCGAACGACTTAAAACAATAAGTAGCCAATGATTTATGTGGACGCGATGCTTTCGACGTCGCGTCGGGATACAAGAAACGATACCTCGGATGTACATGCACAGCTAACAAAATAAAAATCGCAAACGTATTTCACGTTAGATTCCGATACAGCGAGGAAACGTAACTATACATCATTATTAACGGTTTTCTGTTAATACAACGAATCATTTTTCATGTATTTCGGAGTTAAAATTGAATCGCAACAACAACTTTAAATTTGTTACCCCCCCCCCCGCCAAGAAAAACGCCCAACGTTATAGCAACAGCGTAAATATATTGCCCCAGATATTACAACGAAGCGGGAAAGCCACAATACAAGCACAATGATATATTTTTCTACTACAGCCTCTATATTGTTTTCAGTAATACGGTATTATATTTTGCCGGTGGTAGCGTGTGAACAGCACGATCACGAAATAATATTCCAGTCACCTACGCAGAAACCATAATCTGAAAGGCGACAATAACCTCCAGTTCTTATTCAACAACTTCCGATACAATTTCTAAAAGAACTTCATTTTCAAATAGAACTCCACTTTACTGTTTTTTTTTTTTAGAGGATTCTCTCACGGCTGAAGTTATTTTATGATAAACTTGTCTTGTCTGTTTGTCACTAATACGTCCGTCCGTCCGGTTAATTTCACCACGAAAAACGTTTATGAATAATTTTCAAATATACGAATCCACGTGTAACTTCTACATATATCGAGGAAAGTTCAAAATTTTGTGAGCAATAAATAATTGTTCGGCGTACAGCCGGTTGAAATAAAAAGCAATTTCGCAAATTTAGTTTCAAAAGACAAAATTCAGTTAAACTCGAACGGTAAATAAATAGTAGTTGTTAAGCACCTATGGTTTTACGGGGTTAAACGTAGACATGCGGAGAACCGGAACAACCCTAGTATTCAACAACACTTAATGTGAATTATTGTAATTATGTAATTATACCAAAGATTACTTTGCTCTAATTGTAAGTTATAATAAAATTATTGAAATTCGATTGGTTTTTCTATTAGAAACTACCTTTAATTGTTTAAATATGTAAAATTTAATTAATATGAAATCGTGATTTTTAAAGATTTTTAAAATCTAGGGAGAAAATTAAAATTCGCATTATCGATCGCTAACGTCTCGTTTTTAATTGTACGTTGTTATGTCACGTGGTTTACTAATACTACGCGTTTCTCGCATATTTAAATTTATGAGAAATTGTTGGTATTTTTCAAATCGTTTTACTTCGTATTTTTTTTGTTTACAAACATGGTAAGAAATATTATTTTGCATCTATAATTAATATAATAATACAATATAATATTAATAATAATATTATTAATATTAATATATAATAATATATAATATATAATAATATATAATAATAATATATAATTATATTAATATATTAATAATATTAATATTAATATAATATATCTATAATAATAGTATTTTTCCATTAAAATTTTTTAATAATTCCCCATTAGACGAACAAAAGCTTTTGGCTGTTGAAAATATACGCGAATGTATCCGCATCTCTAACAAAGGTGATATTAAGCAGTGATTTAATGACAATAAATAAATAATGGTGGGAAACGCTTGAAAGGGCTAGGAATTCATTAATTTAAGCAGATTATTTGTTTTTGTATACCTAAAAATAATAATCAAACATCCGTTTATAAGTCGGCAACATAAATAACGTTGTGATTGAAGTTTGTGTCCTTTACGCTTTAATAAGAATCCTTTCTAAAAAGATCAATTACCATAGCAAAGAGTATGTAGGAAAATGTCGGAAAGAAAATGTTACAACTACGTCATATTATTAAGGCAAAATTGATAAACAATTTGCCATTTGGAACTGTTTGACTACATCAGCAGCATTTATCCGCTGGCTCGATCGTTTTACGCGTTACCATCATTGATGAAATTAAATTCCACCTCTGGATTACTAACTATATTGTCGAGGCAGCTGAATAGGTGAACATCATCACGTGGTGCGTTTATTTGGTAATATAAATCATGAGTTTCCACCCACATGCACAAATAAGTGTTTAACTCGTTTATAACGTTTTGATATGCCCGACTCGTAAGCTTCTGGATCATGTAGAAACAGAAAGTTCAATAAATAACAATTTCGCTTATGTTTACACGCTTGTATGAGGGAAATCGATAATTAAGAGTAGGGCCATAAGAATTCCATAAGATTCCGAAAATTGCGAATTATTTTAATCCAAATAAAATTCAGAAACAAGTACCTATTTACCCATAGTAACCATGAAACTTTTGTTATGTCTTGTGTATGCAATGTAGTTTTTATTTTTTTTTATATTGTATTAGGGGGACCGGAAAGTAATGTCGTTTCTGTGCACATCAATATTTGTTTACCATTTATCAACTCATTGTGTACTTCAAAGTCGCACCACAGATATTTCAAGGTTAATGTGACTTGTTTACTTATAAATAATTAAATCTTCAATTTTTTTTACAATTTTGGGTGAAATGGCCAGCCAAATACTATAAGAGGAACATATCTGGAATTGTATGCTTTTTAAGTTTCACAAGGGTAGTAACGTAACAGTTGCTACCAAAAACATTTACGATGTTTATCCAAGAGCATTAGATGTTTGTAAATGCCAAAGGTGGTTTTCTAAGTTCAGATCCAGTAAAAAATTTGAAAATTTGGATGATATCCAAAATGCCATCTCCGGATATTTTGCTCAAAACCGAATTGATTTTTATCGATCCGGCATTGAAAATTTGCACACTAGATGGCAAAAGATTGTTGATAACGAGGGTGATTACATCATCGATTAAAAATAAAAACTTGTTTGAATTTAATGTAAAAAAACGACATTATTTTCCGGTCCCCCTAATACAATATCAAATAAAATAACGGTATAGTAACAAAAAAGAGGTAACTAAAAATCGTGAGTCAAAATAAACAAAGGAAAATATAAATTTGTTTAAAAAGACAATTGCTTTGACCGACGACGTTTCGACGAGACATTTTTTTTTATTTCAAGATATTTTCAGAAAGCCGCATTTACGTTACAAAAACGACATCGAATCTAAACATCACTACCTTCAAAAAATCACTGCTAAATCGTTATAATCATAGTACATAGTAGTTATGTACCTACCTAATTGTTGGTATTTAACAGTTGATTTTTATACCTGAGTAAGTACCTACGCAACAAAATTACAAAAACAAAACGACAAGATAAAAAATTACTATATTACCTAAGTAGATTACCTCGTGAAATTACTAAAATATTGTTTCGATAAAAATGATAAAACAGTTATTACGATCAGTCCTTACACTATTTCTTTGATTATTGTTGTCAAAAATAATAACACGTTATGTTATATAAAACACTAAATAAACTTAAGAATTTGGCAGAATTAAAAAAGAAAATTCAATCGTAATATATTTTACATAATCATAAACAATCATGGACTGTTATTCAAGTGGGTACAGTAATATATACCTACTCCCACCAAATAATAACAGTAGGCCTATTAAGACATAAATTTATTGTCTACAATTTGCTTTTCACAATTATAATTGCTTACGTGCGATTAAAGAAATTTATGATTTTTCAAATTTTTAACCAGTTATCGGTGTGAGTTTAAAAAATATTATAAACGGGAATGTTTCTTTTTTTAATAAATGATGGATTATCCCCAACTTAATTAAATTTTTAATCGCATACATGCACAGAAAAGGGTTTAAAATTAAATTTTAGCTTATTCAAATATTCGTTCGGTACACAAACAAACGATAAAAAAATATAATAAGATCTAAATCCATCATATTTTATCATTTTTATTGTTGACCTAACTCGCAAAAATATATACATAATTACGTACCTACTAAATAATACTCCTAAACCGTTAAATTTAGGTACGTTAAAACAATTTTTACATAAATTTATTTACGTATAAATAAATAAGTAGTATTCCACGATTTAATAATAAATAAAAAATTATTCTATTTTGAACTTGCTCTACATTATCCGCACACGACAATATTTTCTATATTTATCCGATAAATACTGTCGTTACCATTGACAACTATATTCAATTAATGTAAATATCAAAAAACATTTAAATTAGAAATTCAAATTATGTAGTTTTGTTACAAATGTTTTTTATTAATATAACTTATGTATTTTTTGTAGGTTAAGATATCAATCGATATAATTTCTGAATATCGCTTTTTTCGACATTTTTCAGTTCTATTTTTTGAAAAATCTAGACGTGACGGAAAGAATTTCAGTAACAATTCGTATTTAGCACCCCCTAATACCCGTTAGATAGCTGTTAAATCCAAAAAAGTTCGTAGGGACCTTAAATTTAGATACTCCAGTTGTTGAATTTAGAAAAATTAGGATTACCTTACGTTAAATATACGTAACCATCAAAACAACTCGCGTATGTAAGTAGGAATATTATAAATTGTGTTCATATTATTCAAACAAAACGTATCTATTTGATTTTTAAAAATTAATAAAAGTAGCTGGTTGCACGGATTAAAAAAGACCGACGTAAAAGAGCATATTTCAACTTTATTAAATTTTGAAGTTTCGCATTATTGCCCATAGGCGATCGCTTCTTATCCTCAATTGAAGTCATTAAGGAAAATGTACCCTCGTTCGTCTTGAATACGCAGGTAAGGTAGTTATTGTTAATTAAAAATTACGTAGGTATACATTTTCAGTATTTTAATGCGTCTTATTTTATTTAATAAAAGACGCATCCTCCCCTTTTAAAAGAAAAGAAAAGAATGTGCGCTTTTAAGCGACAGTAAATTTAAAGCCGGACCAAGTCCACTAATTAATAATTTCTGCGGACCCCGTCCGCAACATAATTCTTCTCATTATTAGTTCGGGTTCAGATTTGGATTCTGTTAAAAATTAATTTCAATAATAAAGTTATCTATTAATGTGATTAAAAGACGTTTGAAAGAATTTGTAGTAAAACTATCTTCAATAATGGTTTTTAATGATAGTGTGTACCTACTTCTATTGATAATAACAGTAGATACTAATAGCTATTTGAAATACATTTTATCTAACTACATTCATTAAATTAAGTGGTGCTCTCGTACCTACACAACGGTTTATACATATACATTACCTACCCATACCTACATATGGAAGAAAACTAAAGATAGATATGTATGACGCAAAATCGTGGAAACACTAATTATTGTATTCAATAATCTAGAGGATGCGCGAAGGAAACGTTACAAAATTTATTTTTTTGAAAGTTAACGCACTCGATTAACATCGTACGAGTATTTTATGTAATATTATTTATAATCTACCTACATTTATAAAATTACGTGTTGCATTTAATGTTACTCGCATATAAAAATGCTCGTAATTGCAAAAACAAGTCCATAATTTCATTTTATTAAGTATAAAATATTGCGACGACCAGAAACTGTTCAATCGCTTAACATGTTTCTTTATAATTAGGTATATAATCTGTGATGTCACTGATAAAATTTAATTGTAAGTACCTACATGTTACACATAATTAATTTTTCATAATTTTATAGATAGGTAAAATGTATTAATAAAGATTACGTTTGATTTACAAATTTTTAATATATTTTTAAAATATTTAATTTTTTTAATTATTTAATATTTAATTTCTAGAATAAAAAGATTGCTTATTAATTTTTAGAATTTAAAATTGCTTATTTTATCATTAAACTAACGTTGGTAAAATTAAACCTTCTGAAAATTATAAAAGTGATCACACGAAAGAATATAAATTTTCGAATTATAATTATTCCTAAAATAAATTCAGCCAAATTTAATAATATCGTTATAACTGAATAGCTACACTGTGAATGCTCCGGTATTTAACAATAGCTAACAGAATAAAAGTTTATACTTCACAATGGATATTTTAACTCTTCCGTTGCTACTGACATATCATTAAAACATTCGCATTGAAACGACGGTAAAATGCATTGCAATTATTTTTGTTGAATTTTAAAGTAAGAGAGAGCGTGATACAGCAGCCATCCGTTGACGTTTAGTTGGCATCGCGCACACAATTCAATGGTATTATCGCAAAGATAATTATGTCTGTCGGTTTCGAATTTTATAACAATCAAATTAAGTTCTATAAAAAATTAATGTACCCTACCTATTATTAAAAAAAAATAACAACATTCTATTGGAATGTGTTATCACTGTTCAAGGTAAATTATAAAAATAATTAAAATTGTGTTTGAAAAAGCTATAAAATTGTTCTAAATAGAGTATTCGACAGAATGTTTACCGTCTAGATATTGTTTAAAAAATAACGCATATCAAAGACATACCGTGTAGCCCTCACGGTCCTGTGGTTCCGATCATCGTTCGTTAGTAGATAGGTACGACACTTACCTAAAAAGAAAATAAAATAAGTAGGTACCTAATAGTTTATATTCAATTTTTCAATTTTATGGTCGAATAAAAGTATTAATATTTAATGAAATACAATGCTAATATAATATAGAAAAACGTACTTCTGTAATCGATTAAGTAATTGCAAAATCATTATTACTATTGGGTACAATTGGGTTCTGAAGTTAAGAAAGCTCTGAAGCAAAAAGTAGAAGCGTAAGTATACGAATTAATAATAAACTTATTGATAATTTATGTAAAATTAAATAAGAAACTCAGTTTAAAAAATAGGTAGTTACCAACATTATTTCACTGCTCATTTATTTTGTTATGGAATTATGTAGACATAAAATAAATAAAAAATTAATACATACCTAGCAGATTAAATATATGCAATTTTAACATATTATACCATTAAAAGCTCAAATAAAACTTAAATTAAGTATATTTAACTTAATATATATAGTATATTTAATTAATATATTTTTTGTTGTGTTAAAATCTGTATTTAATAGCTCATTGTCAGGTGTTTGAGCATTTAACTCGGAAATAAATAATGTAAATTTAAAAATTGGTAGAAATGTACTATCGAGTGTGCTGCTTAATATAATAAAAGACAAATGAAATCACCTAAAAACATGTATTCCTTTTCTCTATGACATTTATCAACGCTTTTGCAATAAATTAATACTATTTTTTTTATCTTTTATTTTTTTTAGCAGTGGATAACTACTCTTTGTAGCCTGTTTATCGATATAACGCAAATTAATTTGTAAAGAGTCTACATTAGTCGTCGTCAATATCATAATGCTGAAGTAGGTTGTTTTTTTCTAACTGAAGCTCTTTTCGATTACCCCAAAAATCTTATATCCTTTAATTTATTTAACTAATCACACACAAATCAATGTGAATCGAGTAAATAGAAAAAATGACAAAATTTTAGCCGTCATTTTGGAAAAAAAAGTACATTCGATGAAAGATTCGATAGTATATTTTTACCAATTTTCAGATTTATATCATTTATTTCTAAACTTCAAAAGTCAAAAAAAAAAAAACGCCAGACCACCAAAACTTTCACGTCGCAAAATCTTAAACGAGAAAGCCGATAAACTTATTTAATCTTAAAACAAACTTTGTTTAACACAAACAAAATTTTTTTAAATACCTACTTGTTAATTGATAGATATTAGAGATACAAATTGTAAAATATAAACAAAATGCAAACGACCGCGGACGCGCGTGTAAAAATTCAGGAGAAATTCGTATTGCGGTGGGCGATAACATGAATGGATTTTAAACAAAATAATATATGAACGTGACGGGCCCTATTCCTAATATTTATCAAGAAACAGTGATTGCGGCATACAAAAACGTATCGAGAAATAAAACACGAAGACTGCAAGTCGGCGGATTATAAAACTAACACGTCGCTATATTTCGCGTCTTTTTATTATCCAGGATAATTATAAATAAGACGATTTTTACGGCACTGAATAAAACTGTATCATTACAAACGCAAAACAACCTTACACTTATTTCCCTGTAATAAATCTAATGCTGTTATTTTATGAAAGAACTGCTGTGGTTAATAATCTTAGTTTATATTGCAGGCAGAAGGAAATAAATGCTTAACGAACCAAGCTGGCGATTTTAATCGAAAGGCCAATGTACGCTCGAGCAGTTTTACTACGACCATATGTCAAAATTATCAGAATATATAATTGATAAGTAAGGTAACCAATTCTCACACCGAAAGTTTAATCGGCAGATCTTTTTTTCTTTTTGAGTTCGCGCATTTAAAGACAGATATATAATGAATTTATCCAAATTGTATATTCTATAATGGTCTCGGTAAATGCATCGATTAGATATAAAAAGGAATAACACTAACTAACAAAAAAACTTAACAGTTGCTTTTCCACTTACTAGCTTTTGTTAAATGGGTATACGTTTAATTCGAAACGACAGAAAACGATTTTATAGTTGCCTTCTCAAAATGCGCGAAATTCTTTAAATACCACGACCGCGTCATTTTCTAAAAATTCAGGTAATTCAGGGCTACATTATATAATGTGAGTATTGAAATAATCGAATTAAAGGATAATACTGCAGAAACTTGCTCGAGTGCGCAATAGGGTAGACTAGAAGTTATAGGAATTGATTGTAATTAGTAAGTAATAAATAGTAATCGACGATTTTTAACGTGCACGATACTAGTAGATAATTGAGGTAATTGTGTTATAAACAACATAGATTCAATAAATATCGATCATTATAATATTCTAATTATTCATAAGACAAAAATTGCTTATAAATTATTGCTTATTGCTTACAGCAAAACATCTTTTGAATTTAATTTCGATAAATTACAATTAAAAATATCATGCTATGAAACGTTCGTCATTTTTTTTTACAAAACGACGAAATTTTACTTGCGGTATTACTTATGCCGTAATTAGCACTTTTACTTCTAAATCGCCTTTTTCTCTTTAAACATTTTCGTAATTTAATTTACAGTATTTTTTCACAATCCGATCAGAGCATCTCGAACTGTTCCGAAATTATAGCGGAAAAGATCTCACGTTTGAATATGGATGACGCTCGATAAATAAATTTTTCGTAAGATGGATCCCATGTACGTAGATCATCAACTTGAAATTTTAATTTCACTCTAATGCTAATTAACAAGCATTTTCATTATTTAAATGTTAACGTAAATAACTAAAGTGCGCGGTGGCAACTTATAATGCAACAATTTCCCGATAAAATGACTAATGCCGAAAGCAATTTTTAGCATGTAGTACATGCGACGTGCAGAATAACAGCGGCACTTAGAATTAAAAGCCCTTCATCAGGTTTCCCAGGCGTGTTCCTTATCGTTTAATTGTTAATGTACGTATTTTTCACGTAAACTATAATAAATACTGAAGTCTACTAATTACCTATACTATACTTTAATTGCACAACATCAACGTGCCAGAATGCATTTAAAAAAAAATGATTGAAATGTAGGTTTTCGTAGGCTCAACAAGAACAAGAAAGCGCGAATACTTATCCATTATAAAAACCAATCTTTATGGTTGATATAATAATTATATAAAAGAGGAATTATTCCGCTCGAACCTTTTATTATTCATTGACGTCGATCATCCGTAATAATTCAAAAATGAATAATATTTACATAAAGTACGAGTGGGAAAATTTGCTTGAAATGCTAATTAATTTATAGCCCATCGCATTTATTTAATTAAAAACAACAATTAATATCGTCGAGCTAGCGTGTTATACATGCGCCGAATAGCTATCTATATGGGTAGATAGTCGAAAATTTATAGTACGGATAAATACCTACACATTTTTTAATTAATCAACACAGATATTACAAAAAAATTGTAAAATCGCGACGACATAATATGTAGTTGATATATATTCAAGCTTATTAAATTAAAATGAAACATTTATAGGTGTTAAACGTTAGACTGCGTCCGTTGTAAAATCGTTCTGTTCGAACCCCTATTAATAGCACGATGTGCCGCTCGATTTTGGAGTGGTTTGAAACGATAAATACTCGGCGCTCATTGGTCGTTTGGTCTTGTTTCGTAGACGGCTGGCACCTCCCCGATCCTATTTCTACACTGGACGCAGTCTAGAAGCAAACTATTAAATATTCCTTATTTCAATATGAAAACATCCAATTTTGTAAAACCGTTAAATTATGCACGTTATCTAGGTAATTAGTTTGCACTTATTAAGTAAAGAACTGACGTATACCTACAAGATCAAGAAATATACTGGCTCGCCACTTGATTATTCAGTAGGGAAAAGGTGAGAAGAGCTAGATTACTTTTAATGTTTGACGAACATAAACCATGCACTAACATAACAACCCACTGTGGTCCTATCAACGTAGTTCTCGGTTATATTTCTGTAGTGTTACGCACATTAATTGAAGTTTGTTAAATATCGCGTTTGCGGCTGCAGTGTTTATTATATTTTCTAGTGGTACTACTTGAAATTTACAAAAAGTGTTAAGTAATGATATGTAAGATTTGAGGATTGCACAATTAATTCTCCGATTCCAATTTTACAATCAAACAGAAATTAAAATTTAATTGTGCACATAGGCGACACAAAAGCTAATTGTAAATTCTGAAGAAATACTACCAACAGATTAACTTCTAGTATACTCGCTATTTTAAATCGTTAGCAACTTTCAGGTGTATTTCCGTAGGTGTTCACGTGTAAGGTTAAAAGAATGTACGACGAGTATTTTATGTATTATACATGGAAGTTGCCATAACTTACCATTAATTTATATCGCCACCACCACCGCCGCCGCCGCCACCACCGAATTGCCATTATTAGTTATTTATCCTCGCCGCTGCGCTGCCGGGACATTTTTATTTTAAATATCTACACACAAAGCGAATTCGTTCAAGTGTAGGTGAGCCTACCGTGCCGACATCGGCCACGAAATTAATTTTTATAAAACCAACTAAATAATCCCTCCCTCAGTTATTTGAACAAAGGAATTTTCTACTCTATTTGAGGTTAAATGAAAATCTCCGGTATACTCCCGTTCAAATGAAACTGTATCGCCGTTGGAGTTATCGCGGTTAATAAATTATTTCGCATTTAAAAAATAATAATAAAAAAATATAGGATTAATAAGGAATTTTAATTATATTAAATGCAAGAGATCTATTTTTCAGGGAGCAGATAACTGTAACTAATTTTCATAATTATAGTCGAAGTGTAAGCAATTCACACATTACGATTAATTTTTCATTTTAATATTCGAACGCCTCGGGTTAGTAATTTATTATGAAAACTTTTTATGTACTTTAGATCTTTAAACCACAGTCCATAGTGTGAATAGTGGCATCCATCTTTAAAATAATTAATTTTCTCTGCACATCAAAAACAAAAATAATTACGAGAAGAGGTTTAATATTAAACTTCCCCATAATAACATCGTTGTTATATATATATTACGTAATACATACCATTATAGAAAGTGATGATAATTACAAGCATTATTGTAGCGTGTTGGTTAACTTTTAGGCCAATAATAACCTTAAATTAATCTAACGGAGAATTTTCTTTGAACTCTTATAATTCAAGGTGTTTTGTAATACGTTATTTAGAGCTTTTAGGTAACTTCCGTATTTTTTCGTCTTGTAATTTGCCAGCGGCCACTAAAGATCGAACATTAAACTCTTAACAATTAAATATAATCACTCTCCAGTTATCAATTATCTAGACGATTGAAATAAACACGTAGATTTATAAAATAATTAATAGGTATTTGACGGGGATGCAAATTACTTCCGATTTTAAATTCATGTAGTATGGGTTGCTTGCTTACCGCTTAAAATGTAAACTGACTTTCAATCTTCGAACGAAGTTCTTGAATATAAAAGAGTTCGAAACTGGTCCCACTTATGAAATCATTATAGACTGATTTGTTTGGACGCGGATTTGGGCATGGTTTAAGGAACTGAAGTTATTTTATTAAAACCACATCCTATTATTAAATGTAACTAATCTATCTATTTCAAGATAATCTAGTACTAACCCAGGTTATACTGCCGTCATAATGTCGACAATTATTGGTAATTATTCGTCGGCGACGTCGTGGACCGAATAAGTGACGTACGCACGACGAACATTTGACGTCATTAAAGAACGTCGTCGAGACGTCTTTGTTTGGTCATTCCAAAGTCCCGAATCCTTACTGGAAAAGTGAAGATAAACACGTTTTGAAGCGTTAATTTAAAGTGTAAAATATTCGTAATTTTTTCTAACATGTTTATGTTTTAATCCAAAATTTTAACTAAAAAATATATAATTCCATTTTGGAATTATGCACTATCGCGTCTATGCGATTAATAGTAATAGTTCTATACGTTATAAATACAGTAGTATACAACTAAACAAGTAAGTAAAATCACATCCAGTTATTTATTCTAATTGTGTACGTCAATGGTTAGGACTAGTTCCTTTAAAGTGTCACGCCGCTGTGTATACTGATCACGCTTTGGTTTACTACCAGCGGTTTTGTTAGGTTAGTGGTTTTACTTTGCAGTGAGTTCTACGTTGTAAATTTGTACATTGTAAATTTTGATATAATTTCTTAACGATAAGTGAAGAATTAATCAGCCTATCGCCACCTCACGTTAAAACGAATAATTTTAAATAATTAAAAAACTGGAAGAAATATTTTTTACAATAATTTTACAAATCACGGCTTAACAAGAAACAGACAAATTGTACTTATTTCTATAGGTTTTAACCTTTAGGTGACTAGGTTGTCTTTGTGGCCCATTTCATTATTACAACATACTTCAACATACTTTGTTTAATTTCTTAAATTTAGGTTCTTTGTTTGTAACCTTCATATTTGTAATAAAATAATAATTATATTGAATGCATTTGTATTTTTTTCATCTTTAGATGCGCCATTAATGCCTTGGGATTACGTCAATGGGACGTCAAATCGACGTCCCATTTAAGGAAATTAGACGTCTCAAGTAACGGTCAAGTCAAGTCAACGGTCTCAAGTAAGTATTGGTCATAATTTGACGTCGTTGGGCTGTGACATTAACCCATCATATTGACGTCATTTGCGACGTCCCCATTGGTCTCCCAATGGCCAATAGTTGACGACATTATAACGTCGGTGTGTCGCCTGGGTAGTACTACTGATATATTTGCATGTATAAATTTAAATTTATCAACTTTAAATTAATTGATATATGTAGGTATATGCAGATTATAAAACTTTCGATCAACTTTGGAATGATGTAGTTCGAAGAGGAATATAGTTAGGTAGGTAATTAATTTTAAGAAAATTATATTCGTGATCTAATTCTATATCTATACGGCATTCGAGATAGTTTCCAATACACGTCATCAATAAAACCTCGTATTTTTATAGTTGAAATAAATTGAAGTATATCCTTATAACATCTAACACGTGCGCAGATAAACCATGGAAGAGAATTTGTTACTTTTCCGTCATAAAACTAAATTACAAATAGACAAACTAGTGATTTTTTATCGATGACGTGTGTTGGAACCTATCTTGAATACCGTATAGTTATGGTATATGGTTAATTTGAAATTTTAAATAATACACGCCTACGTTAAGCATCTAATGCTATCTATCCATTTAATGGCGTTTTTAAAAATTTCGGTTTATTACAAAATTGACATTAAGAAGTCAAGCACAGTTACAAAACTATACGGCCATTTAAAACAAGGTTAATAAAACAATAAACATAATTATTTTATAAGTCCTTAAATAGGTATGTATGTTAAATTGCACCTAAGTAATTGCATTCAATAATCAAATCCGCGTTATTCACGATGTAGTTAGTACACGTCGAAAATCAAAATAACTTAAAAGGGCAACGTCGAGCCTTCTACAAATAACCAACACGATAACTCTGTAGGTTTTATTATTAAATAAGGCCGTGCCGTTGCCGTACCCACGTTTAAAATGCATTTAAACGGCAGCTTTCGAATATTTTCAGCTACTAAAAAAAAGAAAAAAGTGTTTTCTACTTCAATTCTAATAAATTTCGAAAGTCTTAATTTCTTTAATAAACCTTTATCTTCCATTCGAATATCTTTTATAATGGAACAGACTTCGGTTTTTCATTTCCACACTTCCACTAAAATTTCTAACGATAACAATAATTTTCGTTAATCACCCGAGGTTCTTTTATTAAAATTTTTAGATTAAACAGATGTCGTTGTAAAATTATAACAAAAGTAGGCTTTAGCGGAAAAATCGAGCTGCACCCAAATTTTTTATTACAAAGACGATTACGAGCAAATACTATTCAATGCTTTTAAGAAGCCAAAGAGGATGTTTTGGGTTGTAATACGACAAAAACGTAACAGTTTTATAATTAACGATATCAATAAATTATTCGCCCCTGACATCTTCAGTTATAGCTGGCGCGCACTGGCGGTAGCCACTCGCTAACCACCGGGATTTACACCCTTATTAGTATAATGGATGGGCGGATGTTGTCGTTTTTGTTTACGGGAAAGATATTTCATTTGCAGCATGCAGTGAGACCTCAACTGATATAAATCAGTAAGCGAATCAGTAGCACCTCTAACGGGACATGCGTTGCGCGGAACCACCGAGCTTCTTTTACACTGTTTTTGATGTTCCTGTCATACACATACTTTATAATTAATTTTTAAATATTAAACGACTTAATAGAAGATAACGAACATAAAATTTTGTGTTTGTAAGTATTTTTTTTTAACAAACTAACAATCCAACCAACACAAACTTTCATTCATATTTTATATCGCAAAAAAAATGCAAATAGCAATGACGCACTCGATTATTACACCCGTTCTATAAACCTACATCTATGTATTATTTAAAAAAAAACTTTTGAACTTGGTTTAAACTAGGTACTTTATACGTTACACGATCAGTAATCGTGGTTTGACGTGCTGAGAATTAAACAAAATGTGACGTTCACAATTTTGATTCTTGAAGAAACTAACAAATTTTTATTTATTTTATTACGAGAATAAAATATAGGTACCTATATATATATATGCAGAATTTGAATTAGTTTCGAATCTGACGATTGAATTTCTGAATTAAACGCAAAAATGAGAGTAGTTTCCTCTTAAGAGTTTTCAAATTTTTTAAATTCCCTACACCTGCATGATTTCTTTGATAAGGAATGACTTCATCGAAAAATCAAAAATACGAAATTTTTCTTTAACCAGTTCAAGTCTACTTAAGTAATTTTATAATAATACCCGTATTTAACGAGATTTATGCCGAGATGTCCTTTAATTATAAGGTGCAGCTACGTGCACCTACCTAAGTAAATTCTAAAATAAGTCTTAATTAAAATAGTCATTAAAATAAAAACATTTTAGATAGCTATAATAATTATAGAATATGTTAATGACACTAACAATTAATTATTCTCAAATATATAAACAATTAAATTATATTTGTCTGAAACTATAAATTCCCCCCCGCAAATATTAATAAATATTTGGCGTTATGAGGGGGGGGGGTAGAGGGTTTACATATATACGGGGTATTTCGAAATTCGCGTATACGAAAAGTAGGATGATATTATTATACAATAACAACTGAATAAAAAGTTCCTTTACGATTTTTAGATCAGACGAATACCTACTTTTCTAGTAATACCTACCTAATTATTTTTAAAAATTCGAAAACAGGCGAGAACCTTCTTTATTTTCATATTTAAACGTATGGGTCGATTATTATTAGCCCTTAATATAATTAGCACTTCACAATTTTTCAATTACCAGTCATTCTACACAATTTAGGTTGCTTTAAAAATACTTACACAAAATGACCAGTCACTTTAAACAATAACTTTTCTTATTCTTAAACATTTGTCATTGATTTGATTTAAGTAGGCCTACTAGATTTATGCATTTAAAATTGAAAATAAACACTACGGATCATATTCATAATGGCCCTGTTTTATCTACTTTTCATATTTTAAAATCACGATAAGTTGAAAAGTATTGGTCTGATCGTAAAATCGTAAAGAAACTTTTTATTCAGTTTTTATTGTATAATAATATCATTCTACTTTCGGTATGCGCGAATTTCGAAACGTCCCGTATAGGTATTAATTTGTGTGAAAATAAATTTAGCAATATAAGTAAGAGATTAAAGAAATTTGAATCAACTTATTCAATTTGTAATTTAAAAGTACTTACGCTTATTTAAGTCTTAAAATCCCATCGAAAAAGTTAAGAAAGTTCAAGACTTAAATATTGTTTTTATCAGATTTAACCGTAACCAAATAAGAAGTAAGTATATTATTTCTAATTTTTGGCCTTGTAACGCGATCTTTTCAACTTCCATTTTATAAGAATTCAAACATCAAATAAACTCCAACGAAATTCCCCTTTCTTAAACGCCGGCGTACGGCACCCGTTTACTAAAACTTTCCACTTTATTAAAAGTTTTTACGAAGATAAAAGACTTGCCCCTGTAGTGTTTCGGCAACTTATCGCAAGTTTTACAATAAGATAGCAATTACGTATCAGAAACAGTAATTAATAGCTGTCAGCTTTCCTTATTACCACCTACAATATAAAAAAATAGATAGGAAACAATTTACTCGCAATTCTATTTTCAATCATAACTATTAATTAAGTAGTTAAAATAATAAAATAGGAATTAATGTTATTTACATAAGCTAACGTAATCGATACTAACCTACCTCAAATGATATCACTCTAACTCAAAATGTGAAAAATAATACATAAATAATTCAAGTTGATAAACATCAAATTTATGCTCCATAATATTTAATGTATTGTTTATGTGTATCATTTCCTTTATATTCCGGAATTATTCATTAATAACTGTAAAAGAAAATAATCTCAGATTTTAAGATATAAAACATTTAACACAACAATTTACTAATTGTAAGTTCCTCTCATATTTACACATATTTAAATAAGTAAATGTTATATATAAATAATGTATTCACATACACACACACACACACTCACTCACAAAACTATGTATGTCGTTAAAATAAAAAGTAGTAATTTAATCACACATTCAATACATAAAGGGCAGTACCTATAATTTAAGGGGATAGTAGACGGAGTTTTGAAAACTAAAGCCGTTGCGATGTCGCTAGTGTAGTTCCACCGATCCTTCGAATAATAGGCAACCAAAATTTCTAATATCTTATCACAGATGTTTTCTAAAAGCAGCAGGTAGAAAGGTTTCAGTTAAGTAGGCATAATGGGTCCTCCACATAATCCCTTCTCATTGTTACTGAAAGTATTTACAAGCAGGTAAATGTATTTTTAGATTCTAGAATTATTCAACTGCTGCCGATTTACAAAGTCGACTTCAATATAGCAAAGAATTTCAATAACTTGCAAAATTCGCTAATAAAAGCTACATTTTTTTTAAATTTATTTATTATAAAAGCAACATGATTGGTTCGAATATTTTATATGTTACGCATTGATATCGCCGCAGGCCGAACGTTCCGCGAAAACGCGTCTTACCTGTTTATTTCACAGGATTATCTACTATTATGAGTATACAATCATTAGTATTATACAAAAGTATTACCGAGCATTGGTACCCATGGTGATATCAATACTCTAACCCAACGGTTCTCGATCTTTTAGTATTTGTGACCCAACTTTCCAAAACAGTTTTAATCGCGTCCCTCTTCCAAAGATATTTTAATATTTTTTTATATCTACTTTTTTGCTGCTAATACTTTTTTATGCTTTTGTCTTTTTAAAATGTCTTCGCGACTACCCTTTTGTTGTTTCGCGCTCCCTTAGGGAGAGCGCCCCACGAGTTGAGAACCGTTGCTCTAAATCGTTGTTTCAATAAACTGGTCGTTTCAGTTTCTTATAAAATTATAAAACGTCAAATACATAATTGAAATTGGAAATAGGTACGACGGAACTATTATACAGGATGTTCACAAAATGACGCATAAGTTTTCCAGTACGTTGCAGAAGACCCTTCAGAGGACATGGTAAAAATAACTAAAAATCTATTGTTACTTTTAACAAAGTTGTTAGCAAAAAACTATATGTTAGAATTGGCAAACATCTCAAATACCTATATCCGGCAGTAGAGGTCTACAGAAACACAGAAACTCTTAAAATGTTAATAAAATCAAACTAATCTTTATAGTTTATTTAAATATTTTTGAGGATCATTTTCTAATTAGGTATGGGACGAAATAACATGTAAATATAATATAATAGATAATTGACATAAGTCAATATCTAGTCTCTCTATCTACTTATAACGAATCAAGTGTAACAGAAAATGTTCAGATTGTATTACTTAATTATTGTGAGATTAACTGTTAAAAATATCTTAATTTGTCTAAGATGTTAATTTGTAATGTACGAAAAAGCGAAGTGGGTAACGTTTTATTTATTCTTAACATCGTTGCCAGATTCATTTTTTGACTATCATGAAAAAGATTTGGCAATTTATAAAATACGATTTAAAAATTAATCACCAATGATTATAAATTACTTTGGCACGAAACAATAAAGATATTTTAGGTTTTTTTGGGAAATATTAGTTTTAAAAAATTTGCAGAAATGAAGAAGTTGAATTCTCAACTTTACTTCTTCATATCGACGAGAACGGTCAAGGAAGAACTTTTTAATAATTTTTTGGGATTCTTTGACAGTTCCCTTAGAATATACTGGAGAGCATATACGCAATTTTCTCACGACATACTTTACATTAAAGTTTTATTTTTTTTTCTCTTGAGATGAATATAACAAATTCAAATTTTAGGATTTTTTAAATTAAAACGATAAAGCAGAAATTTTAGATAACCGGAAAACAGATAATAGTAGAAACCACACAATAAGTAAGGCAGTTATGAATTCATAATTATGAATTTGATAATCTCTTTACCTTAAAATTTAAAAAAATTTTATCACTTTCCAGATTATCTCAAAAACGGTGCATTCTATCGAAAATTATAAAAAGCTATATGATGGACAGAGCATTTTATGCCGATCCCAAAACATATTTCATATTACCGGTTAAATAATTAATAACGGAGATAACTCACAATCACCTTAAAATCTTTGATTAGCCACTATTTTGAAACAGGTCGGTCAATTTGGCTGATTAACGAACTCGTTCTTTGTTTTCTTCAAGACAATACACTATATAACTTTCAGCCTACTACGATCAAAATTGCGACTGAAATCGTGTCTACAAGATTTGGTTATATATAGATATACTATATTTTATATTTAGATAACTATATTTTCGTAATCTACGGGTCGAGATCAGAGAAAATCCAAAACGGCACGTCCGAGTCCCGTCATCAGACAGGCTGAAATAGTTATATTTTTTATGAAAATTGGCTAAAAATTAATTTTTAAGTATTCAACATTTTTACATATATACAAAATACCTATATCAGCTAAATCCCTACCGACAAAACAAATTGTAAAGGAGAAATTACTACTTATTTTACTATTCGTTTCTTTGACGTATTCCAAACAATGCCAACTTCGATATTTATGGTTGAGCTAATCTTCTGAGAAACACCACCTGCTTTCAGTTTCTATGCGAATAACTAGAAGTATTATTTAGCAGGTGAAAATTTGACGCTGTATTTTTGGTTGTCTACATTCACAAAGACAATATTTTTAAAATAATAAGAATATACCGATAATTTTTTAATTTCTAAATTGTTTTAGATGACCGTTGCTGTTTTAAAGTATGTGTTATAGTTACTAGAAAGTTATATTAAAACTTCAGAAGTTGATCTCTCATCAAATACCGACAAAACACCGAAAAACTACATTTTTTTATTAACAACATAATTAAAATCGTTCTAAATACGAAACTGTTGAAGTGTACGTACTGATTTTACTTTTCAGCCTGAAAAACACTATCGTCTATACGATTGCAAAAAGAACAAGTGAATATTGAAATTATTTTTCAAAAAAATACCGGAAAACCTATTATTTTTGTTTATCACTTTGAATAAAAATTAATATATCTAAGAGCAAGAATAATCTTTTATAATCACGTTTATAATAAAAAAAGTTTCATCGATGTTCATCTTTTAGATTTATTAAGTTTTAAGTAACACTGCAAATCCGTCTACTATCCCTTAAAATATTTTATACATTATGGAAATGCTGATAACCACGCCAGTAGCTTCTGTTTCGATGCCTACCACGTTATATCGGTAAGGCTGACAATGTGAGTATTAAGTGCCAAGAAGATAAGCAAGCGAATTGCCCGAAGGTGCGAATTGCAAGTAGAAAGTGAAATAGCACTCTCTTGTATCCAAGTCACGAAAGCTCTAACGCGTAATCTTATTTGTTACAAAAAGACTAAACGATCATCGGAATTCACACTTATCTAAATTATTGCATGTAAGTAGTACCTATGTATTTGTAAAAGTACGGGTCTAAAAATAAAGCTGAATCTTATTTTTGTAATAGGTCGCGACAGGACGCTGAATTTGAATATTTCCATTCTCAGAAGAAATAACCCATATAACAGTAAGTCCTTCAATTTTACTAAGAATTTAAAAATTGTTACGGTACACTATATAAAATTTACACCTATATATCAGTTCGCGTTACTGCCGAAAGTTATAAAATTTTCGTCAACGATATTTCCGTGTATTAAAGTAGGTACCTACTTATAGTAATACAATTTATTACGAAAACAACATGTAAGTAAATAAAATAACCGTTGTACATAGCTGGAATAAAAACTACTAGTACCTAACTAACTAACTTTACGGTTACCATTTTTAATAATAGCAGTTTACGTTATTTTATAAATACTGTTTTTTTTCCGATTTCCCTTATATATATATATAACAAAAAAGAACACGACCAAAAATATCTTTGTTAAGTTTATAAAATATAGACAAATTAATAATAAGATGACTAACAAGGGAACATCGCCAAGTGTCCGACGCCGATCGAGCTGATTTTTGGCCCAGAGGTAGACCTATATGAGACTAGTAAAACCCCAAAATATTAGCTGCCCTAACCCAGAGAGTGAAAAATTACGGCCATTTTTTGTTTCCCACTCGCCAATTGTCCACCTCATAGCCAGTTTTGAACAGTATAGAAATATGTCTATTTGGCGCAGTCGGTAGTGAGCGAGGGGTCGGTAACTATAGTAAATTTTATACACAGTAATACTAATTCAAATTAATTCAAAAGTAATTCAAAGTAATTCCAAAGTAATTCAAGTAATTCAAAAGTAATTCAAAGTAATTCAAAAGTAATTCAAAGTAATTCAAAACTAATTCAAGGTTATTTAAAAGTAACACTACAATTATATAAGTATACAATATTTTTTGATAATTAAATGCCGATGCCGGCACTTATCCATATACTCCTTATGGTACCTCCATACTTATATATTTTATTAAATACTTTTAAACTTAAATAATTTTTGTAATTTGTGATTAATACCACTTACAATAAATAATAGGAGTACATAATAATTCAGACCAATTTAGCACTAACTTATACTAATTCATATTAATTTTTAGCAGTTGACTCTAATTCAGACTTAATTTATAGTAATTCAAAGTAATTCGGATCTAATACAAAGTAATTCAAAAGTAATTCAAAGTAATTCAAGGTAATTCAAAAGTAATTCAAATACAATGTAATACAACGTAATTCAATGCAACTCAAAAGTAATTCAAGTAATTCATAAGTAATTCAAAGTAATGCAAAGTTATTCAAGGCAATTCAAAAGTAATACAAAGTAATTCAATGTAATTCAAAAGTAATACAAAGTAATTCAATGTAATTCAAAAGTAATTTAAGTAATTCATAAGTAATTTAAGTAATTCATAAGTAATTTAAGGTAATTCAAAGTAATTCAACGTAATTCTGTATTACATTCTAGAAATAAATACACACTAATACATAAGTTACCGACACCTCGGTAGTGAGCTCGACTGCCAGTCGGGAGGTCGGGGGTTCGATGCCCGGAGGGGGTATTGCTTTTTTAGAGGTAGTTGATTTTTTTTTAGTAAATGTAGTCCTCGAATTTCGATTTTTTTTCGTTTGTCGGCTTTTGTGGTCAAATTTTTTTTCGATGGTTTTGTTGCAAAACAAAAAAAACATGAAAACACAAAAACACTCTTCCTCTCCCTCCGGGCATCGAACCCCCGACCTCCCGACTGGCAATCGAGCTCACTACCGACTGCGCCAAACAGACATATTTCTATAGAGTTCAAAACTGGTTATGAGGTGGACAATCGGCGAGTGGGAAACAAAAAATGGCCGTAATTTTTCACTCTCCGAGTTAGGGCAGCTAATATTTAGGGGTTTTACTAGTCTCATATAGGTCTACCTCTGGGCCAAAAATCAGCTCGATCGGCGTCGGACACTTGGCGATGTTCCCTTGTAAGTTATCTGATAATTAAATAATGTTTTTCGAAAACCGCTCATTTTTCTGATTTTATTATCTTATTTACCCGTAAATAACCATAAATACAATTTCTACCAATTTTCAAATTTGCGACGAATTTTTATTGGGATTATTATTTAAAAATTAGTCAATGACGTATTAAAAGGCAGTGATTTAAATAGAATTTTTAATTAATTACAACGTACAATTAACTAACAAGGGGACACTACATCCAGTACATTGAAATTTGGGATGTCGATTTTTTTTATAAATAAAAAATAAAGATTCGTGTCTTGGCGTTTTGTCGAATACTTCGTAGTTTTCGAGATATAAATTAAAAAAGAAATCAAAAAGTGAAGTTGCTGTTTAATAACCGTCCCCGTTAGTATGTTTTTTGACAATGTTGTGGCGCTTTGAGCAATGTTCTCGCTTCGTAATTGGTATGTCGTTAGTTCGAACCCCGTGTCTCCAAACTTTTTTTGTTCCAACTTACTAATTTTGACAGAAGACAACTCTATAAATTTATTAATTTCCACATATAATGTGAATTGTATAAGAATACGTAATTTTATTAACAATAAAATCTCCCAAAAAAACTTTTGTACTTTTTTCGCCTTTAATGGAGAGAATTCATCGCACATCGGCGCGATACTCGCTACTAGTTTGGTCGGTATTAATAATAAAGTCCCTATGAAATTTAAAAAAAATTGAAAAACAAAAAAAAGTTTGGAGACACGGGGATCGAACTAGCGACCTACTATTTACGAGGGGTCGGTAACTTATGTATTAGTGTGTATTTATTTCTAGAATGTAATACAGAATTACGTTGAATTACTTTTGAATTACATTGAATTACTTTGTATTACTTTGAATTACTTTTGAATTACGTTGAATGACTTTGTATTACTTTGAATTACTTATGAATTACTTGAATTACCTTTGAATTACTTGAATTACTTTTGAATTACATTGAATTACGTTGTATTACATTGTAGTACTTTAAATTACTTTTGAATTACTTTGAATTATTATTACTGAAATTTAAAATAAAAATTACTAAAATTTATAAAAAGTATAAAATTTACTATAGTTACCGACCCCTCGACTATTTATGAAGCGAGAACATTACTTAAAGCGCCACAAAGACATTGTCAAAAAACGTACTAACAGCCACTTCCCTTTTTGATTTCTTTTTAAATTTATATCTCGAAAACTACGAAGTATTCGACAAAACGCCAAGACACGTATATTTGTTTTTGACCTCTAGAATCATCAAAACAATCGACATACCAAATTTCGATGTACTGGATGTAGTGTCCCCTTGTAAGTGTGGAATTTTTTATTTCTTCG